>OU026129.1:15343333-16679166 GCA_907269095.1 Blastobasis adustella | reverse complement strand
TAATTATGATTCAGTGTCAAACTTGATCTGCCAAATTGTGTATCATGGTCAAGGCAGACCACGAGCTCTCGCGAGTGACAGTAGAACCGGGATATTGACGTCCAGATGATTATAGCTGACAGGCAGGCACCTTATGGCAAGTGATAGATGTCGCCCATGACATCAACGATCTATGCATAGGTAAATTACAAGTTTATAACAATAACAGACAGGAACAGGTCTAATATCATCATCATCATATCAGCTGGAAGTTATCCACTGCTGGGCGAGGACAGGCCTCTCCCAGAGATCTCCACAAAGGCCGGACTTGTATTTTCCTCAACCAGCTACCAACTTTACATATACTCAAATAATTCCTAAACTACTGGAGCAATTTTAATACAACAAAGCTAAGAATCATCTCTATTAAACTAGCTTTTGAATACAGAAAACCGTATCGAAATCCGGCCATACGTTCGGAAGCTGCAATGGCATATAGACAGACACACACATATACACAGGACAAACTTTGCGCCGTGAATTAAAAATACACACAGCCGGACATAGAAGCGAGGGAATGGGTGGAATCAGAAGGTATTTATAAGGTTTTGGAATTATTTATTTGATTTACGAGCTGTCACGAAGCAGATAGCTAATCACGGGTGTCGATCTATAAAAACAACTTGAATTTCCTACGGAGCCGCCACAGAACCTTCTTCTTTGAAGTTTGCTTAACCGTTCCCACCATAAAAGAAACCGCGTTTATTCCCCATAATCGCCGCCAAATCGGCCCACGGTATCCCTCCATCTTAATTCGCTCCATCACAGTCAAACTCGCGCCTCCATGATGCATTATTAAAAGCGCACGTAAAAAAGGGGGGTTTTATTATTTTTTCACGACTACATCGCAATAAAATATTCAAATTGGAGCCGAATAGAGCCGAGGCAGGAATAATGCGACGGATCATAAAGCTAGCTTCGAAGGCTGTAACCGCCCTAAACTCTGCACGCGAGGGCTGAAGGAAAATTAGTAGTCGGCGAGTCGAGGACACAGCATAGACAACATAAATTTGTAAATGCAGTGAGTGTTATTATTATTTTATTTTACGATCTTGCTCGTTGTAAGTGACATGCCTGTCTAGAAACAACCGATTCACTCTAGCCAAGGATGTTTTACATCTCGGTCAGAATTCAATTCGCTATCGTACATACCCGATGCCGCCGTGTTAGCCGTGTGGTGTCCGGCAGAGTAGAATAGCACCAACCCCTTACAGTCGTGGGTGTCGTACAAGGCGACTAATGTTTTCGAGGCTAAAGATTAAGAGTCTCCGTAGTCTGGAAAATGGGCAGCAGCATTTTCCATTATTATATTTAAACACTGCGATCTCCAACCCGCCTGCCAAGCGTGGAGATTATTGCAATAACCTCCCCCTTCGTGGGAGAGGCCCTAAGTCCTGCAGTGGACTGTTACGGGCTGTGATGATGATCGTACATACTGGTTGATAGCGAATTGAATTCTAGTCTTATGCGTATCTGGTCTTTTGCATTTCTGGTACATGAAAAAAGGCCATGACTGTAATATTGACAAGCAATGCCTCCAATCTCGCAATATATTGTATCTTATGTCTTTCATTAAATAGTAAAATTTTCTAGGTTGTGGCACTTGGGCCTTCTGAGCTATCTGAGCTGTTGATCAAGCTAAGCTATCAGCCTTCTAAGTTAGAGGTAGGATTTGATCATCTGACTTGATCCAGGTCAACCAGCTGTCGAAGACGGGTTAGCTCCAGCCTCCGGATCAGATGCGATCCGGGGCCTTCGCACGCGAGAGCACAACCAGGATACCGACGCCAACATGATTATTATACAGCCTCCACCAACCCCCACTTAGCTCCATGGAGGTGCCGGGGCTAGCGCCAATAAACCTGATCCGATAAACTGTTTCCAAGTCTACAGTTTATTGTAGTTTGTCCGTCTGTCAGTCTATTAGTTCCGAACTCACTAAATGCGGAATCAAGTTAGACATTGTTACATATTCTTGTTATTAGATATTCCAACCCAATTTCTGAGTCTAGATTTCGGCGGTATTTATTAGTAGTTAGGAGTCTGTAGTTATTGCCTGTTTGTGTTTGTAGTTTAGACACTGATTGGGACTGTCAGAGTAAGATTTGGACGAGCCAAGTATTGTTTTACTAACTTCGATATCTAATAAAATAATCATCTAGGCCTTAATGTGTCGGTTGTGCTTTCGCGCACGAAGGCCTGGAGTAAGCTTTGACCATGATCCAGGATTTGGCAGATCAGATAATTACAGAGGACCGACTGCCATCTGACTTCCGTGACCCTGTTACCAGGGGAACCTAGTTTGATTGGATGTTTTCCTTCACCGTAAGAGTATCGGTTAGCTTTTAGCTATTCAACTAATGTACATAACTCAGAAAAGAGTCATTGGTACATGGCCGCAGCGGGATTCGAACCCGGTATCTCTCGCATACGATTATACCTTAACCACTCGTCTACTTATTTAATATTAGTAAATAATAATAATAGTAATAAACGCATTAGAATTTATACGGTTTGCATCAATTTATAGGTTTTTGATCTGTTGATTTGTTCTACATACCACATCACACCGCCTTTGCTTTGTAAAATTTCAATTTTCGTTTTTTTGATGGAGTGTATTTCCATTATCGACACGCTCGGCAGGCATATAGGACAATACTCAACAGACAATAACTGTCCATAGACGACGGTGACCACTTTCCATAAGGTGGCTCTCTTGCCTGCCGTTTACCAAATAAAAGATTATAATTGTACCAACTGAATCATATTCATTGTGGCGTTATACTCTCGCGCACGAGGCCCGTGGTCCGCCTTGACTATGATCCAGGATTAGGCAGATAAGATAATTACAGTTGAGCGACTGCCATGTGATCTCCGTGACCATGTAAACAGAGGAACTTGACCAGATTGGGTCATGGATTCACATTCAGTCGCCTGAATTTCGTCACGAAGTTTTCCCTCATCATAAGGGCCCCATTGGTTAGCATTTAACTAATGTACATAACTCACAAAATAATCATTGTTACATGGCTGCAGTGGGATTCGAACCCGGTACCTCTCGTTTGCGAGTCGGATACCTTTACCACTAGGCAACCGACTCGAATCTCTTATTAGTAGAGTGTATTTACATTATCTACACGTTCGGCAGGAACTACGATACTCAACAGACAATAACTGCCCATAGGCGGCGGTGACCACTTTCCATAAGGTTATCATAAAAAACGTTTATTATTGTACCAACTGTACGTAAACTATAACAAAATTGCCAACAAATGTTGAATAGGACCTGAGCGGTACTCCCTACGTGCTACATCTTATTCCCGGTAAAATATACCTCAGAAAAGCAAATAAGTAAAATGAATAATAAATTGAATATTTCCGTTTACGCCTCTCCTTTTTACGGATGAAAACTCGGGGGAAACTGTTACTACCTAAGTTATAAGGGAAGCTCTGCACAAGGTACGCTATCATTTATCATCTTCTATGCTGTAATAAAATCACAGCAATGAAAAATCTGTATACATTTCTTTTTCGGCGTAAAGGTAGGTTTAGATAGGAGAATAAGTACACCTCGATTCTCGAGACATCAGTTCGATTACCTCTGACTTACGAAACGGTCACCCATCCAGTTTCCGGACTCTGCGTGCGTTGCTTGACTATGATTAAGTATCGGTATCGTAAGCACGCCAGGCGGCCGTTTGCTTGGTACACATAATTCCTTTGCAATTCCACCATCGCGGCAGTGACCACTTTCCATCACACTATTTTCAAGGTATGTTCCTTGTTTCTTACCGCGTACTTTACGCGTACGATAGTCGTCCCGTGACCATGATGCATGCAACTGTGTCGAAATATCGGGCTACTCATAAACAAAGGTACGCGGTAGGAAACCCGGAACATACCTATAAAGTGTGTGATAATAACCTAATAAACATTACACTGAGGTGGCCCACTGCTTGTTTTTTGCTGTACAGACCATACGAGTACACCCCTCCACGCTACCATATAACAAAAAAAATCAAACAATACTTCCTTCTCCAGTCTACTACAACCTACCCACCCTATCGACGCGCCGCGACGGCGAGCTCTCCTCCATAAAGGATACCCGCATCTCCTTCCGACTTCGCGGCGGGGAATCCCCGCGGATCTGGCTGTTGCGGCTGGCGCAGCTTCCGTTGGCGTCGGCCGCGCCACATGACTGCGCACAGTATTATACTGCTGATAATGGTGAGTAGCCTATACCAAGGTGGAGAGAGCTGCTGATTTCAGGGATAAGGTCCCGCGGGGGAGTTAAAGCGATGCAGTGACACCTGTAAGTCGGATCATCATCACAGCCCACAAAAGTCCACTGCAGGACTTAGGGCCTCTCCCACTAAAGGGCCATAGTCTCCACGCTTGGCAGGCGGGTTGGAGATCGCAGTGTTAAAAGTATAATAATGGAAAACGCTGCTGCCCATTTTCCAGCATACGCAGACTCTAGATCTTTTGTCTTGATGACATTAGTCGGATGCGAGAACAATATTCAGACGGAAACGTAGACGTAGAGGCTCGGTGCAATCTATCAATGATATGCTGTTTATTGATGTGTGGATTGCTGACTGGATGTATGAAACGGGACGAGCCAATATCGCTTGGTCTCTAGTGGAGGAAGTCGCTACAGAACTATCCATTCATATTCATATTCATCGCCTTCCTTGTCACATGACTTTCACCCCTCCGCATAACATGACTTTCATCCCTCTGGTACCCATACCATGCTAGCCTATAGGTTATTAATCTATCTGTCAATGAAACAAGATCTTGTTTAGCATTGTTATTTAGAGAAAATATATAATTTTAAATATAAAACTTGCCTCGTAGCACCGCCTAAGTAAGCCCGCTCGAGTTAAAATTGGTTACTGTTTGAACAACTAAGCGACAAAGTCCTGTATTTGGATTTGCCTCTCTAACGGACTTACTCAAGTCTGTGCTCAAGTTGACTTTACACAATTTTTCATTTGTTACTTAGGTCTACTTTTACGCGCCGCCCTCGTGATTCACTGATTTAATAACTGAGAGTCTAGGGAAAATAATATTATGCTACATTTTATAAAAGTCGACTTACAATACCATGGGCCTTAAATATCCAGCATTTTTAGGGGTGGAGCAGAAATAAATATTATATTGTACTATACTGTGGCCTAAATACTTTCACTCTTTTTTTGGGGTCATCAATGAATGATTTGTCATTTTTGGTCAGTTGACCAAAGTCATGAGTGGTTCAGTTGGTTACCATGCCGGTCACCATGCAGAGGTCCCGGGTTCGATTCCCGGGTTACGGGTCTGGGTGTAGTATGTATAATAAGTATGTTACTTATTATTATATGTATAATAAGTATGTATAAAAAAAAATAAGTAAAATCGTCTTAGCGTTAATGTCCCGGTTGTGCTCTCGAGGACGAGAGCCCGGGGTCCGCCTTGACCATGATCCAGGATTAGGCGATCAGGTAATTACAGTGGAGCGACTACCATCTGACCTCTGTGACCCTACGTGACCAGGGGAACCTGACCAGACTGAATCATGGTTACAAATTCAGTTACCTGAATTTGCAGGTATCATCACGATGTTTTCCCTCACCGTAAGAGCATCGGTTAGAATTCAACTAATGTACATAACTCAGAAAAGAGTCATTGGTACATGGCCGCAGCGGGATTCGAACCCGGTACCTCGCGCTTACGAGTCGGATACTCAACCGCCCGGCCACCGAAGGCTTATTTAAAAAAATAAGTAATATATCAGTAATCTAGAACCCATAGCACAAGCTTTGCTTAGTTTGGGGCTAGATGGCACTGAATTTGTCCACGATTATTTATTTATTATTTATTATTATTTATATCTGTACCCCCCTAAAAAAATGTTGAGTATGCTCATTGGCCTATTTACTTAGTCAACTTTTATAAAATGTAGCATAATATTATTTTCCCTAGATTCTCAGTTTTATATCAGTGTTTTCTGTTCTGTATTAAAGAAATTCCTTTCATTTCGTAAACCGCCTACAGAATTCAAATAGCATTAACTCACTTAAGTTTTGCTTACAAAATATTGTAAGGCACTTGTAATGCACAAATTCATAAAATATTTTTCAATGTTCAGCTTCAAAGCGAGTCTGTAAAGCACTTGTGTACCCAAGTACTAGAAGTGAGACATTTTTGAATCTTGGCAACGCATACCATATTGTCATAATACGATCAAAGTAAAGAGAGGATGATATTAAACTCCTCGGCCTAAACAAATTTGTTGAAGTGCCTCCTTTGAGATAGGCCTGTCTAATGGAAATAGGTATCAAAGTAATACAATATTTTTCATAGCAACCAGCGGGTCTAAGCTCAACTTTGTTTGTTATTGTGATAGGTATTACTGAATATCGTTAGTTATCTAGTGCAGGAAAATTAGACATTGACACATTTGGAATAACAAGCTAGAAATTTGTGGAAATGTTGAGAATAGTGTCCTGATTGATATCCCAAAAAAACAAAAAATCTATTCTGGGGAAAATTCGCCGCCATATTGGATTTTCTAACTTTTAAGCATAGCGACTGAGTCGAATGTCCAATTTTTTTGGGTTTTGTTTTAAATACCCTAATTCAGACTGCTTTATCTTTAAAAATGCTGTAATCAATGATTTTACGTAGTCTTTGACAAAAAACAATACCTACATATATTAAAATCTTGCGCATCTTGAGGCACTTGCGCGGTATACCGGCCGACTGTTGGGAGTCCCACAAAGGCCCTCCGCCCCCCCCCTACGGAAGGGTACCGTGCGTAATGAATTCCCCACGTAAAAAAAAGGTTACATGCTTTGTGGATACGTGGTACGCGGGTCGAGCGGCTCGTGCATTCTACGTGTGCGAGCCACTTGCATCAGTAACCCGCGCCAGCTTCTTGCTCCAGCTACATGCTACATGCACCCGGCCAGTAGACTATATATTGACCCCTCCCCCCCACCGTACATAAGCCGGCCAGTGGACTATATACCGTCCCCTCCCCCCCAGGCACAATACAGTCGTTCAACTACGCCACCAACGGCCGCCACCTCGCCAGCCAAAACTACCGCGCGTGCGTGCGACGCAACGAGGGCCGCTGCGCCGTGCGGTACGCGCCGTGTGATCCGGCTGCGTTTAGGATAGCCCCGGGAGCGATGGGGGCACCAGCGATGGATGGAGGTAGGTGATGGTGATGATGATGTGTTCTTCTTTCAGATGGGGAATGATTCTGAAATATTCTAGTAGGCTGTCTTTGCTAGTTTGATTGTGAAGTAAAACGGCGGTCTGTTTGTAGATTTTACTAGAGAGAAGTTTCCGGTGGTAGGACTCTGTCAAGCCTGAGGAGTCTGTATTTTTTTTTTATTAGAAAAGACAGGCATTTGACTGTAGTCTTACCTGTTGGTGACGTTGCGGCCGAAGATGGAGTATGTCCGTCTTGGAGCAGCCTATTCAGTCTAGCCTTGAAGGCGTTCAGATTATATTGATCAGGGAACACACTCGCAGGCAACGCGTTCCATTCCTTACCCGTACGCATTATAAAGGACGAGCCAAAGCAGCTCGTGCGGGCTGGAAGATCCACGACATGAGGATGAAGCGTTCCACCGGATCGCGTCTCCCAATGGCGGAAAGGAGCCGATGATGATGGTCGAGGGGATGATAATGAAATGTTCTTCTTTCAGACAGGGAATGATTCTTCTGAACTGTCATTGGACTATTTCCTAATCTTACTGTAACTAGATTGTGGACTAAAACGGCAGTCTCTTTTGTTAGATTTTAGAAAGCAACATCGATATCTATTAAACTAAGATTTCACTACTTTATTTTTGATAAAAGTTTTTGCAGAATATCTAATGAAATATATTAAAAAAAAAGGTTGAGTCAAGAGTAGATATACTAAACCGTTTGTGCGCAATTGGTCCAAATTACGATTTGTCCAAAATTATTAGATTTATGCTCAGTTCCCGGGAGCTTTAAATTTGGGATAAATTTGTTTGTCTAAATCTAATAAGAACTTTTGCGTTAAGGATTAACAAACATTCGAATATTCGTTATCTAACGTAAAGTTAGAAATTTTACGGCTCATATCCCACACACATACCTACACACCCTAACTATAACCTATCCCAAAATTCAAACGTGGGTTCATGTTACAGTGTCAATTTTGGACGAATCACGAATTTGACCAATCGCATACAAACGGCTAAATCAAAACCTCTTAGATCCGCCACTCGGCCCTGGCTTGCTTGGTGGAGCCGGAACTGGGTTCTACGGGCCCGACGGGTCATTTCTGCCCGGGGTTCCAGAACCTACGACTGAGAGGCTCTCCACGACCCCGCCGGTTGCTGATGCCGTTAATGGTTCCAGTTTTTATTACCCTTTTTTATCCTGGGTTTCCATAGACTGGTGTTCAGATGAGTTACCCGCAACCTGAATGAGCTTGAGTGTCCTTTTCTTGACATTTGATTTCTATAATATTTTGATGGAGTATGGCTTACCCTGTAGTTTCGTATCCATTTAAAAGATGATTGACGGACGATGATTGGTGTTTGTATCCTTGATTAGTCCTGTACTGTTGTTCTTCTTTGGATTTTTATTTTTCTCAATAAAAGTTACGTATATATTTTGTAGTCTTTCCTGCCTACCTGTGCCATATCTCCTTTTTAATGATATTGTTATCCCTATTTACTTGTAATTGCTTATAAACTGGTCCAGATTCTTCTTTACCGATACCCAGGTACCCAGGTATTTCCGCCCTGCCCTGCCTGAACTACCTACCCTAAAGAACCCATGTAATGTTGAAGACAATTATAACAAATATGGTTAGATCTTTGTAAACCTCGTAACCAATAAAATTAGAACCCGAAATAATATGGACATTGTAGCTTGAAGTCAAACCAGAACTAATATGTAACCATAATATGGATCTGATGAATAAATAAATGATAATGATAATAATAACCAAACCAATTTCACTTCATTACGCTAGCCAGTGGAATGCCAGCTTCCACTCAGCAGGAAATGCAGCAAGAGGAGCTGATGCCAGTTGGTGATATGCAGATGCAAGATGAGGAGGGCTCCGGAGCCGACCCCAATATGGCTCCAGCCATGACAAGGCCGCCAGCCAAACGGCAACCCAAGAAAGGGTGGATGGGCACTGTAAGTTAGTTTTTGTTGATAATTAATCCGCCGATTTGTCGAGAATTAGGCTCACTATGGGCCTTATAAGGAAGCTCACTGTCACCGAAAGTACAATGGAAAGGGCTATGCTCGGAGTCTCGTTGCGCGATAGAATCAGAAATGAGGAGATCCGTATGCGAACCAAGGTCACCGATATAGCCCTAAGGATTGCCAGACTGAAGTGGCAGTGGGCAGGGCACATAGCTCGAAGAACAGATGGCAGTCAAGTTCTCGAGTGGTGACCACGTACCGGAACCGGACCTCCCACAAGGTGGACCGACGACCTGGTAAATATCGCAGCTACCAGCTGAATGCGGAAGGCACAGGTTCGGCCTTTGTGGAGATCTCTGGGGGAGGCCTATGCCCAGCAGTGGGCGTATTTCGGCTGATATGATAATGATGATGATAATTAATCATTAAATTCCTACTCATAAATAGTTGGTAAAACAACATTTCCCAACCAACAAAAAAGTCTGATAACCGCATTTTTCCTTTTACTTGTGCTGTAAGACCCCGCTTCTCCGCATCCTACAGGTTTTGAGGAAGGGTTTATCACTTAAATTCTTATTGGTGCATTCTATAATTATATATTTTTTCATTTAATCAACCTATTTGATTATAATAAACTATTACCAAGATCGAATAAACGTTTACAATGTAATGTTTCGAAAACATTAAGGATGCCAAAAGGGGCAAAAGGACGACCATAAACACTGAAGTCGCCACAGCCACACTCCGAACCATTGTTGGAAACGATTCGAGTTTTACTAATTTTACAACTGTCATTGTTGGCAGTTAACCTTGGAGTTATATGACTCAGTTTACAGTTAAGCTTCACCACCCATTATTACGGTTGTAGACCGCCATTTCATTTAATATTCCACATAATTGTATTGCTGAAGTTAGGGGTTCCTTTTTACTGCTTGATACTGACGTAAAATGCGGTCTATTGTGGCCATGTACCAATGACTCATGTCTGAGTGATGTACGTTATTAGAATGCTAACCGATGCTCTTACGGTGAGGGAAAACATCGTGATGAAACCTGCACATTCAGGCGACTGAATGTGTAACCATGATCCAATCTGGTCAAGTGCCTCTGGTAGCAGGGTCACGGAGGTCAGATGACAGTCGCTCCACTGTAATTACCTAATCTGCCAAATCCTGGATCATGGTCAAGGCTAACCCCGGGTGCTCGTGCGCGAGAGCACAACCGGAACATTAACGCCAAGATCACAAATGTAAAATGTACCCGTATATGTCCAATTGGGGATAAATATTAGGTACGTTTTTAATGTTGAAACTTTAGATTTTCTTTAGCTTTCATAAAGAGTCTACGTGACTGTTTTAAATCTCTGTTTGATTTTGCGTTCGTGGGTTGAATGTTTAATTCATAAAGTAGATTATAGTTAAGTATCAAGCTATTAACATTAATACCTGAACTAAACGAAGTTACCTTTTTTATTTTCTTTATGCTTCTCAGTGACAAAAGAGCAAAATACCCATCTGATGGTAAACGGTAACTGTCGCCCATAACATCTACGATTCATGCATTTAGGTTGCAGGCAACAAAAACCACACGTGCGTTCTCACTGTAAAGACTAAGATGAAATGCCTCATGTCTGTAATTGCGCTGGCTACCCTTATCCGTCAAACGAACTTACCTGTACGTGAAGTTTTATCATAAAAATATACGAGGGCTTTGTCCGAAGAGCATTTGAATTATTTAGTTGCTTACCCTTAACTTAGATATCCACATTAGACCCATAACACTATTTTATTCGTAGTAAATTTCATAAATAGTAGACGACCTTCCATGTCCATATTAATTTTATGAATATTATAACAATTATATTTGGGTTTTATATTTACCTCCACGAACTTCTCCTAAATATAACTTCTTAACCTAACCATTCAGTAACGCATACCAACCACAAATTCGAATTCTTATTATGTCTGAACAGACAGGCTGAATGTTTATTAATACTGAATGTTTTAAACTATCGTGGTTTGACACATTTTAAAGGTATGTTCCGGGTTACATACCGCGTACCTTTGTTTCCAAGTAGCCCTATATTTCGACGCAGTCGCATGCATCATGGTCATGGGACGACTGACTGCGTCGAAATAAGAACCTCTGACCCAAGAAGCTATGGATTCTATTAATTCCTATTAATTTTTATCAAATTATGTAGTCTCTTAAACCTACCCTACAGCTTACCCCGTAGCTAGTCTAACCTAACCTCTAACCGCCTAGATCTGGAGCTATATCTGGCCGTCTTGGCTCTGGGACCAGTCCAGGACCCTCAAATGGAGACGCTGGTCACCGTACTCCCAGCACTACGGTGGAGATGACAAGTACCGGTACTACGGGTATGGGAACTTCGGAGCTGGGATGTTGGGCTTCGGAAGACAGAAGTGCAACGACAGGGTGACCATACCTTGTGAGAACGAGTACTTTGTTTCGGTAAGTTTTGGGTTTCCTGTTTTTTTTTATTGGCCCTATTTACCGGGTTCGAATCCTACTGCCGCCATGTAATAAATGCCTCTTCTGAGTTATGTACATTAGTTGAACCAACGAGGAACGATCTTCTAAAGATCGTAGGGAGCCAATGGATGACCCAGTATGTCTTCAGGCTGAGATGATTATGAATGATGATAACGCGGGTGATGATGACGTGCTAGCCTAGAAACGTCTATTCCCTCTAACTTGAAGGCCAAGCTTGATGTCTAGTGTAACTCAAGAGAGTCAAAAGTCGCACTTAATTCTTTTAGCTTTATCCTGTGGTGAACTGTTCAAATTACACCACAACAGAAAGTTTCGCCGAACAACAGTTCGATTTTGTTAGAAGCTGCCTCCAATACCTCATCATGAAATCTAAGACAGACTTTCTTTTACCGACCAGAGTAGGTACTAAACGTCCTCCAATGGTGCTCAAAGCAAAAATCCCGCAAGAAATTCCCGTAGACTCATCCCAGAATTTAAGTTGCGTAATATCGGCTTTGTATGATATAATCCTTCTTTTAAGGTCTTTGTGGTAGCTGCGTTCTCAGAGATTAGCCTAAACAAACAGATTCCAACGCTGCTTAATGGGCAAGGTTTGGAATAACCGACGGGTAATAACCGTTTCAATGTACCGTGTATTCTCCCTCAGCAATGATACTTGCGAATTTGGTTCTGCTATTTTATGCGCATTTATGAATATTTAGCAACCACATCGCGGGGTTACCCTTCGGGGAATCTGGGAAATGTTTGGGAGTAAAGTTAAAAATACATATTGGAATATTTACCTAGCTCTTCTCGTCGTTCGTTAAATACTAAAATTGCGGCAGAATTAAAATAACGTTGTTAAAAGAGATAAAAAAAGAGACACACAGAGAGAAGAGTCATTAGAAACGTGACCGCACAGAAACAGACTGAGAACCTTTCATCATCATCATCATCAACGCTGGAATTTGATGATAATAATCATCCAATCCCGGCTTCTGATGAGGTCCGTTTCCCCTCCTCCACTTCACCCGATCTTCAGCACCCTCGCGTCGTAAGCCATTGACACTAAGATCCGTATCAGCGTTGCCAATCCATAATTTCTTTGGCCTCCCGCAGCTCAAGCAAGGTACCTTGCATCACCTTGCTTTTGAGGATGTTCTTTTGCCAAATTTTGGCCAGTTTGGAATACGAAATTAGGCTTGGGGCTCATAAAGGTTGGCAAGTTGGCTAACAAGAGGCTTTACTTTTGAACCGCTCTTTTCGAGTAGAACGGGTTTAAATTTTGATTTTCGACATGAAAAATTCAATGTTGTGATGCTTGACGCAAATTTTCCGGATAATTTCCGTTGTCCCCCAAATGTAGTCCACAAATCTACCTATATCTTTCACACTTGTGGAAAGTTGCGACGAGTGTGAGAGAGATAGGTAGATTTGAGGGACAACATTTTGGGGACAACAGGAATGATAGGATTCTCCTTTTTATTCAACTATTCGCTTTTGGTGTTGCCAATGTAATTTAAAAAAACATTGAATTATTCGTACCGAACCAATATAAAAAACCGTCCGACTCCCGGCAAGCGGTTCCAAAAAGAACTCCTAACAAATACGGTCCCTTAACCACCAACTTCCTCTTCCAGCCCACGACTTATTTCTCCGGAGTATGTGACCCTCACCACTGCGGGAGCTCCTTCTGTCCCGGGGTCAGCCCGGACCGCTGCCACGTGGAGACTTCTGTTGCACCCTTCGCTGTGACCTTCAACTTTGGACCGCCCGTAGTGAAAGCAGATCCAGAGGAGAACATCGGCGCCTGTCTGAGATATACGCAGCTTGGTTGCGACAATTAGATGCTTGATTTAGTCCCTGCTAAGGGAGGAAGTACAATCTTCAGCAGTGTGGTGTACGCAGCTTGGTTGCGATAAATGAAAGCTTGAGTTTAGTTCCTGCCAAGGGAAGGGTACAATCTTCAACAGTGTGGTATACGCAGCTTGGTTACGACGATTAGAAGCTTGAAATAGTCCATGCCAAGGGAAGAGTACAATTTTCTGCAGTGTGGTGTACGCAGCTTGGTTGCGATGAGAAGCTTGACTTTAGTATCTTCAGCAGTGCGGTGTGTGTTTGACTTTGTGTTTTTGTGGTATGAACGACAGGTATATAGGATACCTAATGTGGGGGCTGTGAGCTTTGAAGGGATTGGTGTATTATTGTTAATATTTGTAATGGAGATTTTAAAGAGTCTGTGGACAGAGTGAGTGGTATATATAGATATTCTATGGATATTATTTCATACACACATGTACCAGTTTGTCTCAATCAAACTTTCAATAAATGTATACAAATGAAAAATAAAACTAATAATTATTGGTGGTTTGTGGATTATTGTCAATAAGCGATGTTTAAGAAGACAATTAAACTGTTTGTTTCCTCGACTTTACATTTGTCTGTGCGATAAGCGATTTGTTTTCATCGATGGAAAATCGGTTTGAGAGTGAATTATTCCAGAAAGCTGAAAATGGATTTTACGTGGTGGCGAACATACAGTCTACTGCACTAAGCATTATCAGTAATTATTATTAAAATTTAAATGCGTCGGTGGCCGAGTGGTTGAGGTATCCGACTCGTTAGCAAGACTCATGTACCAATGACTCCTATCTGAGTTTTGTACATTAATTTAGTTGAATGCTTACCAATGCTCTTACGGCGAAGGAAAACGTCGTGATGAAACCTGCACATTCAGACAACCAGGACCCAATCTGGTCAGGTTCCCTTGGTAGCAGGGTATCGGACGTCAGATGGCAGTCGCTCCACTGTAATTATCTGAACGGCCAATTCTGGATCATGGTCAAGATGATTACTATAATTATTTTTATGTCAAAAATTTAAATTATAATATCTATGTTGAATTAAATTTTAAATTTCGGTTATTGCAATAATCGAATTTAGGTCGAACTTAATGTGAATTTAATCCAACAGCACCATCTACCAGTGTTGTTTTGTTATTATTAAGTTCAAATGTAATTTGAAATGTACATAGAAAGATTATATCTGTTGTATTAGTTCCTAAATTAAAATAATCTACACAAAAAGAAGCGAAGTATTATTAAATAGGTAGGTATTGTACAATGTGCCGAATGTACCTAGTGAAATCGAAATAATAATTAGTGCCATTATAAGTAGGTACTTTGTATGTAATGTAAATTGTAGATAACATGAAATTATTTATACTAATGTTGTATAGACTAATCTTTATAAACATTTTGTTGCATTTATTTATCTTTGTTATTGTTTTATAATTATAATAAAAGTGAATGAGACCAAAATTGTGATTTTACTAGTTTTCCCTAACCTGTAAGTATTTTGTTCAGCACCGGGGAAATTCCAGCTTCATGTATGTCGCCCGAGTTGAATAACTATACTAAATTTCAGCTCAATTTGACGCCAAGAACTGGGTCAAATTAGTCTTGCAAGATTTTATCCGAACACACAAACATTGCAAGTTGAATAAAAACTTCCAATATGAATAATCCAGTGCCTATCATTGAAATGCCACAGAGCTTCGATTGCACGATCAAAACGGAAGGGAAACCACCATGGGAAAGAATACATCAAAATGCGAATAAAAATTCAATCAAGATTTCCAAATGTGTTCTATTTACTTATTTAATGCATATTGCGTGTCCGTACATCCATATTCCCGGGGGCCCATAATTCATATTCCGCGAGTAAGCTTCTCGCGGACAGTGTAGGCTGACGACGTCGCGTAGCATTCGCAGAGCTTCTGTTACATCATACAAAGTGATATGAAAGACATGTCTCCTCATCAGGTTCCTCAAAAGTCGGCACCATATCCGCTCCCCTTAGATTGCAGCCCAGGACGGCGGTGGCCGCTCTACATCAGGAAAACCATCCGTCAGTGTACCTCCCTAGGCAAAAAACAAAAATAAATTTATTAGATGCTTACACTCGGCACAATTTGTAAACGAAAACATATAGATACATAAAAAAGAAAGACAAGCAAAAATAGACTTCCGAGTTTGTTCAACCAGCCTCACCCTGAGTCCCTGAGACTGGTTGAACCCCCAGCGGAAGACAAATCAACCTTGCTTGGCCGCGGCATTGAAGTACATCTAGCTAGCCTAAGGCACTGTCGTAATTGATAACGGTCATGCGACCATGGTCGTACGCCGGACCTTGCTCGACTAATAGGAGACCTCATAACCGCTCATCGCACGACCATGGTCGTACGGCCGTTGCCAATCAGGAAATCGTCTCAAAGGACGAAACGGTGGTGTACTTTGCTGTAATTCACCGACCGAAAAACGGCTACTAACAATAACAGTTACGTCCAATCCTAAACAGTCTGTAGACAGTCTCTATTTATGTAAATACGGGCTCCCTATTCTATTATTCCGCCACCGGCTATTCGCTGTGTGCAATTTCTCTACTTTGTTACGTTGTAGAAAGAAAACCGATTGACATTCGTGCGACGAATGTTATGAGTTATTCAGTTCGGTGGCGCGGGGGCGGGGTCGCCTTTTCCCTCAAATGTAGTTGAATTGGACGATGGCTGGGCACTACGTTATACTCGTGAAGGGGTGGGGTTTTTAAGTACCTATAATATACCCCGATTTATAATATCGGGTGCGGTCCGGCTCTGCTTGGCATTGTCGGACACTGACCGGTTGCGTCTGGTATTGTCGGACACGGTCCAGCATCGTAATCGCTACAATGTACGTAACTCCTTGTCCTTTAACTTTTTGGTTCCGAGCAACCTATGTGGATCGGTTTCTGTTTTTTTTGAGGTATTTTTGCCTAGACGCTAATTTTATGATTGTGTTATTGTTTTTTGAAATTTTAATGACGATTTAATATTGTATCCGTTTAATGGATCTGTTTAACGTATAATTATCTAAAGTTAAATATGGGGAGAGTATTTATATTGATCCATGTTACTCCATGTGACGACGATGACGTATAGAGCAAATTTGTTACTAAAAAGGTATTGCAGTAAATTGTTGCATGTAATCGGGGTGCCATAATGGCACCAAAAAATCATGTTTTCGTTAATGTCCGGGTCATGCTCTCGCACATAAGGGTCCGGGGTCCGCCTAGACCATGATCCAGGATTTGGCAGATCAGGTAATTACAGTGGAGCGACTACCATCTGGTCACCGTGACCCTGCTATCAGGGAAACCTGACCAAATTGGATCATGGTTACACATTCAGGCGTCTAAATGTGCAGGCTTCATCACGATGTGTTGCCTAAAATTTATCAATTTCAATTGCTCGTGTAATTGCATCTTAACATATCTATAACTAGATAGTAAGTACATCAACAGCATTAAGTAAACAGGCATCGATCCAGCTAATCCCCACCCTTTCGAATGTACTAAATAATTCAGAATAAACGGTCATATTATTCACGCGCCGCTGGTACAGTCATAATGAAATATACCTAGCGGAGCGGTACAGTCGCGTACATTATTAAACTGCAATCACAGTTGTGGCCCAGACACGGTACAATCGGTCGCAGAAGCTTTTTGGGGGTGTTTTTTCTTTATGTCGATAATATATTATATAAACCTACCAGATAACATTTCTATATTTACTAGACTGAAGTTTAATGGTTATGACGTCTGTACCTTTTGCAATATCTTCTAATAAGTAAATGCCTTCCATCTGCTACTGGTACAGAGTTTTAGCTGTCAAGGTGGTTTTTTATGAGTCTTCACTTTAGATACTGGTGTACATCCGCGGCAACCTTGGCGTGGAGCTCCGTGGGCGACCCAATAAGCGATGGATTGACATCACTTAGTCGGATGAGAGAGCTAACGGCCTGCGACGCGAGGATGCCGAAGAACGGGCGAAGTGGAGACGAATGAGTAGAAAAGCGGACCCAGGTAGAGTCCGGTTTAAGCGCTAGGACGATGATGATGATGATGGCTCTAGATCCTGGACAACAGCCAATTGCAACGGTGTGTCTTTGTTCGATAACTGCTCACCAGTAGGTGGGCCGTACTCTTGCCACATTAGTGGTATCAAAAGCATAAATTATTGAGGTAACGATTTTTCATTGAGATTTTTTTAATTATTTCAAAAGAGCCATGTGTCACGCAGATACAAATATTTCAAATTTGTGAATTTTTTGTGTTATACTTTAGGCAAATAGGCAAGCGGGTGACACCATAAATTCTACAATGTTTTACACTACCGCGGTTATTATCAAACATGTGCATGCAGTTGCGTCGAAAAATCATTTTACTACACTACCAATGTACCAAGTAAAAACCTTTATATAATCACAAATTGAAACTCATAAGCTATTGAAATAGGATTAATTAATCTCTTATCAAAAGTCAACAAACTACGGGAGAACAAAGAGATCGTCCAACGAGCCCATCCAGGTACGCAAACATTTATCCTATGGTAAACTTTCCACTTTTCCGCCCACCTGTACCGTACAAGTAGCAGCAAATATTTGCACAATGACTTGATCGTAGTTACCGTGTACTAACTGCTCGTGCAAACCTAATGCAGCGCTGAATTCGAGAACTAAGGGAAATTTGCACAAGGGATTATGACTGCCTGACTGCGCCGCTATCTGAAAATACTGATTTTGATTGCAGAGTAGAATAGCACCAACCCCTTACACTCGTGGGTGTCGTACAAGGCGACTAATGTTTTTGATGCATTAGATCTAGAGTCAGCAGCGTTTTCCATTGTAATATTTATACACTGCTATTTCCAACCGCCTGCCAAGCGTGGAGATTATGGCAATAGTCTCCTACCTGGAGAGGTTTTTCCTGGAGAGTACAACATGGAGTTCTTCAAGAAAGGGGTAAAAAGGTTTTTACAGGGTCGGCAATGCCTGGATGATGTCCCTGGTATTGCAAAATAGGCTGCGGTGACTGCTAACCATCAGGTAGGCCGTAAGCTTGTTTATCAGCTTAGTGGTATAAAAAAACCTTCCCGTTCGTGGAAGAGGCTCGAATTCCTGCAGTGGACTGTTATGGGCTGTGATGATGATGATAAATGATTTTGAAAGTCCAAATGAGGTCCCAAATATCTGATTACCTATCTGAAATACTTAGGAATAAAGTAAGTCCCGAGAGCGAGAGAACAACGTTCCATGTTCTATTCCCAAAAAATATTTTGGGCGAAACGAATCACTTACTTGGTGAATAGTTCATGGGGTAAATGTTCTGTGGGCTGAAAGTTAATGGCCAAAAGATTGTGTGTTTGTAACATTGATGACTAACTGTTTTGCTGACTAACAATTCATGGATCTACCGACTGTTGGACAACAGTTTTAGATTTCCAGATTGGCGTTGCTGACCATAATTAGGTTCAATAATAAAAAACAGGATAGCTGACAAAATAAACTAAAAACATCGCTGAATAGATATTTGAAATAACGTTTTAACGTTTTTCATACAAAAAATCACAAACTATAGAAATTAGGTTTAATCGCTACTGTGTGCTACACTCGACTACTACACTACTAAATTACATTGTATCGGAGTAGAGTACTTGCAGAGAGCAGCGTCCTTATCCTTTTTGGAGCCGAGACGTGAAAAGCAGATGTGTAGCCCGAGAGGTGATCTACAGCTTGTCAAAGACGAGTAAAACTTGTAATGATTGTTAAGTGACGTCGCGAGTTCATTGCGGACTAGTGGACCCGGCGCGACTTCGTTCGCGTATAATATTTTACCCCTACCTACCCTTTTTTTGCTTATAAACCTTCCTCTTGGATCACTCTATGTATTGTTGAAAAAAAGTAGTTTATAAGATCTAAGCGTACATAGTTACATACATAGATACGGACAGACGGCGGGAAGCGACTTTGTTTTATACTGTGTATAAGAAGTATTACTGGAAACAAAAATAATAATAATCATCTTAGCGTTAATGTCCCGGTTGTGCTCTCGCGCACGTGGCCCGGGGTCCGCCTTGACCATGATCCAAGATTTGGTAGATCAGGTAATTACAGCGACTGCCATCTGACCTCCGTGACCCTGCTACTAGGGGAACCTGACTAGATTTGATCATGGTTACACATTCAGTCTACTGGAAATATACGAGGATTATTATTGCAAAGCACCTTTCCATTTTATCGTTTACATCTTCACGAACGTAGTAAACTAAGAAGGGAGCTAATATTCTGCGGTAGGTAACTTATTGCAAGACTGACTCAAAGCTTCCCAACTTCGTTCACTTTATTACGATCGCGTAAACGCCTTATGGCGGATCAGAAAACATCTTTAGGGGATGAAGTATTCAATTATTCAAGGGATTATGAACTTCATAAGTTTGCTGGCTTTATACCGACTTTCGCGTGGTGTTTATACTGACTGCGAGTAGCTATTGTGTACATTTTGTCGTCGGAAGTGATAATAATTGTGCAATTAAATTGGTCGGTGTTCAAACTGATTTTTCGCAAGTGAAAATCAGACAGCCAACCTGATGGTAAGCGGTAACTGTCGCCCATAACATCTACGATACATGCATTTAGGTTGGAGGCAACAAACTTGCAGAACCGCGGGTGCGTTGTCACCGTGAGGACTAAGATAAAATGCCTCATGCCTGTAATTGCGCTGGCTACCGCATTCTTCAAACCGGAACACCACAATGCAAGTATTGTTTGTTTTGGGGAGGCATGTGGTCAGCAGTGGACGTCCTGCGGCTGTGATGATGATATGTGACTGACTAATGAGTGGTGACTAGTGTAAAGCTATGAATTGGGGATAATTTATCATATTTTAACGAGTTCAATCTTTTTTTTCCATTTATTTTGGAACAAACAGTCATTCAAATATAATTAAAATTAGTGTAAATAGACCTATAGTTCCCAATTTTGCATAATATCTACACTAATAAAATGAAATCTACATATTACTCTTAGTAGGCAACGAGATTGGACTGATGATGGAGTCAGAAGGTGGTTGACGTCTTAAATTTCTACTAGTAAATATTATCAACAACATAGAAATTGAAAAAAAAACATTATACTGTTTTGAAATATTTTTTGCAATTATACGTAAGCAGCTATCCCAACTAATGGAAATATTTATCTCAGAATTTACTTCATAACAACACAAAAATGCATCCAAATCCTCATACACGGTCTGTAGCTGTGAGGACCAAATGCAAATTTTCCCACTATCCACCGCGGGCTTACCGCTGGCCATCCCGGGATGACAGCACTAATTCACCACTAGTTAGGAGTTCGCAATCCCGGTATCCGGGCAGATTTGTTTAAAACGTCGGGATTAAATTATTGAAATCAGCAAGCGTGAGGTAACTGAATTTGTGCTCTATGAATTTGGCAAATATTTTAGCTAGTATTAGCTCGCGAATCGTTTCACTTAGACCTCTTTTTATGATTTCTAGTTCATTTTCTGTAACAAGATAAAGTTGTACATAGAACACGTAGATAGATAGATAGATACACTCATATCCCACAGGCCGTGTGGTGTCCGGCAGAGAAGAATAGCACCAACCCTTTACACTCATGGGTGTCGTACAAGGCGACTAATGTTTTCGAAGCAAAAGATCAAGAGTCTCCGTAGTCTGGAAAATGGGCAGCAGCATTTTCCATTGTTATATTTAAACACTGCGATCTCCAATCCGCCTGCCAAGCGTGGAGATTATGGCAATTACCTCCCATTTCGTGGGAGAGGCCCTAAGACCTGCAGTGGACTTTTAAGAGCTGTGATGATGATGATGATATCCCACAGGGTTAGGTAGAGACTATCGAGTGCCACAAGCTACGATCCTGACAGACTTCTTTTGCCTCTTCCACATTCATACATTTACACCAGTTGAGGGTTCAGCTCCTGACATAATGAACACTGCATTACTCGCCAATCAAACATGGAAATTACGGGAAGTAAACGTGCAAGCAGGGAGGCTTGCTTTTTGACCATAGCTAACCATACCACGCAAAACTCGAGCAGTAGCAACATTATCGCTCCAATAAGGATTTACACATAATCCGATATACATTGTAATGCTTGTAATTCATATCGATATTATCATCCGAACGGTCAGTCCCGGTTTCTGCCAGGGTACGCTATATGTGGTAATGCTTGCTGTAACGTAGCACTATCCGACGGACAGTGCCAGGCTCAGTAAATAATAAAAAACAACTAATAACAGGGTAATGGGTTTATGTACATTCAGTCCAGAATCTATAATAAACTAAACAAGAAATTTTTAAAAAGAATTTAAAATGCTAAAAGTACGAAAGTTCACGAAAGTCCACAACTTATGCCCGGGCTGGATCACTGCGTTCACTTTTGGTCGAAAAGTACAGTTTGCAGATTGACTTTGACAACTTCGAGGATAACTTTTATGACGTCACGTGCATAAGACTTTGAAAACTTCGAAGACAACTTTTATGACTTCACGTGCGTAATTTGACCGGTCGATTGGTATTTTAAATTTTAGTTTCTGAAGATAGCTTCTTCTAGCTATGATTTAGTTCACCTTCTAGTTCGAAGGCTGGGAAGACTCTGCCCACTCATCCGCTGCACTCTCTATCGCAGGCTCGGGTCTTCATTTAAACACGTTCGAGAACGCATTTGGCACAAAAGAAGATATAGTCTTCATGGCCAGTACTCGTAGTCGGCCAGCCAGTTTCTGAAGTGGTCAATATTTATTTTCGGACGACCTCGTGTTTAGCAGCCAAGGATATAATCCATGAAGATACGATGAATAATTGGATTCAGCAAATATCTAGAATAAGGGGAGCACAAAAAAGATTAAAATCTCCGCCATCTATGGACTGTGTCCGCATGACAACATATGACATATAAAGAATAAAATAATAAAAGATTAACGTCAATTTAGAAAATTTACTATTTTTAATTAGAAAATAAATATTTGATACGAAAGAAACCTTCTAATGTGATGGAAAAATGACCCCCGTGGCAAGGGGGTCCGTCTGGAATTCCAACAAGAGGAAAACAAGAAGATACAACGGTAAGAATCCAGACACACACCCCAATACCCTTGTATTTGTCCAAAAACCATCTTTACTTTTACCAATTGGATATTTAGGAAACAAGAGATCATTTCCCCAAAAGAAAATACTCTAATCGAAGTTCAATTCGATTCAAAATATTTGTAGAACGTAATTACAACGTAGTCAGAATTTACAGTATTAACAAATTTTCCAGGCAAAGATGATGAGCTATCAGAGCCTGAAGGGCCAAACCCAAGAATATACCAAAAAATGGACAATAAAAGTGTCAACGTGCTGAACAGTTATTTGAACAGGAGTAACCGTAAGTACCATCAGGGCGAGACCCTACATATTACCCCAAAAACCCGGGAAAAAAAAAATGATACTATGAAAAAAAATTTTTTTTTTAGCTAAAGTCCAAGTGAGTTATAACCTGTGTTAGGCAGTTAAAACAATGGCTTATTTAAGGAGTTGTTAGCCGCTCCAAGTAATTCCTATATCCCCTTTGAGAGGTTAAAGGTTACCCAAACCCTTTAGAGGGGTTAAAGTAAACAAGAACTCCCTAACCCTTTAGAGGGGTTAAAGTAAACAGAAACACCCTAACCCTTTAGAGGGGTTAAAGTAAACAGAAACACCCTAACCCTTTAGAGGGGTTAAAGTAAATAAGAACTCTCTAACCCTTTAGAGGGGTTAAAGTAAACAGAAACACCCTAACCCTTTAGAGGGGTTAAAGTAAACAGAAACACTATAACCCTTTAGAGGGGTTAAAGTAAATAAGAACTCTCTAACCCTTTAGAGGGGTTAAAGTATAGAGCCTCCCTAATCCTTTAGAGGAGTTAGAGTATAGGGACAACCCTAACCCTTTTAGAGGGGTCAAAGTATAAGAAAGAACCCTAACCCTTTAGAGGGGTTAACATGTAGAGGGAGAAAAAAAATATATGGGTAATATGTAGAAAATCCCCTGTTACAACAAAAGTAAAAAAAAAACATTAAAGTAGATTTATCATTTTACAATGTTTAAAAAAAACTAAAATCTTTAAATATTTACAGAAATAAAAGAAAACAAGAGAAAAAGAAAAAACAAGGTTATTATGAAAGTGTTTAGTAAATGTAAGAATATGTTTGTTAGTTATTTTGTAAAGAAAATATTGTATCAATCACCATACAATAAGAATGAAATTGGAATATGAAGTTCAAATAAAATAAAGTTTGTAACATGTTTATATTATTTTCCCTAACATTCCAACATAACAGTTAAAAATTTATTTATTTTTAATAAAAGAAAATAAAGTAAAACTTTTCCGACTGTAAAATATTATGAATAAACATTAAATAAATACGTTAGGATAAATATTAATAAGAATAAATAAAAAGGGTGACTCAAAGATTCGAATGTTCTGTGCGACGTAAATCTGAGTCACCACCCGCTCAGAACGAAACGTGTAGGCTTTAGGTAGATGTCACGATCCGCATCAGTGAAAGGCTAATTTTTTTTTTTACCTACCACACAAAACACGCGAAAACTTGATAATCAATAAATACGTTATAATAAATATGTTTTATATTAATGGAAATACACGATGACCGCAAACGGGATTCAACAAGTTCATCTCATTTGCGAGCGCTCGTAGCATCCACAACGAGAAGAATGTACAAGAGGACAGGCGGTACCTTACACAGCATTGAAGAGTCACCAACCGCTCTAAGAGGTACAGCATAAGGCTTTTTTAAAGTGTCGCGAACCGCACCCGGTGTAGGCTTTTTTATCTGGACGGTCCTACCCATCACGCAAACAAAATTAAAGAAATAAATATTAGTGGGAACAGGCGGTACCTAACACGGAATTGTAGAGTCACCAACCGCTCTAAGAGGTGCAGCATAAGGCTTTTTTAAAGTGTCGCAATCCGCACTCAGTGTTGGCTTTTTATACCGACGGTCCGACCCATAACCCAGGAAAAATAAACAAAAATATAATATAAGAGATAAATTGATAAGTTCAAGAAGTTTAAATCTTGAAGTCCTTTACATGCCATCTAGCACGAGATCCATTAGGATCTTCCAGAAGATAAACCAAAGCAGAGAGCTTTTGAATTATCTTACATCTAATGAAACGCGGAGCTAACTTTTTAGAAAAATATGAACCAGCATCACTAATTACATAGTTCTTACGCCATACAATATCACCGACGTTAAATTCTTTAAGAGATCGCCTCGTATTATAATGAGACGCATTCTTCATATGAGCACTATGCAGAGCAACCTGCACTCTGTCAAAAAGATGTGCCAAGGTACCAATATTTTCAGCATAAGTGTCTCTGGGTAAAAAGATCAGCTCATCAATATTGCTTACTTGAGAGTACATAGACCCACAAGTAATGATCTCACGACCAAATACAAGAAAAGATGGGGAAAATCCAGTAACAGAATTAACTGAATTGTTCATAGCCGATTGGACAACTGGGAGAAACGTATCCCAGCTGCGATGATCATTACCGACCAGGGAAGCTAAGGCAGTAATAATAGTTTTGTTATATCTTTCAGTAGGATTCACTTGCGGGCAATAGTTAGGAGTGAAAGAAGCGAAAGGAATTTTATATTTTCCAATCAGATCGTGGAACTGACGTGATTGAAACTGGGAACCATTATCCATAATAATAGTCTGAGGGACACCATGTATCAGAAATACAAGTTCTTCTAAAATTTTAATAATAGCAGCCGCTGTGGCCTTTTTAAGAGGGAAAAGAAGAGAAAATTTTGTGAAACAGCAATTTACTACAAGAATATGCTGACTTCTTAAACGAGTCATTGGCAAAGGTCCAATTAAATCGAGGGAAATGCATTGGAAAGGTCTGGAACAGATTCTAGGCTTACCCATTAACCCATAAGGAGAATGATTGGTGTGTTTATAAGCAAGACACGACTCACATGAAGAGACGTAGCGAGCCACGTCTTTGAACATCCCCGGCCAAGAATATAATAGTGTTAGTTTTTTATAAGTTTTAAAAACCCCAAGGTGTGGTTCTGATGGCAACCCATGACATCCTTTAATAAGACTCTCCCTTTCGTCAGGATGTGGAATCTGCTTCCAAACAAAATCATTCGTTAGAGAACATGAGCTACGCAAATTATGAAATAATTTATCTTGAGTGATTCTATAATCAGGAAAACTTTCCGGTTCGTTACGACATCCGAGGAAAAGGTTATTGAACTTTGTAAGTGCAGGAGATTGGTTAGTGTCCCCAGCTATCGGAGCTACCGGTAATGAATCAACTTCGTTTTCAGGGAAACGAGATAAATAATCCGGCACTACGTTATCCTTTCCTTTTTTATGTTTAAGTACGAAATTAAAACAAGAAAGTCGTAGAGACCATCTCGCTAATCTTCCCGTAGGATTAGATAGGTTCAGGAACCATTTTAGAGCTGCATGATCAGTGAAAACAGTAAACTGTTTGCCATTATCCAAATAACAACGCCAATGTTCCAGCGCAGAAATGACAGCGAGAGTTTCCCTTTCAGTTGCGGAGTAGTTTTGTTCATGCCTATTCAGAGATTTGCTCATGTAGGCAATAACAACTTCTGAACTATCGCGCGTTTGAGTAAGCATAGCACCAATTCCCAAATTCGACGCATCACAATGTACATTAAATGGCAAGTCAAAGTCAGGACTAGCCAAGACTGGAGTAGACATCAAAAGTTTCTTCAACTTCAAAAATGCCGCATGGGCCTCAGGGGTCCATGAAAACTTTGGCGCATTTTTCCCCGAAGAAGAAAGTTTGTTTAAAGGAGATATTATAGCACTAAAATTAGGTATAAACCTACGGAACCAGCTGCACATGCCATGAAATTGCCTTATCTGTTTTTTTGAAGACGGAGGAGAGAATTCCAGAATAGCACGGATTTTATCAGGATCAGCAAGTAGACCATTTTTATTTACAACAAACCCAAGATATTTAAGTTCATTCTTAAAAAACTGACTTTTTCCAAAATTAATCGTTAATTTCGCATTTGAGAGTTTATCAAGAACCCTTAGTAATAAGGAGATATGTTCCTCAAAGTTAGAACTAATGATGATGATATCGTCAACATAACAAAATACTTTATTTTCGAATTCTGGCGTGAAAAGAGTATCCATTAATCGTTGCTGAGTGGCCGGTGCATTGGTAAGTCCAAATGGCATTACTACAAAACGGTACATCCCCCTACCGGGAACATAGAAAGCGGTTTTGTCCCTATCAGGTTCAAATAATGGAATCTCCCAGAAAGCTTTCGCAATATCAATACTAGATAAATATCTTGCGTCCTTAAGGTTATCTAAAATTTCATTTACATAAGGCAATCTGTACGCGTCCTGACGAGTAACAGAATTAACTTTCCTACTATCAACACAAAAACGCCAGTCACCGTCCTTTTTAGGTGTTATGAGAACAGGAGATAACCACGGACTTTCGCATTTCTCAATGACTTTTAGCGCTAACATCTTATCAACTTCCTTTATTAAAGCTTCCTGTTTGATAGGGGATAGTCTATAACAACGTTGTCTAATCGGAAGGGAATCACCAGTGTCGATTTTATGAGTAATTAAATCAGTGCGACCAAGCACACCCTTCTTTTCTATTGAAATATCCTTAAAACGCGAAATAATGTTATCGGCCACGCATTTTTGGTCCGCGGAAAGTGCAGAGTAGGAAAGAACTTTAGGATCAATATCCAAAGAGTTACAATTCACCGAAGGTGAGCAAGAGGAAATTAAGACCTTAGGTAAGAGATTAAATTGTCTCCAGAAATCAATTCCGAGAATCAAAGATGGATAAATATCCGGAAATACGTGAGCTTTAATAAAACAATTGCGATTATTGAAACAAATTGGTAAATCAAAATAACCAATTGATTTTAGTTTAGAGTTATTAGCAGTGGATACATAAATGAAATCAGACTTGATTAATGTGTACCCCAATTTTAAAATATTAAAATGAGAATTGTTTCCTAAAATTGTAATAGAACTTCCACTATCAAGAAGACCAGAGAAATGAACATTATTAATAGCGACATCCACGAATGGTCTGTTCTGATCAGTCTCATCGTCAAAGTGAACCGTAGAAATTTTATTCCGACCAAAGAAATTACAGATTTTAGCAATCCAATCACGCCAATCGTTTAAACGAAAATTAATCAAGTCTTTATTTAGTTTTTTTTGAGTAGAGGTAGATGGACGATTTTTTTTACACTCAGGACATTCAGGTTGTCTAACCCCTTTAAGGCCACAACCAAAACAAATCAAAAATTTAGGTTGAGGACACGAGAATAAACTGTGGCCATTAACCCGACAACGAACACAAAATTCGTGAGCGTTAAATTTCATTGTATCAATTGCATTTACTTGGAAATTACCCTTGGCTTGGTAATTATTTTGAGAAAATTTTGAACTGTTATTAAAAGGTTGTTTATAATTAACTTGCTTATTATTAGCTTGATTATTAGGTTTAGAGTTATAGTAAAAGTCGCTAAATAATTGAGAAGGATCCGAATTTTGAGGTTCTTTAAAATTTCTGTCCCTATCAAGAAGTCTCTCATACTTCTGGCATGACAAAATTAAAGAATCAATCGTGGTAATGTCGCATAGGGCAACAAAAACCGAATAACAAGGACGAATATTTCTAAGTAAAATTTGGAGTTGATCGGGTTCAGTTAGTTTTTTATTAAGACGAGAGAACATCTCGTACATAATTGATACGTAAATAATTATTGTTTCATCCTCGCCCTGAGTGCGAGAGTTAATTGCCGATAGGAGTTTATAATCGAAATCAAAGCTGCCAAAGTCCTGTATTAGTAATTCTGATAATTTAGCCCAAGAAAGTTTTATATCTCTATGTTTTTGAAAACGGAACCAATGCAATGCTTTGCCTGTAAAAATTTCAAATGCATTATCGAGCAGCCGCTCATGGGTTAAATTTCGCGAGATTCGAAACTCCTCGAGTTTTTGTAAAAAAGATTTAGGGCAAGTGTCGCCTGAATAAGATAATTTTTTAATGTCATTTATAATGGAAGTCATCTGAACAACCGGAGGTTGAAAAGTGGGAAACGCAGTAACCGGTGTCTGTTCCTGAATTAATGCAGAAGGCCAGGGAGCATCAACAGGGGCAGCAGGAATTTGCTCCACCGCATGTGTTGATACAATAGTTGATTGATGTATCGGGTCGAAAAAGGTTTGCTCCACCTCACCCGTAATGGAAATATATTTAGATTCACAGCGTTCAAAAACTGTTTTTAGTGAGTCAATTTTAGTCGTTAAAGAAGGGGAGCAACTATCGTAGTCCAGACGCTCAAATCTATAGTATAAATGATTAATGTAGGTCCGGACTTTATTAGAAGTCACAGATGTGAACTTCTTCTGGAGAGAGTCTAGTCTCTCCTCAACATAAAGTAGAGTTGACTCCACCTGGCTAATATCCTCTTCTAAAGGCAAGGTCGAAATAATGACCTCTTCAGTCGAAAAAGTTTTAGATATAAGTAATATCTGCTTTTTAAGACTAACTAAGTCCGAAGCGGGCGTTTCCAAACGTATCCTTACTTCATACTCCAACTCACTCTTATTTAGTAGCGTAAAATTGATAGGACGTGCCATGATTAAATAGTAATTGCCAAAATTAGAGCCGAAATACTATATGACTTTATAGACAAGTGTGTGTCTTTTTTAGAATTTAGAGAAAAAGCAAGTTAGATATGTAATAGGTATGTATATGAGTATATATGTAAACACCGCCAGAGGGTAGCCCTGGAACCGATGCCAATGTAAGTATATGGGTATGTATATAAACACCGCCAGAGGGTAGCCCTGGGACCGATGCCAATGTAAGTATATGAGAATGTATGTAAACACCGCCAGAGGGTAGCCCTGGGACCGATGCCAATGTAAGTATATGAGTATGTATGTAAACACCGCCAGAGGGTAGCCCTGGGACCGATGCCAATGTAAGTATATGAGTATGTATGTAAACACCGCCAGAGGGTAGCCCTGGGACCGATGCCAATGTAAGTATATGAGTATGTATGTAAACACCGCCAGAGGGTAGCCCTGGGACCGATGCCAATGTAAGTATATGAGTATGTATGTAAACACCGCCAGAGGGTAGCCCTGGGACCGATGCCAATGTAAGTATATGAGTATGTATGTAAACACCGCCAGAGGGTAGCCCTGGGACCGATGCCAATGTAAGTATATGGGTATGTATGTAAACACCGCCAGAGGGTAGCCCTGGGACCGATGCCAATGTAAGTATATGAGTATGTATGTAAACACCGCCAGAGGGTAGCCCTGGGACCGATGCCAATGTAAGTATATGAGTATGTATGTAATGTTAAGTAATATTTGTAATGAATATATTTAAATATATATTTAAAGATTTTATGTACGCAAAATAATTAAGAGTGAACCGACTGAATAATTATGAATGAATCTACTAGACTAGACTTCTGGACTGAAAGACCACAGTTTACGGCGCCAAACTGTAACGTAGCACTATCCGACGGACAGTGCCAGGCTCAGTAAATAATAAAAAACAACTAATAACAGGGTAATGGGTTTATGTACATTCAGTCCAGAATCTATAATAAACTAAACAAGAAATTTTTAAAAAGAATTTAAAATGCTAAAAGTACGAAAGTTCACGAAAGTCCACAACTTATGCCCGGGCTGGATCACTGCGTTCACTTTTGGTCGAAAAGTACAGTTTGCAGATTGACTTTGACAACTTCGAGGATAACTTTTATGACGTCACGTGCATAAGACTTTGAAAACTTCGAAGATAACTTTTATGACGTCACGTGCGTAATTTGACCGGTCGATTGGTATTTTAAATTTTAGTTTCTGAAGATAGCTTCTTCTAGCTATGATTTAGTTCACCTTCTAGTTCGAAGGCTGGGAAGACTCTGCCCACTCATCCGCTGCACTCTCTATCGCAGGCTCGGGTCTTCATTTAAACACGTTCGAGAACGCATTTGGCACAAAAGAAGATATAGTCTTCATGGCCAGTACTCGTAGTCGGCCAGCCAGTTTCTGAAGTGGTCAATATTTATTTTCGGACGACCTCGTGTTTAGCAGCCAAGGATATAATCCATGAAGATACGATGAATAATTGGATTCAGCAAATATCTAGAATAAGGGGAGCACAAAAAAGATTAAAATCTCCGCCATCTATGGACTGTGTCCGCATGACAACATATGACATATAAAGAATAAAATAATAAAAGATTAACGTCAATTTAGAAAATTTACTATTTTTAATTAGAAAATAAATATTTGATACGAAAGAAACCTTCTAATGTGATGGAAAAATGACCCCCGTGGCAAGGGGGTCCGTCTGGAATTCCAACAAGAGGAAAACAAGAAGATACAACGGTAAGAATCCAGACACACACCCCAATACCCTTGTATTTGTCCAAAAACCATCTTTACTTTTACCAATTGGATATTTAGGAAACAAGAGATCATTTTCCCAAAAGAAAATACTCTAATCGAAGTTCAATTCGATTCAAAATATTTGTAGAACGTAATTACAACGTAGTCAGAATTTACAGTATTAACAAATTTTCCAGGCAAAGATGATGAGCTATCAGAGCCTGAAGGGCCAAACCCAAGAATATACCAAAAAATGGACAATAAAAGTGTCAACGTGCTGAACAGTTATTTGAACAGGAGTAACCGTAAGTACCATCAGGGCGAGACCCTACATTGCTTGTAATTAATATAGAGAAAATAAAGATTATTTGAATTTGAATTGAATTAAATCATTTCAAACAAGAATGGGCTCAGAATATATCACTGAGGTACGAAATACTTCCATTTTAATAAATGAGCCCATGAGGGGAGGGGGACCCACGTAGGCTGAAGGCGAAGCAACTGAGCTCCTACCCCTGTCAGGTTCACCGACAGGTGTTCGCTATATAAAAGGAACGTAGGTCGAAAGAGATACTCTCTGAAGTTGGAGATAAGTAAATACCTTCTATCGGTGAGAGTTGAGCGACTAATTAGTTAATCCTCGGTCGAGTATTCTCGTCTCAATAAAAACTTGTTACTGAGCGTGATCTGTAGTTTGTATTCAACATTTATAGGAATAGTGTTGAACTGCCTGCGAGTAAAATCCACAGGGACCGATATCGTTACATAATTCCCGACAGAATATGAATACATTGTTGTAGCCGTAAAACAAATGTTATACCGGATTCACCTGACCCCGGATTGCAGAGCTGGTAATCCGCTTAGTAGGCTCGACAGCCCGCCGTTGGATGTTTGGCTATATAAACAATGACGACAAGCTGTCTTACCATCAGGATGTACAGAATATAGGTATGTGTTACCTTTTTGAAATCATACATACATCTACATATATTAAGCTCACGTATGGGGCGGTGAGAGAGGCAGACTATGGACCGCCACTTTGCTTTGTTGTTGAATGTGGAATCCCTATATAAGAGAAAAATTTATAAAAGCTTTCGCTGCGAGCTATATTTAAATAAAAGTTAGACAGGAGTCAGCCATTACCAAGCCCTCTCCGTCCCAGATTTAGCGCCCAGTTTTACCGTATTATCTCCAAATTGTCATCCTAAAATATGCAAATAAGATGCTAAAATATGCAAATGGCATGTTCGTTACCCCTTATTTAAAATAAAACGAAATATCCCTCGAGAACGTTGTAGGAGTCACCTGTTTTCCCGAATAATCTGTCGGATAAGTGCAATTCGAGCTAATTTAAAATTGATGGTGTTAAATTCATGCCGGTGACAGAACCAGCAAGCAGAGGAGAGATACAGCGCGATATTAAAGGCCTGATACACTATCGGAAATTACCATCAATCAAGGTCACCTTAGTTAAGTTTTTTTTCAATGTTATACGGTAGACAAACAGGCTAGCGGGCCACCTGATGGAAGTGATCACCACCTCCTAAGGCCATCAGCAACATCAAGGGCCTCACCAGTGCGTTTCGCCTCTAATGAGATCTCTATATATCTACCTCTTGAAGGATCCCATCCCATAATCCGAAGGAAACACTGTGGCTGCTCATTCCACATTCGAATAGTACGGTTGAGAAACGAATCAAATCGTCGCCAACAAAGGGTTTAATGAGTCTGTGGCGAGTACTGCGATGGAGATATTGTGCTGTAGGCACCAGAACAGAAACTTCCTCAGAATATTCTCCATTGTACAGCCGGTAGAACATCTAATAGATAGGTAGTCAAAGTTCCTTCGAACAGTCAGTGGTTCTAACTAGCTGGTTATTATGGGATCGTCGACTATTCGTATTGCATGTAAAAATTCGACCGTAATCAATCAATAAGTCCGATGCGTAGAAATCTTGATTTGTCGTAAAAATCCGACCGTATAGAAAGAAAGAAAGAAAGAAAGAAAGAAAGAAAAGAAAATACATTTATTACACATAGCACACCACGACACAATAACAGTTACCGACAACGGAAACATTAATAATAAAAATATTTAAAACAATAGGTACATAGCCTCCCATGCCACTGTCGGTGCCGCGGTGGTCAGCGTAAATGGTACCTACCCACCCAGCATGTGCTGTGAGGCGCAAGAAACGACTCACAGCGCTGGTATTCTGTAAGCCCATTGAATGAATTATAAATAATGGTTGGATGTCAAAATTTTGTTTGTCAACCAAATGATCTTCAATGACGACGTCACAACCTCACCAAGACTAACCAAGGTGTCTCGGTTGGTGGTTGGATCCGATCGTCTCATCATCATCATTTTCAAATTCTACCAGTTACCAACGTATAATAGTTACAGTATACACACTGGCCGCCGACGAAATCTGTACTGAAGAATGTGGGTCGGATATTGGATAAACAATAACGTTTATCCAATATTAGGATAGAGAAACACAAAGCAATTATAAATAAACAAAAAATTGTTTTCTTTCACATTTAGTACGTATGATCTCAGAATTTTCTTCTCTTTCATTTGAAATCACATTCGAGACAATAGCAAAATAATTCAGATTTTATTTCATCCACTTTTTGTCACATAACTTATGATGATGGCATAATGTTTGGTATAAAAGGATGCGCGCGCGGCGGGAGGGCATCGCCATGTTCCCCGCGCGCGTACTCGTCGCCGCCGCCGCCGCGTGCCTTCTGGCGCACACCGCGCACGCGCAAAAATACCATACTAAAGTGGAAGATGGTAAGACAGTGTCATTGTTGCATTTAAGAATTCTACAACCAATTACTTGCTATCCAAACGTGGCAACCTTGTTTCGTAATCCTCAAAGGAAAAAGAGGGGAGTTTGACGTGTGGCTTTGTGGCTTTATCGGTGTATCTGTCTGTGGCATGAATGGATGGAGCGGTTTGGATATGATTTTCTCTATTTGGAAGCCAGTTTAATCGAGATGTTTGTTTCATTAAAATCGGTTCAGTAGTTTATTAATTTTTGAGTATAAATGTGAACTTGGTCGAGAGTTGTCCGACTTTTTCTGTCGGTTAGATTAATTACTTTGTGTTAGTGTGTATATATCTGTCTATATGTGGCGTCGTAGTTCCTGAAAGGATGGGCCGATTCCGATGCAGTTTCTTATTTTGAAAGACAGCTTAATATTGTAGATACTTATGTGTGTAAGTAGAATGATTATACTTATATATATGCCTATTTAGATAGGTAATATTTAGCACGTCCTATTGGCGTCACATGATCACATCACACTCCCGTAGGCCTGCTGCAAGAGATTTCTTTAGAAATAAGTAGCGCCTGTTGTGCCATTTATTACTTTGCCTGTTATTTGCTATGTATTTCTTGTATACAATAAACTGTTAAATAAAATAAAATAAATCGAGATGGTTCTTAACTTTGTTGCATTCAAGTATGTCGAATTGACGAGCTTTTTTGCATAGATGTTTTAACATCTATGCAAAAAGGTGTGCGTGTGTGCGTTGAAAAGTAAACACTACGTGACGTTTGTCTGAACCAAAATAAATAAAAAGGTGATAAAATTTTAAGTAAAATTAAGTTTAGTGTTAATGTAGTTAAAGAACTAACCTCAAAAGAAGGACTGGACCATAAAACTATAGGTAAATGTTTATACACAGCACTATAAACTTGTCCCAAAATCTGGAAACGGTAACCGATATCCAAAATTCACTCACACTAGTCAAAAATTTAAAGTGCAACGACCGATATTAATGTTATCTTACCAGCAATTACAAGCGACCTCAACCAAGTCATAGAAGAGCAGAGTGTAAAAATTACGAAACTTGAAGCAGACTTAGAATCAGCGGAGGAAGAAGTTGCAAATACTCTATCGGAAAATATAAGTTTAAAGGCAGTAATAGAAAAACAGCTAAAGACAATTGACCTTTACAAAAAAATGGAATTTCCGAAAACAGTTTATCAACAAATCTCCAATCCGGCGGAATATTAAGGAGAGGTTGCAAAATATACATTGCATTTCTAAACAATTAAATACAGTATCATCAAGCACACAGACTGAGTCCACAAATATACAACAAGACAAAAATAGGAGACGACTTAAAAACAAAACTTATATAAATCCAATCACAAGAAAATTAAAAAAACAGAAACAGAAAATTCGGAAATTAATAAATATGATAACTATTTTAATAAAAGAAAATAAAAGTATATGTGAAACTATTGGAAAACTTAAGGACATTGAGGACAAGTATGACACACATAGAAATCTGAACGACGAAACAAAAATAGACATAGAAGAAGAAGACTCTGAGGAAACATTTGACGGACACAATACATTCAATTTTCGACAAGACCCTATAGTGCCAGCCAAATACGAAGAAAGGAAATCAAATCTACCCAAAATACTGAAAAAAGACAGGATAGTAATTATTGCTGATGAACAGGGCTATGGAATTCGGCAATTTTTACAAGAATTGGTAGGAGACCGATTTGAGGTAATCGTCTACTGGAAACCAGGTTCCAGAACTGAGGATATATTGTCAACGTATCACGACGTATTGTGTAATTTGGGTAAGAATGATTTCGCAGTGTTAATAGGCGGTAATGACAAGAATCCCTTTAATTTATTATCGAAGCTACAAATATGAATAAATATTCTTAAGAAAACTAATGTTTTAATATGCGGAGTACCGCATAATAAGTATTTAAATATAAGTAAGCTGAACTACGAATTCAGGATGTTAAGCTCACAATTTAATTATATTTTGTATGTGGACATGGAACATAGCAGGTATTTACAAAAAAACGATTTTATCTATGTCAATATTTGTAGACGTCTGTTACGGGGCATACTCCATATAGGTTACAGGAGTCGTAATGAAAATGACTATATAAATCTTGTATATCAAAAATTAAAAATAAAGACACGCATCAATAATAAGCTTATACAGACTGATAGCCTAAATGACGAAATTTTGGGAAAACGGGAGCTGAAGCATACATCAACAAATACTCATACTCAAACAAATAATTCAGATACAGTAAAACTTACATGTACACAGTCAAGGGGTCGAGAGCATACAGGTGATAATAACAGAAAACAAGACGATAAGGTTGAACTCTTAAATGACAACCTCTTAAACAGTTTTGATTCTTCAGCTACGTCACCACATAGTAATAAGCTTTTTCGTGTATAGCCACTTGAACATCCTTCATCAAAACATAAATGGATTGATTAGCAAACAAAACATTTTATCAGATCATCTAGATAAGTAAGATAGTCAAGATAAAGCTGTAGATGTAATGTGTGTCACAGAGCACAACATGATTACAGAAGACACTTATCTCCTAAATATACCAAACTACACATGAGCAGCCTCTTTTTGTAGAACAAAAATAAATGAAGTTGCTTGTATACTTATAAGAAATAACCTTGAATTCCAGGAAATAAAATCAATCTGTGATCTATCTATTAGTGGAAAAATAGAGTGTTCAGCTATAAATATTGTAAAAAACAATGTAATTGTTATTTGCATATACAGACCTCCACCTCAAACGCAAATCGCTAAACACTATGATATATTTTTTAATAAACTAAATGACATTCTTATTCAATTTGCTTATGACGCTAAAAGAAAAATTATAATGTGCGGAGATTTTAATACTGACATCTTAAATAAAACAAAATTTTCCTTAGAATTCGAACAAATTTTGAATAGATATAATCTTAAGTTAGAATTTCGAACCATAACAAGACCCAAAAGTAGGACTGGTATAGACAATATAAGCCCATAATATAAGAGGATGTAAAAGTGAAATAATCGAATTTGCTCTGTCGGATCATACAGCACAGTGGTTACATTGTCCCGTCAAAAAGACGTGCTCTCTGGATCACTGGTATACATTGAGGCGTGACTATTCCAAGGATAATACGATAAAATTTGCCAAATGCTTACAATCGCTGTCATTCAGTGATGTCCTAGAAGCTAGAAATGCTAATGATGCATTTAACTCTTTCTACACGTTGTTCAAGTTGTTGTATGATCTTTGTTTTCCAAATATAAATATAAGACATTCATTGAAAAAGAAAGTGAAATGGCTCTCGAGAGGTATCAGGATATGCTCTAAACACAAGCGGCTATTGTTATGGAAATATAGATGAATAGGCACTCCATCCTCACGAGAAGAGTTTAAAAACTACTCTAAGAACTTAAAATTAATTATTCAATTAACGAAATATCTCAAAATAACGATTATATCTCAAACTCCGTAAATAAAGCTATAGCTACTCGGCAAATCATAAATAATATAAAAACAAAACCTCCGAAAGAACATGTAATTAAAATAAAAGCATCATTTTATTCGAAACATCATTTTATTAAGTTTTACATTAACCAAGCCAAGAAAGTAAAACCTAGTAAATATATTAACAAGCATACATGTTATTACGAAAAGTACACCTCTATGTTTATGGGTCCAACTGATCCAAATGAAGTCATGAATTTCATTACTAATATGAGAGCAACTAATAGTACTGAATATGATAATATCTCGACTAAGGTGGTTAAATTTGTATCGGTAATTATTTCACCTATTCTAAGTTATATTATAAATTTGTGCATAACAGAGGGTACTTTTCCTAAAGCATTGAAAACATAAATAAGCTGTACCTGTTGTGTTGTTTTCTTTATGTCAATATTGTATACTTGTTTTTGTGCACAATAAACTGTTAAATAAATAAATAAATAAATAAATAGTGAAGCCCCTTTTTAAAAAATACGATAAAACAGAAATATCCTGTTATAGACCAGTTTCTCTTATACCCATACTCTCAAAAAATATTGAGAAAGTAATCTACAACGCTTTATATCGGTATTTGGAGAACAATAATATTCTAACTCCGGAACAGCATGGGTTTAGAAAAAACACAAATATACAAAAGGCAATCTATGAACTGCTCTGCGAAGTATACCAACGGATGGATAAAAGCTCTATTCATGGACATGAGTAAAGCATTTGACTATGTAGACCATTCCATCCTTCTTAATAAAATGCAAACATATGGGATTAGGGGCAACGTTCTTGAATTGATGAAATCGTATCTGATCGAACGAAAGCAAATAACCTGCTTAACAAGAATATGTCCTGAAACAAAAACAGAGACATCATATTATTCGGACCCCAGCACAGTAAAATATGGTGTCCCGCAGGGTAATGTCCTTGGTCCATTACTATTTTTTATTTATATCAATGACATCCCAAAATGCACCACACATAAAATGGTTCTATTTGCGGATGACTGTACGGTTATTTATTTTAATAAGGATGACATCGAAAACAGCTTATCTGACATAATAGAATGGATGAATAATAATAACTTGGAGCTCAACTTCGTAAAAACCAAATTAATTAATTTTAAGCAAAGGTGTAATAACGTTATTGACATAAATATTATCTGTAAAAATTAACTAATACATAAAACAAAAGTACAACCGATTCTTGGTGTTTCAGTCGATAAAGATATGAGCTGGAGCACTCAAATTATGAATGTATGCAACAAATTGAACTCCCATGCATATGCTCTATATATGCTCAATAAGGTTACAAACAAAAACACTTTGATCACTGTTTATCACGGATTAGTGGCATCAACACTCCGATACGGCTTAATATTTTGGGTAAATGCTGTCGGCAGTGAAAAGGTATTGAAAATGCAAAAAAGATGTGTCCGTGCTATATTCAGACTGAAACAAACAGACTCCTGTAAGCCATATTTTAAAAGCTTTAACCTCTTCACGGTCCCATCTTTATATATTTTTGAAATGAGTGTTTTTGTAAGAACTAACTTACATCTGTTTGACAGATATAAGCGGGCACGACGAGCAGACCAGCTCCGCTTACATCCATGTCAAACTAAACTTCTTCACCAAGGTTTTCTCGGTATGGCACCAAAAAATTTTAACAACGTTCCAAAACTACTAACGTTTATAAACATTATAAACGTTACTAGCGAGGACCTGTAATTGGCTTATTGATTCTAAGATAATATTTATTATGTTTTATATAGCTGTTGGTACTCCAATAAATAAATAAATAAATATAAACATATTAGAGACACACAATCTTTACCAGAATTTAAAAGGAAACTGTACAAATTCTTGAGCGAAAATGCATATTAGACGAATTTTTGACGAAAAAAACTAATTAATAAACGAAGTGTGGGTACTGTGATAGTGACATTGTAATTTTTTAAAGGTAGAATGTTGATTATATGAGTATTATATTATAGTAGCAGGCTTTGACTTACCTGCTATATATATAATATATAAACGAAGTGTGGGTACTGTGATAGTGACAATGTAAATTTTTTAAGGTAGAATGTTTATTATATTGTTGACATCATTGTTTATTTTTTAAATTAGACTAAAATTATTTGAATGTTTATGAATTGTATTACTGATTGATTATTTATAATTTGACATTTGTTTTACACGACATTTTAATTCCCTTATTTTTATTTTTGCTATTTATTATTATTGTTATTTTATTATGGGACTGGTTTAATTGTAATTTTAATTAATTGAATTTTTGTAATTTTGTTATATGTACCTGCTACATTCATGTGCCAACCGGCGCAACATAGAGGACTTTGAATAATTTCATAACAGCTGTATGTACTACCTATGTTGATGAATAAATGAAATTAAATTGAAAAAAAAGAAGAAACATATCGTTGTTGGTTAAGACTCTCTCTCTCTTACTCTTGTTATTTGAAACACCTAAATGTACACAGTTCAACAATATTCTATTCTATTCCATTCCATTCTATTCTAATTACTTCTTAAAAGGATTTAGATATTTTGTTCATAAAGCTTTTGCTCTTGTTTTATGTTGCAGGGAGCAAACACGCGCATTACAATAAAAACGCAGAGATAGTCATGCCGCAAGGTCAGTGTAGGCGCTACATCAATATTAGGAAAGAAGTAAGACCTATAATGTTTTAAACTATCGCAGTTATTATCACAAATGTTTTTAAAGGTATATTCCGGTTTTCCTACCGCGTACCTTTGCTGATATGAGTAGCCCGTCGTCCCGTGACTCTGATTCATGCAACCGCGTCGAAACATCGGGCTTTTTTTTTATTTTCAATAGGTTTGCATTTGACCTCAACTTACCTGCTACTTGTCAACAAAGGTACGCGGTAGCAACGGACGAGAAGTGGCAACGGTTGTGCGACGGGCGGTTTAGAGGTCTCCTAATAGTCGGGCAACGTCCGTCGTACGACCATAGTCGCAAGACCGTTGCCAATTTGGACAGCGCCTTACACTCCAAGGATGGATTTGAACCATCAGTGGATTAATGTTTAACCGTTTGTTGCAGCCCAAGCTTTGTAAGCACGTAGAAAAAAAACCGCTCGCCCTGAAGATAGAGGTATGGGACTTCCAAGCGAAACCTTACGTGGAGATAAGAAACCGATTGTCGGCGATCATCCAGCGGGAAGAACCCTGTGCACACGACATCAAGGTCTTTGTGGCGGCTGCCTGCATAGATGGCAGTGAATTAAGAAAATCCTATTCATCATACTTATAGCACTCAATCTAGGTTTCTGCAGGGTCCATTTTTTTACTTTTCCGTTTCCACTTCGCTTCGCCGCATGGTACGGCGACACCCTCTCACTAAATACATTCCTACCGAACCTTTCCATTTTTTAATATTTACCTTGTATTACTTATGGCGATTAATATATGAGGAGAGCAGGAGCGTTGGTGGCCGAGTGGTTAAGGTATCCGATTCGTAAGTGAAACGTTTCGGGTTCGAATCCCACTGCGACCATGTACCAATGAGTCTTTTCTGAGTTATGTATATTAGTTGAATGCTAACCGATGCTTTTACTGTGAGGGAAATCATCGTGATGAAACATGCACATTCAGTAATTATCTGATCTGCCAAATCCTGGAACATGGTCAAGGTACCAGGCTCTCGTGCGCAAGAGCACAACCGGGACATTAACGCCAAAATTATTATTTATTTATGGCGATTAACATCGTGTGGGTCAGGTTAGGTTAGTCCCGGTTACTTGCCAGAACCTTGTCCGTCTGTCAGCAGGGGACCACGAGCAGTTAAGGTTAGCTTGGGGCCAGGTGTGGTTGGACTCGCCAACCATCCAAAAACCTACCAATTACGCTGTGGCGATTTTTCTAAGTTTGCTAGGGAAAGTCGAACCAATCATAAACAAAATAAAGAAATGGTACTTCTATTCCTCTTAAGTTTTAGATAAACAAACAAACATCTCATTAGTAGTAAAATGAATTATATAGCTAGGTATACTTAAATCCAATCTCACTTTCCGTTGTTGTTGATTAACTGTGTTTCCTCTCTCTTTCTTTCCCTTCATTTATTAAAGGCTGATTTTTTTATTGTGCAATAAAACGTTATTCATTCATTCATACAAAGGCTGTGTTTAGATGTCACTCGTGTAGGAGAAACTTGTGTAGCGTTACCTTTAAGCAGACGTTGACGGTTTCTTCTAAATCAGTTTTATTCTGCTGACTCCACTACATAAGATTTTGGTCCCATAAATTTCTCTTCTATTCTGCTTATCTTCCTTTAAACCATTTGGTGTTTAAAGTATGATAAGCAGAGTTTTCATTTGGTGTTTAAAGGAAGATAAGCAAAGGTTCCGTCTGTTGTTTTCTTAAACTATATGTGCTGTAATATTTCTAAAAATGATAGCAGTCTTGCCTTTTTTATCCTAATTTAGTTGATGTTGTTGTTTACTTTTTGTTTTATTTATTATATATTCTTTATTACTTTAAGTTGGAGACGTTTTTACGTACGGAAATTTGAGTACGCCAGCTCTCCGGTCACCTGTGGTGTCGATTAGATTATTGCTTAAATCTTTAAAATGCTTTAAAGCGTCAGAGCCCCACAGTCCCAACGTCTCGACCCCAAACAGCTAAAATATAAAGTCCTGGGCTAGACTTTCATATTTCCTACGTTTGAGGTCCTCAGCAGCAAAGGCCGCAGCTCCAGCGCTGCGGGCGGTAGAGATTACATGGGACGGCGTCAGAGTGTCCACGCAAGTAGCATCCCACACCAGCGCCCTCCCACATTTCCAAGCAATGAACATCATGCCGTCAGGCCTGTTGCCATCGTCACGTACGGTACCGTTCGGCTTTAATACGACCGGTACATTGACGGTGACTAGCGCCCTTCCGCCTCGTGCCTGGAGATTCGGCCTGCGCTACGACTACATGACAGCCCGTGGTGCCCTAGTGAATCCACATATGCACCACAGGGACACCAATGTGGATGAACGTGGTTGACCCCTAATCTCTACCCCAAACAAATAGATATACGATAAGTTATCTAAAACGGTGTAGGTATTCTGGGGACTCCCGGATTAATCGGATCGTAGAGGTATATTAGAGGTTTCCTTAGTGGCGGGCAACGCATTGCTAGCGCCCCTGGTGTTGCTGATGTCCATATACGGCGGTGACCAAAGAGGACTCTAAAATTGTTCTTAAAAGCGAGTGAAATCGCGGGCGAATACTAGTCATAGTTTTACGGATACTGTAAAGGTAATTTAAACAAATGTTTAATTGCAGTAGGTAAATCCAGAGCGCTGCCCCTTCTATAGGTTTACTTTTCTTAATATATGACCTGCAAAAAATGGCGGCATGAATTTATCCAGTAAAAAAATACTTATTAAATAGTGTTTCAGCTGATTTTAGTAACAGTTTTTTATACTGACCGATGAAATGTTACGCCATTTTCTTTATTTTTGGCCCTCGAATGATTCGTACAGTTTTTTAATGCACAGGATAGCATTTTGAATATCCAAGCTAACGTCAGATTGGTCCATTTCGGGTTATGTCTAAGAACTGACTGCGGCGACTGCGGTCCATGGACCGCAAAGCGTGGGGCAAAGAAAATACATGCGGCGTCTCCTCTATTACGTTAGTAATTTTTATCTCTATGGTTACATTGCGAGCGGACATATTGACTGACAGTTAATTAATCGTAGTTCTCATTCGCGCCGGGGCGGCGCCAGTCGTGCATTCCTACATACGCATACGTTTTAACAGAACGCATATGCATAAAAATATTTACTAATTCTAAGAATAAGCAAAGGTCTGTCTGTTAAATGAAATATCTTAATCATAGTAAGTAATAAGTTTTAATTGAGACGAAAACATGTGCAGGATCTAATGGTCTTCAATCGCCACATAGACCTTGTCTTCGAAGCATGAAAAACCAATCATCGGGACTGGATATCGGATGACCTTCGCCGACAGGAGATCTGTGCTGATCTCCAACTCCGGAGCCGTTATGTCCGGTGAGAGCGGGTAAAATATCTCTAATCTCACCGCACCAGGCTTACGAGGCCCCAGTTTGAAAAGCTGTCGGTGATATCAAATTAGTATGTGGAGGGAGAGAGGGTTTGAAGATTTTTACTGTGCTTGTTTTTTATGTTTCTTTTTTATGTAATACGGCAGACAAACAGGCATGCGGGCCACCTGATGATGGCCCGCATGCCTGATGGAAAGTGGTCACCGCCGCCTATGGGCATAAGCAACACCAGGGGCGCTATCAGAGCGTTGTCCACCTCTAAGGACACTAGGACTAATATACCACTTCAACGATTCCATGTTATTTATTATTATTTATTTATTTATTATTTAACAATTTATTGCACACAATACATAGTAAAAAGAAATTACAAAAATGAAAGACGACACAACAGGCACTACTTATTTCTAAGAAGAAATCTCTTCCAGCAGGCCTACAGAAGAGAGACATGGTAGAGTATAGGGGATGAGACGTGCGCAATTATAATAAAAAAAAAAATTATAAACTACATAAATTATAAATAAGATACTAAATACACACAATAGTATATATATATACACATACACATATACATACTAAAATATATTCAGGTATTATGGAACATTCAGGCACATAAGGAAAGATAATGTTCTTTTACACGTTTTTTAAAGATTGCTATAGATTGACAATCACGAACTTCGTGCGGGAGAGAATTCCACAGTCTTGCGGCATGAACAGTGAAGGAGTAGGAGTAGAAGTCTGAATGGTGGATGGGGATATCCAGCGTAGATCTTACACTGGAACGACAAGGTTTGTCTTGTGGACGAGAAAAGTGGAATCGGTCACGGAGGTATGAGGGAGCGGAAGGATTATGAAGGACGCTATAGAGGGTGGATAGGATATGAGCATTCCTGCGCAAGCGAATTGGGAGCCACTTAAGTTGAGATAGTTTGAAATGTGGTCATATTTGCGCAGGCCAAAAATGAATCTGATACACAGGTTTTGTAAGCGCTCCAATTTATTTAAGAGTTCCTCTGAGGCATCCAGGTAGCAGGAGTCTGCATAGTCGAGCAGTGGAAGGAGAAGAGTATGGACAAGTGAAATTTTTATTATTTGGGGTAAGAAACTTTGAAGGCATTTCATAGAATGGAACGAGAAGTGCATCTTTTTACTGGCCGCATTGACGTGAGATGTCCAAGTTAAATTGGAATCAATAACCAAGCCAAGATTCTTTGCTGTTTTACTCAGAGCTATTGGAATACCATCGTAAACAATTTGGGGGATAGAAGAGACAGAACCAAGCCGCTTACACATGTATGAGCTGCCGATAATCAAAACCTGAGATTTCTTCGGATTTACTAACAGCCCAAACGACTTCGCCCAAGATGATATTCTATCCAAATCAGCATTAATACAAGCAACAGCATAATCTATATCAGACAATTTAAAATGGTGGTAAATTTGCAAGTCGTCGGCGTAGAGATGGAAATTCGAAGAGATAACAGAAGTAACAGTATTGATAAATATAGAGAATAGAAGAGGGGACAGGATACCACCCTGCGGTACATCTGCAATCAGGGCATGCCAATCCGAGAAGAACTCCCCAGAACGGACACGCTGCAGACGACCACGAAGGTAAGATTCAAACCACGCCACCACAGGAGGAGATATGTTAAGAGAGCGAAGAATGGCAAGAAGAACATCAAAGTCTACAGAATTAAAAGCACTGCTAAAGTCAAGCAGAGTTAAAATCGTCAAGGACTTATCCTCCATCGCGAGGCGAATGTCATCAGTGACTTTTAGCAGTGCTGTCACAGTACTGTGACCTGGTCGAAAGCCAGATTGAAAAGTGGAAAGTAGACTGTTAGATGATAGATACTGAGTGAGCTGACTGTGGATAATGTGTTCAAGGATCTTGGAAAGAAAAGGTAACAGCGATATGGGACGGAAATCAGAAAAGGAAGAGGGATTGGAAGTTTTCGGAAGGGGGATAACGTTTGCTAGTTTCCAGGCTGACGGGAAAGAACTCGTAGTCAATGAGTGGTTAAATATGTGAGTGAGAATTGAAATACGAGTTCAGGAAGAAGGAGGGAGATCATCCGGGGACAAAGGTTGTCATTGCCCACTGCACTAGAAGTAATAGAAATAATATGCTTCTTAACATCCTCCTCGGTGACAGCTGAAAAAGTAAAGGAAGTACAAGGAGGGAGAGGTTTACTTTCAATCTGTGCTATAGTGCGAGATTTAGTATTCGAGATATAGTAGTATATTTAGTGGGTTTAAATCTACCGAGCCATCAAATGACACTGACGATTTACCGATACCTAAGGACCTGAGGAATGCCCAGACTTTTGCAGGGGAAGAGTTATTAACAGACTGGTGAATGTGGCGCCTCCTGGCATCCCTACACAGACGATTGCAATAATTTCTTAGGTGCTTATATTGATCAAGACTGTAATCGGAAGGGAACTTTGTATAGCGTCGCTTGGCACTGTCTCGCCTAGCCATAAAACTCTTGATTTCATTCGTTATCCACGGCGCAGGCGCTTGCCTCAACCTAACCTTTTTTATAGGAGCGTGCTTATCGTAAAGCCTTGTAACGATTGATTCGAGCTCCCGAACCATCACGTCAATGTGGTCAGCACTAAGGACTGGACTCCAATCTGTATTTACCGCGTCGCGCCTCAAAGCCTCCAAGTTAATGCGCCCATAATTGCGTAAGTAAGAGAACCTAGGTTTATGCTTAGGGGTCCGGATTTTAAACGAAAGGAATACTAGATCATGGTAGGAAAAGGGGGCGGGAAATTGACCATAAACGGCTATCTTATTTAGGGAAGATGTGATAATGAGATCGAGAAGTGAGGGGGTACAATTTGGAGAGTGATGCGTAGCAGAAAGAGGGAGGAAATGCAGGTTGACCGCGGACAAGAGAGACTGTAACTTGTGCGTTCGCACATCGTAATTGCGCAAGCACGTGTTAAAGTCCCCTAATAGGAGGACGTCCTCGTAGTTAGGGCACAAGTTACAAAGTAAGTTGTCCAGAGAAGGAAACACTGTGGCTGAGAGCTTTTATCACATCGGAATCGTACGAGCGAGAAACGTTATTTCGAATCTTCGCGTGGACACCACTAGAGGGTCAACGTAATGGGGATGAGTACCCAGCCCGCGGCGGGCAGTGCGATGGCGGAATTGTGCTATGACCTGATCAAATAGTTCCTCAGAACACTCCTCATTGTACAGATGGTAGAACACACACAGGGAGCCAAAGTTCCTTCGGTCGGCCAGTGGTTTTAACTTGCTTGTTAATTCGTATGGTACGCCTCTTTACGGAGTCCAAAGGATTAAGCCGGTCTGCAGTTTCTTCAGCCCAAAGATGGGAACAATACTTCATATGTGGCCGCACCTGTGCCGTATACAGCAACAGGCACTGCTCTGGTGTGAAGTATCGCTTGTTGGTAAAATACGGATCAATAGAAACAGTCCGACTGAGCTGCAGGTTACAAAAACCTCTTTGAGCAGTGAAGTGATTTTATTTGTTGGTAAGATGTAGCGTCGATGGGCTAATGGTTAAAGGTTATCAGGTTCGAATCACAGCGATGCCATGTACTATTGAGTCTTTTCTGAGTTATGTACATTAGTTGAACACTAACCTGCACATTCAGACGACTGAATGTGGAACCATAATCAAATCTGGTCAGGTTCCCCTGTTAACAGGGTTCGGGAGATCTGATGGCAGTCGCCCTACTGTAATAAGCTGATCTGACAAATCCTGAATCATGGTAAAGGCGGACTTCGGGCCCTAGCGTTTTAATAGTTCTAAAAATACAATTTATCAACGATACTGGGATATAAGGTGTGATGTCTGACAGCATCAACACCTGCCATTTACGTTATCGTAATATGTCAGAGTGAGACCTGCTAAGAACCAGGCCAGAACATGCGAAGCAGCGTTTTATTAGCCTGAAGGTTATAGCAAAATCCTCAGAGAGGACTCAACCACAACAGCGTACTTTAGCAACCGTTGATGGTAGAGGTAGTCATCATCATCATCATCCTGGCGTTAAATCTGGGTTTCACTCGCGCGGCACGAGGGCCCATGACGTACAGCTTCTGCTTGTGTCGCTTTAGTAGTGGCCAAGCCTCGCTGCCGTATAGGAGAGCCGGTCTAATGATGGTCTTATAGACTTCCCTTTCGCATAAAAGAATCGAACAGTAGGTGCGTTGTAAAATGTAATAATATGTGTCATAAATTACACATATGTAAGAAGAACAAACACATAGTTAATCTTACTTCAGTAATGTTAACTGTGACGTCGCAAGGTAGTTTTGGAAGTGTTTCATTTTCAAACTTATTGTATTTTGCGGGTAGGCGTCCTGAAACAGACCACAAGTCTTAAAGTTACTACAAAGCTACTCCTTTTATATTATTTCCTTTACATCGGATCCGTAGCGTCATATTTTCGTGTTTACAAGTACGCTGAAAACGTACAATATTATTGTAATACAAAATGTAGTACAAAATTATTTGAGAGAGATTTTTTCATAGTTACAGTTATTCCATAGTTATACAGTGGAAACCATGATTTCGTAAACGTAATGTATGTGGCTATTCAACAGTGAACTTCAATTGTGTGATGATAATTAAATATGGTTTTAGGTTTATTTATGCAAAAAAGAGGACGTCATATGCTGGGCTAGGTAGTTGTGTCAGGACAGAGCAAAGTGGCGGTCCATAGTCTCTGCCTACCCCACCTGTGGGACACAGGCGTGAGCTTTATGTATGTAAGTAAAAAATAAAATATCTTGTTCTTACCAGCTTCCTTTGTAACATTCATTTCGTACTGTGACGTGGGCTGCGCCAGCAGGCACGCGGCAGCGACGAGCGTACAGAAGTTTATGGTGAATGCCTGACCGATATTCGCCAAACTCCCTTTTATACGACCTTATTAGTCGCGTCGATAGCAACAATAAGCTCCGCCTTTGTCTACGATTTGCTTAACAAAATTACTAATGTACATAAATTATTGCAATTATTTCAATGTGTTAACTCTCATATATTCATGCACAAGTATGATTGCAGTAGTATGTATCATCCATTGATAATGGTAAAAAATGATAATATATATATAAGTCATATTTTTGCAATTAGTTACTTTCATATAAAATATAATTTTGGTCTGTTAAGATGTCCTTCTTAAAGTTAAAAACAATTTTTAAAAAATTAAAATGAAAAGTCATTTATTTCAGACTATGTCCATACATTTAGGTTAACATTTTTTACAAATAATAAAGTCAAAATATATAATAAACGTCAAATTTAAATTTAATTTAATAATTAAAGATATATAATGTCACAGTTAATAAAATAAAATTGAAATGATAATAAAAATAACATAGATGCAGTATAAAGGTCTTATTTGATGAAAGGTGATGAGCTGGCATGCAGTCTCATCCACCTTCCATCATAGGGGTGTCCCACCACCGCTTGGCCAATGCGTTCACGATGCTGTTAGTGCCGTTTTCTGATGATGGCGTAGAAATCGTCTGTTTGCGCCTGCGCGAACATCGTGGAAGCGCTGCAGAACCGCGGCAGCCCCATCAGCACCCTGAACGCAGTGTTGTACTGGACGCGCAGGTCGCTGTATGCCCGCTCAGTGTAACGGCTCCATAGGCTGCATGTGTGAAACGACTGACAGTACGATTTAAAGTTGAATTTAATCAATAAATCAAATGAATGAATGAAAACTCTACCCGTATCTCACCTGGTGGCAAGTGACTATGCGACCCATGGTAGAACATGCCATTATGGGAAAAGCCTATTTACTCTAGCCTTGAAGGTGTCTAGATTATAATGAACAGGGAACACACTCGCAGGTAACGCGTTCCATTCCTTAGCCTAATTATAAAGGTTGAACTAAAGCGGCTCGTGCGGATCCACAATATTACGAGAAAGCGCTCGCCCGGATCGCGTCTCCTGTTGGCGAAAAGGGAAACCCCCACCTAAGGAAACGCGCACTCCCGGGAGTAGGCCATTTTGATGCCACAGACTATGAATACTGTAATGTATAGGTATAGGCTCGTTTCTTGAGGGCCCAATGTTTTAAACTGTTTGGAATTACCGTTGCAATACGGGTAAAAGTTTAAGTAATTGGTGGCGAGTTGTGGGGTGGTTATTCAGTCAATTACGGCGCGTCCAAATCTGGCTAATGCGCCGTTGCTGCATATAATACCCATATATCATCCAGATCAGTAACATAAATTAAAATTTATCACATAAATTTCTGCGCGGCCGGTAATCGAAACCGTGACCACTGCGTAGCAGACCGGCATCTAGCTAGTTAACACTAGCTGAACTACTCAGGTCGTCAAAATGTTTCTTAAAATGCGCAGATTTGAACGCCTCTTAATAATATAGCAAACATTGGAGAAGACTTGTACCTTTTTTTTGAAGCTGGATGTGATAATAATATACTGAAGTAAACTGACTCTACATTGGTATTTATGCCTCTACGTATCTATCTCTAAACCTCGTTCTAGGTGCAAATGTTCACCCCAATATAAATTTTATAATTTGAATTCCGGCTCGAATTCTACAAGAGCCTGAATTAGCCGTGTACTTCGAAAGTGGCGGTTTGTAGTTATGGTTAAAACTAAGCGTAAAATCTCAATATCGGTAGACCTTCAGCAAACAATGCTATGCATTATGATAATAAATAATACACATATTTTTGCAATCAGTTGTACATATGTGTATTTAATACTTTTGGACTGTTAAGATGTTCATTTAATGTTGAATTTTCTCAATAATTTAAACTTTATCCAAATTCTAAACTACACCATCAAAGATGATGATGATGATTTCGTAGGCATCGAATGAATGAAACCATTGACTGCACCATCATGTTTGATCGTGTGCTACATAAGCCCCAAGGATACATGAAAAATAGGTGCCTTAACTTGCCCGTATCAGGAAAGAGGTCCATCGGACGGCCCGGGACGCGATGGACTGCCATCGCTGCGACAGATAAGAGTTAACGACCTTCGACGTGATGATGCAGAAGACCAGGCGATTTGAAGGAGAAAGAGCAAGGAAGCGAACCCTGGCATAACCTGTAATTGACCTCTCCAATGATGACAATGAGGATTATTGCATCATACGCGGTTGACGGTGATCCCATACCCGATGGTACCCGTGCAATTCTGTCCTCCTCGCTAGCAACCATCAGGGCCAGTCGGAGCACTTCACTCCTTTACTTGGCCCAAATCGGTGGAATGTGGTGAGGCGGGCAGGGAATCCACGCGAGAGGAAAGATGTCGCTTACAGGATTTCCGATAATAATCCAAGCAAACCTAAATAATGCCACTGCTATAGTTTGAAAAATGTTCTCATATTTTGACACAATAGTTTTTCGGTGGTTTCGCAAATTGTAAACAAAGGCAGAACATATCGTTACTACCTACAGCTCGATCCCGCGTGTTGAAAATTATCGCATTTCAGCTTTAATTGGATTTTAAGAACTACATTAACTAAGGTAATGCAGTACAATAGTTTTTCGGTAATCTAATTTATTCTGCACGACATAACAAAGGCAGAACAAATTGTTGCTACCCACGCTTGCATCCCGCGAGTGGTATAAAGGCTTCGCGGGTGCGGCTTGCGGTATCAACCAACCATGTACTCCGTCTGCGCGCTCGTCGCCGCCGCGTGCGCAAGCAGTTGCGCAGACCGCGCATGCAGACGACGTCCAGCCGAAGCTTATTAGATTAGAAGAGGGTAAGAACCAATAATTGTTACATCAAAGCCTTAAAAAAATCTATTTCATGTCTGCAGTTTTGCGCATCCAGCCACTGTCAGCCGTTTTGCGTAGATTGTCTCTATATCACAGCACGTCCTATACGATGTTTGCCCAAATCTTCACTCGACAACACAACGCCTGTCCCACCTTTTTTCTAATCTATGCTCACGTCGTTGAGTAATTTTTTCTTTATTGGCTCCGATTGGTTCTCACAAACAACAGTTACCCAAACAACACTGTAAACATCAATCATAGGTTGATCCTTCTCAGAGATTTATGTTATTTTAATGTAAGTAATGTGTAAGTACAGTCGAGGGAACAGAATACGTAGCAGTTTCCTCGTCTTCTTAATATGTTCGTAATATTCATACGGCCAATTTCAGACTTATGTCAACGCTAAGCATTCAGTTTTCTGGGCTGTACCTACGTGAATCAAATAACATACGACAGACGGAGCTTCAGCGCCATATTTGTAACATAACATTAGGGCAGTACTTAGTAGTACCTTACACTCTGTATTTGTGTTTAAGGTAAACTACCCGCAAATTACAATAAGATGAAAGAGGTCGTTTTTTGGAAACCTTTGCCAATACTCCACATCAACATAACCCAAGTAAGACAATAGACAACAGGCGCCACACAGGGGCGGTGTTGTGATAAAGTGGTCGCGACGCGATTCGGGATATGTTGTAATTTTTGACCGTATTGCGACGCATCGTGCATGGGCGACTATACTAGTTAGAAAACGAATAATTTTAAATCGGACCCTCGTATGCCGCGCAAAATTACAACCTTGTTTTAACGCCAAATTGATGATAATTTGAACGATTTTATATCAATCGAACGAAGCACTAATAAAATAAATAATAGTAGGTACGTACACTATTTTTGAGGAACAAAAACAAAAAATTTCAATCTGTGTTGTAGGTACCTACCCTTCAAGGGAATGAAAAACATTTGAATAATTAATTCGCTCATTTCATACGAATGAATAAATTGTAAAAAAATATTCTAATGAAAAACTTGTTGTTATTAGAATAATCGCCTATGGACGGAAATCGATGTTCAAATACTACATGGCCAATTTTAATTACTCGAAATGTCAAAAGTAATGTTCAAATAAATAGATAGTAGCATACAATTGCATATCAAAGAAAAAAAAAAATCGGTTGTCTGTAAAGTCGGTTTACTGACGATAGTTGAACGTGATAACGTCATAACTTCATACTTGACGAAAACATGAAAATGTATTATTGTATAGCAGCTGTCCACGGGACGCATCGCTCACTCAAGTAGGAGAGAGACAGATGTCGAACGCTGCCGAACGCTGCCGAACGCGGAGGCCGATTGTGCCTCTTTGTCGCTCATTCCGCGCTCTCGCTTGCACTTCAAGCCTCAGAGCGAGGTAACGACGGTAACGACGCATTAGTCATGTTTTTTCGTGCGTGCAGCCGGTTCCATCGATTTATAAGACGTTATCACGTCAATAAATTATATAGTACCTACCCATATTATTAATTGCATTCAATTAAATGACTAGGAGTAGATAATAACGATCCAGTAACGGAGAGGGACTAAAGGCTCAGCTCATCTAAAAACTCATTTACAGAGTTGTAGAATAGCCCGATATATCAATGCATAATTTATTGTCACGGAACAACATCAGTCATCGACAATGACGCATGCACCCGCGTCGACATATCGGGCTATATTCGTGAACCAAGTAGAGCTTGAATGAATATGGGAGTATAGCAAAAGGCGGTGTAATAATTTTATTTTATTATGTATATGTGGGTAACTGAACAAATACCAAAAATGGTACCACGAGATATTTCGCGAGATTTTCGACAGCTAAATAACCTCGAAAAATTTAGACTTTTTTGTTTTTCCGGTCGTAACTTTAATACGATGCATTCTAGTGAAAAGATACTCAATAATAAATTGAAGAGCACATAAGTTTACGTCTAATGCCAGTCGGCGAGCCATAACTCAAAGATTCGGTCAAGGGATTCAGTAGGAAACCATGGGCAAAAAAAACAAGTTTTTCCCCAACTTTGTAAATCGTAAAGCTTTGTAAACTTTGTAAAACTTGGTTTTAAGCGTCTGAAGTCTGAATATAGGTACTCCTAGAGAAAAACGTATACTTATACTAAGTTGTAGAGAATCTAATTCTACATGTTCTGCGTACTGCATTATATGTGGTGGTGTGGTGTGGTGGTAGTAATTTGATCCGATATACTCCTCGCAATTACCTCGGTCTCCTGCGATGTCAGTTAGTAGAGATTCTAAGCGGAGGGTATGATGCAAAACGTGGTGTACAAATTTCTATATATTATAAAAAATGGAATACGAGATGTCTCGAGACTACTTTGGGCAGCTTCATAGACGTATTGGGATGGTTTTTGTTTCTCGCCCATAACTTCTACACAGTTCATCCTAGCGAATGTCAGCTTACAACAATTGAAAGAGCGTAAAATGTTGTATTAGATTATGCTTAAAACTTAAAAATTGAACAGTAAGGACTTTTTGGTTTTTCACTCATCATCATCACATCCCGTAACAGTCCACTGCATATCCCAGGGTCAGGGACTCTTGATCTTTTGTCTCAAAACCATTAGTCACCTTGTACGACACCCATGAGTGTAAGGGGTTGGCGCTATTCTACTCTGCTATAGCAAAATCTTCAAAGGTCAACCTCCCTTCATGTATTAATATTTAGCTTCTACCGACAGCTCTTCGATCTAGGGCATCGTAAGCCGAAAGCGGTGAAATTAGATATAATAGACCCGAATCCAACATCTCTGAAGTTGAAGATAAATATAGACTTCCTGACTGGCTAGCAGGTTAGATACCTATTTCCCACGTAAACCCCGGGGCTTATGCAGCACGTAGCCGAACCAGCGCAGGCAAAGGCTCCTCAATTTTATCCCCAATATCTCTCACACCAAGGCTGCCACGAACGTACTCGTTAGAGACTCGGTCGAGCCGTATGATCACGCACATCTACCGCAGTATTTTCATTTCGTTGACATAGAGTTCGCGGACGTGCTTCGTCAGCGTCGGCCAAGTCTCACAGCCATGGAGCATGGAGCACAGCATCTGTTATAGAGGTGGGAAAAATATACTAAAATATCAAATACAAATATCTTATAAGTATTAAATTAAGTAATTTTAAAGAAAAAAAAATTAAGTATAAAATAAAATACATTAGGGATATAAAGACAGTAGAGTAATTTGTTATAAAATCATAGTGGGCCATGTCATATAAGAAGGAAAGACTCGGACTGTTGATATAAAGAAACGTTTTCGACCGAGTACACCTACTAAATGCTACCAGCTATAGAAGTTTTAAATTTCCCGCGTTTTTACCAGTGCAAAGATCCGGTAGCGAGTTTAAATAATTAATATACCTATATTAGACCCAGAATTGGTTCAGAATAGATCCCTGAGTACCTACTCCTGTTTTTCTTAATTTCTATTAATTTTAACTTTCTGTAACCTTTTTAAAAACCAAAATCCATAAAAACTTGTAAAAAACCCTGCAGAAATAGAGATGATGACTTTATTGTATCTCCTGCGCCCATCGACTCGATTCCACGCCGCACGCGCATGTCGAACGCTCTGATATCGTAATCGCTAACAAATATCCAGGCATTGCGGGACGAATAAAAAAATTTGGTACACTTAGATTAAACAATAGTGAGTATTCGGTGATTTATTTTTTTACAAATTATAAACAAAGGCAGAACTTATCGTTGCTACCTATACAGGGTGTCCCAAAATTCGACGTAAACCCGGAATCGGGTGAAAAGGCAAGTCATGCTGGTTGGCAGAAAAATATTAAAAAAAATCTAAGTTGCATGATTTTGCAAAAATCTAAGTTGCATGAATTTTTAATTTTTAATTTTTGTCTATGAGATAAGTCCTATTTTTATGCAAGCTTAAGCAGCTGGTTTCAAAATTTTGATTACATTTTAGAGAAGCATTATTCAGGGTTACACAGCAAAAAAAAATGGGAAAAAGTAAAGATTTGTGGCAACAGGACTGAAAAGTTTGTCGCAGGGTGTGCAATATTGCGTTTTTTTTAAATGCCTATAATTTTGAAATCATGCTACTTAGATTTTTTGAAATATTTTTCTGCCAACCAGCATGACCTGTCTTTTCACCCGATTCCGGGTTGACGTCGAGTTTTGGGACACCCTGTATTTCGATCCTGCACTTTAAAAATAATTGCAGCTTCAATTAGATGGAAAGAATTGCAATAATTTAAGTACAATAGCTTTTCGGTAATTTTGTTAATTCTGCACAATACAACAATGGCAGAACAAATCGTTGCTACTTACGGCTCGACTACGCGAGTGGTATAAAGGCTGCGCGGGCGCGGCTTGCGGCATCAACCAACCATGTACTCCGTCTTCGCGCTCGTCGCCATCGCGTGCCTGCTGGCGCAGACCGCGTACGCAGACATCTACGGCAATCTTATTACAGACGAAGCTGGTAAGAAGAACTTATTGTTGTTTCAAAATCTTAAATAATATTTTATTAGATATTTTATTTATATATTTTGTATAAGTGGTATGTGGTATTGATGTAAATATCTACTCTAACTTTGATGATTCCTGAATTAAACCACATTTTGATATATTGTATAATAATTATCTTGATGAAATTGTATTTACTTTGGAAAATAAATAAATCTAAAATCTAAATCAAATAGCATTAGCAGGTACCATCAATCATGATCTGATTGTCCCAGTCCTTCTCAGTATTTTTTTCCTATATTTAATACGTAAGTACCTACTTGCGTGAGTTAAATAATACCTATTTATTTATCACTAATAAACTTGTTAATCATTTAGAAAGTCGAACAGTTTTCAGCCCACAGACTTATATGCTTGTGAACTGCGGACTCACCCGTTTTACTAGGGCAGTGTTCTACAGTGGTACTAGTGGTAACTTACGCTCTGTTTTTGTGTTTCAGGGATCCTACCCGCACATTACAATAGGATCAAAGATTTAGAAATGTCGCCATATCAAGAAGACCTCGAAATTGATATTGCTAAAGTAAGATAACAACAACAGGAGGGCCACACCCTGGCTATAATGCGATAAAACGGTCGCGATACGGCCAGGGGTGATTTTGTAAATTTTTTGTATGTTATTCGGCAAATAAACGGGCAAGCAGGCCACCTGATGGAAAGTAGTCACTGCCGCCTAGGCACATCAGCAACATCAGAGGCGCTACTAATGCGTTGCCCGCTTCTGAAGAGATATCTAATATACCTCTTTAGCAGTCTAATGTCGCTGACCAACACTGTGGCTGGATACTCATTCCACATCTGAATCGTGCGAGCGAGAAATATTCTTTCAAACTTTCGCGTGGACACCAATAAAGGGTCTACGTAGTGGCTATAAGTACCCAGCACGTAGCTGGTCGTGCGATGGCGAAATCGTGCTGTTGGCACCAGATCTTACGTTCCTCAGACAATCCCTATTGATCAACCGGTAGAAGACACACATGGAGCCAAAGTACCTTCGGTCAGTCAGTGGTTCTAACCGGCTTGTTAGTATGATGTCGTCGATATTTCGTACAGCGTGCCTCTGTACGGAGTCCAGAGGATTAAGGAGGTTGATAGTTTCGCCGGCCCAAAGAAAGGAACGATACTCAACGTCGGGATCAGTCGTCAACAACAAAGCATGCAACCTACTTCGACTTATCTGCTCGTAGACTATAGCAAAATCTTCAAAGCCCTTTTTCCTGTATTAATACATAAATAATCATTTAGGTATTTTAAGAATTTTAGAATTTAAAATTCCATATGTTTACGATATTAACATATTGATTCCACCGGCAGCTCTTCGATCTGGGAACTCGTGCGCCGAGTGCGGTGAAATTGCAGGTAATAGACCCACTCCCACCGTCCCTGGAATTATCTATAAGTAGTGATCTCCGTTCGGCGAAGGTCCACCGTACGAGATTTCCGCTGCCTCATCCGGAACCGGATATAGTGCATGTCTCGATAGAAGACCATATAAATAAAAACTGAACACAGTTTCAACTCAATAAAAACTTGTAACTGAACGTAATCTGTAGTTTTTATTATAAGCCTTTATTACTGCTGTGTAATGCCTGAAATAAACGATCTAATATTATATTCTAGCTTCACCTGTCTCTTTGTACGCAATAAACCCACTACCAGGTTTTCAAGGGAAATGAAATTTTGAAAACATGTCTAAGGTGACAATGCAGTATTGCAGTAGAACTGATCCTATGATTGAGACGGAAGGTGGCGAAAGGCACTATTGAATAAAATTAAGCAAAACTGTCCAGTTTGAGCTCATTTGATTTCTCATGACTCTGCTCCTTTATGGAACTCAAGGTCTGATGATAAAGCTAGAAGGTGGCGACAGGAACCATTAAATAAAATAAAGCAAACCTATCGAGTTTGAGCTTTTGTCGTGGCCTAGATTACTCCTATATGGTTCCCAGGGTGTAATAATGAAGTTAGAAGATGGCTACAGGAACTATTGAATGAAACAATGCAATCGTATCGAGTTTGGGGTCATTTGATTTGTTCTGATGAATACACTAATCATAAATAGTACCCAGGTTCCGATTATGGAGCCGGAAGGCGCAAGCCATACGAATACCTGCCTTCATTGAAATTCAGGCTAGACGAGGACGCTATTCCTATATCCAGATACCCAGTTATCTGATGGTAGAGGGGAAAGACGGCTAGAGGAACTTATCAACAAAAGTGCTCGTAATTAAAATATCCGAAATGAATTATTTCATGATTTTTTTTTAATTTTTTTATTTAATTTGGGGATTTACAAATTGACATAGACATATACATAGACGTATCTTTATTTAGTCCAATAACATATTCAAAAAACTTAAAACTAACAGAATAAGTGATAATTTGATAATTGCAGTGATATTTTATGCTTCTTAGAATAGAACGTGGTAAGAACTAGATATTATTGTTGTATCCCAGCGAACTAAACTCGTATTTATCATCACCAGCCAATGGCAAGTCACTGTTGGGAATGGGCCTCCTTCAAGTCGAGATACTACCGATACGCAATTTTGCGCATCAAACCATGTCCAGCCATTTTGCGCTGATCGTCGCTTCAACTGGCCACAGAACTTCGTTTTTAATCTATGTCGCCATCCTTGGCGACCTCATCGGCGATATCATCCTTATCTCCAAAACGGTTTGGCCGATTTGTATACGTTTTTCGATTTATGATTCATCAGCGATGATTTTTAGGTAAATTTTATGGTGATAACTCTCCAGAGGGCGCTGCAATCAAACCTTCTTGGTAACAACATACGTTCCATTTCAGTTTTTGAAAATTGTTTAACCAATTCAGATACAATTTTCTACAATGGATTTTACTCACCTACCTAGTAGGTGACATCAGATAAGAAAATTAAGGAAGTTGATATTCCCAGAGAATGTTGTATGAAAAACGGGATACGAAAAAACTGGTCCGCACGAGCGACCGACAGTTAACAATTTAATTTTAAACTTTTAAACACTGTAGTCGAAAAAGGATAAAATAAAATAAAGAATTAACTAAACTCAAGACGGCTAAAATCATTATAGATACCTATTTGAAAAGGTTTTCAATATTTTTTTAAACCCCCGACTAGTAAATCGCACCAAAAATCCGTGGGCATTGCCTACCTAAAATGCTTTAGGTCGTCAAAAGTTTTTTAAAAATTTTGTAATATGGTTTTTTTACGATACTCTAAATATATTTTATTAGGCTTACGACGCGAGGATGCCGAAGACCGGGCGAAGTGGAGAAGAATGGGCAGGAAAGCGGTCCCTGGCAGAGGCCGAGATAAGCGCTAGGACGATGATGATAATGACTCTAAATTTATTTTATTGAGCCAGAGAATCATACAGTTTTCAACACACCCGTACCTGGTTCTAGCTGTGGTTCTGGTATCATATATGTTTACGTATTTGTAAACTGCGGAATCACTCGGATTAAGAGCAGGTAGTACTTATTGTTAGTAACTTTACGCTCTGGTTCTGTGTTTCAGGAGAGCCAAGTGGAATTTACAATATGTTCGAAAATGTAACCATGCAGCCAACACAACAACAACTCGAAATAAACATTACTAAAGTAAGGAGCTAGCTTTTTTTCCGCGCCTTCGTCAGCGTAAAATTCGATTACTACGTTTCGGATTCGTTTCTGGAAAATTACGTTGGATTTCGGGAAAACTATAGCTAGCTGATAATGAAGCGTTCTTCGGCAGAACAGATTTAAAAATACTCTATCTACCACTGGACATTTTGTAACGTAGACATTTTGCGAATAAAGAAAAAATTTAGTAAAAAGGACTGCTGTCTACATTTTAACAATCATAACAATTTATGCAATTTGAATGAAATCAGTGTTCGAAAAACTAATATTGATACATTTAAAAGATTCTTCGAAATCGTTTATCAAGTTTTTAATTCCGACAGCTCTTCGATCTACAGATTCCTTTTTCTAAGCCGAAAGCGGTGGAGTTAGACATAATTTACTCATACATATGACGTATTCGGTAGACATCATCCTTATTTCGTATCTCTCCACAGAGCAGTAATATATTGGGGGGGTTTAGGTTATTCGCGTCCGCAGGAAGATTACCCACCGTTACCCTGCACGTGCCCCCCGGGTGGTGGTAAAGAGTAACCAACTTTGCCTTATGTACTGCTCGATCTTGGTCTGGTTAGGTTAGGTTAGAGAAACTAAAATTAAGCAATCTAATAACAAAATTAAAGCAGTCTGTCAAGTTATTAATCAAGAATAGGTAAAGTTAGAAACCATGATCGCCATAACGAATTAAAAATGAATGGTAAAATCATCAGAAATGATCTTGAGATAGCAAATAGTTTTAACCACTACTTTTCCAAAATTGCTTCAACCACTACACAAAATCTCAGTTCTGCTGATTCAGCCGATCAATTGCTTAGAGACAGTGTCCCACCGTGTGCGGTTGACTTCAAGTTCAGGCATATAAGCGCTAGTGACATTTTAAAAGCTTTTAACTCACTGAATATGAAAAAAACCGAGGACGTCGATTATAAAAAATTTGGCTTGCAATTATTTTTAATAACAGTGTCGATGAAGAGACTCTTTCTGATTTAATGAAAATAAGCAAAACAAGACCCATCGACCTTTAGACCGGTATCAGTTTTACCCGGGCTCAGTAAAATTTATGACAAAGTTTTCTTAGAACAACTGCTAGCGCATTTCACCACACATAAACTGCTTCACACCAAACAAATTGGATGTAGTAGTAGATTTCACAAAAGGGAATCTTGGGAATGGTGCGGGGATTCAATTGCTGAAACATATCTTCAATGCCTGGGAGGGGTCACAAGATGCCATTGGCATTTTTTGTGATCTTTCCAAGGCATTAGATTGCGTAAATTATGAAATAATACTGAAAAATGTATGCACTATGGTATAAAATCATATCTGAATGACAGGATACAAAAAGTTAAGATTAACGATTCTATTTCCAGCGGGTGTGCTGTGAATATGGGGGTTCCTCAGGGCTCAATCTTGGGGCCTTTCATATTCCCCGTCTATGTAAATGATTTACCATATTTTATCAATAAGGACTACAATATAGTACTGTTTGCGGACGATACTTCTTTAGTATTTATGATTGACAGAAACAAAGACAATTTTGACGATGTAAACAGTGCTCTCACGCAGCTGCATAAATGGTTTCAAATAAATAAGTTATACTGAGTCTACCTGCCGAGCCGTCATATGTAATTTTACTGTTCGATTAAATGAGTGCCGCGAACGCGAGGGTCTACATTTGGACGATATTATTTTTAAGAAATAAATTCCCAAATTGTGTATTTTAATAATCAATAAACATTTTTTCGATGCACGGCTTACTTTTTTTTTAATCAATCCACTAAATATAAACTTTCTTTTGAGACACCTTGTCCTTAAACCTAAGTAAAACCAAGTGCGTGCTTTTCCAGGTGCCCAATGTGAAAACTGGCACCATAAACCTTGTTATAGACAACAAGAATCTAGCATTTTCGGATTCTGCTGTGTTTCTTGGGATGACACTAGACAATAAATTGCAATTAAAATTAAATGAAATGAAATTAAAAATCATTTATTTCAGGCTCATGATAGCACATAAAATAAGTACATTAATACGTTGATATACAAAATTAGGTACAATGTCAAATTAACTACAAAATAAAATAACAATTAAAATGTCAATGTCAATAAATTATAAATGTCAATCAAACGAATTAAATTCAATTACGTTTCCGAATGACGGCATAGAAGTAGTTAATGTGGGCATCCGCAAACATTGCGGATGCGCTGCAAAAACGCGGCATTCACAACGGAACCCTGAGCGCGTCGTTGTACTGTACGCGCAGTGCGCTGCGCGCCCTCTGCGTGAAGTTGGTCCACATGCTGCACGTATAAAAACTCTGACAGTGTGCTCTTAAGAGCGTCAACTTGACCTCTGTCGTGCAACGCGCGAACCTGCGAGCCAACATGTTGCAGCGGACGGACAACGCCCTACGCTCCCTATCAATGTCCTCGCAATCACGCAAGTCGTCGCTGACCCAGTGGTCCAGATACTCAAATTTATGTACCCTGTTCATAGGTATGCCGCAAAGAGTAATGGGTAAGAAAGAGTAACATTTGGTACCAGCTGTAAATATCATACATTCACTCTTTTTGGCATTGTATCTGAGCCCATGTGCCTCCGCATATGTCTCGCATATGTGCAGCAGTTTCCTCATAGCAGCCACCGATGGGCTCAGCTGCACCGTGTTATCAGCGTAATTGATATTATTTACGCTCACTCCGTCTATGGAACAGCCGATGTTGGTGTTGCTGAGCTCAACGATGAGCTGATTCACATAAAGGTTGAAGAGACGGGGCGAGCTCAACCCCCTCTGTATCACCCCGCACTCCAACCCATACGCGTCCGAGTACTCCCCTGCCCACCTTACAACGTTCTGCTGGTGATTGTAACAAAACCTAAACATTGAAACAATTTCATAGGGTAATTTGGTTAAACACTCTTGCCTTTGCCACAGCTTGTCATAAGCCACCAAGTCAAAGGCTTTGGACAGGTCCAAATAACATGCGTAGACTGGCGTTTTTCTAGCAGTGTAGTATTGAACAGTTTGTTTGATGGGACTTTCAGATGAAAGTTGCGGTCTAAAGCCAAACTGCGTGTCATGCAGGTGGAGGTGCTCATCAAGCTGCTTGTCAAGAAAACTGTCAAGTACTTTAGCTATAATTGTCACCAGTGAAATTGGCCTGTAGTTAGACATGTCCGAAACATCACCAGTTTTATTTTTTACAATTTGTGCAACCACTGTGTACATAAGGTCATTGGGCAGATAACCATGACTCACACATAAGTTAAAAAACATTGCGAGGACCCTTGGTAGGTGTACACCGGCGTACTTGAAATGTTCGATGCTGAGGTTGTCATGACCCGGGGAATTGCCTCTAACCATCTTTTTCACTTGACTCGTGAAAGCCACCTACACTACTTTTTAGACTCGACTGAGGATTTAACTTATTCGTAGTTTTCCAGAGCTTACCAAAGTTTTTCTTGATATGGTACTCTGCCAAAATATCCATTTTAATTTGTGTCTCATTATCCTGACAAAATATTAATTTCGATATAAATAGTTTTCTAGAGTCACGCATTCTATTATATATGTCCCCATATCTAGGTTTCCCACTGATCACCCAGGTCTGAAAAGAAAGTCGAGCCGCCCTGTGAGCGGCCCCAACGTGTCGATTCCATCCTGCCTCACATCGGTGGTTCTGCATACGCTCTTTATAACTACATTTGGCAGCCGCAGTCAGCACCCCCACGATACGACAATACATTTCATTCAATAGCAGCTTATGACTAGTATTACTGCACAATTTATCACAACACCCAGTAAATTAAATGGAAAATCTATTTGTTTCAGCTGTGTGTTACAGTAGTTGTAATATTTGTCTATCTGATAATTATCCCTTTCCCCCCACTTTATCTTATTACAATAAGTCTTAGCCTTAACGTACTTAGGTATAATATTCTTTATATTACAATGAATAAGTAACGGGTAATGGTCAGAACAATAAGTATTTTATAACACTTCAGCCGCGATCACAGATTCACTAAGGCACTGTGTGAACTATGTCAAATTGGCCTCACCATCACATGGCATATACACTGACATCACTATTATGGATCGGTCACAGAGCTCCACTTTAATGGCATTGAGGCGATCGCTGTTACACTTAATCACCGATACCGATGGAAACGCGGTTTTTCGCCACAGCAAGGCGACTCCTCCATGTGGCCTCCCCCGTAGAACACCAGCAGACAGATAAACGGCAGAGTTCCCGGTGTATGAGAAATCCTCATCAATGTTGACTAGGTACGGTATATCGTGGTGAAGGAGCCACGTCTCCTGCAGCGCCACAATGTCCGCCGAGCGACGCAGTCTCTGTATGTCATTGACTGATCGAAACACGTTTTTACAGTTAAAAGTTACCATTTTAATACTATTCACTGCCATTATTTGATGATTTTCGGCTACTAAAATTAACAAAACGGCTATATAAAACACCGTCTGGCCAAAGGTCGTCGCTTAAAAACAAGTCGAGCTTACTCCTGGGTACAAAAACTTTAAAAGTAGCATATTTCTTTGCAGTTTTCATGCTAATCTTTTTAAGTGTACCTCTGTGTTATGCTTGATGTCCACTCGCGCGGCGCGCCGCGCGGTGCCACGTCACGGTGACAACCAAAGAAACGGTGGTGTAATTCTGGTTTTTCAAATTAGGCAACGTTCGCACGAGGGATTTTATGTTAGGCAACGTTTGCACGAGAGCTTTTTCGATGCTTTTACGCGTGTTATTTGAAATGACTCCCATAATTATTGACCATATGTCTTCTCGACTGTGTGTTCACACGCAGGCGTAAAAAGTAACTGGAGATTTTTTAAATCTGCCGACTCAAATGCAACCAAGAGAAATGCACGAAAAGAATATAATTCATTAAAACACTCAAAGTGGATTAAAACATTTTCAGTGCCGGCCCGAAAAATATTATGCAATTTTCAGATACAGCATACAGTTTTTATAATTTTTTACTATGGTGATAAAACAAAACAAAACAAACAACAATTCTAGAACAAAACATGCCTTATTTATGATTCGAGAGGAACTGAGAACAAAATGACGAAAGGATCACGAAAACGAAACAACTACTGTGATTCTGCAACATTATCTATGTTGCAGAATCACAAAAAGGGGCGGGCTTACGCATCAACGGTCAAAATTTCTTTGACAAGGTCAAATTCCTATTTCATTTATACGCGTTGAATCTGTACTAAAAAAAGAAGACAGATATATGTGTGTAAACTGTGTCACATAAGGAGGAGTGATTCGAACTGTTGGTAAAAAGAAACAGTCAAGTGTGACCTCTCATGTTGACATCACACTCCGATGCTTCGTTTCATTTCATTTCATTTCATTTATTGCGTATCACAGTTTTTAAAAGATTTCACAATATATTTTATAGTACTTACATGTGACACCCTGTTAGGGCATTGAAAACAAAGTGAGAGAGGGCATGCATTATCTAAATTATGTCATATCTTAAGTATTTAATTTAGAGTACAAATTAATTCCCTAAATCAAAATTTAATCAATTAGTTGCATATTAAAATATCAATTAAATAATAATAATAATAATGTCAAGTTAGTAGATATATTAGTTAGATGTCATTCTGTATAGCAATTAATTATTGTCATCCGTATCCATGTCATAATATAATAAAATAATTAAATAGCTTTGTGCTGGATTATCTTAATTCGAGGTCAGTCAAGAATTCAATAATATCATCATAACACTTTTGCACTAGAAAAGATTTCAGTTCTTTGGTAAATGCTTCAAATTTTTTAATATTTGTTATGTTGTTAGGTATATGATTGTAAATTTTAACCATCATAGCGTGAGGACCATTTGTAAACATAGACAATTTAGAAAAAGGTGTTTTCAGCCTATTAACATTGCGATCGTTAGAGATGTTATGAATAAAAATAGGTACTTGGACATCGGCCGCTTTAAACTTGGAATTAGACTACGATTGCTTTTCCAGACTTCCCTACAAAGCGATTTTTCTGGCGTCTTTTCTGAACGAGAGTCCATTCCTCATCTCGTACTCGAGGTTTCAATACTTCGTTTCTTTCCCTTGCGCTTGTGCATCAAGTAATTACAGTAGAGCAGCTGCCATCTCCTGCAATATCCTGGATCATGGTCAAGTGCACCTCGAACCTGTTACGGGAAAAAGCACTAGGATTATACATATAAAATCGACCGAATCGAGACTACAACGAACTATCTCTACTTAGTCTATGAAATAGGCGAGACATGCCAAACACGCACGGGACTACACAAATATAGGCGAATATTCCCTCTACACTCTCGTGTTCCCGCGGAACTGTCCACATGTGGAGTGCGCTTTAGGCACATGCCAAATATTTTGCGAGCAAGCGGCATCATCCACTGACAGTCACTTACAGTGACAGATAGACAACCAGTGGCGCTAGCGTCGCGGAGTTCCCTTTCTTTTCTTTTTTTATGGCCTGTGGTGGTGGTGCCGCGGCGCTTGAGCATTTTATTTTATTTATGTACAATTATTGTAATGTTTAATATTAAGACATTCATGAGCGTTTGTAAAAAGCCTAAACTGAATAAACGTGATTTGATTGATTGATATATTACTATACAGAGAAACGTATTATCAAATGTGAGATTTTCCGAATTACTGCAAATCATGCAAACAGCACTTTTAAGTGCTCCTCGACTAGAAGAGATATTGTACACTCTGTTCGTAACAAATAAGTGTTAAAGGTATAGGTAGATCTAAGTGTGAATATTTATCTAAATTACTTATTAAACATAAGATCGACGTCTTGAACAAGCAGGAAACACATACCAGGGATAATCAGGACATGCGTAACAAGGGAATGATTCCAGGATATACTACTATATAGGATTACAACGTACGTTGTTTGAGGGCTGAAGGATACAAGTGTCATATTTCGATCAGACGATTAATTTAATAATTTCATCAACGCTGCTCGAGTCGCAGATTATACTGTGGTGAACATTTACAAACCTCCGCAAAGTGGGCTAACACTGGGCCTTCCATGTTCCCCCACCCATATGTTTATACTTGCGATTTCAATAGCTATCACACTTTGGTGCTTTCATCATCATCATCATCACAGCCCGTAACAGTCCACTGCAGGACTTTGGGCCTCTCCCACGAAAGGGAAGGTTATTGCCATAATCTCCACGTTTGGCAGGCGGGTTGGAGATCGCAGTGTTTAAATATAATAATGGAAAATGCTGCTGCCCATCTTCCAGCCTACGGAGACTCTTGATCTTTTGCCTCGAAATCATTAGTCGCCTTGTACGACACCCATGAATTTGGAGTTGGTGCTATTCTACTCTGCCGGACACCACACGGCCACACGGCATGGCGCTTTGCATCAGATGATTTGGAGTAGCGTTGGCGAAATACGTTGAGCTATATGTTACTGGAAAGGAATTTTAATTTTCTACAACTTTTACTATTGCGACAATTCTCGAATCGCTGTAAGAAAAAAGTTATGATAGTTATCAACGTTATTGGTTATATAGGCTGAGTTGTCCGAATCTCCTTTCTAAATTTTGTTATATTACACATGCGACCTGACTTCGTAATTCTATCAATATTAACAGTGTCAAACCAGTAATATTGTTTTGTGAATGCTTTTGTTTCATTAAAACGGAATGATTTTTATTTTGAAATTGGCAACTTTTCACGAATACCAAATATATCAGAAGTTGGTTTTAACAATTTCAAGAATTTTAAAAATTATTTAAGAGAGAACAAAAATGTGTCACTAAGTATTAATTATTAAAAGTTGTAATGGGAGCGTCGGTGGCCGAGCGGTTACAGTATCCGACTCATAAGCCAGAGGTCCCGGGTTCGGATCCCGCTCCGGCCATGTACCAATGACTGTTTACTGAGTTATGTACATTAGTTGAATACTAACCGATGCTCTCACGGTGAGGGAAAACAACTTAATGAACCCTGAACATTCAGGCCACTGGATGTGTAACCATGATCCAATCTGGTCAGGTTCCCCTAGTAGCAGTTCCCTTGATTCCCCTGGCCATAAAAATGTAAATTGCTATATCTTCGGCCCCAGTCGGGCAAAAGTGATGCCTATTGGATAAATATGTTTATAACTTAATATTTACGATTAATTCAACTTGTAAGAAAATTATTAAAATAAATTTCGCCAAGGGAATCATCTAAATACGCCAAATCTCAAGATTCACCCTCTAATGGTCTTCAATCTCCACATAGAGCACGTTATTGATGCAGAAACCTGGTACCAACGGCGGTGCGAATTGGACGACCTTCGCCGATAGGAGATCTGTGCTGATCTCCAACTCCGCAGGCTTTGTGTCCGGTGACAACGGAGACAAACGGATGGACGGAACATTCGCAAACGTTGCATCCATCTGGGTAAACACCAACTACTACCCGACGAGGTGCACGAAATCAGTACTAAGAACCTATTACAGTTCATAGAACTACAGGAATTAATACTGAATTGTAGAAAGAGGCGATCACAATAGTTCAGAAAAGGTCGCAGTGATACATACTAGGACTGAAAAAGCCTTGGAGAGCCCACCTTAAAAAAAAAATAAAAAAAATATGGTATTAAACTCCATGTGTAGTATTGGTAAGACTTGAACCCTTTCACTAAGGTAAGTTTTTATTTGAAAGTAAATTTCATCGAGTAATTTTTTAACTCAGTTTCATTAAAAAATTCGATTCATTTATATAGGTAATATTTAAGTATAAGTAAATTTAGATGTCGTCGTCGTTGGCAATAATGTTAACAAAAGCTAATTTGTAAGCAATAATGGCCTCTTTTCAAGTAATTTGAAAATTAAATTGATGGCATGCAGGTCATTGTCTTTAGAGGTTAGACCAACCGCGATGAGAACAGAATGAACTGTCTTTTTGGGGCTAATCTGTGGGGACAGAAAGGTTCAATATTTAATTATGTAATTCAAATATTCTTCGCTGTTTGTTTAACATGCAATTAAAATAGTTACTACAAAGACAGACAACTACGCACATAATAATCGGCTAACAATCATAATCTCGGACGTAAGTCAAAATTAGGAACTTGACGTGCTCGGTGGAAAGTTCTGGCCGGTCTGCAATAGGGATTGGTCTGCCGGAGGTGACCGAAGGAATTACTCACTGCGACTCTTTAGAACGATCTCTGGGATTAGGTGAAGTTGATCCTGGTCTTTCGACTTGGCTCGTAGGATTCATAGTAAAGTAGGTACCAGTCGGGCGGGGAAACCATCTAACAGTCGGGAGGTAAAAATCCTGCATTATTTTGGATCTTTGCACTGTAGAATTTGGACTGTCCTTATTATGGAGCTGTACTAAACTCTCTGTTCAGTAAAGCTCTCATAATTTTCTAGTGGAGGGGGTATACAGACCTGATCCAAAGATGCAGAGATATGGACACCACGTGACACTAAAATAATGGAAAATTTTTTTGCTTCTGCTTAAAATAATACTGTAATAATCACTGGTGACTTCAGCTATCCCTCCTTTAAATGGCCTATTTACATGGGTCAACATCAATCTGGACCGGAAGAACTATTTACTAACATGTTTCTCAATAGCAATCTCATCCAATTAGTAGAAAGCTCTACAAGATTTAGACAAGGGAATGAACCATCTTTACTAGACTTGGTAAGAGTTAATGAAGACTCTTTGATTAAGGAAATCATTCATAAGCCCATAATTGTAAAAAGTGATCACTGTGTCCTAGAATTTTGACGTCAATGTCTGTTATATAAAACAAACAATGTCCCTATTCTGAGTATCAGTTTATTGACTATGAAAATTTTACATATTCTCTAAAAAATTTGAACATGTCAGGCGATACTGATCTGCTATGGGGGGACACATTATCTGCAATCAACTCTACTCTTAATAGGCATGCTCCTGAAAAGTTAATTAGAAACAAACCTCGACACAAGCCCTGGATTGATGACAATTTTATGAGACTAGTCAAAGAGCAAAAAGTTTGTTGGAACAAGTACCGAATATCTAGAAGTGAAGAACAATACTCAAAATATAGAGAGATTAATAACGAATGTGTTGCACTGACAAGGAAACGTCGCAGCATGCATGAGAATAAACTATTGGATTTTAGGAATAAAGCCTTTTACTCCCACATAAGGCAGTCGACCACACCCAAAGTAGGTAATCCCCCAGCGATAAAAAATCAGAACGGTGACCTGGTTACCAACCCTATTGATACTGCCAATTGTTTTGCGGAGGAGTTTCAAAAAGCGTACTCTAGGGAGCCAGTATTACAGCCTCATGCGGATCTGCTTAAAGGGCCGCGAGTAGAGAATAGCCTAATTGAAATAAATTTCACTGTAGCTGACGTGGAAAAAGCCATATCAGAGAGACATCAGCCCCTTGGCCGGATCAAATTCCAAGCTGTATTCTTAAAAACTGTATTAAGACTTTGTGACTGGTTTTGTCAGTGCAGATAAATGAATCGTGCCGCAGTGGCTGTGAACCTCAAGACTGGAAGCACGGAATTGTTACGCCAATTTATTAAAAGGGGGACAAAACTCTGCCAGAAAATGTAGACCAGTCAACCTTACAAGCAATCCGGTTAAAGTTATGGAGAGAATAATCGGTGAACGGTTGTCCTTTTTCTTCAGTCAGGAGTGCATATTATCCACAAAACAACATGGTTTTGTTATGAAAAGGTCAACTGTTACTATCTGCTGTCCTGTGTACATTGGTGGTCAACAGAAATAGAGAATAGGAATCCAGTGGATGTTATATACCTGGACGTCCAGCGCGCCTTCGACAGGGTGTCACACCAACGGCTGTTGATGAAGCTAGATCATTTCAAAATAAGAGGCCTCTTGGCTCGCTTTGATTAAAAACTTACTAAAGGGTAGAACGTTCCAAGTACGAATTGGTAGCTCCGTATCCTAGCGAAGGCAGGTATTAAGTGGAGTACCGCAGGGTTCAGTACTCTCTATTGTAGTATAACGGATCTGATTGAATGCATTGAATCTCAATCTGAATTCTTTGCCGATGATGGCAAGTTCTTTAGTAACCCACTAGTCAGCTCTGGGCAGCTACAGCATGACCTCGATCGTATTCAGCATTGGACAAAGGATTTCATCATCAGCCAAAATCATTTGAAGTGCAGTGTTCTACACTTGGGTACAAATAACTGTGGTATGAGGTATTATATAAAGGGGACCACGGTGCAACCCGTTACATCCCAGAGGGAATTGGGTGTCACAGTGGCATGTAATTTGAAATGGGAGGATCACACATTCAGCATAGTGAAGAAGGCCAACTCATTTGTGTACATGATAAGAAGATCATTACAAACAATCACAATAGGTATGTTCCTCAAAATATATAAGACCTACATAAGACCGCTTCTGGAGTATGGATTCTTGGTTTGGAGCCCGTACTTTCGAAAGGATATCAACCTTTTAGAAAGTGATCAAAGAAGCGCTACTAAAATACCGACTGCCCTGCGTCGCAAATCCTATGAAGAAAGACTTCGTATACTACCTCTCACTACTCTGGAAGAAAGAAGGCAGTGTGGTGATCTCATTTAAACATATAAGATTTTATCACACCAATATAATCTCCCTCACATTCACGAAATGTTTGTTACGAAAAAGGGCTGCAAGTCGCACAGAGGTCATGAAATGCAATTAGAGCGCGCACCATCCAGCACCCATACTACTACTACTTCTTCTCTAACAAAGTTGTATCAAACTGGAACAAATTACCACAAAATGTTGTGACAGCCGTGTCAGTGAATTCCTTGAAGAACAGACAGGACGAGTGGTTGAAGTCAAACCAGCTGTCTCTACTTTATTTAAAATGACTTTCATCACTGCGTGATATGGACACAGCAGCATCAATGCTGCTCGTCTATAACCTAAATAAATAAATATTTCTGGCCCTCTTTCCTGATACCAGCAGGTTAGATACCTATTTCCCACGTAAGCCCCGGGGCTTATGCAGCACTTAGCCAAACTAGCGCAGGCGAAGGCTCCTCAATTTTATCCCCAATATTTCTCACACTAAGGCTGCCACGAACGTACTCGTTAGAGACTCGGTCGAGCCGTGTAATCCGTTTAAATTCATTTCGTACTGTGACGTGGGCTGCGCCAGCAGGCACGTGGCAGCGACGAGCGTACAGAAGTTCATGGTGAATGCCGCTTTTATAGACAGACATAGACATAGACATTATTTATTTTGACATCACAATACTCGTAATACAAAACTCATTGAGTAAGTTACATTCGTATTTCTAAATTTAACATATATATATATTTAAAACCTACTTAAATAAAGCGATTCAAATATAGAGCAATGCGATGTCAAAAAGGGCCAGCCTCAGCATTAGCTGCAGCAGAGCGATGCAGCGCTGGTTTTCAGCCGGACCTTATCGGTGTGGAGACCTGCATGAAGCACACAACTAGCAAGTTATTTATTAAAAGATAATAATAGTGGAATAGTCATAAATATATAGTAATAATTATAATATATATGTGTGTAAGATAAATAAAAAGAAAGTTTCGATTATTAAATAAATAGTAGTAAGATAACGCAAGATATTACAAATAACAATATTATTGAATAGACCTTTCATTTGCCGTTCACATGGCCAAATAACACGGAATAGCGCGACCACCAAGGGGAATACTTTTTTGGTAAACTAAGAGCAACGTCTTTAGTTTAACTTTAAATGTATTACATGTACGGCATGATCGTAAAGGAGGTGGTAAATTATTCCAACACTTGGTGGCCGCATAACGGAAACTGCCACGAAAAGCAGCAGAGCGGTGGCGCGGCACGCTCAACACCTCCCTGGCAACGCGCGTTCCTCGGGAACCGCCGCCCCTCAACCATTCGAGCTTTTTAAAAAGGTATTCCGGTAAGCCAGTATTAACTACGCCAAACAACAACGTGGCCAAGTGAAGTTCTCTGCGGAATGCCATTTTTAAAACATTGGCTTTGTTAAGAAAAGGAGTGACATGGCCTCTGGAAGGAATGCTAAAACAATAACGAGCACAGGCGTTTTGCACTCTTTGTACAGCCCTATCCTTCCGTGCCAACAGCCGAGGTCCATACCCAATGTCCCCGTAATCCAACTTGGACATCACTAGAGAGTCACATAACTTAATACGCAATTCGACTGATAAAAAATTACGAATACCTTAACGAATTGATATAAAACCTTCAAACGATAAAAACAGTTACGTATAGCGTCAAGCACATGCCCCTCAAACCGCAAATCTTCGTCTACGTTTAGCCCAAGGTTTCGTGCCTCTTTAACTCTATCTATCCCCTTGCAGAGTAATTACGGGATTACGATCTTCCATGCGTACAACTTGTTGCCTAGATCCTAGCATCATGTACTTGGTTTTAATAGGATTTAATACCAAGCAGTTTCTATCAGCCCAATCAGCTAACCTCTGTAAATCGGCACACAACATATCCACTTCTACGTCAGTTTCGACAGGCTTAAACGAAAGATAAACTTGCGTGTCATCAGCATAAACATGATCTCTACAATGCTTAATGACGTTGCCCATATCTTCGGTGTACAAAATAAACAAAATTGGACCCAGAATTGACCCCTGTGGTACGCCTCTATGCAGACGCTTGGGACTAGAGAAAAATATTTGCCCACTGTCGTCATTCAATTTCACAATCTGATAACGATCAGTCAGATAGCTAGCGAACCAACGTATTGTTGTTGATTCGAACCCATAAAACCCTATTTTAGCCAATAACAAAGGGATATTGATAGAGTCGAAGGCCCGCGAAAAGTCCAACAACGTCATGATTGTACCCATGCCCTCGTCCTGTGCAGCAAGTATATTGTCAACAACGTCCGCTAAAGCTACAGCCGTTCCTCTTGACTTTCTAAACCCCGACTGGTAAGTGGGTAATATTTTATTACTTTCGAGATATTCGGTAAGTGGTAGACATACAGCTCTCTCTATTATTTTAGAAAGGCACGGCAGTATACTTATAGGACGCAGGTCCTTTAATATATTTACTGTACTCGACTTGGGTAGAGAGCACACTAGAGCTATCTTCCAGGCCTCCGGCAAAGATCCAGACATGATAGAAGTTTTAACGATTGCTGTGATAGCTGTTAGAGTATGCAGCAGCGTTAAAAGCAACATATCAAGGGATATACCATCATCTCCAATTGCCTTTGATTTTAGGGACATTATTATCTTTAGCACAGCATCTTCGCTCAACGGACTCAGTGCAAACGTCGACGGACCATAACGATTGCCCACGAACTGAGAGATATCTGACGCGTCGACATTACCGTCTCCAGGCACATCAAGAAAGTGAGAGTTAATAAGGTCGGCATTTAATAAATGACCTGGAATCTACGACTTATTAGTCGCCTCGATAGCAACAATACGCTCCGCCTTTGTCTACGATTTGCTTAACAAAATTACTAATGTAACTTAATGCAATTATTTCAATGTGATTGTGTGAAAACTGAATAGTGAAAATATTTCATCCAATTTTGTCTAGTTAACTCTCAAATATTCATGCACATATACGATTGCTGTAGATCATCCATTAATCATAGCCCATAACAATCCACTGCAGAACATAATAGGCCTTTTTCACGAAATGGATGGTTATTGACTTCTCCACGTTTGGCATATGAGTTGGAGATCGCAGAGTTATAAATATAACAATGGAAAACGCTGCCACCCATTTTCCAGCCTACGGAGACTCTAGTAGTTTACCTCGAAAACATTAGTACGACACCCACGAGTGTAAGGGGTTGGTGCTATTTTACACTGCCGGACACCACACGGCCACGGCGGTAGTATGGATATTGCGAATTATAATCCGCCTTTTCCGTTTGAATGCCGTTGAAAATTGTAAGGGCACTGTATCTATATCTGCGACAGTATTTCATAAATTAGAAATTTACATGTCAACATTATTACATTTATCATTCAACAGACTATGAATATTTGATAATTCTGGCAAAACCCGTAATTGATAATTGATTAAATACTGTGATGTTTAGGTATAGGCTTGTTTCTTGAGGGACTCAATGTTTAAACTATTTGGAGGTACCGCTGCAATATGGGTGAAACTTCAACTAATTGGCGACGAGTTGTGGGTTGGTAATTCAATCTCTTACGATGCCTCCAAATCTGGCGAACCCGCCACGAATGCGCCGTTCCTGCATATAACACCCAGACCCGTAACAGAAATTAAAATTCATCATTTCAATTTCTGCCCGGCAGGGAATTGAAACCGTAACCTCTGCGTAGCAGACTAACTGACTGAACTACTCAAGTCGTCAAAATGTTTCTTCAAAAGCGCAGATTTAAACGCCCAGTAATAATATAGCAAACATTGGAGAAGATTTGTACCTTTTTTTGAAGCTAGAAGTGATCATAAAATACTAAAGTAAACTCACTCTACATAGAGGTGTCCATACCTCCATGTATCTATCTCTAAACCTCGTTCTAGGTGCGAATGTTCACCCTGACGGACGTGACCTGCAAATTGCCTTTAATTATACTAATATAAATTTTATAATTTGAATTCCGGCTCCGAATTCTTTCTACAAGAGCCTGAATTAGCTGTGTACTTTAAAAGTGGCGGTTTGTATGTTGTTGTTGTTATGGTTAAAACTAAGCGTGTAATCTCAATATCGGTAGACCTTCAACAAACATAATGCTAAGCATAATAATAATAAATAATACACATATTTTTGCAATCAGTTTCATGTGTATTAAATACTTTTGGTCTGTTAAGATGTTTATTTAAAATTGAATTTTCTCAATAATTTAAACTATATCCGTATTCTAAACTACACCATCAAAGATGATGATGATGATTTCGTAGGCATCGAATTAATGAAACTATTGACTGCACCATCATGTTTGATCGTGTGCTACATAAGCCCCAAGGATACATGGAAAATAGGTGCCTTAACTTGCCCGTATCAGGAAAGAGGTCCATTGGAAGGCCCGGGACGCGATGGACTGCCATCGCTGAGACAGATAAGAGTTAGCGACCTTCGACGTGATGATGCAGAAGACCAGGCGATTTAAAGGAGAAAGAGCAAGGAAGCGAACCCTGGCATAACCTGTAATTGACCTCTCCAATTATGACAATGAGGATTATTGCATCATACGCGGTTGACGGTGATCCCATACCCGATGGTACCCGTGCAATTCTGTCCTCTTCGCTAGCAACCATCAGGGCCAGTCGGAGCACTTCACTCCTTTACTTGGCCCAAATCGGTGGAATGTGGTGAGGCGGGCGGGGAATCCGCGCGGAAGGAAAGCCAAAGGTCGCTTACAGGATTTCCGATAACAATCCAGGCAAATCTAAATAATGTTACTGGTATAGTTTAAAAAATGTTCTCATATTTTGACACAATAGTTTTTCGGTGGTTTCGCAAATTGTAAGCAAAGGCAGAACATATCGTGTCTACCTGCAGCTCGATCCCGTGCGTTGAAAATAATCGCATTTCAGCTTTAATTGGATTTTAAAAATTACATTAATTAGGGTAATGCAATACAATAGTTTTTCGGTAATTTAATTTATTCTACACAACACAACAAAGGCAGAACCAATCGTTAACTACGCACGCCTGGATCCCGCGAGTGGTATAAAGGTTGCGCGGGCGCGGCTTGTGGCATCAACCAACCATGCACTCCGTCTGCGCGCTCGTAGCCACCGCGTGTCTGCTGGCGCAGACCGCGCATGCAGACGAGACGTCCAGCCGAAGCTTGTTAGATTAGAAGAGGGTAAGAACAAACAATTATTGCATCAAAGCCTTAAAAAATCATATTTCATGTCCGCAGTTTTGCGCATCCAGCCACTGTCAGCTATTTTGCGTAGATTGTCCCTATCGATGCACTGCACGTCCTATACGATATTTGCCCAAATCATCGCTCGACACCACAACCGCCTGTCCCAACTTTTTTTTTATCTATGCCCACATCGCTGAGTAATTTTGTCTTTATTGACTCCAATTGGTTCTCTTTATCAACTGTTTCCCAAACAACACTGTAAACATCAATCATAGGTTGATCTTTCACAGAGATTTTTTTAATTTGAATGTAAGTAATGTGTAAGTACAGTCGAGGAAACAGAATACGTAGCAGTTTCCATCTTAATTTGTTCGTAATATTCATATGGTCAATTTCAGACTTATGTCAACGCTAAACATTCAGTTTCTTGGACTGTACCCACATGAATCAAATAACATACGACAGACGAAGCTTCAGTGCCATATTTGTAACATAACATATTTGAGAACATAACATATAGATATTTGTATAGGAGATATTTATATGAGGGCAGTACTTAGTAGTACCTGTAAGTACCACTCTGTATTTGTGTTTCAGGTAAACTACCCGCAAATTACAATAAGATGAAGGAGGTAGTTTTTTGGAAACCTTTGCATTGGCAATCAAACTCCACATCAACATAACCCAAGTAAGACAATAAACAAGGGGCGGTGTTGTGATAAAGTGGTCGCGACGCGATTCGGGATATGTTATAATTTTTGACCGTATTGCGACGCACCGTGCATGGGCGATTAGGAGTTATTCATTCGAATGTAAAACAATACTAATTAGAATCAACCTTTCGAATAATTTTAAGTCAGACCCTCGCATGCGGTACGTACACTATTTTTGAGGAACAAAAACAAAAAATTTCAATCTGTGTTGTAGATACCTACCCTACAAGAGAATGAAAATAATTTGAATAATTCATTCGCTCATTTCTTACGAATGAACAAATTGTGAAAAAATTATTCTAATGAAAAACTTGTTGTTATTAGAATAATCGCCTATGGACGGAAATCGATGTTCAAATACTACATGGCCAATATTAATTACTCGAAATGTCAAATGTAATGTTCAAATAAATAGATAGTAGCATACAATTGCATGTCAAAGAAAGAAAAAAAAAAATATAGTACCTACTCATATTATTAATTGCATTCAATTAAATGACTAGAAGTAGATAATAACGATTCAGTAACGGAGAGGGACACTCATCTAAAAACTCATTTACAGAGTTGTAGAATAGCCCGATATATCAATGCATAATTTATTGTCACGGAACAACCATCAGTCATCGACAATGACGCAAGCACCCGCGTCGACATATCGGGCTATATTAGTGAACCAAGTAGAGCTTGAATGAATATGGGAGTATAGCAAAAGGCGGTGTAATAATTTTATTTTATTATGTATATGTGGGTAACTGAACAAATACCAAAAATGGTACCACGAGATATTTCGCGAGATTTTCGACAGCTAAATAACCTCGAAAAATTTAGACTTTTTTGTTTTTCCGGTCGTAACTTTAATACGATGCATTCTAGTGAAAAGATGCTCAATAATAAATTGAAGAGCACATAAGTTTACGTCTAATGCCAGTCGTCGAGCCATAACTCAAAGATTCGGTCAAGGGATTCTTTTAATATTTTTCTGCCAACCAGCATGACCTGTCTTTTCACCCGATTTCGGGTTGACGTCGAGTTTCAGGACACCCTGTATTTCGATCCTGCACCTTAAAAATAATTGCAGCTTCAATTAGATGGAAAGAATTGCAATAATTTAAGTACAATAGCTTTTCGGTAATTTTGTTAATTCTGCACAATACAACAATGGCAGAACAAATCGTTGCTACTTACGGCTCGACCACGCGAGTGGTATAAAGGCTGCGCGGGCGCGGCTTGCGGCATCAACCAACCATGTACTCCGTCTTCGTGCTCGTCGCCATCGCGTGCCTGCTGGCGCAGACCGCGTACGCAGGCAACTACGGCAATCTTATTACAGACGAAGCTGGTAAGAAGAACTTATTGTTGTTTCAAAATCTAAAATAATATTTTATTAGATATTTTATTTATATATTTTATATAAGTGGTATGTGGTATTGATGTAAATATCTACTCTAACTTTGATGATTCCTGAATGAAAACACATTTTGACATATTGTATAATAATGATCTTGATGAAATTGTATTTACTTAGGGAAAATAAATAAATCTAAAATCTAAATCAAATAGCATCAGCAGGAACCATCAATCATGATCTGATTGTCCCAGTCCTTCTCAGTATTTTTTTCCTATATTTAATACGTAAGTACCTACTTGCGTGAGTTAAATAAAACCTATTTATTTATCACTAATAAACTTGTTAATCATTTAGAAAGTCGAACAGTTTTCAGCCCACAGACTTATATGCTTGTGAACTGCGGACTCACCCGTTTTACTAGGGCAGTGTTCTACAGTGGTACTAGTGGTAACTTACGCTCTGTTTTTGTGTTTCAGGGATCCTACCCGCACATTACAATAGGTTCAAAGATTTAGAAATGTCGCCATATCAAGAAGACCTCGAAATTGATATTGCTAAAGTAAGATAACAACAACAGGAGGGCCACACCCTGGCTATAATGCGATAAAACGGTCGCGATACGGCCAGGGGTGATTTTGTAAATTTTTTGTATGTTATACGGCAAACAAACGGGCAAGCAGGCCACCTGATGGAAAGTAGTCACTGCCGCCTAGGCACATCAGCAACATCAGAGGCGCTACTAATGCGTTGCCCGCTTCTGAAGAGATATCTAATATACCTCTTTAGCAGTCTAATGTCGCTGACCAACACTGTGGCTGGATACTCATTCCACATCTGAATCGTGCGAGCGAGAAATATTCTTTCGAACTTTCGCGTGGACACCAATAAAGGGTCTACGTAGTGGCTATAAGTACCCAGCACGTAGCGGGTCGTGCGATGGCGAAATCGTGCTGTTGGCACCAGATCTTACGTTCCTCAGACAATCCCTATTGATCAACCGGTAGAAGACACACATGGAGCCAAAGTACCTTCGGTCAGCCAGTGGTTCTAACCGGCTTGTTAGTATGATGTCGTTGATATTTCGTACAGCGTGCCTCTGTACGGAGTCCAGAGGATTAAGGAGGTTGATAGTTTCGCCGGCCCAAAGATAGGAACAATACTCAACGTCGGGATCAGTCGTCAACAACAAAGCATGCAACCTACTTTGACTTATTTGCTCGTAGACTATAGCAAAATCTTTAAAGCCATTTTTCGTGTATTAATAAATACATAAATAATCATTTAGGTATTTTAAGAATTTTAGAATTTAAAATTCCATATGTTTACGATATTAACATATTGATTCCACCGGCAGCTCTTCGATCTGGGAACTCGTGAGCCGAATGCGGTGAAATTACAGGTAATAGACCCACTTCCACCGTCCCTGGTATTAACTATAAGTAGTGATCTCCGTTCGGCGAAGGTCCACCGTACGAGATTTCCGCTGCCTAATTCGGAACCGGATATAGTGCATGTCTCGATAGAAGACCATATAAATAAAAACTGAACACAGTTTCAACTCAATAAAAACTTGTAACTGAACGTAATCTGTAGTTTTTATTATAAGCCTTTATTACTGCTGTGTAATGCCTGAAATAAACGATCTAATATTATATTCTAGCTTCACCTGTCTCCTTGTATGTACGCAATAAACCCACTACCAGGTATTCAAGGGAAATGAAATTTTGAAAACATGTCTAAGGTGACAATGCAGTATTGCAGTAGAACTGATCCTATGATAGAGACGGAAGGTGGCGAAAGGCACTATTGAATAAAATTAATCAAAACTGTCCAGTTTGAGCTCATTTCATTTTTCATGACTCTGCTCCTTTATGGTACTCAAGGTCTGATGATAAAGCTAGAAGGTGGCGACAGGAACCATTCAATAAAATAAAGCAAACCTATCGAGTTTGAGCTTTTGTCGTGGCCTAGATTACTCCTATATAGTTCCCAGGGTGTAATAATGAAGTTAAAAGATGGCTACAGGAACTATTGAATGAAACAGTGCAATCGTATCGAGTTTGGGGTCATATGATTCGTTCTGATGAATACACTAAACCTAGATAGTATCCAGGTTCCGATTATGGAGCCGGAAGGCGCAAGCCATACGAATACCAGCCTGCATTGAAATACAAGCCAATGTACATCTTTCGAATTTGGGTTTACTTCATTTATCTGGACGAGGACGCTATTCCTATATCCAGATACCCAGTTATCTGATGGTGGAGGGGAAAAGTGGCTACAGGAACTTAGCAACAAAAATAATTACAACTGTATCGAGTTCATTGTCATTTTATTTGTTTTGACCAGTGCTCTATTCGTAGTAGATACCCAGGGTCTGACGATAGATCCTAAAGGTGGCTACAGGAACTCTGTGGTTACATCCTGTTAAATTGGTCAGTGAGCAATTCATATTCATATTCGTTATGACCTTACGTGATTGTTAGGAAAGTATGATTAAGCGCATGGAACTACACTAAATGCTAGCGTGCTAAATACGAAAATATGTTCTACGACTTAAGACATCCTGTCACATAAAAGCTGGGGCGTTCGTAATAAAAGAAATTAAAATCTGTGATTGAGTGAGCGCAGCGACTTGGATATTGTGATTGGCTTAAACCTTGCGTGATAGTTAGAAAAGTATCTTAAATAAATGATCGAGGGCAACGAGCTTAACCATTTGACTAAAAGGCTAGCGTGCTCGTAATTAAAATATCCGAAATTAATTATTTCATGTATTTTTTTTATTTAATTCAGGGATTCACAAATTGACATTGATAAAGACATAGACGTTTATTTATTTGGACGTAATAACATATTCAAAAAACTTAAAACTCACGGAATAAGCGATAATTTGATAATTTTATGCTGTATAAATTTCTCAGTGCCGCACAAGTTACCAATTTAGCCGGCCTTTCTGCCTTACTAATATAGGTTGTAATGCACCTATTACCAGGATTTGTAGGGAATGTAACGAAATGTGACAAATGACAGATAGCACTGATATCAACCATTATTCGTTCCCTGGATTTCGTCGATCAGTGCTCAAGTCTTATAAACGTTATCTATCTACCTGACAGACGCACGTTTTCTATGCTGTTTTTACTTTAACTTTTTATAAAGGTTTAGCTTAATTATTTTTCCACTGTTTTCATAGAACAGGGGGTATAAAATCCAAGCTACAAAAAATAAATATAGGTAAGTAATTATATCTGTTAAATAATTTTTGATAACAATCTAGGTAAACTGCATAATTCAGGTATCCGGAATAAAGGAGCAACCAAACCGCAGCTTGAAATACGTTTTCGCTACGCTATGTTTCTATGGTATATTCTGCCTTGTGTCAATCAATCTTATGTTACTGCATCCCCGCCTGGGGTGGAGCTGCTAAGACTTCATTCCTACATCTTAACGTGCCCAACGTGCTGTTCTTAAGGTCTTAACATCCAAACCTCAATTATATCCCACGACCTCACTATACTTGGAATGTCAGGTTCTCACAGTCAGAAAACTTTTTCCCTTGCGTACAATATTGAAGAAACATTTGAAACTTCCTCTTAATGATAAAGTCGCAAGTAAAAGGCGGGGGGTGCCTGTATGTGACATTAATCCATGTCGTACTGCCTTTGCTCGGAATCAATACATATGATAAATAAATAAAATAAAATCTCTACTCTTTGACTAGCTACCAAGTTAAGTCTAAGCTAAATTCCTGGCTACTATCCACAAATTATAATGATACGGAGATCCTAATAGAGTATTTATTTTATTTTATTTTACTTTACAATTTTTGGAAAACTTACGTCTAAAAATTAACAACATATTAATCAGTATATAAAAAAAAAGAAGGACAATTACAAGTTCTCACTAATATACACTTAAATAGCTAATTAAATACCAATTCTCCAAACAACAACCAAAATATAAATATTAAACAACCAAAAATTAATTTAAAAAAAAAAAACACAAACAAATCAAAAACATTATGAAAAGAATTTATCGCTCAACATTTTCCTTATAGTAGTAACTTTACTGTTAAATAAGTCTATGTCATGATTATAAGCTAAATCATTCAATAATTTACTAGCACGTATAAAATATGAATTTTGCCTATAATTACTCCTGCATCGCGGAACGGACAATATTAATGGTTTCCTTATATTCACACCGGGAACACGTAATTCTATCTTACTAAGGATCTCTGAGCTATCAACTGTACCATTAGCAATTTTAATTAAATAAACAAGATCAGCAATACGCCTACGCTCATAAAGAGGTAATATGTGAAATTTTTTGCAACGTTGATTATAATTTGTGATGTAGCATTTTGATCTGTATTGAAGATACCGTAAAAATCGTTTTTGAATGCCTTCGATGCGCGTTATATAAGTTTGGTAGCTTGGATTCCAAACTTGGGAAGCATATTCTAAGTGACTACGGACAAAGGAACAGTAAAGAATTTTTATAGTTTTAATGTTCTTAAATTCAGCCGAAATTCTCATGGTAAAACCTAACGCTTTTGATGCTTTGTTAATAACTTCGTTAACATGCGATTCAAATAATAATTTAGGGTCATAAGTTACACCCAAGTCTTTAACAACATTTACTCTGCAGATGCTTAATTGTTTTAAAGTATAATTAAAGTTCAATGGCGACGATTTCCGTGTGAAGCTACAGACATAACATTTAGACACATTTAAATCCAACCTGTTATCATTGCAAAAGACCTGAAACCTATCCAAATCAGTCTGGAGATTAATTGAGTCCTGAAGTGAGGTAATAGGGCAGAGTATTTTCATGTCATCTGCATACAGTATGATTTTAGAATGAAAGAAACAGGCGGATATGTCGTTGACAAAAATGTTAAAGAGAAGAGGGCCTAGTATGGATCCCTGTGGGACTCCCGATGGTATTTGAATAGATGACGACGAATAACCGTTTAGAACAACAGTTTGACATCGATTCGCTATATATGAAGAAAACCACCTAAGCAAGTCTCCATGTATCCCTATTGCACGCAACTTACGCAAAAGCACGTAGCTGTCAAAACATTTACTATAATCAGTATATATGACGTCTACTTGCGAAGGCTCTGACATGAATTGAGTTAGATAATCACTACAAATAAGAAGGTTTGACGTAGTTGACCTACCACTAAGAAAACCATGTTGATGTTCTGAAAAACTTGGTTTTAATGCTGAGTATAATTGTTTGTGTACAATTTTTTCGAAGATCTTAGCAAAAACACACAACTTAGATATTGGCCTATAATTTTCAATCATACCTTTGTCTCCTTTTTTAAACACGGGCGTAATAAAAGCAGTTTTCCAGATCACCGGTACAACACCATCCGTGAGCGACCGAGTGTACAATAACAAAAGCGGGAGTGTGAGACTCTTGGCACAACGAGATATGAAATACGGAGGAAAGCCATCAGGACCTGCACTCTTATTTATGTCGACTGTTTTTAGTAGCTTATAGACTTCAAGTTGTAATATTTCTATTTGTCCAATATCAGATGGGGTGCTCTTATGAGGATTATAATCATGTTTTCTTATTAATTGATTATCAGAATTATGCAGAAAATTGGAACTAATATGATCACTAAACATTTTGCATATACTGATACCATCACTTGACGTTAAGTGGCCATAACGCATCGATGTAGGATAGGCGTTGCAATTTTTTTTAGACTTAACATACGACCAGAATGACTTTGGACATTTCAGAATATTATTTTCAATGCGTGCCATATAATTTGTATACATCTCCTTTTCGAGTATTTTAGAACGTTCTCTAAGTACATTAAATGATTGCAGGTCCGATAGATTACCATACTTCTTGTATTTAGTATGATACTTGTACTTTTCTTTTATTATTTTAATTAACGGCGATTTATACCAAGGAGGGTATTTAGAAGATTTCTTTATTCTAGAAGGTATAAATTCCTCACGGGTAGTGCTCAAGATATTATAGAAATAAGTCAGCGCCTCTTCAAGCGAGCCCTTGCAGAATTCCAATGACCAATCAACCCTATCCAGAGCCTCACATATACCATCATAATTACCCTGTTGATATAGAAATATACTATGAGGGCAGGTTACTAAGGTAGGAGCTTGCACAATATCTGATTTAATACAAAGAGGCTTATGATGGGGGTCTTCGGGTACCAGTGGGTCCACGCATGTTTCTACTGTAATTTCACTATTTGAGAATACAAGATCAAGAATTCTATTGTTTATATTGATTTGAGAATTGTATTGTAGTAAATTACTTAAATCAAAAGTATCTAATAAGGTAGTTTGCACTATTCCTTGCATGTTAGAAGGGGACAAAGAATTACCAAAGTCATTAATGTTCCACTTTATATTAGGCAGGTTAAAATCACCAAGTATGACAAAAAAGTCTTCGGGTTTATTCATAGTAATGTTCCCCAAATTATTCGAAAAATTTGATATCTGCGTTGGAAAATTATTACCTAAATTTTGACGACACATATACACAACACAGATGTGGAGTTGAAATTTAAACCTTAGGCTTAGATCTAAATAACGTTAGCGTCACCCACAGGTCCTCCGCAGACGAGCACCAGTCGGGATGGTCCTCTGCCGATTTATCCCGGCGGACAGCTATCAGCACCCCACCACCATTCACTTGACCCGTGTCACTATACAGCCTATCACGTCTCCAAACAATGTAACGATCGTCAAACAATTAACTATTATTAACACTCCCATTAAGCCATGTCTCTGTTAAGCATATAACGTCATAATAATTATGAATACTTAGATTCCTAAAGAAAACAGATGTTTTTGTCCGCAGTCCCCGAACGTTCTGATAATATATATTAATCATTGTAAAAATAAAAATTATAGTCGAATATGCGTATTAATAGAAAAATAAAAAATTTGTAAGCATACCAAGGGTACATTTGAATTTTTTCGATCATGATAATACAAATATTCAAATGTTTAAAATAATGCATACGAATACGAATACGAATGCAACTCCACATACTAGCAAATAAGGCGCATAATTGCTCCAATGCAATTTACAAAAAAACGATTCCGAACCGTGCACCAAGCGAACAATAATAGCAAGCGCATGGCAGTGAATAATCAAGTCTGTGGTTCTAAAAGTGAGCATATCTAATAGAAAAGTAATATAATACATATAAATAGATGACAACAATGACTTTCTTCCAATTTTACTTCTTACTTTAGGTCGGACAGTGACCTTATGTTCCTTGTTGGAGCCGTAGGGCTCTTTCTTATGAAAATCTTGCAACCCCGCACCCATACATAAGCAAAACCCTGCTGCTTAGCCCACAATTTTGTTTTATTAAGTAAAATCTTGTTGTCCATTGTTAAGTGGTCATTAACAAATATTCTCCCATCTCCGCTTAGACCTAGGTCTTTTGGTGCGATCAGCTTGCAGATCCTGGCCGCTGCTACAAAATTCTCCTTCTGATATCTATTATTCAATGACACCACGATCGTTTTATCCGTAGTGCCCCGCATTGGTACTCTCGCGATATAATTTATTTGTTCCTTGGGCACTACGCAATTAATCTTATCACCAATTTTAGACATGATCTTGAATAAGTCCTCGGAACTGGAGTATGGGACACCCTTGATCTCTAAATTGTTCAGCCGCATTCTCTGTTCATTTTCTCTCATCGTGTTTTCCAGTGTCTCCACGCGCTGCTGTAGCAAAGAAACATCCTCTTTTGTCTTATTCAGACTTTGAACCTTCAATTCCAGTCCCTGTACTCTGTCATTTAAGCCATCTATCGAACCATGGACAAAATCCAATGAGGTTTTCATGTCGGTTAGGTAGGCCGGCTAATTCCACTTGAATGGCTTTCACACTCTGAACCAAGTCCGGCAAGGAGGAAACTTTAGATGAAAGCGTCTTTAACTCCATCATAATACTCTCCATATCTGCTGGCACTGGCGATTTAGTGGACGCAGACCCATGTGTTGTAGGTATAACTAGCGGGCTTGTCAAACTGTGAGCTTTACAAGAACTACATTTCCATGTAGCTTTCCTGTCACCTAATCTGCGATATCCTGCCTCAGTGATGCTAGCGCATTGGAAGTCAAATTTGCCATTGCAGGTCGAACAATGTGCTCCATCTCTTGCCTCTTCATTACAACGCTTGCACTTGAACATTTTCAGTAATAATATTTAATTAAGTTAATAATCGTTCTATAGTTTGGGAAACTCAGGTACGCACTGACTGGACACTGTGCTATACTATAACTGTGTATGTGTGCGTAGCAGCGACAGCTCCACGGATTGTCATAGGTCAGGGTCGGATCATTAATTAAAGTATTTTAAAATGTTTTTCGTTATTACTCACGAACCCGTCGACGTACAGTGTTCACACTTACACCACTAGATAGCTCTTGTAATTAGCTTTAAATATATATATATATATATAACACTTATGTAGATAATGTTTTTTTACCAATAAAAAGATTAATTTTAACGGAGAAATAAAAACAGACTGTTAATGTTGGTACGTTTGGACGGATGTGAGTAGGCAATATCAATGTGGTCAATAAATAACTTATGTGTATGAAAATATAACCCACAATAAGCACACACACACGCACACACACACACATATTCATAGATATACAATAGATGTAAATTAATAAGTAAGAAGTTCTGTGGTTATCTGCTCATGGCTAGAAACAAAAACCAAATTCTAAATTGAGGAATTACTGCCCGCAATACAGGTCATCCTAGTGCAGGAGTCAGGAAATCCGCCCTAATATGAACACAACTGCATTGTATTTTCATAAATATAACTTAAACAATCTGAACTTAAAGACTGTTGTACCATAATAAGAGTATTACAGAGGTAAGGTTGTAATTTTGGTAAATAAATTATTATTGTTATTGTTATTCCTTCGTTTGCGATTCTCCCTTTTAAGGGGTAATTTAGCCAGATGATACGGGTCACTGACCAAGTATCACTAGTATAAAAAATTAAGATCCCGTACTTTCTGGGTCACCAGAAAGAAATTTTCGCACTATTCGGCAGGTGTTAAGAATTGCGGCTTTTTGCATCGTGTGAAATACTTGTGTGGGCAGATCAAGGGTGGTTAGACTATGTAGTAAATGTTTAGGTATCACGCCCGTGGTGGAGAGCTATTATTAGTTATTATTATTATTATTATGATGTTTTAGCCGATGAGCCAATGAGCCGCGTTATCGCAGCGACAGCGTAATTTGAGTTCCGGTTTCGTCGATCCTTAATATAACTGGTATTAGTTCTAATTTGAAAAAAAAATTAGAATTGTAATAATTTACGTACAATTAGTTTCCCGGTGATTTATTTTATTCCACTTTGCTACTACGCCTACCTAATTCTCGCGTTGCTACCTACGCCTATCCTGGGCGATTAAAATTTTGGCTTTTCGTTTAAATTAGATTTAAATAATTGCAATAATTAACTATAGTTGTTCGGTAATTTATTTATATGTCGTTGCGTCAAGGAAAGTGGTGTATCAGGATCATTGTCATCAGGGTGGTGATATCAGCATTAGATCGTATTCGTACAGATAAATTAAAGAAAGGGTTTACAATTACTCCACTGTATTTATTCCACTTCATTTTTGCACATCACTGATAATTTTGCTTCAATTCAGAGAGGTATTACAATGTAGGATGCATTTATGCGGACTTTGTAGTTTTAGACTGCATGCTGCTGCTTACATAAATACTTATACGCTCACCTGCAAATTGCTTGCTACTTATCAACGCATTTATGCTGCCCTGGCACTTTTGGCTACAATTTGTCACCCTAAGCACCTACTAGTTGCTGGCTTCCGCCGTCGCGTTTATGCTACCCTGGCACTTTTGGACTGTATGGCTACGGGTTGTAACGAGCACTGCAATTTTTACACGCTACGCACCTAATATTTACCGCCTACCGCTAACTCATTTATGGTCTCCTGGTACTGTTGGACTACATAAACCAAATTTCTTACCGAATACTACCGAAAGTAAGGATCGGGCAGCATCGACCAAGACTCCTCGTTGTTTTGACCACTTTTTATTTTATTGTAGCCTAGTACTTTGAATTGGCTTAAGACCATGATGCCTTTGAAGCGTACCCCACCTACTACGCCCGTGGACAAAACTAAAGCTCCATGTACATCTATCCACGACGGCAGCGGCTGTACATCTGTGTCGAGAGTGTCGGTTCGTGCGAAAAAATCTACTGCAGTCACGGACGGTGGCACCGGCGTTGATACAAGGCAGAACTTGGAGACGGACGATTGCTTTCAAGGACAGTTGTTGGAGATTGTTAGAGAGCTAAAGATCGCTCAATCAAATAATTTTGACTCTCTTCGGGCCAGTATGGAGCATTTAAAAAGCCAGAACACTAAGTTACAGGAGACCATTGAGTTTATTACTGCAAAATACGACGAGGTTGTCATAAAATTGTCACAATTGGAGGCAAAGGAATCTAATAACAGTAAATATATTCAAAAGTTAGAGGATAGAATCGACCATTTAGAAGGGAAAAGCCGTTCATGTACTCTTGAATTAAGAAATGTGCCGAAAAAGGATGGTGAATGTAAGGCAGACTTAATAAATATTATTTCTAAAACTGGTGAAATATTGAATGTTCCTCTGCAACCAGGTGATATAAGAGACGTCTTCCGTTTTATAAAAAAATCTAGTTCCGAAAAAGTACCTGATCAGCATGTCATATTCGCGGAATTGAGTTCGGTACATCTGAAAGAGGAAGTTATTACAGCAATAAAAAGATTTAACAAAGAACACAAAGACAACAAATGGAATACGGAGCACCTTGGATTGGGTGGGCCTAAGTTGCCAATATTTATGGCGAAAAGTCTAACCCCTAAAACTAAACGCTTGCTTTTCCTCACTAAGAACTTTGCCAAAGACAACAACTTCAAGTATTGTTGGACATCCAATGGAAAGGTTTTACTACGCAAGGAGCATGGAACAAAAATCATACGCATTGGTTCGGAGTGCGACTTGTCCGGAATATTATTGGCATGACTAGAATTATGTTGTATTCTATTGCTTATCAGTGTTAAATTGAATCTAGCCATAAGTACAGTTTATATAGTTAATTTTGGCTATAACTATCATTATAGGAATATATATATTATAATTTTAAATTCACCTAAACTACACACAAAACACATGCAAACATTACTCCACAAATACAACTGCACTAACAAACTTGCGTTCGCAATAGATAAAATCATATGTTTCGGCACCGGTATACTGCAGGGCTTAAACAATAACATAGCTTATATAATAAGCTTTCAGACTGTGCCACATTATTACTTAAATGATAAAATTCGATAGCTCAAATAATATTAGTAATATAAATAGAGATATTGATCGTATAACTGTAGCGGAGTCATCTATATGCGATATTGAGAACTGTCAATCAGTATTGCTATCATCTAAATTGAAAAACCCAGTCAAAATTATGCATCAAAACATCCGAAGCATTAATTGTAACATAGCTGACTTTCAAACATTACTTACAAGATCGGGGACTGACTGGGATGTTATAATTCTTAGCGAATGCTGGCTTAATAGCACTCCCATTATTCCCACACTTGATGGCTACAATAGTTCTTTTACCAGTCATAACATAACTCAAAATGAGGGGGTGGTGGCCTATGTGAAGACCGAAAGTAATTACAGAGTCCAGGAAATACAAATAACTGATGCTAATTGCTTAATAATCAACATTAGCATAGATACAATAATTATAGCAATATATAGGCCACCCGGTGTGAGAAATACAGACAACTTCATCAATTCCCTTAACCGACTTCTTGAAGAACGAGCTAGCCTACGAAATATTATTATTATAGGTGACGTAAACATTGATATTGAACCTAGTACCTCTGATCAAAGGTCATTGTGTTACCTAAATATGCTCGCCTGTCATGGTATGTTACCTGCTCATACTATTCCTACTCACACCCGCACATGTCTGGATCATGTAATCATTAAATCTAGAAGGAAAGCTGTCTGTTGTGTAGTTCAATCGGCGGTGACCGATCATGATAGCGTTGTTCTATTTATAGATTCTGTTGACAGGCCACACACATATAGAAGCTTTGTGCGTAAAATGGACTATATTATACTAGAGGAATCGATGAACAAGTTAAACCTTGAAGCTATCTATAATATGAAGGATGTTAATGTGGCTGTCGATTATTTCGTAAAATCTTTAAATTGTGTTATTCAAGAATCTTCGAAAATAGTATACTTATCTAGACGGAAGAGAATCATGAAACCTTGGATGACGCAAGGTCTCCTGCGGTGTATGAAGAACAGGGATAATTTACACAAAAAACTGAAAAGTGATCCTAATAATGAAATGCTTAAACTAACTTACAAAAGATACAGAAATTATTGTAAATCCTTACTAAAAAGATCTAAAACTGATTACGAGAAAAACGAAATTGATAAAGCAAAATCTAATAATAAAAAACTTTGGCAAGTTATCAAAACAATTACTTACACTGCAAATACAAAAATACCTGCCTGTGAACTTATATCCAATAGCGACCCTCAGGGGTCAATTGATTATGTAAATGAATATTTTGTTAAAATAGGCAAAGAGTTGTCACAAAAAATTACGCCACCGGGGTTGCCTAATGAGGCTACTTCTTCACCTGTAGCCAGTAGTACAATGGTCCTACGCACTACGGATGAAAGCGAAGTGGATCGCTTAATAAGTCACTTGAAAAGTGATTGTGCAGTGGGATATGATATGATATCAGGAACTTTTCTGAAGCAGTTTAAGAGTAAGCTAATTACACCTTTTACTTACATTTTTAACTAAGCTTTCGAAACTGGGACTTTTCCAGCTGCCTTTAAGATATCGCAAATTATTCCGGTACATAAGGGTGGTGACAGAGACTGTGTTCATAACTATAGGCCTATATCCATACTTTCAACACTGTCTAAACTGTTGGAAAAGTTGATGAACAATAGGCTTGTCAAGTTTCTCGAGACCAAAAAGCTTCTCTCAAATTCGCAGTATGGCTTTCGATCAGGTAGATCATGTGACGATGCTGTATATGAATTAACTAACTATGTTGTTAACAGCCTAGACAATCACGAAAAACCTTTAGTTATATTCATGGACCTGGCGAAGGCGTTTGATACAGTCTCTGTCCCCATTCTTGTCAAGAAACTAGAACGAATTGGCATCAGAGGCATACAGCTCGAATTATTCTCGGACTATCTTACAAATCGATATCAGTCAGTTAAAATAGATAAATGGCTAAGCTCAAGACTTCTTGTGGAATATGGGGTGCCGCAGGGTAGCGTCCTAGGACCTACGCTATTCTTAATATATATTAATGAACTGTGTGATTTGGCGCTCCCCTGTGGCAAAATACTAACTTTTGCCGATGATACCGCACTTTTGTTTATAGCGAAGACCTGGGAGGAGGTGTTTCTACATGCTCAGGCGGGATTCGATAGAGTGGCGGATTGGTTGAATAGAAATATGCTCACTGTTAATATTAACAAGACAAAGTATATTGCTTTTACCTCACTCAACCACGTTGAACCCCCTTACTCGGCTTTATCGATTATCGCTCATAAGAGTTCCTGTGCTCTACAACCTAGCTTCCCATGTTTGTGCCCAAAACTCCAAAACACTAAAATGATAAAATATTTAGGTATTACAATAGATAATACGCTAACCTTCAAATGCCATATTGACTTGCTGGTCGGTAGGCTTCGTAAACTAATTTTTATTTTTGGAAATCTTCGTAATGTTGCTAATAAAATCATCCTAAAATCTGTATATTACGCTCTAGGGGAATCCTTAATAAGGTATTGCATTTCTTCGTGGGGGGGTACTTCCAAAACTCAAATGCTTAAAGTGGAGAGGGCTCAAAGATCTATTTTAAAGGTCGGCTGGAGTCTTCCTTACAGATTCCCTACGGTTGACTTATATAGAGAATGCGAAGTTCTAACGGTCCGACAATTATTCATATTAAGTGCAGTAATAAAGAAACATGCCCAATTAGAATTTGAACCCTACAAATTCAATAATAGAAGACGTAACCACGAAGTCTGTCCCAACATAATGTTTAGATCGGAACTATCGCATAGGTTCTACTGTTTTTTGGGTTCCTATTTGTACAATAACATCAATCGAATTTTAAAAATATACTCCCTTCCACGTTATCAGGTAAAGCAACGTGTATCACAATTTCTGCAATCATTAAATTATAGTGACACCGAACGCCTTCTGGCAGTAATATCCTAGACTAAAAAGTAAATAGTGCAAACACACACACACACACACACGCACACGCACACTCACACTCACACTCACACTCACACTCCACTCACACTCACACTCACACTCAAACTCACACTCACACGCACACGCATACACACACACATATATATATATATATATATATGTAAGCACTCACACTTTGTAATTTTTTTCTGTTGTATTGATCTCTTCTGTGGGGGGGGCCTAGAGATCTGTAGTACAGGTATTAAGCCTTTTTCAGACTCCAGGTTCTCACAAAGGCTGTTTATTTTTTTTTTTATTAATATCGAAAATATGTAACCTTTGTGTGAACTAATAAATCAAATATTTATTTATTATTTATTTAGGCAGTTGAGGAAATTTACATTATTATTTCCATCAAATCATGTCCAGCCATTTTGCGCAGATCGTCGCTTCAACTGGCCACAGAACTTCGTTTTTAATCTATGTCGCCATCCTTGGCGACCTCATCGTCGATATCATCCTTATCTCCAAAACGGTTTGACCGATTTATATACGTTTTTTGATTTATGATACATCAGCGATGATTCTTAAGCGCACTCCACATGTGGACAGTTCCGCGGGAACACTAGAGTGTAGAGGGAGTATTCGCCTATATTCGTGTAGTCCCGTGCATGTTAGGCATGTCTCGCCCATTTCATAGACTAAGTAGATATAGTTCGTTGTCGTCTCGATTCGATCCTATTCCTAGCGCTTTTTCCCGTAACAGGTTCGGGGTACAATTGACCATGATCCAGGATATTAGTAGATCAAGTAATTACAGTAGAGCAGCTGCCATCATCTCTGTGACCCTGTTAACAGCAGATTAGCGATATTACACCGATGAATCGATATAATGTCGACGCGTTTTGACACCCACCACATCCTTAATAGGCGAGAATGTAGAGGGTCGACCAAAGTCCCGGCCAAAGTTTCGGCGGACATGTCGAGTACGCTTTAGGTAAATTTTATGGTGATAACTCTCCAGAGGGCGCTGCAATCAAACCTTCTTGGTGACAACATACGTTCCATTTCAGTTTTTGAAAACTGTTTAACCAATTCAGATACAGTTTTCTACAATGGATTTTACTCACCTACCTAGTAGGTGATATCAGATAAGAAAATTAAGGAAGTTTTCATATTCCCAGAGAATGTTGTATGAAAAACGGGATACGAAAAAACTGGTCCGCACGAGCGACCGACAGTTAAGAATTTAATTTTAAACTTGTAAACACTGTAGTCGAAAAAGGATAAAATAAAATATAAAATTAAAATGAACTAAACCCAAGACGGCTTAAATAATTATAGATACCTACTTGAAAAGGTTTTAAATATTTTTTTAAACCTCCGACTAGTAAATTTAACCAAAAATCCGTGGGCATTGCCTACCTACAATGCTATAGGTCGTCATAAGTTTTTTCAAAAATTTGTAATATGGTTTTTTATACGATACTCAAAATATATTTTATTAGGCTTACGACGCGAGGGTGCCGAAGACCGGGCGAAGTGGAGAAGAATGGGCAGGAAAGCGGACCCTGGCAGAGGCCGACATAAGCTCTAGGACGATGATGATAATGACTCTAAATTTATTTTATTGAGCCAGAGAATCATACAGTTTTCAACACACCCGTACCTGGTTCTAGCTGTGGTTCTGGTATCTAATATGTTTACGTATTTGTAAAATGCGGAATCACTCGGATTAAGAGCAGGTAGTACTTATTGTTAGTAACTTTACGCTCTGGTTCTGTGTTTCAGGAGAGCCAAGTGAAATTTACAATATGTTCGAAAATGTAACCATGCAGCCAACACAACAACAACTCGAAGTAAACATTACTAAAGTAAGGAGCTAGCTTTTTTTCCGCGCCTTCGTCAGCGTAAAATTCGATTACTACGTTTCGGATTCGTTTCTGGAAAATTACGTTGGATTTCGGGAAAACTATAGCCAGCTGATAATGAAGCGTTCTTAACAGATTTAAAAATACTCTATCTACCACTGGACATTTTGTAACGTAGACATTTTGCTAATAAAGAAAAAATTTAGTAAAAAGGACTGCTGTCTACATTTTAACAATCATAACAATTAATGCAATTTGAATGAAATCAGTGTTCGATAAACTAATATTGATACATTTAAAAGCTTCTTCGAAATCGTTTTTCATATCAAGTTTTGTAATTCCGACTGCTCTTCGATCTACAGATTCCTTTTCCTAAGCCGAAAGCGGTGAAGTTAGACATAATTTACTCATACATATGACGTATTCGGTAGACATCATCCTTATTCCGTATCTCTCCACAGAGCAGGAATATATTGGGGGGTTTAGGTTATTCGCGTCCGCAGGAAGATTACCCACCGTTACCCTGCACGTGCCTCCCGGGTGGTGGTAAAGAGTAACCAACTTTGCCTGCTGTACTGCTCGATCTTGGTCTGAGAGAGAAACTAAAATTAAGCAATCTAATAACAAAATTAAAGCAGTCTATCAAGTTATTAATCAAGAATAGGTAAAGTTAGAAACCATGATCGCCATAACGAATTAAAAATGAATGGTAAAATCATCAGAAATGATCTTGAGATAGCAAATAGTTTTAACCACTACTTTTCCAAAATTGCTTCAACCACTACACAAAATCTAAGTTCTCCTGATTCAGCCGATCAATTGCTTAGAGACCGTGTGCGGTTGACTTCAAGTTCAGGCATATAAGCGCTAGTGACATTTTAAAAGCTATTAACTCACTGAATATGAAAAAAACCGAGGACGTCGATTATAAAAAATTTGGCTCCACAACTTGCAATTATTTTTATTATTAATTATTTTATTTAATAGTGTCGATGAAAAGACTTTTTCTGATTTAATGAAAATTAGAAAAACAAGACCCATCGAACTTTAGACCGGTATCAGTTTTACCCGTGCTCAGTAAAATTTATGACAAAGTTTTCTTAGAACAACTGCTAGCGCATATCACCACACATAAACTGCTTCACACCAAACAATTTGGATGTAGTAGTAGATTTCACAAAAGGGAAATCTACTACTGGTGCGGGGATTCAATTGCTGAAACATATCTTCAATGCCTGGGAGGGGTCACAAGATGCCATTGGCATTTTTTGTGATCTTTCCAAGGCATTAGATTGCGTAAATTATGAAATAATGCTGAAAAATGTATGCACTATGGTATAAAATCATATCTGAATGACAGGATACAAAAAGTTAAGATTATTGATTCTATTTCCAGCGGGTGTGCTGTGAATATGGGGGTCTATGTAAATGATTTACCATATTTTATCAATAAGGACTACGAAATAGTACTGTTTGCGGACGATACTTCTTTAGTATTTATGATTGACAGAAACAAAGACAATTTTGACGATGTAAACAGTGCTCTCACGCAGCTGAATAAATGGTTTCAAATAAATCAGTTATACTGAGTCTACCTGCCGAGCCGTCATATCTAATTTTACTGTTCGATTAAATGAGTGCCGCGAACGCGAGGGTCTACATTTGGACGATATTATTTTTAAGAAATAAATTCCCAAATTGTGTATTTTAATAATCAATAAACATTTTTTCGATGCACGGCTTACTTTTTTTTTAATCGATTCACTAAATATAAACTTTCTTTTGAGACACCTTGTCCTTAAACCTAAGTAAAACCAAGTGCGTGCTTTTCCAGGTGCCCAATGTGAAAACTGGCACCATAAACCTTGTTATAGACAACAAGAATCTAGCATTGTCGGACTCTGCTGTGTTTCTTGGGATGTCACTAGACAATAAATTGCAATTAAAATTAAATGAAATTAAATTAAATATCATTTTTTTCAGGCTCATGATAGCACATAAAATAAGTACATTAATACGTTGATATACAAAATTAGGTACAATGTCAAATTAACTACAAAATAAAATAACAATTAAAATTTCAATGTCAATTCAATAAATTATAAATATCAATCAAACGAATTAAATTCAATTACGTTTCCGAATGACGGCATAGAAGTAGTCAATGTGGGCATCCGCAAACATTGCGGATGCGCTGCAAAAACGCGGCATTCACAACGGAACCCTGAGCGCGTCGTTGTACTGTACGCGCAGTGCGCTGCGCGCTCTCTGCGTGAAGTTGTTCCACATGCTGCACGTATAAAAACTCTGACAGTATGCTCTAAAGAGCGTCAACTTGACCTCTGTCGTGCAACGCGCGAACCTGCGAGCCAACATGTTGCAGCGGACGGACAACGCCCTACGCTCCCTATCAATGTCCTCGCAATCACGCAAGTCGTCGCTGACCCAGTGGTCCAGATACTCAAATTTATGTACCCTGTTCATAGGTATGCCGCAAAGAGTAATGGGTAAGAAAGAGTAACATTTGGTACCAGCTTTAAATAACATACATTCACTCTTTGTGGCATTGTATCTTAGCCCATGTGCCTCCGCATATGTCTCGCATATGTGCAGCAGTTTCCTCATAGCAGCCACCGATGGGCTCAGCTGCACCATGTCATCAGCGTCATTGATATTATTTACGCTCACTCCGTCTATGGAACAGCCGATGTTGGTGTTGCTGAGCTCAACGATGAGCTGATTCACATAAAGGTTGAAGAGACGGGGCGAGCTCAATCCCCCCTGTATCACCCCGCACTCCAACCCATACGCGTCCGAGTACTCCCCTGCCCACCTTACAACGTTCTGCTGATGATTGTAACAAAACCTAAACATTGAAACAATTTCATAGGGTAATTTGGTTAAACACTCTAGCCTTTGCCACAGCTTGTCATAAGCCACCAAGTCAAAGGCTTTGGACAGGTCCAAATAACATGCGTAGACTGGCGTTTTTCTAGCAGTGTAGTATTGAACAGTTTGTTTGAGACAGAAGATGGCACTTTCAGATGAAAGTTGCGGTCTAAAGCCAAACTGCGCGTCATGCAGGTGGAGGTGCTCATCAAGCTGCTTGTCAAGAAAACTGTCAAGTACTTTAGCTATAATTGTCACCAGTGAAATTGGCCTGTAGTTAGACATGTCCGAAACATCACCAGTTTTATTTTTTACAATTTGCGCAACCACTGAGTACATAACCATGACTCACACATAGGTTAAAAAACATTGCGAGGACCCTTGGTAGGTGTACACCGGCGTACTTGAAATGTTCGATGCTGAGGTTGTCATGACCCGGGGAATTGCCTTTAACCATCTTTTTCACTTGACTCGTGAAAGCCACCTACACTACTAGTTAGACTCGACTGAGGATTTAACTTATTCGTAGTTTTCCAGAGCTTACCAAAGTTTTTCTTGATATGGTACTCTGCCAAAATATCCATTTTAATTTGTGTCTCATTATCCTGACAAAATTTTAATTTCGATATAAATAGTTTTCTAGAGTCACGCATTCTATTATAGATCTCCCCATATCTAGGTTTCCCACTGATCACCCAGGTCTGAAAAGAAAGTCGAGCCGCCCTGTGAGCGACCTCAACGTGTCGATTCCACCCTGCCACACATCGGTGGTTCTGCCTACGCTCTTTATAACTACATTTGGCAGCCGCAGTTAGAACCCCCACGATATGACAATACATTTCATTCAATAGCAGCTTATGACTAGTATTACTGCACAATTTATCACAACACCCAGTAAATTCAAATGGAAAATCGATTTGTTTCAGCTGTGTGTTACAGTAGTTATAATATTTGTCTATCTGATAATTATCCCTTTCCCCCCCACTTTATCTTATTACAATAAGTCTTAGCCTTAACGTACTTACGTATAATATTGTTTATATTACAATGAATAAGTAACGGGTAATGGTCAGAACAATAAGTATCTTATAACACTTCAGCCGCGATCACAGAGCGGCGCGCGACACTCGTAACCACGCAGTGGTCGAGCCACCTTTGGGACCCGCGCGCATCACTTACGAATGTGAACGTGTTACAGGATAGAAACTCCGTGCCCACACACGACCACGACTGTTCCCCGTAGAAATTTATTAGTTCAGTGCCAAACAACTCACCGGGGTGCTCGTTGTAGTCCCCATTTACATAGACAGACTCCACATCATTTGTCTCAGTTATGGCATGTATTTCACTAAGGCACTGTGTGAACTCTGTCAAATTGGCCTCACCATCACATGGCATATACACTGACATCAATATTATGAATCGGTCACAGAGCTCCACTTTAATAGCATTGAGGCGATCGCTGTTACACATAATCACCGATACCGATGGAAACGCGGTTTTTTGCCACAGCAAGGCAACTCCTCCATGTGGCCTACGGGCGGGTGTTCTACGGGGGACACCAGCAGACAGATCAACGGCAAAGTTTCCGGTGTATGAGAAATCCTACTCAATGTTGCCTAGGTACGGTATATCGTGGTGAAGGAGCCACGTCTCCTGCTGCGCCACAATGTCCGCCGAGCGACACAGTCTCTGTATGCCATTGACTGATCGAAACACGTTTTTACAGATAAAAGTTACCATTTTAATACCATTCACTGCCATTATTTGATGATTTTCGGCTACTAAAATTAACAAAACGGCAATATACCACGGTGGTGGAGACGGTGGTGTTTGGTATTGTGTTCGGTCAGACGACTTTTGAGGCGTCGCTTAAAAACAAGTTAAGCTTACTTTTGGGTACAAAAACTTTAAAAGCATCATATTTCTTTGCAGTTTTCATGCTAATCTTTTTCAAGTGTACCTCTGTGTTAGTTTTAGTTTTTATATAATTTATAATATCACACTCCGATGCTTCGTTAGAGACGTTATAAAAAAAATAGGTACTTGGACATTCGCCGCTTTAAACTTGGAATTAGACTCTACAATTGCTATTCCAGACTTCCCTACAAAGCGATTTTACTGGCGTCTTTTCTGAACGAGAGTCCATTCCTCAACTCGTACTCGAGGTTTCAATACTTCGTTTCTTTCCCTTGCGCTTGTGCATGCACTAAGTGAGCGCACAATCCTTTTCGGAGCAGTGGCGGTCGGTAGCGGCGGCGCGGGCAGCGGGGTTGCACCGGACGCGTGAGACATCGCTGTTGGCAAGAAGGAGGTACTTCTACATGTCGAGATATCCGCGACGGTTTTGTAGTACCACTACCCTCCGGTGACAAAATAATATGCTGATCTTTCAACGATGATCCATCATGCGAGTTATTCACCCCAATTCTCATAGGCCCACTATTATACTCAAAACTTGGCAATAGGCAGGCACCCCTCCTATTGTTTACAAAACGGGGCCCAGAAAATTGTTTACAATCGACGAGCTCTTAAGTGCTTCCAGCTCTGTTTGGACCTTTTGCAGTTGTTGCACTGTCACGTACTCCTCACAAATCCTGTCCACGTCGTTTTTAATCCTCACAATATCCTTGAGAAGCCGGGTCACGTCCACATGATCGAAATGGGCGGGAGGTAGCTTCTGGAGATCTCGTGCCACGAAGATGGGGATATTCTCAGGATCAGTCTCCTTAAGCAAGTAGACAATATCTCGCGGTGTCTTCCACGTTGTCACTTGCGTATTTTCTTACGCTGTTTTTCCGGAAAGGAGTCAAACAGCAAATCCTTTGCCTTCACAATATCTTCTTCAGAGAATGCAGTCGTACAAATTTTAGTAATGCTCTCCTCATTCATTACATCCAACTTGGTACAAATGAATGCCAACACCTCATTTATCACAATTTTACAATGTATGCACTGTACTACGTTAGAAGCCATTGTTCACGAAACGGCTACTCAGCGCGCGCGCAGTTTAGGTAGATCAGCGCGTCACGATCGATCACGACGAGTCGCGAGACTGCAATGGAAGAGCCAATTAGCTATATTGGGCAAAATGTTAAAATCGGCCATCTTTGCAATCAAGAAAATTAAGAGCATTACAGATATCGAGACAGCTCGAACTGTATATTTTGGCTACTTCCATATCATAATGACCTATGGTCTAATGTTATGGGGTACGGCAGCGGATATTCAAGATATTCTTATCTTACAAAAGAGGGTCATCCGATCTATATATGGTTTAGGCCCGAGGGTCTCATTTTCTTTAAGGAAATAGATATTTTTACATTGTCATCAAAGTATATTTATTATATTTTAATTTATACCTATAAACACGCTGATACTTATTGTAAAAACCCAGGCACACAAAGTGTCCCATTCTTTAACAAGCTACCAGAGGGGATTCAGAATTTACCTTTCATCCAATTTAAGTCTTGCATTAAGAAACAGTTGATACAGAAATCATATTATAAAATAAATGATTACATTCAAGACAATATTCTTTGGACTAAAAATTGCGGGACATTGTGAAATCTGAAATAAATATTTTTATTGTTATTTAATATTAATGTATGTAATGAAAATTATTATTAGGTTATTTTAAATTTAATTTTATTGTTAACTTTCTTATTGTTAGGGTTGTAATTTTTGAGAGTAATAATTGCACAGACATAACAGACTAAACACAAATCACAAATATTCCCTGGTCGCTCGCTCTACAACGATTATGAATCTTGCTATCCCGTTTTTTTATCCATTGGAATGAGTTCACGGAAAATGACGCACGCAATGTTTTGAACGTTCGACATATTGCTCGAGGGCCTAACGACCTGACGTTTCTTTTGAAACATCGGTGTAAATTTTATAATTTCCTAACAAAATTGAAATCAAACCATTTAAAAGATTGTAATTTTGTGTGTAATTTAGTGCACATTTATGTGAAAGCGCAAAGTATGGAAATACACCTGGATTATCCTTTCACCGGTAAGTAAACATTCGTGGTCGCGGCGATCTGAAATAAATTTTAGAAAATGTGGCGAAAATATGCATCGAAATAGTGTGAATTTGCAATAATTGAAATGCTTAACCTTAAAACAACATGCCATTAGAGATAGATTTTTAAATTATTGGCAAATTGAGCAATATTTCGGTGTCTAAATAGGTACGAAAATATTTTGATGCTAACAGGGTCGGACTTAGTATTTATTGTATAGTATTTTATTACTCAAATCTTGTGAATAGCGGTCCACAATTTTATATGTATCAGGGTTCCATACCAAAAATGTACCTAGATGACATTTTAAATGTTCAGACATTATATCAAACAACGGATTAATCGCGTATTTACGTTTATTTACATAAATATTTGTTTTTCTAGGTGTCCTAAAGACCAGACATGGTTATGTCTGGGTTGCAAATTTTAAGTGCTGCGTTGTGAACATTTTGAAGAACAAGATAATTATTAGATGCAAGTCCCTTCTGTCCTGCTACACCAGCATTATATGAATTTTTACTGAAAATAAAGAATATGCTGCTTGTTTAATATATTAATATATCTAGTCTTTCCATTTTTTTTTTATGACTATGTCCTCTAGAGGGCATCATATTAAATTTGTGAAGTCACATAGGCCAACCTGTGAACAATGAAGACGCTTCTAACTATAAGTAAGTAGGTAGGTACCTACTTAGTTTAGAAGTTATGAGGCAACAAATAAAAATTAATACCGGTCAAAATCATAACCCTCCTTTTTGCAAATAATGTCAATATTAAAATATAAGGACAAGTTTTAAAAAATTGCATAGTCATCTGGAGCGAACAACAAGTCAGATTTGTTTGTGTTCGTTACGAGTAGAAAGTCGTAGCAAAATATAACTCATGATGAGTTATATTTTGCTGCAGATGGGCTGCCTTGTTCCGTTTCTGCATTTGCATTAGTGAGTGTGTTATATGTAGAGATGTGTGACATTTTGTCTCGTTTTTAAACTCTAAATGTACTCTCTGCTTCTGTATATAAAATTTTTTCTCTATGAATAATTGTAAGATTATCACGGCAACATTTCTTTTAATTTTTATAAATGGTAATTCTAATTTTACTTTAACACAATTAGTTAAATGTTGTGACAACCGTGGTGATTGGTCAATGTACGAGGTGACGTTGACCAATCAATGCGCTGTATTTTCCCGGCGAAAATATAGGACGGAGTAGTGGGGACGACCATTTTTGCATCACTTTTTGTTGCGGCGCCGAACGCTACGGAACTCGAGATATTCGAGATATTCGAGATAGTCGAGATAAGTCGAGATATTCGAGATAGTCGAGATAAGTCGAGATATTCAAGATAGTCGTATTGTCTGTGAAAATAATTAACCGAGATAATATATCCTGTTGTTGTATCAGCCTACTTGTTTTCTCATTTCGGTAACCTGAATATCATATTATAATATTGTAATTGTAATATTCCTGACATATTTATAATTTAGTATATACATATTGCTATCAGCTTTAGCTGAAGAATTGACATGTAATGCCTATTGGATTCAATGTATTTTATTACCTAATAATTAGGGTAGGCATTATTGAACAGACTGTTCATGTAGCCATTAGTATAACCTTGGGGTCTTCAAATCAAGAGTGAATAGGTATTTTCTAGGCACGCATGCTACATCTTCGAGCTCATCGTCGCTTTCCAACAGGTGAGTTGAGGTCAAATGCAAGCATATTAATAATAACAAAAAATAAAAAAAATATAGTATCATGATTTTATGTTGTATTGGTAAATGTTTTGTGAACTGATTTGTATATTTGATAGGTACCTGTATCTACTAATGGTACAATAAGACAATATAAAATGGGCATACTTGACAAAATCATAAATGACCTATAAAGTGAAAGCACTGTTTACTGCACTGCAATGTTTAGTATTAAATTTTTTTGCATTGATGAAGTATGTACTTACCGGAGGGTATGTCATTATTTGTTATAATACATCTACTAATACGCTATACGCTTAAATGTTTGTGATCATAACATTTTATGCGATTTTTTCTAATATGTACCTAACCTATTTGCGAGCGAGCAGCATCATCAACTGACAGTCACTCACAGAGACAGATAGACAACCAGCGGCGCTAGCGTCGCGGAGTTCCCTTTCTTTTCTTTTTTTATGGCCTGTGGTAGTGGTGTCGCGGCGCTTGAGCATTTTATTTTATTTATGTACAATTATTGTAATGTTCAATATTAAGACATTCATGAGAGTTTGTAAAAAACCTGTACTGAATAAACGTGATTTGATTGATTGATACAGCTCTTACTATACAGAGAAACTTATTATCAAATGTGAGATTTTCCAAATTCCCGAAAATCATGCAAACAGCACTATTAAGTGCTCCTCTACCAGAAGAGATATTGGACACTCTGTTCGTATCAAATAAGTGTTAAAGGTATAGGTAGATCTAAGTGTGAATATTTATCTAAATTACTTATTAAACATAAGATCGACGTCTTGAACAACCAAGAAACACATACCAGGGATAATCAGGATGCGTAACAAGGGAACGATTCCAGGATATACTACTATATAGGATTATAACGTACGTTGTTTGAGGGCTGAAGGATACAAGTGTCATATTTCGATCCGACGATTTATTTAATAATTTCATCAACGCTGCTCCAGTGAACATTTACAAATCTCCGCTGCCAAAGTGGGCTAACACTGGGCCTTCCATGATCCCCCACCCATATGTTTATACTGGCGATTTCAATAGCTATCACACTTTGGCGCTTTGCATCAGATGATTTGGAGTAGCGATGGCGAAATGGACAAATAACGTTGAGCTATATGTTACTGGAAAGAAATTTTAATTTTCTACAACTTCTACTATTGCGACAATTCTCGAATCGCTGTGAGAAAAAAGTTATGTTAGTTATCAACGTTATTGGTCATATAGGCTGGGTTGTCCGAATCTCCTTTCTAAATTTAGTTATATTACACATGCGACCTGACTTCGTAATTCTATCAATATTAACAGTGTCGAACCAGTAATATTGTTTTGTGAATGCTTTTGTTTCATCAAAACGGAATGATTTTTATTTTGAAATTAGCAACATTTTACGAATACCAAATATATCAGACGTTGGTTTTAACAATTTCAGATAATATTTTCACCTCATAAATGATTTGTAAAATGAGAATTTTAAAAATTATTTAAAAACGAACAAAAATGTGTCACTAAGTATTAATTATTAAAAGTTGTAATGGGAGCGTCGGTGGCCGAGCGGTTACAGTATCCGACTCATAAGCCAGAGGTCCCGGGTTCGAATCCCGCTCCGGCCATGTACCAATGACTGTTTACTGAGTTATGTACATTAGTTGAATACTAACCGATGCTCTCACGGTGAGGGAAAACATCGTTATGAAACCTGCACATTCAGGCGACTGGATGTGTAACCATGATCCAATCTGGTCAGGTTCCCCTAGTAGCAGGGTCATGGAGGTCAGATGGCAGTCGCTCCACTGTAATTACCTGACCTGCCAAATCCTGGATCATGGTCAAGGCGGACCCCGAGCCCTCGTACGTGAGAGCACAACCGGGACATTAACGCCAAGATGATTATGATAATTATTATTAAAAGTTGTTACGGACAAAATTTATTTTTTAAATAAGTAAATAGCTTTTAATTATAAAAGCTATTTACTTATTTGTAAAACGAATAAAGAGGTTAGTAAAAAAACAATGCTGCGTTTCTCATCTAGGTTGTTTTAATTTTGATTCCCTTGCCGTGTTTTCTTGATTCCCCTGGCCATAAAAATGTAAATTGCTATATTTTCGGCACCAGTCGGGCGAAAGTGATGCCTATTGGATAAATATGTTTATAAGTTAATATTTACGATTAATTCAACTTGTAAGAAAATTATTAAAATAAATTTCGACAAGGGAATCAACCAAATACGCCAAATCTCAAAATTCACCCTCTAATGATCTTCAATCTCCACAAAGAGCACGTTATTGATGCAGAAACCTGGTACCAACGGCGGTGCGAATTGGATGACCTCCGCCGATAGGAGATCTGTGCTGATCTCCAACTGCGCAGGCTTTGTGTCCGGTGACAGCGGAGACAAACGGATGGACGGAACATTCGCAAACGTAGCATCCATCTGGGTAAACACCAACTACTACCCGACGAGGTGCACGAAATCAGTACTAAGAACCTATTACAGTTCATAGAAGCTAAAGGAATTAATACTGAATTGTCGAAAGAGGCGATCACAATAGATCAGAAAAGGTCGCAGTGATACTAGGACTGAAAAAGCCTTGGAGAGCACACCTTAAAAAAAATAAAAATATAGATGGTATTAAACTCCATGTGTAGTATTGGTAAGACTTGAACCCTTTCACTAAGGTGAGTTTTTATTTAAAAGTAAATTTCATCGAGTAATTCTTTAGCTTTGTTTCATTAAAAAATTCGATTCATTTATATAGGTAATATTTAAGTATAAAAAATCAGTAATGGTCGCAGTGATACTGGGTCTGGAAAGCCTTGAAGAGCCTATCTTTCAAAAAAAAAAAAAAAAAAAAAAAATAGGTAATATTTAAGTATAAGTAAATTTAGATGTCATCGTCGTTGGCAATAATGTTAACAAAAGTTAATTTGTAAGCAATAATGGCCTCTTTTCAAGTAATTTCACAATTAAATTGATGGCATGCAGGTCATTGTCTTTAGAGGTTAGACCAACCGCGATGAGAACAGAATGAACTGTCGTTTTGGGGCTAATCTGTGGGGACAGAAAGGTTCAATATTTAATTATGTAATTCAAATATTCTTCGCTGTTTGTTCAACATGCAATTAAAATAGTTACTACAATTACAGACAACTACGCACATAATAATCGGCTAACAATCATAATCTCGGACGCAAGTCAAAAGAAATAATCATGAACTTGACGTGCTCGGTGGAAAGTTCTGGCCGGTCTGCAATCGGGATTGGTCTGCCGGAGGTGACCGAAGGAATTACTCACTGCGACTCTTTAGAACGATCTCTGGGATTAGGTGAAGTTGATCCTGGTCTTTCGACTTGGCTCGTAGGATTAATTCATAGTAAAGTAGGTACCAGTCGGGCGGAGAAACCATTTAACAGTCGGGAGGTATAAATCCTGCATTATTTTGGATCTTTGCACTGTAGAATTTGGACTGTCCTTATTATAGAGCTGTACTAAACTCTCTGTTCAGGAAAGCTCTCATCATTTTCTGGTGGTGGGGGTATACAGACCTGATCCAAAGATGCAGAGATATGGACACCACGTGACACTAAAATAATGGAAAATCTTTCTGCCGCTGCTTTAGCAGAGTTTAAATCAAGACCAAGAATCGGTCCAGAATAGATCCCTGAGTACCTACTCCTGTTTTTCTTAATTTCTATTAATTGAAACTTTCTGTAACCTTTTTAAAAAAACCAAATTTCCATAAACACTTGTGACAAACCCTGCAGAAATGGAGATGATGACTTTATTGTATCTCCTGCGCCCATCGACTCGTTTCCACGCCAACAGCGCGCATGTCGAACGCTCTGTTATCGTAATAGCAAAATAATATCCAGGCAATGCGGGACGAATAAAAAAATTTGGTACACTTAGTTTAAACAATAGTTATTTGGTGATTTATTTTTTTAGAAATTGTAAACAAAGGCAGAACTTATCGTTGCTACGTATACCTCGAACCTACACCTTGAAAATAATGACAGCTTCAATTAGATTGAAAGAATTGCAATAATTTAAGTACAATAGCTTTTCGGTAATTTTATTTATTCTGCACAATACAATAAAGGCAGAACAAATCGTTGCTACTTACGGCTCGACCCCGTGAGTAGTATAAAGGCTGCGCGGGCGCGGCTTGCGGCATCAACCAACCATGTACTCCGTCTTCGCGCTCGTCGCCATCGCGTGCCTGCTGGCGCAGACCGCGTACGCAGCCGACGACGACATTCTTCTTTCAGTGCAAACTGGTAAGAGCAACTTATTGTTATATCAAAATCTAAAATAATATTTTATCAGATATTTTAATTTATATATTTTGTATAAGTGGTATGTGGTATTGATGCAAATATCTACTCTAACTTTGATGATCCCTGAATGAAAATGCATTTTGACATATTGTATAATAATTATCTTAATGAAATTGTATTTACTTTAGGAAAATTAATAAATCTAAAATCTAAATCAAATAGCATCAGCAGGTATGATGGTACCTGATCTGATTGTCCCAGTCCTTCTCAGTCAGTTGGTATTTTTTTCCTATATTTAATACGTAAGTACCTACTTGCGAGAGTTAAATAATACCTATTCATTTATCACATTACCTACTTGTATAACTTGTACTTGATTAACTTGTTAATTATTTAGAAAGTCGAACAGTTTTCAGCCTACCGACTTATATGCTTGTGAACTGCGGACTCACCCGGTTTACTAGGGCAGTGTTCTACAGTGGTACTAGTGGTAACTTACGCTCTGTTTTTGTGTTTCAGGGCACCTACCCGCACATTACAATAGGTCCAAAGATGTAGAAATGTCGCCAAAACAAGTAAACCTCGACGTGGATATTGCTAAAGTAAGATAAAAACAACAGGAGAGCCACACCCTGGCTATAATGCGATAAAACGGTCGCGATACGGCCAGGGGTGATTTTGTAAATTTTTTGTATGTTATACGGCAAACAAACGGGCAAGCAGGCCACCTGATGGAAAGTAGTCACTGCCGCTTAGGCACATCAGCAACATCAGAGCCGCTACTAATGCGTTGTCCGCTTCTGAAGAGATCTCTAATACCTCTTTAGCAATCCAATGTCGCTGACCAACACTGTGGCTGGATATTCATTCCACATCCGAATCGTGCGAGAAATATTCTTTCGAACTTTCGCGTTTCAGCACGCGGCGGGTCGTGCGATGGCGAAATTGTGCTGTTGACACCAGATCTTACGTTCCTCAGACAATATCTATTGATCAACCGGTAGAAGACACACATGGAGAAAAAGTACCTTCGGTCAGTCAGTGGTTCTCGTTTGTACAGCGCGCCTCTGTAAGGAGTCCAGAGGATTAAGGAGGTTGATAGTTTCGCCGTCCCAAAGATAGGAACAATACTCAACGTCGGGATCAGTCGTCAACAACAAAGCATGCAACCTACTTCGACTTATCTGCTCGTAGACTATAGCAAAATCTTCAAAGCCCTTTTTCCTGTATTAATAAATACATAAAGAATTATTTAGGTATTTTAAGGATTTTAGATTTTAAAATTCCATATGTTTACGATTTAACATATTTATTCCACCGACAGCTCTTCGATCTGGGAAATCGTAAGCCGATTGCGGTGAAATTGGAGGTAATAGACCCACTCCCACCGTCCCTGATATTCGATATAGATAGCGATCTCCGTTCGGCGAGGGTCCACCGTATAAGATTCCCGCGGCCTAAGCTGGAACCGGATATAGTGCATGTCTCGATTGAAGACCATATAAATAAAAACTGAACACAGTCTTAACAAAACTTGTAACTGAACGTAATCTGTAGTTTTTATTATAAGCCTTTATTACTGCTGTGTAATGCCTGAAATAAACGATCTCATATTATATTCTAGCTTGACCTGTCTCCTTGTATGTAAGCAATAAACCCACTACCAGTTATTCAAGGGAAATGAAATTTTGAAAACATATCTAAGGTGACAATGCGTGTAAGTATTGCAGTAGAACTGATCCTATGATAGAGACGGAAGGTGGCGAAAGGCACTATTGAATAAAATTAATCAAAACTGTCCAGTTTGAGCTCATTTCATTTTTCATGACTCTGCTCCTTTATGGTACTCAAGTTCTGATGATAAAGCTAGAAGGTGGTGACAGGAACCATTAAATAAAGCAAACCTATCAAGCTTTTGTCGTGGCCTAGATTACTTCTATATGGTTCCCAGGGTGTAATAATGAAGTTAAAAGATGGCTACAGGAACTATTGAATGAAACAATGCAATCAGCAAGATTTGTTCTGATGAATACACTAATCCTAGATAGTACCCAGGTTCCGATTATGGAGCCGGAAGGCGCAAGCCATACGAATACCTGCCTGCATTGAAATACAGGCCAATGTACATCTTTTGAATTTGGGTTTACTTGATTTATCTGGACGAGGACGCTATTCCTATATCCAGATACCCAGTTATCTGATGGTGGAGGGGAAAGGTGGCTACAGGAACTCTGTGGTTACATTCTGTTTTATTGGTCAGTGAGCAATTCATATTCATATTCGTTATGACCTTACGTGATTGTTAGGAAAGTATGTTGTCGCCCTGCTTCCTTATTATGTTAGTTTTAAGTTCTTTTTTTAATGTGTTATTGGACCAAATAAAGATACGTCTATGTCTATGTCTATGTCTATGATTGTGCGCATGAAATTACACTAAAAGCTAGCGTGCTTAATATGAAAATACGTTCTACGACTTAAGACATTTTGTCACATAAAAGCTGGAGCGTTCGTAATAAAAGAAATTAAAATCTGTAAATGAGTAAGCGCAGCGACTTGGATATTGTGATTGGCTTAAACCTTGCGTAATAGTTAGAAATGTATCTTAAATAAATGATCGAGCGCAACGAGCTCGAACATTTGACTAAAAGGCTAGCGTGCTCGTAATTAAAATATCCGAAATTAATGATTTCATGTTTTCTTTTTTTTATTTGTTTATTTAATTCGGGGAATTACAAATTGACACAGACATAGACACATACGTATCTTTATTTGGTCCAATAACACATTCAAAAAACTTAAAACTAACAGAATAAGTGATAATTTGATAATTGCAGTGATATTTTATGCTGTATAAATTTCTCAGTGCCGCACAAGTTAGCCGGCCTTTCTGCCACATTAATATAGGTTGTAATGCACCTATTACCAGGATTTGTAGGGAAAAATATGACGGATAGCATTGATATCAACCATGATTCGTTCCCTGGATTTCGTCGATCAGTGCGTCGTCAAGTCTTATACACCTTACCTATCTACCTGACATACGCATGTTTTCTATGCTGTTTTTACTAAACTTTTCAGAAAGGTTTAGCTCGTATCTTCGTTTCATTTCTTGAATTATTGCACCATCATGGTCCCATCGACACGCCTCTACGTTGGCGGTGGTCCCTTCTACCCGTACTCCGCCGCCCTCTTAGCTAACAACCATCAGGGCCAGCTGGAGCACTGCACCGCTTTACTCAGGCCAAATCGGTGGACTGAGAGATGTAGCTCCAACCTGTGCACCTGGACCTGAACATACCCCAAAACTAGAACATGGACCCATACTAATTACTATGTAAATTAATACGTAGACAATGCAATATTGTCAAAACAAAGCTCGCCAGTACGAAGTTCTATGTTCGAAGCTATGTTAACTAATATTTTCGTCAATTATGAAGCAATTTTGTTTAAATTTTTAGGCGACTTAGTTTGCCCCAGGGTTGATCCCATTTGAAGCAATTTTGTAACAAATGGAAAAATAATAGTTAACATAATTTACTCTTACATATTACGTATTCGGTAGACATCATCCTTATTCCGTATCTCTCCACAGAGCAGGAATATATTGGGGGGTTTAGGTAATTCGCGTCCGCTGGAACATTACCCACCGTTACCCTGCACGTGCCCCCCGGGTGGTGGTAAAGAATAACCAACTTTGGCTGCTGTACTGCTCGATCTTGGTCTAATAACATAATTAAAGCAGTCTGTCAAGATATTAATCAAGAATAGGTAAAGTTAGACACCATGATCGCCATAACGAATTAAAAATGAATGGCATAATCATCAGAAATGATCTTGAGATAGCAAATAGTTTTAACCACTACTTTTCCAAAATTGCTTCGACCACTACACAAAATCTCAGTTATTCTGCTGATTCAGCCGATCAATTGCTTAGAGACAGTGTCCCACCGTGTGCTTGTTGGCTTTAAGTTCAGGCATATAAGCGCTAGTGACATTTTAAAAGCTTTTAACTCACTGAATATAAAGAAAAAACGAGGACGTCGATTATAAAACATTTGGCTACACAACTTGCAATTATTTTTAATAATGGTGTCGATGAAAAGACTTTTTCTGATTTAATGAAAATTAGCAAAACAAGGCCCATCGAACTTTAGACCGGTATCAGTTTTACCCGTGCTCAGTAAAATGTATGACAAAGTTTTCTTAGAACAACTGCTAGCGCATTTCACCACACAAACTGCTTCACACCAAACAATTTGGCTTCACAAAAGAGAAATCTACCTGATGCGGGGATTCATTTGCTGAAAAATATCTACGATGCCTGGGAGGGGTCACAAGATGCCATTGGCATTTTTTGTGATCTTTCCAAGGCATTAGATAGCGTAAATTATGAAATGATGCTTAAAAAAATGTATGCACTATGGTATAAAATCATATCTGAATGACAGAATACAAAAAGTTAAGATTAATGATTCTACTTCCAGCGGGTGTGCCTTTCTTATTCCCCGTCTATGTAAATGATTTACCATATTTTATCAATGAGCACAGCGATATAGTACTGTTTGCGGACGATACTTCTTTAGTATTTAAGATTGACAGAAACAGAGACAATTTTGACGAAGTAAACAGTACTCTCACGCAGCTGCATACATGGTTTCAAATAAATAACTTATACTTAAACCCAAGTAAAACCAAGTGCGTGCTTTTCCAGGTGCCCAATGTGAAAACTGGCACAATAAACCTTGTTATAGACAACAAGAATCTAGTATTTTCAGATTCTGCTGTGTTTCTTGGGATGACACTAGACAATCAGTTGCAATTAAATCTAAATTAAATTAAATTAAAAATCGTTTATTTCAAGCTCATGATAGCCCATAAAATAAGTACACTAATACGTTGATATACAAAACTAGGTACAATGTCAAAATAAATACAAAATAAAATAACAATTACAATGTCAAGGTATCAATGTCAAATACAATAAAATTTAGAATGTCAATATCAATGTCAATTACAACACAAATTACAATGTCAATAACATTATTGACATTATTAAACGCTGAGTCATGGACCTTTTTGTCTATTAGAAGCTTTTATTTTAAAAACATTTATACAATTCTGTTAATTTATAGGCAAATAAATATTTCTATTTCTATCTATTTCTATTTCTATAAATGTCAATCAAACGAATTAAATTGAATTACGTTTCCGAATGACGGCATAGAAGTCGTCAATATGGGCATCCGCAAACATTGCGGAGGCTCTACAAAAACGCGGCATTCTCAACGGAACCCTGAGCGCGTCGTTGTACTGTACGCGCAGTGCGCTGTACGCCCGCTGCGTGAAGTTGGTCCACAGTCTGCACGTATAAAAACTCTGACAGTATGCTCTAAAGAGCGTCAACTTGACCTTTGTCGTGCAACGCGCGAACTTGTGAGCCAACATGTTGCAGCGGACGGACAACGCCCTGCGCTCCCTATCAATGTCCTCGCAATCACGCAAGTCGTCGGTGGCCCAGTGGCCCAGATACTCAAATTTATGTACCCTGTTCAGAGGAATGCCGCAAAGAGTAATGGGTACGAAAGAGTAACATTTGGTACCAGCTTTAAATATCATACATTCACTCTTTTTGGCATTGTATCTGATCCCACATGTCTCCGCATGTGTCTCGCATATGTGAAGCAGTTTTCTCATAGCAGCCACCGATGGGCTCAGCAGCACCATGTCATCAGCGTAACTGATATTATTTACGCTCACTCTGTCTATGGAGCAGCCGATGTTGGTGTTGCTGACCTCAACGATGAGCAGATTCAAATAAAGGTTGAAGAGACGGGGCGAGCTCAACCCCCTCTGTATCACCCCGCACTCCAACCCATACGCGTCCGAGTACTCCCCTGCCCACCTTACAGCGTTCTGCTGGTGATTGTACCAAAACCCAAACATTGAAACAATTTCATAGGGTAATTTGGTTTCAGACTCTAGCCTTTGCCACAGCTTGTCATAAGCCACCAAGTCAAAGGCTTTGAACAGTTCCAAATAACATGCGTAGACTGGCGTTTTTCTAGCAGTGTAGTATTAAACAGTTTGCTTGAGACAGAAGATGGCACTTTCAGTTGAATGTTGCGGTCTAAAGCCAAACTGTGCGTCATGTAGGTAGAGGTGCTCATCAAGCTGCTTGTCAAGCAAACTGTCCAGTAATTTAGCTATAATTGGTGCCAGTGAAATTGGCCTGTAGAACAAAACGGCGATATAATACACCGTCTGGCCAAAAGTCGTCGCTTAAATACAAGTCGAGCTTACTCCTGGGTACAAAAACTTTAAAAGCAGCATATTTCTTTGCAGTTTTCATGCTAATCTTTTTCAAGTGTACCTCTTTGTTAGTTTTAGATTTTACATAATTTTTAATATTACACTGCGATGCTTCGTTAGAGACGTTATAAATAAAAATAGGTACTTGGACATCGGCCGCTTTAAACTTGGAATTAGATTATGATTGCTTTTCCAGACTTCCCTACAAAGCGATTTTTCTGGCGTCTTTTCTGAACGAGAATCCATTCCTCATCTCGTACTCGAGGTTTCAATACTTCGTTTCTTTCCCTTGCGCTTGTGCATTCACTAAGTGAAGGCGCAATCCTTTTCGGAGCAGTGGCGGTCGGTAGCGGCGGCGCGGGCGGCGGCGGGGAAGCGCCGGCCGCGTGAGTCATCGCTGTTCGCAAGTCATTGACCCGGTCAGCTGTAGCGAGCGTGTTAGAAGAAGGTACTTCTACATGCGGAGATAGCTGCGACGGTTTTGTAGTACCACTACCCTCCGGTGACAAAATAATATGCTGATCTTCTAACGATGCTCCATCATGCAAGTTATTCACCCCAATTCTCATAGGCCCACTATTATACTCAAAACTTGGCAATAGGCAGGCGCCTCTCATATTGTTTACAAAACGGGGCCCAGAAAATTGTTTACAATCGACGCACTCTTAAGTGCTTCCAGCTCTGTTTAGACCTTTTGCAATTATTGCACTGTCGCATGCTCCTCACTTATCCTGTCCATGTCGTTTTTAATCCTCATAATATCCTTGAGAAGCCGCTTCTGGAGATCTCGTGCCACGAAGATGGGGATATTCTCAGGATCAGTCTCCTTGAGCAAGCAGACAATATCTCGCGGTGTTTTCCCTTGTCACTTGCGTATTTTCTTACGCTGGTTTTCCGGCAAGGAGTCAAACAGCAAGTCCTTTGCCTTCACAATATCTTTTTCAAAGAATGCAGTCGTATGAATTTTAGTAATGTTCTCTTCATCCATTACATCCAATTTGTTACAAATGAATGCCATCACCTCATTTATCACAATTTTACAATGTATGCACTGTACTATGTTAGAAGCCATTGATTAAGGAAACGGCTACTCCGCGCGCGCGCAGTTTAGATAAATAAGGACGCGTCACGATCAAGAAAATTAAGAGCATTACAGATATCGAGACAGCTCGAACTGTATATTTTAGCTACTTCCATAGCATAGTGACCTATGGTCTAATGTTATGGGGTACGGCAGCGGATATTCAAGATATTTTCATCTTACAAAATAGGGCCATCCGATCTATATATGGTTTAGGCCCGAGGGTCTCATTAAGGGATTTCTTTAAAGAAATAGGTATTTTTACATTGACATCACAGTATATTTATTATATTTTAATTTATACCTATAAACACGCTGATACTTATTGTAAAAACTCAGGCACACATAGTTATAATACTAGACACAAAGAGAAACAGGTAATGATGCGATTTCGACTGTCCAAGGTTAAATTCTCCTTTGTTGGCCATTGTGTCCCATTCTTTAACAAGCTAGCAGAGGGGATTCAGAATTTACCTTTCATCCAATTTAAGTCTTGCATTAAGAAACAGTTGATACAGAAATCATATTAATATATAATAGTAGTTTATGCAACTGTCATATACAGGGTGTTACGTAATACATGTATATAGCCGAAAGGGTGTTAAAGTATAGCTTGCAAAGAGTACACTAGCGACTTCAAATTATCCGGACATTGAATTTTAATTTTCATTAAAAAATCTTCGTTTTTAAAGAAAAATAATCATATCGACTACGTTGAGGCGCAGCTCTATTTCAAGTTGATGCTTCTACAAGGAGCAGTTCAAAAACCTCGTGCGACCCCTATGAAAATAGAGCAACCTTCTTAAGCCTACTACCAGGAGCCTATTGCTAGGTACACACGCACCGGTTTCGGTCAACGATTGTTTGTTGGTGCGTGCCGGCCGGCGATCCGCAGCGCAGCGTGGCGGTAACATCAAACGGATAGAAGCAATCGACCAAACGCAGTTACGTTGAGTGTGTACGCACCATAAGGTGGAGTTTAATAAGCTCATGCCATCCATATCAAAACAAACGAACCTCCTACATCTTACTACCAGGCGTCGAACTAAATGTTACCTACTTATCTACATGAATAATGCGCTTATTACACCTGACTAAATTCAGTCGACTAAATTCAGAAGCAAAAGGCGTGAGAGTAAATCGAAGTGGAATGTATTGCTCATAGAATAAGGTTCATTTTTGTATCACTCGTATTATGTTACGCGTCGCTCTGTTTTTCAAAAGGCGTGATACTAAAATGGGCCTTATTCTATGAGCAATACATTTTACTTTGATATGCTCTCACGCTTTTTGCTTCTGAATTAAGACGACTAAATTTAGCCAAATGTAATAAGCGCATAAGATCTACTAAATTAAGTAGGAACTTACCTACACAAATTATTTTCAATAGGTATGACTCGTACGCGAGAGGTACCGGGTTCGAATCCCACTGCCGCCATGTACCAGTGACTCTTTTCTGACTTATGTACTTACATTAGTTAAATACTAACCGATGCTTTAACAATGACGGAAAATATCGTGATGAAACCTGCACATTTAGGCGACTGAATGTCTAACCATGATCCAATCTGGTCAGGCAATCAAGTTCCTCTGGTAGCAGGGTCAGGCAGAACTCAGGAGTGTCAGATGGCAGTCGACCCTAGGCTCACGTGCGCGAGAGCAAAACCAGGTCATTAACTGGTTGCTATGCAATACGTAAGTAGGTAGGTAGCATGGTGTTTGGCCTACTGCTAGTTTGCACTCATGCATAGAATAATGATTATCACAATACTTAAACTGTTGAACGCTTAACACAGACAAGACTACGTTAATGCTGGTACCTGAAGCAATAAATCATTTATTCATTCATATCGTTAACACTCTTATCACATTTATCTTCACAGTAGGTACTTAGGTATCCTACACATACAACGCAACAAGTAATCACTTCGATCACGCGAAAAGCTAAAACCGAATGAACGAACACGACACGAAAGTAGGAAAATTTCGTCAATGGAAGCCGCGCCGTAGATCAAAGGCACCGCCACAGGCCGGCTCGCTTCGGCCCGTGGCGGCGGGGCGTTTGTCGGCGGTTGATTGACCTGATTATGAACTTGAGTAACCTATTACAACTGATTTCTAGAGATGCGGTCTTTCGTTTTTAAAATGTCATTATCGACATTGAAAAAGAAAAAGTTCGATAGTCATTTTCTCGCTAACTATTCCACGCAAGAAAAAAATGATTGTACCTATCGTTTTAATACGTGTAGCACTCCACCCAGTTCACGGCTTTAAATAAATAAAAAAAAAAATAAAAAAAATAAATATGCAGTTGTATACACTACTTTATCTACACTCCTATTTTCATGTTATAATTTTTTCAACTTTGCTTGAAGTAACTGCGAGTCAGTTCTGTTGTATCTACGCGTCGAGGATATCAAGCGGCCGGAAATTCACTTCACTACTTTCACATTTATCTATCTAAGAAAAAACATTCACAAACACAAATTACATTCTGTTTAGCGCAAAAACAATTCCAAATGCACACAATCACAACCACAGACTATGAACTGATCACGAATATAAACAGGAAAATTTGAATTTTGAATTTGTTGAAGACATTTAGGTATTCAGCCGTTCATACATTTAGCCGTGTCCCGGAACTCGACAAAAATTTAAAAAAGAAAAGTGTTGCTAAAATGATTAAAAAGTTTTTTTTTCGATACAGCTATAATGAAAATAGTATGGGAAATGCTGTATCGAAAAGTATTTTTTTAAAATTTTATAGACTGGCTTGAAAAAAAAGTATCCTTCAACAACTATTTTCGAATATGTAATTGTAACATTTCGCTATGAGTGTACATAAAATAAATGATTACATTCAAGACAATATTCCTTGAACTAAAAATTGCGGGACATTGTGAAATCTGAAATAAATATTTTTATTGTTATTTAATGTTATTGTATGAAATGAAAATTATTATTAGGTTATTTTAAATTTAATTTTATTGTTAACATTCTTATAATATTGTAATTTAGTATACATATTGCTATCAGCTTTAGCTGAAGGATTGACATGTAATACCTATTGGATTAAATGTATTTTATTACCTATTAATTAGGGTAGGCATTATTGAACTGACTGTTCATATAGCCATTAGTATAACCTTGGGGTCTTTAAATCAAGAGTGAATAGGTATCTTCTAGGCACGCATGCTACATCTTTGACCTCATCGTCGCTTTCCATCAGGTGAGTTGAGGTCAAATGCAAGCATATTGATAATAAAAAAAAATATAGTAACATGATTTTATGTTGTATTGGTAAAAGATCTTGATGAACTGATTTGTGTATATGGTAGGTACCTGTACCTACTCATGGTACAATAAGACAATATAAAATGGGCATACTTGACAAAATCATAAATGACCTATAAAGTGAAAGCACTGTTTACTGCACTGCAATGTTTAGTATTCAAAAATCGTAATGAAGTATGCACTTACCGGAGCGTATGTCATTATTTGTTATAACACATCCACTAATACGCTATCCACTTAAATGTTTGTGATCATAACATTTTATGCGGTTTTTTCTAATATGTACCTAACCTATTTGCGAGCGAGCGGCATCATCCACTGACAGTCACTTACAGTGACAGATAGACAACCAGCGGCGCTAGCGTCGCGAAGTTCCCTTTCTTTTCTTTTTTTATGGCCTGTGGTGGTGGTGCCGCAGCGCTGGAGCATTTTATTTTATTTATGTACAATTATTGTAATGTTTAATATTAAGACATTCATGAGCGTATGTAAAAAACCTAAACTGAATAAATGTGATTTGATTGATTGATACAGCTATTACTACACAGAGAAACTTATTATCAAATGTGAGATTTGCCGAATTCCCGGAGATCATGCAAACAACACTTTTAAGTGCTCCTCGACCAGAAGAGATATTGGACACTCTGTTCGTATCAAGTAAGTGTTGAAGGAATAGGTAGATCTAAGTGTGAATATTTATCTAAATTACTTATTAAACATAAGATCGACGTCTTGAACAATCAGGAACCACATACCAGGGTTAATCAGGACATGCGTAACAAGGGAACGATTCCAGGATATACTACTATATAGGCATTACAACGTACGTTGTTTGAGGGCTGAAGGATACAAGTGTCATATTTCGATCCGACGATTAATTTAATAATTTCATCAACGCTGCTCGAGTCGCGGATTATACTGTGGTGAATATTTACAAACCTCCGCAAAGTGGGCTAACACTGGGCCTACCATGTTCCCCCACCCATCTGTTTATACTGGCGATTTCAATAGCTATCACTTTGGCTCTTTGCATCAGATGATTTGGAGTAGCGATGGCGAAATGGACAAATAACGTTGAGCTATATGTTACTGGAAAGGAATTTAAATTTTCTACAACTTTTACTATTGCGACAATTCTCGAATCGCTGTGAGAAAAAAGTTATGTTAGTTAATTATTGGTCATATAGGCTGGGTTGTCCGAATCTCCTTTCTAAATTTTGTTATATTACAAATGCGACCTGACTTCGTAATTCTATCAATATGAACAGTGTCGAACCAGTAATATTGTTTTGTGAATGCTTTTGTTTCATTATAACGGAATGATTTTTATTTTGAAATTAGCAACTTTTTACGAATACCAAATATATCAGACGTTGGTTTTTACAATTTCAGATAATATTTTCAGCTCATAAATGATTTGTAAAATGAGAATTTTAAAAATAATTTAAGAAAGAACAAAAATGTGTCACTAAGTATTAATTATTAAAAGTTGTAATGGGAGCGTCGGTGGCCGAGCGGTTATAGTATCCGACTCATAAGCCAGAGTTCCCGGGTTCGAATTCCGCTCCGGCCATGTACCAATGACTGTTTACTGAGTTATGTACATTAGTTGAATACTAACCGATGCTCTCACGGTGAGGGAAAATATCGTGATGAAACCTGCACATTCAGGCGACTGGATGTGTAACCATGATCCAATCTGGTCAGGTTCCCCTAGTAGCAGGGTAATGGAGGTCAGATGGCAGTCGCTCCACTGTAATTACCTGACCTGCCAAATCCTGGATCATGGTCAAGGCGGACCCCGAGCCCTCGTACGTGAGAGCACAACCGGGACATTAACGCCAAGATGATTATGATAATTATTATTAAAAGTTGTTACGGACAAAATGCATATTCGGGAAATTATGTAGGCTATTAACTTATTTGTAAAACGTATAAAGAGGTTAGTAGAAAAACAATGATACGTTTCTCATCTAGGTTGTTTTAATTTTGATTCCCTTGATTCCCCTGGCCATAAAAATGTAAATTGCTATATCTTCGGCACCAGTCGGGCAAAAGTGATGCCTATTTGACTGATGACTTGATGACTTTATTGTATCTCCTGCGCCCATCGACTCGTTTCCACGCCAACAGCGCGCATGTCGAATGCTCTGTTATCGTAATAGCAAACAAATATCCAGGCAATGCGGGACGAATAAAAAAATTTGGTACACTTAGTTTAAACAATAGTTATTTGGTGATTTATTTTTTTAGAAATTGTAAACAAAGGCAGAACTTATCGTTGATACGTATATCTCGAACCTGCACCTTGAAAATAATCACAGTTTCAATTAGATTGAAAGAATTGCAATAATTTAAGTACAATAGCTTTTCGGTAATTTTATTTATTCTGCACAATACAATAAAGGCAGAACAAATCGTTGCTACTTACGGCTCGACCCCGCGAGTGGTATAAAGGCTGCGCGGGCGCGGCTTGCGGCATCAACCAACCATGTACTCCGTCTTCGCGCTTGTCGCGATCGCGTGCCTGCTGGCGCAGACCGCGTACGCAGCTGACGACGACATTCTTCTTTCAGTGCAAACTGGTAAGAGCAACTTATTGTTATATCAAAATCTAAAATAATATTTTATCAGATATTTTAATTTATATATTTTGTATAAGTGGTATGTGGTATTGATGCAAATATCTACTCTAACTTTGATGATCCCTGAATGAAAATGCATTTTGACATATTGTATAATAATTATCTTAATGAAATTGTATTTACTTTAGGAAAATTAATAAATCTAAAATCTAAATCAAATAGCATCAGCAGGTATGATGGTACCTGATCTGATTGTCCCAGTCCTTCTCAGTCAGTTGGTATTTTTTTCCTATATTTAATACGTAAGTACCTACTTGCGTGAGTTAAATAATACCTATTCATTTATCACTTGTTAATTATTTAGAAAGTCGAACAATTTTCAGCCTACCGACTTATATGCTTGTGAACTGCGGACTCACCCGGTTTACTAGGGCAGTTTTCTACAGTAGTACTAGTGGTAACTTACGCTCTGTTTTTGTGTTTCAGGGCACCTTCCCGCACATTACAATAGGTCCAAAGATGTAGAAATGTCGCCAAAACAAGTAAACCTCGACGTGGATATTGCTAAAGTAAGATAAAAACAACAGGAGAGCCACACCCTGGCTATAATGCGATAAAACGGTCGCGATACGGCCAGGGGTGATTTTGTAAATTTTTTGTATGTTATACGGCAAACAAACGGGCAAGCAGGCCACCTGATGGTGAGTAGTCACTAGCTGAGAGATGTAGCTCCAACCTGTGCACCTGGACCTGAACCTACCCCAAAACTAGAACATGGACCCATACTAATTACTATGTAAATTAATACGTAGACAATGCAATATTGACACAACAAAGCTCGCCAGTACGAAGTTCTATGTTCGAAGCTATGTTGACTGATATTTTCGTCGATTATGAAGCAACTTTGTTTATTTTTTTAGGTGACTTAGTTTGATCCAGGGTTGATCCTATTTGAAGCAATTCTGTAACAAATGGAAAAATAATAGTTAACATAATTTACTTATACATATGACGTATTCGGTAGACATCATCCTTATTCCGTATCTCTCCACAGAGCAGGAATATATTGGGGGGTTTAAGTTATTCGCGTCCGCAGGAAGATTACCCACCGTTACCCTGCACGTGCCCCCCGGGTGGTGCTAAAGAATAACCAACTTTGGCTGCTGTACTGCTCGATCTTGGTCTGAGAGAGAAACTAAAATTAAGCAATCTAATAACATAATAAAAGCAGTCTGTTAAGATATTAATCAAGAATAGGTAAAGTTAGATACCATGATCGCCATAACGAATTAAAAATGAATGGTATAATCATCAGAAATGATCTTGAGATAGCAAAAAGTTTTAACCACTACTTTTCCAAAATTGCTTCAACCACTACACAAAAACTCAGTTCTTCTGCTGATTCAGCCGATCAATTGCTTAGAGACAGTGTCCCACCGTGTGCGGTTGACTTCAAGTTCAGGCATATAAGCCCTGGTGACATTTTAAAAGCTTTTAACTCACTGAATATGAAAAAAACCGAGGACGTCAATTATAAAAAATTTGGCTCCACAACTTGCAATTATTTTTAATAAAAGTGTCGATGAAGAGACTTTTTCTGATTTAATAAAAATTAGCAAAACAAGGCCCATCGAACTTTAGACCGGTATCTGTTTTACCCGTGCTTAGTAAAATGTATGACAAAGTTTTCTTAGAACAACTGCTAGCGCATTTCACCACACAAAAATTGCTTCACACTAAACAATTTGGCTTCACAAAAGGGAAATCTACTACTGATGCGGGGATTCAATTGCTGAAACATATCTGCGATGCCTGGGAGGGGTCACAAGATGCCATTGGCATTTTTTGTGATCTTTTCAAGGCATTAGATTGCGTTAATTATGAAATAATGCTAAAAAAATGTATGCACTATGGTATAAAATCATATCTGAATGACAGGATACAAAAAGTTAAGATTAATGATTCTACTTCCAGCGGGTGTGTTGTGAATATGGGGGTTCCTCAGGGCTCAATCTTGGGGCCTTTCTTATTCTCCGTCTATGTAAATGATTTACCATATTTTATCAATGAGCACTGCGATATAGTACTGTTTGCGGACGATACTTCTTTAGTATTTAAGATTGACAGAAACAAAGACAATTTTGACGAAGTAAACAGTACTCTCACGCTGCTGCATACATGGTTTCAAATAAATAACTTATACTTAAACCCAAGTAAAACCAAGTGCGTGCTTTTCTAGGTGCCCAATGTGAAAACTGGCACAATAAACCTTGTTATAGACAACAAGAATCTTGCATTTTCGGATTCTGTGGTGTTTATTGGGATGACACTAGACAATAAATTGCAATTAAAATTAAATTAAAAATCATTTATTTCAGGCACATGATAGCCCATAAAATAAGTACAATTTTGATATACAAAATTAGGTACAATGTCAAATTAAATACAAAATAAAATAACAATTACAATGTCAAGGTATAAATGTCAAATACAACAAAAATTACAATGTCAATATCAATGTCAATTACAACACAAATTAAAATGTCAATAACATTATAAATGTCAATCAAACGAATTAAATTGAATTACGTTTCCGAATGAGGGCATAGAAGTCGTCAATCCGCAAACATTGCGGAGGCGCTACAAAAACGCGGCATTCTCAACGGAACCCTGAGCGCGTCGTACTGTACGCGCAGTGCGCTGTACGCCCGCTGCGTGAAGTTGGTCCACAGTCTGCACGTATAAAAACTCTGGCTCTAAAGAGCGTCAACTTGACCTCTGCCGTGCAACGCGCGAACCTGCGAGCCAACATGTTGCAGCGGACGGACAACGTCCTACGCCCCCTATCAATGTCCTCGCAATCACACAATCGTCGGGGACCCAGTGGCCCAGATACTCAAATTTCTGTACCCTGTTTAGAGGTATGCCCCAAGAAAAATGGGTAAGAAAGAGTTACATTTGGTACCAGCTTTAAATATCATACATTCAATATTTTTGGCATTGTATCTGAGCCCATGTGCCTCCGCATATGTCTCGCATATGTGCAGCAGTTTCCTCATAGCAGCCACCGATGGGCTCAGCAGCACCATGTCATCAGCGTAACTGATATTATTTACGCTCACTCCGTCTATGGAGCAGCCGATGTTGGTGTTGCTGAGCTCAACGATGAGCTGATTTACATAAAGGTTGAAGAGACGGGCCGAGCTCAACCCCCCCTGTATCACCTCGCACTCCAACCCATACGCGTTCGAGTACTCCCCTGCCCACATTACAACGTTCTGCTGGTGATTGTACCTGAACCTAAACATTGAAACAATTTCATAGGGTAATTTGGTTTCAGACTCTAGCCTTTGCCACAGCTTGTCATAAGCCACCAAGTCAAAGACTTTGGACAGGTCCAAATCATTATCATCATTACAGCCCGTAACAGTCCACTGCAGGAATTAGGGCCTCTCCCACGAAAGGGGAGGTTTTTGCCATAATCTCCACGCTTGGCAGGCGGGTTGGAGATCGCAGTGTTTAAATATAATAATGGAAAATGCTGCTGCCCATTTTCCAGACTACGGAGACTCTTGATCTTTTGCCTCAAAAATATTAGTCGCCTTGTACGACACCCATGAATGTAAGGGGTTGGTGCTATTCTACTCTGCCGGACACCACACGTCCAAATAGCATGCGTAGACTGGCGTTTTTCTAGCAGTGTAGTATTGAACAGTTTGCTTGAGACAGAAGATGGCACTTTCAGCTGAAAGTTGCGGTTTAAAGCCAAATTACGCGTCATGCAGGTGGAGGTGCTCATCAAGCTGCTTGTCAAGCAAACTGTCCAGTACTTTAGCTATAATTGGCGCCAGTGAAATTGGCCTGTAGTTAGACATGTCCGAAACATCACCAGTTTTATTTTTCACAATTTGCACAACCACTGTGTACATAAGGAAAATAGACTTTTAACTAGCAAATTCTCTTTCAAAAAGGCTGTACACAAGCATTATCTGCATTCCCCATAATTAAATTATTCCCCCTATTATTTACTCCTATGTACCTATCTTTAGTATGTATTTGTTGTTTAACTATTTCTTGTATCTTTGTAAAATTGTATAAATTTAGCATTTATTGATGTAAAGTATCCCTTCCTTCACCTTTTCTTATTGTTTCTCCCGCACCGCCTACCGTTTTCGATCTTTTTTTTTCACGGTTGACTGGTAGATAAGGCTACTTTAGCTTTAAGTCCGCCAATGTACCTTTAGTGCATAAAGTTTTAATAAATAAATAAATAAATAAATAAATAAGGTCATTGGGCAGATAACCATGACTCACACATAGGTTAAAAAACATTGCGAGGACCCTTGGTAGGTGTACACCGGCGTACTTCAAATGTTTTATGCTGAGGTTGTCATGACCCGGGGACTTGCCTCTAACCATCTTTTTCACTCGTGAAAGCCACCCACACTCACAGGTAGACTCGACTGAGGATTTAACTTATTCGTAGTTTTCCAGAACTTACCAAAGTATTTCTTAGTATGGTACTCTGCCAAAAATCCATTTTAATTTATGTCTCATTATCCTACAAAATTTTAATTTCGATTTAAATGGTTTTGTAGATTCACGCATTCTATTATAGATGTCCCCATATCTAGGTTTCCCACTGATCACCCAGGTCTGAAAAGAAAGTCGAGCCGCCCTGTGAGCGGCCCCAAAGTGTCGATTTCACCCTGATACAAATCGGTGGTTCTGCCTACGCTCTTTATAACTACATTCGGCAGCCGCAATCAGCACCCCCACGAAACGACAATACATTTCATTCAATAGCAGCTTATGACTAGTATTACTGCACAATTTATCACAACACCCAGTAAATTCAAATGGAAAATCGATTTGTTTCAGCTGTGTGTTATAGTAGTTATAATATTTGTCTATCTGATAATTATCCCTTTCCCCCCACTTTATCTTATTACAATAAGTCTTAGCCTTAATGTACTTAGGTAAAATATTCTTTATATTACAATGAATAAGTAACGGGTAATGGTCAGAACAATAAGTATCTTATAACACTTCAGCCGCGATCACAGAGCGGCGCGCAACACTCGTAACCACGCAGTGGTCGAGCCACCTTTGGGACCCGCGCGCATCACTCTCCACAGACTCCACATAATTTGTCTCAGTTATGGCATGTATTTCACTAAGGCACTGTGCGAACTCTGTTAAATTGGCCTCACCATCACATGGCATATACACTGACATCACTTTAATAGCATTGAGGCGATTGCTGTTACACTTAATCACCGATACCGATGGAAACGCGGTTTTTCGCCACAGCAAGGCAACTCCCCCGTAGAACACCAGCAGACAGATCAACGGCAAAGTTTCCGGTGTGAGAAATCCTACTCAATGTTGCCTAGGTACGGTATATCGTGGTGAAGGAGCCACGTCTCCTGCTGCGCCACAATGGCCGCCGAGCGACACAGTCTCTGTATGTCATTGACTGATCGAAACACGTTTTTACAGTTAAAAGTTACCAATTTAATACTATTCACTGCCATTATTTGATGATTTTCGGCTACTAAAATTAACAAAACGGCGATATAAAACACCGTCTGGCTTTGATATAGATTTTATATAATTTATAATATCACACTCCGATGCTTCGTTAGAGACGTTATAAATAAAAATAGGTACTGTAACACTCGGGATCGTGGGGGCGTTTAAATAAATACTCGTACCTCGAGATAGAAGTTATTATAGTTATATTTATGAAAGTCAACTCAAGAATCAATAATGAAGAATGATATAAAAATACATAAGACATCTTACGTCTAATTCAAATGGAACCCATTTGAATTCCTGCCTAGCCAGTGCGATGTGTGCTCATAGAGACAGGCCAAAGACCCAAGTTCTGCTTGCTCCGAACCGTCCAAGCTAACCGACCTCCTTCCTACATGTTCTAACCTAACCTAACCTGCTTAACTAATTAAAGCCCCGGCTGCGTAACACTCGGGATCGTGGGGGCGTTTAAATAAATACTCGTAGCTCGAGATAGAAGTTATTATAGTTATATTTATGAAAGTCAACTCAAGAATCAATAATGAAGAATGATATAAAAAATACATAAGACATCTTACGTCTAATTCAAATAGAATCTATTTGAATTCCTGCCTAGCCAGTGCGATGTGTGCTCATAGAGACAGGCCAAAGACCCAAGTTCTGCTTGCTCCGAACCGTCCAAGCTAACCGACCTCCTTCCTACCTGTTCGAACCTAACCTAACCTACTTAACTAATTAAAGCCCCGGCTGCCCTATGGGAGCAGCAACCTTACCCGGAAGCCTACTTAACCTAAAGCCCCTCCAGGTATGAACCCTCCGAACGCCTTCCTATGGGAGCAGCAACCGCACCTGGAAGCCTACCTAACCTAAAGCCCCTCCAGACATGAGGCCTCCAACCGCCTTCCTGTCTTGGGATCCGTCCTAACCTAGGGCCTGCCCGAGCACACACGCTACATCTACCCACGCCCCAAATAAAGAAATTACCTAGTAATTTCTTAAAAGAACCTCTATCTTTATTCCTAATCCCCTTGAATACAATGATTAAATCCTAACCTTGAATTAATAACTACATACTAGTCTTAAATTATTCTACCTTAACGGGGGAATATAAACGCCGGCATTGTGTAGAAGAACCCTGCTACGGATTTTGTTTTTAGGAGCCAGCTCCCAAAAACAAGGCTGGGCAAAACCCCGTAAAAAACCATGCCAATCTGCACAAGGCCTACAGAATCCTATTGCAAAGCTTGACTTGACATATTTACTTCTTCAAAGTAAAATTGAAATAATTCTTTAACATTACAAAGTCTTAACCTTATACACGTACAAAGAACAATGTTCTCCACCGCAGAATTGCCATATTTTCAAAGAGAAATACTTTAACATTAATCCAATATTGTCACAATAACCATAGTCTGTCTTCATACTACGGTTGACTTGTCCATTACCAATTAAACAATATGGCATTCCTACGATCCTTAATGATAACTTATCTGTAACTACCTTAATACTAAATCTATGAAAAGAAATAATACAACAATATGTATGAGCCATGCAAACATAACGAAAATCAGCAATTTATAGTCAGAGCAAAAAAACTTGATTGCTGCAAAACTATATGTTACGACTTCCTACAATTCGCAAAACAAAACACATTCCCATATCAAACCATTCAATTCCTACTATACAATAACATATAATATCAATGTCAGGTTAATACACCAAACCCATGCTAACTTAATATTAGACATCCATTTCAGAAACTGGTTGGTTCACGACCGTGTCTGTGAACCGACCTGTCATATAGATAAGCCAAAAGATTAATTGGACTGCGGTTGAACCAGACATTGACAACCTCCCTAAATTATTTATTGATCCCTGACTGGATCTGTGATCCCATGATCAACAAAGAGATATTGTGACCCTATGGTCAACCCAAAAATAGCGTACCGCCAAGATGCCTCTTCAGTTCATATGCCAACTCTATGCTTCTATAAAAAATACATAAGACATCTTACGTCTAATTCAAATAGAATCTATTTGAATTCCTGCCTAGCCAGTGCGATGTGTGCTCATAGAGACAGGCCAAAGACCCAAGTTCTGCTTGCTCCGAACCGTCCAAGCTAACCGACCTCCTTCCTACCTGTTCGAACCTAACCTAACCTACTTAACTAATTAAAGCCCCGGCTGCCCTATGGGAGCAGCAACCTTACCCGGAAGCCTACTTAACCTAAAGCCCCTCCAGGTATGAACCCTCCGAACGCCTTCCTATGGGAGCAGCAACCGCACCTGGAAGCCTACCTAACCTAAAGCCCCTCCAGACATGAGGCCTCCAACCGCCTTCCTGTCTTGGGATCCGTCCTAACCTAGGGCCTGCCCGAGCACACACGCTACAGTACTTAGACATTCGCCGCTTTAAACTTGGAATTAGACTCTACGATTGCTTTTCCAGACTTCCCTACAAAGCAATTTTTCTGGCGTCTTTTCTGAACAAGAGTCCATTCCTCATCTCGTACTCGAGGTTTCAATATTTCGTTTCTTTCCTAAGTGAGCGCGCAATCCTTTTCGAAGCAGTGGCGGTCGGTAGCGGCGGCGCGGGCGGCGGTGGGGATGCGCCGGCCGCGTGAGTCATCGCTGTTCGCAACTCATTGACCCGGTCAGCTGTAGCGAGCGTGTTAGAAGAAGGTACTTCTACATGCGGAGATATCTGCAACGGTTTTGTAGTACCACTACCCTCCGGTGACAAAATAATATGCTGATCTTCTAACGATGATCCATCATGCGAGTTATTCACCTCAATTCTCATAGGCCCACTATTATACTCAAAACTTGGCAATAGGCAGGCGCCTCTCCTAATGTTTACAAAACGGGGCCCAGAAAATTGTTTACAATCGACGCGCTCTTAAGTGCTTCCAGCTCTGTTTGGACCTTTTGCAATTGTTGCACTGTCGCGTACTCCTCACTAATCCTGTCCACGTCGTTTTTAATCCTCATAATATCCTTGAGAAGCCGGGTCACGTCTACATGATCGAAATGGACGGGAGGTAGCTTCTGGATATCTCGTGCCACGAAGATGGGGATATTCTCAGGATCAGTCTCCTTGAGCAAGCAGACAATATCTAGCGGTGTTTTCCCTTGTCACTTGCGTATTTTCTTACGCTGGTTTTCCGCCAAGGAGTCAAACAGCAAGTCCTTTGCCTTCACAATATCTTTTTCAAAGAATGCAGTCGTATGAATTTTAGTAATGCTCTCCTCATCCATTACATCCAATTTGTTACAAATGAATGCCAACACCTCATTTATCACAATTTTACAATGTATGCACTGTACTATGTTAGAAGCCATTGATTAAGGAAACGGCTACTCCGCGCGCGCGCAGTTTAGATAGATAAGGACGCGTCACGATCAAGAAAATTAAGAGCATTACAGATATCGAGACAGCTCGAACTGTATATTTTAGCTACTTCCATAGCATAGTGACCTATGGTCTAATGTTATGGGGTACGGCAGCGGATATTCAAGATATTTTCATCTTACAAAATAGGGCCATCCGATCTATATATGGTTTAGGCCCGAGGGTCTCATTAAGGGATTTCTTTAAAGAAATAGGTATTTTTACATTGACATCACAGTATATTTATTATATTTTAATTTATAAACACGCTGATACTTATTGTAAAAACTCAGGCACACATAGTTATAATACTAGGCACAAAGGGAAACAGGTAATGATGCGATTTCGACTGTCCAAGGTTAAATTCTCCTTTGTTGGCCATTGTGTCCCATTCTTTAACAAGCTACCAGAGGGGATTCAGAATTTACCTTTCATCCAATTTAAGTCTTGCATTAAGAAACAGTTGATACAGAAATCATATTAATATATAATAGTAGTTTATGCAACTGTCATATAAAAGGGCTACTACATATACTCGGCTACGCCTCGTATGATAAACAGCACTCATGTTTTAATACCTAATTATATGCAGTTGTATACACTATTTTATCTACACTCATATTATCATGTTATAATTTTTTCAACTTTGCTTGAAGTAACTGCGAGTCAGTTCTGTTGTATCTACGCGTCGAGGATATCAAGCGGCCGGAAATTCACTTCACTACTTTCACATTTATCTATCTAAGAAAAAACATTCACAAACACAAATTACATTCTGTTTAGCGCGAAAACAATTCTAAATGCACACAATCACAACCACAGACTATGAACTGATCACGAATATAAACAGGAAAATTTGAATTTTGAATTTGTTGAAGACATTTAGGTATTCAGCCGTTCATACATTTAGCCGTGTCCCGGAACTCGACAAAAATTTAAAAAAGAAAAGTGTTGCTAAAATGATTAAAAAGTTTTTTTTTCGATACAGCTATAATGAAAATAGTATGGGAAATGCTGTATCGAAAAGTAATTTTTTAAAATTTTATAGACTGGCTTGAAAAAAAAGTATCCTTCAACAACTATTTTCGAATATGTAATTGTAACATTTCGCTATGAGTGTACATAAAATAAATGATTACATTCAAGACAATATTCCTTGAACTAAAAATTGCGGGACATTGTGAAATCTGAAATAAATATTTTTATTGTTATTTAATGTTATTGTATGAAATGAAAATTATTATTAGGTTATTTTAAATTTAATTTTATTGTTAACATTCTTATAATATTGTAATTGCAATATTCCTGACATATTTATAATTTAGTATACATATTGCTATCAGCTTTAGCTGAAGGATTGACATGTAATACCTATTGGATTAAATGTATTTTATTACCTATTAATTAGGGTAGGCATTATTGAACTGACTGTTCATATAGCCATTAGTATAACCTTGGGGTCTTTAAATCAAGAGTGAATAGATATCTTCTAGGCACGCATGCTACATCTTCGACCTCATCGTCGCTTTCCATCAGGTGAGTTGAGGTCAAATGCAAGCATATTGATAATAAAAAAAAATATAGTAACATGATTTTATGTTGTATTGGTAAAAGACCTTGATGAACTGATTTGTGTATATGGTAGGTACCTGTACCTACTCATGGTACAATAAGACAATATAAAATGGGCATACTTGACAAAATCATAAATGACCTATAAAGTGAAAGCACTGTTTACTGCACTGCAATGTTTAGTATTCAAAAATCGTAATGAAGTATGCACTTACCGGAGGGTATGTCATTATTTGTTATAACACATCCACTAATACGCTATCCACTTAAATGTTTGTGATCATAACATTTTATGCGGTTTTTTCTAATATGTACCTAACCTATTTGCGAGCGAGCGGCATCATCCACTGACAGTCACTCACAGTGACAGATAGACAACCAGCGGCGCTAGCGTCGCGAAGTTCCCTTTCTTTTCTTTTTTTATGGCCTGTGGTGGTGGTGCCGCGGCGCTGGAGCATTTTATTTTATTTATGTACAATTATTGTAATGTTTAATATTAAGACATTCATGAGCGTATGTAAAAAACCTAAACTGAATAAATGTGATTTGATTGATTGATACAGCTATTACTACACAGAGAAACTTATTATCAAATGTGAGATTTGCCGAATTCCCGGAAATCATGCAAACAGCACTTTTAAGTGCTCCTCGACCAGAAGAGATATTGGACACTCTGTTCATATCAAAAAAGTGTTAAAGGTATAGGTAGATTTAAGTGTGAATATTTATCTAAATTACTTATGAAACATAAGATCGACGTCTTGAACAATCAGGAAACACATACCAGGGATAATCAGGACATGCGTAACAAGGAAACAATTCCAGGATATACTAATATATAGGATTACAACGTACGTTGCTTGAGGGCTGAAGGATACAAGTGTCATATTTCGATCCGACGATTTATTTAATAATTTCATCAACGCTGCTCGATACGAGGATTATACTGTGGTGAACATTTACAAATCACCGCTGCCAAAGTGGGCTAACACTGAGCCTTCCATCTTCCCCCACCCATATGTTTATACTGGCGATTTCAATAGCTATCACACTCTTTAGCGCTTTGCCTCAGATGATACAAATGGAGTAGCAATGGCGAAATGGGCAAATCACGTTGAGCTATATGTTACTGGAAACATATTTTAATTTTCTACAACTTTTACTATTGCGACAATTCTCGAATCGCTGTGAGAAAAAAGTTATGTTTGTTAATTATTGGTCATATAGGCTGGTTTGTCCGGATCTCCTTTCTAAATTTTGTTATTTTACACATGCGACCTGACTTCGTAATTCTATCAATATGAACAGTGTCGAACCAGTAATATTGTTTTGTGAATGCTTTTGTTTCATTAAAACGGAATGATTATTTATTTTGAAATTAGCAACTTTTTACCAATACCAAATACATCAGACGTTGGTTTTTATAATTTAAGATAATATTTTCAGCTCATATTGATTTGAAAAATTAAAATTTTAAAAAATATTTAAGAAAGAACAAAAATGTGTCACTAAGTATTAATTATTAAAAGTTGTAATGGGAGCGTCGGTGGCCGAGCGGTTACAGTATCCGACTCATAAGCCAGAGGTCCCGGGTTGGAATCCCGCTCCGGCCATGTACCAATGACTGTTTACTCAGTTATGTACATTAGTTGAATACTAACCGACAATAAACAATTCATGGTTTTAGATTTTGATGTAACAATAATTTGTTCTTACCAGCTTCCTTTATAATAAGCAGACACGCGGCGGCGACGAGCGTGCAGACGGAGTTCATGGTTGGTTGATGCCGCAAGCTGCGCCCGCGCAGCCTCTTTTCCACTCGTGCGTTTATACGGTCTATTAAACGCGTCGATAGCAACGTTACGCTCCGCCTTTGTTTACGATTTGCGGAACAAGGTAGAAAAGTGGAAATCAGAAAACGGAATTTAAATAATTACTATTATTTCAATGTAATGAAAGCTGAGCGAAAATACGTCTTCCAATGATAACTGTACTTGTACAAAAATTAATGCGGTAGTTTTGTTCATCCACCTTTCCTATTGTAGGCGTTTTAAAAAAAAATTAAGTCACCTGATATCTATGACAGAGAGGAGTAGGAGCGACAACTAGAGAGCCGAGAAAAGCGAAAGGATCTCCAGCTGTCAAGTAATCACTGCTGCCTATGAAAACCCGCACTCCCGGGAGTAGGTTGTCCATGGTGGTGCCAAAGGGTATTAACATTCGAAAGGTGTAAGCTCGTTTCTTGACGGCTTCAATGTTTTTAATTTTTTCAAATTTTAGTAATGCGGGTTAAATTTTAATTGGCGGCGATTTAATCAATCCATCAGAAAATTTCCCGTGACATCACAGCAAACGTGGCAGAAGGGTTTCCCTTTTGGGCCTTCTTATGAAGCTGAAAGTTTATTTAGAAGTAAGTTTACTTCAGCACATATGGAATATATGCTGTAGCAAACTCACTTTACCCGGGGGGTTATATCTAAGCCTCTTTTGATGTGCAGATGTGACCTGTAAATTGCCTTTAAGTTGTACTAATATTAATTTTATAATTTGAAATTTGGCACCGCATTCATATCTTACGTCCGACTTGGCCGAGTACTTCAACAGTGGCTTCATATGATTAAAACTAAGCGTGAAATCTCAATATCGGTAGACCCTCAACAAACAATGCTGTTGCATATTTTTGCAACTTGCTATAATAAGCTTCAAATAAAGAATTACAATAATTTAGATTCAATAGTTTTTTGGTCGGGTATTTTATTCTGCAAATTGGAAACAAAGGCAGAACAAATTGTCGCTACCACGTCTTGCGCGCCTCCCCCGCGCGGAAAATGATCGCAATTTAACTTTAATTAGATTAATTAAGAAATGCAATAAAGGGTACAATAGACTTTCGGTGATTTAATTTATTCCGCACGACAAAACAAAGGCAGAACATATCGTTGCTACGCACGCCTTGATCCCGCGAGTGGTATAAAGGCTGCGCGGGCGCGGCTTGCTGCATCAACCAACCATGTATGCCGTCTGCGTGCTCGTCGCCGCCGCGTGCCTGCTGGCGCAGACCGTGCATGCAGAAGATTTAGGCAAGCTTCTTACATTGGAAGCTGGTAAGAACAACTAATTGTTAAATCCCAGCCAACTAAAATCGCATAATTACCATTACTAATATTCAGTTCATTGTTGGGAAGCCTCCTCGAAGTCTTGTTGCGTAGGCCTGCTCCAAGTCGAGACACTACGAACTGCAGTTTTGCGCATTCATTTACGGCCAATCGTTTTGCGCAGATCGTCGCTCCAACTAGCTACAGAACTTTCTGTTGTTTTGTTATTCATAAAGGAAGCCAAACTGTTCACCCAACACCCAACCCACTGACATACATTGCTTATGAGAGTAATATCTACTCAATTGTAACTTTACATTCTACTTCTGTATTTCAGGAATACTTGCTGCACCTTACAATCAGTTCGAAAATGTAACCATGAGGCCTTTACAGATGCATCTCGACGTGAACATTGCTCAAGTAAGACAAAATACTATAACACATACCGTATTACTTTGTAATATTTGACCGCACAGCTGTGGAGCACCGGCTTCACTTTTTTATAACACTAAGGTGACAAACAAGCATACGGTAAGCGTGGACCGTAGCCTATGGACGTGCTTTATTTCAATATCGCCGTACATTAACACGTCCTAAACACTTTTATTCAAATGTGTAATTTGTACAACTTAATTAAGAAGAAAGTAAAGAGAAGTAGGAAGGTGGACCTCGGACCTGCGCGCGAGAGCACAACATTGACTGACGCCAAGATAATGACGGTTACACTAATGTTAAGACTCTGATAAGTCTGAGAAGTCTGTCTCATCTCTGATGTCTGGTATTTGATTGTCCTTTGTTCCTTTATGTATCCTCTTGCACCAACAGCTTTTCCGACTAGGGGATATTAAGCCGTATGCGGTGAAATTAGCAATAGTTGACCGGAATCATCCACCGTCTCTACAGTTGGAAATAGGCAAAGACCTCCTATGGGCGACCGTCGAGCGTCTAAATTCTTCTGGGTCGACCATACCAGACGTGCTGCATGTGGCGATTTCAGTACCCTATCAATAAGACATGCTATCATCTGTGTAGACCATCGTATCGATTATAGACCATTAGTAACTGAACACAGTTTCGTCTCAATAAACTGGTCACTGACCGTGATCTGTAGTTTTTATTCAGCAGTCCTTTTATTATTAAAGTTCTACTATGGTAGTAGTACTACTACTAAGTACACATATATATTATATATGTGTACTTAGTAGTAGCATAAAGCAAGCTGGCTACCCGATGGAAAGTGGTCACAGCTGCCTATAGACATTAGCAATACAGGGAGTATCGCCAATGCATTGCCCACCTCTATAACACGTTGCTCTGGCAGTAAAAGGGCAACTACATGACAAGGCGTAGAAGTGACACAGGGGATGCGCAGGCACTCGTATCATGCGCGACGTAAACGAGACTAGACAATCGCAGTGTACTGCAGGCGCATCGTAACACGTGACGTCGTAAGCGATGGTTTGGGGAATTGGGGGTTGTGGGTACTTTTTTTTATACCACAAACGTGGCAAACAAGCTTACGGCCTGCATGATTGTAAGCAGTCACCATAGCCTATGGACGTTTGCAATACCAGGGACATTATCCACGCGTTGCTGACCCCGTAAAAACCTTTTCACACCTTTCTTGAAGAACTCCATGTTGCACTCTCTAGGGCAAACCTCTCTAGGTTGTTCATTTCACAACCTAACTGTACTGTTGCCAGCTTACACTTCATGTAACTACATGCTTACTAAAGGCTAATTAGCCTGTTCATTATGCATCAAATACATCATACAACTTACGATTAGCGCCTGACAAAAAAGCGAACGATATTAGTTTGCTCCACTCTTATCTTCAACAAATTACGTGACAAAAGGCGCCGCTAATGAACGCTTTATGCTGGTGTCATTTTGTTCCATCTAATTAAAAGGCAAAAATATATCTTCTTAAAGAAAGGAGTTAAACGTGACGCCTCCTAATTTGTCCTGTGAGTATAATTTTTTTATATCACTAAGGTGGCAAACAAGCTTACAGCCTGACTGATGGTAAGCAGTCATCGCCGCCTATGGATGTTTACAATACCAGGAGCATCATTCACCCATCATCATTTATATGAAATGTATTTGGTAGGATATTTTTTTTCGGGACAAAATAAATCACCGTAGAACCGTAGATTTTTTGGGGTGCCTGCCATGAAAGGAGCCTTCCCGTGTGACGCATTCAATAATATTATGCGCCCGGCGCACCCTGGGCGGTCTGCGGACAGCAAGTCTTTAACGCAGACTGGCTGATCCTCTCACCACAATGTTTAGTAGGTTAAAATCCAACGGCCCTTATCAGGGCCAACATCCTACATACCAAAGGCCCTTCTCAGGGCCGTCATCTGATAAACTGCCCTTCTCAGGGCAACATCTTAATAAAGTAGCTTTAGGCGTGCTTACAATAAATATTGAGGGTTTCTCCTCGATAAATCATCCGTAATAGCCGAGATATGCCAAAAAACACGCTGTGACATCCTGTGCGTCCAAGAGACTCATCGGGGTCACAATCAGTCACACCCCTCAATACGTGGCATGGCCCTTGTTGTAGGAATTCCTCATCCTAAACACGGCAGCGCCATTTTTACCAGATCTGACATCCAAATAGCCTCAGTCAGTTACTCAACCCACAACTCCATAGAACTGATTTCCATAGATACCGGATCATGTAATCCCCCGCATGTGGACAAAATCGAAAATTATCGCCATTTTAAAACCCGTAAAGTCCCCCGACGATCCTAAAAACTATTGCCCAATTATACCGTCAAACTGTTCGAAAGAATGCTACTTAACCGCCTGACAAGTATTGTGGTTCCCAAAATCATTCCGGAACAAGCCGGTTTCAGGCCCACCAAATCGTGTTGCAATCAGGTGCTAAACCTAACACAGCACATAGAAAACGGCTTCGAGGCAGGTAAAGTAACCGGGGTTGTATTTGTGGTTTTAACTGCGGCTTATGATACAGTCAACTTGAAGAGATTGTTGCAAAAAGTTAGTGATCTGACCGGTGATGCTACATTTGTACGCATTCTATGTGAACTGTTGCATAATCGACGATTCCAGGTACACATGCTCTCCGATAGATGCAGGTGGCGCTCCCAAAAAAATGGTTTACCACAGGGTAGCGTTCTTGCTCCCACACTTTTTAACATTTATACGAATGACCAGCCATTATCGCCAAATACCTCCAGTTTTATTTACGTCGATGACCTCGCCCTTGCTTCACAGACTGACACATTTGAGCAAGCGGAGTTAAATATGTCAGAAGCCCTGGATGCTTTAAGCACCTACTATGAGAGGAATGCGTTGAGGCCAAATCCTTCCAAAACACAATCATGCGCCTTCCATCTGCGCAACGGATTGGCCCGACGGACTTTAAACATATAATGGTATGGTGTACCAATTGCACATAATAGTCATCCAAAGTATCTTGGGGTAACTTTAGATCGGGCACTGACATACAAATCCCACTGCGAAAATACAAAGCAGAAAGTCAGCGCTCGTAATAACCTCTTCACCCGGCTCGTATCGTCCAAATGGGAGGCCACCCCAAAGGTACTCCGTATAACAGGTCTCGCTTTGTGCTTCTCTGCCGGCGAATTTGCCTGCCCTGTCTGGAGCTGTTCAGCCCATGCAAAGCTGGCGTATACTGCTCTCAATGAACCAACCGAATAATTATAGGTTGTCTCAAACCTACACCGGTTAAGAAGCTGTATCCACTAGTAGGTATTACACCGCTGGCCGTGCGTAGAGAAGTGGCGTGCGCCGTGGAGAAGCACCAGCAAGAAACAGATGAAAAACACCCTCTCCATAACAATATATTAGCTCCTCAACAGTTGAAAAGCCGCAAAAGCTTCCTCGCCAGTGCCAAGGCTAATTACGATGCTCAAAAAGCCAGAGCAAGTCTGTGGCGTGCAAAGTACGCTTCTCAATCGTTTGTCCCACCTGAGAAGAAACTGCCACCTGGTTATGAACTGCAATAGCCGATTTGGAAGACGATGAAAAGGTTGCGTGCTCAGGTCGGCAGATCAAGAGAAAACTTATGCAGATTGAGGTATATCGCTCCCACCGAAAGCGCCTGCGAGTGTGGAGCCTCACCGCAAACCATGGCGCATTTGCTAGTCTGCCCGGCCTGCCCAGGCTCCTGTTCGCTCGAAGATCTATATCAAGCCTCAGACAGTGCCATCCGCGTCTGTCAGTTTTGAGACTGAAAAAATATAAATAGTAATAAACTAACCTATTACAACATTGACACGATAAGAGTAGAACGAGTCAACGACATAATCTCGACGCTATTTAAAATTGCATTAGTCTAACCCTTTGGCTTTACCAGGCGTATATATCAAAAATATTGGAATGTTAGCTACCTCAACACATAAGAAACAATACATATGTACTCTTCCTACATAAAATGTGAGCTTTGCATTAATAAAATAAGTAGAAAATAAAAACTCTTTAATAAGACACAAAAACAAAAAAAAAAATACAAAACACAACATAATATGACAATTCGAACCTCTTACAGACTTCCCTTTGGGAAGAGAGAAGAATTAATGTTAGCCAGAAATTATCAGCAGCCGACAATGCTACTAAATCTCGCGGGCCCCAGTTAACCTCACCTGTTCGGGGTCCCTTGACAGAGCGACGAGTCTTTGGCGTAGTCTGCATAAGTAAAACACCAGTGTTATTTACCTCTATTGCTAATAATTATCTGATTACAATGCAATGAAACTTTGTTAGCAACAGAACCTATGAAATCGATTATATGTAATCGGTAAAGTAACAATTTCAATCATTAAAATAAGAGAATTGTTAGCAACTGAGCTACGTAATAAGCCTACCGGTGGAAAGGCATCCAGTGATGTGGAAAAGGAAGCACAGGAAAGCGGACCCCGGCTGAACGGGGATTGAAACCAAGAACGATCATGGCTTTCCTATTCATCATTATCCTAACGGTCAAAATATCCCGTCAACGCAGTCACCCGATATGTAGACCTTGATGTCGTGGGCGCACGGTTCTTCCCGCTGCACGGTCGCCGACATCAGGTGTTTAGTTATCTCCACGTAAGGTTTCGCTTTGAAGTCCCATACCTCCACCTTCAGGGCTACCGGCATCTTTTCCAAGTGCTCACAAAGCCTGGGCTGCAACAAAAGCAATTAGGTAAATAAAAGTTTTATCCATTACACAAATTGTTCCACTTGACACGGGTCAAAAACGGTCGCGGCCGCCGATTTTCGACGATCCCTACTCATAGGTTTAGGATCCTTTAGGCCTACGGAGAGGCGTTGGCTCTCTGTGTCTTCTGTTACGTTTACACAACGGGGATTGTTCCGATCCGACCTTCCGATTTAGGGATAAATTTCATTCACATTTGGATGTCTGGCATCCAAATAACGTACGGGCATGCGGTGCAACTTAGGGTTCTTCAAACATGTCCAAATGATCAAATATACCTCAAAGGCCGATACAGTATCCACTCCCCTTAGGTCGCAGATATCCGTGGCGTTAGGAAGACGGTGGCAGCTTACTATATGGCCGCCTGATCGTGTGCCTCCCTGGGCCCTGGGTGACAAATAAATGAGCCCTAGCGTTTCCTGTTACGTGATTTGGACACTGCGATTTCCAACCGCTAGCTAAACATACAGATAATGTCAAATATGTAAAATAACCTCCACTAATATGGATGAGGCTCAGGTCTGCCAGTGGAGTTATCAGGTCGTAGATAATTATGGTTTTAGGTACCTATTTATGTTGATAATTTAAAACTGAATTCGAGATAGCATTGGTCTTACATCCGTAACGTTGATGTAGAGCCTGCACTGACCATACGGCATGACTTTTTCTGCGAATCTATTGTAATGTCCGGGTAGGCCTCCTGCAAAACAGAATCAGAATTAAAATTTTTTGAATAAAATGTCTAATTTCTTATTATTATGCTATTAAAACCATCTATTAACAATAACCCAGGTGGTCAGGTACCCAATTAATAATTACGTAACTGATAAATTTCGAAAACCACAGCCAATTTTTACATTCCTTTGCATTACTGTGCAGTTTTTAACGGTTTTTATAGCATTCAAGTCACGGAGGTCAGATCGCAGTCGCGCCACTGAAATTACGTGATCTTCTAAATCCTGAATTATTTACAAGGTGGACCCCGGGCCCTCGCCCACGAGACCTCAACTCGGTATATTGACACCAAGAGGAGGACGGGCATAATAGTTTTCAGAATCTTTGGTGGCTATCTTGGCGTGAATGTCCCGGCTGTGATCTAGCGGGCGAGGGCCTGGGGACTTCCAGAAACTGTGTTTCTATGAAAGGAAGCATTGCGGATGCAAGAATGAGTCTCAATATAACTTTTTCTTACAAATTTACATAGCGCCGTCTAGCCCCAAAGTAAGCAAAGCTATGTTATGGGTGTTAGATAACTGATAGATAATTTTTTTAATACATAATGATTATACATAGTACACCTAGACCCGTAACAGAAATTAAATTCATCATTTCAATTTCTGCTTGGCCGGGAACGAACCCAGGACCTCTGCGTGGCAGACCATGTAAACCAACTAAACCACTCAGGTCGTAATAGAAGAGCACTTACCCTGTTCCACTTTAGTATAAAATTCCTGCGCGTGCGCGGTGTGCGCCAGCAGGCACACGGTGACGGTGAGCACTCGCGCAGAGAACATGGTGAAGAGAAGAAAATTCTGAGTGCATACATTTAATAGGCCCAACGATTGACTAAAATATACCAAACGAAAGAAAACATTTTTTTGTTAATTCAAAACCGCTTTGTATTGCTCTTTCGCATAGATAGACATTGTTTAAAATTTAGAATTGGTTTATACGATTGCGAGGAACAGAATGTATGGGCCCATTGTTCTAAGTTAGTATAACAAAGACACTGTTAACTCCAAAATATCTCAGTGTAGCGTTCAGTATAGAGATCGGGAACACGCACCTAAGATTGTGGAACGAAGTACCTGAATTTTTTCATACTTCTTTTTATTATTACATACCTACGCGTTCAATACGATCATATATTTTTTTAAAGTCAAAAGATCTAAGCTAGAATTGTGGGTAAATGCTAATCTAATCCTGTTCTCCTTTTGACCATACATCACTAAGACAAGATGGCCACGGCACGGCATGGCCTCATTATTAATTGATTGTGTAAAATGAGGCACGTTTATCGATAAAGGTTCGCCATCCCTGGTACAGCTGTCTTTATGCTGTCTTCATGCTGTCCTTATTCTTCGCTTATTTACCCTTGGGGTTGCGCTAAACGTTTTTTGTTTTATTCATTACGGGTCTCCCGGTAGGGAAAGGTGGGTTTCTACCTACCGACAGGTATATTGTTAAACAAACTGCGAAGAATATTTGAATTACATATTAAATATTGGACCTTTCTGTCCTCACAGATTAGCCTGCACATGCTTGTGGTAGGAAAAACCGAGAAATCCTTTAAAATCGGTATACATCCTACTCTTCATTGATACGTTGTTAGAACAATAATTAAATATTAGAATGTTCGATGTCTGTGTTGCTGTGTACTTGTTAAACTTGATGAACTGAGTGGTTACGTCTGCTACGCAGAGGTCCCGGGTTCGATTCACTGCCTCGTTATGGGTCCTATTCCTGTTACGGGTCTGGGTGTTTAAAAGTGTGTATTTAAAGTATACAAGTAGTTTATGGGTTATCTGGCACCCATAACACAAGTTATGCTTACTGTGGGGCTAGATGGCGCTGAATTGTTAAATAATATTTATTGCTTATTATTGGTATTGATAAACTTTTAATATTACGTTCGTACGGAACCCTACAATTCTATTTGTTGGTTCTGCGTTAATTTAAGAGCAGGAATTTTAAATTAGGTCAGAGCTCGAATAGCACTTATCCAACAGATTATCCAAGCAAACAGGTGACTCCTAAGGCGTTCTCGGGGAAAATTACGTTTTATTCGAAATAAGGGGTTGCCAACATGCCATTTGCATGTTTTAGCATCTTATTTGCATATTTTATGGTGACAATTTGGAGATAATACGGTAAAAGTGGGCGCCAAATCGGGGACGGGGAGAGCCTGGTAATGGCTGACTCCAGTATAATTTTTATTCAGAATCTGCTCGCGTCTTATAACTTTTTTCTTTTGTGTAGTGATTCGTATATGACCTTAGAAAGCAGTTGTCGTGTAGATAATGGCTCCACAGATTCGATCGTTGAACTCTTTCATTCCCTTCTGCTATACACCACCTAACCTGAACCTGCCGGTATCAGGAAAGAGGGCCTCTGGGCGACCCAAGAAGCGATGGATTGACATCGCTGAGTTGGATGTGAGAGACAACGAAGAATGGGTAGGAAAGCAGACCCTGGCAAATGCCGGGAAAAGCGCTAGAACGATGATGACTTAAATATTACCTGAATCTCCAATCATTGACTGATCTGATTAGGTGATACGATTTACGACAACTTTGTGAAAAGGGTCAAGAATTACCAATATTACATGTAGAGTTCAAGACCCTAAGGCGCTGTCCTAATTGGCAACAGTCGTGCGACCATAGTCGTAAGACGGGCGGTTTTGAGGTCTATTGGTCGGGCGACGCCTGTCATACGACCATGGTCGCACGACCATTTCCGATTAGGACAGCGCGTAAGTGTGTCACCTTCCTTAAGTATCATATTTATACAACTTGAAAATTATTAAATTTCTTGAAAGTCGATCATGGATGACAGCTATTGATTATTGGTGTTAAGGTCACAAAATACCGCACCGATATTTTTCAATAGTGAAATGGTTGCGTCAACGATTCGGCAAATGAAGCGTGGTAAGTCTCCAGGTCATGATGGCTTGAGTATTGAACATCTGCTATATGCGGGTGACATATTTTATGATAAATTGGCTTCATTTCTTAATTTATGTATGAGATATACTCACTTGCCTCATGATCTGCTACTTACTAAGGTAGTGCCAATCGCAAAAAATAAGACCGGCGATCAGAGCAAAATCAGCAACTATCGCCCGATCTCGTTGGGTACCGTAATAGGAAAAGTGCTGGAGCGTCTGTTGCAGCCCGAACTACTAAAACATCTGCAGATTGATGATGCGCAGTTTGGTTTCCGGCCTGGACTCTCCACCGACTCAGCTTTATTAAGCCTAAAACATACTGTAAGCTATTATATGAAACGTAACACCTCAATATACGCCTGCTTTCTTGATCTAAGCAGCGCATTTGACCTAGTGGATTATGGAATCCTCTGGCAGAAACTGCGAAGGTCAAATGTACCAGATCAACTGATAAGGTTGCTGGAGTTCTGGTATGGAAGCCAAACTAATTACGTAAAATGGGGCGACGCGACGTCTAACAGTTATAGGTTAGACTACGGAGTACGTCAAGGTGGTCTTACTTCTCCGGACCTATTCAACCTTTATATTAACGACCTGATTGTGGAACTGAGAGGCGCCGGGTTCGGATGTCACGTGGGTGGGGTTTGTATCAACAACCTCAGTTACGCCGATGATATGGTGCTTCTCAGTCCCTCAATCAATGGTCTGAGGCGGTTGCTTTCGATTTGTGAGCGTTATGCGGACGCGCACGGTCTGAAATACAATGCACTCAAAACAGAGTTCATGGTGTTTAGGGCAGGGGTGGGTCCGGAGAGAGTACCTGAGGTTAGGCTGAACGGGTTGGTGGTTCGGGCTGTGCAGAGATTTAGGTACCTGGGCCATGTTCTCACCGAACACCTAAGGGATGATATGGATATCGAGCGAGAGCGACGGGCGCTCAGTGTCAGGTGTAACATGCTAGCCCGTAGGTTTGGTGGGTGTAGCAAGGAAGTTAAATTAACTCTTTTTAACACCTACTGCCAATGTCTCTACACCTGCCAACTTTGGGTAAACCACACTCAAAAAGCGCTGAGTAGCATGAGACTGCCGAGATATTGCAGTGCTTCAGGTATGTTCGCCGACGCAAGGGTGCCTGACTTCTTCGCTATCCTACGAGCGCGAGTGGCTTCCTCTTGGGAGAGGCTACGTTCATCTGACAATGCCATACTTAGAGTGGTCGGTGAGAATTGTACTGGACCCATCTTTAAACGTTGGGTGGAAATTCATATGGCTGCGAACCGGAAGTGACTCTTGGGCTGTGAGCCCTTAATATTTAAGTAGGTTAATTAATTATTGTGTAACTATTTTTATTTTTTATACCTATTTTATTTTAAATTGTATATGGGTTTTTTATGCCTGCAATAAAGATTTATTATTATTATTATTATTGGTACATCAGGCACAGCCAATAACGGCTTGGGCCAAATGAAACCTGTTGCCTCCAAGGTTTCATTTGTGACCCTAAAATGCCGATAAAGCTGAAGGAACAAGTCTATAAGACCAACATTAGATCTGCTCTCCTATTTGGTAGCGAGACTTGGTCCCTGCTATAGCGACACAAGCAAAACCTGCGCGTCACGGAAATAAAGATGCTGCGGTGGATGTGTGGAGTTTCACGGAAAGATCGCGTCCGTAACGCTTACATTCGGGGTAGTCTTGATCTCCATGATATCGCAGATAAGCTGTAGTACTACAAAGAGTACTGCCTTCGATGGTATGGCTACGTCTTGAGCAGACCGGCAAAGCACGTAGAGAATAAATGTCTGGTCTGCCACCCACACCAGGCGCGGGAAGGACACGCCTACACAAGAAGCGATGGGTTAAGATAGTTAAGAAAGACATGCGCGCCAACAATCTCATCACCGAGTATGCCGAAGAAGTAGACCAAGTGGAGTAGGAAGGCGGACCCCGGACCCTCGCGTGCCGCGCGAGAGCGATACCGGGATTTAATGCCAAGATTATGATGATGAATGCAAAGGATTTTTTACTACAAGTGGTAATGTACTTATGCTCTTGAACAGTACATCCTGATGGTAAGGCATATTTAGTCGTCATGTTTACATTGCCACACATCCACGACTTGATCGATTGGTGGTTGAGCCGACTAAGGCACTGTCCTGATTGCCGGGGTTGACCATGGTTGTACGATGGACGTCGCCCGACCACGAAGACCTCAAAATCGTCGTACGACCGTTGCCGATTAGGACCTGTCTGATTTGAATTAAAACTTCAGATCACGTTCAGTAACAAGTTTTTATTGAGACAAAACTATGTTCAGTTGTGGTCATCAATCGACACATTCAGTCTTGATGCGATGATCGGCAGCGGTAGTCTTGTACGCTCGACGCTCGCCGATAATAAATCTTTATTTATCTTCAACTTCAGAGACGGTGGCCGCGGGTCTATTATCTCTAATTTCACCGCTTTCGGCGTACGATGCCCTAGATCGAAGAGCTGTCGGTGGAAGCTAAATATCAATATATGAAGGGAGGTTGATCTTACAAGATTTTGCTATAGTACTCCAATCTCGTCAAAAATATGTAGCACCTGAATACCTTCAGCTAGAGGACAGCAGGATAGTTATAGAATATAATATTATAAATTTTAAACTAACGTGGTTTAATTTGTAAATTGTAAACTAAATTTTAAAATATACTGGTTTTCAACCGTGTACCTTTACGCCGGTCCATAGAGAATTCTACGTTGCAGAAGGTGGTGTAGTAGTTTTTAGTTTTTTATCTTGGGCACAATGATAGAACTGAGAAAATATTAAAAATTATAACTCGCCTCAAGTGAAAAATTTTAACAGCTAAAATACGTCTAAATATATTTTTGGTTTTTCTATCCAAGTGAAAAGTGATTTATTTACTAACAAATCAAAGAACATTACATTTTTCGTCTAATGAGTGCCATAACTTTAAGATTCGGGGATCAAGGGATGCAGTAGAAATCAGCCAAAAACCAAATTTTTCCCCACCTTTGTAAAAACAGAAACATACATATTTTGGGCGTCTGAAGTTTAGGAACGGGTACTTCAAGAGAAAAACGTATACAAAGCATAAAAGCAGTATATGTATATTAAGCGAGGGTCAAAGCGGAGGATGCAAAGGTGGTGTACAAGTTTTTATATTTTAATCTTTTGCAGGTCGGTGCAACTGAGTACATATAAAAAGTGGAACACGAGATGTCTCGGGACTACTTTCGGCAGCTACATAGACGTCGAGCTATTGGAACTTTTTTGTGTCTCGCCCATAACTTTATACAGCACATCCTAGCGAAATGTCGGCTTGCATCAAATTAAAAAACCTAAAATGTTACGTCTAGTTACTCCTATACCTTCATCTCATCTCATCTTGGCGTTAATGTCCCGGTTGTGCTCTCGAGAACGAGGGCCCGGGGTCCACCTGGACCATGATCCAGGATTTGGCAGGTCAGGTAATTACAGTGGAGCGACTGCCATGTGACCTCCATGACCCTGCTACCAGGGGAACCGGACCAGATTGGATCATGGTTACACATCTAGTCGCCTGAATGTGCAGGTTTCATCACGATGTTTTCCCTCACCGTAAGAGCATCGGTTAGTATTCAACTAATGTACATAACTCAGAAAACAGTCATTGGTACATGGCCGGAGCGGGATTCGAACCCTGGACCTCTGGCTTACGGGTCGGGTACTGTAACCGCTCGGCCACCGACGCTCTAGTTAGTCCTATACCTTAATAATTAGAATAAGCAAAGTATTTGAAAATCATGTGAAAGTACGCAGTAATTCTCAAAATTTGAGAACTCTTTTTGGTTTCTCACACACAACTTTTATAAGATGCGTCCTAGCATAAAGTTGCTCCATGTTTGTATGTTTTCGCTAGGATGCATACATGTTTGTATGTTTTCGCTAGGATGAAGCTTTGAGTGGAACACTGAATAAGGTCGCAAATCTCGTAGTGGCATTTTTGGTATTTACACTGTTGCACCCACAAAGGTATACAAAATAATGCCGTGTAATGTCTGGTACTGCCGTGTGGTGTCCGGCAGAGTAGAATAGCACCATACCCTTACACTCGTGGGTGTCGTACAAGGCGACTAATGTTTTCGAGGCATAAATTCTAGAGTCTGCGTAGGCTGGAAAATAGGCACAGCGTTTTTCATTGTTTTATTTACAACACTGCGATCTCCAACCCGCCTGCCAAGCGCGGAAATTAGGGCAATAACTTTCTCTTTTCGAGGGAGATTCCCTAAGTCATGCAGTGGATTTTTATGAGCTGTGATGATTATACAAAATAAAAACAATTAATACACCACCTTTGCAATACCCCCTATAATTATTTAACCTCTACTATTTGGATTACCAATATAGCCCGATATGTCGTCGCTTTTGTATGCATCACTGTTGACGACTGATCCCGCGGGTTGTTCTGTGGCAATACGTTATGCATGCAACTGCATCAGAATATCGGACTATTCTTTGTGATCTCACACACACAGGCGATAAAGCGGTGGCGGTGCGCCTCTAGTAATGGGCGGGTATTTAAAAAAAAACAATTTAATTAACTATTCGAATGATTTCATATCTATAGGCAATAACAGCAATTCGGTACCTACATGAATTTTTCATTATAATTATTTTTTCACAATTTATTCATTCGAATGAAAAGAGCGGATTAATTATTCAAATGATTTTCGTGGAGAGTAGTACCTATAACGCAGATTTAAATTTGTTGTTTTTGTTTATGTATACAAAAGTATACCTATAATAGAAACCATATACGACTGTAGAATAGTGTAGGTTTGATTGATTTAAAATCGTTCGAATTATAATCAATTTGAAGTTAAAACTCGGTTGTACTTTTGCGCGGCATGCGAAGGTCTCGAAATTTTCTTTCTTATTCGAATATTTCAAATAGTGATTCGAGTGAAAAATATAGTAATCCGTGAAAGGTGTGGCATGATAGATTATGTAGTATCAAAAATAGAAAGAGGGATGTTCAGGCATATAGAGCAAATGGATGAAAGAAGATTGACGAAACAGGTGTATAGCGCGAATCTGGAAAACCGGCCCTTAAGAGGACGACCCAGGAAAACATTCACTGATCAGATCAGTAATGTTCTCAAAAAAGCTGGGGTCCAAAGTGGTAAGAATAAAAGGAGATGTATGAAAAGAGTTGTGGATATACGAGTCTGTTCAAAAAGTATTGCGAATTTTAAATTTCCGCGGGCTACGTATATTTGATTTTTGATTTTTTTTATATAGCGTTATGTTGGTACTTATGTCCCTTACTTATCCTCACAAGGTCGGTAATTTTGAATGTTTAGTTAATATTTGACAGCTGTTTTGCTTGGATATGTTTTGGCTCGTCTTCGATTTTTGTCTATTCCAAAAAATGGATCAAAGCATCTGTATCAAATTTGGTGTGAAAAACAAAATAAAGTGCGCGGACGCATTCCGAATGTGGCATATGGTGAAGCTACCTTGGACCAAAGCAACGTTTATCGGTGGTACAAAATGTTCTCAGAGGGCCGAGAAGATGTGAAGGACGAACAGCGTGCTGGACGCCCGTGCACGTCAACAACAGACGATTGCAGGGACGTGGTGCACCGTGAGTTCTTGCCACAGGGTAGTATGGTCAATAAAGAATATTACCTGCAAGTTATGCGTAATTTGCGCAAAGCAATCCGCCAGAAACGCCCGGATTAGTGGAACATGATAACGCCCCTGCTCACACATTGTTGCTTGTACGCGAATATTTGGCCAAAAACAACACAGTAATGGTGCCGCAGCCACCACTTGTGACTTTTTCCTGTTCCTTAAACTGAAGAGGCCCATGAAAGGACGACGCTACACCACGATTGAGGAGATAAAGAAGGCATCGAAGGAGGAGCTGAACAAGATAAGAAAAAATGATTATTTTAAGTGCTTCGAGGATTGGAAAAAACGTTGGCACAAGTGCATTATATCCGAGGGGGAATACTTTGAAGGGAACAAAATAGATATTCATTATAAATAAATACTTTTTGAAAAAATTCAAAATTCGCTATACTTTTTGAATAGATGACGTATGCGAGGCTAGGGAATTGTGTCAGGACAGAGCAAAGTCGGTCTATCGTCTCTGCCTACCCCACCTGTGGGACACAGGCGTGATCTTTATGTATGTATGTTTGCACGCGAATTAATAATTACTAATCACCCATGCATGATGCGTCGCAGAGGTGCGGTCAAGCATTAGAAAATCTCCCCAACTGCATCGCGGCCGCTTTATCGCATGATCGCCTCTGTGTGGGGCGCCTGTTGTCTATTGCCTTACTTGGGTTATGTTGATGATGAGTATTGGCAAAGGTCCCCCAAAATATAACTGTTTCATCTTATTGTAATTTGCGGGTAGTTTACCTGAAACACAAATACAGAGTGTAAGTTACTACTAAGGACTGCCCTCATACAAATATCTCCCATAAAAATATCTACAATATTTTAAGTTTACAAATATGTTACGTTACAAATATAGCGTTGAAGCACCGTCTGTCGTATGGTATTTTATTCATGTACGTACAGTCGAAGGAACCGAATGTTTAGCGTTGACATAAGTCTGAAATTGGCCGTTTGAATCATCATCATCATCATCACAGCCCATTACAGTCCACTGCAGGACTAAGGGCCTCTCCCAAGAAAGAGTAGGTTATTGCCATAATCTCCACGCTTGGCAGGCGGGTTGGAGATCGCAGTGTAATAAATATAACAATGGAAAACGCTGCTGCCCATTTCCCAACCTACGGAGACTCTTAGATATTTTGCCTCGAAAATATTATTTCGCCATTTGAATAATACGAACAAATTAAGAAGACGAGGAAACTGCAAAGCATTCTGTTTCGTTGACTGTACTTACACATTACTGTCATTAAAATAAAATAAATGGCTGAGAAGAATCAACCTATGATTGATGTTTAAAGTGTTGTTTGGGTAACAGTTGATTCAGAAAACCAAAAGGTGGCATTAAAGTCAAAATTACTCAATGACGTCGGCATAGATCAGAAAAAGTTGCTACTTACGTGGGATTGTGAAGATTTGGGCAAACATCGTATAGGACGTGCTGCGCCTAGATATAGGGACAATCTACGCGAAAAAGCTACCAGTAGCTGTATGCGCAAAACTACGAACGAACGGATATATACATATACAGGGTGTCCCCACGCTCTGGGCAAATTCGAATACTACTAGTTGAGAAGGGTATTTGAAACAAAACTGCAAAGTATCATAACAATCAGTGCAGTATTCACCGAAAAATCAACGATTTCAAATTTATCAATCAGGAGCAGTCTGCATGGTCTAGGAGTACCCTGAACATTGCAAAATCTTTTAAATTGCATTAGAACTCCACCCTAGATGAAAGATTTTTTTTTTTTCTTTTTTGTAATTTGATAATAATTTGAAGTGTGACATAACGTCACTCGATTCTCATGTGTCAAGTCATGAATGTGAATAATTAATTCTTTCTAGATTAATTCATTCGTGTTGTCGTGGTACAGTATGTAGTAGTTATTGCCGATTAAATTACAATTTAATTTGATAGAAAAAAAAGTTTAGTGTTTTTTTTGTCTAATTAAAGAAATACCTATTTTATGATGCTGCTGAGTAGCCGTCTTAAACAGGGTTTCGTTATTTCTCCAGAAGTCAAGATCATCCTGTATACTTAAGGCTTTGAAACAACAATGATTTGGTCTTACCAGCTTCCTTTTTTAAATATTTGCCTACGTCTGCGTCGGCGGTCTGCGCCAGTAGGCACGCCGCGGCGACGAGTACACAGACGGAGTACATGGTTGGTTGATGCTGCAAGCCGCGCCCGCGCAGCCTTTATACCACTCGCGGGTTCGAGGCGTGCGTAGCAACGATATGTTCTGCCATTGTTGTATTGTGCAGAATAAACAAAATTACCGAAAATCTATTGTACTTAAATTATTGCAATTCTTTCCATCTAATTGAAGCTGGAATGCGATTATTTTCAACGTGCAGGATCGAGGTATAGGTAGCAAAGATATGTTCTGCCTTTGTTTACAATTTGTGGAAAAATAAATCACCGAAAACTATTGTATAAAGTAAGTGTTCATAAATATAACATTTTTTGTCACGCATTGCTTGGATATTTGTTAGCGATTACGATATCAGAGCGTCCGACAACCGCGCTGTTGGTGTGGAAACTAGTCGATGGGAGCAGGAGACACAATAAAGTCATTATCTCCATTTCTGCACGGATAATGACTTTATTAGATAATTGTATGTTAGTACTATCTATTATTGATAGTGCGTCCTTAAATTATGGCACACCAATAATTTAAAGAATTTATGGATAGGTACTTCATGGAAAATTTGTTAAAAATTGATCGAATTCAATTTCATTCAGTCAATAGTTAGGGTAACTAGTTTTAAAAGTTTTAGACTGTTATTACCATCAGGCAAACTATTGAGATAGCGAAAAAATTTTAGCTCCGCTCGCTCATTGATTTATTCGTACTTTTTTTTTATTATTACATACCTACGCGTTTAATACGATCATGTATTTTTCGAAGTCAAAAGATCAAAATTATTGACCGTGACCGTGATCTCCGTTCCTCCGATACGTTATGCCTTGACATTCTCCCTCATCGGACCAACTTCTTCAGCCATTCATTCACAATACAGGCAGCTCGTTTTTGGAATGACATACCTGAGGACGTACGAAAGGCGCAGAATCGATTAATGTTTAAAAAATTGCTAAAAGATTTTATTTTGAGTAAGAGGTCGTAGGTTGAGTGATAAGTTTGGCGTAGTCATTATCACATTTTGTATCTAGTGAAAGTATATATAATTGGTATATGTTTATTGTATCTTTTTTTTAAGTAGTATTAGTATTTATAGTATTCATTTAATTTAATTTATCAATATTTTTCTGTTAAGTAGCACCTACTTAATCACTCTCTGCATGGTCTGCTGGTTGACTGTTAGACAAAGCCTCAATGGCTTTAAGTCCGCCAATTGCTGTGATTTGTGCAATAAAGTTTTTAAATAAAATAAATAAAATTAGAATTGTGGATGTAGGCTAATCTAATCCTGTTCTCGTTTGACCATAGGTACATCACTAAGTCTAGATTCATTGACGGCACGGCATGGCCACATTATTAATTGATTTTATAAAATGTGGCACATTTACCGATAAAGGTTCGCCATCCCTGGTACAAGCTGTCTTTATGCTGTCTTCATACTGTCTTTATTCTCCGCTTATTTACCCCACTTCGGGTTACGCTAAAGGCTTTTTTTCTTCATTACAGGCCTCCCGCAAGGATAAGTGGGGTTTTACCTACGGACTGGTAGATGGTTAAACAAACTGCGAAGAATATTTGAATTACATATTAAATATTGGACCTATCTGTCCCCACAGATTAGCCTGCATAAGCTCGTGGTAGAAAAAACGGACGAATCCTTTAAAATTTATATAGGTACATCTTACGCTTCTTTCATAAGTTGTTAGTCGCATAATTAAATATTAGAATTTTTGATGTCTGTGTTGCTGTGTACTTGTTTAACTTGACTAGCTAAGTGGTTACGTCTGTCACGCAGAGGTCCCGGGTTCGATTCCCGGCAAAGCAGAAATTGAAATAATGAATTTTAATTTCTGTTACGGGTCTGGATGTGTAAAAGTGTGTATTTAAAAGTAAACAAGTAGTTTGTTATGTTAGCACCCATAACAAAAGTTCTGCTTACTTTGGGGCTAGATGGCGCTGCATTGTTCAAGAATATTTATTTCTTATTATTATTATTGATAAACTTTTTGAATTAAGTTCTTACGGAATCCTAAAATTCTGGTTGTTGGTTCCACGTTAATTCAAGACCAGGAATTTTAAATTAGGTCAGAGCTCGAATAGCACTTATCCGACAGATTATCCGATTAGGACAGCGCTTAAGTGTGTCACCTGAAGAATCATATTACTCTACAGTTGATAAAATTTATACGACTGGAAAATTATTAAATTTCTTGAAAGTCGAGCCATAATTATTGGTATCTCAGAGACAGCCAATAACAGCTTGGGCCAAATAGCGGGAGGTGACAGGTGTCATTTGAGACCCTAAGATGCCGATAAAGCTGAAGGGACAAGCCTATAAGACCAACATTAGATCTGCTATCCTATTTGGTAGCGAGACTCGGTCCCTGGTTGAGCGACAAAAGCAGGAGAAACGTCACGGAAATAAAGATGCAGCGGTGGATGTGTGAAGTTTCACGGAAAGATCGCGGCCGTAACGCTTACATTCGGGGGTAGTCTTGGTGTCCATTATATCTCAGATGAGCTGTAGTAATACAAAGAGTACTGCCTTCGATGGTATCGCTACGTCTTGAGCAGAACGGCAAATCACGTAGAGAACAAAGGTCTGGTCTGCCAACCTCACCAGGCGCGGGAAGGATACGCCGGCACAAGAAGCGATGGGTTAACGTCGTTTAGAATGACTTGCGCACCAACAAACTCATCACCGAGTATGCCGAAAAAGTAGACCAAGTGGAGCAGGAAGGCGGACCCCGGGCCCTCGCGTGCCGCGCGAGAGCGATACCGGGATTTAATGCGAAGATCATGATGATGAATGCAAAGGATTTTTTACTATAAAGAAAGAAAGAAAGAAAGAAAACATTTATTACAGTAGACACCACGACACGATAATTACAAGTGGTAATGTACTTATGCTCTTATTACATCCTGATGGTAAGGCATATTTAGTCGTCATGTTTACATTGCCACACATCCACGACTTGATCGATTGGTGGTTGAGCCGACTAAGGCGCTGTCGTACGATGGACGTTGTCCGACCAATAGGAGATCTCAAAACCGCCCGTCACACAACCACCTGCCCATGGCTGACTACTACTTCCAAGACGGGCATGCTCCATCTTCGGCCGCATCGTCACTTACCAACAGGTCAGATGGCGGTCAAATGCCTGTCTTGTGCAATATATAAAAAAAAACTTCAGATCACGTTCAGTAACAAGTTTTTATTGAGACAAATCTATGTTCAGTTGTGGTCATCAATCGACACATTCAGTGTAGATGAGTTGATGGGCACCACTTGTCTTGTGCGCTCGACGCTGGCCGACAGGAGATCTTTATTTATCGTCAACTTCAGAGACGGTGGCTTCGGGTCTATTATCTCTAATTTCACCGCTTTCGGCGTACGATGCCCTAGATCGAAGAGCTGTCGATGGAAGCTAAATATAAATACATGAAGGGAGGTTGGTATTTGAAGATTTTGCTATGGTACTCCAATCTCGTCAAAAATATTTCGCACCTGGATACGCTAGATTCAACTAGAGGACAGCCGGATAATTACAAAATATAATATCGTAACATTTTAAACTAATGTGGTCACTCAATCTGGTTTCCAACCGCGTACAGTCCGTAGAGAATTTTATGTTGCAAAAGGGATGTAGTAGTTTCAGACACTACCAAACAGAGCCGGTCAGTGCCTGACAATGTCAAGTCAGAATGTATAGTTAAGCAAATGCATTGAAATATCGGGCTATTCTTTGTAATCTCACGGGTCACACAAAGGTGATAAAGCGGTCGCAGTGCACCGCTAGTAATGGGCGGGTATTTAAAAAAATTATTGAATTATTCGAATGATTTCATCTATAGGCGATAGGTAATAACAAAAATTCGGTACCTACATGAATTTTTCATTAGAATTATTTTTATATGATTATTATTCATTCGAATGAAATGAGCGGATTAATTATTTCTAGGAGGGTCAGTACCTAAAACACAGATTCAAACTTTTTGTTTTTCTTCATGTATACGAAAGTATCCCTAGAATAGAAACCATATACGACTCGAGAATAGTGTAGGTAGCTTATATTATTTATTTTGTTTGTCCTACGTTCGATTGATACAAAATCGTTCGAATCATCATCATCAATTTGGCGTTGAAACTCGGTTGTACTTTGACGCGACATGCGAAGGTCCGGGGTGCGCCGATATAAATAATTCGAAAAATTTGTTCTAACTCGAAATTTTCTTTCTCATTCCAATAATTGAAATATATTTGCATTCGAATGAATAATTACTAATCGCCCATGTATGATGCGTCGCAGCGGTGCGGTCAAGCATTAGAAAATCTCCAGAACCGAATCGTGGCCGCTTTATCGCATCTTCGCCTCTGTGTGGGGCGCCTGTTGTCTATTGTCTTACTTTAGTTATGTTGACGTCGAGTTTATGCACATGTGCCCCAAAAAGTAACTGTTTCATCTTATTGTAATTTGCGGGTAGTTTACCTGAAACACAAATACAGAGTGTAAGTTACTATTAAGGACTGCTCTCATGCAAATATCAACATGTTATGTCCTCAAATATGTTATTTATTTGGAAAACCAACAGCTTATTACATAACAATAGCTACAACCATAACTACAGTGAGCCAATAATAGGTTTCCACATACAAAGGCTGAATAAATAAGTTTGTTACAAGCAAAACATACAATTAACTTGAAGTCCTAAGTCGACGTTGTTAGCCAGTGGCTGACCATTCTACGCTTACAAATATGGCGCTGCAGCCTGTCTGTCGTATGTTATTTGATTTATGTAGTATAGTAGTAGTAGTATAGTTACAGTCGAAGAAACTGAAGTCTGAAATTGGCAGTATGTATATTACGAACACATTCAGAAAACGAGGAAACTGCTCATCATTCTGTTCCTTTACTATACTTACATATTACTAACATTAAAATAAAATACCGACTGGCTGAGAAGGATCGACCTATGATTGATATTTACAGTGTTGATCGAGTAACAGTTGATACAGAGAACAAAACGTCGCCAGTAAAGTCAAAATTAGTTAACGACGTGGGCTCGGATTCGATAAACGTTACCACTTACGTGGAACAGGCGTGTTGTTGAGTATAGATTTGGGCAATTGGTTCTGTACCTATATATATAGGGACAATCTACGCAATGTAGCTGAGAGTGGGTGAAACTACGAACGGATATATATACAGGTTTCCTTACGCTTTAGACAAAGTCGAATACCTCTAAAATTAGTTTTAGTTGAGTATTGTATCTAAAACAAAACTGCAAAGTATCATAACAATCAGTTCAGTATTTACCGAAAAATCAGCGATTTTAAATTTATCACTCAGGAGCAGCCTGTATGTAGCATGGTCTAGAAAGAACCCTAAACTATGCAAACTCTTTTGAATTGCATCAGAACTCCACAACAGATGAACGATTAAATTAAATAAACAAAATTGTATTGTAATTTGACAATAATTTGAAGTGTGACATAACGTCACTCGCTTCTCTTGTGTCATGTCATAAATGTCAATAATTAATTCTAGATCAATTAATTCGTGTTGTCGTGATACAGAATGAAGTAATTGTTGTAGATTAAGTTACAATTTAATTTGTCAGAAAAAATAGTTTTATGTTTATTGTCTAATAAAAGAAAGACCTATTTTATGATGCTGCTGAGTAGCCATCTTGAACAGGGTTTCATTATTTGTCTAGAGGCTAAAGTCAACCAGGGGCTATGATGCAACATCAATAATTTGTTCTTACCAGCTTCCTCTTTCAGATTTTTGCTTTCTGTTGAGTCGGCGGTCTGCGCCAGCAGGCACGCGGCGGCGACGAGTACACAGACGGAGTACATGGTTGGTTGATGCCGCAAGCCGCGCACGCGCAGCCTTTATACCACTTGCGGGTTCGAGGCGTGCGTAGCAACGACATGTTCCGCCTTTGTTGTGTTGCGCAGAATAATTTAAATTACCGAAAAACTATTGTATTGTATTAGCTTAATTAATGTTATTCTCAAAATCCAATTAAAGCTGAAATGCGATCATTTTCAATGCACGGGATCGAGGTGTAGGTAGCAACGATATGTTCTGCCTTTGTGTACAGTTTGCGAAACCACCACAAAACAATTGCATTTTAATATGAAAACATTTTTCAAACTATACTTGTGGCATTATTCAGGTTTGCCTTGATTGTTATCAAAAACCCTGTAAGCGACCTAACAGGAGCATGGGCAACAGCAACAGCAGAAAAGACGGGTTCATTCGCAAGAATCATACTATCGTAATTATATTTGTATATTAATGTTTTGTTTTTATTAGACTAGCCAGGTATTTGACCGCCATCTCACCTGGTCGTAAGTGACGATACGACCGAAGATGGAGCACCCATAAGAGTTAACCAGGCAGAATGCTAAACTAGTTTATTCATAATTGGTAGGAAATATTTTCGCAATTCAGCTATATTTGATAGAAGTAATAGCAATTATTAACATTTCGTTCTCTGATTTATTTTGTTTCGCAAGTCGTCGACGCGACTAATACATCGTATAAAAGCACGAGTGGTATAAGAGGCCAGCGCCATGTTCTCTGTTAGTTAAACAGTTAACTTCGTTAATTGCTAATACTGGTCTATTCCTGTTGCATTTGTGTCGTCTCATCTTCCAATCACCGCGTAACGGTACCGCTTCGGCTGCGTGCGGATTCTAAATGACAGATTAAAAAAAATACAAGTAATATTCAGAAAGTAGTGATCAGTAACGACTATTCAGCGCGAATCCCTTAGGCCGTGGGAACCAGGCGCATCTACCTTCATTACATCGGGAACTAGCTTTTTGCGTCTTTTAAATATTTACTGTGGTCAGATATCATAATTTTGAAAATTGTATTCCGTGTGTTCATTACCTTAAAAATACTAGAGCAGTGTCAAGGAAGAGTAGAAGTCGAAGAGATAGGTTTATAAAAGTTATAGGTATATAGCCAGCTTAGGTGAGACACAACAATCAGTGGTATCGTATAGGTTCACTACTCACTAAACTGAGGTTCCTAATCAAGGTTGACTGGAAGAAAACCCCCTGCGGGATAAGTCCGCATTTGTACATTCCTCTGTAACATTTATGTGAAATGTATATTTTCTCTTGGTACATTAAAGATGATAAAGAAAGAAATGTCAAAGTGACATTGTAGATGTAAAATAAGCATAGCATTTATTACATTGCCTGCATATTCAGGAACTCTGTACCTCTCGCTTAGGTACGTATGGGACCCCTTAACCATTAGGCCACCGACGCTCTTCATGCTATCTTATCCCATCTTAATACTTGTCAGTAAACCAAACCCGAACTTTTGCTTACATCCGGACGGTGAGTGCGTTTAGTTGTCATTGTTTACATCGCCACATATCCCGGACACGACTCGGCGGACAGTCTAGCCGACTAAGCGGATTACCCCCGCAACCCGGGGTCAGGTGGGTCCGGTACGGCGTCACCACACTAATGGCTACAACAATATATTCGAGTCACTATCGAGCTATACAGAACAGAGATGATATTACGTCGGTAAACCATGAATTACTCATTTTTCCACTTCTACTTTCTCCTCCGCCTTCACCTACGTTAAATTTCGCATCCGTGGAGGTGAAGCTCTTCACCTTCACATCCGCCTCCGCCTCCACTAAGAAGGCCTCCGTTACAACGCTACTTCAAACCCTTTCTCATAAAAAAAACATCAAAATTGTTTTGCAATTGACGAGGATATTTATACCTCCGAACATAGAACCCTGTATTGCCGAGCTTTGTTGTGACAACATTGCATTTTTGAACAGACTGCTACGTATGGAGATCAGGGTCCAGTTTTGGGGAGGTCCAGATTCAGCATAGATAGATATTGATAAGGATTATTGAGTGAAAATTACAGATAACACTCAGTAAGAACTTTTTATTGAGAGGAATCTTGGTTTATTTTCTGAATATTTAATCGACACATGCAGCACATCTGGCTTGCGCGACCCCGACGGTCTTTGACGCTGGACATACGCCGATCTGAGGTCTTCCCTTACCTCCACCTTCAGAGACGGTGGGTTCGGGTCCATTATTTCCAATTTCACTGCTTCCAGCTTAGTAAGCGGCCATAGACGGAAGAGCTGTCGGTGGAATCTATGTATTAATAACAAATATCAAACCGACATTAACGATACTTTTATTTATTTATTAGTTTATTTCACAGTTTTATAGTAGTTAAATACATATAAAATTATGGTTAAAACGACAAATCCGCCTTTTAAAATTTTGATATGTAGCCAGTAAACAGCTTAGCAGATAGATACTTTATTGACAAACAAAATAAATAATATAAATAAGAATAAAACAAGATGTATACTAGTGTGTGCGCGCGCGTGTGTGTTCATGTGCCTTTTTTTTTATTAATACCTATATAATAGGCCGCGTGGTGTCCGGCAGAGTAGAATAGGATCAACCCCTTACACTCGTGGGTGTTTAGAGGCAAAAGAACTAGAGTATCCGAAGGCTGGAAATTAGGCAGCAGCGTTTTCCATTGTTATATTTATAACACTGCGATCTCCAACCCGCCTGCCAAGCGTGGAGATTATGGCAATAGCCTCAAATTTCGTGGGAGAAGCCCTTAGTCCTGCAGTAGATTGTTATGAGTTTTGATGATGAATATGTCGGGCGCGGTCTGGCTCTACTAGGCATTAACGGACACTGCCCGGCTCTGTCTGGTATTGTCAGCGGTGCAGTCAAAAGCTACCAAAATCATCCAAAGCCTTTGGTTCGCCTTTTGCCTTACTTTAGGAATGTCGACTTCGATGTGCTGTTGTGTTGGCAGCATGACTACAGCTAAGTACTTATCGCAAATTGCGGTTAGGTCTCCTGAAACGCAAAAACAGAGTGTAAAGTTACTAACAATAAGTACTGGGCAGTACTTATTTTTAAGCCGAGTGATTCCGCGGTTTAAAAATACGTAAGCATATTATTAAAACCAAGGGGTGCATTGAAAAATGTTTGGCTTTCTTGATCAATAATATGTAAGAACGTGAGGAATTCATTTTACGAAGAGATGAAACGTGGGATAGACGTTGTGTTCTCGAGTGTAGGCCACGATTGGGCAAACGTAGTTCTGTGGCTAGTTCAAGCGACGATCTACGCAAAACGGCTGGCCGTGACTGTGGATGCGCAAAACTGAGGATCTGTAGTGTCTCGACTTGGAGGAGGTCTATGCCCAACAGTGAACTGCCGTTGGCTGGTGTTAGTTTAGGTCGCTGGGATAAAGCAATAAATACTTCTTACCGGCTTCCTTTGTAACAAGATGCGGCAGAACGTTGCTTGCGTGCGCGGTCTGCGCCAGCAGGCACGCGGCGGCGACGAGCGCGCAGACGGAGTACATGGTTGGTTGATGCCGCAAGCCGCGCCCGTGCAGCCTATATACCACTCGCGGTATCGTAGAATATACATAAATTACACTACAAATAAATTTCCGGAATACTATTAGAAATATTGCAATTATTTGAATGAAATGCCAACATTTTCAACGCCCGGAGACGTAGGTAGCAACGCGAGAAGTAGGTATAAGTAGTACCAAAAATAAACCATCGGAAAACTATTGTATTTAAAATATATTATTCCAATTTTTTCAGTCCGATTAAAGCTGGAAACCCAAAATTTTCTTCAAATTACGACTATATAACCGGGTGCACGGATTACCTGGATTGTTATGAAAAATTCTGTAGTCCATACATGTCCATAATGCCACAAATAAATCTTTTTGCATCGTCCATTAATTACGGTCATGCGGTGCTAATCGGCTCCCAAGACTGATTACCTAATTACATTGTAACATACACAATACCTTTATTGTGATTTATTTCGTTCTAAATATTGCAAACAAAGGCAGAACATTTAGCTGCAACGCATGGTCCCGCGCGAGAGTATGGCTACCATGTACTCTGTGCAAGCGTTCGTCGCCGCGTGGTGCCTGCTAGCCCAGCTCGTGAACTCGCAACACTTCTATGGCGAAGCGGTTGCTGGTAATACGGCATAATACATTTTTAGCTTGTTTTTTTCATTCTCATCAGTCCACTGCTTGTGATGGATCTTCTTTCATATTAGTGGATGAGTTTGCCGAGTTCTCGATACACAGGCGGAATAGATAACTGATGATAATGATGTTGCTTTTGCTGAGATATTAGCTTAATGATATTAGTCGCGTCATACTAAAAATCAAGAAACAATTTACCATGTCCATACCTAATTCCGATAGATGAAACCCCTACGAACGCTAGACTTCAGTTCATAAATCTTAATAAACGCTCTATATTTCATGTGTTAGGTCGGCAGAACGCTAATGAAACGGTTATCTGTATAGAACGATATCTACTGGACAAGTAAAGATTTGTAGCAAGTGACGCTTAGACGAGCCTGCTGAGAAAGAAAATTTTTTGTTCATAAACTAACTTTAAGCTGTGTTTCTGTGTTGCAGGGTACACACTCCAAGGGTACAATACCCATGCAGAAGTAACCATACGGAATGGCACGTGCCAGGGCTACGTCGATGTAAGGCTGGCGATCTTTCTGTTTATTTTTGTGTATTAGGTATGTCGTCGTCATCATTCGATTTAGTTAAATGATTTCCTTAAAACACTTCGTCTGCTTTGTTTACTGTAGGATACCTATAAACCTCCTACAAATTAGTGGAGACGTTTGTGAAAATGTTATCAAGTGTTATAATTAGGTCAACGTTAAATATCTTGCACCGGTTAGTAACTCGTTTTATTTGACCAATTCTTAAATTCGATCATTGCAGGTTACTTCTCGCAATAACCTGAATACTTTTCAATTTAATTTGTAGCCCTGTCTCTGTTCTCCGCAAGAGCACCACCTACGTGAGCCGGTCACGCTGAAGGTGGAGACCTGGGACTTCCAGCCATTCCCGCGAGTGGAGATCAGCAGCGACCTCCGCGCGGCGACCGTCAAGCGTGAGCGGCCTTGCGCCGGCGACATCGTGGTCGCCGTGGCGGCGGAATGCGTCAAGAAGAAGACCTTTTAGACTCAATAAAGATTCGTTAATTGTTAGTTCGCTCAATACAAATATTCAAAATCATTTTATTTAAGGCGAAAATGTCTCGCAACGAACACAAACACCTACGTAAATAACTTGGGTAGATTGTTATGTCACCCCTATTTTTCCACCCTCAGGGTTGCTACATTTTCTTCGAATCGAAATGGGACTACCCCTGAAAGAAACCCTGAATATAGGTAAGCATACACATTCTCACCCGTATTCCATAGAAATAGGCAGCTACTATCAATTGCTATAATCCCGATATACCTCTTTTACTTCTTACACATTCACATCTTCTCATGATCGATTTTTAAATGATAATTTATTTTATTAATATATTATGTATGCTCCTTGAGTACCGTCTGTCGACCCTTCACACGATGGACATCTGTTCCATAAGTCCAAACCAGTCAATGTTCAACGCTTATTATACGCAAATACACAAGCAGTAACATCATGATAGTAAGGCACCTATAGTCGTAATTGTTTCTATTGCCCGACATCCAAGACACGACTTGGCTGGCGGTAGAGCCAACCAAATGGATTACCAGTCAGGTGGGTCTGGTATGGCATTAGTTCATCTATGGACGCTGTGGCTACATCAATAAATTCATATGTGTAGAGTAATACGGAATAGGGATGGTGAATATGTTATATTTAAGAACAAAAAATGTCGAAAACTTTCGTAAATTATTCTGTGCACCCCTATTTTTCAATCTAAGGGTTGTTAATACAAAAAAAAAACAACTGAAACAGATAGAACGACTATCGCCGAGCTTAATGTGACAACACAGCATTTATAACAATAATAGACATCCAGAATTGGAGAGGTCCATAATTAGTTGATAAGGATTGTTGAATGCAAAATACAGATAACACGCAGTAAGAAGTTTTTATTGAGACGAAACTTTGTTGAGTTTCTAACTCTATGGATACCAATGTTCCAACGACACAAGCAGTACATCTGGCTTTATCGATCCCGACGGTCTTTTACGCTGGACATACGCCGACCTGAGGTCTTCGCTTATCCCCAACTCCAGAGACGGTGGGTTCGGGTCCATTATCTCTAATTTCACCGCTTTAATATTCACCGGATCGAAGAGCTGTCGGTGTAATCTCTAAATTAATAATAGTCTATCTAAATGAATTAGTAGGTTTGCGTCCAAGTCTTGCGAACGCACCTCCAACGCTCAGTTGCAGCAACGGCTTAGCGACCGGCCTTAAATTTACTTTCATACAAAATGTATAGAAGCGTCCCAATGCAAAACACACAGCAAATACCGGACGCGGATGCGACGTAGACACGTCTGCGCCCTATTGAAAAATATATAGGACGCCACGGGCGCGTTGCAGCAACAGCAAGGCGCGCAAGTCGTCGTTGCAACTGCGCATTCGGTGCTCGTTGGTGCTTTCTTACTAGAACAGCGTATCCTGGCAGGCAAAAGCCAGGATTGACCGCTATGATGATGGCTTTACATACATAACCATCGGTCCATCTTCGACCGCATCGTCACTTACCAACAGGTGAGATGGCGGTCAAATGCTTGCCTTGTAAAATATTAAAAAAAAAAAAAAAAAAAAAAAAACATAACTTTGTGAATGGACCCATAGCAAACTATGTACAAGGGCCAGAAAATGGCAAGTAGCGGTGACCACTTTCCATCAGGGCCACCTGATGAAAAGTGGTCACCGCTGCCTACATACAAAGGCAACACCAGTAGTAGATATCACTAATTATCTGTCCACCGCAACGCCCACTATTCACTCACTATATCAATCAGATCTGTAGCGGGTCAATTCCACCATTTCGGCTTAACTTCTCTAATTTCCAGAAAGTGGTAACTGTCGCCCATAACATCTACGATTCATACATTTAGGTTTCATGCAACAAAAATGAAGAACCACAGATGCGTTGTCACTGTGAGGATTAAAATAAACGTCTCGTGTCTGTAATGTCCCTTTTTTAAGCTTCTCAAAAATTCACAGACACGCACTCTAAGGATTCAAACATTATTATAATCTTTTGACTATATGGGGTTATTATTTTAGTTATAGTATAGCAAATCATATTATGTGTGACTATCAGCGTTCATTACCTCAGAACAAATTAAACCGCATTAAAACACTATTTTATATTGGCTAAAGTGCTACCATGCTCACCCAAAGTTTATTTATTTATTTAAACTTCATGGAAGATGAAGTACAAAGGCGGACATAAAGTAACACAGCTATGTCTTTGCGTTGTGAGTGTCGTACAAGGCTATTAATGTTTTCGAGGCAAAAGTTCTAGAGTCTTCGTAGGCTGGCAAATGGACAGCAGCGTTTTGCATTGTTATATTTATAACACTGCGATCTCCAACCAGCCTGCCTAGCGTGGAGATTACGGAAATGATCTCCCCTCTTATGGGAGAAGCCCCAAGTCCTGCAGTAGACTGTTATGGGCTGTGATGATGATATTCCGGTCAACCAGAAATCGGTTAAAAAAATTTACAAAGTTGAGTCCCAAGGAGCACTAACATTAAAAAACCGTTAAATTAATAGATCTTAAATGAATTGCATCGAAATAAATATAAATATCAATACCAGATAGCCAAGAGATTATGGTTATGTCGTCAGTTGTTAGACGACATCTGTTATCATTTGAGGGAAGCAAGGTTTGAAAACGGCTCATTGCGGTGGCCACCTTATCCCTCTAACTGGAACACAACAATACGATCAACATACGGCGTTGGCAGGTGCTACGCCATACATGCGAACTCTTCACACGTGACAGTCCTATCACAAGTATGTGTAATACCAGTAGATAATAGTTTTCAAATTAATCTTAAATCAAGTGTCACAAATGACACATATTGCAAATTAAATCAAAATAATCCCAAGCTGTGTGGTCCGACTAATGCCTTACTTCAGTAATGTTAACTTCGAGGCGTTGTTGTGTTGGCTGCAAGGTTCCATTTTTGAAGAACTAAAAATACAGAGCAGCGAACTTTGTCCTAACACACTCCTTTTCAACGAGTACACAGATTTCATAATCGAGGGATCGAATTTCAGGGGATGGTCAGGTTATGAATAAGGACTGTTGAACAAAAACTTTAGATAACGTTTTAAAAAGCTTTTATTCAGAAGAAGCTTACTTCAAAGGGTTATCAATCGACACAGTAAGCACATCGCTATCGTACATCGTTCCCGGCGGCTTGATACGCTTGACAGACGCCGTCCGGAGGTTTTCACTTATCTCCAACTCCAGAGACGGTGGGGTCGTTTCCAATATCTCCAATTTCACCGCTTTCACCTTATGATTTGGAGGTAGACTGAAGAGCTGTCGAAGGTAGATTAATATTAATACGTGAATAGAGAAAAGGTGAAGGGTCTATACTCGTCCTCAGATTTAAAAGAGCCCGACCACTAGTATAATACCAACATTTTAATAAATATATTTCAAATATAGTGATAATGCGATAAATCGCAGTGCCCCGCCGCCACGGTGCGGTCAAATCTACCTATAATTGTCCAGACGCGACCTAAAATTCCCGTAGTCCCCCAATCGGGAGATAACATTTGGGGGACAATGGGAATGAACCCGCATTATCGCATTTGTGTACTCCGTTTTTTGTCTTACTTGATTAATGTTGACTGTGTAGTGAAGCTCCATTGCATCTATGGTAACATTTTTAGACTCATCATAGTGTCCTGGTAGGATACCTGAAACAGAACCTAAGCGTAAAGATACTACCAAATACTGCCCTCAATGTACCAACAAACTTAGCACCAAGGATACCGAAGACCAAGCGAAGTGAACGTCGGAAGTTTGAAGACTTTGTAGGTGAAACACGAAGGGGAGACCTTGAGCCCTAGGGTGCCGTACGAGAGTACATCGGAGATTGACATCAAGATGATGATGCAGGATGTAGGGCGCAGAAAAATGAAGTAAGGGTAGTATAGAAAACTACATGACTAAGAGATGTTGCTCACTTAGGCTGTCAAGTAAAAATGCAAAATGGCGATGATGAAACGGTCGAAATATCAAAGATTTCGACATATACATAGAGGTAAAATACAGTAGGAGGGACCGCGTGACTATGAAAACCGAGTCGAGTAAAAGCCATAACCATGGTCATTTGTCTCTTTCTAATAACCACAATTTTGCTGGCAAAATCACTGTAACTTAATATTGACAACTGTCATATTTGGTGTTGCCATTAATTGGAGACATATCTTTACTGTGAACTTGGAAGGTAGTATTTTGGAGAAATACACACACTCCGAGGAGTAGTTGTCCGAATGACTTGATTTACTGAACGTTTATCCGACTAACGTCGAATCGACAGGATTATTAACTTATAACTTTTTGTTCCACAGAACAGACGAAACAGTTCAAACAAAAAAGCTTCACCTGGCTTGACCCGGGTCAAGACTTGACTCTGTTTGACTAGAAAAAAGACCGGCTTGTCTATCACTGGGCGATAATTATATGATCGCAGTTTCTCTAAGGAATACAGACAAAGACATAAATACTTAAAGAAGTGGAATATATGTTGTGTTTCTCAAGTGTACACCACGATTGCGTAAACGAAGTTCAGTTGAACCGACAATCTGCCCGAAACGGCTAGCCGTGACTGCAGGTGCAGAATTGCGTGTTGGTAGGGTTTTGACGGAAGTTTAAAATGCACTTGGATAATAACAAGAAAAATAATAATCATCTTGGCGTTAATGTCCCAGTTGTGCTCTCGAGAACGAGGGCCTAGGGTCCGCCTTGACCATGATCCAGGATTTGGCAGGTCAGGTAATTACAGTGGAGCGACTGCCATCTGACCTCCATGATCCCGCTACCAGGGGAACCTGATCAGATTGGCTCACGGTTACACATCCAGTCGCCTGAATGTGCAGGTTTCATTACGATGTTTTCCTTCACCGTAAGAGCATCGGTTAGTATTCAACTAATGTACATAACTCAGAAAACAGTCATTGGTACATGGAGCGGGATTCGAACCCGGGACCTCTGGCTTACGAGTCGGATACTGTAACCGCTCGGCCACCGACGCTCTTAAAATGTAATTGAATGATAATGATAAAATACGGTTTTAGGTCACTGGGATACAACAATAAATCCATCTTACCACGTTCCTTTACGACAGGATGCTTGTCCGGCAAATTTGCTTGCGCGGTCTGCACCAACAGGCATGCGGCGGCCACGAGTACACAGACGGAGTACATGGTTGGTTGATGCCGCAAGCCGCGCCCGCGCAGCCTTTATACCACTCGCGGGATCGAGGCGTGGGTGGCAACGATATGTTCTGCCTTTGTTATGTTGTGCAGAATAAACTAAGTCACCGAAGTATTATTGCATTGTATTATTGCCTTAATTAATGTAATTCTTAAGTCTAATTAGAGCTGAAATGCGATCATTTTCCACGCACGGGGTCGAGATGTAGGTAGCAACGATATGTTCTGGCTTTGTTTATAATTTGCGGTAAATAATACACCGAAAAACGATTGTGTCTAAATATGAAAACATTTTTCCAACTATACCAGTGGCATTATTCAGATTTGCCTGTTTTGTTATTAAAAACCTTGTAAGCGATCTAACAGAAGTAGGTAGAAAGAGTTGCTCTTTCGGTTTTCTGCCCGCCTCATCTCACTTGAGTGATTTAGCCTGAATTATGTGGATTATTTCTCCAACTGTCCCTGATGGTTGCTAGCAAAGATGCTTCCCGCATTGCACGGGTACCGCAGGTGGGACCACCTCCCAACAAGTGCTATAAGTTGAGGTAGAGGCGTGTCGATGGGCACAGAAAATACAAAGACGCTTGTAATTGATAATGCAATACTAATCATCGTCCTTATTGAAGCGGTTCTGCTATGGTTTGCTTTCCTAGTCTCAACTTCGTAAATTCTTCAGCATTATCGCGTCGTAGGCCGTTTTCTCTCATCCGGCTCAGCGATGGTAATCCATTGCTTTCTAGGCCTCCGGCCGGATCTCTTTCCTAATATCGAAAGCACCTAGTTTCAACTTAATCCTGGGGCTTATACAGCACATGATAAAACATGATCAGGCAATGTTTTTTTAAGTGATTTCATTCGATACGGAATGTAGTTAAAATTTTTGAGAAAATCCAACTTTTAAGATGGACATCTTAACAGACCAAAAGTATTTATTACACATGAAACTGATTGCATAAATGGCTATTATTTATTCTCATTAGGTATGGTATAGTAATAACTGGAAGAAATGCTTTCGCTATTCACCTTTAGTTGCACTTAAATAATTGCAATAATTTTCATGTCGTTTTCTGATTTATTTTTTTCCGCAAATCGTAAACAAAGGCTCAGCAGTCGTTGCTATTGACGCGACTAATAGATCGTATAAAAGCACGAGTGGTATAAAGGCTGTGCGGGCGCGGCTTGCGGCATCATCCAACCATGTACTCCGTATGCGCGCTCGTCGCCGCCGCGTGCCTGCTGGCGCAGACTGCATACGCAGACGATGACAACTTCATTGAAAAGCAAGCTGGTAAAAACAACTTTTTGTTTACTTACGCAATTTACTGTTAGACAATTAGGACATAATACATTAGTCAAAGTAAAAGGAAAGGAACATTGTAATAGTAAAACAAGTGAAGGCTCCAACGCTAAAGGGCACGACTGTTTTGAGGCGGTTCACGGCGGTTGGGAGGTATTGTTTTATGCGTACATCTTGGCGTAAATATTACAAAAACCTCACACTTCTCCACGATATGAGCGTTCACATTGCCATCCATAATAATAAATAAAGAAAGAAAGAAAGAAAGAAGTCGATGCGTCGGTGCGAGGAGCGTCGGTGGTCTAATGGTTAAGGGGTCCGACTCATAAGCGAGAGTGTTCGAACTCCAGTGCGGCTATGTGACCTATGAGTCGTTTCTGAGTTATGTATTGACCACTAATCTATGCTCTTACGGTACGGGAAAACATCGTGATGTACCTATACATTCAGGCGACTGCACGCGTCATAATGATCCAACATGGTCAGTCAGGTTCCCCTGTTAACAGGATCACGGAGGTCAGATGGCAGTTGCTCCACTACAAAATTCTGACCTGCCAAATCCTGGATAATGGTCAAGGCGACCCCAGGCCCTGGCGCACGAGAGCACAACCGAGATTGTAATGCCAAAATGATATTGAAATTACACATGCCATTTATCTAGTTTATGATTTAACATAATGAGCATCCACTTATTTCGTTTCGCAAATACACATATTAAACAGTATGTATTTTAAACATAAAATAATTTCTCTGCGGACCAGGCAACGAAAGATAAAGTATATAAATTAAAATTAAAATTAAGTAATTTATTTCAGAAAATATTCCATATGTAGTTCAATTAAATGAAATAAGTAAATTTCTATCTGTCGACTATTTATTTAAAAACAGGAACAAATTAAAATTAAATTAACGACCCTCCACGACCCTCCAACCCTGCGCCACAGTCACTTGACTACATGCAGGCGCAGCATCCGACAGTTACAGCGCTACGCGAGTGCTCGCAGGAGGCTGTTAGGGCTGCCGCGCAAGCGTCGCATCATAGATGTGCAACGCTTCCGTATTATTATCACAGCCCATAGCAGTCCACTGTAGGACGAAGGGCCTCTCCTACGAAAGGGGAGGTTACTGCCATAATCTCTATGCTTGGCCGGCAGGTTGGAGATAGCAGTGATATAAATATAACAATGGAAAACGCTGCTGTCCATTTTCAGCTCACCCACGAGTGTAAGGGGTTGGTGCTATTATACTCTGCCGGACACCACACGGCCACCGAACACCACACGACCATTTCGCTTCCGTATGCTAGTACAAAATTTAGTAACTCTGGTTCTGTTTCAGGACGCCTTCCCGCACATTACAATAAGTTCGTAACTCTACCACTGGCGTACGGTATACAAGCATGTGACGTCCGATTGAACATTCGTGAAGTAAGACAGAAGTATCATTCTTTTGAAGTACAAGTTTCGGTCTTCCCCTTCCAACGATTCTATTCACTCCATCCGTTTAAAAATGTTTCAGTAATCTCTTTTAGGCTTTCATTCGTCTCTCTACAACAGCACCAACCAAGCATTATTTTCTCAGTACAAGTCACTAGATCGTTTTCACCCCAGCTCATTCCCTTATTATACTATACCGTAATTTATCTACCATTGATATACTTTCCGTGCTTCATAACGTTCTCATTGCCATTGCATACTTTCATGCTTCTTCTGCCATCATCATTTATCGCTTTCATACGCTTTTTGGACACGTTCTGGCTGTTCACAAATGTAGATAATGCCCCATTCACCATAACGTTGTAACATCATAAAGCTTATTATAAAAAAATATTATTCATTTGAGAACTTATTTTAAGCAGGTTCTACTTTAGGCCCTTTTCTGGTCGTCATATTGAATTATGATCCGGAATTCAACCCAGCAGCATTCAGAATCGAATTCAGGTGGCGTTGGTACTTCGGAATATTGCAACATGCCATTTAAGGTAGCACCACATTAGAGTTATGTGATATGACATACGTGATGCGTGGGACATCAGCTCTCATAGTAAACGTATGAAAAATCGCAATTTAGCAACGCACTTGTCTTACGTGACGTCGCTGGTGCTACCTTATCCCACGGTGTGTGTCCAGTGTGGCTCTATTGTAACATCACATCACTCTTATATAGCGGTACCTTTACGATTTTATCTAGCAATTTTTGCGCCACTTCTAAATTTTTTTATACAGGATGTCCCAAAACTCGACTTCAACCCGGAATCGGGTGAAAAGGCAAGTCATACTGGTTCGCAGAAAAATATTAAAAAAATCGCAGTTGCATGATTTCCAAATTATAGGCATTTAAAAAAAACGCAATATTGCACACCCTGCGACAGACTTTTCAGTTCTGGTGCCACAAATCTTTACTTTTTCCCATTTTTTTTTGCTGTGTAACCCTGAATAATGCTTCTCTAAACTGTAATCAAAATTTTGAAACCAGCTGCTTAAGCTTGCATAAAAATAGGGCTTATCTCTTAGAAAAAATTTCAAAATATAAAATCGTCTAGATTTAACTGACTATATTGAAAAAAAAAAGTACTACGCGAGTTTGTCAAGTTATGTCAAAAGTTGCGAATATAATTGCGAAAATAAACAGTCCGAATCCAAATCACAAGCAGTCACAAGTCCATAAACGAAGCCAAAAGTAGTCAGTACGAAATCAACACAAACGAATACGAAAACAGGCGCAGTAAACGATAGAGCGTAACGTACTAATTTGTGATTGTGTTGTGATGTGTAAGTACAATAGCGAATACCTGGCGTCACTCTCTGTCTCGCTCGCACTTGGTAAGATGACTCTCTCCGTCTCAGTCACTTAAGCGTCAATATCTATCTCACTCACACTTCTTAGAATGACTCCTTCATCTCAAGCAACAATTTACAACTGTTTGGAAAACCTTGCGCCCATTAGAATAATTTTTAACCAAGTAACAAAAATTTGTTAAAAACTGGGTATTAAAGGAAAAAAAATTTTTTGTCAACGATAGCAGCTACAATTTACCAAGTATCATACCATTCTGGAATACTTACTAAATACGCCAGCTTTTGACATAATTTGCCAAACTCGCGTAGTACTTTTTTTTTTCAATACAGTCAGTTAAGCCTAGGCAATTTTTTATTTTGAATTTTTTTCTATGATATAAGTCCTATTTTTATGCAAGTTTAAGCAGCTGGTTTCAAAATTTTGATTACAGTTTAGAGAAGCATTATTCAGGGTTACACAGCAAAAAAAAATGGGAAAAAGTAAAGATTTGTGGCACCAGAACTGAAAAGTCTGTCGCAGGGTGTGCAATATTGAAATCATGCAACTTCGATTTTTTTAATATTTTTCTGGCAATTCCGGGTTGACGTTGAGTTTTGGGATACCCTGTATTACGCAGTGACAAACTACGCATTTACTGCTCGCCAGCCCACCTGATGGTAAGCGGTAACTGTCGCACTTAACATTACAAACATAACAACAATATTAATGAAAATGAATGCTAAAATGGTTATTTAAAACATATAACTTACAGTAAAATGTACTAGATTTGGAAGTTTGAGTGCAAAATATTATGACGGGCGGGACGTTTCGGCGGTTATGCCAAAGATTTTGACATATGCTTTACAAGCGAGTAGGGCACGTGGCCAAAATCAGAATTAACGCCGCCATCTTGTAAAGTGTCACTTTTGACAGACAGCGAGTTGATTTTTGACAACCACGCCCTCCTCCAAGTGCCAAATTGCCCTTATGAATGACTTGTGACTTCTTAATTTGACTTCACAATAAGAAATTTGACTTCAAAAGGAAAACGCAGTCTGCTTCTTTTTTCACGTTATAATGTATTGTTTTCACGGACAGCTCTTCGAACTAGGTCCTCGTAAGCCTGTTGCGGTGAGATTAGCAACCGAGGACTCAGTACCGCTGTCTCCGGAGCTGAATATCAGCGAAGATCTCCTGACGGGCAGGGTCATTCGCTATCCACCACGATTACTGCGGGAGTGCTTGGCAGGCGTGCTATATGTGGATATTGAAGTCGATGAGGTTGATTAGCAACTGCTTATATTGTCAATAAAAAGTTATTCACGAGCAACAGTCCTTTTCTTATTAAAGTACCACGTCCTAGTATTCTAAAAGTAATCGTATCTTACTTTTATGGATTTTGTGATGTCAAAGTAAGTCATGTTTATCTTATTTTCAACGAATAATGGCACATACTCAGACCAAATAAGGAATAGGCACATGATATTGAAAAAATAACGAAAAGTAGAGGGGGGGGGGGGGGGGGGGGGGTCACTGTTCTCGAACAGTCACTCCATGTAAAAACGTCTTAATCCGATAAATAAAGATTCGCGCAGACGATTTTGCAGTTATCACATGGTTAATATCATCTTATTGTTATATACCTGCTTGTCTGCTTATCACTAATAATAAAAATATTTGTCGTAACTTAGGGACTCCAGCAGGGGAGAGATCCATCAGAAGGTATTTTCGAGATAGTGTGAAATAAGGATCAGCCGAACAGTTTAACGTGTATTGAGATAATAAAGCGTTATAACAATAAAAATAGCAAACAATAAAAGATACAGGATAATTTGAGTAGCAGATAATAATGTGGGACTATCGAACCCGTGGGTCACTGGAAGACCCGCTACCACCCTGGTCATATCTCGACCGAAACAGTGAGGTCAACACACTCCCCTTTATGGAGTACGGCTATGTGATGTGAGGCAATAAATAAGGCTTCTTCTTTCTTCAATGGATGAGCAGCTAGTTCCACGTCTTGACTCGTCGATGGCAAGTGTTCGTTACGGCGGTGCGCCGAATATGATGTCATCACAGTATTTCCAGCTATCCGCAAGGCGCTTCGATTGACGCTGCGTTTCTTAGTCAAAATGATGTCTAGGCTCATGACCGTCTATGGCATAAATATGAATGAATGTCCTTATTTCGAGGATTCTTATTCCAGTTATCCACATGAGCCCTTTAGTTCTACCTTTTTAATGCATACGGCTTAGAAATGATCATTATTATAATCTGGACGCCTTCAACTAGAGTGTATAAGCTGTTCCTAGACAGGCATCCGGCCAAAAGTCCAATACGACTACCATTACCTGAGTGGTTCTGTTGGTTAACATGCCGGTCACCACGCAGAGCTCTCAGGTTCGATTCCCGGCCGAGCAGAAATTGAAATGAAGAATTTCTATTTCTGTTACGGGTCTGGGTGTAGTATCTATAATAAGTATGCATTAAAAAAAAAGTAAATGAGTAGTTTATCAGTTATCTAACACCCATAAGACAAGCTTTGCTTTGTCTAAGCATATTTATTTATTATTTATTTTATTTATTATACGACGAACAAACAACGGAGTAATGCCTATTATATTACCTAATGAAGCAAGAACTATAATTATTGTTACGGTGATTAATTATTTCCGCAAAGTGTAAACAATGGCAGAAAATATCGAGTGGCGAATAGTATAAAGGCTCGGGCGTCCATCGGGCATTAACCATGTACTACGTAGGTGTGCTCATCGCCGCCGCGTACCTGCTGGCGCTGACCGTACACGCTGCAAAACCACTTATTAAAGCGGAAGCTGGTAAGACTGGACTCACTTATTGAAAATCATCTTAGCGTTAATGTCCCGGTTGTGCTCTCGCGCACGAAAGCCCGGAATCCGCCTCGACCATGATCCCCAGCATTTGACAGATCAGGTAATTATGGTGAAGCGACTACCATCTGGCGTCCGTGACCCTGCTACCAAGGGTACCTGACCAGATTGGATCATGGTTAATCATTCAGTCGCCTGAATGGACAGGTTTCATCACGATATTTCTCCTCACCGTTAGAGCATCGGTTAGAATTCAACCAATGTACATCGTTCAGAAAAGAGTCATTTATACATGGCCGCAGCGGGGTTTCGAACCCGGTACCTCTCGCTTACGAGTCGGATACCTTAACCGCTCAGCCACCGATGCTCAGCTGGACTGGCATATTTAACATACACAACATTATTAATCTATCACAGTTTTCTGTCAGACCTACCGGTGGTAGGACTTTAAGCCTGAGGAATCCGCTTAGATGAGTACAATTCCTATCTTTCTTCAGCGAGCATTCATTGAGGCATGTTATCCGTTTAGTTTGGGCGTAGCAAAGCCCTCAACAGTGTCTACACAAAGCGCTTCTTTCAAAGCTCCGATGGGCAATGAGAAATTGTGGCATTTAGGTTTATAACTTTTTACGAACTGTACCATCAATATCCTTGCTTGTTGGTTTGTGCTTAGACTCCAATCCGTTGGGGTCCCGGGCTGTGTATTATCGATTTTTATTCATTTCATTTTATTTATTGCGTATCACAGTTTTCAAAAAGATTTCACAATATTATGAAGTATGTGTATAATGTATTTTGCATATGAACGAGATTATTATTACAATACAATTGCATTGTTATGCGGATGACAACACAGTGTCGGAACAAGCTTGCATCAGAAATTTTATCTTTTACCGCATTTAGCACGGGGGAGTATTCTGAGGAGCTGTGTGCATTAATACACACTGCTGAGTTAGACCACTGCCTTATTAGTACCGCTTGGATGAGTGACAGTCAACTATCCTTCATGCTTGTCAACCAGCAATACTTGTGCATCGTTTATTAGTAAAATGACGTGATCTTTCATCACGTTACTCATCATTGTATTTTTACATGACAGTACCGAATTTTCAGCACTATAACGTAATATTATATGTTTATTATTATGAAGCAAGAGATTTGCTTCGTTTTCCTAACATGTTAACATGAATATGTGGCGCTGTGGACCCGATCTAAGAGGAAACAAAAATTTACTTTAGTTTTGCGTTTCAGGGCGTTTACCAGCAGATTACAATAAGTTCAAAACTGTTATCCTGCCGCCATACAATTGCAGCCTTGAAATCAATTTCATTAAAGTAAGACTAATGCTATCTTATTGCACATATGTTATTTGTAAATATGAATATGGATATATTATTGTCTATTGAGTAAGAAAATCTGTCAACTATCAAATAAATATAGCAATCAGTCAGTACGACGTTCCATTCGGACTGAAGTACGGTTTTGAAGATTCGTGATCCAGCAAAGCTTTATGTCCTGGAACGGGTTGTGTATTAATGGTAATAAACCACCGTAAAGCTTCATAGATGTCCTGGAACGTGTTGTGTATGAATGGTAATAAACCACCTTACCTACGCATATTGAATACCTCAAGAACTGCAGGACGGATTTTTTGCACGTTAGTATGCGAAGCCTCATGGATGTATAGCTTCGGTTTGTGGTGGTTTCACCTCTGTGCACATCTTCGCCCATAGTTGTTATATTTGTTGAAACAACCGAGATTTTTATAAAATTGATGATATTTTAAAGAAAAGTCAGGTCAAGGGTAAGCTATAGGCACCGATGTTCATGTATGAAAAGGTTAATGAATGTGGAAGAAGCGAGAGAGATCAGTCAGGAGTGGACCGTAGTAAGTGCATCTGGATACTCTGCCTCTGCTAGTTCCTTCTCGCTCGCACTCGTACTATTCATATGTGGAATGGGCAAGTGGGCTATTACGCCGGCCCAAAGATGCGAGCAATACTCCATACGTGGTCACACCTATGCCTTATAAAGCAACTGACACTGATTGTAACAGATCGCCATCTTCATGTTTCTGCGTAATACGGAAATGTCATGTAAACAAATATCCTCTTTGCTAAGTACCTATTTAAGGGATCTTCAATTACCAAAATTGTCGGGGCGCCATCTAGCGAGTGGTTAGCAATGATTTAGATACCTAAGAAAACTACTCAATGTAGAACCAATTAATCTGGCATTCGCTAATGTGACATTCGCTAATCCGACATTCTGCTAATCTGACATTCTGCAATTTCTAGCGATTGTAAAGGTTTGTATTATGCAATATATTTTTGAGAAGCCGCCTCCAATAGTACAAACTTCAATCCCCTTCCTCCATTCACATATTAATATAAAGATTCCATCTACAGCTCTTCAACCTAGATTGGCGTAAGCCGATAGCAGTGAGAGTAGAGATTCAGGACCCGGCCCCCTTTCCGCAACCCTCCCTGGAGATATATAATGACCTCGAGTCGGTGAGAGTCGGCCGATCACTGGACCTCTGCTACCTACCCGAAGATCTATACGTGGCCATTGAAGTGCGGTACTGAAGATATGTTCTTCTTAATAAAAGCTTGTTACTGAGCAATCAATGATTTATATCTTATTTAACACTCCTCTTCTGAACCGAACACTAACCGATGCTCTTAATCGTGAGGGAAAATATCGTGAGGAAACCTGCGACTGACTGTGTAGCCATGACCCACACTGATCTGGTTACCCTGTTAACAGGGTCGCGAAGGTCAGATGGCACTCACTCTACTGTAATTACCTGATATGCCAAATCCTGGATCATGGTGAAGGCTTGCTCGCGAGAGCACAACAAGATATTGACGCCAAGATTTTTTTTTCTTACTGACTGATGACTTCTTCTGGGCTTCCTTGGTAAGCGGGATGAAGGTATGAAGCTGTTTCTTAATCGTGATCTTTGCTGATCTTTAGTGATTCAGAAAAATCACAAACGATCATACATACATTAATATTTCAAAACCGCGGCTTACATCGACGTACCACAAACTGGTGCATTGTAATTGAAATAATCGAGTTAAACCGATGACCTCACTTTTAACTCTTGAATAAATTAAATAATCATTCCAATGCTGAAACTGTTGAACTGAAAGAGCAAAATATTTTTTATTTGGGATATCATGACTTATGGTGCCCCGGATATTATCAATAATCAGTAGTACAATTACGCAATACCGTTGGAGTTTCTTTTGTTTGCGTAATTATAAACAAGAGCAGAAGAATCGTCTTTGCTTACGAGCTGATGTCGCACGAATGGTATAAAAGGCTGTGCGAGTGTTGATTGAAAACACAGACTTATAATATTAGTAGGAGTATTGTGAGTATATTTATTGAACAAAAAGAAATCATCTATCGCGTTTTTGGTCGAGCAATAACCATGTACTCTGTCTATGTGGTTGTTGCCACTACGTACCTGCTGACGCAAACTGTATACGCAAATACCGAAACTATTAGACAGGAAGCTGGTAAGAAATATTTATTGGTATTTCTGATGTCCCTACACAGTGTTGACAACTTTCCATCAGGTAGCCCGTTTGCCTATTTGGGTACTGGTTACTGATTTGGACGCCTTCAAGGAGTGATGCCTGTTTAGGCTGATCCTAAACAAGCGCACTCTATCATGGGCCGTATTGTAACTTACCACCAGGTGAGATAATGGTCAAATACCTGGATAGTACAATAAAAAAAAAGATTGTATAATGGAGAAAGGCAAACGATTGACATAACAAAATTCTAAAAACGTTTTTTTGATACCATCCAATTGCAGTTCCCTGCTGGATATAAAGCTTCCCCGTTTTACAGTTTCGCTCACTCAGGAAATTTTGACTACGTAGGCTCTCTGTGAAAGGCCTACGTCGGATACTAATCATAGCTCGGACTGTCTATCACTATCACTGTCAGCAGCATCATTTTTAAAACGATAAACTGTTTTCGACTCCTAGACACTTCTTAATTCATATGTGACCTCGGACAAGAACAGGGGTGTTATAAGTTTGACGTGTGTATCTGTGGCGTTGTGGCTTTGTGTGTCTGTATGTGTTGAGATGGTTCGTTTCATAAAATTCGGTTCTGTAAATTAGAAAAGATTTTAGTCTAAGTAAATTTCGTCAGGGGTCACCTACTTTTTCTGACGGTTAGATTATGACATATTTACGCTATCATCATCATCATCATCTTGGCGTTATATCCCGATAAACACGTGGGGGCCCGGGGTCCGCCTAAGTTAAATTTTTTTGTATTACTTATTGTATTTACGTAAATGTACCTAAACTGCGAACCCGTTAATAGTAACTTTACTCTCTAATTCTGTTTCAGGACGCAAACCCGCATATTACGATAGATTCCAAGTTATTGACATGCTGCCTAAAACTTCCAAGCTCTACCTCAACATTAGCGAAGTAAGGCACAGGAAGGGCACATAGAAACGATAATTTATTTATTTTTATTTATTTATTTATTTCAGGCAACTGAGGCCCATATTTATAAATACACATACAACATAATTACAAAATAAACTAATACAAAATACAGACAATGATAAAACCTACACCTACATACAAATTATTATAAATTGTAAACTAATATATAAAAATATAATTTATTAATATCTTAAAAAATAACTGACACTTAATGTCGTTCGGCGGCACCGGAAATTGTGGGTCGCCCACGAAATCGCCGGTACACCACACCCTTCGGCCAATAATCTTCCCTCATGAAGAAATCCAAATCTGCGGTGGGAACCAACGCCACGAACGAATTGAACGTACGTTCATGGCTTGATTCCAAGAGCTGGACCCTCACGAGGTACTTCTTGGTAATGCTACAATGCGATCGCTATCATGAGCCTGATTTATTAATAGCTTGTATACACGCGATTTTTCGCCTTCTATATACCTAAGTGCGCGCCAAATAGTTTGGCAATAGCTGATGTTGACCTCTCGGTTAGAACTAATTTGTAAATGGTCACAGCAGTTAAATATTTCAAAATAACCAGGTCGGTAGGTAAAAACTTTGGGGCCTAATTCGGAATATGTCCATACCTGGGTATAATTCCGATTTTAATGAAATTTGGGAAGTTTGGTTCGGAAGTAGTGTGGGTTGTGTAATTTAAGTTTTCGACCTCGAGGAGCCTGTGCTATCATGATCCCTCACTCCTGATACTTACTCGTAAACTGTTGGGAATGAGAAAAAGTTTACAAAACAAAAGTTGTAGAGAATTTTATGTAGATGTGTAAAAACATTTTTTGCTATAAGCCACCGTTTACAAGTTTAAAGAAAAAAACTGGAAAAAGTCAATAATTTAGACGTGTTTTGGCCCCCACTCCTCGAGGTCGAAAACTCAAATTACACACCTCACACTTTTCCCGAACAAACGCCAAATATTCATAATAATCGGAATTGTGTCCAGGTCTAATAATAATAATAATCTTATTTGTTAAAATTTTACAATACTAGTCATTAGAACTAACTCACTAAAACGGTTATTTTACAAAAATATCCTTAAATTATTTTGAAGTATTACAACAATCGCTCTATTCTAGAACCGGGGCCATTTAAATCTGCTGATAGTTTAAGGCGTTTTTGTCATGTGTGAGTTGTTCTTGTTGGCTGTCTGTAATATTTAGTTCCTTTGTCATCCTCAAGAAATACTAAATGGTTCCGGGTTTATATACGAATTAGTTCCGACCGAAAGGTCAACGACCGCTATTGCCACCATACCACCTATTTTCACCTACTATACAAACTTATTAGGTGTGGTAGCTATGCGATTGGTTTTGATGTCTGGAGGAGGACGGACGCAGACCAGCCCGCACAGACGAACACTGGAAAGAATGTCGTCCGTGGGCTTCGCTCTTAGTCTGTGGTAGCGCAGACATGACACAAACTTATATCGGCGTCGCCGTCGTTGACAACACAGAGACATTTCAAAATGGCGACACTTAGTTCCAGTTTTGGTCACCGAATCAGAAAAGTTTTTGGCACTCCGTCCGTGGTCGTCCGCCGTACGTGAGAATCCGCCGAATCACGGACCGTGGAACCTCGCCTTAACAAGCCAACCATGGTATAACAATATGAAGGCAACCACATTATCGGCTCACATTGTTTTTTATTTATTTATTTATTATATTTATTTAACAGTTTATTGTACACAAGAAATACATAGCAAATAACAGGCAAAGTAATAAATGGCACAACAGGCGCTACTTATTTCTATAGAAATCTCTTCCAGCAGGCCTTCGGGAGTGTGATGTGATAGGAAGTGCACAATATTACCTATCTAAATAGGCATATATATATATATATATATATATATATATATATATATATATATATATATATATATATATATATATATATATAAGTATATTTATTCTACATACACACATAGTATCTATAAATACATACATATACATATACACAAATACATACATACATATCGACTTATAATATAATAATATTAAAATTTTTCTGCCGACCAGCATGACTTGCCTTTTCACCCAATTCCGGGTTGACGTCGAATTTCGGGACATCCTGTATACTTCATACAGACATTATCTATAACTTAGGAGCACTCTGTGATAGATAAAACTCTTTTACACGCTTTTTGAATATGGTAATAGACTGGCTATCACGCACTTCGTGCGGAAGAGAATTCCAAAGTCTTTCAGCATGAACAGTGAAGGAGTAGGAATAGAAATTGGAATGATGGATAGGAATTGCCAATGAGGATCTTACACTGAATCGGCAGGGTTTGTCTTGTGGACGGGAGAAATGGAACTGTTCACGGAGGTATGAAGGAGCAGAAGGGTTGTAAAGGATATTGTAGAGGGTGGATAGGATGTGAGCATTCCTTCGCAAGCGGATAGGTAGCCATTTAAGCTGAGATCGATAGCTAGATACATGGTCATATTTACGCAGACCATAAACGAAACGGATACATCGATTTTGGAGACGTTCCAGTTTATTCAAAAGCCCCTCAGAGGCATCTAGGTCACAAGGGTCTGCGTAATCGAGAAGAGGTAAGAGAAGAGTGTGGACAAGAGAAATTTTGGTCTTTAGGGGTAAAAAACTTTGAAGGCGTTTGAGTGAATGAAGCGAGAAATGAATCTTTAAAACTAGACCAAGGTTTTTAGCTGTTGTGCTGAAGGAAATTGGAATCCCTTCAAAAAATATTTGAGGTACAGTAATACCACTAAGCTGCCGATAAGTAGAACCTGCGATTTTTTTGGGTTTACCACTAACCCGAATGACTTAGCCCACGAAGATAAACGTATCAAATCGGCGTTCGCATTGTCAAAAGCTTCCTCGATATCGGAAATTTTAAAATGTCGGTAAACTTGCAAGTCGCCTGCATAGAGATGGAAATTAGAGAAGATGACTGACGTAACAGTGTTGATGAGGAGATAGAACGCCACCCTGCGGTACACCTGCAAGGAGATTACACCAATCCGAGAAGACCTCTTCGGAACGGACTCTCTGCAAGCGACCACGAAGATAAGAATCAAACCACGTCATTACTGAAAGAGAGATGTTAAGAGAACGAAGAATGGCGAGAAGAACATCGAAGTCTACAGAGTTAAAAGCACTGCTGAAGTTAAGTAGAGTTAAAACTTATTCTCCATCGCAAGACGGATGTCATCTGCGACTTTCAGCAGTGCTATCACAGTACTGTGGCCTTTACGAAACCCAGATTGAAATGAAGAAAGTAAACAGTTCGATGTTAGGTACTGAGTGAGTTGATCATGGATAATGTGTTCAAGGACCAAGGAAATCGGAAAAACTAGAGGGATTGGTGGTTTTTGGAAGGGGGATAACGTTAGCAAGCTTTCAAGCCAACGGGAAAGTACTCGTTACTAGCGAATGATTAAATATATGAGCGAGTATTGGTAAGAGTTCAGGAAGTAGGAGGGTGATCATGCGGGGACAAAGGTTATAATTACCCACTGCAGTAGAAGTAATAGAAGTAATATGTTTTTTAACATCCTCCTCAGCAACAGAAGCAAAAGAAAAAGAAGAACAAAGAGGATGTGGTTGAGAATCAATCTGCGCTATGGTGCTTAATTTGGTATTAGCACCAGGATCACAGGTGGATAGGAAAAGTGGGCATTGAACATATTTAAATCAATAGAGAATAATTTTTTATGTTATACGGCTGACAAATAGGCCTGATGTTAAAGTAGTCATCGCCGCCTATGGACAGCGGTAACACCAAAGGCGCTACCAATGCGTTGCTCGCCTCTAAACAAACCTCTAATATGAGTACCTCTTGAACGATCCCATGTCATAGTCCAAACACTGTGGCTGGGAGTGGACACCAAAATAGAGGGTCTACATAATGGGGATGCCCACGCGGATGATGCGATGGTAGAATTGTGCTGTGAGCACCAGATCAAATAGTTCTCATAACACTCCCTATTGTATTTCCCTCTGTGTGATTAATATAGGTACTATGAGTATAACATCTGCACGTCACACACACCTTGTCTTCATTGCTGGACTTATTATAATCATCATCTATGCGTCAATAACCGAGTTATGCTCTCGCGCACGTGGGCAGGGATCCGCCTTGCCCATCATCCTGCATTTGGTTGGTTAGATAATTACATTAGAGCGACCATAATCTGACCTCCGTCACCCCGTTAACTGATGAAACTGATCACATTAGATCATTCTTAATGTGAGAGAAGACGTCGTGAGGAAACTGCACATTAAAGCGACTGAATGTTTAATCATGCACCGCGGCTTATTAGTATTCAAGTGATTTATAGCTCAGTAAAAATAATTGAGCACTTATACGGCAGCACTAGCAATCCTCCGGACAAAAGCGGCACTGGTCTAGTGGCAGCTTGCTTGTTTTATAGAATATAAAAGTTCACTGCAGGACTTAGGGCTTCTCCCACGAAAGAGGATGTTATTGCTATAATCTCCACGCTTGTCAAGCGGGTTTCAGATCACAGTGTTATACCCATTCTCCAGCGTACGGATACTCTACATCTTTTGCCTCTAAAACATTAGACACCCACGAGTGTAAGGGGTTGGTTGGTAATCTACTCTGCTGGAAACCATACGGCCAACTTGCTTGCGAGAACCTAATTAATTTATTGTTAGCAGATTAATCATTAATCTTTGTTAGCATAGTCCGGTAACTGGATGTGATCGTTTTGCACTTTGAGGGTAGTCGAAATGTAGCATCGCAATGAGCTCGCCACTCTTTAGATGTGCTTCCTTAGTTGTCGAAGCGAGGTTGAGACTGGTGGAATGGTATCGGGAGACGATTGGCACCCATGACGGTGTACCATTACGATTATTTTATTTATCAACAGCTCTTCAATCTAGAGCTTCGGCAGCCGATTGCAGTGAAGTTAGAAATAAAGGACCATCAACCACGTTTATGGCGTTTTAAATAAGCAACTGATCGGCGAGGATCACAAGGCAAAAAACCAGGATTGTTAACTCCTGACACCCTTTATGTGGCGATTGAAGACCGGAAACATGCGAAACAGTTCCTATTTCCGTCTCTATAAAAACTTGTTACTGCTATTCATTTTATCATCTGCATTTTTCATTCAACCATCTAATAATCATAATTATTATAAATTCATTTGCATGACACAGCAACAGTACAGTACAGTTTAACAATTCTGGTCTTAAATAAATATTATAACCAATGCATTCAGTCTGCATGCAGACATGCAAATATTAGAAATGTTTTACATAAACTTAAAAATGAAAATGTCACAAAATCTTAAGGAACCCGTCACAAATTATGTAATTAAATATCATAATAATTTGTAAAAATGTCAATGTCTTAACAATAATAAATTCTCAAGCATTCACAATAAAATAAAATCGGCAATAAAATGTCACAAAATAATGCTTATGTCATTGTAATTATAACATGCATAGAGTTATAGGCGTGTCCAAAATTTCAAGCTTTTTACAAAGATTAGCCATGTTATAACTTTTTGCGATTTTACTCCAGTATAAGCAGAACCCGATAAAGACGTGACGCATGACTTTCGTCACAGTGTTTACGGTGCGTCAGTGTATGTTGAGCAGCTGTCTGGTCAGTGCTTAAGTTTTTTTCTCGAATTTAAAGTAGCCATTGGGTGCTGTTATAATTCGTAACATGACGATGTTATCGAGAACTTCCACGATATGTGGGAGAGGTGGCATGAAGGGGTAATTTTTGTTGTAAAGGCTTCTCTAAGTCAAGTTACAAATTATAAAAGCACCCAGTAGCCAGAATTAGAGGCAAAGAAGGATTTTCAGACAGCTACTTCAAACAGTAAAAAGTGTCGTGCGGCGTGCCTCACTAGATGGCGTTGCTTAGATTCAAGTATTGAATTTGGTAACTGGAGTTACTCGAAGAGGTGTTTCGTGAAAATATATTTAGTTTTAATACAATTTCTGAGAAGAGAGCGCAAAATGTCTACATTTATACATCTAACGGTCTCGGTTTGATTTATTTTTGCGAATCGTGTCTAAACTAAGGCTATAACAATTATTTGAACTATTTTTTCTCGGAAAATCCATACTCCAAACGTGACCGAACTTGTGCTCGATAAAGCAGAAGCAGCTTTACATACTAAATACATTCATTGCTCCAACAGCTCTTCAATCTCGGGCTTCGTGAGCCGATTGCGGTGAAATTAGAGGTAGTGGATCCGCAACCACAATCTCTGAAGTTGGAGATCAGCAATGACCGCCGGTCGGCGACGGTCACAAGACTAAAACCTGGGTTTACCGCACCACAGAAAGTGGAACTGGCTATAGAAGACCATTAGAAACTACACAATCTTTCCTTCCAATAAAAATTAATAATAATAAATAAATATTTTATTTTATTTAATAAAAAATTGTATAAAAATAGTGGCAGTTGTTTTCTTTTAGGCTATACCTGTGTTAGAAGACATCACTCTTTTATGTTAACAATATTGTTGCTCTATCTCTACTTATACAAGGTGTCTCAAAAGAAAGTTTATATTTAGTAGATCTATAAAAAAAAAAGTAAGCCGTGTATCGAAAAAATGTTTATTGATTATTAAAATACACAATTTGGGAATTTATTTCTTAAAAATAATATCGTCCAAATGAAGACCATCGCGTTCGCGCCACTCATTTAATCGAACAGTAAAATTATTTATGACGGCTTGGCAGGTGGACTCAGTGATGGCTGCCATTTCCAAACGCGCCAGGGAAGTCGGTTTATTGGCGTAAACTTTAGATTTAAGATAACCCCATAGGAAAAAGTCCATAGGGGTTAAATCAGGACTGCGTGGAGGCCAATTTATGTCACCTCTCCTGGAGATCAATTTGCCCGAGAAAATTTCACGAACTCGTCTCAGAGATGTATTGGACGTGTGTGACGTTGCTCCGTCCTGCTAGAACCATGTTCTTTGGTTATAGCCAGGAAAGTTTTGCAGTTCAGGCACCAATAAGTCGTCTAACATCTCCACATATCGCTCTGAATTCACTGTAATTGCACGCCCCCTTTCGTCTTCAAAAAAGTAAAGGCCGATAATTCCTTGCGCCGACATCGCTGCCCATACGGTCACTTTAGGGGTTAAGGGGTTTCTGATGCTTGCGTTTCGGATTCGTTGCAATCCAGTAGCGGCAATTCTGCTTATTTACGTGTCCATTAAGATGAAAATAAGCTTCATCCGAAAACACAATGTTGGTAAACGTTGAAAAGCGCTCAATTGCCTGATTTACGAAGTCAAGCCTCTGACTGGCATCTTGGGGCTTTAATTCTTGCACCAATTGAATTTTGTAGGGCTGCAGCTTTATATCTTTGTGCAAAATGCGGTGTAATGATGATCTATGCACATTTAAAGCACTTGCGCGCTTCCGAATTGAAAGGTTCGGGTCATCACGAACAGACTGATTAACACTCTCCACGTTTTCTACCGTTTTTGATGACCTTGGTCGCCCGGATTTTGTTATTCCAGCGTTGTACCGGTCTCTTCAAACTTTTTGACCCATTTTCGAATAAGAGGAATGCTTGGCGCATCATTTGAGTGGCGAAAACCTCGAATACTGCAGAATCTCCTACGCGCTACAGTCGCCGAATCACCGCTTTTGTAAAACTGCTCCTGAGAAATGCTCCATAGCGACTGAATTCCCAAGAGCCAGGCTACCGATTGACATAACCCCTGCGCCCCTCGGATTCGTTGCGTTCACGCAGTAAACTAAATAAATATAAACTTTCTTTGAGACACCTTGTATTATTCATAAGAAAAGAAATAACAACCAAACAAAACTTGTAAAAGTTTGAATATGTTTCTCTGTGTGTGAGTGTGTGTGTGTCTCTCTCTCTCTCTCTGTATGGATATAGATCATTAATGTAGATCAACAAAAGCATTGGCCCAAGAACGCTACCCCGCGGTACGCCAAATAACACCTGCTCAAACTCGCTAGTACAGTTCGGGTTCAGCTTTACTTTTTGTTTCCTATCTGTTAGTTAGTTCGTGAACAGGATGAAAGAAACTCCTCTCAAGATTATTATGACATGTCACTATTTTCTAACGGTTAACTTCCTCTATTTTGACAATAAATTATGAACATAATTAGCAATCGAGTAGATTAAAGTTTTATACATACATACATCAGTAACATAATTGGAAGTGGATGTTAAAATGTTACATTTCATTATAGAACACCAGTGAAGTTCATCGTTATGGTTTGTCTAATTTTTATTAACATTACACGACGGTCAACTTCAAAGCAATTGTCGCGGTAAATTAGGAGCTATTGCTTCTTGAAAATTAAACCAAAACATGCTCCCAAAACTCCTCAATGCTAGCTCTGTAAACACACCCCTGCGCTGTCTCCTTGTCGATTGGAGCGTCGTCTTAAACTATTAACAGGGAATCAACGCCGAACACCAAACGGGAAGCATCGTTTAAAAAAGACTAACAATTAAGGGACAGAATGTCTCTGTAAGGGACACACAAATTTCTTGAAATGACCCAAACATTTCGACGGAGAGAACGGAGACGGGCGAAGTGGGGAAGAATGTGTAAGAGAGCAACCCTGGCAGAAGCAGGAATAAGCGCTAGGGCGATGCTGATTTGATGGAGCCTTTAGTGGGACATTGAATGAGATTTTAGTCATCCACAGCTAAGGGAATACAATTAAGAGGGGGAAAGCACGTTGTGACTTGGCAAACCAAATCTGTCAATATTTTCCAGAAAACTTTTCATCATAAACTTAGAGGTCAATCCTGGTTTACGTCAGGAAAATATCATTTAAATAGTTTAAGCATATGATGGAGCTTCATCTTAAGTTATTATTAACTAATAAAATCGTATAAGGTAACGTGAAACGTCTTTAATATAACACTAAAACATTATGAGTACAAAGTAGAAAAAGTACCGTACCGAAAAGTATCATCTTATCTTAATAACTGCAAAACTACTAGTCTACAACAATATAAAGTAATACTTTATTAACGGTGGCCATAAGGGGGTAGAGTAGCGTGGTTCATTCCTTTGAAAGCTATGACGACTGTACGAGTACATAGACATTAACGGTCTTTTCACATAAAGTTCGAACCGCGGGAAACGTCTCACGCCATTCCTACCCTCGTTCCAAAGCGTATGTGTAAACACGCAAGACAGTTTGATTAGCGGTAGGAGCAGACAGACGGATCGACGGCTTATCGTCGGTTCGGAACGCAGTCCGAGGTGCGCAGTCCAACTTTACGTGTAAAGGCCGCTAAAACAAATCGTCCCATTCCACGCGCCAGTCCAAAACAAAAAATAATCACAGATATAACCACTACGTAGACCCACTGTTGGTGTCCACACAAAGGTTCATAAGAACGTTTATCGCTCGCACGATTCGGATTTGGAATGAGCTCCCAGCAACAGTGTTTTCTTTGGAGTATGACATTGTTCAATTCAAGAGGTATATTAGAGCTCTCTTCAGCGGCGAGCAATGCATTAGTAGCGCCCCGGGTGTTGCTGCTGTCCATAGGCGGCGGTGGCTTGTTTCCATCAGGTGACTCGCTTGCCTGTTTGTGTGACGTATAAAATAAAAAAATACAATCCAAACTGTAGACCCGACTGACGGACCGTCTGTTTTATCCTCGGTTCGCAGTCCGAACTTTACGTGGCGCCAATGGCGCTAAATCAGGCAATCGACAATTTGGACAATTTGCGTCCCATTGAAATAAACACACAACAACACACAGCCAAAGCACTCATCAAAAGCGGCGCATCCAAATTGACGGATGCGTTTATGTATAAATCCAGTTTGAGCCAGTTCAACAGTCATTTGTCTGAATGCATTCGCACGTTTCGCAGTCGACAAATTCACAGCACTGGCCGCTCCATTAATTCCACTGTTAGCTTCGGCTGACTGCAGTGTTGGGGGACTGTCGACAGATCCACTATCGATAGTTGGAAAATGGTAACAATTCTATCGACACACATCATCACACGAAGCAGTATTTTTATAATAAAGGGCGGTAAATGAAGAAGCTGGTCACCTGATGGAAAGTGATTACCGCAAACCATAGGCACCCGCACTACCCGGGAAGTTGCGAATGCGTTGCCGGCCATAGAGTGAAGGCTCGTTTCTTGACGGTTTCAATGTCGTAACGGTCTGGAAACACCACTCCAGGAAGCTTGTTCGATAGCGTGGACGTACTAGACAGTAAGTATCGTGAAATTCGTATGGTGATCGACAGCCATGTAATAGACTGCTATGAACTGTTGATGACGGTTTTGTATGATCTTTTTATTTATTTTTCTTCTTTAGATAGTGGCTTTCAAATAATTAAATTGTATATCCTATAAATATGGCTATCTTAATGCTGTTGATAGTTATTTGGCTGGGGGTGGGATGGAAAGTGGTTCTTCACCTGCTTGCATTATCAGACGCGGTTCAGCTCTGCCTAGATTTGTCGGACACAGTCTGACTCTGCCAGGCATCGACCAATTATTTAATTATAGTATGGCTTGCAAAGTTTATACTTCAACTTGAATTTTTAGGTTTCTCTAACAAGGCAAGAGTGTCTGCCGAAAATAACACAAAACCTTCCACAGAACTTATTGAGGTGGCCAATAATGCCAATTTATGTTGCCATACTCTTTTCGAAAATATTACTATTTTCCAAGGTAACATTACTATCGATAGAACTATCGATATTCCAAACTACTTCGACAACACTATCTGACTGATTAGCATTTGCGTTCATATGGTGCTCTTGCTCACTGAAAATTTTCATACTGTCGTTATATTATTATTCTGTGTTTATGAGTGGCGTGTAGGGCTTTTCAGATTCTGTTTTGGTGCAACGATGTTTGTTTTGACAACGTTGTTGTTATTTTTTCAACTGAGGATGAGAAATTATTATTTTTTAAAGTTTCAAATGAGAAACCCTATGATTATTGGAACCTTTTACTGAGAATTTGCCGTCTTCCGGGTCTGTCAACTTATATTTAGGTATTTCTGTGCTTATACGTAAATACAAGTATTGTGAACAGCACCAACTCATTCCATTAAAAATAATTATTATTATCTTGGCGTTAATGTCGCGGTTGTGATCTCGCGCACGAGGTCCCGGGGTCCGCCTTGACCATGATCCAGGATTTGGCAGATCAGGTAATTACAATCGAGCGACTGCCATCGGACCACCGTGACCGTGCTACCAGGGGAACCTGACCAGATTGGATCATGGTAACACATTCAGTCGCCTGAATGTGCGGTTTTATCACGATGTTTTCTCTCACCGTAAGAGCATCGGTTAGTATTTAACTAATGTACATAAATCAGAAAAGAGTTATTGGTACATGGCCGCAGCGGGATTCGAACCCGGTAACTCTCGCTAAGGAGGCCACCGACGCTCAACAGTGTTATTCAAGGTAATTGATTAATATAATAGAACCGACGCAAGCACCCTCGTAAACCAGCAAAAAAGCAGCGATTTCTGTCGAGTATTATCAAAAACGCGACCTCAAACCAGTCTACCATTATGTGTCAATAGTGTGGCTGAGGCTCAAGTGTCACCATGTACCAATAACTCCGAGTTATGTTTATGTTATATGTATCAATATTCTGTCGCTATGTTATGTACATTAGTTGAACACTAACCATTGCTCTAACGGTGAAGGAAAACGACTGAATGTGTAACCGTGATCCAATCTTGTCTGGGTTCCCCTGTTATAGGTTGGAGGTCGGATCCCAGTCGCTTCACTATAATTCAAATCAAGGATCATGGTCAAGGCGGACCGCGGGCCTTCGCGCGTGAGAACACTACAGGGACATTAACACCAAGATGGCCTGTGTAGCGAAGGCTCAAGTCGAGTAGTAAATTTTTACTATTGATTTGATATTTACGTAAGGACTTTTAAACCTGTACAGGTTTATGCAGAGTTTAAGCTATCATACCTTTAGAGACGATAACCGAATATATAAAATAGCTTTGTATACTCATAACATGTAGGTATCCATAAACCTACAGAATCCAGATTCTGGACCAATAAACAAATAGTCTGCCTTTTACCGAAAAAGCAAAAAAAATTAATGTTTTGTAGCAATCCCACAGACCAGCGAGCAATATTTGCTTTCTAAATTTGATGTAGCGGTGAAATATTGCAAATACAATATTCCAATCAATTGGACCGATGTTTGTACATCGGAATACATTTTAAAATTTCTCGTGCAAATATGTTAGGCGTTCAATATGCCACGATTCAGCGAAATATTTTTATAAACATTACGGAAGTATATATATTGTTCCACATTTTTTATTTGATATGCAAGAGAGTAATGTAGTTAAATTTGGTCGTCGTAAACTGTTTTTGTAGTAAATAAAAAAATAAGCTGCGGTCAACACATACACATACACACCTGATTTTTACTTACTTACCAGTTTAGTATATTATTATTTCCCTAACAAGACATAAGTGTCTCAAGCAATTTATGTATGACTAGCAATTACCTGCATTTCCACCCGCGCACAGTTCGGATCCCTGTTTCGAAAATTACCCCCAACAAACAAACTCACAAACATACCGACAAACTATTTCTCTTTATAATATTAGTAAGTATAGAAGATAAGCTGTGGCCGATGTGGCAGTAAAGTTCTCGAGTGGCGACCACGTGCCGGAAGACGCAGCGTGGGTAGGCCTTCCACAAGGTGGACTGACGACCTGGTAAGGATCGCAGGTACCAGCTGGATGCGAAAAGCACAGGACCGGCCTTTGTGGAGATCTCTGGGGGAGGCCTATGCCCAGCAGTGGGCGTCTTCTGGCTGATATGATGATGATGATGATGATAGAAGATAATGAAACGTTTCCAATCTATGTAAGTTTAAATTAGTTAACCTACATTTTATCAGATAAATTCTTCCCACCTAAGAATGCAGGTACTTAAGCAAAGTCCCTTGAGCCATTAAGATTAATCTGATACACCTTAATGGAGGCCAGGGCCGGTGAAAATTACCCTTGGGAACTAAATAAAACCCCGATACGCTTTAAATAACTTTTATTAACCTTATATCACGGTTGGCTGGCATTTTTAGCATTCGTTACTAAGCCAAAAGGTACTAAGCGCACGATGTCGTGTGAATCAGAGTATATTAAGTTATTGTCATTGTCGAACGTCATACCTAGAACCCCTTGGATATTCACTATCCTTTTAACCTTCTGAACCAGTGGACTGATCAGGAAAATTCCCTCTTCGCTACATACGTAAACGTGGCCTACCCTATCCGTGGAAATACCCAAGAATCTAGGAGTGGACCTTAATAAATGAGCGTTCGTATCACCATTTTTGATGCCATATAGCCCAGTGCTATTGATGAAGTATATATTTTCAGCGACGTCGAACACAAACTGGTGCACGTTATGGTTCTTCAACGCGTACACGTATTTCAAAGTCCTATTATGATACCAATAGGCGCTCAAACTCGGGAACTTGATGAAGTAAATTTCCGTCTTCACCACTAACCACCATATATCTAAGTTTGGAACAGCGAGTCTTTTGAGGATCCTTAACAAAGGATCGTATTTGTATATTCCGTGGCTTCCACCGAAGTACACATGTCCACTTGTCCGATCGGCTGCTATAGCAAATGCGTCTTTAATCCCTTTCAGTACTGATATTGTTTTGTTTCCAATATTTTTCTTCGCTGGCACGTATTCGCCTTGGCCGGAATCGAAGCTGAAGTACAAGTTGTTGGCCAAGTCGACCGCAATTTGATTCGGACTGTGAGGGACAGAGATTAAGATATCCTTCCTGTAGCACTGTCTTGTGATTTCCTGGGAGAACGGCTCACATAGTTTGTTGAGAATGATCCTCGTTTCGATCGCCACTATAGCATACAACACGAACCAAACACACAACCAGTCACAATTTCTTACAAGCATCTTGTTCTTCCGTTTTAGGTTGTGCAAGCACGTCGTCTAATGCTGATTGACTACTGTGAAGGTTCCCAGACAACTGTCTTGTTCGAAATGTAATGTTGAATTCTCTACCACCCAGCTAGCATTAGCCCCGGAAAAAACATTTGCAGAATTCAATGGGAAAGTTATTGTTGACACTTGTTTTTGTCAAACAACGCCTACACCATTGAATAAGTCTTTGTTTATAACGAATTTATAACAAAAGAACTAATAGACAGTTTTGTTTGTAAACTATGTGTCCGCTAAGTATTACGTATGATACATTCGGTCGGTTGTAAAAACTGTTTTATTATCAAACCATTGTGTAATCGGTACAGAAACGTCGAGTTAATAATTTTGGCATACTACTACTCATGCTGCTTAGTGGCAAACGGGCAGACAGCTCACCTGCTGGTACGATTCATGCATTAAGGTTGTAGGTAACGAAAATGCAGAAGTGCAGGTGAATCGTCACTGTAAGGACTAAAATAAAATGGAATACAACAAGGCAAGCAGCAGAGAGAGAGGCGGCAGAAATAGATAAGGTGGTGACACTCACCCAGGTGAACTCCTCAGTTTACAAAGTCCCACCATCTACCAATAGATAAATGTATTAGATGTTCCGGCAATTATCAATTTACACATAGTGCAACAACCTTAACTGAACCGGTGACAGCGTCGCTGTTGTTAGAATTGACATGACATTTAAAAATGGCGACACTTCGTTTCAACCTTTTCCATCGGGTCCAATTCCAATTGAATTTCAATTGTAACTCAATAGGAAAGACACGTTTAAGACCAATGGTTTTCCATTGACATTCTATTGAACTGCCATTGGATTATTTCCTAGTATGATTGTAAATGGATTATGGACTAAAACGGCAGTCCGTTGGTATATTTTGGAGGTCTATAATCTATAGCTATTTATCTAAGAGTAAATTACGATTCTATTACCAGGCTGTTGACAAATGTTTTCGAAGAATACTCAATTCCCCGCCGTGGGCTGGGTACTCATCCCCATTACGTGGACCCTCTAGTGGTGTCCACGCGAAGATTCGAAAGAACGTTTCTAGCTCTTACGATTCGGATGTGGAATGAGCTCCCAGCCACAGTGTTTCCTTTGGACTATGACATGGGATCGTTCAAGAGATATATTAGAGGTTTCCTTAGAGGCGGGCAACGCATTGGTAGCACCCCTGGTGATGCTGATGTCCATAGGCGGCGGTGACCACTTTCCATCAGGTGGCCCGCATGCCTGTTTGTCTGCCGGATAACATTAAAAAAAAAATTGTCTTAATCGTAATGGAGTGGCGATTGAGTCTCAATTGAATATCAATAGCATGTGAGTTAAATATAATTAGAAGAGTGGTCGGATGGACAATAGACGTTGGCGGCGTAATGGTCAGTGAGTCGGCCACGTAAGAGACTTTTTCTGAATAATTTAATTTAATTTTATATTAACTGACGCTCTTATGGTGACAGAAAACATTGTGAGGAAACCTGCACATTCAGGCGAATGAATGTGTAACCGTTATCCAGTATGGTCAGATTCTACTGTTAACGGCACTATGGAGTAGCTCTTCTGCAATTGCTAACTCTCGGGAACGTGTCACAACTCACAATGTAAGGCGATGAGCCTGCGCGTCGTTTTTCGGCGACACGCTTTATCTGTATACATTCCCAATAGACTTGCGTGTCATGGTTTTTATGCGGTGTTTTGTTGGTGTCACGTTTGGTGTCTTTTTCGTGCTTGGTATTTACCCCGCACAACCCGTTAGGGAAAGGCCGATTCGCCACAGTCTCGTCACCCAAATCCTGGATCATGGCCAAGGCGGACTTCGGGGCCTCGCACGTGGGCACAACCGGAACATAGACGACATTATGATATTGGCTATATTTCATTAGAACAGCACCCAAAATTTCTCAATCTTCTGATTCAATGCTCGCAGTAAACGCTGTACTACAGAATCTCCACTTATCTCCCTAAGCTAACATGATGCGTTGAGAGACAAGCAAATCCCCTTGAGGTGCTCGTCTGAGGGTATACTGCGCGTAACTTCACATTACAAATCTGTCAAAGACAGCCTTCTTGAGCCGCCTTTGAAGAGGGTACGAGCATACTCGAGCATCTTTGAACGATGTATTTGCGTACAAGTGTGTGTTACAGATGACACGTGGAAAACTGGCCTGTATGGTAGAATGAAGTGGTACGTCGTGTATGTTTCATTCGGAAATATCGATGATTATCCCAAACTTGCTTCGCATTAGTTCCGTGCCTGGATAAGAAAAGAAACCGTAAGTAATTTCAGACTTGAAGCAAATTTTCGTACTCCTTACAGAGGCAACGCACCTGCGATTTTTGCGTTTATAACCTCCGTATCAAATATTTTTTATTAAATCAGAACCGTATCCGTTGCCTATTCCTACTTTTACTTCTTAGTACCGAAGCTAATATTGGAATTAACTCTCGTTATTCGTAATTGTCAAAACTCTGTGAGAAGCTACAGCAAGAAACAGTAGTAAGCAACGCTCGCAGAATCCAGAAGTGGATGGGTGACGGTTTCGCAGTTTGAGGCTAGTCGAGTTTGTTTAATTATTATTTAATGAAAATTGTAAGTAATAATTGACATTTTTGTATGACATGGTTTTATTTATTGATTATTGTATAACATATATTTGAAATTTAAATTTGTTGAAATTATTATTTATGAAAGATTTTAATATTTACCAAATGAAAAATGAAACAATTATATTTAAAGATTTGTACGCCTCAGCATGCGGGCAAAGGATAGAGAAACGATTGAAGATAATGATAACATCTGTAATACATATCTTTTACAAATAAATATTTTTTAATCTTTTAATCTTTGAGCACTGCAACGAGATCGCTACTAGGTATGCCTTCCAATGCCGTTGGCGAAGCGAGGTTGGCCAAGGTCTTCCGCTGGGGATCCTGAGACTGAGCAGTATCGGTGGCCGATGGGCACCTTTATAGAAACAGTAACGAGGTGTTTCATTCCACTGATATCCCCAAATACTAAATATCGAAGTGTCGGTGGCCTTCTGGTAACGGTATTCGACTCGCAATGCGAGAGGTACCGGATTCGAATCCCAATGCCAAACCCATATATCAATGACTCTTTTCTGCGTTGAATACTAACCGATGCTCTTACAATAAGGTAAAACATCGTGATGAAATAGGCGACTGAATGTGTAACCATGATCCAATCTGGCCAGGTTCCCCTGTTAACAGGATCACGGAGGTCAGATGGCTGTTGCTCCACTGTAATAATCTGCCAAATCCTGGATCATGATCAAACCGTATGCACGAGAGTATAATCGGGACATTAATGCCAAGATTACCACTAACCTGATGTGACTGCGCCAATATCCCGTATTGGACTCACAACAATATCTGCACCCGGATACGTCGCAACCGGCTTTCTCACATTTCCACGAGCGTCCGAATACTTTATTCATACTAGTGCCGCATAATGTGCAGCGAACGTCGGTCCAAGTACGTGCCGTGTCGCAACCAAGAAATGGATATCGTGCGACGGCCCATTCTGTGCCAGGGAGGGGGATGAAATCATTTTAAAGCCGAGAAAATGTCTCGGAGTCTATGTTAAATGGCAGAGGCAAAGCGTGTTGGATTCTTTTTAACTACCGACGCAAAAGAGGCGTTGTAAGTTTTGTCGCGTGTATCTGGGTCTTGGGAATTGTATCTCCCTAACGACTCGACCGATTTCGAAGCGGTTTGTTTTATTTCGAAGTCAGTTTAATCAGGTTTTCAGCTTGCTTTCATTAAAACAGTTCAGTAGTATGAGATATCAGCCGGTTAGGTTAGTACCTATTTGAAATCCAGGCAATAAAAGTAACTCTAGCAGGAAAGTAGCAAGTCGTAATAATCTACAGCTGTTGCATTCAAGTAAATTTATTTAGTCAACAACAACTGTGAATTATTGGAGCTGGCCTCCTTAAAATTAGTCGAGGGTTTTGCGTATTCTTATTTTATTAGGTATAGATACTTATACTTACATAAACAAAGGAGATTGTACTTATGCAATTGTACAAATCTAGACAGTATAAAATTATTTAATGCGGAGTGAAAACACTATAATTTTGAGAATTACGTCCGGAAGGTGCATTTTTTTCTTTGGTGCATATTTTACCCGAGACAACCCGAGCGAACCAGGAGCGTGTCGTTAGTATAGAATATACCGTTCTATTACAGGGCTCGCCTTAAATAGGGAGTTCATTCAGGGAGTGAGTGTTAGAGTGGCTAAGGTATCCGACTCGTTAGCGAGAGGTGCCGGGTTCGAATCCTACTGCGGCCAAGAATCAAATACTTTTTTCGGCGTTATGTACATTAGTTAAATTATAACCGATGCTCTTCTGGTGAGGGAAAACATCGTGCAATCACGAAAATCTACACATCCAGGTGATTGAACCTGTAACCACGATCCAATCTGGTCAGCAAGGCCATGGAGGTCAGAAGGCAATTGCTCCATCTAATGTTAATGATCTGATGCCAAATCATACATAACCAAACATACCAAGATCATAGTCAATTGGCAATACATTGTACCTAATTTTTCTACATATACATACTGTATTGTAGCTGTTAGCTTTCCTAAATAAACAAATAACAGACGCCGACAAATTATTCTTCAGGAGTTTATTCCAAAGAATTCCATATCCCTAATTTATTACGACGACTTGAGTTTTTCAGTTGGAAAACATCCGCTCCCACCACGCCACGCAGACGGATAAGTTATTATTTCTGTTACGGGTCTGGTTGTTAATAAATTCGTATTTAAAAATATTACAAGTACCTTGTAAAGCTTTGCTTACTTTGGGGCTAGAGGGCGCGGTGTAAATAATAAATGTTCAAGTTTTTTATTTTTATTAAACAGCCCTCCCAGTAGTTTCGTCCCACAACGTGTTTGCACATAACTAAATCCTGCAGCGTAGCCTCGAGCCGTTATCCAGTAGCTGGGCTCTAATAACTACCAGTAATAACACGAGGGAATAGCGCTGGGCTCTGGTACCTTGTAATTAGCTTTTGATGTGCTGTATTCCATAAGGAGGGGCTGCAAAATGTGGTGTTTCTAAACTGGTTGGCTAAAATAAAATCTTAAAAAAGTTCTACTTAAATTTTTGCAGCGTTGGCTTTATAACTCAGAAATTTAATTTAGCTCCGTAGGAACACTACACAATTTTACATAGACAAATACGCGGGCAACAGCTAGTCACAAAAAAAATGTAAGGCTTTGTCAAACAGCAAGCGTGGCTCGACGCTCGCGTGGCGTGTCCTTGGCGTGGATATGGAAGTCTTCCCACAAAACCCGCCACGATAGCGCCGACGTCGCAATGACAAACTGCGGCGCAGGATCGCGGCGCGGCATGATAGATTCGCAGATTTTCATAAAAATTCGAAAATGGACGATGGTGTACGGCAAAATTATATTCTTTACTATCTATGAAGATTACAAAAATGCCACTGTTACAAAAGCGCTGATTTGGGAAAGTATTGCAAATCGCGGCGTGACGTGTTGCCTACAGTGTGACTACAACCCACCAGCCTCGCGTCGCGCCAGAACGCTACGCTATCGCCGAACCCGCTGTTTGACAAAACCTTAAAAGTTTGTGAAAAAGTTACAATTTCTTAAATCAAAATCAACTGAACCCAAGAGTGCTAGTAAACGACGGTACTAAGGGATATTCCCAGGACATCAAACTATGTAGTTGAATCACATCAGACATCACTTTGGAAACAAATATAAACAGTCAAAGTGCTCTTGGTCCCATGCGCCGTAACATCAAAGTAAGTTGGGTCGGACAAGCCGTTTCTTATTTATGTCGTTACTGGATTTACGATAAGTTCTTCTTGTTTTCTTCTACATACGAGTACAAAACAAAAAAAGAAAAATCTGGGCGTTAATGTATCGGTTGTGCTCTTGCGCAAGGGCCGGTTCGCCTTGACCATGATCCAGAATTTGGCAGATTAGATAATTACAGTACAGCGACTGCCATCTGACCTCCGTGACCATGCTATCAGGGAAACCTGGCCAGATTGGATCATAGTTACACATTCGAATTGAATGCATACAAATGTAAAGAGCATCGGTTAGCATTGAACTATTGTACATAACTCAGAAAAGAGTCATTGGTACATGGCCGCAGTGAGATTTGAAGCCGATACTTCTCGCTTACGAGTCGCATACCTTAATAACTCGGCCACCGACGCTCCTAGTCACCACATCATACTTGGCTTTAAATGAATGAATGACAATAATGTGTTTAAAATGTGTTATAACAACCGATCTTTTGTAACAACAAGAAGGTAATAAAATAAACGAACTGAATTGAATTCAACATTATGTCACTAATTTTTTCATGAATGACAAACATTCTGGTATTATTTTCATTAGCGAGATTATTTTCATAACATACACTAGAGAAGTTAAAAATGATATTCTGTAGGTAGTCGAAATGACGGGTACGTATTAATGGGCACGTGTCTCGGCGTGGTAACACCAGCATAAAGAGGCTAGTAGTGCAAGGCAGTGTGGAGCGGCATCATCGATGCGCTCGGCGGCGAGGTGACATGTCGAATGACATTACGTGTTTGTCACTGTCACAGTGACAAGTGGCCAGCGGGCGCGGCTTTCGTCCGTCGCGGACAAAGAATAAAATCTTTGGCCCTGGAGTCTATTTTTTGTTTTCTTTTTTTATGTGGCCCTACATACTGGCCAAGAAACCGTTGTCCGCTCGATAGTGCCGTGGTGCCTTGCATTCATTTTATATTGTATGACGTTCATAAGTGTTTGTGAAAACCTAAACTGAATAAACGTATTTGATTTGATTTGTTGATTTGGAAGGCACTCGAGCTGGCGGCAGATCTCCAACGCGGTGGACGGACCAAGTTAGAAAGGCTTTTGATGGGCCCTACATGAGTGCACCAGAAAAGCAGCCATGAGGGAAGAAAGGCGGCGACTGGTGAAGCGCACCAGCTACCCATAACGACCACCGCCACTCTGCTAAGAGTGCTACGACTGAAAAGAAGTCAAAATCACAGTTAGAAGTTAATTGATGGAAATTACATTACCTTGGGGATGGGGAGCGGAAGCGGTGCTGGTCTTGGAAGTACCAGACTGAGGTACGTTTTTATTTTGTACAAATATAAATAGTGTGTAACACTTTTATTATCAGAAATCAGAAATCATTTATTGTAAAACTGTAGTAGGTACATTATAGGTGGTATTTAATTTATAGCAGAACTATAACAGTTTACCCAAATTTGGGTGTACAATAGTATATTATATGTTACAATTTCCATTACTATTAAATTAATAATGTCAAAACAATATTTAGATTATGTCAATTCAATTACAAGTAATAATGTCATCATAATATCCAATTACTGTCACAGATTGAAAAAATCACTTAAACTATAAAATTCTCTGTCAATTAACCATGCCTTTAATTTAGTTTTGAATGCGTTGCCATCAAGCATTTTAATGTCGAGAGGCAAACGATTGAAAATTCTTACAGCAGAGACAAAAACACTTTTAAACATTACTGAGCCATTTGACTTAGGGATACAATAATCATGGCTGTAATTGCTACGTAAGTTGCTTAGATGTGCTGATTTTTTAACAAAATAATCATTATTATTTTTCAAAAATACACATATTTCTAATATGTAAATACCAGTCAATGTAAGTAGATTATTTTTTTTAAATATATTGCGCAGAGATTCCCTTTTATATATGTTAAAAATAAACCTGATACATTTCTTCTGTAATATAAAAGTTGATTGGGCATTTACAGAGTTACCCCAAAAGATAACTCCATAAGTAAGTGAAGGATAAACGGTACCATAATATGCACTCTTAGCGACCTCAGCAGATGCTACGGCTGCTAAGATTGATAAGGCATAACAGCTACTTGATAGTCTTCTGTTGAGAGCACTTATATGTGCTTTCCAATTAAGATTAGTGTCAATGGTCAAGCCAAGAAAATTTGTATCAGTCACTTCTTCAATAACTTGACCATTGTTTACAACATTTAAACGATTAGTATTCTTATTGTAATTTTTAAATGTCAGTATTTTAGTTTTAGCTATATTTATTTTAAAAAAAATTACAACTTACTGTGCAGGAATTTGACCGCTATCTCACCTGTTGCTAATTGACAATGCGGCCGAACATGGAGTATGCCCGTCCAGAAACAGCATACTCAATCTGGCTATGACATAATAATAATAATTATAATAAAACCTTTTATTATCTTCTCATTTCATGCAAATAAACATTTTGTTACATGCAAATAAATAATTATTATAATATAATATTGCAATAATTAATTAGGTAAAGCTAATTTCATAAATCTTTTTTTATATATTTTTAATCATGTTCATAATATTTAATTTTAATTTATTATTGGTATTTATATTTATTGTTTATTTATCAATATATATACTATACATAGCCTAACTGGGTATGACATAGTCCAAAATAAACTGTTTGGGAAACACAAAGCGTTTCATTTCTTAGCCGTTCGCATTGGAAAACTCGAGTCAAAGCGGTTCCTGCGGATTATGTGGAATATCTTCTACATAAGGGTAGAATACCCGCCCGCCACATAATGTTTTCCTTCACCGTAAGGACATCGGTTAGAATTTAACTAATGAATAACTCAGAATAGACTCATTGGTACATGGCCGCAGCGGAATTCTAACTCGGTACCTCGCTTACGAGTCGGATGCCTTAACCACTCGGCCACGGACGCTCCTTTCGGTCGTCAACCCTTGTTCGGCCACCGACAAGTGTTAACGGTTCGATTGGCCGTATTCGGTCAACGACTACTATAAACAGGTATTCAGTACCACCGTACTCGACAAACGTAAACACACCAGAAATTACTCTACTTAATTTTAAGCTGCTTCATTTTAAACAAGATAGAACTGGAAAGAGTTCACTAGTTCGCAGCTAAAATCGAGACCGCAATAACGTTGAACAATTACGTCCTCTTTGACTTACAAACTGTATTACCAGCCTCTTTGATGCTGCACATCCATTTCCAGCCCCATACATTACCGCAATAGAGGCACAGCGACGAATAAAAATGGAAAAGAACGAGCTCTGCGGCGGAAAAAACCAAACGCAACGTTGGTTTTCCATCCCGGATACTGCAGATAGCTCGCAACGATTATTCCATTTTCCAAAACATGAAAACGCCACTGGAACCTGGAACGTTTTTCGTGTACCGCTGATGCGTTTTTGTCTGCTCCTTTTTAATTCTCTTTTGTTTATGGATTTGGCTCTCTCGCGTTGCGGGTAATCCGGAGGGTTGCTAGTTTTGTGCTGGCAGAAATCAATATCATACATCTTGCTTTTGTGTGTACGGTTTATGTGTACTATGAGATCTTGTAGTCTCTCTGCAGGGTAAAATGTGTAACGAACTAATAAAAATAATCATCTTGGCGTTAATGTCCCGGTTGTGCTCTCGCGTTCGAGGGCTCGGGTTTCGGCTCGATTCAGCATTTGACTTTGGAGCGACTGCCATTTGATCTCCGTGACCCTACTACCAGTTGAGCCTGACCAGATTGGATCATGGTTACACATTCAGTCGCCTGAATGTGCAGGTTTCATCACGATGTTTTCCCTCAATGTAGTGCATCGGTTAATATTCAAGTAATGCACATAACTCAGAAAAGAGTCATTGGTACATGGCCGCAGTGGGAGTCGAACCCGATACCTCTCGCTTACGAGTCGGATACCGTAACCACTTGGCCACACGGGAAGTAATCCGACAGAAAACAAAAGTTAGCGACATAAGTAGCTCACAGAATTAGTAAGAAGTGTGTGGGCTGAGCATACCTGACATATTTCGACTAGACTTGACTTGAATTAACATGTAGGATTAAACAATGGTCCTAGGTTCTAGAGTCTCTTACCTCAATAGAACTAACGAAGCAGGCACCAAATCAAAGTTCACTCTAACCAACTTCTAACCAACAGGCGACCTGATTGGTTTAGTTGGTTAACATGCCGGTTTGCCATACAGAGGTCCCGGGTTCGATTCCCGGCGGCAGAAATTACAATGATGAATTTTAATTTCTGTTACGGGTCTGGGTATTATGTGTACAAAAAGTATGTATTTAAAAAATAAATAAGTAGTTTATCAGTTTTCTAGCACCCGTAACACGTTTTGCTTACTTTGGGGCTAGATGGCGCTGTGTGAATTGTTCAAGCATATTTATTTATTTATTTACTTATATAGTTGTTTAATTCTACACATCAATTCAACAGTCGTGACTAGTCAATTCTCCAATGACGCTCTCAACTCGATTCCAAACCGGATATAACCAGACCACTACGATGCCTCAGATAAAGTTAGCTGTGTTCGGTCTGGCTCCAGTGCGAATGGAAATGCCGTGAAGTTTTTAATTAAATTCACACTCGATGAAACGCATTAGTGAAATATCGATGGGAGCGGCGAGAGGAAGTCCGCTCAGTTTTTTCTCATTAATTGTTTTGTTAATCATAGCGTGCGTTTTATAAATTTTTGTGAAGTCACCGTTGTTTTTTTTTAAATTACACTAGCCAAGGAGGCGATTCTCGCGCTATTGCATTGCAAGTTCGACATTTTCTCCAGCCAAAACTGTATTAAAACGTCACTGAAATTGATTTTCGAGAATATTCAATATTAAGGGAGATATGTGTCTAGAAAAAATGTCGAATTCGAGATGTCACAGCGCGAGAATTCGGACCCTGGCATTTGACCGCCATCTGACCTGGTGATAAGTGACGATGCGGCTGTTGATGGAGCATGCCTGTATAGGAACAACCTATTCACTCTAGCCTTGGAGACGTCTAGATTATTATGATTAGGGAATGCACTTGCAGGCAACGCGTTAAATTCCTTATCCCACTGGCTCTGGGGTCGTCACAACACGTCTGTCCCAAAAATGAAACAATTCACCACATTGAAACATTGATTTGTACAAGCGCTACTGACCCGTTCTGTTTATGAGCTTACGTAGACTCTGTCTAAAAAGTCAAGTGACTTGGGAAATTATGAGGATTGAAATCAACAAGTAAGCAACCTGACGTTGAATAAATATTGTAGCTACTATCGTGTTGTATTAATTATTCAATCAGTTCTGCTTACTTGTAGATTTCGTACAATCTTATAATTTTCCAAGTCGCTTGACTATTTAGACATAGTCTTCAGCGCACGTTTATGTAGGTACGCGAGAGTTTGCGTGCGTTATACTAGGACCACGATAAGTCCGAATTGACTGACAGTAGTAAAATTATAAAATGTGGATATGGCAATAATCTGGGGATAATCTGTTCTTGTCAGTCCTTGTCAGTCATTCTTGTAAACATTCAGATATGTGGCTTCAACTTGTACTTTTAGTTTGACTAAATTATTAATCATGCTGAAAATTATCACTCTCACTTCCTTTTTAATTTTTTTGCTCATTATTTATAAATATTTTTCATAACTTACGAAAATAAACGATCCTACAGAATTCAAATTGTTTGTTATGACATTTATGAATGACGTCCTATTACTTTTAAAAAACTTGTCATACAGAGGTTCTTTCTTTTTTAAATAAGTGATTCGGACTTTGTGTGGTCCTATCTCTTTCACACTCGTGGTAAATTGCTAGAAATAGAAAAGACAAGCAATAGAGGGCAAGCGTTTCTAAAATAGGGCCCAATGTTCGAGTTACGAGTGATACTATATGAATGACATCCGAAATGTTTATTAAACGATCAAAAGGGTCACAGACTTATCATGAAATGATAAAGTACTATACATTTTATTTTCTTACATTTCACAGTTTTACAGCAGTTAAATACATATAACATATAGGTACATTATGGTTGAAATGCCAATGACAAAACTGCATTTAAATTTTTATTTATGTAGCCACTAAGCAGCTTAAACTAAAGTTACTCCTTTTGCTATCCAGTGGAGTTCTAAAATACCAGTTGCAACTTGTTGACATTATATGATACAAATTCTGAAATAAAAATTCTAGCAACGCGCTTTCTCCGTTCACAGCTTGCTTGGAATCACGTCCAATATCAAAGTTATATTAACAGCGGACTTTCTTTTACACCTTCGAAAGAGGCGCTAGTTCCAACTTTGTTACTCGTACTCAGCATTAGAAAGTTTAGTTCCGAGTTTTGCCACCGGTTTATGTGCAATGAAGTGAGTGCATCTGTGGGGTGGGTTGTATGCAAGCATTGCATGCCTTGCAGTTTGCAAAACTATCCGAGATTCGATGTCGGAGTGGAAAGATATAACGACGTCCATTCTCAGTGTGGTCGGTAGTTTAAACTTTGATTATTTTGTTTCGAATTGCCGATAGTTACATATAAGGAGTGTCGATTGTCTAATGGTTAAGGAGTCCGATTCGTACTCCGATTCGACTCCGGTATTTCGAAAAGCGCAGATTTTTTTTTGTATAGGCAAACAGGCAAGCAGGCCACCTGATGGGAGGTAGTCACCACTGCCTATAGACATTAGCAACACCTAGAGTATCGCTAATGCTAAGCGTTGCCCACCTCTATAACGCGTTGCTCTGGCAGCAAAAAGGAAAATGCCCCTCCACTGCCAAAGGCACGGTTCTCTAAATCCCCACCCTATGGAGCACTGGAGACCTTGCGCACTGGCAGAAAAACAATACAATTTAATGTATAGGTTGATTACGTCTTTTCTGAGTTATGTTCATTAGCTAAACACTAACCTATTCTTTTACGGTGAGGGAAATCATCGTGATGAAATCTCGGAATATATATATATATTTTTTTTAATTTATTTATGACCAAGGACACTACATTACAATAATCACATAATTTAAATAAACAATAATCATACTATTAAAAAACATAACAAATTACAAAATTTATTAATCGATTCGGAATTGCTGTGCTGTGGCACACCCTGTCAACAAAAGGACCTCACTCAGCATGAGCCACGGCCGGAGCCGCGGCGCTGATCTTCCGCGAGACCCGAATGTTATTCATATATGTTTTTCTGAGTTATGTACATAAGTTGAACACCCGATGATCTCACGGTGAGGGAAAACATCGTAATGAAACCTGCGCATTCAGGCGACTGTATGTGTAACCATGATCCAATCTAGTTAGGTTTCCCTGTTTAGAGGATCACAGAGGTCAGATGGCAGTCGCTCGCACTGCAATGACCTGATCTGCCAAATCCTGGATCATGGTTGAGGCACAGTTGAGTCCTGGATCAGGTTGATCACAACTAGGACATTATTATTGTTTTTAATAATAATAATACACTGTAAAACTGACCTATTACACTGTCTTTAATGTATATTATGGGTATATGGCTGAAATAAACGAATTTTATTTTTTATTTTATTTTTATTAACGCTAACATGGCCACATATAAGTGTTGTGGTATCTGACAGAGTAGAAAATAGCACAAATTTAAAAGAAGTTGTCCTTGTAGTAAGTGAAATAATGTGCTCTGCCTACGCGGTGTATCTATGTATGTATGTAGGTAAGTCTTTATTGCATAATAAATAACTACAGGAATAACAAAAGTATAATTTTACAATGCAAACGCGGGCTTATTCCATAATGGGATTTCTTCCAGCCTACCCTTTGTATGAACTAACAGGAGCTAAAGCATTCCTAAACCTTTCACAAAGTTTCTAAATCTTCTAAATCCACACTCCAGTGAAAATTGCGAGGAAACTACAGAGAAGCTAGTGGGCGATTAGTGGGACTTTAAAATTCCCTGTATGGTGGATATTTTAAATTATGCCAACACGGAATATTTAAGCGTTTTCCGGCTATAGCTCATGCCTAGTGGATTGGAAATCCAATATCTGAAATTAGACATTTGACTAGCAAATTCTTGTTCAAAAAGGCTGTACACAAGCATTATCTACATTCCCCATAATTAAATTGTTCCCCCTATTATTTACTCCTATGTACTTATCTTCAGTATGTATTTGTTGTTTAACTATTTCTTGTATCTTTGTAAAATTGTATTAATTTAGCATTTATTGATGTAAAGTATCCCTTCATTCACCTTTTCTTATTGTTTCTCCCGCACCGCCCACCGTTTTCGATTAATTTTTCACGGTTGACTGGTAGATAAGGCTACTTTAGCTTTAAGTCCGCCAATGTACCTTTAGTGCATAAAGTTTTAATAAATAAATAACGGAAATTGAGCTCTCGGTTAGAACTAATTTGGAAGTGGTTACAGTGATAGCTGTAATGACATAAATTTGTTTTTTTTATGAACTACAACAGACAAACAGGCAAGCGGGCCACTTGATGGGATGTGGTCACCGCCGCCTATGCACATCAACTACGCCTAGCAATATTGCGGTGCCCGCCTCTAAGAAGGCCTTTAATTATAACCTCTTGAACGATCGCATGTCCAAAGGGAACACTGTGGCTGGTTAATTGGTCGTAATCGTTACAATTTGATGAAATAGAACAGCTTTAACAGTTTTCATTTTTTTTTCATGATATAATGTTGATTCTTGACTGAGAGGTCAAAGTACGCTATTGCCATCCATTTGGCACGAACTATAATGCTATTATTGCAATATTATAATGGATAATGGTACACTCTACGTGCACCTGTTAGGATCAAACAGGATTTGTACGACATAAAAAAGAACAAATATGGATGTTAGGTTTGGGTAATGGTTGGGAACTACATTATGTGTCTGCAAAAATGATGTATGAAGTGTACATTTTAAGATATCAATTAATTTAATTTTTAAATATTGGTTTACTGTTTATAATAACTTGTATGCATAGGGTTTGTCTTTGTCTTAAGTGTTTTGTATAGGTTTATTTCGTTTTATGTTGTTTGTGTATTTATATATATATATGGGCTTCAATTGCCTAAAATAAATAATTAAATTACGGATGTGCCTAAAAATATGGCGTATCAGCACGCTCATGGTCTATCATCGCCATAGAAATTGAACTAAGGGGCAGTCCTCCTTACGGAGTAAGGAGTTTCTTGGTAACTTTAATTATCATCATCATCATCATCATCATCATCATCACAGCCCGTAACAGTCCACTGCGAGACTTAGGGCCCCTCCCACGAAGGGATAGGTTATTGCCATAATCTCCACGCTTGGCAGGCGGGTTGGAGATCGCAGTGTTATAATATAAAAATGGAGAATACTGCTGCCCATTTTCCAGACTACGGAGACTCTTGATCTTTTGCCTCGAAAACATTAGTTGCCTTGTACGACACCCATGAGTGTAAGGGGTTGGTGCTATTCTACTCTGCTGGACACCAAAGGTTGATAACTAGTGGATATGGCGCGGTTTCATTCACGTGGCGTCCTATCCCTACCTACCCATTTTTTTAACCCCTTCCACTTGAATCACTCTATCTATTGTTGAAAACCGCATTAAAATCCGTTGCGTAGTAAGATCTAAGCGTACATAGATACACGGGAAGCGACTTGGTTTTATACAATAAAGACACACATTTTATAAATTCTAAGCATCAAGTATAATATTTTATAAATTCACAATTTTCCTCGAAAGTCACGTAAAAATGAAATGTAGAGTTCTACTGATTTATAATGTAGAGATCGCGGAGAGATGCCTCGCAGCCGGAGGTAGAGCGGGTAAAGTGAACAAAACCTCCGGCGGCTACACTCTCTTTTTTGCGAACTTTTATATCGCATACGAGAGCCGGTAGAGTCGACTCTATCAATCATTTTTGATGAACCGTGTGTTTTTGGGGTTAGAGGGGTTCAGTGGAAACAAATGATGTGTTTTCTTACTGGTGTGAGTGTGTAAAGATCTGCCAACGTTAGATGGAATCATAGAGTAATCCTTTGTTTTCACAAAAGCTATGTGTGCCGTAACTGTAATGTGCGAAAGAGGTGAAATATGTAAATAATAAATAAATAAATTGATTTGGTAAGCCTGTACATTATCACAGCCCATAACAGTCCACTGCAGGATTTAGGGCCTCTCCCACGAAAGGGATTGCCAAAATCTCCACGCTTGGCAGGTACAATAATGAGTAACTTAAGATCTAACATGTGGCGTTTGTTAAACATATTTAGGTCCCTTTGAGGTAAGTGAAGGTAAGTTAAACTTGTGTTTTGAGAATCAGTGGTTCCATACTGTGCGCTGCTACATGTTAACATTATGCGTGTGTTTGACTGAATTAATATTATCAAACGAAAATAGAATGGAGAAGAAATTTGTATAAAATATAGTTAAAATACTTTAATACGTAGGGTAAAAGCCGGATACTTGCCCCAATGGGATAGTTGCCCCAGTTTCGAATACACTATGTAAGGGATGTTGGTGGCGTTAGCGCTTTATCACAATTGGAAGTGGGGCACTTTCCCGCAAAAGTCCCGAAGGCCTCAGTGCCATGTAATTCATCAGCGTAGGCGCACGCGTTTTGTCCCAGTGAGCAAAATTCTTAAGCGTTGAATCTTTGACTTATAATATTAAATATATTACTATATAATATTGAATATCTTTATTACTGATTATGGTATCGGTCTACTTTTTGCATTAGGGTTTAAATTACATTGTATAATAAGTTTTATTTATTTCACAAATAAAAAGGGCAACTATCCGTATCAAAAAGGATAGTTGCCCCATTTACTTTGGCGGATAGTTGCCCTTAGGGCAAGTATAAAATTATATAACAAGGACTTTTTTCCAACTTATTGGGACTTCTTGCTTTATAAAATAAATATGTATTAGTCTGTTTTATTCTAGGTGAACAAAATGCCTCAGAAGTACAAGCGAAAATCGGACGTGGTGCCGCGCCACATTAGCTAGACAGAAGATAGTTGGCGATAAAGGGGAGAGGTGAGGGGGGCTGAAAATCAACTTCCTCACCAACACCGCATAGAAGACTGCCTTCTGGGATAGTCTCGAAGAAACGCTGCCACGCGGCATATGTTATCATCTGAACAGATCGTGGTTGGTATGGATCTCATGGCATGGTCTAATTGAGACCCAAAACCGGATGAAATAGAGAAGAAAAAGCAGTAAAGCGGATCCGGCCTGACAGGCGATGATGGGATGGTGATGATTTTATAATTTAAATCATTAAAACTGAGTACTATGTTTTTACAATAACCATTAATATTTTGATTAGTGTTATTAGTAATATTTGTAATAAAGGCACTCAGTAAATAATAAACATTGTTTATATTCAACGAAATCATAGTGAGGCGTCTATCCCCGCACGAGGCAACTATCCCCCGTAGCATTTTTACCGTGGGGCAACTATCCGCCACAGTAGGCAACTATCCCCCTTTTGAGAGGTCAAGTAAAACAGGATTTACTCAAAACCAATAGTAATTACGTTTACGAATATAGGCTATTATAGAAGATATTAAATATAGGCTAATATAGACCTATATTTTGATATACATATTGCATATTTCTTAGTAAGTATATATTTCTTCATAATAGAGCTTTTTCGAAAAGTGGGGCAAGTATCCGGCTTTTACCCTATATACGACAATCTGTTATGATGTAAGTCATTTTCGAAATCATTGTATAATTGAGAACTATTTGAGAATCGAGAACTTTATTAAATAGAATCTATCCAAAAAGATAAGATAATCCAGACTTATGAAGGCGTCTCTACTCAGTTCCCTGTTCCGTTAAACTTTAAACCGTATTGAGTACGAATGCTCTCGCAAACCCTGTTTGACTTCAGAAAGTAATTCCCGCTCAGCGTTATTGTTAACAATGCCCATTTACTTTATTCTTCAAACATCTTCAAGCCCATTTTTAATGGGCTCCACCTGCAAACGAGTTGAGAAAGTTGAAGCATGTTTAAATTTAAATGAAACTCAGAGGCAATTTGTTTTATTAGAAGAAATATAATCCTTTCTACTAGCTTTTATTTAACTTGCAATGTAACTAATCTTGAAAGTCTAATTTGACCCACTTCCCGGTGTGTAATTGAGCTGAAATTTGGTAAACCTATGTAACTTGGATGATACGCAATTATATGGTACCATGGAGCTGGTCTGATGATGGAGTCGGAAGGTGGCCATAGGAAGTCCTAAACTACGCATGTTAAACCCATCGAGCTTGGGCTCATTTGTCTTGAAAAGTGCTCGGTCTGATCTTAGAGAACGCGGGTTTTTTGGTCTCTATGAAAAAATATTTTTCATTTGAGAAGTTGTGTTGGTTTCATGCGTTGAACCTAAACGAATGAAATTATACTAAAACATTGTCTAAAAGACTGAAACAATTTTACATAAAACATAGCTAAGAACCTACTCGATTGAACTAGCTTTCATACATACAAATCGCATCGATATCGGTCCATCCGTTTTTGAGCTAAATACGAAGGCTACAGCCGAAGGATAAAAATAAACGAAAAAAAAATTAATTAAATTCATTTATTAATTAAAATCCTGGCGCACCATCATTATATGAATTTTTACTAAAAATAAAGAATATGCTGCCTGTTAAATATATTAATGTACCTATCCTTTTCATTATTATTCTTTTTTTCATGACTATGTCCTCTAGAGGACATCACATTATTGTGAAGTCACATAGGCCTACCTGTGGACAATGAAGACGCTTCTAACGATAAGTAAGTAGGTACCTACTTAGTTTAGAAGTTATGAGGCAACAAATAAACATTCATACTAGTCAAAATCAAAACCCTTTTTGCAAAAGCAAGCACTGCTGATTCACTGTATGTAGAATTGAGAGATCGAAAAGACGGTAGTAGGTATCAGGGCGTGGGTTTGATTCACTAGACATCTTACCTTTTATTATAATGACAAAATTAAATTATAAGTACAAGTTTAAAAAAATGACGAAGTCGTCAGGAGCGAAATACGCCAACAAGTCAGATTTTGTGTGTACGTTACTAGTAGAAAGTAGTAGCAAAATATAACATCTGCAGATGGGCTGCCTTGTTCCGTCCCTGCATTTGCATTAGTGTGTGTTATAGAGATGTGTGATATTTTGTCTCGTATTTCAACTCGGATTGTACTCTCTGCTTCTGGATATAAATTTTTTTCTCTATGATTTCAACAGACGAAAAAATGGGATAGCAAGATGCATAATCATTGTAAGTGAGCGAACAGGAAATATTTGTGATTTGTGTTTAGTCTGTTATGTCTGTGGTTTTTGTCTTTTAACATCATACAGAAATAATTTACTAACGTAAAAGAGTAGCCATCACAAACAAAAAGTATGTACCAACCTGTCACGTGCGGGAGGTGCGGGGGGAGGCTGCTAAGTCATAGAATGAGACATTACAGATGCGACCATACAATTTTATTCTACCTACTCAATCAATAAATTGAGAATAAACTCAAAAACTACTAGACCGATTTAAAAAATTCTTTGACTATTAGAATGCTACATTGTCACTGAGTGACGGAAAATAATTGGTTGACGCGGAAAAGTTGATTGTTTACAGAGAAACGAACTGCGCGCCGGTGAAAGCCACCGAGAACGTCTAGTATTAACTAACTCTTTGGGCGATTTTTTTAAGACAAATGAGATCCATTCTTCTTTTTTTTCGTTTCATGAAAATCTAAAACAATATCTTAAGTTTCATAGGTAAACTATTTTTATCATAAAATTGACATCGTCAACTTATTACAATAATACATTATGATAGTAGGTACATATCGGACCCGAAGAGTAGCTGGTACTTAGTAACTTAAACAAATGTGTAATTTCAGTAGGTAAATCCAGAGCGGTGCCCCTTCTGTAGGTTTATTTTTCTTAATCTATGACCTGCATAAAATGGCGGTTTAAACCAATCCAGTAAAAAATTTACTTAATCAAAAGGGTCAGCTTATTTTAGTAATAGGTTTTTATACTGACCGATGTACGCTATTTTTTTTCTTATTGGCGCTCGAATGATTTGTACAAGTTTTTTAAAACGCAAGAGGGAATTTTTTGGATAGCCAAGCTAATGTCAGATTAGTCTTCGTCGCGCGATATCTAAGAACTGACTGCAGCAACTGCGGTCCATGAACCAACGCGAGGTTAAAAGAAAATACTTGCGGCGTCTCCTCTATTACGTTAGTAAATTATTTCTCTATGTTTAACGTGGACTTGTGCAGGGATAGCCACCCTTATGGCGCATATCGTAGGCATTTGTGTAATTTTAATATCACAGGTTAGGTTAGGAATTTGTCGGCTGGCAGTCGACGCGGCGGAATTTATTGGTGCCTCTTAATTACAGATATATCGCGATCGGTTTTAAATTGCGTCGACGGTGTGAGATAAAGTCTCATCTTCAGTTTAGATTTATTTTATACAACAAGTGGGACTGGCCTGGACATGTATTCCGCATGCCAAACGAATTGTGGGCAAAAATATCCACCGACTGGACCCTACAACTCCTACAAGGAAGCGCGGAAGGCCGAGGCGGAGATGGCGGGACGAGTTGGACGCCTTTTCTAAGGATTGGCCGAGAAAAGCATCAGACAATGCTTGCATTGTTGTAATCCGGTTTCAAGCCTACCCCTACAAGAAAAAACCACTGAATGTAAAACTGTACTGATATTAATAATTAATTATCTCCCTACCTATATGATACATGAAAAAATAAATGATGATATTTTTACTTTTGTTAAAAAAAATTAACCCAATACCGGGTACATAATGTCTTCGTCGAACTATTTTTCTTATGAAATTGTTTACGAAAACGTTTCATTTAAATATTATTTACCAAAAGATACTTATCACTTCCTCGAAATTCGTTGCACATAATATTCACTTCGTCGAATTTCGTTGCTTATAATACTCACTTCGTTGAATTTCATTACATATAATACTCTTTTTGCATAACGTGTAATATCCCATGATTCAAAATATGGCAGATCAGGTTATTACAGTGGAATGACTGCCACCTGACCTCCGTAACTATGTTAACAGGGGAACCTGAACAGATTGGATCATGGTTTCACATTCGGTCGCTTAATTGTGCAGGTTTCATCACGACGTTTTCCCTCACCGTAAGAGCATCGGTTAGCATTAAACTAATGTACATATCTCAGAAAAGAGTCATTGGTACCTGGCCGCATGTGGTACCTTTCACTTATGACTCGGATACCAACCACTAGGCCACGGACGCTCTCATACCAAAGTAAAAATATGGACCCCAATATATCATATTAACATCTTCAAATTTGGTAGAGTATGATACAATGATTGATCAAAATCAATTGACGTCTGTTTGCACGTATAATTGGAAAGCCTCGCCGGGTGTGTTGACTCTTTGTGATGGAAGAACCTCTTACGTAAGAACTAGCCGTTCTCTGCGGATTTCACCCGCGCGCAGTCCGGGTCTCTGTAAACATTCAACTATCCTGCAGGATAGCCATTTTTCCCGGGATCAAAAGAAGTAGGTATTATATTGTTAAATGTGATTTTTTTTGCTATCATCATCACAGCCCTTAACAGTCCACTACATGACTTAGGGCCTCTTCCACGAAAAGGGACGCTATTGCTATAATCTCCACGCTTGGCAGGCGGGTTGGAGTTAACAGTGTTATAAATATAACAAGGGAAACCGCTTCTGCCCATTTTCCAGCCTACGGAGATTCTAGATATTTTGTCTCGAAACCATTAGTCGCCTGAACGACACCCACGAGTGTAAGGGGTTGGTGCTATTCTGGTCTGCTGGATATTATACGGCCAAATAATTACTAGGTTTTATTATAAAGCCATAGCAGTACTCGGGCCAGATTGAAGCGATTGAAGAATGGATAGGTAATCGTAGGTCTAACCAATCCTGCAAATGTTTCCACCGTCAATCATTAATCGGCCAATATCTATAAAGTTTCGGCGTAAACAGAGTGAATTGCCATAATCATTCCCTCAGGTCTAATTAAAAGGTTCAGTAATGACCGACACTTCATTTAAATACCTGTCTTTAAAGGGTAACTGAAATTAATGGTAAACCTCGGATGCTTCTGAAGGCAGTAAATTTGCATTGTTTGAGATTGAAACAGTTGAACGTCTCAGTTTGAGGGAAACGTGACGATTAAATGTTCGATTCATCTGTCCTTTGGATCTGGAATATTGAAGCATGTAATTGGTTAGCGAAATAATTTTGATTTCGTAATGAAGCGTGCTCATTGACAAAAGTGAAGATTATGAGTGACAGAAATTAATGAGCGACAAGATAATTAATTATTGCATAAATACATAGAGTTCAATGAACACAAAAGTAATTCATTATATGATTTGGTTTATTTTATTTTTACTTAGACTAGTAGCTACATTGTGGGGTGCTTTCTTGTATGAAAGCAATAATTCTATGCTTATAACTTGGCGATCTCTTTTATTAACCTAGTGTAATAAAAATATTGTTATTATGTAGGATCTTTAAGAGAAATAAATAAATCTAAATCTAAATATAAATCTACGGCAGATAAAGCATTAAAGTAAGAAAAGAGCGTTAAGAAGCATGGAAGGATTATTAATGAATAATATTATGGGAATAGTGTAAGAAGAAGGACGTGCTGGAGTGAAAGAATAATATGTAGTAACTAGGATAGACAGTTTTTTCGTTACAATATTCCGGTCTTTAACCTTACTCGTTGCTATGTCATAAGTTAAATGATAAGTCTTGTAAAGTGATCAGAATCAACAGATTATTAATTAATTAATTTTACAAATTAACAAATTTATTAATTTTTGTAGCAGTACGTATGCTATTTGATGTTTTCGGTAGAGTAGAATATAGCTCCAAGCTCTTTCGCTCACCAGTGTCAACAAGATTTGAGGTAAAACCTTCGTAAACCAGCGTTTTCTATGATAAATGAATGAGCCGCTATTCATTTTCTATCTATTGTCAACTTTAAGTATCACATCTTTTTTTTGCCACTAAGATGGCAAACATGCTTACGGCTTGACTGATGGTAAGCAGTCACCGCAGCCTATGGATGATTGCAATAGTAGGAGCATCACTGACGCGTTGCCGACCCTGTTAAAACCTTTTCAACCCTTTCGTGAAGAACGCCATCCAGGGACAACCTCTCCAGGTAGTTCATTCCACAACCTTTGTGTGTGTGGGAGAAAGTTCCTTTGGAACCGCACAGTTTACAACCATGAAATAACATATTGACTTATTGATTAATTATAACTATCTGCAAAGCCCAAAGATTTTGGCAAAAACCTCACATATACTAATGCGAAAGTGGCTCTATTAGTAGAGTATTTATGAGTTATCGACGAAGTAAAAGAAGATGGATGAAAAGAGTTGTGGATATGCGAGGCTAGGGAGTTGTGTCAGGACAGAGCAAAGTGGCGGTCCATAGTCTCTGCCTACCCCACCTGTGGGACACAGGCGTGAGCTTGATGTATGTATGTATGTAAACGAAGAATTATTTTAAGACTTCATTCTCCTACTTTTGTCTAAAATTTAATTCGAAAACACCAGACATTATTTCTTCACAATTGCGCAATATCTTATTATCGAGTCGATTAACAACTGTAACTTTCACTTTATTCTCCGATGCTTACCTACCTACGTAACATAATAATCGTCTATGAACAAGTACTGACCTAACAATATACTGTCCCATCCCTTACCAGACCAAAATTGATAAGTAAGCAAGAATTAATTACAAAGTCAATGAACAAACTCCCGGACAATCAATTAACTTTTGCATTATAATCTCCGCATACATAAGTAAGGAAACCCTCTTTACTATGCAGCCTTAACTGGTTGTCAACCTATTAGAAAATTCCATTTATTATTTACATACTAATTTTAAAACTTTCTCTGTCAGATGGCTAGAGTTTAAATGAAATTGGCTCTCCTCCACCAACTTAGATTAAAGTCGATATAGCTCGCTGAAACAACAAACTAGAGCTTGTGTACATTTATTGTACGGTGAGATGAGATAGTAAGATAAAGCAACTATATTGTATCGAAGCGAAGACCGCGCAGCATAATATTATTCAGTGCTTTTATAGGTTGTTTATCTGATTTAATTACATTGTATCGAGTATCCATGAGATCCTAAATGGCAAGAATAAAGGGAGATGTATGAAAAAAATTGTGGATATTAACAAGGCTAGGGAGTTGTGTCAGTACAGAGCAAAGTGGCGGTCCATAGTCTCAGCCTACCTCACCTGTGGGACACAAGCGTATGTTTTATGTATGTATCAAGTAATAAAATGAGACCAATAACGTATAGGCCGTTTATGTCGTCCAGGAAGAAGGATATATAAAATAAACATGCTTGGACAATTCACACAGCGCCATTTAACCTCAAAGTAAGCAAAGCTTATGTAATGGGTGATACTAAACAGATAAACTACTTATATATTATTTTTTGGATATTCCAAGTTAAATAAATGTATATAAAAATCACAAAAAGCTTTTATTTAACTTGCAATGTTTGGGTCAAATCTTGCAAGCCTAATTTGACCTACTTTCCGGCGTTCAATAGAGCTGAAATGTAACTTGGAACTGATTATGTCGGAGTCGGAATGTGATCATAGGACGGCAACAAGATAACCCCATTTGTTTGGGCTCTTTGTCATGGTCTTGATGAGTACCGGTGTACCTGGATTGTATTGGTATTCAGTTAAAATAGGACGTAAATTATATTTGATAACTTGTATTTTTCTCAGTGACAAATGAGCCGACAGCCCATGGTAAGCGGTAACTGTCGCGCATATTAGGTTTCATATAATAAAAAGGAGAACAGCAGATGCATTGATAGTAAGAAGTGGCTGAGCATACCTGACATATTTCGACTAGACTTGACTTGAATTAACATGTAGGATTAAACAATGGTCCTAGGTTCTAGAGCCTCTAACCTCAATAGAACTAACGAAGCAGGCACCAAATCAAAGTTCACTCTAACCAACTTCTAACCAACAGGCGACCTGATTGGTTTAGTTGGTTAACATGCCGGTTTGCCATACAGAGGTCCCGGGTTCGATTCCCGGCGGCAGAAATTACAATGATGAATTTTAATTTCTGTTACGGGTCTGGGTATTAGGTGTACAAAAAGTATGTATTGAAAATATAAATAAGTAATTTATCAGTTTTCTAGCACCCGTAACACGTTTTGTTTACTTTGGGGCTAGATGACGCTGTGTGAATTGTTCAAGCATATTTATTTATTTACTTTAGTGTAAAAAAGTGTTTTAATCTATATTTATGTATTGTTTAATCCTACACCTCAATTCAACAGTCGTAACTAGTCGATTCTCCAATGACGCTCTCAACTCGATTCCAAACCGGATATAACCAGACCACTACGATGCCTCAGATAAAGTTAGCTGTGTTCGGTCTGGCTCCAGTGCGAATGGAAATGCCGTGAAGTTTTTAATTAAATTCACACTCGATGAAACGCATTAGTGAAATATCGATGGGGGCGGCAAGAGGAAGTCCGCTCAGTTTTTTCTCATTAATTGTTTTGTTAATCATAGCGTGCGTTTTATAAATTTTTGTGAAGTCACCGTTGTTTTTTTTTAAATTAGACTAGCCAGGGAGGCGATTCTCGCGCTATTACATTGCAAATTCGACATTTTCTCCAGCCAAAACTGTATTAAAACGTCACTGAAATTGGTTTTCGAGAATATTCAATATTAAGGGAGATATGTGGCTAGAAAAAATGTTGAATTCGAGATGTCACAGCTCGAGAATTCGAACCCTGGCATTTGACCGCCATCTGACCTGGTGATAAGTGACGATGAGGCCGTTGATGGAGCATGCCTGTCTAGGAACAACCTATTCACTTTAGCCTTGGAGACGTCTAGATTATTATGATTAGGGAATGCACTTGCAGCAACGCGTTAAATTCCTTATCCCACTGGCTCTGGGGTCCTCACAACACGTCTGTCCTAAAAATGAAACAATTCACCACATTGAAACATTGATTTGTACAAGCGCTACTGACCCGTTCTGTTTATGAGCTTACGTAGACTCTGTCTAAAAAGTCAAGTGACTTGGGATATTATGAGGATTGAAATCAACAAGTAAGCAACCTGATGTTGAATAAATATTTTATCTACTATCGTGTTGTATTAATTATTCAGTCAGTTCTGCTTACTTGTAGATTTCGTACAATCTTATAATTATCCAAGTCGCTTGACTTTTTAGACATAGTCTACAGCGCACGTTTATGTAGGTACGCCAGAGTTCGTGTGCGCTATGATAGGACCACGATAAGTCCGAATTGGCTGACAGTAGTAAAAATTATAAAATGTGGATATGGCAATAATCTGGGGATAATCTGTTCTTGTCAGTCCTTGTCAGTCATTCTTGTAAACATTCAGATATGTGGCTTCAACTTGTACTTTTAGTTTGACTAAATTATTAATCATGCTGAAAATTATCACTCTCACTTCCTTTTTAATTGTTTTGCCCATTATTTAATAATATTTTTCATAACTTACGAAAATAAACGATCCTACAGAATTCAAATGATTTGTTATGACATTTATGAATGACGTCCTATTACTTTTAAAAAACTTGTCATAAGACTTGTCATACAGAGGTTCTTTCTTTTTTAAATAAGTGATTCGGACTTTGTGTGGTCCTATCTCTTTCACACTCGTGGTAAATTGCTAGAAATAGAAAAGATAAGCAATAGAGGGCAAGCGTTTCTAAAATAGGGCCCAATGTTCGAGTTAAGAGTGATACTATATGAATGACATCCGAAATGTTTATTAAACGATCAAAAGGGTCACAGACTTATCATGAAATGATAAAGTACTATACATTTTTTTTCTTACATTTCACACTTTTACAGCAGTTAAATACATATAACATATAGGTACATTATGGTTGAAATACCAATGACAAAACTGCATTTAAATTTTTTTTTATGTAGCCACTAAGCAGCTTAAACTAAAGTTACTCCTTTTGCTATCCAGTGGAGTTCTAAAATACCTAGTAGTAAAATACGTAGTAGAGATAGTAACCAGTTGCAACTTGTTGACATTATATGGTACAAATTCGGAAATAAAAATTCTAGCAACGCGCTTTCTCCGTTCACAGCTTGCTTGGAATCACGTCCAATATCAAAGTTATATTAACAGCAGACTTTCTTTTATACCTTCGAAAGAGGCGCTAGTTCCAACTTTGTTACTCGTACTCAGCATTAGAAAGCTTAGTTTCGAGTTTTGCCACCGGTTTATGTGCAATGAAGTGAGTGCATCTGTGGGGTGGGTTGTATGCAAGCATTGCATGCCTTGCAGTTTGCAAAACTATCCGAGATTCGATGTCGGAGTGGAAAAATATAACGACGTCCATTCTCAGTGTAGTCGGTAGTTTAAATTTTGATTATTTTGTTTTGAATTGTCGATAGTTACATATAAGGAGTGTCGATAGTCTAATGGTTAAGGAGTCCGGTTCGTACTCCGATTCGACTTCGGTATTCCGAAAAGCGCAGATATTTTTTTGTATAGGCAAACAGGCAAGCAAGCCACCTGATGGAAAGTAGTCACCACTGCCTATAGCCATTAGCAACACCAAGAGTATCGCCAATGCGTTGCCCACCTCTATAACACGTTGCTCTGGCAGCAAAAAGGCAAATGCCCCTTCACTGCCAAAGGCACGGTTCTCTAAATCCCCACCCCATGGAGCACTGGAGACCTTGCGCACCGGCAGAAACACAATACAATTTAATGTATAGGTTGATTACGTCTTTTCTGAGTTATGTTCATTAACTAAACACTAACCGATTCTTTTACGGCGAGGGAAATCATCAAGATGAAACCTCGGAAAGTATTTTTTTATTTTTTATTTATTTATTGATGAACAAGGACACTACATTACAACAATCACATAATTTAAATAAACAATAATCATACAATTAAAAAACACATAACAAATTACAAAATTTATAAATCGATTCGGAATTGCTGTGCTGTGGCAAACCCTGTCAACAAAAGGACCTCACTCAGCATGAGCCACGGCCGGAGCCGCGGCGCTGATCTTCCGCGAGACCCGCATGTTATTCATATATGTTTTTCTGAGTTATGTACATAAGTTGAACACCCGATGATCTTACGGTGAGGGAAAACATCGTAATGGAACCTGCACATTCAGGCGACTGTATGTGTAACCATGATCCAATCTAGTTAGGTTTCCCTGTTTAGAGGATCACAGAGGTCAGATGGCAGTCGCTCGCACTGCAATGACCTGATCTGCCAAATCCTGGATCATAGTTGAGGCACAGTTGAGTCCTGGATCAGGTTGATCACAACTAGGACATTATTATTGTTTTTAATAATAATAATACACTGTAAAACTGACCTATTACACTGTCTGTAATGTATATTATGGGTATATGCCTGAAATAAACTAATTTTATTTTTTATTTTATTTTTATTAACGCTAGCATGGCCACATATAAGTGTTGTGGTATCTGACAGAGTAGAAAATAGCACAAATTTAAAAGAAGTTGTCCTTGTAGTAAGTGAAATAATGTGCTCTGCCTACGCGGTGTATCTGTGTATGTATGTAGGTTAAGTCTTTATTGCATAATAAATAAGTACAGGAATAACAAAAGTATAATTTTACAATGCAAACGCGGGCTTATTCCATAATGGGATTTCTTCCAGCCTACCCTTTGTATGAACTAACAGGAGCTAAAGCATTCCTAAATCTTTCACAAAGTTTCTAAATCTTCTAAATCCACACTCCAGTGAAAATTGCGAGGAAACTACAGAGAAGTTAGTGGGCGCTTAGTGGGACTTTAAAATTCCCTGTATGGTGGATATTTTAAATTATGCCAACACGGAATATTTAAGCGTTTTCCGGCTATAGCTCATGCCTAGTGGATTGGAAATCCAATATCTGAAATTAGACTTTTGACTAGCAAATTCTTGTTCAAAAAGGCTGTACACAAGCATTATCTACATTCCCCATTATTAAATTATTCCCCCTATTATTTACTCCTATGTTCCTATCTTTAGTATGTATTTGTTGTTTAACTATTTCTTGTATCTTTGTAAAATTGTATTAATTTAGCATTTATTGATGTAAAGTATCCCTTCCTTCACCTTTTCTTATTGTTTCTCCCGCACCGCCCACCGTTTTCGATTTATTTTTCACGGTTGACTGGTAGATAAGGCGACTTTAGCTTTAAGTCCGCCAATGTACCTTTAGTGCATAAAGTTTTAATAAATAAATAACGGAAATTGAGCTCTCGGTTAGAACTGATTTGCAAGTGGTTACAGTGATAGCTGTAATGACATAAATTTGTTTTTTTTATGAACTATAACAGACAAACAGGCAAGCGGGCCACCTGATGGAAAGTGGTCACCGCCGCCTATGTACATTCCGAATCGATTTATAAATTTTGTAATTTGTTATGTGTTTTTTATTTGTATGATTATTGTTCATTTAAATTATGTGATTGTTGTAATGTGGTGTCCTTGTTAATCAATAAATTTCTTTCATTTATTCATTTATACATCAACAACGCCTAGCAACAATGCGTTGCCCGCCTCTAAGAAGACCTTTAATATAACCTCTTGAACGATCGCATGTCCAAAGGGAACACTGTGGCTGGTTAATTTCAACAACAGCTTTAACAGTTCAACGGAACAGCTTTAACAGTTTTCATTTATTTTTCATAATTCTTGACTGAGAGGTCAAAGTACGCTATTGCCATCCATTTGGCACGAACTGGTAGGAACAAACAGGATTTGTACGACATAAAAAAGAAAAAATATGGATGTTAGATTTAGGTAACGGTTGTTAACTACATTATGTGTCTGCAAAAATGATGTATGAAGTGTACATTTTAAGATATCAATTAATTTAATTTTTAAATATTGGTTTACTATTTATAATAACTTGTATGCATAGGGTTTGTCTTTGTCTTAAGTGTTTTGTATAGGTTTATTTAGTTTTATGTTGTTTGTGTATTTATATATATATATATATGGGCTTCAATTGCCTAAAATAAATAATTCAATTACGGATGTGCCTAAAAATATGGCGTATCAGCACGCTCATGGTCTATCATCGCCATAGAAATTAAACTAAGGGGCAGTCCTCCTTACGGAGTTTCTTGGTAACTTTAATCATCATCATCATCATCATCATCATCATCAGCACGTAACAGTCTACTGCGAGACTTAGGGCCCCTCCCACGAAGGGATAGGTTATTGCCATAATCTCCACGCTTGGCAGGCAAGTTGGAGATCGCAGTGTTATAATATAAAAATGTAGAATACTGCTACCCATTTTCCAGACTACGGAGACTCTTGATCTTTTGCCTCGAAAACATTAGTTGCCTTGTACGACACCCATGAGTGTAAGGGGTTGGTGCTATTCTACTCTGCCGGACACCAAACGGGTAACTTTAATACAAAGGTAATATTAATAACTAGTGGATATGGCACCATTTTTTAACCCCTTACACTTGAATAACTCTCTATTGTTGAAAACTGCATTAAAATCCGTTGCGTAATAAGATCTAAGCTTTCATATATACATACGACGGGAAGTGACTTGGTTTTATACAATAAAGATACACATTTTATAAATTCTAAGCATAAAGTGTAATATTTTATAAATTCACAATTTTACTCGAAAGTCACGTAAAAATGAAATGTAGAGTTCTACTGATTTATAATGTAGAGATCGCGGAGAGATGCCTCGCAGCCGGAGGTAGAGCGGGTAAAGTGAACAAAACCTCCGGCGGCTACACTCTCTTTTTTGCGAACTTTTATAGCGCATACGAGAGCCGGTAGAGTCGACTCTATCAATCATTTTTGATGAACCGTGTGTTTTTGGGGTTAGAGGGGTTCAGTGGAAACAAATGATGTGTTTTCTTACTGGTGTGAGTGTGTACAGGTCTGCCAATGTTAGATGGAATCACAGAGTAATCCTTTGTTTTCACAAAAGCTATGTGTGCCGTAACTGTAATGTGCGAAAGAGGTGAAATATGTAAATAATAAATAAATAAATTGATTTGGTAAGCCTGTACATTATCACAGCCCATAACAGTCCACTGCAGGATTTAGGGCCTATCCCACGAAAGGGATTGCCAAAATCTCCACGCTTGGCAGGTACAATAATGAGTAGCTTAAGATCTAACATGTGGCGTTTGTTAAACATATTTAGGTCCCTTTGAGGTAAGTGAAGGTAAGTGAAACTTGTGTTATGAGAATCAGTGGTTCCATACTGTGCGCTACTACATGTTAACATTATGCGTGTGTTTGACTGAATTAAGTATATCAAACGAAAATAGAATGGAGAAGAAATTTGTATAAAATATAGTTAAAATACTTTAATACGTAGGGTAAAAGCCGGATACTTGCCCCAGTTTCGAATACACTATGTAAGGGATGTTGGTCGCGTTAGCGCTTTATCACAATTGAAAGTGGGGCACTTTCCCTCAAAAGTCCCGAAGGCCTCAGTGCCATGTAATTCATGCGCGTAGGCGCACGCGTTTTGTCCCAGTGAGCAAAATTCTTAAGCGTTGAATCTTTGACTTATAATATTAAATATATTACTATATAATATTGAATATCTTTATTACTGATTATGGTATCGGTCTACTTTTTGCATTAGGGTTTAAATTACATTGTATAATAAGTTTTATTTATTTCACAAATAAAAAGGGCAACTATCCGTATCAAAAAGGATAGTTGCCCCATTTACTTTGGCGGATAGTTGCCCTTAGGGCAAGTATAAAATTATATAACAAGTAAGGACTTTTTTCCAACTTATTGGGACTTCTTGCTTTATAAAATAAATATGTATTAGTCTGTTTTATTCTAGGTGAACAAAATGCCTCAGAAGTACAAGCGAAAATCGGACGTGGTGCCGCGCCACATTAGCTAGACAGAAGATAGTTGGCGATAAAGGGGAGAGGTGAGGGGGGCTGAAAATCAACTTCCTCACCAACACCGCATAGAAGACTGCCTTCTGGGATAGTCTCGAAGAAACGCTGCCACGCGGCATATGCTATCATCTGAACAGATCGTGGTTGGTATGGATGTCATGGCATGGTCTAATTGAGACCCAAAACCGGATGAAATAGAGAAGAAAAAGCAGTAAAGCGGATCCGGCCTGACAGGCGATGATGGGATGGTGATGATTTTATAATTTAAATCATTAAAACTGAGTACTATGTTTTTACAATAACCATTAATATTTTGATTAGTGTTATTAGTAATATTTGTAATAAAGGCACTCAGTAAATAATAAACATTGTTTATATTCAACGAAATCATAGTGAGGCGTCTATCCCCGCACGAGGCAACTATCCCCCGTAGCATTTTTACCGTGGGGCAACTATCCGCCACAGTAGGCAACTATCCCCCTTTTGAGAGGTCAAGTAAAACAGGATTTACTCAAAACCAATAGTAATTACGTTTACGAATATAGGCTATTATAGAAGATATTAAATATAGGCTAATATAGACCTATATTTTGATATACATGTTGCATATTTCTTAGTAAGTATATATTTCTTCATAATAGAGCTTTTTCGAAAAGTGGGGCAAGTATCCGGCTTTTACCCTATATACGACAATCTGTTATGACGTAAGTCATTTTCGAAATCATTGTATAATTGAGAACTATTTGAGAATCGAGAACTTTATTAAATAGAATCTATCCAAAAAGATAAGATAATCCAGACTTATGAAGGCGTCTCTACTCAGTTCCCTGTTCCGTTAAACTTTAAACCGTATTGAGTACGAATGCTCTCGCAAACCCTGTTTGACTTCAGAAAGTAATTCCCGTTCAGCGTTATTGTTAACAATGCCCATTTACTTTATTCTTCAAACATCTTCAAGCCCATTTTTAATGGGCTCCACCTGCAAACGAGTTGAGAAAGTTGAAGCATGTTTAAATTTAAATGAAACTCAGAGGCAATTTGTTTTATTACAAGAAATATAATCCTTTCTACTAGCTTTTATTTAACTTGCAATGTAACTAATCTTGAAAGTCTAATTTGACCCACTTCCCGGTGTGTAATTGAGCTGAAATTTGGTATACCTATGTAACTTGGATGATACGCAATTATATGGTACCATGGAGCTGGTCTGATGATGGAGTCGGAAGGTGGCCATAGGAAGTCCTAATTTACGCATGTTAAACCTATCGAGCTTGGGCTCATTTGTCTTGAAAAGTGCTCGGACTGATCTTAGAGAACGCGGGTTTTTTGGTCGCTATGAAAAAATATTTTTCATTTGAGAATTTGTATTGGTTTTATGCGTTGAACCCAAATGAATGAAATTATACTAAAACGTTGTCTAAACGACTGTACCAATTTTACAAAAAACATAGCTGAGCACCTACTCGATCAAACTAGCTTTCATACATACAAATCGCCTCGATATCGGTCCATCCGTTCGGGGGCTACGCTACCACAGACAGACACACAGATACCATAGAGCCACAGATACACACGTCAAGCTAATAAGGTCTCATTTTTAATCGGGCTTTAAAAGTATATCTAACTTGGTTTTAAAACGGGTTTTTGTCATACAGAAAATAAATCTATATACAAAGGTTTTTTTGTCTTGTAACATCATATAGAAATAATTTACTAACGTAATAGAGCAGCCATCACAAAAAAAAGTATATACCAACCTGTCACGTGCGGGGGGGGGGGCTGCAATAAATTGAGAATAAACTCATAAACTACAGGACCGATTTCAATTAAAATTCTTACACTATTCAAATGTTACATTTTCAGTGAGTGACGGAAAATAATTGGTTGACGCGGAAAAGTTGATTGTTTACAGAGAAACGAACTGCGCGCCGGTGAAAGCCACCGAGAATGTCTAGTATTAACTAACTCTTTGGGCGATTTTTTTAAGACAAATGAGATCCATTCTTATTTTTTTTCCTTTCATGAAAATCTAAAACAATATCTTAAGTTTCATAGGTAAACTATTTTTATCATAAAATTGACATCGTAAACTTATTACAATAATACATTATGATAGTAGGTACATATCGGACCAGAAGAGTAGCTGGTATTCAGTAACTTAAACAAATGTATAATTTCAGTAGGTATATCCAGAGCGGTGCCCCTTCTGTAGGTTTTTTTTTCTTAATCTATACCTAATAAAAATTATCTAAACCTGCATAAAAATGGCGGTTTAAACCAATCCAGTAAAAAATGTACTTATTAAAAAGGGTTTCAGCTAATTTTAGTAATTGGTTTTTATACTGACCGATGAAATGTTACGCTATTTTCTTTCTTATTGGCGCTCGAATGATTTGTACAGTTTTTTAATATGCAAGAGGGCATTTTTGTCAGATTAGTCCGTGACGCGCAATGTCTAAGAACTGACTGCAGCAACTGCGGTCCATGAACCAACGCGAGGTTAAAAGAAAATAGTTGCGGCGTCTTCTCTATTACGTTAGTTAATTATTTCTCTATGTTTAACATGGACTTGTGCTGGGATAGCCACCCTTATGGCGCATATCGTAGGCATTTGTGTAATTTTAATATCACAGGTTAGGCTGTCTGGAATTTGTCGGCTGGCAGTCGACGCGACGGAATTTATTGGTGCCCCTTAATTACAGATATATCGCGATCGGTTTTAAATTGCGTCGACGGTGTGAGATAAAGTCTCATCTTCAGTTTAGATTTCTTTTATACAACAAGTGGGACTGGCCTGGACATGTATTTCGTATGCCAAACGAATTGTGGGCAAAAATATCCACCGACTGGACCCTACAACTCCTACAAGGAAGCGCGGAAGGCCGAGGCGGAGATGGCGAGACGAGTTGGACGCCTTTTCTAAGGATTGGCCGAGAAAAGCATCAGACCGTGAGTCGTGGAAGATTGATAGGGAGGCATTTGCCCTACAGTGGGACAGAATGACAAAAAAAGAAAAAAAAAACAACTTAATTTTACATGCGATAAAAATACAATGTATGTAATAGGTATACAGATAGCACAGATAATACACATAGGACTGAGGTCAAATACATTAAACTTCTGAAACCAAAGTAGGTCAGAGACCTGTGTCTTGGATATCAGGGGTTTCATCGGGTCGTAGTAGCCTATTTTATAGGTGGTATTGCATTGTTGTAAAATAATAACACCGTATCAAACGAATTAACCATGATCTTTGATCACTCGCTTGCGAGTCAGACTCCTTAACCATTAGGCCACCGTTCGTATTTGCATCTCATTTACTCCGCACAGGAAGTTGCTACTTCATGAATTGTGATCCAAAGTGACTGCCATTCGTGTATTCTTTGTCCATCCCCAATCAAACATATCTGGAGAAGATACTAGGGCTTGATTACGAACACACAAACAGGTGGTAGGACTCTGTCTAGCCTGAAGAGTCCGCCTGGGTGAGTGCCACCGCCTTATTTAGTTTTGCCGCCAAGCAACAATGCTTGCATTGTTGTAATCCGGTTTAAAGCCTACCCCTACGAGAAAAAACCACTGAATGTAAAACTGTACTGACATTAATAATTAATTATCTCCCTACCTATATGATACATGAAAAAATAAATGATGATATTTTTACTTTTGTTAAAAAAAATTAACCCAATACCGGGTGCATAGTGTCTTCGTCTAACTTTTTTTCTTATGAAATTGTTTACGAAAACGTTTCATTTAAATATTATTTACCAAAAGATACTTATCACTTCCTCGAAATTCGTTGCACATAATATTCACTTCGACGAATTTCGTTGCTTATAATACTCACTTCGTTGAATTTCATTACATATAATACTCTTTATGCATAACGTGTAATATCCCATGATTCAAGATATGGCAGATCAGGTTATTACAGTTTAATGACTGCCACCTGACCTCCGTAACTATGTTAACAGCGGAACCTGACCAGATTGGATCATGGTTTCACATTCAGTCGCCTAATTGTGCAGGTTTCATCACGACGTTTTCCCTCACCGTAAGAGCATCGGTTAGCATTAAACTAATGTACATATCTCAGAAAAGAGTCATTGGTACCTGGCCGCATGTGGTACCTTTCACTTATGACTCGGATACCAACCACTAGGCCACTGACGCTCTCATACCAAAGTAAAAATATGGACCCCAATATATCATATTAACATCTTCAAATTTGGTAGAGTATGATACAATGATTGATCAAAATCAATTGACGTCTGTTTGCACGTATAATTGGAAAGCCTCGCCGGGTGTGTTGACTCTTTGTGATGGAAGAACCTCTTACGTAAGAACTAGCCGTTCTGCGGATTTCACCCGCGCGCAGTCCGGGTCTCTGTAAACATTCAACTATCCTGCAGGATAGCCATTTTTCCCGGGATCAAAAGAACTAGGTATTATATTGTTAAATGTGATTTCGTTTGCTATCGTCATCACAGCCCTTAACAGTCCACTACATGACTTAGGGCCTCTTCCACGAAAAGGGACGCTATTCCTATAATCTCCACGCTTGGCAGGCGGGTTGGAGTTAACAGTGTTATAAATATAACAAGGGAAACCGCTTCTGCCCATTTTCCAGCCTACGGAGATTCTAGATATTTTGTCTCGAAACCATTAGTCGCCTGAACGACACCCACGAGTGTAAGGGGTTGGTGCTATTCTGGTCTGCTGGATATTATACGGCCAAATAATTACTAGGTTTTATTATAAAGCCATAGCAGTACTCGGGCCAGATTGAAGCGATTGAAGAATGGATAGGTAATCGTAGGTCTAACCAATCCTGCAAATGTTTCCACCGTCAATCATTAATTGGCCAATATCTATAAAGTTTCGGCGCAAACAGAGTGAATTACCATAATCATCCCTACAGGTCTAATTAAAAGGTTCAGTAATGACCGACACTTCATTTAAATACCTGTCTTTAAAGGGTAACTGAGATTAATGGTAAACCTCGGATGCTTCTGAAGGCAGTAAATTTGCATTGTTTGAGATTGAAACAGTTGAACGTCTCAGTTTGAGGGAAACGTGACGATTAAATGTTCGATTCATCTGTCCTTTGATTCTGGAATATTTAAGCATGTAATTGGTTAGCGAAATAATTTTGATTTCAGAATAAAGCGTGCTCATCGACAAAAGTGAAGATTATGAGTAACAGAAATTAATGAGTGACGAGATGATTAATTATTGCATAAATACATAGAGTTCAATGAACACAAAAGTAATTCATTATATAATTTGGTTGATTTTATTTTTACTTAGACTAATAGCTACATTGTGGGGTGCTTTCTTGTATGAAAGCAATAATTCTATGCTTATAACTTGACGATCTCTTTTATTAACCTAGTGTAATAAAAATATTGTTATTATGTAGGATCTTTAAGAGAAATAAATAAATCTAAATCTAAATATAAATCTATGGCAGATAAAGCATTAAAGTAAGAAAAGATCGTTAAGAAGCATGGAAGGATTATCAATGAATAATATTATGGGAATAGTGTAAGAAGGACGGAGACGTGAGCTTTAACAGAAGGACGTGCTGGAGTGAAAGAATAATATGTAGTAACTAGGATAGACAGTTTTTTCGTTACAATATTCCGGTCTTTAACCTTACTCGTTGCTATGTCATAAGTTAAATGATAAGTCTTGTAAAGTGATCAGAATCAACAGATTATTAATTAATTAATTTTACAAATTAACAAATTTATTAATTTTTGTAGCAGTACGTATGCTATTTGATGTTTTCGGTAGAGTAGAATATAGCTCCAAGCTCTTTCGCTCACCAGTGTCAACAAGATTTGAGGTAAAACCTTCGTAAACCAGCGTTTTCTATGATAAATGAATGAACCGCTATTCATTTTCTATCTATTGTCAACTTTAAGTACCACATCTTTTTTTTGCCACTAAGATGGCAAACATGCTTACGGCTTGACTGATGGTAAGCAGTCACCGCAGCCTATGGATGATTGCAATAGTAGGAGCATCACTGACGCGTTGCCGATCCTGTAAAAACCTTTTCACCCCTTTCTTGAAGAACTCCATCCAGGGACAACCTCTCCAGGTAGTTCATTCCACAACCTTTGTGTGTGTGGGAGAAAGTTCCTTTGGAACCGCACAGTTTACAACCATGAAATAACATATTGATTTATTGATTAATTAAAACTATCTGCCAAGCCCGAAGATTATGGCAAAAACCTCACATATACTAATGCGAAAGTGGCTCTATTAGTAGAGTATTTATGAGTTATCGACGAAGTAAAAGAAGATGGATGAAAAGAGTTGTGGATATGCGAGGCTAGGGAGTTGTGTCAGGACAGAGCAAAGTGGCGGTCCATAGTCTCTGCCTACCTCACCTGTGGGACACAGGCGTGAGCTTGATGTATGTATGTATGTAAACGAAGAATTATTTTAAGACTTCATTCTCCTACTTTAGTCTAAAATTTAATTCGAAAACACCAGACATTATTTCATCACGATTGTGCAATTTCTTATTACCGAGTCGATTAACAACTGTAACTTTCACTTTATTCTCCGATGCTTACCTACCTACGTAACATAATAATCGTCTATGAACAAGTACTGACCTAATAATATACTGTCCCATCCCTTACCATACCAAAATTGATAAGTAAGCAAGAATTAATTACAAAGTCAATGAACAAACTCCCGGACAATCAATTAACTTTTGCATTATAATCTCCGCATACATAAGTAAGGAAAACCTCTTAACTATGCAGCCTTAACTGGTTGTCAACCTATTAGAAAATTCCATTTATTATTTACATACTAATTTTAAAACTTTCTCTGTCAGATGGCTAGAGTTTAAATGAAATTGGCTCGCCTCCACCAACTTAGATTAAAGTCGATATAGCTCGCTGAAACAACAAACTAGAGCTTGTGTACGTTTATTGTACGGTGAGATGAGATGGTAAGATAAAGCAACTATATTGTATCGAAGCGAAGACCGCGCAGCGTAATATTATTCAGTGCTTTTATAGGTTGTTTATCTGATTTTAATTACATTGTATCGAGTATCAATGGGATCCTAAATGGCAAGAATAAAAGGAGATGTGTGAAAAGAGTTGTGGATATAAACAAGGCTAGAGAGTTGTGTCAGTACAGAGCAAAGTGGCGGTCCATAGTCTCAGCCTACCTCACCTGTGGGACACAAGCGTGAGCTTTATGTATGTATGTATCAAGTAACAAAATGAGACCAACAACGTATAGACCGTTTATGTCGTCCAGGAAGAAGAATAAATAAAATAAACATGCACACAGCGCCATTTAGCCTCAAAGTAAGCAAAGCTTGTGTAATGGGTGATAGTAAACAGATAAACTACTATATATTATTTTTTGGATATTCCAAGTTAAATAAGTGTATATAACAATCACAAAAAGCTTTTATTTAACTTGCAATGTTTGGGTCAAATCTTGCAAGCCTAATTTGACCTACTTTCCGGCGTTCAATAGAGCTGAAATGTAACTTGGAACTGATTATGTCGGAGTCGGAATGTGATCATAGGACGGCAACAAGATAACCCCATCTGTTTGGGCTCTTTGTCATGGTCTTGATGAGTACCCCTAGAAAATAATTACAAGTACTCTGACACAATACGAACATGAATACCAATACGATCAGTATTGGTATTCAGTTAAAATTGGACGTGTATAAATGATATTTGATAACTTGTATTTTTCTCAGTGACAAATGAGCCGACAGCCCATGGTAAGCGGTAACTGTCGCGCATATTAGGTTTCATATAATAAAAATGGAGAACCGCAGATGCATTGTCATTGTGAGAACTGAGATGAAATGCCTCGTGCCTGTAATTATAACTAAGGTTCCGTTCTATTTTGAGTCCGTTACACGCGGGTTTTAGAAATAGATTGTGGCTAAAGTAGAAAGATTCGAATAAAATTAATGAACAGCGTAAAAGTTTCGTTTCTAATCTTGAGAACGTAGTTGTTATATATTTATATTTTATTCACCTAAGTCAGGCTAAATCTCCTACCGAAATGGTCACGAAAATTTAGTTTAGTGTTACAAAAAGAGTTGTTACATTAAAAATATGGTGAAATGTTTATGTAAAACATATTTTCCTTACTAGCGTATATTTCTTTGGGAAATATAGCAGTCAGTTTATAGGTATAACATTCAAACAAAATATCAATGAAAAAAAGTTAAAAGCAAGTTTGCCGAATGTTTGTTATGGGAGCACCGAAATAGTTTATTTCTATTGTTTTAGACCGAATCTCCTAAAATTAAATGATCGACAACAAAGTTCAATACTTGCTTAGTCACGATTATTTTTTCTAAATGAAAAATAATAATTTTGGCGCTTAGTGACAGTTTCCCGCCAAAAATCGCCCAGCGTTGCGATGGAGCGCGAGTATACGGCCTCTAAAAGCAAGCTGCGAATTATTAAATACAATGAAAGCTACCCCGAAAACTATATTTAGGAGTTCTAAATTGAGTGTATTCAAGAGAATTGAATGTGCGGCACATTGTCATTTCTCTGCAGCTGCTGCTGTTGCAATTACCATCTGCTAATGGCCGTGCAACTGGATTAGTCAATTAACTGGGACAGTGTTTGGAGGTGAAACTACATATAATTTAGGAACAAGCCTTTATTAACTAAAACGTAGTGTTTTAGTTCCATGAATAAGGCTTGTTAAATTAGTATTTTTTATTACGAAAGTATTTTTTTTTATTACAAATGATGGTAAAAACATAGTAATTATCTTTTCTCTTATTGTATCTCTCGCCTAATATGATTCGTAAAAGAGCCTTGATATTAACAGTGAACAGGTAATGTCCTGTAAAGGTATTATATTAATATATTATTAGTATGTATTTGTATCTACTATGTATTACTATCTGCGAGCACCTGTTAATGGCTTTGCTTTTATATATGTTTGTAAGTATTAGTTGTAACTTGCTGTTGGTGTTCTGAATAAAGTAAAAATAAAATAAAAAAATTAAGTACATTAGTCCGTGCCTCGCTCAGCTGGCCTCACCGAAAACCAGCGCTCCGGTTCATGCTGGGGCATAATGCTAAGTTTAGTTTTTACCAACATAATACATTATATAATAATCAGTAGGTAAATACATCGGCACTGTGTAGTCTTCCCGTTTATTACACGTTGCATAGATAGTACAGAGACCATTTCCACCTATTATGGTCCTGACAAACCTTTCTCACGCGTGTACCTGAGGGGTTCAAAAGTACTTGTCAGCGAGTACATTGAGCAACGCAAAGAGCATTGTCCAGGAGATAAGTATGTATAGAATTATTAAACCAAGGCAAAATAAAACAACACAAAAACAGAATACGATTTGCAAATGTTTAAACACCTAAATCATTAACAACCATTTACAAAATTTCCTTTTTCCAGGCCCGTGCGACGGATGGGTGTTCAAAAAGGCAGGCTCTAAACGATCCACGCCAGTAAACAATAAGTTCGTTAACCGATACACATTAAATTAGAAACGGACCCCTGTCAGACATTAAGAGCACCTCCATTTATTTCGGACAATATTTAATTAAAACAGATTTGTGTTCATTTAATCAGAGCCTACTGGGTTTAAGCTGCGCGTCTACTAACTCCGAATCGCTGCTCGAGTTTGATAAACGTCCGGCGCGATAAGTTTTATTATTCATTTGATTCGTCTCAATCCAAGAGAAGAGCTGTCATGGCGAAAAAACAAAATAAAATGATAATATGTTTGAAACTAAAGTAAGTGAGTAGGTTTCAATAGCATAAACAAATAATTGATGCAGTGTGGTGCGGTCCGCGAACGAAAAATACCTCTATATGAGCTAGACATAGAGTTCATTTTCGGGCAAATGGTACCCACTCTTCGGACGATACAGTCTATTGCAAGCAATGGACGCGACTTATAATGAAATGGCGCCTTAAGCTGCGCAGGATGTCTTCGCTTGTTGAAAGAATTCTTCACATGTACGTCCCCAGTGTGTACATCTTGTGGCGTCAATAATATAGCTGATAATAATTATGCCTTTATGGTGAGGGACAACAACATGATGAAACCTGCACATTTAGTCGATTGAATGTGTAACCATGATCCAATCTGGTCAGGTTCCCCTGGTAGCAGGGTCACGGAGGTCGAATGGAATAGAATAGAATACGTTTTTATTCACACACAACAACACATCACAAACATATAACATATGTACAGATGTATGTATAGATGGCATTCATTCCATTGTAATTACCTGGTCTGCCAAATACTGGATAGTGGTCAAGGCAGACCCCGGGCCCTCGTTCGCGAGAGCTCAACCGGGGCATTAAGACAACAGTCGACAGTATTATAGATATACATATATTGTACACCTTCGTTAAATAACTAACTTTGAACTTTAAACATCCGACGTAGTGGACGCTTGCCTTTAGGCAGCGGGTGGTTAAAGTTATAACAATCCATTGTTGGCCCTCGCACTGCAAACAGTCCGTGATGTTTCTACTGACGTCCGGATTATCGGGGTCGGCTGTGTTTTCATGAGAGCCTGGTAGTTTAACGCCATCTTTGTTGTGTTGATGTAATTTCTGTATTTTTATTTTACTATTATGCATCAGATTGTCTGCTATGTCAGTGAGAAGCTTTAAAAAATAATAGAGAAACAATGTTCAAGTTAAAGCTTTGCTTCTGCACTACTTACACACTAAATACAAAAGTAAGGCCATATTGCTTTCTTTCGACGCATTGTATCAGAAACGCAAATGATCATGCACGAAAATGACCGTATTTTAGATACGTAATATGCCAGATACGTAAATGACCAGATACGCAAAAGATCAGAATTCAATTCGCAATCGATCTGTGGCTCTATTTTTCAATCGCTCGCGTCGATTCAAACGTATTTCAATTATGATTTTCAGCATAAAAATTTAAGGCTACAATCCTTGGTTGCAGAAAAATACAAGACGACGCTGTAATCCATCCAAAAAACCTCCTTATTACTAGAATTATAGTGTCTAACATCACAAAACGACACCCACCAACTCGTATTTGACGTAAACAACAACAATAATAACTTCAGTCAGTTCCTCTGCAAACAGAACAGCTGTAATTAAAAATCGAATCCGCCATCATCTGATTACCGCGACCACTACGGTGCACCCGGCACAAAGCGTCCTATTGAACATTCTTCCCATTGTATTTCGAAAGTCATTGTCTCAGCGGATCGCGATCTGCGATGCCGCCAAGTTATCTGTTCAGAAGACGCAATTGGAACTAAGCATTATTGTGCTAAAATGCCCACTTCTTCACCACTAGCGACGCCGTCAACTGAATTAATAAGATTGCACTGTACACTGCTATATTCCTTGTATCACGGACCTGAAACAAATACGGACGCCATTCTACACAGAGAAGTGAAGCATGCAAGGAAGACAATGTTTTGACAATTTATTTTGTTGTACACTAGTGGACTCGGCGTGTCTTTGTTCGCGTACACCTACTTTACACCTACCTACCCTTTCTTTTTTACTTATAAACCTTCACCTTAAATCACTCTATCTATTGTTGAAAACCGCATTAAATTACACAGATGATACATCAGCTCAGGCACTCCGCCACCATTTGGTTTGATTTTGTGCCACGCAGTCACGACAGTCACAGTGTTAAACCATGCACACGTATAAATCGGCGGCCATTTTTATGCTTTACTTATGATTTTAGAGAGTCATCATCATCATCTTGGTGTTATGTCCCGGTTACGCCCCCGCGCGGCACGCTTGGGCTCAGGGTCCGCTTATTCGCATTATGATTTTAGACAGTATCCGTCCGTAGTTTTCCAGGTCCTTGGTCGCACTGTACACTGCTATTGTGCTTTTTAGCTCCATCTTCGTGGCTTAAGGAATCCGCGCCATCACTGGCACAGATAAGAATTTAGATGCTCTCAATGAGAATAAAAGACGTGGGGCGTAACAGGCAGAGGCCTTCTCCGTCTGAAACATGTCTGCGCCAGAAATTTGATTAAAAAGTTTGTACGACGTTTTCCATCTTCTACGGTAGTGCATGGAAGCACTACTGAATAGGTACTACTTTTGTATCCTCCGAATACTTAAATAAATTACTTTTTAATATCATATGTTTTTTTGAGGTTTCCGTGCGTAAGAACAAAAGGGTTATATCCGATCTATTCTAAACTATTAGTTTATCTGTCACTTGAATCATTTTATATTTTTCATATAGTACCATAGAGGATAAACATTTTCTTGTTCATACAGTTCTAAGGGTAAAAATTAAACCTATAAATATTCAGTATTACGTACTCGTAGATGAAGAGGTAATAAAAAACTTCATGTTGTGGTATTACTCACAGTTTTTATAAAAGTACTTTTTATCGATGCTAAGCTAAACTTTTTAAGAAAATTTCAGGACACGCTTTCTTTTGCCAAACCTTATTTATTGGTTTTATTTATTTAACAATTTATTGTACATAAGAAAATTAAAGATATTTTAGAAATTAGAGATTAGACAACGGCACTACATATCTGGCCTAGAAAAAGAGAGAAACAACCTTTAACATGATAACCTTACTGGAAAGGCAGCCTCAGTCTGAATTAACTTATTCTTAAATTAAAATAAATATTAATTATGAATTAATAAGTCCAACCCAACATGCATTTATACCTATCACGTTATTTATCAATCAAAACTCACCCTTCACCACCACGCACATTACTTTCGCGCCATTCGTTTCCCGCGCTTTCGCGCCGCCATTTTGATCCGTGCGGTTCCAGTCGTATTATTTTATGAAAACGGCGCCAAAGTACGTTAAAACGGTTAAAATGACAGTTCTGTTTAAATGCTGGCTTCAAATGGGGTGTGGCTGTCGTTATGCATTGAGACCTCTGTTACACTAGCGATTTTTAGTCGGGCGCGTTTCTTACCCCTGGCATAACCGCGTGACACTATTTAGTAATGCCACAGGAAAATGCAATTCCTATTAGCTCTAGCAGTTGTCCTTGTAGTGTCAGGCAGATTAGAATATACTAGAAGCCCCCTTCTATGCAAGATAGCAGCGTGTATCTTCAATCAATAATGGTTGACATTTTCAATAAAATATATTTTATGTTTGTATTTTTATTTTGCTCTTTGTAATTTATATTTTTATTAAGAAATAAGAACACCAGGATAACTTGTTCTTTGCATCGTATCCGTTTCTTATACGTACCCGTGGCACAACCCGGTATATTTATAACACTATCAAAGGGAATAGTAGGGAAGTAGGGTAATTTCTTTTTTATTGCCTTAGTGCCTACCTATCTACCACCTAATGGCAAGTGGCCACCTGTCGTCCAGGACATCTGTAACCTAAGGAAAGCCCATTGGCACTACCAGTTAAGCCATATATGGGATATTACGAAACCCACTGAAAACCAGCGTTGTGGTTCGCTGCAAGCGGCCACAACATTATGCTGAGGAGGGTCCATTTACGCGAGATGCCCACGAAAAGTGCCACTGGGAACCCTATAATTGTCCCCATGTTTTATGTACATTTTTGTTTTGGTTAAATGTAAGTTATTGTATTGCAAATTATCATGTTGTGCGTTCTTAGTAATAAATGTTTTCTTTCTTACTTATGTAGTAATAATCCCAATATTTGCAACTAACGCTGCGCGATCGCCGCGACATCGCAGCGGAGACGCTCGCTTCTCGAGAATCCGCCAGAAAATCGCAAGTGTGACAGGGACATAAACAGCCGCCCCCTCTGCCTCGTCGCTCGTAACTGTTTACTTTTGACTGCCAACAATTATTGTGAACGAGAATTACTTGCTTTGAGTTTAATTTCTTTTGACATTTCCTTTTTATGTGAGCTTAAGCGTGTGGTGATGGGCACAGTAGAATTTCACGTACATCTTTTACTCGTGACTCTGTGTCGGCTTGGTATTATTATATATAGTAAAATAGATACTAAATTACATTTTCATAGATCGTGTATTGTATTTTGTTCTTTTTATTATTAGAGCCCATATAGACGTTCGCAATTTTACACGGTTTGTCCAAAATGTTTAAGCAATTTTGGTTTCTATACTAATGATAGAAAACTTATTTTATTATTTGTAAACAAACTCGCAGCGCCCGCATCGCGCCCACAGTCGTCGTATTGCGCCCGCCTAGTCACCGCGTCGCATCCGCAGTTCTGTCTGCGCATTTCCTGTTCGGGCGCTACGCGGTGACAAGGCAGGCGGACGCGATGCGTACGCGATTTGTAAGCGCGACGTATAAACGTGCGGGCACTTATTCCCTTGCCAATTAATTTGGCAGGCTATGTAAAATAGTCTGTCGCAGTGGACAACGTGTGGTGAACGACCTTGACTTTGGATGAAGCTTTGTGGGCTTTGTGTGTGTCGGTTAGGCTAATTAAAATAAATTTTAATTTAATACTAATTTTGTATGATTAACTTACAGGCCTTTGATTCTTTATATGTTCAGGTTGATTCATTTAACATTTCCTATTTTCACTGAAAGATTGTCCAAAATCGGATCAGTATCTACTTTCAGAGATTACCTATCTACCTACCTCGAAACTCATCTTATTCTCATTCCCATCCCATAATTAGTAGGTATAGAAAGATTATTCGCGCCCCAGTTTCATATCCCAACTTCATAATTCGCGACGCACCGCCATATAACATCGTAGGGTAAATGCGCCCCTAATGGACATTCTGTGGTGGAACCATTCCTCTAGTCTTATATATGGATGGGAGCCGTGATATCTCAAATGGGAGTAAAGATGTACCTGTATCTGAAGCACGTTTATTTGCAGAATATTTTGTTTGCTGATTATTTTTGTTTAGTAAACAGACCATAAGGCGGTCAGTGGAAGCCTATAATTAGCTATGTAACACTATTATTGTTTTTATTGTAACAACTGTTGTTTGCACACCTACTTCTTCACACTTCTTCTACATACTTTCAATTTTTTTTTTTTATTTGTTTATTTACCTTATATACTCATATTTTAAATTTTGTGTTGTACATTCTACTAAAATATAATTTTAGATAAGGAAGAGCGAGATCTTCTAACACAGGCTAATAAGCTTAAAAGAAGATCTCAATCACAGTGTATAGTTTTATGAAAATTTGTAAAAAGAAAATAAACTTTTATTTATTTATTATTTGCTTTCCTTAAGTAAATAAAATAATATATCGGTGAGATTTTTGATTTAGGGCTTCACATAGGAAAATATTAAAATCTAACATCATCTCATGATGAAGTTATGAGAGAAAGAAGGATAGGAAAAAAAAACTTTATTTAGTACTACACATCCTTTAAATAAAATGTGGATATTAGGCCTTACTTAGCATAAAGTCAAGCTTCACTTATACGATGAAAGGCAACGTATTTATCTACACTTCACACGATACTTATTTTATTTATGCACACACATATAATATTATGTACTTAAGTATTTAAACAAATAACATTTATTTATTTATTTTAATTTATTCCTTGTGGCACTTCTGTCCATTTCCACTTAGGGGGCCCACTGAAATCCAGCGCCACGGCGACTGTCGTGGCACATATATATGCTGAGAGTGACTCTATTGCACTCTCCACATGGCACACGCAACGAGTTTCGAGTGTATCTTTTTTCCGTCGATTTATATGTTTGTTTACTTCTTTTTCTATAAATATTTTTGAATGAAAAACGTAGGCTGCCACCGGAGGATCCAAAAAAAAAGCAATTTTATTTAATTAAAATTTAATTACAAAGAAAATTACAATATTATTTAAAACTAAGAGGTGTTCGAAGTGTAAATCAAATATGGCGCGTGTTACAAATTTGATATTGCATGAAAGCAACGTTTACATAAACACGCGGCACGTTCCGCCGACGCTGCACCGCATGGTGGAGCCGTGTGCAATGTTGATCGAGGTCGATGCAGTGTCAGCGATCTTCATAGATTAGCATCGCGTAACAAATGTCATGGCGTATGTCTGAGTGGAATAAACGTATTTTACTTTACTTTTCTTCACTTGACACGTGTGCAGCTATCACACCAGATTGTTGAAAATGATTGTTGTTATTCTATAACTCACACTCTAAGGGTCTCGATGTTACCTGTCAGTTGTCATCAATTAGAGTAATTAATTACCTTGCTCCTTGTGCCATGTGAGGCGGACAGTTCGATAGATCTAAGCCTTGACCGATTTTATATCAAACTATTAATTAAATTTCAATGTATTGATTAGCCAACCAGGAGCACCCTTTACCGGCGTAAATGTTAATTTAAGATGTCAGAGACATGTATAAATACCCTAAACCTACAATACAATTTGTCGACTTGAGTGGTTCACTTGGTTAACATCACCCACGCAAAGGTCCCGGGCTTGATTCCCGGCCGAGTAGAAATTGAAATGATGAATTTTAATTTCTGTTACGGGTCTGGGTGTTATGTGTATATTAAGTATGTATTTAAAAGTGTATATGTAGTTTATCAATTATCTAGCACCCATAACACAAGCTTTGCTTACTTTGGGGCTGGATGATGCTCTGTGAATTGTCCAACCATATATATCAATCTCCTGGCTTGTACACTAAGAACAGACAAATTGTATGGGCACGAAATAAAAACAGTTCAGATCTTTTACTATAACAGATTCAGAGTGTATACTACGTATGGATACAACATTCTTTAGAGGGTTGGAGGACAAAAGTCTTAATTTACCTGTTATTTGTGTGCCAATCAAAGCCCGTGTACAAAATTTTAGCTTCCTTTATTAGGTCTTCAGGAAGTGCCCTAGAGTTTTAATGAGTCAGTCAGTCAGTGCTAAATCCGACGGATTTTAGGTGTTAATAAAATCCAAACCATAAAAGCTCGACACGTTAAATTTAGTGTATTTTACAAAATAATGACGTTAAATATTTATATTCCTAGCATTATCTAGACCAAAGATGTAAGTCTGGAAATTCGACGAAACGCTTCGAGAAAAAATAGATAGCGCTACAGCCAAACATTTATCCGATACTCTAACATCGAAAGCCAGAACAAAAAGCGTCTCACTAGAGGGAAAACACAATATTTGTTCTGGCTACTGGAAATTACAGAAAAAAACCTTATTTGACGACGGCAGCCCTCGCTGTTTGTCTTTGTTATTGTAACGGTGGAGACGTGATTGTGGGTGTTACAAACAGATTTTCGGATTTATCGCATTACCTAGTTGGGGATATTTGCGGGGTCGCGCATTACGTTTCAATATTTCGCATCAACGACGTCTACGAGTTTTTTTCCGCCCCCGCAAATAATGGTTTGGGAGCCTTGGCTTTTTGCGTACACGTTGGAGGCGTAGATTGTTTTTGTGCTTGACAGCGCCACATTTGTGTGATGTGATGCCATGCCACGTTACACCATGACTACATTTACTTCTTTTTTCTCTTTTCTTATTTAGACTAGCCAATCCATACGTAGTGCCAATACAGTCGTTTTCGGATGCACGGGCGAGCCGACCACGTCCGACCAAAGTCGACAATTTAATTGACAATTTAATATGAATTTGACATTTTTCATTTATTACGTATCTATTATTGACATTGCACATTTTGATTTATTGCCAAGTTATTTTTTATTGTTTTAAATGGATGTAAATTTTATTATTTAATTATTGCTGCTTTAAATATTGTATGTCCGAAATGGGCAAACTATTGAAACTCACAAATATCATTTGTAATACCTGATTGTACCTACACAGTTCAACAATAAAGTTATTCTATTCTATTCACAGTCTTAACTATTGGCACAGTGGCGTGCTACTCGTTAGGTATGCTTCCTAATACCTACTGCTGGGGAAGCGAGGTTGACCAAAAGTCTTCCCATGGGAATTCTTAGAATGGAATCTCGAGAGTTAATGGGCACCCTGTGATGGTAGGTATATTTAGTCACAGTCCTAGGCAGTTCTTTGTTTCGGGACCACCGACGGTCGAGTGGATAAGACGTCCGACTCGTAAGGGAGAGGTAACGGGCTCGAATCCCACTCCGGCCATGTATCAATGACTCGTTTCTGAGTTAAATGCTTTAGTTGACTACTAACCGATGTTTTCACGGTGAGGGAAAACATCGTGATGAAACCTGCACATTCAGTTGACTGAAGGTGTAACCATGATTCAATCTGTCCATCCCTGGTATCAAAGTCACGGAGGTCAGATGGCAGTCGCTCCACTGCAATTAAATGATCAGAAACAACCTGGATCATGGTCAAGGCGGACCCCGGGCCCTTGTGCGCGAGTGCACAGCCGGATCGGGTCGTCTGTGACCATGATGCATGCAACTGTGTCGAAATACCGGGCTACTCGTCAACAAAGGTACGCGGTAAAAAACCCGGAACATACCTAACATATTAAAATGTATGATTATAGCAGTTCTTTGTTTATGATACAACGAAACCATACCTATATATGATAGAATCGGTGTAATCCGCCGAATTATGTTATGATATGATATTACCTTTTATTATTTCTTATTATTTTATGGCATTATTCGTCTTATAATGACCCATGACTGAAAGCGCCTTTACATTAAATGCACATTAAATATCTCTTTCAATCGTCAAAAAGGAGGAGGGTAGGCAAGTAGGAAGGAAGCACACAGTGCCCACTGCCGGCCGCAGCAAACCCACCCCACGCCAACCATGACCGGACCGTGCCCGACAATGCCAGGCAGAGCCGGACCGCGCTCAATAACGATACTGTATTGCTTCGGGAATGTTCGCTGACGCTCATGTAGACGGTTTTCATGCCATTCTTCGACAGCGAGTCGCATCACTAATGAGCAGAGTGCGAGATAGTCCCAACAGCATTATGAGGGCAATTGGGGGCAAATTAGATAGCCTTATGTGGAAACATTGGATATCGACTTACATTAAAAGTAATTAAACCCTAGAAATAGGCACTAAGTGCGTGGGCATACCTCCCACTAGGTAGACGAAGATCTGGTAAAGATCGCAGGTACCAGCTGGATGTTAAAGTCACAAGACTCTCTGGGGGAGCCGGGAAAGCCTAAGCCAAGAAGTGGACGTCTTCCGGCTGATATGATGATGATGACGATGAGGTGCTAAGTTACGAACATTAGTATGTAAGCCAAACTATGTAACTAACATAATATGGAATTGTGTATAAATAATTATTTTTAATTTGATATTGAATATTGTAATCTGCTGCAGGAACTGTATACGGAACACAAACGCTTCAAGTCCGCCACTGTACTTTTTGTGCATTTAGTTTTAATAAATAAATAAACTAACGAAATACACACAGGTAATAAGAGAAATGGAAACTAAATTGTAATATTTCTCGTAACAACATCTTACTCTAGCACTCCTGTACAATTTACGATATTACCTGCGTGTACCAACATCCAAAAAATAATAAACAGCTACAATTTGTAAGATCAGGTAATTTATAGGTATCGAAAATTGTTCAGTTATTGCAAAAATCCATCAGCAACCCATACGCGCCACTCACCTAACACCATTCAGCCATTATGATCCTGAAATAACATAACAATAGGGTTTCTCAGCCGACATCAATTTCGTAAGCTCGTATATTTTCTATTTATTAGGAGCAGCGTGTAAAAGTGGGCCTACTTTACTTCTAAAAATAATGAATCTTGTATCTAAGTGGGTAAGGAATATGCGCTGCTTCCCAAGTCGGTGTTGCGCTGCATTTGTATTTTTGAAACATCCAGTGTATCCGGAGCATTTCAAACTTATATAGATAAATAAAATGAAACTTTTTGCAACATTGAGCAAATACAAAGGTCGTCATTCATTACATACAGATATCGACTTGATACTTCTTCATAAAATTACTTTCGACTCGGAGCGTCGGTGGCCGTGCGGTTAGGGTATCCGACTCGTAAGCGAAATGTACCGGATTCGAATTCCGCTGCGGCCATGTACCAATGACTCTGACTGATTTTTCTGAGTTATGATAAAACCTGACCCATGATCCAATCTGGTCAGGTTCTGCTGGTAGAAGGGTCACTGAGGTCAGATGGCAGTCGCTTCACTGTAATTATCTGATCTGCCAAATCCTGGATCATGGTCAAGGCGTACCCCGGGCCCTCGTGCGCGATAGCTCAACCGGGTACAACGCCAAGATGATGTTTTTATCTAGTTTTTCGACTTTGAACAATGGTCTGAGACCACAGGAAACAGTGTGAAACTGTTATCAACACTTGCAATTATCTCTCGTAAGCAAACAAAGACTTAATAAAGACATAATTGAAACTATGATCATTACAGAAATAATAGTCCTTATACCCTAACAAAAGCTTCTAAAATCCTAAAATCATAGCCACAAAAGTATATCATAGCTGCCACCAATTTAATAACCTCAATATATCTCCTTTGCGGACTTTTTATCGGGACCGCCTGCTCTTTGAACACCTAAGGAAGTGCAAACAGGGGTGACAAGGATGCGTTTACAGGCAACGACTATGGCACGACCAAGTTGTCGTAACATCGCAATTATCATTAATAGGCCAGAACAGATGTCATTTATGATTTGGTACTTCTACACTTACTATTATAATTTGTGTTGTAGGAGCAAGCTCTTGTCCGTGGCGTTGTCCATGGCTTCGATTCAAAATAAACGATTTAAAGCTTGTCGAAAGCTGATCGACGGTATATTATTGTCTAAATTTGCTTTTAAACAGGATCACAAATCAGTGGTGTGTATTTTTTGCATCTGCATCTGCGTCGTTTGCACCGAAATCGGACCGAAGGTTAATATCTTCTTCTCAATTTGAATGAATGCGCTATCACAACTGGGCACCTTATAGCCCTGGCTGATGTTTATTAATTAGATGCACAACCGCTACTTTCTATAAGTGAAGACATGTACCCAACTGAGGAAGTACATCTGGGGTTCTGGTGACCTAAAGCACAGACTCCCGTCTATTTTAGGCACCAGTCTTCACATGTGCCTTCTTTTATTGAACTAATTATTTAACAAATAGAATGGCATTGTTTAATGTCGTTGAGGTTATTTGTGAAGAACAAATGTAATTATTGTTATTTTTTATATAATAAGTTGTCTTGCACTTCTTCTTAAGTCGTGCACTTTTGGAAAAGTGGTCGCGTGGTCATGTGTCGCGCAACCGCTGCTCTCTCGTGTGGTCATGTATCGGTCGAGTCCTGCGCCACCGCCGTCCTCACGATGCAGAACCATATTTTAAATATCAGTGTTCGGCGGAGCGAGAATTTTCATTTACAGTAGAGTGTGTCACAGAGTTTATGAGGGCTGTCTACCGTGTTAGAGAGTGCCCACGAGATTGTTTGCCCTCGACTTTCCCTTTCACCACAAATCATTCCATAGAAGGCTCCATAAGGACTCATTACGAATTTGTATTTGCCAGACGACGACAATCTCTCTTTGATGTTGAGTCTCTGTTGAGTTGGCCTCTCACAAGTTCTATTCTCTCGCATGGTCGTTGTCGTCCCTTATAAAGAAGTCGAAATAACTCAACGACACGTGAGCAGAGTAAGACGTGATGAGATGCGATGCGACGTGAGTGTTGCTCGCACTCAAGTTACAGTGCCACAATGGCCAAAACTGAAACGAATTGACGTCATTTAGAATCGTCATTTTGTTGTCAACAACAGCGCCGCCAGCACCGGAACAGATAAGTCGGTGGCACTGTATCAGGTTGGCAACGATGTTATCGAGTTGGCGGAGTCAGGAATGATGGACTTTGAGGAATCATTCTTTGTTTAAATCGTATTTGAATAGAAAAAGACAGATTTTTTTTCTAAAAACCCCCAACCAAATATAAATACATAATATGTATACTCTAATATTTCGTAAACTATCTTGGCTAGAGGTATAAAATAAAACGATAATGCCAGATTTGGATTGACAGGTGTCATCAAACGTTGACATTTTATCGAATTATCGATGGTCTGGGGTCTGAAAAGACCACATTAGCGTTTCATAATATGATTAATGTAATTGTATCACAAACTTGCAGCGTCGCTGTTGTTGACATTGACAAGACAAATCAAAATGGCGTCCAGTATTGGCTACCGGATCAGATAAGTTTCTGGTACTCTTATATGAAACATGAAACGCTAAGGTGGCCTTTTATACCCCCAGGCTAATAGCTATAAAAGTATCAAATGACTTTTAATGACTTTGTACTTCTTGGAATTCTCCTTGGGCAACAGATTCCACAAGACTTTAGCGTTCACAGAATATTGATGTAATCAGCTGAAACAAATACCTTCTCATCAATCAATGTAAGGTCCCTCAATCTAAAGTATAATCGAATAAGAAATAAAGAGACAGGGGGATAAGGAGAGCTCCTAACTTACAGAATGATTTAAAATAATATGTCAGGGGTCGTGGAAACTCGGATCAGTTAATAAATGTGTTGAGAGCTGTAACTCTTCCCCAATATGACGCCCCCTATAATCAGAGAACATTGTCGCCCCATAGAGCTGTGTGCGTGTCGATAGTGGATATCGATATCGAGAATTCGTAAACTTTTTAGTGATATGAATTTGCAAGTTGTAATTGTGAATAAAGAGCAATGGAGAATTTGTTCCTTTTTGAGAATCTATTATTATTCTACAAGGGAGGATTCAATAAAAATTGGCATCGCGGAGTGAGATATGAGAGCCGAATGGCTTACGACGTGACGGTGATTGTATTAATATGGTTTAGAATTATATATTTTATATTCTTTTTAATTGATGTTTATTAAGTGCTCTAATAATAATAATTATTATTACATAGTAAAATATTGACTAAATAAATGAATATGAATATGATATCGACGGCTGATGTGGAAAAGGAAGAGTAGGAAAGCAGACCCTGGCAGAAGCCGGGATGAGCAGATAAGATGATGATAATTATTATTAGCAGGCTATAATGTAGATATTCGGTGCATTCCAACCTTTTTCAAAATTCGCCAAGTGATCGCGTAACGTCTTAATAGCGAACGTGCACTGTCTCTCTAGTCACCGGACAGCGTTGAGATACTAGGGCTTCTCATTTTTGAGACACTGCGCTGTTCCAACTCTGTTGTTCAGTCGTAGCGAGTTTACGGTTCGGTCGCTACGCTATTCAGTGACTGCGCATACGCGGCTTATAAGCGTAACCATATAAACTGTTACGGACCTTTAGGCATGTCAGCGATATTGTAATTTTGTTGTAAGAAACCTTTATTTTCACTAGATCGGTATCTAGTGAGGTTGCCATAAGGTACACTTCAAGATTTTTGTCACTAAAGTTGTCAATCAATCAATCAATCAATGTATTTATTGCATTTATGAGGTTATAAAGGTCTTACAATTTTAAAGTACTTACATCATGAATCCCATGGGGGTTGTAAACCATGGTTAATAATTTTATAAAAGCTAAATAAAAATCGATCATCAACAGGACTTTTATCGATAAAGACAGCCCCACCCTAGCTCTCTTCGCGATAATGCCACTCGGCGGCGGGCAGCTGCTCCGAGGGCAATTCGCGAGGACTGCTCCTTTGCCGCCCTCTGCCATCGAGGGCCGAATAAAGGCCAGGCCAGGAGTGTCAGGCCCTCACATGGATTAGGACAAGGGTAGGAGGATTTGAGAAGTGTACTTCAGAGAGGTTAAATTTGAATGGGGTTTTTTGGAATTTGTGGGATTAAATAACTCGAAAGATAAACCGAAAACCGTCGGATAACCAACGACCAAGTTCACGTACACTAAATTTTTCCTGAATTACTGAATTGATTTTAACGAAACAAAGCTAAAGACCATCTCTATTCAACGAGCTTTGAAATAAGGCAGGAAAATGGGTAGCAGCTTTTTTCCATTGTTATATTTATACCACTGCCATCTCCAACCCGCCTGCCAAGCGTGGAGATAATGTCAATAACCTCCCCTCTCTTGGGAGAGGCTCTAAGTCCTGCAGTGGAGTGTTATGGACCGTGACGCTGGATCGGAAGCCATGATGCTGCCAACAGACACAGGGCCACAGATACATACGTCAAATTTATAACACTCCTCTTATTCGTTGAGAACTAAAAAAGAGAACTGAGTAACTGGTAATCATCATCCAAGCGGACAATCCCGGCTATCTTTGTTTATTAACAATTAAAATATAATTTGTATTTGCTAAATAAACTTCGCAACTACGCTATTCTTAAACCTTTACAGAAGCAACGCGACCACCTGCAGAAATAAAATAAATAAAACTAAAACAAACTCCTTTCAGAGGTCAACGGCAGTTGTACGCTATCTCTACAGTGTTATGTGTGAGGTCAAACTGTAGCTCAGCACACAACTCTTTCTCGTATCTCAATAATTAGCACTGTGTCCTGTCGTCGGTCTCTAAAGGCATGTAGCTCTGGTCTAGTGGGAAATTATCAGTAAATTGCTGCCAGTTACTTACCGTAGTGCTCGACGGTCAAGTTGTAGGAGCTAAGCGGTGTCTTTTTTATGTTATACGGCAGACAAACAGGCAAACCGGCCTCTTGATGGAAATACCAATGCATTGCCCGCCTCTGAAGCGACCTCTAATAACCTCTTGAACGATCCCATGTCATAGTTCAAAGGAAACACTGTGGCTGGGAGCTCATTCCACATCCCAACGAGAAACTTCTTTCGAACCTTCGCGGGGTGACGGGTGGTGCGATGGCGGAATTGTGCTGTGGGCACCAGATCGATAAGTTCCTAGGCGATAAAACTTTACATGGTATAAAACGGCGTGGGGTGGATGTACTCCAACTGGGGTGGCCAACATGTCACTTTGTGTTTCCTTCCTACTTTCCTACCCTCTCCTCTTTAACGATTGAAAGAGATATGTAATGTTCTGTCCAATAAAGAAATTTTGACATTTGACTTTTTTGACTTTTGAAACAAATTCGCTTCCTACCGTCTGTCCCTCTGTATGTATGTATGTATGTATATGTCTCAGCCAACTGGTTAAATCAGCCTTTAATTAGAAGCTGGTCCGTTAAGTAAACGCCGGCAATCCATTGAATGGCTAAAGGACAACTAGCCAAGTTGGTGAAAGTAATGTTCAACGACTTGGCTGAACGTCATTTAGCCGTTTTGTTAAATTGGATATTGACGAGTTTGTAATGTTTGGTTAGGGTGACCTTGCTTAAGATTAAAAAACAGACGGATTATTAAAGATCACTTTTACTTTTTAACCACCTGAATCTTACCCACAATGAAATTGTTATGTTGCCCACAGTATAGTTTTACCTAAGCATAGATTCATCTATATAAACAATCTGGTTCCACGATACATGCCTCCCTATTATAATAACTTTTCCATTTCCATTTCCATTTCCATTTAATGAAGCAAGTATTAGTGGCAAGAAATTCGGTGAACAATGATATGTATTACGAGTATCTATAACATTTATAGTATTAACACAACTTGCTTACATTTATTGTTTTTTTTATATCATAAGTACCTATGTTGTAATTTTTAATTAACTTGTAATTTCTGTTTAATTTTATTACCTTATAAAGCATTTAAAATTAAATAATAATAAATATTCATGGACAAATTCACACAGCGCCATCTAGCCCCAAACTAAGCAAAGCTTGTGCTATGGTTGCTAGATAACTGATAAACTACTTAAATACTTTTAAATACATACTTATTATACATAGAACACCCAGACCCGTAACAGAAATTAAAATTCATCATTTCAATTTCTGCCCGGCCGGGAATCGAACCCGATCTGAACCACTCAAGTCGTCAATTATTAAGTACTTGTATGTAGTATCAAGAGTGTATGAAACGTTGGCATAGTCGTCCTGAATTGCTTGGAACTCATAGTCACCCAGCTTTTTGATAATTGTTCATAACGTCTAAAAGTTTTCGTTTGTCCTTAATTTTCTTTGGGACCCTAAAAATATAACACCAGATTAGGCAGGCCAGGTAGGCTACAACAAAAATACAAAGCACTAATAAACTAAATAATAACAATCAATTATTTAATTATTGTTGTTGTTCGTACATATTCAGTTTGTTTAGACTCAAACTTTTTGTGAAAACTTGTAGCCGGCGGCGTAATAGGTATCCATCCAGGCCCATCCACAATGTTTTTATTAATAGGTACCTATCATAGCACCCATAGCACAAGCTTTGCTTAGTTTGGGGCTAGATGGCGCTGTGTAAATTGGTCTACGAATATTTATTTATTTTATTATACTTCAAACTCAGTTTAAACAAAAAAAAAACTACCGAAATATTAACTACCAGTGCCGCTGTGGAAAAATTTGAAAGAAAATCTTTCCTGTCTGATTTTACGTCAGCCTTCTTTAAAGGGCTAGGCTTACCATAATCCAACTACTTAAAAGTTGAGTGATGCTACTAACAACGAATCGCCTAGGCATTCAATTGAATGCCGGCGCTTAACAGACTAGCCTTCTCATTAAACTTGACTCTTGAGGAGCGCCGTAATGTTCTGGACATGGGATTTCTGCACGATATTGTAAGTGGATGTCTCGATTGCCCGGAGCTTCTGTCACATGTCTCACTGCGAGTACTCTCACGCAGAACTAGAAATACCGCCCTGTTTCACGTTCCATACGATAAAAGGTCAGTACTGACGAGAATATTTGATATCTATAATAAATCTTTTTCTTCAGTGGATCCTTTCTCTAACTCCAAAGATAAATTTAAAAATAACGTGAAGTCGATACTTTCGAACGAACCCCCGTGATTGCTTCTTGCTCAGCCATCTTCTCCCATACTTGTTTTGTAGCCTAACGAGTAGCCTAGCCTATGTTAAATTATAAGTTTAACACTATTCTTATTTAAGGTTTTTTAATTTTTTGTTATTAATAAGCTTTATTAGCAGGCTTTAGAATGCCTAATTTCACATTATTTTTTTAACATTACTGCACATATTAACATGTAATCTGTGGATAACTGTAATTGGCCCAGTTCTTAATTGTACTTAAGATATGTATTTATGAATAAGTTGTCTGTTGTTATTCCAATGAATAAATAAATAAATGTCTGATTTAACTAGATGGCTGCGACACATATACTTAGATCTTTTAACTTTGATGAGGTATTCAACAATAGATAGTGTTATTCAATCAGGAGGATGGTTTATAGGGTCGAACGAAGTTCCGGTGGGCCAGCTAGTAATATATAAAAATAGGAGGTACTGTCATGGGGGTGCCCATCGACATATTTAATCAGTTAAGAATTGTCAATGTACATTACCGACCAAAATTATGTTCTGTACCAACATTCAAGTGTGTTGTGTCTTTCTTCAATTTCAATTTCAATTTTTTTATTTATGGTACACAGGTTAAGCGGTTGTTACAGTTTTAGTAGATGGGTCCTCTGTGACCTGCCATCGGCATACAAATGTGGAGGGGTTAATAAAAATTTTAAATACATTAAAATTAGTCTTAAATAATCATTAATAAATTGCAAGACTACTTCAAAAATAAATTTAAAATGTCAAAGTAGATAATGTCAATAATAATTTGAATGTCAATGGAAATATAATGTCAAAGTTATTTAAAAATCTTGAATAAAAGTTTCATCTATCTAACAATCGCTCCCTCTTTTACTTGGCACCACACATAACCAAACTAGCGTATATGGTATCTCTTGCTTATAGAAAAACTAAACTGTTTAAGGGCCGTGCAAACAGGCCGGTTAGACAAACAATGTGCCAGAGCAGGACAGCGAGACCCCATTAATTCTTCCCTTTCACACCCTCTTTCCCTAGCTGAGTAATCTGGTTACAGTGATATGTGGTTTGCTGGCTTTGTCTTATCTTCCCGTAAGTGGATTGCGTGCAGTACGAGTAATTGTAGTAATACAATTCTATTCTATAGGGACAAAAGGATCTGGAAAACGGGTCTTATCTGGTATTAACTAGTTAGGTGAAAAAGGGTTTGTATGTACGTACGTACTAACTTAGTAAGAATGTTTAAGGTTCATGTCGCTTTCCCTACTCCAGCGGGATAAACGACGTTTTGTGTGTGCATATGTATGTAATAAATAAAATAATCATCAAGGAGTTAATGCCCCGGTTGTGCTCTCTCGCATGAGGGCCCGGGGTCCGCCATGATCATGATCCAGGATATGGCAGATCAGTTAATTACAGTGGAGCGACTGCCATCTGACCTCCGAGACCCTGCTACCAGGGGAACCTGACCAGATTGGGTCATGGTTACACATTCAGATGCATGAATATGCAGGTTTCACGATGTTTTCCCTCATCGTAAGAGGAACTGAGAAAAGAGTCATTGGTACATGGCGGCAGTCGGATTCGAACCCGGTACCTCTCGCATACGAGTCGGATACCGTTACCACTAGGCAACTGACGCTCCTATATAGGTACTATCAAAAATTACGTAAGTAAATGACGAAAACCGCTCTGGGACGAGAAGTAGGTACTTGCGAAGGCACAATAATAATTGTTTCTAACTTCTATCCTACTGCTATCTTAGAAACAAATTGTTCATTACTTAGCTATATAGTTATGTATAGCTTTTGGGTGGATTGTGTGATGAGGGATATCAGTGAGATGAGGTAAGCGTGGAGATGACAGCGGGTCGGGATGAATGGAGAAAAAAAACATACTGTGCCGACCCCAAATGAATGGAATAAGGGCAGGAAAATTATGATATAGCTAGCTGAGCATTTTTAGTCACACAAATTGTGCCCCTAAATTTAAATAACCAGTAAAAGGCGATTCCCTAATTATCTCTGAAACTTGATAGATACTTACCTGTCGAAAAGAAAACAGCTTTTTCATAAAAGGGTTTCAGAAAGCCGCCTGCAGTCAATAAAGCGGCCGCAGCTTTTGGTGAAAGCTCCCATTATTTGAGTTAAAAGTTTTTAGATTTCTGAGGCTTTTCCCGTAAAGGGGTGCGGAATGGCACCAAAATGGGAGGGGAAGGGCGCAACATTAAGATACCATCTTTATGAAACTTTGGCGATTGATGGCTTGGGGTAAAAATAATTGCTGGAAATTGTGAAAAAAGTCCAGTTGCTAATGGCTTGTGGGTACGTTTCGTATGCGAGAGGTGGCGGATTCGAACCCCAGTGCCGCCTTGTACTTTTTATTTTAGTTATGTTGGAGACTAGCCGAGGGAAAACGTTGTGATGGAACCTGCACATCTGAAAACGGGTACATCCGTACTGTATCTACCTCAGACAGACGTCGATAACAATGTGCAATGCGTAAGCGCTCTTAGAACAGGACATCGTGACACTCTATAAATATAAGTCCTATAGGAATTATAGGGCTCTACTATAACTATGCTCTGGGCCCAAACTAACCTCACCTGCACGTGGTCCCCTGCTGACAGACGGACCAGGCTCTGGCGTCTTTACCCCAGGTTTCGCACATCATATGGCAGTCGCTGTACGTAAAAAGCCAAATCCCCACCTTCTAATTACGAATTCTGGTTGGAAACGGCTTTAAGTAAATTTGAGAGCGCTTTGATAGTAGAAGAGAGACCCTGAATGGCAGGTTTACCGCTAACCGCTGAATCGGGATTTACCACTAAGAGGAAGAAGATCATGACACCCTATAAGTACGCAGTAGCACTGAGCCTCTGTAATCACTTATCAAGCCCCGCAAACTTATCTGAATCGGTGACGGCGTCGCTGTTGTTGACCACAAAATGATATTTTAAAATAGCGACACTTAGTTCCAGCTTTGGCCACCGGATCAGATAAGTTTTGGGCATTGTGTGTGGACACACGTCACAGCCTATTTCGGGCGCAAACACTATTACCATATTATTGATCCCACTAACAACCTTGGATCGCCTTTGATTAACGAGCCAAAGAAATTTCGTTTTGTTTACCTGCCGATCAGATTTGTGGGTTTGATTTCTTTCACGATTTGTTTGTTACATATACGTTCCATTTTATTTATACCACTGAGGTGGCAAACAAGCTGACGGCCTGCCTGATGGTAAGCAGTCACTGCAGCCTACGGACGATTGCAATACCATGGGCATCACCCACGCGTTGCCGACCTCGTCAAAACCTTTCGAGTAAATTCCTCTGGCCACGTCCCCTCTCCATCATCGGAACAGTTTACTGACACCATAATATTGAATTGTCATCTGTCTGACTTACATATGGCATTACAATTCAATCGAATACCAGGAAGTGGTTAAAATGTAGGTAATATCGGATGATCCGATATAGAGTGCTAAGGATCCAAGAGCCTTGTTATACAGGGTGTCCCGTAAGTCGACGTCAAGCCGGAATCGGGTGATAGTCCAAATCATAATAGTTACTAGAAAAATAAAAAATAAAATCGAAGTCTTGAGTTTTTTAAATTATAAGCATTTCTTTTTTTTCGAGAAAATGGACACCCTGTGATGGTTTTTTAGCTCCTGTGCTTACAAATCTTAACTTTTTTTCAATTTTATTTTTCTTATGTAATCCCGAATAGTGCTAATCTAACCTATTACTTAGAATTCTAAGTCAACTGCTCCAGCTTGGAAGAAAGTGTCACATTATGCCGTACAATGAATAGGCAATTAATATTTCGTCTAACTTTAACGGACTGTACTGAAAAAAAAAAGTACTACGCCAGGTTGGCAAGTAGCACGAAAAGTTGACGCATTTAATAAGGATTCTAAAATGGTATAATACATGCTACATTATTTCTTTGATTACGGGGGAAAAAAATTCCTTCAAGAAACCCAGTTTCGAAAAATTTTTCATTACCTACTAAAAATTATTCTAGTGCGTTCAAAGCTTGCCTAAGACCGAGTGAGACGGAGAGTCATTCATGAAGTGTGAGTGAGACAGGTAGTGACGCTTTCGAGTCAAATATTGTAATGGGTGAGTGAGACAGATAGTGACGCTAATGAGTCAGATACAGAGAAAGTCATTTTATGAAGTGTGAGCGAGATAGATAGTGACGCCACTTTTTTAATATTGGCACACGCAATACAGATCAGTACGTTACGCTCCTTCGTATACTGCGCATCTTTCCGTATTCGTTCGTGTTATTTCGTACTTTCGACTTTTTGCTTCGTTTATTGGACTTGTTTGTTTGCTTGTGATTTGGACAGTTTCGATCTCTTTACAACGACCTTTGCTTTCTCCTGGACTATCGTGTGATTGTGTAGTGCCACCATGCCTGTGTACACCACTCAGGAATATGCCAACATGCACTTTATTTATGGCGAATGCAGAGGGAATGCTAGTGCTGCGGCTAGACTGTATCGCGAGAGGTACCCAAATGGTGATCGTTATCCAGATCACCGAGTTTTTACAAATGTGCACCGTCTACTCTCCACAGAAGGCATACTTCCAAACCGACCACATGGTGAAGGAAGAAGTTTCTTGCCTTACGAGGACGTAGTACTTCAAGCAGTTGAAGAAGATCCAAGTATTTCGGTACGTGCAATCCAGCAAAGCACAGGAGTGCCGAAAACTATAGCTCACCGAATTTTACAAAAACATGAGCTCTACCCATACCATGTACAGCGAGTACAAACCCTGCATCCTCAGGATTATCAACTTCGGGTTGCGTTTTGTCAAACGATGCTACAAAGACACTGGGAAGATCCACGATTCTTAGAGAAAATTTTGTGGTCGGATGAATCGACATTTAAAAAAGACGGTTACATGAACCTACACAACTTACACGAGTGGCACGTAGAGAATCCGAATTTAATGAGACAAGATAGATCTCAGTATCGTTTTAAAATAAACATGTGGACCGGAATTTTAAATGGAAGAGTCATAGGACCTTTTGAGTTGCCAGAGATCTTGACTGCTGAAGTTTATTTAGATTTTTTACAAAACAGTTTACCTAGTTTACTGGAAGACGTGCCACTCAGTATTTACAGAGAGATGTGGTATCAACAAGATGGCTGCCCAGCGCACTATGCCCGCTCAGTTAGAGCATTTCTCAATGAAGAATATCCGGGCAGATGGATAGGTCGGTCGTGGCCAGTCCGTTCACCGGACTTAAATCCATTAGATTTTTTTTACTGGGGAGCAGTGAAAGAGAAAGTTTATTTTAAGCCAATCGAAAATGTAGCTGAGCTTCGGCAAAGAATTACGGAAGCAGCTGAATTTGTCAACAACGGAAGATTTGCCCGTGTGATAATCCGATCTTTTTTAAGAAGATGTCGAGCTTGTATTGCAGTTGAAGGAAGGCAGTTTGAACATCTTTTGAAAATAATAAATCTTTGCATCTAATTGATGTTTAATTTTAAACTTAAGGAAAATTTGTCCTAAATTTAACAAAAAGTTAGCATCTCTGACTTGAAAGCATCACTACCTGTCTCACTCACATTTCATGAATGACTCTCCGTCTCACTCGGTCTTAGGCAAGCTTTGAACGCACTAGAATAATTTTTAGTAGATAAAGAAAAAAATTTCGGAACTGGGTTTCTTGAAGGAATTTTTTTTTTCCCCGTAATTAAAGAAATAATGTAGCAAGTATTATACCATTTTAGAATCCTTATTAAATGCGTCAACTTTTAGTGCTACTTGCCAACCTGGCGTAGTTCTTTCTTTTTCAGTACGCTCCGTTAAAGTTGGACGAAATATTAATTGTCTATTCATTGTACGGCATAATGTGACACTTTCATCCAAGCTGGAGCAGTTGACTAGGAATTCTAAGTAATAGGTTAGATTAGCACTATTCGGGATTACATAAGAAAATAAAATTGAAAAAAAGTTAAGATTTGTAGCAACAGGAGTTAAAAAACCATCACAGGGTGTACATTTTCTCGAAAAAAAAAGAAATGCCTAAAATTTAAAAAATTCAAGACTTAGATTTTATTTTTTATTTTTCTAGTAACTATTATGATTTGGACTATCACCCGTTTCCGGCTTGATTTTGACTTACGGGACACCCTGTATGTCGTACACAAGATTTTGGTCCTTGTGTGTATTGGTTCTGGGGCGTATTAACTGTTTTTCGTAATGCGGTAGTTTTGTTAGTTTTATCACGATGTTTTCCCTCACCGTAAGAGCATCGGTTAGTGTTCAACTAATGTACGAAAAGAAAGAGTCATTGGTACATGGCCGCAGTGGGATTCGAACCCGATACCTCTCGCACTCGAGTCAGACCCTCTCACCACTAGGCCACCGACGCTCCCTCGCCCTTAATGGCGCTTGTTAGAATACGGTTAGTATACAGTTGTCGTGCCGCTGACGTCGCGGCGACGGGATACAGACATTTGAGAATAGTTACTCGAGTGACATAGGCAAAGTCCTAATTTCCCACGGGAAGAGGAAAAACCGCAGGTGTTTTGTATTACACAGAGACAAACGAGCAGTCAGCCCACCTGATGGAAGTTGGAACTGGCCCTATCCACTATTCATATGTAAATTATAATGGTTGTTAAAGTTAACACACCATCTAGCTAAAAAATAAACTTGGCCTAAATAAAATAAAAATTTAAAAAAATCTCTCGAGGCCGAGAGCCCGGGGTCCGCCTTGATCGTGATCGAGGATTTAGCAGATCGGGTAATTACAGTGGAGCGACTGCCATCTAGCCTCCGTGACCCTGTTAACAGGATACGACAAGATTGGTTACACATTTAGATTGCTGATATTATTGCATTTATATTAATACAGGGTGCGCCACTCGAAGTGTTACCAATTGAAAATGCTATAATTTAATAAATTTTAAGTTGTGTCAGGACAGAGCAAAGTGGCAGTCCATAGTCTCTGCCTACCCCACCTGTGGGCCACAGGCGTGAGCTTTATGTATGTATGTTAAGTTTTTTAATAAAACAAGAATACCGGAAAAAAATGCAAAATTGTATTTTTAATTAAAAACTTCAGGTTATCGGAAAAATCATCCCAACTTTTAATGAAAATAGGTTATTGTTCAATGTAGTCACCTTTACCGCGGATAACAGCATCACTGGTCTAAATAGTCTTTTGATTTGAACTTTAACTATACACGATCGTTTAATTTGTTTACACATTGCAGAATTGCAAAAAGTCTTGGATTGGAAAATGTCAAATTTACAAGCCAGTCACGTTCGTGCAGCGAGCGAATTCTTCGGGACAGAATTCGGGGGGATGTTATCCGTGCTAAAAGTGGTACATCGAAAAAAACCTACTTTTATTAAAAATGTAATATAAGAATGTTGAGCACATTGACAAAATCAGACCATTTCCAATTGGTAACACTTATCTCTACAGCACGGCTACCACAAGCGTGTCCACGACACAGCTCGCGCCGCGACAGAGCGTTTGTTTCCTTCTCTTAATACAAAGATGAAAAAGATAGCAGTATGTTTGTCGCGCCTGTCGCAAATATCGCGCGCTAGAGCAACTCGTGCTAGCCGTACAGACATACATATCTTATGCATGGGTACGACAAACGGTCCTATACCTAATTATTTGGAGTCAACAAAATATTCGGCTCCATCTGGCGGATATTGGATCTTCATCTCATTTCCTCAGTGATTTACGCTTTCTCATTAAGTCAAGGAAAATCTGTCGGTCATTAATATACATTACCTATGCGTATAGTAAAGCCTAGCCGTGTGGTGTCCGGCAGAGTAGAATAGCACCAACCCCTTATATTCATGGGTGTCGTACAAGGCGACTAATGTTTTCGAGGCAAAAGATCAAGAGTCTCCGTAGTCTGGAAAATGGGCAGCAGCATTTTCTATTATTATATTTAAACACTGCGATCTCCAACCCGCTAACCAAGCGTGAAGATTATGGCAATAACCTCCCCTTTCGTGAGAGAGGTCCTAAGTCCTGCAGTGGACTGTTACGGGCTGTGATGATGATAGTAAAGCCTGAGGCGACTGAGACGGAATGTGTAACCTGATCCAATCTGGTCAGGTTCCCCTGGTAGCAGTGTCCTGGAGGTCAGGTGGCAGTCGCTCCACTGTAATTATCTGACCAATTCAATTCCAATAATTTTATTCATATAGGTTCTAAAATAACACTTATGAACGTCAAAGGTTGGTACATGAATTATAAATTAAATCTCGAAATAGGTACATATATTGACAGGTAAATGTTGCCCCGATATTACTCCGAGTTTACGGAAGTCCTCCATGCATTGTCATAACGCTCACTTAACATAATCAAATGTAAATCTTATACAAACTATGATTATTGTTAGAGGTTATTGTGGTTACATTAGCATTGTGATAATGTAAGGAGGAGCACTGTATCCGGTCGGGGAAATATCGTTTCATGAAATTGGCAAATTTTAAATTGAATAATTACTTAATAAGCTAGCTGTTTAGTTAACCGGCTAATTTAACTATCGACAGATATCTAAATTATCATAAATAACCAGTGCTAAGTACTATCTTGTGGTCAAAGCGCCAACGGCGGAGCGGTCACCAAAATGATTTACTCGATCAGATAACAGATGGCGGTTTCAACAACGCACAGGACGAGAAGATAAATATAATCATCTTCACGTTAATGTCCCGGTTGCGTTCTCGCGCATCGAAGTCTGCGGTCCGCCTTGACCATGATCCACGATTTGGCAGATCAGATATATACAGTGGAGCGACTGCCGTCTGACTCCGTGACCCAGCTACCCTGGGAACCTGACCAGATTGGTCCATGGTTACACATTCAGTAGCCTGAATGTACAGGTTTCATCACTATGTTTTCCCTCACCGGAAGAGCATCGGTTAGTATTCAACAAACGTACATAACTCAGAAAGGAGGCATTGGTACATGGGCGCAGTGGGATTCAAGTGAGAATACGGGAAGATGAGAGATGTAAAAGGAAAATACAATTATAGCAATACAGTTTCAGCAAGAGTCTAGATTTGAGAGTCTCGATATGAAAGCAAAAATTAGGAAAAGTCTCGAGACTTTGAGACTCAATTACAAGATCTAATAAACTTTACTGAATAAAAACATCCCAAAAATACTCCTTTTTGTAATTAATTTTTTGCAATATGATATCTAATCTGGGTTTGCATTTAATTTTTGTACTTCATGTCCCAGTTGCGCTCCCGCGATGCATGATGGCCATGGGTCCGCCTTTCTATACTCAACTTAAGACAATAAATATGTACAGCCAAATTTTCTGAGTTAGACTTTTATTTAGCAATCGTTTTTTTATAATAAGCAAATATGCATTAAAATTTGTACTATTACGCACTTACGCATGGCTCCGCGTTCAAAAATGTGTAATATTCATCTGCAACACCAATGCATTGCCCGCCTCTGAAAAGTCCTCTAATATACCTCTTGAACGATCCCATGTCATACATGGTGCCATTCTGCTATGCCGGGCACCACACGGCCATCAGAGAAGTGGAAATCGCCTTTAAAATACTAAACGATCGATAGATCGTTTCTTCTTATTTTAAAGGCGATTTCTGTCTCTGTCTTAGACCTAAGCGCTTGAGCTCGAATTCTATTTAAATTGCTTAACGGAGCCGCAAAATTGTTTGCGAATATCAATAAATTGGGAACGCGGTCTCCAGAATTAATCCCTCTCGGTTGGCGCACAACGAATTATTTCTTAAGACATCATAGCAGTTACTATTCCGTATTTAATTCAGAATGAAAATTATAATTAAGACGCCCGGGTAAATTTGCCGGCTATTCGTCACGAGATCCGGCCGAAACCGGTTGATTCCGGCCCGGGGTGGTTCAGACCCGGTTCTCTATTTTCGAGGCCCGAAAATTGTAATCCAGGGGTTCGCGGACAAGCAAAGACAGCAATTAATCGTCCTTTAAACCTTTCTCGGTATTGATATTCTGTAGGTACGGTAGGGAGAGTGTAGCGGTTGTTCGTAGAAGGGTCTTGGAGATGTTTGAGGCTCGTTATGCATACTCCGTTTGATTAAAATTCATCTTATGGGTAATAATAATATGATAATTCATCTGTATTGTCTAAAAATAGCGTTGTAACTAATTTTAGCATACATAATTTGTAATCATATTAAAATGACTTATATCCTCTACAACAATTTTCAATTATAATATCAAGACGTTATTTTCGTTTGTGCTAGGCAGTTCGCCTTAATGAGCGTATTCTTATAATGATTCGTACCTAAACTATACCAGATCCTATCTGTATAAGCTATCACCCGAGCGAGCGTCTAGACCAGCCAGCGAACCACCAAGTACCGAGCGTTTACCTACATTCATACATACATACAGCCATTCCTTTTTCCCGTAGGCGTAGGCAGAGACTACATTACCTACTCTGGTGCTAAACCAGGCCAGTGCACCAACATCAACCAATAAGCCAACAAATATCACCATCATAGATAGGACTCTGTCAAGCCTGAGGTTTCCGCATGGGTAAGTACTATTACCTCATCTATTTCTGCCGCAAAGCCACAATGGTTGCATTGTTGGGTTCCGGCTTGAAGGATAAGGCAGCCAGCACAATTACAGGCATGAGGCATTGTATCTCAGTCCTCACATCGACAACGCACCCGCGGTTCCATATTTTTGTTGCATGCAACAGCCTTCAAAATACATGAATCGTAGATATTATTGGCAACAGTTACGTCTTACCATAAGGTGGGCTGTCTGGTCGTTTGTCATTATGCAGCCTAAAAAAATAAATGCTAGCACCCCTACTGTTTCTCCTATACATTGTATGTTCCCGGTGATGCATAAATCCTGTTTAGGGCCAGTTCACACAATGCTTTGCGGCGGTACGGCGCCTGGGGCCCGTATCTTTTAACCAGTCCCCTCAAGTCGAATCGTTTCCAAATTTTATTTCCGCCATGAAAAGTTCGATATTTTGATGGGTGACGCTGATTTTCCGTTAACGATTTACTTTCGGTGTAGAAAATGTCATTTAAAATGTATTGCATATTCAATGCCGAAAATCAAAATTACATCGATCGAATCGGATTTGTCGCATCATTAAAGTAGGCACCATATTTAGTACTCAAACTAGTGACCTAAGTGCAAAATTTCAACTTCTCGCCACGTGCGATGCATAATATACAAAACTAAAGTACAACAGCTCAGGTAGCAAAAGAGAGATTCTAGCCCTCGATGACTCGTTTTGACACAGAGAACGCGTTAGATGAGCAAAGCGCAGCAATTACAACGATCTATATACGAATAGTCTAAAGCACCGATATTATATGTGACTGAGACTGCAATCGAGGCCGGAGGTTTCATTTTCATAAACATAATCTTATCCACACGACGCCACAACGCATAATGTGGCTAGGCCCTTACACATTGCCTGAACTCCGGCAGCTCATTCATACGCAATTAATGAGGAAATTCGCCCATTTAAGCGTTTAGGCCTGTCTCCCTCATATGTAACCTTTTTTATGATCTTGAGCTTTTGTTCGCCATATGGTGCTCGTATGAGGGTTATGAAAGATATTGAACATGGATGCCATTGATCAAATTATGTGTTCCTCCCTACTTTGATCATACTATAAAGTAGATTAGATAATGTGACTTTTTTATACCACTAAGGTGACAAACAAGCTTACGGCCTGCCTGATGGAAAGCAGTCACCGCAGCCTATGGACGTTTGCAATACCAGGGGCATAACCCACGCGTTGCCGACCCCGTAAAAACCTTTTCACCCCTTTCTGGAAGAACTCTATGTGGTACTCTACAGGGAAAACCTCTCCAGGTAGTTCATTCCACAACCTTAGTGTACGTGGGAGAAAGCCAGGTATTTTGATTATATTATTTCTCAATGGGAGTGAAACGATGACAAGAATATTGCACTTGTCTTCTAAGTCGCTACACTCTTGCTACAGACGTCATGGTCGCCGGTTGGGGTTTGACCATATAAATTAGACATAAAAGAATAGAAGGAGCCTACTTACAGCTGAAGCCACAATCAAAAAGGTGTGCAAAAGCAAGCAACCTAAATTACAAACAAAATATCACCCGCTACGCCTATCCGTAGCTTTTGGCGCAGTAACTAAATAACAAAGAAAGAAGAAGAAAGATAGAAAAACATTTATGTACACACAATAACACCACAAACACATTACACAATGGCTTAGAAAGAAATAATCAATAAGTAGTCGAAGCGGCTAATTAGCAGCAAACACACGCGACTATGTTTAGAAATTAAATAATTCGGCCACAAACTAGGCCAAGACCCGTGTCCCTGACCATTCATAGGTAATTTATTTAACAACCTACTCCGTTTCGTGAACAAAATATGTTATTTGGGTAATTAGGGAGTTTACGTACAGCTATTAAGGGTTTTTGACAAGTGGAAAAGTCAGATTTTAAGACGTGTAACGTACAGTGTAACCATACGTTTTGGTTTTTATTGAAGGTGATTTCTTTAGATATTTAGAGAAGGCAAATAATCAAAGCAGTAAATGAAAAAAACCTGCACATTCAGGCGACAGAATGTATAACCATGATCCAATCTGATCAGGCTGGTGGCAGTACCCCTGGTACTAGGAGTGGTAGCAGGTCAGATGGCAGGCGCTCCACTGTAATTACCTGATCTACCAAATCCTGGATCATGGTCAAGGCGGACCCCGGGCCAAGATGATTATTTTTATTTAGGCAGGGTTCGGGTTGGGTAGAACAGGAATTGACCAAATCTACTCTACTACCCTGTTACTACTACTACTACTAGGTGACTAAAGTATGAGTAGACTAGAGTACGGGTCGGATACAATGCGAACTCAGTCGCGCCGGCCCAGTCAGATAAAAATAAATACTTGTTCATTTACCCACAACTTTCACACCCAAAACAGAATGGGGTGCAACTCAGTGTATTACGAAGGAACCTCTGTCAATGTCAATCCTTTGCTTTCCCATTTCTTCGCCCGTTCGGCCGGTAACTGATTGATTCCATTAATAACTGAGTATCCAATCCATTTTTTCCTCGGCCTCTCTGATTGGTTACGTGTAGGTATGTGAACCGACCTATTGTTAGTTGGCGATGTATTTCGGTGGTATGTATTGTCGGCGAGCGATTTGACGTTACATTTTACATTCACATGACGAGCGGAGTGGTTCGGTAAGTTAATATTCCGGTCTGCCAGGCAGCCGGGCAGAATTTGAAATGATGAATTTTAATTTCTGTTACGGGTCTGGGTGGTGTATGTATTCAGAAAATATATTCTAAATATATGTATTGTATCACTTTTCTGACACCCATAATACAAGCCTTGCTTACTTTAGGGCTAGATGGCGCTGTGTGAATTTATAATTAATTATTGAATGTGGCAAACAAGCTAGCCGCATAGCCTGATGGTAAACAGTTATCGCAGCCTATGGGCGTTTGCAATATCAGGAGAATCTATTTCTGTTTTCATAATTCTCTTGATTAGCTTTATAGAATATTAATAATATATATATATATTATTAATATATATATATATGTTATAAATTGATGCAATAAAGAGATTACATACATACATACATACGTAGTTTATGTAGAAATGTAGTGCACATTATCTGCTGCTTCCCCGTTTATTGCTTTTCTCCACACCCGGTAGGGTTGGCTGGAAGAGATCTCTTACAGAGATAAGCCCACCTTTGTAAACAACCTCTTGTAATATATGTTTTAACTTGTTTCATGTGCAATTAAGTATATAATAATAATTTTCTGTACTTCATAGTTCCACAAGCTACTCATATACTGCTGTAAACGATAATTAATTGCCGATGCCGATGAATTAAATAGAAGTTCGCTATTTTCCGAGTCTGTACACGACACCATGATTAAGACTTTTTGATTAAAATGGCTTTATAAAATCCCGGGAAATAACGGGATCGTCCGACCACTATTAACCCACTTATTGCTGAAACTATTTATGGTTACTTACCGAATTTTGTATTTTTTATTATGGACCTATTATTGGTTACACGGAGTTGAGAAAAATACTAAAAAAAATCTGACATACCTGGATTTTTGTAAAAGTTATGGTCGTGGTGAATAAAGATATTTTCTTTCTTTCTTTCTTTCTTTCAGTAGGAGAATTCACTACTTAGATAAAGTAATGGGTATCTGCACTATTATTAATTAATGAAAAACACGTTTATCTCAATTATAATGATAACATAGCTACAAAACTATGCTGAGGTGTGGTATGATGTAGATCTTTAGCTATTTTTCTTAGTTTTCTACCCTCAAGACGTTACAATTACAACAAAACCCTGTACTGATTTGAAGGAGCTCAACTCTTACAGTGGACTAGTTGAGGGCTGTTGATAAACACCTGCAAGAAAATGGTCTATCCCAGCATTCCCAGTCAATCGTGATATTGCGCAGTTCCGAGAGCTTTTATCTGTACGCCGCGCCGTAGACTACTGTTTTCAGTTCTTGTTCCACTCTGTTGTATGTTAAATAATCTGCTTGCTCAACCCCGCCTTTTTGCACTGTTTGGACTATTTAGTATTATTACTTGGTATAATCCTTGGCAGCCTTGGCGTAAGAGATATCGCGGATAACATCGAAGAGGCACGGCGGCGCTGGTGTGGTCACGTGTTGCGCAAGCCCCAGGGATGCGTGGGAAATAGGTGTCTAAACCTGCCTGTATCTGGAAAGAGGTCCCGCGGGAGACCTAAGCAGCGATGGATTGACATCGCCGAGTCGGACGCGAGAGCCAACGGCTTACGACGTGAGGATGCCGAAGATCTGGCAAAGGGGAGAAAGCAAAGCAGGTAAGCGGACCCTGGCAGTACCCGGGATTGACCGCTCGGATGATGATGATGATGTTTGGTATATCACAGATTCATGTCAAGTAGTCGGCCTTCTTGCAGCAGTCACAGACTAGCCTAAACATAGGTACAGAGCACCTGGCTTTAATAACTCTCGCTCCTTTAGTCCACAGGTGTATTGAATTATACGTCATCATCATCATCATCATCATCACAGCCCGTAACAGTCCACTGCAGGACTTTGGGCCTCTCCCACGAAAGGGGAAGTTATTGCCATAATCTCCACGCTTGGCAGGCGGGTTGGAGATCGCAGTGTTTAAATATAACATTGGAAAATGCTGCTGCCCAATTTCCAGACTACGGAGACTCTTGATCTTTTGCCTCGAAAACATTAGTCGCCTTGTACGACACCCATGAGTATAAGGGGTACGGAATTATACGTAATTTATTGGAATGTAGGTACGGATAACGTTATCTAAAAATGCAAAATGCCGTAAATCTGAAATTTCATAGTCATGGTAACACAAGTATTGGAATCGCTGGACCCCTCATCTGGGTGCCTGAAAGATGGTGACTAGTTACAATCCCTTCGTTACGAGAGACTACGTCACTTGGCAGTTGATTCTAATATGAATACAACTAATTTAGTTTAATTTAACTGATGATTACATTGAGCCCTGAAAATATAACGTTAATACTCCTGCTCACTCACTTTATGGTTAAATATTCATAGGAAATGTTAAATTCTTAAGCGTTATTTTCCGTTCACTTATTAGTATGTAAATATAGTTAAAATAGTTTATGGAATATAATTCAAAAACAATATAAACCATACCAGAAGTCATTAAGTCAATTAATTATTTTACTATTTTAAGCACATTTGAAATTTCTTAAAACGAACTCCACAAAAATTTTTATCTTCTTAAAAAATTGAGTATTGGCAACGTAATTGCTAACGGGTCGACTTCGCAAACATCGTGGATCATGGTCAAGGTGGACCGTGCCATTAACCGGGACATTAACGCCAAGATGATTTTTTCTCAAACCCAGCTTCTGTTAAAGTCCACTTTACACTCTCTGTTCTCAATTCATACGGCCTTCAGTATTCCCGTGTGGTAAAATGCGTGTGAAGTTGCCCTAATATTATTATTAATTACAAACGTCACTCTAATCAATTTATCGTCTACTCTAAATGATGAACTACTCTAAATGAATAACTCTGAGCGAGTTAAAGAGCATTTTCTTTCTCTATCTGTCTAATATTGTATTATATATGTATATATTTATATTATTGGTATGTATGTATCTAAGTATTTATTGAGTATTTTTTTTTTTTTTCAATATTAGTTAGTCATATTTACGTAATTATCTGTATCTTATTTTCTTATTGTGCACGTCTTAGCTGCTTCTAATCATCACGTTTTCTTTGCTGTAGGCCTGCTGGAAGAAATTTCTTCATAGAAATAAGTAGTGCCTTTTGTGTCATGTTTACATTTGCTTTGTATTTGTTTCCATTTTTGTGTACAATAAACGATTAAATAAAAAAATAAAAAAATGAAAAACAGATAACACATGAAAAATTATCACCTCACTAAGGGTCTGCCGTGGTATAGAAATGGCCAAACTCGGCCGGACCCACTCCGGACTTCCAAGGGCGCCCTCGACCATATAAATATCTGTCAGTGTCCAGCCTTTATTCCGCGAGTAGTGATGTACTTAGATTTGTGGTTCTCGTTTTATCGATATTCTAGTACAATATACTGGAAAGATGCTCTAAACCGATGTTGAGATACATTCGTAAAGCTTTTGAAACATTCAGTGTGGGAGAATTTTAATTTTTTTATAAATTATCGAAAAATTATAATCAGTTGTTAACATTCAAATCCCGCTCCGCGAGGTTCCTCGGTACTGATTGGTCGGCTTTTTTCTTCTATATATTATGAATATAGTGTTTTTTGTCGTATGAATTATGATTTCTAATAATAATGCCACCGTAATTAGTATATTTGCGACGCCTGCCGTTCTCAGCTATGGCTGCACCAGTCACAGCCAGACACGCGGTCACTGGAAGATGGACGGCGTAAGGGTATCGATGTTAGTAACATCCCAGACCAGATTGTAAATCAAATAATTCACATCGGCCAGTTTTGGCTCGTATTTCATATAAATGACGCTCTACAAAGCCGAACTAAGTGAAGTGCACCATTTACCGCGTCTAAAAAGGACTTATTTATAATAATTATTAGACTACTATGTAGTATTCATTAGGTATACATTAAAAAAAATAACGTTCCCATATTCACGCCGTTCTTCATTCGTTCTAAATTAATTATGAAGTCGCATCACTAGAAAACATCGCGCTGCGACTCAACTGCGGTACCCGGGCCCGCAGGCTGGTCGGATTAGGTAAACGTTAAAAAAACGTTTCAATATTCATACCGTTCTTCATTCGTTCTAAATTAATTGTGAAGTCGCATCACTAGAAAACTTTGTACTACGATTCAAGTGCGGTGCCCGGCCCGCAGGCTGGCTCGGGATATTATTTTTTGTTACGAACCTTTATTCGCGCACCCTTTGTACAATACGTATCAAACATATCTTTTTCAGCTTCAGTATCAGGGTAAAATCAAATGTCATGAGCAGCCCCTGTTATCTACACCCGTGCCTTAAATACGATGGGGTATTATATATTTTCATTTTAAATAACAGATTATATTTAGGAGTGCGGTGGCGTACTGGCTTGCGGGTCGAGCTCGTAAGCGAGAGGTATCGAGTTCGATCCCCGGTGCCGTCATGTAGCTATGACTTTTTCTGAGTTTTGTACATAAGCAGTACAAACTCAAACTCAAACTCAAAAAATATTTATTCAATTTAAGGGTTACAAGAAACACTTATGAACGTCAACAATAAATACCTACATAACAAACGAATAGTACAGGTTAGGCAGTAGTTTAGGTATCTTAGTAGTCAAGTCAATATTTTCATGTATGAATGTATGAATTCATGATAATAATTATTACATTCATTTATCAGCCAATAGAATAATGAATTAATCAAATCATAAATCCCATGTCAACCAAATCATTGCTTTAAATAAACAAATTAAATAAATCAATATAAATTATTCTAACACATGTTCAATTACATTCAATTTATAAATTACATTTATAATACTTACGTAATTTACAATATATAAATTAACAATAAAAATACTATCTCGACCTGAAACACAAAAGATTGGTCGGATCAAAAAAATTCAACTACATGGATTTTTTTCCTCAATGAAATAATTTATCTTCTAATATGATTTCTGCAATAATTTACCCTTGATCCAGGATTTCAATTCTCTGAAAGGCAATCCTTGAATTTCCTCGGGTACCTTATTGTAAAAAGTTAGACATTGTCCCACAAATGAGCGTTTAACTTTACTTAATCTATATCTATCCATCACCAACCTGTCCTTGTGCCTTGTGTTATAATTATGATTATCAGAATTTCTATAATATTTTTCTTTATTGTTGTTAAAGTAGATATATTGAGACGTGACAGTCCGAATACCTATTTTCTTGGAAATATCTCCTAATGAGGCTCGCGGACCTAAACTATAAATTGACCTAATAGCTCTCTTTTGCAGAATAAAGATGTCGTGGATATCAGCTGCAGAACCATATAACATTAGACATACCACTAATTGATGCTCTTATGGTGACGCAAAACATTGTAAAACCTGCTTATTCAGGTGACTGAAAGTGTAACTGTGATCCAATTTGGTCTGGTTCTGTTATCAGGGTCACAGAGATTAGATGGTAGTTGCTCTACCGTAATTACCTGATCTGTAAAAATCCTGGATCATGGTCAAGGCAAATAAACATGAATAAAAGGATTCTTTTTTTATTACAAATAACAGATTAATTCATGCATTTTATTATTGGGTTTATTAGAATGTGGACGAAATACACGAAACGGTCTATTAACATGCTTCGTGTACAATATAACAATGTCTTTCGGATTTCAATGTAACTTCCTCATTTCTGTAGTGTGAAAGCGATGACTGCCAATGTTGTCATTTCCGATATTTTTGCCATCTTGAGACAGAGAACAGCCTATTGTTGGGAAATAATGAAGAATGCGAAAAATAGTATACTGGCGCGGATTTGTGAGGTCTGTCAGGACATGACCCTATTGTCAGCCATTGGCTTGATCTGCACCGGAGCGAGAATGGAAAGATAGTTTAAAGGCGTACCTACTAATGACTAGTAAGAAATATGTACGAATATGTACCTACTTATATATGTAATAGACGCCGCAGGTGACCAGAGAGCTGGCTCCTCGGACGGAGGATAAGTTTTGTTATCCAACGAGGCAACATAGCCAGCTTTCTGGGCACCATTCCTGAGGGCAGTGATGTGGAAGACTTTTTTATTTTTTAAGGTTTTAGTTTTAGTTTATTTGTTATGGTTTTGTAAATATTTTGTTTATACCAAGAAATTGATCCACCGACAAGAATCATACTCTTAAATATATGATGACCAATAAATATTGTTTAATGTATTTTGTGTATTTATTTTTATATGATTATATATTGTTTATTTGGATTTTGACAAACATGCTATTATTATTATTATGAATTGACATTACAGGATTCATAGTAGGTTTATCTCTTAAACTATGGAGATTTATGTGATATAGATATGCATAGAAGCGTTACGGGCAGGAACCAGTACTGTCACGTCATTAATCTTCACTTTATCACGTGCCTGCTGTTATGCCATAGGTAATATGCCATCGCTCTTGCGCCAATCGGCTACCAAAGGAAGCTTCGGTAACAATATGTAGCCTTGTGAATTATGATATGAACGATGAGTTTTCTTTATTGCAACCGCATGAGATAAGCAAAATTGCGATTGGATGATAATTATTATTGTACCCCAGGTACCAGGTTCGAACCCCAAGGGACCCTTTTACGATTTACGTACATTAATTGAACACTAACCGATGCTTTTACGGTGAGGGAAAACATGCACATTCAGGAGACTGAATAACTATGATCCAATCGGGTCAGATACTATTTTTGAATTTTTTGGAAAAGTGTTTGGATGGAACCCTATGCATAAGCGCGCACTGTGAAACCTCATAACGTTTCGCATTTAATCCGTTGAAAGTGTTTCATTTGGAATCTCTTTTCGTATCCCCAAAATTATTCACAGAGCCACATCAATATCGTCCTTTCAACAAATGGGAGTTTCAAAAACTCCATAGCAATACGTTTATTATTTGGCACAACCCCTGCCGCTTCTAGCTAAGGTTACAAGAGTTATAGCGGGTAATTTAGCAATGGCAGACTCCATACATTTGTCACTTTGGAGCCTACTCCTTGGTAGCAACATGTCTGCTTGAAACTTTGTTTTATACTCGAACATCACTTTCATTCCCGGTCGTATCCACTGGGTACCATAGGTGGAAGGTTAATCATACACTCACCGGCAGAAAAAGTGGTCCCAATGCTTATCTCAAAGTGAACAAACTAAATGTTGCTTATGCAGTAGTTTGATGCGAATAGGTAGATTTCAAGTGAATCCTCAAATCACCAACTACGTATAGAGTTCTATACCTTGGCCTCTGCCTGGGTCCGCTTTCTTACTCATTCTTCTCCACTTCGTCCGGCACCTGACCTTTCCATACAATTTGTCGGTGTTTTGCTTTTAATGTGCGGCGACTACCATCCGACCCGCACAACCCTTTAGGGAAAAGCCGGTTCGCCAGAGCCTCGTCCGTCTGTCAGCAGAGGGACCACTGGCAGGTGAGGTTGACTTGGGCCAATGACATGGTGATTAGGCCCATACCCCTACTATACTCATCATGTTGGCGTTCATTTCCCGGTTGTGCTCACGCGCATAAGGACCCAGGGTCCGCCTTGACCATGATCCAGGATTTGGCAGATCAAGTAATTACAGCGGAATTATTGCCATCTGACCTCCGTGGCCCGACCAGGGGAACCTGACCAGACTTTATCATGGTTTCATATTCAGTTGCCTTAAATTGCAGGTTTCATCACGGTGTTTTCCCTCACCGTAAGACAATCTAATAACTCTAATAACGTTCAAAAGCTACCCCTCTTAAAACCGGTACTTCTCAAAACTTAACTCCAGTCAAAGTCCTGAAAGCTAGGAATATCAATTTCCGTGCAACGAGATTTATGAAACTCCAACTTCAAGACCCCAGAAAGTTTTGCATAGAACTGTGTGTACGTTAGCAACTACAGAAGTTCGAGGTGCTTTAATGAGTTTAAAACGTACCTGTCACTGCAAATTAAATTGAGAGCAGCGTGTGTTTTTCTTTGAGAACTAGGGAAAGCACTTATTAATAATTGGTTTTTCACGAAGAGTCTATCTTCACACTGCGCATTCAAGCGCACTGTGAGACCTCATATCTGTTACGTGTTACGGGCTTTGCCTCACCACTCTTTCCCACCGCTGCAACTCCTGTATAGCCAGGATTACAGAGGCAACACACAGGTCCTAAGTTTTGACACTCAAGCGTGCCCGAGGACAAGGTAATACTGTCTTGGAACCCGTAACAAATTGAATTAAGAAGTAACAAGTAGGAGTAGGAAAAATAATGTTACCGACTTCAATGTTAAAACAAAATAGGCCAACGAGTATTACTTTGCTAGCTTAACTAGTTTCCTTGCTAAGATACGTCACACGGATATAAGGAGAAAATGAAATGACCCGCTTCGACGATACTTACCTTTTATACTTACTTACTCCTTATATACTTGGCCGTGTGGTGTCTGGCAGAGTAGAATAACACCGTACAAGGCGACTAATGTTTTCGAGGTGAATACTCTAGAGTCTCCATAGGCTAGAAAACGGCAGCGTTTTCCATTTCTTGTAAATATAGAACTGCGATCTTCAACCCGCCTGCCAAGCGTGGAAATTATGGTAATAACGTCTTCTCTCATAGGAGAGGCGTAAGTCCTGGTGCGGACTATCATGAGCTGTGATTATGATACTCTGCCTATATGTCATAGTTAATTTTGAAATGTAGGTAGGTGTATATACCTTGCTAACATTATATCATAATAAGTAAAAGCCGTATTTTGTCCCTTTAAGATTTCATCTATAGTCTGCATTTGTCCTAAACAAACAGTGGCCCTAGGCAAGGATTTACTAAGGGTACATCCACTCCAAAATTCCTTACAAGAGACGTACAAAAAGCCTGTTTGTGAAGTTGTATTGTCATCTGTTTGCATTGTATCTGTTGTGTTATAGTTTGCCTCTGTACATAGGCTAGAGTCTATGTTGATAAGACTGCTGGTGTGACTATAAAGATTTTAAACAAATAATCGTGTTGGCGTTAATATCACGGTTGTGCTCTCGCGTACGAGGGCCAAGGGTCCGCCTTGACAATGATCCAGGATTTGGCAGATCAGGTAATTACTGTGGATCGACTGCCATCTGGCCTCCGTGATCCTGATACCAGGGGAACCTGATTGGATACCTTGACTACTAGGCCACCGACGCTTTATCCTATGTGTATCAATAAATTCTTTTAATTCAAAATCGGGTGAAATAATGGAAAAAAAATATTACGATTTAATTTGAACCGGAAAGTTTTCATTTCGCTGGCCCAGCGCGACTTATCCTATCTCCTGGTATCCTATCCGACTGGTATCCTACTCCTACCCTACTCCCACTTACAATTACCCTACCCTACCCTTTCTACTATTATAATTAGTTTCGGCTGTGTCAGTCAGTCAGTAAGTTTGTATACTTTGTACAGAAATATAGATTGTCACGTTGTTAAGTCGTTAAAACAGCATTAGCACAGTTTCCGTTACCTTTCACTGAATGGAGTTTGGAGATCGATATAAAGTCATAGACGTGGGTCGTTAGTGACCCAAGTTGTTAATTCCATTTTGTCCAAATTGGTCACTTCCACTTTGTTTCATTTGATTGCGTTAAAATTGAATATGGACAATTTTTGTTATGCTATGAATTTTAATTCTTAATTGTAATTAACCTTTACAACCACCGTGGTATGTTAGCTACACAGTTCTCTGTGTGTTGGGCCTAAGCCTCGTTTCAGCATTTAGGGCGGATTGCACCAAATTCTTAAAAGCCTTGTTGATACTTATACACAAAAATTCATTTAAAAAAACCTTCATTCTTAAACATGCTTAAGAAAGAATATCTTCTTGATTATTTTTTTATTTAATATCAGAATGAGCTGATATACCATCGTTACAAATGAGATTCCTGTGGAGGTGCTATTCTAAACCATCGAATGCCCGAATCTCATTAGACATACAAACATGCATACCTAAATAAAGAAAAAGTTTTTATATGGTTGTGTCACACAACTTGTGTAGATAAAATAATCCTTGTCGCCTTGCTGCTTTTAAAGGGGTGTAGTGAGACCACAAACATAACAGACTCAAAATCACAAATTTAGGGAATATTTGTTATAATAAAAAATACACTAATACCTATATCTAAAATACCAAATATATACACTAATATAAAATTGACTAAACTAAAACCTTATAGTTATAAATATTTTATTAACTTTATATAACGTCACGCCTTTTTCTCTACGTTTGCTACGGTCTTGACAAACTCAACTCATTAGACGTTTTGGGTAAAAACCTAATCGACAGAAAAAGTCGTATAACCCCCGACTAAGTTTTGTTAAACCCAAATATTTTCTAAACTACAAATCCGATTTCAATGAAACAAAGCTAAGAACCATCTCAAATAAACAGGCTTTAAATAGAGAAAACTGCATCCATTTCGGTCCATCTGTTCGGGACCAACGATGTCACAGACAGATACACACGTCAAACTTAAAACTCCATACCTATTATAAAAAAATAATAATAATCATCTTGGCGTTAATGTCCCGGTTGTGCTCTCGAGAACGAGGGCCCGGGGTCCGCCTTGACCATGATCCAGGATTTGGCAGATCAGGTAATTACAGTGAAGCGACTGCCATCTGACCTCCATGACCCTGCTACCAGGGGAACCTGACCAGATTGGATCATGGTTACACATCCAGTCGCCTGAATGTGCAGGTTTCATCACGATATTTTCCCTCACCGTAAGAGCATCGGTTAGTATTCAACTAATGTACATAACTCAGAAAACAGTCATTGGTACATGGCCGGAGCGGGATTCGAACCCGGGACCTCTGGCTTACGAGTCGGATCTGTAACCGCTCGGCCACCGACGACCTAATACCTATTATAATCGACGTCATATTAGGTCTACAATCTCATATAAAACGAATTACCTCAAAATTCATAGCTTACCTCCAGCCAGTGCGAGTCGTAGGCCTTTTTTATTTTTTTATACCACTAAGGTGGCAAACAAGCTTACGGCCTGCCTGATGGTAAGCAGTCACCGCAGCCTATGGAGGTTTGCAATACTAGGGGTATCACCCACGCATTGTCTACCTTTAATGTGACCCACGGACAAAACGACGACACATTTGGAAATCCGTCACGTAACCCGTAATGCTCGTTTGATGGGCCTTTGGTTTCACCCTTTGACATACGAATACGTGGTGATTACACCTGTGCGTGGACGGGTAATTTATAAATCTATTTAAAACGTAGAAGGTATTTTTGTTTCCTAAACAGGCTTGGTCCATCTTCGGCCGCATAGTCACTTACCACTATACTAAATTTTTTTTAACTATAATGTACTGAGGCTGACTACGACATGCTCATTGGTTCATTCAAGTTAGGTACGCTTAGGCGGCTTTCGCGGCATGGATTAAGTTACCTGCGATTTTTTTCTATGTTACTACAGGAGAAAATCGCAGGTATCTAAAATATTATAAATACTCGTATTTTTTAAAATTTGAAATAACAAATGACTAAGTTTGACCAAGGTCTTTCGCTGCAGACACTAAGACTGGAGGCTTGCCGCATCCAGCAATGCTTGCGTTGTTCCTATGTTTACATAATTATAGATAGGAAGTATATTGATCCTAACAATGACAATGCACCAACTGTCCTGCATTTTACAAGCTTTCATTTAATTTGCTTATTTAACTTTGTATGTTCGGGTCAAATTCGGTCTAATTCCTCAAAAATGCGCAGTTCGTGAGATTTGGACATATCCTTATGATACAATATATAGACATAAGTATTATAGACATAGCATAAACAACAAAGCCTCGCGTATCCCTAAAAGAGATCTCCTGCAGGTACTGCTTACTAAAAGATAACATCTTATTTCCTTCGCACCAAACCCGATAAGGTGTTGCGAAGCGCCTCGCTCATCGAACGGGTTAATGGAGGAATAAACAATGTTGTAGGCATCTTAATTTGGCTAATTTTACCTGGCAAGCTTTAGCGAAGATTAATCACTTTCACATTAAACGCGGAGGGGCTTCGGTTAGTGATGGGGTCGTGGGAGTGGGAAGTTTTAAATCGAAACCAATACCATCTAATATTATGCAAACACCAGTCCCGGTTGTAAGCTTTGGGGTTCGCCTTGACGATGAACTAGGATTTGGCAGATCGTAAATTTATTGAAGCGACTGCCATCTGACTTCAGTGGCTCTGCGAACAGGGGAACCTGACCAGATTGGAACATGTTTACACATTCAGCCGCTAGAGTGTGAAGGTTCCATCACGATGTTTTCCCTTACCGTAAGGGCATTGGTTAGTATTCAACTAATGTACATAACTTAGAAAAGAGTCATTGGTACATGGCGGCTCTGAGCTTCTAACCCGGTACCTCAGGGTACGAGTCTGGAGAATGGATACATAACCAAAATACACAAAGAATGTTCCCCTGTATCCTCTATCCCTATAACGTATGTAGACAACATAATTATTGTTTCACTTGCTATGGAAATCTGTATCTTGGAAACGTTGTGGAACAATTTAAAACCAGATTGTAATGGATAAGATGAAATCTCATATAAATACTCGAAACACTAAATACGCAGTGACAAACAAGTGATGGTAAGTGGTATTTCTATTTATTTACTGTATTATTAAAATGTTTGTGGCCCAGAACCAATACCTAATAATGTATTGTCTCATCCCTACACATTCTAAGTGTTAAACAGGTAATTTCCTCGAATTAATAGTAAAGTCGATTCCTTCAAGGCGGATCGCGGTGTAATTGTCTTTAGTATGCAGTTAAGTTTAAACTGGTCTCAGGCAGTTTAAACTGCTTTCAGCTGTGGAATGTTCGCTATCCATAAGTTCTTGTGTGTAATATTCAAGTTAGTTCGTAGGGACCTGGATTTAGTGCTGGGTCATTTAGAAAGCTAGATTTTGTCTGTGACTTAGTCTAAGCTCATTCCGCACTAAAAATTAAAAAAAAAGAATTAACATTGCATTGCAACTGCCGCATGAACGAATAATTAATCGTATTTACACTGTTTAGGACCCTGTCACAGAAGTCAGATGGCATTCGCTCTACTTCTAATTGCTTGATAAAGTAGACTCCAGCTAGTCTTTACGAATCTATACAAATATTTTAAAGAAGAAAGATTTGCTTCTTTTTCGGATTTTTTGTCTGTTTATTTGTATGTTTGTAATGGATAAACTCTATCCCATTTTAGAAATTATTTTTGAAAATTTTCTTATTTTTTTGTTATTTCTCTTTAGAAAATATTAATGAGTAAGTAATATAGGCTATATTTTATTTTAAAAAAAACTAGAGATTCCGACAAAAATGCAATAATTTAAACCAGGGTATCAAAATGTTGCATCTTAGGTGCAACATTTTGATCGGTAGGTGTAGAGTAGCTGTCGCGTAAGTATAGGGTAGGTGTAGGGTAGGGGTAGGACGCTACGCAAACAAAGTCGCGCCGGCCCACTAGTGTAAAATAAACGTAGTCCAAGATGCGCAGTCCGAACTTTACATGTGAAGGCCGCTATAGACCTTGTCTGAAACTCGATTAAATTCGGAATAAGAATTCGATTTTAAAACAAGTTGGTTGCTACCACGCCCAATGCTGCACTTAAATTCCCTCCAGTCGTACCATGCAATTATACACCATTCTAACACGGATCACGGAAATGTAATTCTACTGCGCAGAGCTCAATATTAGTCTACACGCAAGAGGGCATTTAAAGCCAGAAGGGAACTCCTTTAGGAACACTTACAAAGCTTAAGTTCGCCCATGCTTATTACTATTGTCAGAGTGAGAAAGTGGACGAGATCCGCCTTGAAGCTACTCTCTAAGCTTGTTATCGGAAATTACGGAAAACTCTCACTAAACTAAAAAAGTAACGAAGTGTAACGCTGAAACCTTTGTAGTAATAAACTAACCCACAGGAAAACGCCAGAAATTCTCCGACAAGCCTCCATATACTAAATTATTTCCTAAACTACTAAACCGATTTCAATGAAGCAAAGCTGAGAGCCATCTCGATTAAACAGGCTATTAAATTAAGAAAAGCGAATCGAAATCGGTCCATCTGTTCCGGAGCTACAAAGCCACAAACAGACACAGATCCACAGATACACACGTCAAACTCATCTTGGCGTTAATGTCCCAGTTGTACTCTTGCACGCGTGGCCCGGGGTCCGCCTTGACCATGATTTAGAATTTTGTAGATCAGGTTATTACAGAGGAGTGACTGCCGTCTAACCTCCACAATCCTGTTAACAGAGGAACAAGACCAGATTGGATCATGGTCACACATTCAGTTAAGATCATCAGAGTATTCAATTAACATATTCTATATAACTCAGAAAAGAGTCATTGGTCACATACCGGTACTGGGATTAGAACCCTACGAGTCTTACCCCTTAACCACTGGCCCGCCGACACTCCTCACGTCAATCTTATCACCCCTTATTTGCCAGTTCACGCTCTGATATTGCAATCTGTCAGCAGTTATCTCGTGTCGCCGCGCTTTCAGTGAGTTTACAATAAAGTGGTACTCTAGCGCAAATTGGAGATACGTGTTTCAATTTTAACTTTCACGCTTCAATAGATTCGTAGGGAACGAGCTGCATGAAACGTGAGGATAGTAATATTGTCTTTAAAATAGGTATTGCGATAGTTCTTTTAAAACTATTTACCGGTATTCTGTTAAGCCTGAGGGCCCGTTCGTACGTCGCCGCATACAAAACGTACAGTATACGCGTACGCGTCGTACCCGCATAGTAAACGCGCAGCAACCGGATGGAAAACGTGCAGTCTACTCTATAGGCGCGCACAGGACGCGGTGACGACGTCGATGACTGTGCGGGTGTGACACGATTACTGTAAATTGATATGCGGGCGCTACGCGTTTGTTTACAAATAATAAAATAAGCTTTCTCTCAGAAACTAAAATTGCATATACATTTGGGACTAATCGGACAATTGCGCAGAAATGGTGTACGTCTGTAATAAAAAAATACTCATCTTGGCGCAAATGTCCCGGTTATGCTCTCGCGCACGAGGGCCGGGTGTCCGCTTTGACCATGATCCAGGGTTTGGCAGATCAGGTAATTGCAGTGGAGCGACTGCTATCTGACCTCCGTGACCCTGCTACCAGGGGAACCTAGCCAGATTGGATCATGGTTACACATTCAGTCGCCTGAATGTTGTATACGTCTGTAGACGCTTTAATTATTTTTAATTAAAAATTTATTGGCATTCTGTTAAGCCTGAGTACCACCCCCTTATCTATTTCTCCCGACAACCAACAATCTTTGCAGTGCTGTGATACAGTTTAAAGGATAAGATAGCCAGTGCAATTATGAGCAAATTGGCCATAGGCGGCGGTGGTCGCTACGATGGTAGGCACCTGATGGGGTGCACCTGCTTGCTTGTTGGCCTCCCTCGTTAAGGAAAAAAAAAGAATTCGGTGCGAAAACGCTCTTATAAAAGATCTATTCGTACAGTGATACAGGCTTCAAGTGTCCGTCTAACTCGTACGGATTACAAATCGCCATCTCACTCGCTTCTCAACCGAATGAGTTAGCGATATATCGAGCCTTCAGTTATTGCTACTCGAATTATTTAAGTGATCATACCCGATGGACACGAACTCGTGCCCGTCTGTAGATTCGAACTGTCGCCATCTATTTACAAGGCGGACAACTCAGAATGAGTTGTCACTTAACAGATTCACAAGATAAGGTAATGAATATTAAGTTAAAAACCCCAAACCCCCAAGTGCCGCCCACAATATTCCATTCCAGTTTTATCGCACCCAGATATGTTTCCTACCATTATTATTAGACTTAATGCCGCGTGAAGCGAACGTCAGGCCTCGGAGTGGTGATCAAAATAAAGCATCAGTTTAATGACGTCATTCCGCGTGACGTCACGCGAATTTAAGGCGCTATCGCCTTCTTTATTGGACACCGGTGAGGTGGGAAATGACTACTGGTGGAGACGATCTTCCCATACGGGTAAGGGTTAACTTTGCCTTCTTTGTAGGGGTTTCGAATCGCGATTAAGATATTCAACGTGGAAAAGGTGTTCGCTTGAGGGCTTGTGTGTAGCTGAGCATATGGTATATCTGCTAGCAAGACTACGGTTTTAACCGTTAATCCCCTTCCGGAGGATGTAGTCCAAAGGTAAGTAGATAGTCCAACGGGAGCAGACATCACAATATTCCACTTGCTCAATCCCGACAAATCCCACTCGCTTCTTCCACATTCATCAACCTTTTCATACATGCTTGTCGATTTAGGGAGTTCTTGACCTGACCTATCTATCTCTAATTTCAGAAGCAGATCCGGGTTGACGATGAGGCAATACAACCAGTTGAACCGGAGATAATATATCTAATGTCCCTTACCCTTTGAATCATAATGCGGTTAACCGCATCGAGTAACTAGTACCTTAAAATGAAGACAAACAAAATAAACCCAAGCAACTTTACCCCAAAAGTCACTGCAGAATATCAGTGCCGGATCCAGTGCGTTGACCCCCCCTGGGTGTTAAAAAATGTAACGGAGCAAGCGGAGGAATTACATGATGAAATGCGACAATGGGCCATCGGCAGTTCGCGTAGAACAAATGTATTATTTACGCTACCACTTAAAATTCCATGTCACGCGTTCGCTGTGCAGAGGAGCTAGCCAGGGGTGTAAGTAGGATGAAGGTGGGGGTTGTGGTGTGGAGAATCGTTGTTAAATGTTGTGTGAATAATGTTTAATGTCAAAGAGTGCGCACTTTGGGACATTTTAGGAGCGAAATGAACGGTTTTGAATATGTATCTGCATGTTAAATAAAGGGCTATCATTTACTTTTTTTCATCAGTTGGATCTACTGTCGGGTAGGTTTTTATTATGACTGTCAATGGCTGGTGGTGACTGTTATTGGCTTTAGTTCTGGGAGTAAAATAACAATTTATGTTTAGCCCCCATTATCTTATACAAGCAATTTTATTTAAGAAAAAATCACATTATACCTTCTTCTTCACGATGTTTTAAAGAATAAATGGTCGGCTTAAAAGGTTTTGAAACTACTTACGTTACCTACCTTGTTCATACACAGGACGCAATGAACCGACATGAGACATCATCTCCAACTTGACCTGCGGAAACATCTCCAATTTGACATTAAATATTTCTACACTAAGTTATCTACGTAGACCACTGGCAGTAGCGTCTACTAAATTAGAGAAGTGTATCATATTTTACGTCATGTTGTTCACTGAACCTGATAAGACCAGACGCAGAACGCATCCACCGCGACAAACCTCACAAACTATTTTCACAGACCCCCACCCAGCCCCCGCCTGGCTACCTCCCTGCTTCTAGGTTTTCATTACGATGAGCAAAAGCAAAGTTTTGCAAATAAACCCCTCGTGCTCCCGCGTATTCCGACAACATAAAATATTTCATATGCCGCCGCGGCACGGCGTTACAACGAGCATCGGCGAAGGCTACGTGCCCGTGTTGTGTTTAATCTAAAACACTTTGTTGTATTTAAATTCGGGAGGGTTAACTTATTGTTTCATGTCGCTTTTGTAGCGAGTGCGAAATTAACGGCGGAGTTGTGTTTATTAAAGTTTTAGCATCTAGAAGAGTGACTTGAGTACAATAATTTGTATGATTTGAAAGACTCTCGCGGGTTCAACTGACACAGAAAAGCGCATTATCTACTAATTCTCATAAGATATTGTAACATTGTTTTATGAAATTATGGTATTAATACGATAAATCCGATTTCGATGCAGTTGCGGTGGTTTTCTAACATATCGGATAGGTTAGTTGGTTCTATTTAACCCAGTGGGCAAAACTGGAACTCTATTCTCTTCATAGTCGGTCACTCTCTACTGTGTATGGTGACTGTGGGATTGGTGCCAACTTAACCGAGTGCGACACAGCAAGAGGGATCCCGCTGCCCTCCGAAGCCAGGCACCCGGTACGGGAGTGGTGAGCATGAAGAAAAAAAAAACGGTTACGCAGAGCGACTACAACTGCCCAGACCCATCCTCCTAGATGGCTACTCCAGACATCGCAACGGAACACGGCTGGGCCGCTTGGCGCCGCATTCGCCTGGAGGGTGGTGACCAGCCACGGCCGAAGCCTACCACCGGAGAGACTGCTGTTCATTTCGCACTACCCGGGGATCACATGTAGGGTATCTGGAGTCATGAAGCCCAAAGTGGGCTTCGCCTACGGACGCGGACAGCATTGATCCCCAATTGTATATGTCGAATCGTCGAACGTATATGTCGAAGTACGGATGGCGGGAGTCGCCTGTGTGTGGACCTGCCGTACAGGATGTTGAGCACATTGCTCGGGCCTGTCCTCTTACAAAATATAGTGGAGACCCGGCAGACTTGTTCACCCTTACAAATGACGCAATCCTCTGGATACATTTACAGAATTTGAGGGAGAAAATTATTTTATGATGTTTCGATAATCTTTTGTTATACGACCTGTATTGTAATACGAATAAATAAAATAATTGTGACTGCTGAGTTTGTCAATTAACTGCCTCCATCGGCTGCGTTCCGTCGCTTGGTGTAGTGCGGCGCGACCGGTATTTCCAACTCTTCGGAGATCTGATCCGACCATCGATTTGGACTTCGGCCTCTCGGTATTTTTCCCTTCACTTCTCCTGTCACCATTACCTCTCCGCTATTGGCTATCTTAGTGGTCAACTGAATTTGACATTAACAAATACCTATTAAACAACTCCAATTTGGTAGACGCTATCGCCAGTGGCCATCGTAGACGACGAAGTGCAGAATTATCTAATGTCAAATTCAGTTGCCTGTTGAGTTAGCCAATGGCCCCGCTGGAACTAAGTGTCGCTATTTTGAAATGTAACTTTACTGTCAACAACAGCGACACTGTCACCGGATCATGTAAGTTTGTGGCACTATAAAAGGCTTCTAATGTCATAGAAACAGACCATCTCAGAAGCAGACCTCCGTAAACGAAAAATTCCTGTTAAGTGTTTTCACGGTGATTTTCACCAAAGGGCGGGTGATGCGTTAAACCATTAGGTAGTAGATATACCTACCGACTATATGAAATAAACGACTTCTTTTATTTTTTTTACAGCTTGTGATTCTAAGCACGATGCACGATGTTCGGTTAAAAGATACGAGACATAAAGGAATGCTCTCGTGTAATACACAACACTTCACCACCTCCGGTACTTGCTGTTTAAATCATTTTATTTATTTATTTATACTTCATGCACAGAACAATGGCGGAGATAAAAACTATAATACCTACTAGTCTACCAGAAGAGATATCTATCGTTTAAAAGGTATGTGGTGCAGGAAGACTGCATTTAAGCAAAGATTACATCTAAGTATATACAACTAAAGTCTAACAACAGACATTTACATATTATCTTAATGGTTATACTTAGAAAACTAGTAAATTAACTGCATGAATTTTTAAATCATTCAGAGTGGGTACTTGAAGCTTTAAGAAGAAAAGGGATGGAAAAAGCGCACAAGAAATAAAGTAGAAAATAAGGAGCATTGAGAAAATGATTATGTAGTGCTTTTACAAAATAGAATTTGCTAAATATTAATCTTATGTCAGAGGGAAGATCATTCCAGAGTCGCATCGCTGATAAAGCAAACGAATTAAAAATAAACCCAGTTCGATAAAGAAAAAAATCTGTAGGAGATTATGTGAAGAACGGAGATTATGATCGTGATTATAAGAAAGAAACTGGAATTTACATTTTGAGTAACTTGGAATATGCATAGTCGCGTAAAATTGAATGAAGAAGAGAAAGAGTTCTTAAGTTACTGGATGCAAAGCCACTTGAGCTAAGCTCGGTAAACCGAGATACGATCGTATGGTATGATGCGCAAGTATTTGTGCAAATCGCATAATAATCTTATACAGTTGTTAAGACGAGGATGCAACTTACAAAGAACGTCGTGGTCTAAGTCGGAGTAACATACATCAGCATAATCAATGATAGATAAAATCAAAGATTGCACAAGTAGCAATTTGGTAGCAGAAGAAAGGAATACTCTATATCTAGGAATAATCTATAGAGGGAACAAAGAGTCGCGGTGACCGTGCTGCTGACCTCCGCTACATGCGGTACCTACCTGAGAGTGCTGTCAATATAAAGCCCCAGGTTCTTTACCTGAGAAAAGTACGGGATAAATGCACCATTGTAATGTAAAGGGGAAGATCGAGGCGTTTAATAAGTCGTAAGGCTGCGCTGACTGCTTACCATCAGGCAGGCCGTAAGCTTGTTTGCAACCTGTGGTATAAAAAAAAATACGGACTGTCCTTAATCATATCGGCCAGAAGACGCCCACTGCTGGGCATAGGCCTCTCCCAGAGATCTCCACAGAGGCCGGTCCTGTGCTTTCCGCATCCAGCTGGTACCTGTGATCCTTACCAGGTCGTCGGTCCACCTTGTCTATCTTAATAATTGCTTGGAATTTGGAGGAATTATCATTTATACCAAATCTAGATGATCAGTCCAGGATGGTTTAGAAGTCACTGTCAAGAGCACTAATTGCATCAGAGATATCAGCAGCTGCATTCGCATATATCTACAGATCGTCAGCATTTAATTAATGGATCCTTTGGACTTTGACACGGGATCGTTCAACAGGTATATTAAGGGTCTCCTTAGAGGCGGGCCACGCATTGGTAGCATTCCTGGTGCTGCTGATGTAATTACGCGGCAGTGACCACTTTCCATCGGGTGGCCTGATTGCCTGTTTGTGTATAGTATTACATAAAAAAAAATTGTTCACGTGATAAAGTGATTTTGTTACCAGTTTTTACCAAACAAAAGATTCCTTTTCGGGCTAGAGAGATGAAAAATAATTTTGCTACTTTCCAGCGTACAGGAAAATAAGTAAGTAAAAACTCTTTATTGCGCACATATTACAAGACGATATACATGAATCAGCATAATATTCATGCGGAAAGGCGGCCTTATCGCTTAACACATCGAACGCTACCCACCGACAGTTAGATATTCAACCTATAATCACTTTACGTGTTCTATACAAACAGACACTCCAACATACCCACCCTAGATTTAATACCCTACGACCCAAATCAGTTAAACTTGTGGGTAGCCCATAAAATATTCACCGGTCGTTACTACAAACGATTTGTATGACCTGTGGTCCGTATCAGGTGTATACAGGGATGTGATGCCCATGTTTATGATGTACCCTCGTGCTTGTAAATAACCTGTATGTGGGATTTGAGGGTAAATTGAGGCAGTTAAGATTAGTACAAGTTATTATAGTGCAGCGGTTCGTGTTTCTAACTCCTTCATTTATGGATAACTGAAATTATGTTTTAAACTATCGTGGTTGTTATCACACATTTTAAAAGTATGTTCCGGGTTTCCTACCGCGTACCTTTGTATGTGCGCAGCTAGATATTTCGACGCAGTTCCATGCATCATGGTCACGGGACGACTGAAGAGCTGCGAGCCCCGGGCGATGTTGGATAAAATCGGGCTACTCTACAGTACACGTACACAAAGGTACGCGGTAGGAAGCCTTGAACATACCTTTAAAAACTGTAAAACCTAGGTTCCTTATGGTTTAAAATCGTGTACTTAACAGAAAGAATAGCAACCTACCTCACAAAATTTCACAATCGAATAATTACTTAAAAGCATGCGTTACTAAGGGTGTTGGTGGCGTAATCGCTAGCTGGTCGTCCTTGTAAGTGAGGGAGTTCAATTCCCAGTACCGCCATGCACCAACGACGTTTTTCGAGTTATAGACATAATGTTTATTTGGCAATTTCTACAATATAAATAATTGGGTAAGGGAATACATCGTTAGGAAATCTGCACATTCACATGGTTAAATGGATAACAGTGATCCAATCTGGTCAGGTTCCTTTGTTATCAGGGTCACGGAGGTAAGATGGGCAGTCACTCTACTGTAATTACGTAATCTACCCAATTCTGAATCATGCTCAAGGTGGACCCCGGGCCTTTGCGCGCGAAGGCACAGCCAGGATATTGACGCCAAGATGATTTATTTTCCAATACTGCCATCTCAAACCTTCATGCCAGCCGTGGAGATTATAGAAAATCCTCTACCAATGTGGAGAAGCCCAGCAGTGGACTGTTACAAGCTCTTCATGGTAAATTATGGAAGTCGTAGTTTTTATCGGCGAGACAGCTACCGCTTACCATCAAGTGGCGGTGACTACTTTACATCAGGTGGTCCGCTTGCCTGTTTGTCTAGGTAGCGTATTACATCACTCATCACCCTATCGGTTGGCACCAAGTACCAATTAGCAGGTTTTCTGTTTGATTATGGTATCGTCTCGGTTTAAAAATTGTTAGGTTTTGTAAACATGCATTTCTTACCATCTATATCACGGAGTTTTGTAAACATGGCAATTTTTACCGCTTATATGATGAAGATTGCTCAGAGGAGTTGTTTGGGCTAGTACCCGCTGCAGAGTTTTACCACCATACTACCCGCCATAAATTAAAGTTTCATCTGTAGCATCTGGATGACTAGCGACCAACTGTACGCTTTATACTTCCTGCCGCGTATGACGATTCTATGAAATTCCTGCAGCAGTGTTTGGTACGATTTGGACATTGGTTGAGAGGCAGACAACGCATTGGTAGCGCCCCTAGTGTTGCTGATGCCTATAGGCGGTGGTGACCACTTTCCATCAGGTGGCCCGCTTGCCTGTTTTCTCATAGGCGACCCCTGGTGTTGTGATGTCCATGGGCGGCGGTGATCACTTACCATCAGGTGACCTTCTTGTTGTATTCGGGTTCATAAATAAAAATTGAAAACAAGAAAATAATTTCACATGTTTATTGAACAATATTTCAAATAATTTTGTATTTTCCATGTATTGTTCAAAATTGTATATTATGTATAATATAAGATGCTATACAATAACGTACGAGCCCTGTGTATCAGTGAGTAAGCCTTACTATATACCAACGCAAGCATTCAGGACTCAGCTAAGTAACGGTTGTTTTTTAGAGATTCACATCTTTAAATTAAAATAAAACAAAGAAATATTTTATATACATAAGTGAAACTAGCTATGCCACTGATGTCTTTGAATATTATTTCTGTCATGTGACCTTCGTATGTTCAATCTATATTACAACTTTCCTCAATCAACTCGATGAGCTTCGAAAGCCAATCATCATTTTGATTGGAGGAGCAATCAAGCCTTCAAGCCACTCACACTTCACTGGATGCCTTCAAGGCTGGAGTGAATAGGCTGTTCCAAGACAGGCATGCTCCATCTTCGACCGCATCGTCACTTACCAACAGGTGAGATGGCGGTCAAATGCTTGCCTTGTAAAATATAAAAAAAAAAAAAAAAAAAAAAAAAATACGAACGAAAAAGACGTTAGCCTCCGAGATCGTGTGATCTACTCCATTTTATTATTACGTATTATTTTTTTATCTTTATTTAAACAGCTTTATGATATTAAAGAGACTATGTTACACATAAATTTTTATAAAGATCGGTTTGAGCGAAGTTACGCTTCAAATCCATCCTGACCAATTTGTATAGTCCTCGGGCCTCCCTCGATGGAGGGACCTCCAGGGCACTATAAATTCACCAACTACTTAACTCTTTGGGGATTATGTTTAGTCACCATTCTACGCCGATAAACCAGAGACGATGGGACACAACATTCTGTGAGATATTAGCAAAATAAGGCTACAATTGCTGCAAAAAATGTGTGAATTACATATACAAATTGCGCCATATACGCGTCAGCCTGGGCAAACACACGGCCGAAATCATGTTCAAAAATAAATGGCATACAACTATCTATTCAATAAAGCTGTTTCACTTATAATAAAAATACTTCTTTGTTTTATTGTAATTAAAAGATATGTACCTCTAAAATCACACTTCATTATGGTCTGAAAATAGAGAAATGACTGATGGAGATTGTAGTGAGGTTTTTGTGATTTTTGTTGGTATAGCAAGAGTCTTGAGATAATTAAGAGAATAATTTCGTACTCGAGTAAAAGTAGAATAGTGATTTTAGGACAGCATTTTTTACTATCCAAACATTTTATATTTCGGCCATTGTTGGCGTTACACAGTAGGCCAATTAAACAATCTAGGTATCTCGTGTATCCAAAATATTTTTAAGGTTGGGCCCGGAATATTACTGTAAGAGAATATCAATTTTGTTGTTTTATGGCGTGCAACAGATGTTCAACCTTAGAGTGGTGGAGCGCTATTTCGACCACATTTTAATTGGACAACTTCGGTTAAAAATCTCAGACTCAGGACTCAAGTATGTAAACAGCAGCTCAGGCACTGTTTCAAATGCGCACTTAGTACATTATATTAATAGGGATCTAAATATTAGTGATGGAGTAAAGCTTAAATCCCTCCTACCAAAGTTTCCGAAAAGTAGGATTTTTTATCTCTGTGCCTCAACAGAAGAACGTTTATAAACCTCAAAAGGAATTACTTTAGATAATTGAATTTCAAACAAACCTCCATCTGCATTTGTCACTGAAAGCTGTCCTTTATTACACCAAAAGTAAGGGTTCTCAATTTTTGTTCCATGATAATGCATTCGGCTTTTAAACTTACTTAAAGTTTTTAATTTCATTCGACATTAAATTAAACAGACTACGGTTGGTATAAATTAGATTTAAAGTTGTAAAATAGTATTATTAAGATTTTTGAAATTGCAGGGTTATAATTTATACTGTCTTTAGTGAATTATTGGTCCAAAAATATTTTCATTAGGTACAATGATTGTTTCATTTATCACTGCAACTTAATAAGTTGAATCCATTGTTATACCAACCATAATCGCTCATAATTTAGGGATTCTAAATAGTACAATTCATTACTTTCACCGAATCGTTGCCAAGTGATAAGGAAAAAATACATACAAAATGTTTTTATTCGTGGTCCGCTAAATCCGCTTTCAATACTTATTTACATGTTAGCAACAGCGATCTAAGCGAAATAAAACTCTACTAGAAGTGTTAACGCTTGTTAGTCGACAACAATAAAAAATTGTATTGTCTTGAATAAGGATCTTCAATTTGTAAGGTCCTTTTTTGCTAAATAAGTACACTAAAGTAGAAATCACTAGTAATCTTGCTGTTTGGAAGATTAAACAAAGAATTACATAGGTGAATAAAAGAAAGGAAAATCTCACAAAGTTTTCAAGGTTGTCCACTGAACAAGTACAGGGTACAAATTAAAGTGCTCTATTTTGAATTTACAAAATTTACTGTTGCTCAAACAAATTAATATTTTTTAATCGTCTCATATCTAAATAATTATATACAAAAATTTCATATGAACAAAAGGTACGTGCTATCTACTATAACTATTATTGCATTTTATGCGATTGTAACTTTTATTTAGCAACTTGTTGCTGAAGTTTATTTAGTTAACTTTAATAATAAATTCATATACGTAATTTACACAACGATATGACTCTATCAAATTTTAATATAAACACATTCAAAGTTAAAAAGAAAATATTAATTTTAAAACGTTAAAGGGTCCCGTGTGTTTAGACGAATCGTTTCCTAAATCCAATCTAATGATTTTTTAACATAGCTACAACTCACCGTGCTTGCAGTTCTATTGCACTATGAAATAGTTTTTTTTAAGCCGCTACTAATACTCATCTTTAAGTTAAAATTATAACAATCAAAGTGGGATTTATATTGGGTTACAATATATTCCCTGATAGTCATGACCAGAGGAACAAACAATAAAATAATAATTTAAAATAATACGAGTTCCTTATTAAACATAATTCATTGCCATGTTGACATTAGGAATAACTATCACTTTCGCTTTGATTAAGCGTTTCATATCTTTAATGTTGAAAAGAGACTTAAAATGTAGCAATGTTGTTGGTGTTAAGTTTGTATACATAATAGAATAAAAAATTTAGTTATTATTGTTAAGATGAAGCATAGAATTTCTTCTCTTCTATCTACTTAATTAGATTTATATTTATTTATAATATTAGAATTATATACAAATAAGTAAATAGATATATTTAACACCAAGAATGAGAGAAGGTGCTGATGATATGTGTATCTAGTGATTTCAATGTTAAGATAAAATTAGTCATACTAAATACGCACTTAAAATTTAAGAAATCCTATATTTACACTTTTCATTGCTTATTGTAAATATATTAAATTAGATGAACTTTAAATTTTTGTGTAAATTTAGTTTTAAGGAGGAATAAAATGTATATTGTTTTTAACACTTCCCATTCTTATTTTCAACAGGTGAGTAATTGGTCATATGCCAAGAACATGACGTATTATGTATGCCAATATGGAGTTCTTCAAGAAACCTGTGTTCAAGGTTTTACGGATAGAATATGTCTACAATCCAGTTTATAAAAACACATTTCTTCGGAACACCATTTGTAAACAATAACATAAAAACTGCTAACTTTTATTTTTATAAGAAATATAGTCAATGATAATTTACTCTCTATGCTATTCGAAGCCTTTCCTAGTGGACTGTGAACTGCAGTGTTCACATGATTATGATATGATGTCTGATAACAAACACTAAAATTATTGTTTCTAGACTCGTTAAAGATTATGGAACTGTCAGTAAATTTATTTCCATATATTAAATACCATTCGTTGATACAAAATTTTGACTATAGAGATAAATGTATTATCATATTATTGTTACTTATAGTAATACGTATTTTATATTTAGCTCACTATATCGTGGTAGGCAACTATTCATATAAATATACATTAAGTGTTTGTAAAATATTTAATTATATGTGCTAACGTCATTATCTATCTTAAAATCTATCACGGCCTTGAATGCTTTTTCTTAAGACAAATCTTTAGATTTAACAAAAACTCTGCATACACGGATTTTAGTTTCATTTATTTGTTAATGGCAAATTTTAAAATTTAACGTACTATGTTTTACCACAGGGATGTATAGAATTATCACCAATATGTAGAAATGATCCTTTAGAATAAATTGTGAATTGTATTGTTTCATTTTAGAGGTTTCTTATACAAAGGGTGCAGTATTAACTATTTCAAAATTTGCCGTTAACTTAACAATATCATTATTATTACAAATTTTAACATCTCAACTAGTACTGCTCAAATCGGTTAAATTTCGCAAAGCTACACTGCAAGCTGGCTTGGTCTCTATTTATTAATTTATCAAGGACATAATTCGCCTGTAGAAAAGTGCGATATAATTATTTATAAAAAGCCGAGCGTTAACATTTTTCTCTAATATATGTATATGCACTCTTTATAAAGTTCTTGCATGTAATACTTCTGTCATTTATGCATAAGCTTAAATACACGTATCACACTGTTATGTGGAAGCGGATGACTTCCTTTTCTCAGGTTTGTCCCTCATATTATTTTCATCCAGCGATTCTATCTTGTGGTCTCTCAACAGAGGCGTGCGTGCATCAATTTTACTGTCATTGCTTTTGTTTATGTATCTCTCATTCCTGTAATTGTTCGCTTTTATAGTATTGTCACTTTCGACAGATTCTTGACGGCTTGTGTTTTTGCTATTTGATTTATCGCTGGTATTGCTTGCGCTTTCAGCTTTCTCGCCGTGGAAAGCCATGTTGTCGAAGCATTGTGTCGGATTGATGTTCATAGACTTCATCATAGGAATGGCGATGGCCAGAGCCGGGCTCATGTCTCGAGGACTCGGCGTGAGCCGGGAGGCCACAGAGAGGTCGATACCCGGCATCAAGCTTGCGACTGTTGGAGCACGAAACGAGAACGAATGTTAAAATTGAGAATAGACGTGGAAGAAAATTAGATTAGCACAAAATACGAAATTGAACTCAAGTTAAATACAATAACTGATATTATCATGCAGTTAGCATGCTTAGACGTAAAGTACCCGAAATTATAATTGTTAAATTGAGATTTAAAGTTAATAAGAGTTCAAGTTTTACTGAAAGTTTAAAATAAATAATGGAATAAAGAAACACAGAACACATTGAATATATTCACAAGACAATACACCTAGAAAGGACATAGAGACGGTGCTAGACTCAATATGAAATACGGATATACAATCATATTTTATATAAGTATAAAATAGTGTTAGTGTGTTAAGCTTGAAATGCCATAAACGTGTACCGCAGTGTTGTTTTGTGGTTTCGATGGATCTGGTATAGTGTTGTTTAACTTTTGACATAGAGCTGATGTTTGGTGAAGTTTGCCTGAAAAAATATACGCATCATCTATCGTTTGCAAATCTAACACAAACCTAACATACTACTTTCTGTCTAAAAATAGAAACTCACAGAACTGAAATTGCAAGCCAAATTAAAATATCAACAATATTACCAATGGCTTAAGTTTCATTAATTTAATAATTTAACTAATATCTACGACAACATTGACACAGTTACAAGCAGGAAGCAACCAATCGGGGTCTCGGGGACTCACACGACATTTACAAGAAAAGTCCCGAACCTTCTTTTGACCGACGAAGCAATGGGACCTAGACGGCGGATCCATTTTGTGCTGCTTGAAGATATTGCCATTTGTGCAAATGATGATGATTGTATGATTAGTGGAGATGTAGCATTCCTGTAAGCTAAATCCGTGTGTGCAGGCGATATATGAAGCCCGTTTGGAGGTCCGACTGCGTCTGGTGTGTTGCTTTCTAAAGCATGTTTAAATTTTTTCTTTTGCAGTTGTTTGGTGTTGTTTGGATCATAGCCTCAAGCTCGCTACGATCACCATCTGTGGAGGATTACATTGCATAAGCTACAGTTAGTAGAGTGAGTACCTAGTTAGTCAAATTATGTGGTTGGACATTATCAGTATGATCATGCTTCGTCACACCGATTGAAAATTGTGCATCGTCAAAGAATCTCAAACAAATTCGGCCACTCGTTTACTTACTGACAATGTCCTTTTCAGTCACATCTATTTTCAAATGCATGAAAGTATTATTCAAAATGTTGTAAGTTAGTTATATTAGTTATATATAGTTATAAGTATGCTATTAATGGTGGTATTATTTATTCTGTTGTGGAAAGTGCCTAGAGTATTCTAAGTTCGTGAAAATCCAGCACTTCTAAGACATTTAGTTTATCTTTGATGATAATGGTACCGCTACTTCTCTATTATTTGTGTAACAAAACATTAAGTGCTTAATCTACTAAGTGAGAAATACTGCAAGACTAATTTACAACATAAAGTCGATATAGTTTCGACTGTAAAATTTAAAAATTTGTCTCGTAGTATTTCAATTTTGTACAGTATATTTCAGATTACGATTGGACTTTATAACCCAACAGCCTTTACGTATATACGTAGACTTGGCAAATATTTGAGCCCACTAGAGGAACTACAAAACATCGCACTCCATTATTGTTGTTTGTAGTTACACTACTCTGATGTTTATTACTTGACGGAAACTTATAACGACTTCTTAGACACTTAAAAATGTCGTCCCAGTTATCCCAAATACGAAATTATAAAAAATAAGTGGAATAACTTTTCAGCTCTCAATTCACGACAACTGTAACTGCGCAATTTTTATTTAATGCGAATTACGACATCTATACTAAACTCTCAAAAATGTAATATTCTTGACAGACTTTCATCATTGTAAAAAAAATAAAACCGAATTCCTGCATCCTCAATTTTAAACCGTGACCATGGTGACCGAGGCTATTAAGTTCTGTGTCATCTTACCCATGTTAGGTCCAATTATGTCCTTGGGGTGGTTCGCTTTTATCGCGTTCATCCTTCGGTTGACCGCTTGCTGGGCCATTCCAGGGGCCATGGGCCCCGCTGGCGCCCCTTGTGCCCCCGGGGCACCTGCTTGAGGATTTAAGTTTAGTTGATTTCTTTCGTATTCGTTTAGCTGACTGATGGCTTGGGCAATGTAGTGCATAGAGAGCTAGAGCATTGGTGCGAAGTTTGATTTTAAATATTCGTTTTATTAATAATGGCCACTTATATTTAAATAAGAAAAATCGATCCTTAACAATTAGGATTATACTGAATAAAATTATACCATATTGTGGTGGTTTTTTTTAGTAAATAATGACACCAGCCTTTGTACGTGTGAATTCACGAAATTATAAATGACTCCAGCAAATTACTCAGTTTCCCAATGACAATATTCCCATTGTCATCTTTGTCAATAAAAGCATTAGTATTACATACGAATTCAACTTTGTTAGTACATCAAGTACGTCATTCACATGCTTTGCTGGTGCACCTTCAATTCCATCCTGTCCATCCCTACACCTAACAGAAAGGATTTTATCTATGTTAGTATTAAATACATACGTATTGGAGGCCTTGTTGGCTCTACGTTGACCACCCTCCGTCGTTTCTTTGGAAGCTTTGCTCGCGCCTGCGTGTGCGAGTAGTACATCGCGAAGTTAGACACGATGACTGGTACTGGTAGAGCTATCGTTAGCACCTGGAGATGGACGAAATGATTAGGAATTAAATAAATAATGATAAAGTAGGTTTATATTTTGACTGGTTATTTTTTAAGTTTTTATTTAGCTTTAAGTCTAATTCGGTCACAAGTCGCAGTCATACCGGCAAGCGATCGACTTTTTTTCATACCACTATGGTGGCAAACAAGCTTACGGTCTGCCTGACTTTGGAATAACACTCTTCTTTAAGAAGTTTATCATTATGCTATGACTTTATTATCGCATAATTTATTTTCGTTCGGTTCATAACAACCTATTCCAAAAACGCCTATTTTCCATATTAACTGAAATTCAAATGAACTGGGCTTGGCCCAAAACGATAAAATCCTAAAATCCCTTCTTTAAACTTTTGTACCCGTATAATATCCTTAGATTCATCTAATTCAATAACTAGAAAGTTTCCTTTACCAGATAGATGGGAATAGGCGAGACATTGTTTTACACCTTATTAAAATTCCATATTGGTATTAACATACAAGCTCGTATAACAAGAGCTTACTACACAGTTCATAACTTTCAGTGTCATGCGTAAAATTAACATTTACGAGTACAAACAATAATCCGATACCCTATTGATGTAGCACAACCTGAGTAATTATTTCGGTGTTCGCATGTGTTGTGTTACTACATTGCATACAGTGTAAAATATCATATAATAATACACTGAAAGGCTTTGCAATAAAGGCTTATGTTACACATAAGTAAATTACAATCCGGGCAAATAACTCGCTTCACTTACTTAATTGGTACATTATACTAATTAAACTGAAAGGGAGTATCGCTCGATATTATACCGCAAAGGTTAGAACCCTGTATTTGAATCATTTAATAGTATTCACCGTTATTAATTCGCGAAGGGGTTATATTTCTTCATTTCTCTAGCTTCTAATCAATTATTAGGATGTCTTATGGAGTTCTAATTTATAATAATTAAAGAAGTACCAAGTGTCTGGTTCAAAATAATTATCAGGTTCAGCATAATCACTCTGGTTTTTTAAATGAAAATATGACATCGTGGACGGGAGTGGTACGAGCGTTCTATCATTTTTGCTAATAATGACACAATTTACATTTAAAGGTGAGCTTTTTTAGTTTTTATTATCTTTAAGCCCGCCGTGTGGAGTGCTTAGAGGAGTTAGAAAACTACTGTCTATCGGTTCGTTTTCTTTTCGTATCACTGGTATCTTCTATTCATAAATTTATTTAAACATTTATAAGTTGTGGTACTGTAACTCGCTGGTACGTTTATCACATTATCGACATAAACATTACATTGATTAAAAGCAAAATAAGCGCAACAATTCGGAAAGGAATCGTCACCGCAAATCGGTAATGCGGAGCTCTTATGATATTGATTAGTATGTACAGGAGGGACATTCGAGTTGAGGAGGTGCCAATCCATTTCCGATATGATACGTATGCTTAGACGCTAATACTTACGCCAGCTAGCGCACAGAGGGCACCGACGAACATCCCGACGTAGGTCTTCGGCGCCATATCACCGTAGCCCACCGTGGTCATGGTCACCAGAGCCCACCATAGTCCAAGTGGTATACTGTTGAAGTCATTATGCGGATTCGTCTGTATCCTCTCCGCATAATACACCAAGCTAGCGAAGATCACGATCCCCAGCACTAAGAAGAATACTAACAGGGTCAGCTCCTTGGCTGACGCTCTAAACGTTTGGATCAGAATCTTCAAGCCGGACGAATGCCTTGTCAGCTTGAATAGTCTCATTATTCTTATTATTGAGAAGAACTCCAGGATATCCGCGTTCTCGATGTGAGAAGCGTACGTTTGAAGAATGAGATCGATGTAGAAGCTCATTGTAGCAATGTAGTCAATAACGTTCACAGAGGACTTGACAAATTCGCACTTGTTGGGGGAGGATATGAAGCGGACGAGGATCTCGAGGGTGAACCACGCGTTGCACACACACTCGATATAAAAGAAAGCTATGTGGGCATTCGTTTGCACTTTGTCCAGGGCCCAGCTTGGCGAGTGGTTCGCGGTGGTCACTGTGTAGTTCCTGATGACCGGTACCCGCATATCCGGATGGGTCTTCAGGCAGAATGATACGATGGACACGCATATGAAGAACACCGATATCACACCGACGACCTGCGAAAGAATCGGCCTCATGAGTTGCCTCGCTTATTTTGAAACCGTAGATAGGTTAATAACAAAATATTATTAGAGTCTTATATTAAATCGACTGTACACTAAACATACAAAACTGCTGCTGAGACGGGTAGCAACAGAAAATTATAGTATGATTAGATTAATTTTTCATTAATAAGTGGCTTTTCTAGATTATTAGATTTAAGCGAACTTGTCACAAAATAGCTCTTAGTAGCTCTCAGAGAGTACCTTTCACAAAATAATCAAATTGCTTTCATGAAAGTAAGGAGTAATTGGTGGAAACAGGTAAAATTTTATTTACATTTTACTAAAATGGAGTACTAAAAATTTTTCAACATAATTTTTAAAAGAGCTTTAGGTTTGCATTTTAAAATATTCCAAGTCTAAAACATTGTAGAGAAGTAAAATGAAATTAAACATGATAATTGTAGAAACACAAAGCCACAAGGTATGCATTGTCTAAAGACAAAAGGGACATAACTAAGGCGAGAAAACACTTCAATTAACATAAATTTGAATTAAATACAGCAGAGAGTCTCTTGCACACTTGTTCTGAAATATTTACAGTACATAAAGCAGAAGGATTACTTTCTTGTAACTCCGAGCTGTCAAGTGATGTTCGTTACAGCATATTTAATTAGAAAGTTCATTTTAATACTTTGCGATGGTGGATCTAAAAGGTTTCGCTAACGGCCGATTTATTAATGGACTCTAAAAATAAGTTGTTGATTAATTAATTAAATGTAATAATTTCGTGTAAACGAGAAATTAAATTGCTGAAGAGGCGAAATTCAAAGGCGAATTTCGAAAGATGTTACAAATAATTTGGAGACGATTCTTAAGAAAGTTTTCTGTTTTTTAAATTACTGAGCTGCCTCTTGGTCAAGCATTTTACTAACTATTGTAAAACATGTAAAAAAGATACGAAAATATAGTCAACCACAATACGCTCCTATTCAAAATTTATTTATTGAGTAGGACATTAAATATCTCTTTCAATCGTCAAATATCATCAAAGGTTATCATCAAGCATGTACGAACAAGATCTCCATCACGACTAGTTATATGTAAATCAACAAATAAGAAACACTTCACAAAACGAAACGGCTCGTGTCTGTTATTACTTACACTGTCAAAAATAAGCACAATTTAAAATATATCGAAGTAAACAAGAGATAAGGCGTTCTTCCCAGAAATGTGTTTATAGTAAAACAAATAAATCTCACCTTTGCAGCATTAGAACTATAGGGCTCGTCGAAGAGTGACCACATTTGGGGCTTGGCGAGTTGCCACCAAGAGACCGTGCCATTGTAGTAGTCTTCTTCGAAGCCGAACTTCCTTGCCACCTCCTCTTCTGAAGGCTTCTCGGTGTCCAGGTCCAGACGGTCTAATACTGCCAGGGTCTCTTGCGTGTCTCGATGCTGGTGGAATTAAAGGCATATTAGGGGTATGAGCTTCAGCAACCGCTTTCTCACCGCGAACATGTAGTCACTGAACCATGAACGCGTTAACCACGGACTACTAATAGAGAACATGTATCCACTTAGTGGCGCGGAAGCTATGCGTTCCCTATTCTGTGGCTGCGTACGTGATGTTTGTGGAAAGATTTTAAAATAAGCTTTCTGTCATTAGTAAGAACCCAAAACGTCTGTGGTTATGGAATTTGACTTTTTCTTTAAACTACTTTTCAGAAGCACTTTTGATTAAGTTCTTATAACAATACTCGCTTATCTCGGGGCTAAGAATCTCTGATACAGCTTTAGGATTAATTTAAAACTCAATTCAAAGATACTTCGACCACCGATTTCTAAAGAAGTGCAAGATAGGCACCAGACGAAGTACAAGGTACAACAATAAACAACAATGTTATTCATCTTCATTTGAAAATTTACGTAACAGCGTAACAGTATCGGAAAGTATTACGTTACAAGCATTGAGCGAAATTGGAATGGAATATAATATTTTCCGATCTCGCTTTATTTCATTATTGAATAAAAATATGTTCAAGATGTTTTCGTTTCATCGCTTCTCAATAATATTGAACATAGGAAGTACTGTTCTAACAAAACGAAATAAAGTTTACTCAACGATTTTTGAAAAGAAATAGTTTATCCTGATATTATTTAGTATTTCTTGGTATGTTACCTCTTTGATTTTTACGTAATACTACTAGTAGTAGTATTACGTAAAAACGAAGAAAAGAAGTTTGTGCCCGTTAAAAAAATCAATTATTATTTCCACATTTAAAAAAAATAGTGTATGTTTTAAAAAAATGTGAAAATAAAAATTGATAAAAAAAAAAAAATTAGTTGTCTTGGCAGTTAGAGACATCGTACAGTCTAGAATTTGCTAATTGTATTTGTTCTAAGTAATATTTCTCAATTCGGTCCACTGTAATTGCCTGATCTGCCAAATCCTGAATCATGGTCAAAGCGGACCCCGAGCCCTCGTGCGCGAGGGCACAATCGGTACATGACGTCAATTAAAAAAAAAAAATTTTCTCAAATCGTTACCAAATGGAATGTGAAATACAAAATTTGTTTAAGTGGTTAGAGCTGTCTCGCAATTGGTTACCTAATACGCCGCCATAAAATTTTTACTTCATCAGGAATGGAATTTCAGAAAAATATTTTGTCCCTCAAGGAAACAATATTAAATTATGTAAAACAAGGTTTGCTCGAGGATAAAACGCTGAGTAAAGGGACTTGACTTTTGTATTAAGTTAATTTTTAAAGTAAAACATAGAAACAAAGCAAAATTCAATTTCAAGCACTTTTTACGTACTTTATTTCTTTAGTCTTTGAATATTTCAAGAGGGAAGGGAGGGATGACGACTGCTGCTGAATAAGTCTTATTTAAAAACCAAATAGGATAATTACCGTAAAACAAATAACACATATTTGAAACATAAATGTTTAATTTCACAAAATCAACCATACTGCTGCAAAATGTTTTTTGTTAATTTCCTTTTCAGTCACTAAGAGGTACATAAAATAAACAAAAACATATTTTATCATACGTATTCAGAATGCTTAGAAGCTAGCAGATGTGCGATATTCTTAATTATAGATTTGTACCGTCAACTCCGGAAAATAGTCTCGGAAAACTACCCTCAAACTGAGAAAACGGAATGTTTGTTTAACAACCTTACTCACTAGTACCCAGTTAGGTACACTTAGGAAATTTCACGGAATATGAACCAGGGAACTAATGTCGCGGCCGTTGGCAATATTACAGTAGGAGTGGTAGAGGTAGGTGTTGATTGCACGATTGACCTACTTTCGGCTTTGTGGTTGATGGTGGTAATTTTAAATTGAAAATAGTTCCCTAAACTACGTATACCGAGAACATCAATGCAAAGCCGGGGCGGATTGCTTGTTTAATTTTTTTTGGAGTTAGACTACCCAGGCATTTGACCGCAATCTCACCTGGTGGTAAGTGACAATGCTAAGTGGTAATGCGACAATGATCAGGGAACACACTCGCAGGCAACGCGTTCCATTTCTTAGCAGTATGTATTATAAAGGTTGAACTTCCTGGTTAGCAGGAAGATCCACAACATAAGGGTGAAGCGTTCGTCCGCATAGCGTCTCCTGATGACGGAAAGGGGTCATAGTTTCAGCATTAGGATCGGAAAATCCAATCTGTCTGGAGCATCAAAATAATAACATAAACCTTCAGCATTGAAGATGGATCATGTCCTTCTCATCCTCATTGTGTGTACCTCAGAAAGGTCGGACACAGAAATAAACCTGTCTAAACCAACAGCATTTTCTCACCCATTAAACTGCAAGCTTCATCGTAAAACTACACGACAAACTCTAGTTCACCGTAGCCTTTACTTAAAACAAGTGTGCAACAATGTTTCCTTTCCATCATCGATTATAACGTAAAACCCCCCTACTGGGGCTGAACATAACCCGCGACGTACAATGAACAATCGTAAAATGCAGCGCTAATATCGGTTTAGGCCGAAACACACATAATTGAGAAAGCGGTCACGATCCGGTAAAACGGGAAGCGAATTTTGGCAATCTGTATCAAAAAGCTCGCTTTTGATGTCTTACACGTCGCTCCGTACTGAGACTTCTTCCTCTAAATTGACTTTTCAAGAAAATGACCTGCCTCGCCAAAAGGCGTGGGACACGTACAAGTTTGTCGCTGATACTATTGCGTCGGCGAGAAATAGACGAGAAAATACTAGATTATTTTGATCCCACTTCCAACTTATCGGAAATAAGGTTAACGGCACTGAAGGCCAACTCAAGATTGCGGTAAGTGATTGGCTTTATCTAAAGACCGGCAAACAAATATAGTACACGGCATGCCTGGAACGCAGTCGCTTTCCACTGAACAACCGTCACGATTGTTTTCTCGTTTTCCTGCCTAAGTAATATCCGATTTTAAATATGAAAGACACAATTGGCGAATTCTCGTCTTCGGCATCCAAGGTGAAGGGTTTGTTGACGTGTTGAGTGAGACACCAAGCCATCGCTTTTTGGGCCTGCCCCTTTTTCCGTGCATGATGAAGGCATGGCCAGACATTTGTTTTCTTCGCAAGCCAATCCAATGGGAAATATTGGACTGACTCAATACAACCTTTACAAATCGCGTGTCCATCTCGTTCTACCCTCAGATAAAATAAGAAATAAAAATGGCCTGTTGTCAAAAATGACATGAGGCCAGTTTTGTAAGCATGTGTGCCATGGCGTAATGTGGTTATCAATAGCAACCAATAATTTGGTTGTCAATGTGTGCCTGTGTGACCGTGTCCGTACATACAGTATGTTGTAGTTTTGTGTGCGTCAGTATGTTGGTCGCAGGTATCTGTCTTTATTTCTTATTTGGTCTGAGGTTCTACCCTGTGCTGTAAGAATGGTTTTCCCTGCGCAAGTGAGTTTTGACTTGAAAAGTAGCGCCGACTTGATGGATGGGGCAACGTAGTCTTCAGTTTATTATCTACCCACTTTTTATTTTATCCTCGTAGCAATTAACTAAATGGGAATGAATGAAATTAATTCATCCCGAAATTCTGTCCAGGGCGCTCGGAATAAAGATGTAACAAACCCTGAGTGCCAAATTCAAATTGACTTTTTGTCGAGAAAAGAGGAAGAAGGTTCAAAAAGCCTTGAGAATTAAAAACATTGTTCATGGAATATTTTATTACCTATTTATCTAAGGATTGGTAAAACATTATCGTTGTTTCCCAACAACGAAGATTGAACTAATAAATAAATATTCTTAATTCAATAAGGTTTGCTCCATACAAATAGGATAAACATAATCAATGAACATGATATCTCACAACCTCAAATAACACGAATGAATAAGCATGATCCTATCTGATCGAACAACAAAGAAACCCACGAAAATTCAGTACAAAACAAGGAATAAAATAACGAAAGAAATGAAGAAATTCCTTTTGTAAAACACGAATGTACAAAATTCCTATGATTGTTTTCCTCTATTACCGACCATACCATGTAAAGTTATATAATATACCAAAGTGTTCAACAATATAGGTTACTGTGGTACACATCTGCCGAGTTTAATATCGTAGCCTACATGCCGCTTCTAAAAACAGAATACACGACAGCAAAGCCTGTATGAGGAAAGTATGAATACGGGTATGAGAAAAGTTTTTAGAGTAAAAAAATATTTGTAAAGTAATGTATAAGGAAGGCTTTCGGATGAAAATGCTTTACTCTAACAAAGTAGGAATGTCATGAAATCAAGTGCTTTATTTGTTCAATTATTGAAGCTATGCTTAGTTATGGGCTAAAACCGTAACAGTTTGGACACCCAATTCTCGGAAACGACGTCGCGGCAGACCCAAAAAAGGTGGACAGATGAACTGCGGGCCTTCGAAAGTGACAGGCAGACGTTGGCACTTGTTCGTGAAGAGTGGAAGAATCGGGGGGAGGCCTTTGCCCAGCAGTGGGATGATTGAGGCTAATATAATAGTAATAATAATGCTTAGGTATAATTTTTTTTATTGTATGCAGTGGCAAACGAGCAGAGAGTATGCATCATGGTAAGCTGTAACTGTCACCCATCAATGATTCATGCATTTAGGTTGCAAGCCACAAAAATGCTGAAACGCCGGCGCGTTATCACCGTGAGGACTAAGATGAAATGGCTCATGCCTGAATTTTAGCAATATATAGGTACTAGCGCCCCACCCCGGCTTCGCACGTGTAGCAACCTTAACAAATTATACACCTCAACGTTCCTCATAAATCTCCCTGTCTATTGGTGCAAACCGTATGAAAATCCGTTAAGTAGTTTTTGAGTATGTCGCGAACAGACAGACAGTGGGACTTTGTCTTATTATATGTAGGTAGTGGTAATAAGATTGTGTTTTTTCCCTTATTACTTATTTCTTATTTTGTTTCTAATTAGAGGCATTTCATTCCAGCTTCAGAATACTACAACGAAAGGTCCAATGAAAGGCAGAAAAGAGCTATCAAATAGTTCGTGTAAAAGAAAATAGACCCTAGAGCGTTAACTTTACGTCTCAAGTTACTTTAGTGCCCGTAATGAGCAAATGAGAACTCCAATAATCTTCAGTAGATAATATAAACTTTGGAGGGGTTCGTAAAAGAATTAAAGACGGTCATTATTGTAGTCAATGTTGGTTAGTTTGATCTTTCTACAGAGGTCGAAGTTGAATTAAATGGTTTGACCTCCACACAAATTGTATTTAAACTTTCATCGGCCTTTTTTAGGAGTTTCTTTCTCCTTTCTTTCTTTTAATTAGACCAGCCAGGCATTTGACCGCCATCATGCCTCGGTAAGAGACGATGCGGCCGAAGATGGAGCATGCCTGTCTAGGAACAACCTATTCACCTATTATTAGCCTTGAAGGCATCCAGATTATGATCACAACACAACACTCGCAGGCAATGTTTATCGTTTTTAATGTAGGTACGTTTGTGCAACTGGCCGTTAGTAAATCTAAGTTTAAGAATTTGCAAATGGTTCGGTAAATCTTGGTCAGGATACCAGCATAGTAGATTGATTAATTCATTCAATTTTCTGATAGGAAAGTTGTTTACTTGAATAATGAAAGTAGCGTATTATAAAAACTACTGAAAAAAGAAATCACGTTCGACCCTTTGTTTTGTCTATTCTATTTAGTCAACTAAAAGGATTTAAATTTCCTGCAAAAATGGATATCTTCAAGGCTTGAGCTTAGGCGGCAGCACATATTTGCAGAATATAAAGTGACCCATACCTGCGTGTACGTCATCCAGCAGCAAGGCTCCACCTGGTTGGCGTCCAGACCCCAGAACTCCAGCTCCTCTTCGAAGAGGGGCCCGCAGACATCTGTGGGGTAGTGGAGCTTCCCAGTCCTGACAACAACAAAAAACACAACGGTGTTTATTTCCAGGAATTTCACATTCTCTGTCTTCTCACAGCTCGTCATAAACATGGAAATTATCCTTAAACCGTAGAACTAAAATCCCATACTGTTCGGTTCCAGAGGAACTTTCTCCTATATACTCCTAGGTTGTGCGATGACCTTCCTCGAGACTACAACATGAAGTCCATTATGAAAGGAACAGTATTAATATTCAGTGAAAATATTTTTATGGGGTCGGCAACAAACGGGAGATGCCCCTGGTATTGCAAACGTCCATAGATTAAGGTAATATTGATTACCATCAGGCCGGCTATAACTTTGTTCTAGTATAAAAAAAATTAACATAAAATAAATGACTAAAGCGCATTTGAAAAAAATAGACTAAACAATGGATATAATTACAACGCACTCGGAAATATTTCGATTTCCAATGTGAACTACAAGACTACAGAAGTTACCATCCGTAAAGTTTGCACGAAAGTAACTTTCGATATCAATCAATATCACTCGATTCCTCTGGCAACACATTAATCAACCGCGTTAACAGGGTTGACCGTGCCTCCGGAGTTGGCCGAAGTTTCCCGATTTTATCCGAAGCTCCTCGCCTTTATCAATGAAATTAATTTGGTCCGCTCCCCTCAGCCCCCGAGTTATAAAAGGTCCTCCCGAAGGAAGGAAAAATAGACCGAGCACCCTCAGGGATAAATCTGTTCATATTTAGGGTGAAATTGAAAAATGTTGCTTACAATGTTCCCCAATTTTGCTTAGGAACGCTGTTTTCTTTTCTTTCAGGTAGCTGAGACGGAGGTAAAGTCTCTATAATTGAAAGCTATGTCTTTTTAGAGTAGCGTCTTAATCGTAGGTATATTTTTGTTACGTACCTAAAAAAAAATATAAGTATGGTAAAGATGTACCTAGCTATACTTGTATTTATTAACTTTAAGTAAATATGCAAGTATGTTTGGGAGTAGAGGAAAATTACTTGCCTACGTTATAAGTTCATGTATGTTTGTCTCTCTTCGACTTACTACGGAGACGTCGCAAAGGCTGAATGAATGTTATTCATATGTAATCGCAAAAATAACCATTTCAATAATTTAAATAAGAAAATTGTTAGCAACAGCGTTACGTAATTAGTGTACAGGTCAACACTCGACTTTACATTTATCAAATAAAGCAAAGGTTTCCAAATTAGTAACTCTCACATCTCGTCATCCAAACACCTAAAATTTATGAACCCCCCAAAAGGCTGATGCTAGACATCATTCTTCGTCATCACAGCCTCTAAATAGTCCACTGCAGGGTTTAGGGCCTCTCCCACGAAAGGGGAGGCTATTGCCGTAATATCTACGCTTGGCAGGCGGATTGGAGATCGCTGTGCTGTAAACAATAACTCCGTCAACGCGCATTCGAAAAACGTTCTATGTTCGTTTTATTTTAATAGAATTATCTCCTAGCCTCAGTATTTTGTTTAGTTGGACTATGACATGGGATCCTTTGTCTGTAGGTAGCGGTAAACCACTTTTCATCAGGTAGCCCGCTTGCCTGTTTGCCTACCGTACCTGTCATAAAAAAAATTATAATTGTCATGAACTGGAATTTAAAATTTATATCCAGTTATTATATGGGAATAAAATAGTGATGAATTTGAACTGCTATGAATCCCCATTAACATACAATTCTTATATGGGAATGAAATCTCTATTTATCATCAGAGGCGAAAAATAGTAATGAAATGGCACCAAATACGCCATTGGTGTTTATGATCTCCTAGTCCGCGGTGACTACTTTCCATCAGGCGTCTCACTTGCGTATTGCCCTACCGTTGCATACCATAAAAAACCCATCGCGCTAAATATTCAGTTGCCAATACGAAGTACACGCTGGCAAATATAAAACACACCGTTTGACAGAACAAGAAAATACTTTTAAGGACGTTCCGCCCGGAGGGGAGGCTGGGGTAAAAGGAATTTATTTAAGTACACGTCGATAATAATTCCTTGAAACGGGAGGGCAGGGATACAGAATCGGAGAACGGTGTCCCTTGAACAGAGAATTGGAAAGTTTCAGGTTTCTGCGGCAGACAATTTCGCTAAATAAGGTTTGGGATAATAGGAGCGTTAATGACTTGTACGTGTATCGTGTTGCTGTTTTTCGTTTGATGGATGAAGTTACATGTAAATCAACAGAAAATCAAATAAACAAAGTTAAATGTACTAGCGACTCACTCCGGCTTCACAGAGGTGTTCTTGACTTGAATGTGTTGTATTTATAAACCTTCCGAAACTTATAACATACATATTATCAGGTTTAGTACCAGTCTACCCGTGTATAGCCACTGTAGTCTGAAAACCATAATAAGATTTTTTTTTTTACTTAGAACTGCATTGAAATCTGCTGTATGGTTTGAGAGTAGTTTGCGGAAATACGGATAGACGCAAAAAGCGTAAGGATTAGGGTCATACTTAGTTAGAAGCAGATTAAAAATTATTTCATCCGCAGACAGAAAAAATACATTTAACATAATTATTATTTCCACTCTGGACAAAAAAACTTGATTTACATAAATTATGTCCAAGACCTTTATTTCAACAGTTGTTTTTGATCTACATTCCTTCTCTTGACTGAATTTTGTATGCAGTGGGAATTGGGACTTCACCAGAAAGATTTATCTTAACTCTCTCAAAAAATACGTCGAGGCTGAACAAGGGTCTAACTTCTCCACATTCTTTTTAAGCAAATATTTGAGCATTTCGGGCAATGGAATTGAAAAACCGACAGTAGTCATTGCGTGGAAAATTATATTCAGGTGAATTACTATCACTCGACTACTTTTGGAGATATATACTACGTAAAGTGTAAATAAAAAAATAGTAATAAAATGTGGCGCATTATAATATTCACATTCTGATTGAGTTGGTATAATTTTTGTTAAGCGTGTTAGGATAACTATTACACCTACAGTTTTAGACCAAACTAGTTTGCGCTAAGTCTAGAATAAACTACATTGGAGTAGGACAACCTGGCTTAGCCTAAAATCCACTGCAAAATCCATCGCAAATTGAAATTCCATACATGCTACCGCGATGAGTGGCCGTCGACCACCGTACGATTTTCACGAAACATCCTACTTTGTACGACCACGCTAAGGAACGCGCTTCCTGCGGTAGTGTTTCCAGGCCGTTGCGTTATTAAAACCGCCTAGAAACGCCTGCAAAGCCTGCAAAGGCTCAAAGGCTGGCCTTCGCAAACCGGGTGTAACGCGGTGGACGGCGCTGATCACTTTTCATCAGGGATTGGAGTCGCTAATTTACTTGGCTGTATTGAATTATAATTGGATCGCAATAGCAGCTCAACGGCAGTTCTAGTAAAACGTATTCTGAGAAAATATGAGAAATAGTTGATTTTTGCGATTTTGGAGCTGGGTGCCATACTAAAAGTTATTTGTTATCATGAGCACATGCATAAGATACCATTTATTTATTGGTATCATGAATTTGAAACTACACTATTTAATTTCTTTTTATCAACTACTCTCGCACACCTATTATAAAGACTACAACTTCTTACTACAATCATTTATTAAACCTCATTTTATGTATACAAGCTTCTCTGCAGGCCACTGTACTAACCCAAAAAGGGGTTGCCCAACACTTTGAATAACTTTTACTAAGGGAAACGTTTTCACTCAGCCAATGGTCCAAGTTTATCAGAAAATAAAGTAGAATAACTCTCTTTCTTACCCTTTTATTTTTTACAAACTGTTTAACTGAAACTACCTAATAAATTAGCTATCGAGTTATGGTTCAGTTGGTTAATAACATCAACGGTCTGCCACGCAGAGGTCCCGGGTCCGATTCTCGGCCGAACAGAAATTGAAATGATGAATTTAGTTTTTGCTACGGATCTGGGTGTTATGTTTAATAAGTAGTTAATCAGTTCTATAGCACCCATACCACAAACTTTGCTTACTTTGGGGCTATATGGGACTGTGTAAATTGTCAAAGGATATAAATTCTTTTATTCTATTTATTCTTAACCAGCCGCTGATAATTTTCCTTTTTACAACCCATTTTTATTCAACTCACTCTAATTTCATTTCCCCTGATGGTTGTCCCCAATACATACCTGCAAAGATACTGCGTAGTTAGTATCACGATCCCTTTGGCTTTTCTATTCCCCACGATAAGCTCAGGCGAGTATAAATAACATTTTTTATTTTTCCGCGTCACGAAAGAACCCTCAGAGCTTTGGAAATTCTCAGGGAATTTTGTATTTCATCCAAATTTTTCTTTGAAACGTCTGAGTTTCTTCATTATTTCTTTCATCCTACTAGCTGAAAACGAGCTCTGTTTAATCAACGTGTTATTTATCGAACTGGATAATTGAAAGAGTCTTTATAAACTGATTATTTTTTATACATATGTAACGAGGAGTTTACACCTGACAAACATAGAGCAAGAGCCTAGAGCGTTCGCTTGTCTTCTTTTAATGCGAACACTGCGTGTACATTAGCATTCATGATTACTTCGTCAGGCTACTTAACGAGTCCTATAATGGTGAGTGGATAGCATATACCAGAGTGCCAAAGTTATCCCTTTTTGTAATGTTTTTCAATTCGATTACTAAACTATTAACCTGCGCGAAAACGAAGGGGTTGCGGTCGGAAAAGTACTCAATAACATTCAGCAACTGCAGTTGTTAATATTGGCCAAATATAAACAGAAATTAACATAACTGCCGATATAACTACACTTTCACCTGTAGTTGAGGACCTGCAGATGCTGGTCGAAAAAGTACTCATCGAGCCAACAGCTACAGTGTTCATTAACTCTAAAATTTAACCGGAATTTGACAAAAGTCATGATAGAAGTACTCACCTGTAGTAGTTGAGGACCTGCGCGAAGACGCCGGGGTGGCGGTCGAAGAAATACTCGTTGAGCACCGGGTCGTAGTTGGCGAGCGCCTCCGTCAGCCGCGACAGCCGCGTCGCCGGGATCTTCTTCAACGTCGCCTTGTAGGTCTCGTGCCGGATCCCGCCCACGTTCAGAACGACGCGGTTCTCCGCATCCATGTTTAGCAGGTTCATTTCTGGCGGAAAATTTGGTGTATGTTAAATTCAATCCTAAAAGAACTTAAAATCAAAGAGAGATTATCGTCGTCTGTGCAAATGCGTATCCTTAAGTTCTTCGGGCACATCACTCGTAATGAGGACTTCTTGGAATAATTAGTGGTGCAAAGGAAAGTCGAGGCCAAAGGTCTCGTGGACGGTCTCCAACACGGTGGACAGACCTTGTGCACTCTTGCACGACTAAGAAGGGAGAACTTTGATTAGATTTTTAAATACCATATCACACAAAACATATTGTCTAGCCTTAGGTACAGGCCATACAAGAAAAGGTAAATGCAACGGTAATGATGCCGCATAACGTCAAACTTATTTTGTAAGGGCCAGTAAATTTTTACATAATCAAGAATAACAAAGAAAATCATCGACACCGATAGGATAGGATTTATTTACCTATTTAATGTTTGGGTGACTTACAGCGTAATAAAACATAGAGTGTGACGAATGTATCATCTTATGCTAATGATAAGGATCCACCTTATAATTATTGGATATGACTTTCCAAATGAGCAAATTAACCTCAGCATCCAGCGGGGCAATGCGGCTAGCGTTTTGGGCAGCTTTCCTAATACCGTGGACTTGGACCAATTTTTTTTGTCTCTGGGTAGGTTGATTGTTTTACTTAGTTTTATTGAGCTAGTTGTAAATTTGAAATTAGAATAATGTTAGGTTAGGTATTTATTTGTATAATTGTTATTTCTATTTACGTTCAATAAATTCCTTTCCAAATCATTCTATGTTTGTTACAGTTCCTTATTTTAAGAATTCATTTATGGTGTAACTAACAATTATAATAACGCTGTCGCAAAATTTTGTACGCAATAAACAAAAACAATTTTATTGTAACAACAATTATCGCTGTATCAATAAAATAAGATTGTAATAATAAAAGACCGACTGTACGAATGCTAAAGGACCCTTAAAAGGTTCTATGTTCACTAATGGGCTAATAGTGAAGGGCTTTCGAACCGAATTGGATCGACGCCAACCCACACGCCACTTTGCTCAATAACTAGATATTCGATAAAGAGTCAAGAATCTTTAAGCTGCTCAAGGGGCAGTTGATCTTCAGTGAAGTGCTACTTGTAAAAGCTATAATATAAGGTATACGAGACCGTAATACTGTCTATATTGGACACAGTAAATTGATTGTAGATTTATTATGAATTTTGAATTAAATTCGTAAGTTGTTTGTAGTATTATATGTATCATCCGTATGATATAATTTCTTGCGTATTGTAGACATAAATAATAATATAATAATAATCTTGGCATTAATGTCCCGGTTGTGCTCTCGCGAACGTGGGTCTGCCTTGACCATGATCTAAGATTTAGGAGATCAAATAATTACAGGGGAGTAACTGCTGTCTGACCTCGGTCACCCTGCTACCAGGGGAACCTGACCAGATTGGATCATGGTTACACATTCAATCGCCTAGTATTCAACTAATGTACGTAACTCAGAAAAGAGTCATTGGTACATGGCCGTAGTGGGATTCTAACCCGAGACCTTAGTGTAAGTTTCGCTTCGATTTTACTTTACTATTGTGTTTGCGTTTACGTGAAAATTAGTATGAAGAAATGTATAGCGCTGTCTAGTGCTACGGAAATGAAGTTTTTTTCTTCATACTAATTTCGACGAAAACGCAAACGCGATAGTAAATTAAAATCGAAGCAAAACTTACACTCAGCCCTTCGGTAGCTCTCGCTTACGAGTCGGATAGCTTGACCACTCGGCCACCGACGCTCCTTGTATTGTAGATATAAATAATAATAAGTTATAGTAAATGATCGATATTGAGCAGATCCTCACACCTTGAAACCTAATTGCTCGCGAACTATGCGAAAAGAAACTTTCTCCTACGTACACTAAGTTTGTGGAATGAGAAGTTAGTACAACATGAGCGTGATATACCGTACGTAACTCTGTTACCAACAATTCCATGATTTCAATGATTGAAATCGCAAAAGTAACAATTTCAATAATTGAAATTAGAGAATTGTTGGCAATAGAGTTACGTAACTAGCCTATTGGTATCGCGAACGTCCATAGGCTGCGGTAACTGCTTACCATCAGGCAGGCCGTAAGCTTATTTGTCACCACAAAATAATTACTCACTTGCAATCCCCCCTCACCGCTGCACCAGTACCGCTGCGCTACGGCGATCGGCTCTGTCCCCGGCGCCACATCACCTCAATGTAGTCGTCTTCCAGTGCGCTCCGCCTCGCGTCCCGGGACATTGCTGGCTGGTGCGGGGGCAATCCTGCAAGGAATTGGGGACGTGGAACAAAACTGGAGATGTCAACTAGCTTGCAAGTATACACTAAATGTGTGCTGGGGCGGTTCGTTCATTTTGCGGCTGACTACCATCATCTACCACTATCTATCACTATCGTCATCTTGGCGTTAATGTCCTGGTTATGCTCTCGAGGTCTACCTTGACCATGTTCCAGGATTTGGCAGATCAGGTATTTGACAGTGTCATCATCAATGGCGTAATGTCCCGATTGCGCCCCCGCGTGGCACGCGAGGACCCAGGGTCCGCCTAGTGTCAGATATTTGATATTTGAAAAAATTTACTAGGACTGCTACTAGCTAGGTTACACTAGTCGTAGGTTAGTCAGTAGTTAGCATAGTTGAAATGTAATTCCCAAAATTGAATTGTACTAGTTTATAAATTTCAATTTCTTTGTTTTACTCGATCCCCTGGTTGCAGCCATGGTAACTAGTTTCATCATATATTATATTCAGTTAGATGAGTCTATTTTGTAATTAATTTAATAAATTAACTTTAAAAGGTTAAACGACATCAATAGGAGTGTTTCTCGTCTTCGAAATATACTCCAGTTTTTAGGAGGAACTAATAATTTACTTATATTATAATTTTTGTAATATAAGGCCAGTCCAGACATTAAATAAATGAATATGTTTGGACAAATTCTCACAACGTCATCTAGCCCCAAAGAAAGCAAGAGTTAGAAAAGCATATTTCTTGTACCCCTTTCATTTTCATTGTTTTTTTTTTGTTGTTATAGCGGCCATAGAAACACATATTCTTTAAAAAATTCAAATATCTGGCTGTCACGGTTCCAAAGATAGACAGACTGCCAGACAGACAGCGGAGACTTAGCAATACGGTTCCTTTTTTACCCCACGCTTACGGAACCCTAAAAACATATTTTGCTTCAGTATTGAGAAAAGTTACAGACAAGATTTCGCTTTCCCTAAGCCTCCAATTAAAACCTTCCAATTTTAGCAACACTTTCACTGAATCGTCTCAAAATACAGCAGCGACGTCGCGTAGTAACCGGTCTACAAGTTCTACAACGGAATCCACTTTAACTAGCCCATTTGTAAGCAGCATATTCGTTGAATCGATATTCCTTTCAGTGTGAGAATCGCCTGAAAATAGTCCCAAAGCTCCGAGACCAGGTTACGGTCACTTTTTGGACGCGGACACATGAAATCTGCATACTTTTGGATCTATAAGTATACGGGCTTCGTGAGTCAAGCTAGGAGTATACGTTGCATGTGAATAATTATAGTACGATGTTTTTAAATTAAGAATTAAATTATAGACTCGAATTTCAGCTAATCATCATCATTCGAGTGGTCGGCGGCCGAGTGGTGAAGGTATTCGACTCGTAAGCGGGGGTACCGGGTATCGAATCCCACTACGGTCATGTACCAATGACTCTTTTCTGAGTTATGTACATTAGTTGAATGCTAACCGATGCCCTCACGGTGAGGGGAAAGCATCGAGATGAAACCTGCACATTCCAGCGACTGAATGTCTACTATGTCGACTATCATGATCTACTCTGCTCAGGTTCCACTGGCTGTAGGGTCACGGTAGAGCAGTAGATCAGATGGCAGTCGCTCCACTTTAATTATCTGATCTGCCAAATCCTGGATCATGGTCAAGGAGGACCCTCATGCGCGAGAGCACAACCGGGATGTTAACGCCTACATGATTATTTTTTTATGTCATCATTCGAGCGGTCAATCACGGCTTCAGCCTCTATTTACCAGAATTATCAATATTTTGATTACATGAGGGTCTAATGATGGAACTAAGAGGTGAACAGTGGAATGTTTTACTTATATTTTTTAAATATAATTTTACGTTTGTTGGTGGCGGTCATGAACTCATGAGCCTAAAGCAAAAAGTTTGTCTATCTCTTTTTGTTATACCACAGACAAACAGGCAAGCGGTCCACCCGATTTTGAAACGACAATTTTGAACAGAACATCCATCGATACCCGCGCCACCTCGCGGACGATTGGAACTATTATGCCAAATTCGGCGCAGCGACGGCGGCGGTGGCAACTCATCCATTCTAGAGTAAAGAAGTGTTGTTCCTGCTGCGTTGAAAGGCTGCGTTTAAGCTCAAATCAATCAATCAATAAATGAGAAATAAGAGTACATAAGAAGATTGTATCATAGTTACACATTCAGTCGCCTCGAAACATCAAAGTACCCAATCCTTATAAAAATAACTAACCAATTCAACGTCTCCAAAAATAATAATTCTTTTATCGCACCTATTTATCAAATCAGATTGTCAGGTTTCCCCCGAACAAATGTCAGACTATATTTTCCTCCAGTTAATTAAAACTTTAAGACCTCGTTATAAAAGTTAAAGTGACAAGTTTAATACCGACTGAACAAAGACTTTGGTACGAGAGACTTGTAAAAATTAATAGGTTAATGGGTAATATACAAGTACAAGAAAATTATATTAAACAATGTTTTGAAGTCAAAATTTTATTGGAATACGTTTTCATCCTGGATTCTTGTGTTGGAGTTTTATATAAATAAGTAATGAAATATAATTTATTTCAAGTTTCACAGACTCATTGTCACATTACATTTCATTAATAATATTAGTTTACAATATTAAATACATTCGTCTTTAGCATTACAATTGCAACATGTCAATTTAGAATCAACTAATGTCATAATAATAATTAAATAAGAACGAAATAAACATATCTAAGTCAGTTAAACTTATAAAAATGACAGCCTTTAAATTTAGATGACATGTCAAAATGTAAAAATGACATAAAATGATTACTATAAAAATATTAGAATGAAACAATTTTTAAGCAATTTTATTGTTTTACAAACCAAGATCTAAAGCCAGCCTTCGAATGGTGGCCAGAAAATTAACATAGCTACCCTGTAAAGCACAAAGCGCAAGGTTGTGAGTGATCTTTGCAAACTTAGGTATCAGTTAATAAACCCATTGAGACAAGACCTCGAATGGGAACATTTTTCTCTAGAATTATGTTACGGGCAAGCTCCAAAACTGATTTCCACAGCTGCATGTCGTGTTAAGCCACAATTTGTAGCGGCGACCCAAAGAAAGTTCTGCCTATCACTGAGTTCTGTCAAGCATGCTGGTTTTACTTCAATGTATTTATGTTGACGATATTGATAGTTTTGTATTGGTGGTAGGTACCGTACCTACCTATCTCTCTTAGTCAGATGAAGTCTATATCTAAGCTAACCCTGTCTTGCAATATTTTTATCAAGTTATCAATTCCCCAGGTAGAGACGATACTGCACCTTCTGATGTCCTAGCGAGATGGTGCCCTCTTCAGAACCTTAACTATCTATTTGTTCTGCTTAAAGCGCATCTTGCACGCTTAATGTACAGCCAAGCAAGAAAACCACGAACAAGGAACCAACCAGAATTCGATCTTACGATTTACACTCGTATAGACTTTAGGTACATAAGGTTTTAGTTTAGTAAATTTTATATGTATTTTACTAGTGTATATATTTGGTATTTTAGATGTAGGTATTAGTGTATTTTTTTATTATAACTGTAAATAATTTATGTGTTCCTAAACCACGTATTTTCTTACTTGTCTAATAGGCGATGTTCGTATTCTTAACAGTTTAAAAAATAAACAATATTGGTGTCATACCTCGTATAGACTGAGTTCGCTGTAGGTTATCTCACGTCATCGAGTACAAGAAAAATTCCAATTTGTAGCGATATTAGTCGTTTCGTAGACCCAAAAAAGGTTTAAAAGCAAAACTGCCAAGAGGATGTAAGGCCGACCGATTTTTTTACTTATAGAACCCACACAAGACTGTATAAGTACTACCGCTACGTAAAGTCGAAGTTTGGGTTACTACTATCGCTACAAAGAGGAATTTTTCTTGTACTCGATGGCGTAGGATAACCTAAATTGCCCTCACAGTCAATTTAGGATATGTATAATTGCACCCAGCCAGAGCCCATAACGGTCCATATGAATCATGGCAACCGAAATGTCAACAAATCGAACTTGCTCTAAACTAATAGCACATAAAACTTCGCCGTTTATTAAACCAGCTTTCTCTCAGCCTTCAGGACTTGATTAATGGCCGATTCAGCCGCAATTCATCTAGCCTTCGCCTATCAATCAATATGGCGGACTTTATTTGTCAATTGTAATTATAAGGGCGCGGAAGTTTCGGACGGGTCCAAAATGGCTGGGGAAGAAAGTTTCCCTTGTGGCCGGGTGGCAGAATCGATTTTTTTAAACGCGCCACGACAAGGTCATATGTTTATTTGCGAAGTTTGTAATATTTGGTTGTTTTGCAGATTTTTGTGTACGAATTCAGATACTATTAAGGAAGAGGTGCATCGAAGAAGTTCCCCTTGTGTTTGAACTTATGTGAAGTTGAAGTATCCTTCGAACCTGATACTATGATTATACTTTCAATAGTTTGACTCGGCTATTACTTCAGCTTATTTATTTAAAAACTTTATTGCACAACAACACAATTGGCAGACTTAAAGCCATTAAGGCTTTATCTTCCAGTCAACCAGTAGACCAGGCAGTGAGTACGTGGATGCTTTTTAAAGCGTGATGATATATTGCAATGAAGCTTAATGAAGGGATCCCCACTGATAAATATATACATCACTTACTACTAAATTACATGCATATATAATATAGTTTGTCTATATAATATAGTAGCTGTAATTGTATTTATGGTATTAATTTAATTGTAGTGTAATGTTAAGTAGCACCTACTTAATCACTCTCTGCATGGTCTACTGGTTGACTGTTAGACAAAGCCTCAATGGCTTTAAGTCCGCCAATTGCTGTAATTTGTGCAATAAAGTCTTTAAATAGAAAAAAATAAAAAATATGCAACTCTGGATCCCTCTGGGTGCGAGCAAGACTAAAATTCACTGGTGTATTTTACAAAACAACAAATATACAAAACTCAAAGGAGAGCAAACAGACACTTTAGTTACCAGCTCACAAACAATGCGAAGTTTGTCGGTAACACGATAGAATCTCCTACTAAAAGTCCACGGGTATGCTAAAGGTGCTCTCACCCTGGTGTCGAGAAACCTTTTTAAACATGTCGAAACATCAATGATAAACTTTTATACTGGTAAAGTGGGGTAACTTTGATGTCCTTGGGTTATATTGATCACTAATTTTTCTCTATTAATGTAGTGTTATTTTCATGTAAAATAAACGCCACACATGTGACAACCCTGACCAGGAGCAATACTGAAAAGTGAGTGATCAATGTAGCCCCCGCAAATCAACGTAACTACATGTCACGGTACTGCTTTTACAAAAATTTTACAACATATTTTGTAAACATATTTAAACATTATTCGAGCATAATGGTTTAAACTATGCGGTCATTATTACATACCTATTATTCATGCAGACGCAATAGTCACCAATGCAAGATAAAGAAGTATCTCGTTTCTTAACTTCGGATATCAGTTTTAGAACATTAGAAATAGTTTCAAACTGTAACAAAACAAAATAAAACAAAAGGAAACTGAAACACCTGTTGTGTGAGCACCTTAAGGTAGGCTTTTATTGCCTTGTTACCTTTTACAGGGTAATTTTGCCTTCTCTCTTTAGTCAACCTTTATTTCGTTAGGATATACGATAGCACAGGTATCTCGACCTTTTGCGTGTTTATCATTCCTTAGTTAAGGGGTCGACCATTAGTTACTTGATACTCTTTTTATTGGCATAGTAATAAAGGTTAGTCTACAATGTATGGGCTATAAACTACATACTATGACGACGCGGCTACGACAGTAGTGAATCTGAAGTAAAAACTCTTTATTGCGCACATACCTAAATATACTAGAATCAGGACGCAATTCTCGCGCAGTGACATCTGAAATTCGACATTTTCTCTAGTCAACAAACTGTATTAATACGTCACTGAACTTTATCTTCGACAATATACGACTTTCGAAAATAGTTGCGAAAATATTTGTTGCCTGCAATAGACATTTCAATGTCAATATTAATGGAGATTATATATATAGAAAAATGACAAAAATGGGTGTCACAACGCCAGAATTGGGCCCCAGCATAATACATGCGCTCAAAAGCGGCCTTATCGCTGATATTGATGATTTGAATAATGATGATGATGTGTATAATGAACTACAAAATAAAATATGCAGAAGACCTTGGTTGACCTCGTTTTGCCAGCGGTATTAAGAGACATGCCTAGCGAGGGGCGTGCTAGTTGAGGTGCCTAGGTTTAAGGTACGAAACAATCACCTATCCAGTATCAGGACATTGCGAGCATTATTTAACCTTGGTTATCGATCTCGTAAGCACACTGCCGCTGTTATGCAAACTAACAAAATATCTATCTCTGGTGTCTGGTATTAAATCAATAACCCACGCTGATGAGAGTTCGTATTATGTAGAAATAGAACCACTTGATTCCTTCTGACTGATGAATGCAAAGATGAAACCTTTGTCACTTGAAATTTGTTTTTTGTACGGAGGTTTCCTAACGATAGGTAACCCAAGCGAGCACCATGATGTTCTTTTTGAAACTGGAGGTAGAAAATTCAACAGGGAAATACAAAACTAATAGCTAGTAGTCCTCACTCCTGAATTCTTGACTACTTTTGAAAAAAGAAAGCACTGCCGATCTCGATAAATAAGCTTGATAATAAGTGCGAAAAACCTTGAAAAAGTATTTACTGAAAGTTGGTCTGGGACAGATGTAGATGTGGATACCTTCCCCTTTATTGGGATTGGGTCAGACCCTTCCTGCGCCCCTAAGGACAATGCTTACCTACTCATTTATTTGGTTGTTCTATTACCAAAATCATCATTATTACTGGACCTTGTTTTCCATTACGGGATTGTTACCGCCATTATGATAAATTTCTTTGTTTATTTTTCTCATTTGATTCAACAATGTCAGTTTGTGATGTCCAATCCTGTGTAATCATATGGGTAATTAAATTTCCTTTTGCGACGACACTCGCACCGTTATCAGTTAACTGATTCAAAGATTTTTTTTATTTGTTATTACAAATTATTGGTATTACAAAGGTTTTCAATAATGTTCAATGTTTCTCCGTCCTTTGCCCGCATGCTAGCCTTAGCACAAATAATTAAATATAATTGTTATAATTTGAGTAGGTTATTATTTTACCTGTAATTATTGTGTTTTATATCTGTTCCTGGTGAACATTGTGCAACAATACAAAGTTAAACATGATAAATAAATAATGACAATGTATTACAAAAACCCCAAAGAGAAGTCTAAGAAAAAACCCGGCACCTTGTCAACCCTTCTCAACGCCCTTACCAAGTCGACTCAGCAACAAGTAAATCCATATAGGATTTTATGACTCAGCAATTAGGAAATCGTAATAAAGGCTCTAGAATTGCTGAAAAAGCTCGTAAATTACTACTAAATCGAAGAGAATGTTGCAATTTACCTAACGGAATTAATGGTTATTACTTTATTAGTGGTCGTTTCATTGATTACCGTTACTTTGTGAAGAATAGCGTTTTTTGTGATAGGTATTTTCTGTCTCACCATCAGTGGTATTGAGCTTATTCATTTTCTGGTAAAAGAAATTGTGTAAAAATATAGAAGTAAATATTAAGGTCAAAGCGGTGATTGGTGGTGGTAGCGATGGTGGAATGGGACCTGTCGGCACTCCGGGCTGACTGTTGGCAAGAGATAGTCAAAGGCCTTTCTTAAGTCGACCGATTTTCAATTTTAAATTGCAGCAGGAAAATATATATTTAGTTATTTATTGCGGTGGCGCCACTGAAAGCAATTGGTTGAAACATAGGAAAAATCGGCGTCATGCATCAAACACAGAGCCCCAGGTCAGAGTGGGATGGCCCTTCTCACACTCCAAGGCCAAGACTCATTTCGGGTTGCTGCGTCATCGTATTGAGAAATGGTAGGGTAAGTACGAACCTAATGGTTCTAAGTTCTAGCATTCTATTTAAAAGGGTCATCATCATCATCACAGCCCGTAACAGTCCACTGCAGGACTTTGGGCCTCTCCCGCGAAAGGGGAGGTTATTGCCATAATCTCCACGCTTGGCAGGCGGGTTGGAGATCGCAGTGTTTAAATATAATAATGGAAAATGCTGCCCATTTTCCAGACTACGGAGACTCTTGATCTTTTGCCTCGAAAACATTAGTCGCCTTGTACGACACCCATGTATGTAAGGGGTTGGTGCTATTCTACTCTGCCGGACACCACACGGCCGACAAAAGGGTACCACAGGGCAAAGCCTTATGGCTATGCAATTAAAATGGAAATATTAGGTACTCCAATACTCACGTGACTAATTATCGGGCGAGATGCCCAGCTGCAATGCCTGTGTAATGCCAGATGTACAATCTGGCGAAATCTGAAACAAGCGAAAGACCCTGTTAGACAATTTTATTTTACACCGGTTAAATTTTTTTTATCTTTTTTTTATTGTGTAGGTAGGCATACGGTCCTATGGCCCGCCTGATGGAAAGCGGAGTACCGTCGACCGGAGACATCTGCAACCTAAGGGTTTGATTTACCTGTAATCATACACTTTGAAGAAGTGAAGAACTTAAAACTTTACTTATTTAGCAAGAGTTTAAAATGTATGTTTTTCGAAGATACGATAACCAAATACCACCTTTATTCACCGTATGTAGGTGATAGTGATAGATAGGTCATATGCCTGCTAACGAAAATGTTAGTTTTGTTTTTCCTTTCATTAAGGTATCGGACAGAAAGAGAATTGAAACTGAAGCACCCACCCAAAATTCCAAACAAGAGTAATTATCTTAGCGTTAATGTCCCGGTTGTGCTCTCACGCACGAGGGCCCGGCGTCCACCCTGACCATGGTCATTGGATCATGATCCAGAATTTGGCAAATCAGATACAATGGAGCCACTGCCACCAGACCTCGGTCATCTTGTTAGCAGGGGAACCTGACAAGATTGGATCATGGTTACATATTCAGTCGCCTAAAGGTTACAGGTTTCATCATGATGTTTTCCCTCATCATAAGAAGCATCGGTTAGTGTTAAACTAATGTATATTACTCAGAAAAGAGGCAATGGTACATGGCGGGACTGGGGTACGAACCCGGTATCTTTCGCTTACGAGTCGGACCCCTCAATAGACAGTGAGCACGCCGTAAGTTTTTCTACGTCATCAAGTACAAGAACAATTCCAATTTGTAGCGATAGTAGATGTTTAGGAGGCCCACAAAGTTAATCTACCCGAGCACAATTAAAAAATGTTTTATTGACCCTAAGTTCGACTTTTCGCACCAACAATACTTACATATCCTCTAGTGTGGGTTCTAGAAGTAAAAAAACCAGTCTGCCACATATCCTCTTAGCAGCTTCGCTTTTCAACCTTAAAGTCTTAAACACTTTTTGGTGTCTCCAAAATTTCAAATAATGCCTGCCGCATTCATATTCCGGGTAACATCTTGAAACATCACAAGAGAGGGCCCCCAGTAATGGTATAAATAGACCCTCATACGTTTCCCTGGCGGCATGTGACCTTGCTACGGAGGGCACAGATGTAACAAAGATAGAAATGATTGCGGTTTGAGATTCTAGTGCTCCTTGTAGTGTGAACGATATTTCAATGCCCTTGACTGAGGGCATTTTATGAGAATGCTGTGAGATGTGGAGATCTCTATCACACCGAAAACTAAAATTATTTCAATTTTAAAAATCCTTAAACATGTTTTATGAAGATATCAAATAACTTTATTGGTTGTTTGGTTAGGGAAGAAGTCACAATGAGAAAGAAATTATGTATACCTGCAATATCAAAATTCGAGTTAAAAACGTGTATCTAAATTTTTAGTAGAAGTTTGCTAATACAGATTTCGCAGATATATTGAAGATGACTCTTCACTGCATAAAAAAACTATGCACACTATTGTAATACTAACTGGATTACAACGACGTGCGCATCGTTGCTTAGCAACAGAAATAGAAACAGCAATGGCCCATCCATCCCTATCACGTGTATTGAAATCAGTGTCAACTAAAGTCAAAGTAGTTCTTTTAATACAAACCATCAAGCATTACCTATCTAATTGTTACTATTAGTGGAGTACAATTAACCGAAAATATGGCTTGAGGTGGAACTAATTGTAACAGAAATTATTATTACGGCAAATGGTAGGTAAACGCTTCTAATCAACATACTAAAAATATACACCAGTACCGTTGATACTTTTGGTTTGAGGGGGCCCGAAAGGTCCCATTTTTTATTTTTTATAATTATGTAGTAAACTGTGCGTTCTACGGAATATAGTCCATTTCTAAATTAAAGCCAATAAAATCCTCTTGAAATTTTGCTTTACACGCTTTTTCGAATTCCCAACCGTTTATGAAGGCCGAGGAATGATAGAAGGGGTGTGTTGGTGTATGGCACAAAACTTCGAAAAGCAGAGTTACACAAAACTTTGTTAATCTTATACGTGTACCCCACGTATAAGTTTCATGGTTAGAGAATTTGGTGGGCATATTGCAGAGTATATTTGATTATTGGTTTAGAGTATAATTATATGTATAAAGGCCTACGAATAGAGGGTGCCGAAGACCGGGCGAAGTTCAGGAAGAAAAGTATGATAGCGGACCCTGGCATAAGCCGGGATGATGATGATGATGTTGATGATTTCTGAGTAGATTTTAAGTCTCTCTCAAAATCTGCTTTACATTTTAAACACTTTTTCATTCGGTCAAACTATTTCTGGAAACATGAGGACCATTGGTCTGATGGCATGTTTTTGACATGCTGGTTGAAACCTATCAAGCTTTTCCGGACTTCCGGAAATCTTTGATTTTTAGTAAAATAAATAAATGCATGGTACCAGGTCTGGACTATGTGCGGGATATGACTAGCTCTACCTTTTCAAAAGCCAAAAATGACTTTGTCTTGTTCGCGGTGTGTGCCCAAGCATTGTCATGGCGAAATGCGACTTCTTGGTAACTTTTTCCTAACTTTTTGAAAGAAACTGGGTAAATAAACCGTTTAGTACCACTGAGCATCAACTGTCTTTATCGTGCCAGCAGAACCAGATCGGGAAAAAAACTCAATAAGTTTTTGCCTACGCTTCTCGCCTGCCTCAATTTTTTTGGTTTGCTATCGCATTCGAATTCTATGAAGGTATCCTAAACTAGATAAGAAAATCTACACTCGCCTCTGTAGTTATGTAGGTCAGGGCCAGAGCGCCGTACGTATCCCAGTATTTTTAGGCAACCCACCCCTTTATCTAGACTTAGGGGCCATTTATTTCAGCCGATTGTACGCCGAGAGGACTTGCTTTTTAAACATAACTTTGTACCTAGTTTCTTTTTAAATAATCACAACTTTATGGGTTGTGTACTTTGATTTTTTGCCAGTGCAAGTCAAAAACACCTTGATAATCGTGGAGGTATGATATTATAGGTTTAAAACTTTCGTGGTTATTCACAACACATTTACTACAAAACACACAAAGCACGACATACCCAATAATATGTGTAGTGAAAGTGAGGTATGATATTGATATTGTACAGTGTTACAAACCTATTTAACAGTTCCAATTTTAGTCACCGGGTCAGATTCGTTTGTGGCACTACACGTTTATACACTATCACAAAATCTTTCGACATTTTCACAGACTTAGGTTGTTATATGTTTCCAATTAGTTAAAATTAAGAGATAATCCAGGATTTGGCAGATCAGGTAATTACAGTGGAGCGACTACCATCTGATCTCCGTGATCTGGTAACAGGGGAACCTGACGAGATTGGATCATGGTTACATATTGCCTGAATGTGCAGGTTTTATCAGTATATTATCCCACACCGTAAGAGCATCGGTCAGTGTCCATGTAATGTAGGTACGCATACATAACTAAGAAAACAGTTATTGGAACATGGTGGTACTGGGGGTTGAACCTGGAATCTCTCGCTTACGAGTCAAACCCAAACTAGCTACCATACCTATCATCAAAAATACTCTTGTTCTATCTTGCAATGTCGTGTCGTTACCGCATGCCGTGAAGCCGAATATGAAACGGTATACTATTATTTTTGGGCAGAATGCTGCGAGAAAACGAGGGAAAGTATGCTGACCTTTCGCCAATATAGCACACGGAGGATGTCGATAAGTGATATCGCATCATGATAAAGGTAAGACGTGCCGAAAAGTCTGAAAGGGCGAATATGGTGAAAATGTTCAACACTTTTGCAATGCTCGTTCTGCATTTTGGTGTTCGATTACGGCAGGGAAGGCGAACCTTTATTGGCAAACGGTGGGCATGACGTGCCGTCAATAAATTTTGACGTAGTGATGAATGGACAAAACGAGAATAGGGTTAGGTTAGCCTTATACACCTCTAATTTTGATCTTTTCACAAAATATATGATCGTTATGGAATATTTGGCGTTTTGGCTATATAAAGAAGCTTACGTGTTTGTTACATTAAGGTGAAAACAATTCAATAAAATAAGCGAGCGCAGTAAGCTCGAAATTTTTAGCATTTTGGCAATCTAGAAAGCTCGCGTGTTTTTAATAATAATGTACAAATACATTAATGAGCGAGCATAGCAAGCGAATAATTAAAGTAAATACAACTCAATAAACACTTTTTTTTCCGATATTTTCGGCAATTTGGCTGTGTAATAAGCTCGCGTATTTCATAACGAAAAGTACAAATAAATACGGGCGTCAAACTTGTCACCCTAAAAGTAGACTGAAAATCAATCACCTGCATTTTAATTTGTACAATCTTTTACCAACTTTGGATCAAGTACCCATAAATTCTTTAAATTATTGGCGTGCCATAATTTTTTGGCTGCGTGCCAGCTGTGCACGCGTTCCATTGGTTCGCCATCCCTGGCTTTTTTTCCGTTGATGAGGTGTTTTGTAGATATTTCGGAGGCTCTGATGTAGCGTAAAAGCAAGGTAAACTTTCAAATATTAATAAATATTGCTCTCTAAAATTTATTTCATGTACTTACTTATTTGCTTTACATTAGTTGAACACAAATGCTCTTATGGTGAGCAAAACATCGCAATGAAACCTGCACATTGAGGTAACTGAATGTGTGATCATGATCCAATCTTGTCAGGTTCGTCTGTTAACATGGTCAAGAAGGTCAGGTGGCACTCCCTCCCCTGTAATTACCTGATCTGCCAAATCTAGATTATGGTCAAGGCAGACCCAAAGCGCGACGCGCTAGTGCATGACCAGAAGATTAACGCCAAAGAGACTCTCTCATTACTCTTGTAGATTTATTATAAAACTCTAAAAAGGGAAGGTATGTGGTAAAAAACAATACTAACCCTGTTAATAAACCCGATAATATTTGCGATGAAACTGTAGAGAATAACCACGAGAGTCTTAAAACCGATATCCTTTATGTGGTTGATTTATTCACAAATCATACAGAACATATCAAAGTATAGACCTCAAATAGTACCTGTATTGTTGGAGTTCAGTGATTCAAACCCTTTCTAAGTCATTGTGTAATGTGTTTTGGTGTTTGGTGTTATTTAACGAAACACAATAAGGTAGTTCACTTTACTAGTTCAAGTGAATTAACATCAAAAACCATTTCATTACTAACCATCAAAACAATATTAACTAAGCAAACTGGTCAAATCAATAGACGACGATATGAAGCCTTGGAACTTTCCGAAACTTCATACTTCCTCAGTTTATCAGAAAATTATATCATTAGACGAACGAATGGACGTTTAAATATCGTCGAAAAGTTTATCGAAAGGCGAGTGTCATGACCGTGTCACGTTCGTGCCACCGTGTCAGGTTGTCACGGCACGGTTGCCATGGCAACGGCGGAAGTTAGTGGTTTTAACCAAGTTCTAACTCGGGTGAATGATGTAAAGCTAGAACTACACTAGATATACGATACGCCATGTATTACATACGTGGTTAATTATTTATGACCTTACCTTCAATTATTTATACTTTTTTATGGCACGAAAAGACGCCTTACCTGATGGAAAGTGGTTACCGCAAGACATCTAATACCCTTTATGTCTAAGGTGAGTTACTATACTAGTCTGCCACGTCTAGAAATCTCGTATACGATTACAGGCCGGGAAGAAGTAATTTTTTCTATTATTTTTCTTCTTCACTGTAATTACCTGATCTGCTAAATCCTGGATCATGGTCAAGGCGGACCCCGGGCCCTCGTGCGCGAAAGCACAACCGGAATATTAATGTCAAGATCATCATCTTTGCATGAATGTCCTAGTAGCAGTAAAAGTAAGGTAAGTAATGCAATTAGTTTAATTTATGTAATTGTGAATAGAGATATTTAAACGTTTATTTAATGCTAAGGTAGAAATTGGAGTGTCACTGGCGCCAAAGCACGTACCGTATAACCGTATTTGCGGCGTGCTTTTGAAAAATTTCACAAACGAATTACCCGCACAAAAAGTAGTACAAAATACCCGCGTAATGAAATTTGTTTCGAACTACCCCCGTTGGTGAACTAATTTGGAAATCTGCTCGCGTCTGTGTACTCAAAACTCCGCGGGAACGGCCAGCGAGCGGAATGGAGTCCGAATTAATTTGACAATATTCGGGTAGTTGTGTATTCACCGTGTTGTGTCTGTTGGTAGGAGTATGGGGAGAATGTTTACATAGCATCCGATTTAAGGTCCTAAAAATACACATCAGTAGTCTATGAAATTTAATGCGTATTTTACATTGGGCCATTTCCCGAGACAATATCCACTCAGGCCAAAAGTCTAATATTGGCATCGTACAAATAGAGTCTATAGAAAACAGAAAAATACATAGGATTGGATTGTCCTCAAGCCCAATTATAATTCCAATATTGAAGAAAGAAAGAAAGAGCATTTATTAACACAAACAACAACACCACAACATTGAAAAAGAAACAAGAAAACATAAAGACATAAAAATAATACAATTATAAGCAGAATTATAACAAAAATATAAATTACACAGAGCCGATGTAAATACCTATCTGATTAGTTGTTTAATGTGTAGTGTAAGAGATAATGTGTTGTGGTGGTGTTTGTGTAAAAAGGACCTCACTCAGCATAATGCCCCGGCGTGAACCGGAGCGCTGGTTTTCAGTGAGACCTGCTGAATAGAATAGAATAGAATAACTTTATTGTTGAACTGTGTAGGTACAATCAGGTATTACAAATGATATTTGTGAGTTTCAACAGTTTGCCCATTTCGGACATACAATATTCAAAGCAGCAATAATTAAAAAGTAAAATTCACATCCATTTAAAACAATAAAAAAACTTGGAAATAAATCAAAATATGCAATGTCAATAATAGCTGGATACATAATAAATGAAAAATGTCAAATTCAAATTAAATTGTCAATTAAATAATAATATGAATGTCAGCTTCATCATCATCATCATCTCAGCCCGTAACAGTCCACTTACGTGGACTGTTACAAGGACCACGTAACAGACTTTGGGCCTCTCCCACAAAAGGGGAGGTCATTGCCATAATCTCCACGCTTGGCAAGCGGGTTGGAGATCGCAGTGTTTAAATATAATAATGGAAAATGCTGCTGCCCATTTTCCAGACTACGGAGACTCTTGATCTTTTGCCTCGAAAACATTAGTCGCCTTGTACGACACCCATGAATGTAAGGGGTTGGTGCTATTCTACTCTGCCGGACACCACACGGCCAATGTCAGCTTATAATTTACAATATCAAACTCTTATTTCGAGCGACTCTGAGCGACGACTTACACCCGATAATTTCACTATACACATTACCAGGGTTGTTACCATGGTTAGTATTGTTTTTACCTCGATATGTGTATATTTGACGACCTGAGTGGTTCAATGGTCAACATGCCGGTCTGCCACGCAAGAGGTCCCGGGTTCGATTCCCGGCCGGGCAGAAATTGAAATGATGAATTTTAATTTCTGTTACGGGTCTGGGTGTTCTATGTATAATAAGTATGTATTTAAAAGTATTTTAGTAGTATATCAGTTATCTAGCACCCATAGTACAAGCTTTGCTTAGTTTGGGGCTAGATGGCGTTGTGTGAATTTGTCCACGAATATTTATTATTATTATTATTATTATGTGTAGTGAAAGTGTAGTGAATAACCACGAAAGTATTAAAACCTATATGACTTACACTCTTATTTTCAAACAATACTTGTCTTAGTAAAGTAGCGTAACTATGCGTTCTCACAGTGCTCGTCTGCTAAGTGAAGGCACTGCGTTCAATGCGGCTCTATGATTGGTCCATTTCGTTCATTTTGACGGACAAATAGTGAAATGAAATGAAATGAAATGGTCATTTACTCGAGTAGGATTTAAAAAATTCCTTTCGAACGTCGAATATACAATTCATTTAACAATATTATAAATATGTGTATTATTACTATTTTAAATACTTAATAAAATATTGTGAATATATAAGTTATATACTTAATAAATTATAGATTGCAGTTGACATCACACCATGCATTCTTATCATTAATATAATCATCTATCTTATAATACCCTTTCGAGATCAAAATTCGTTTTACGGTACATTTAAATAGTGCCGATCGCAACTCAAATATTGTCAGTCAGAACCATTTTTAAAGGTATGTTCCGGGTTTCTTACCGCGTACCTTTGTTGATGAGACGTCACGGGACGTCAGGTGACCATACGTACGCGATAGGAAACCCGGAACATACCTTTAAAATATGTGATAATAACAGCGATAGTTTAAAACATTCAGTTAGAACCCTGCACATTAGGTACAGTACGCACTCTGAGACCCCTTTCACCTTTTGACTTATTTCTCTAGGTCACTACTTCGCTGTCGGTTCACTTAGCAAATAGCTCATTTTGCATTCTGTGTTATGCGGTTTGTTGATGCGGATATATTTAAAGTGACTGGCTTAGATTTAAAGGAAATAGGACGAAACCAGGGTAGCTAATAAAGGATGAAAAATTACAAAAAGTTTAATAGAAAGATATAAGGAATAATTCTATTTGGAAACTCAACAGACGCAAAACGGGTTTTGATTGCACAAAAAAAGAGCAATAAGAATAATAGTAGGGGCAAAAAGTAGGCAATCCTGCAGAGAAATTTTCGCTTAAAATAAAATAATGACTCAAGTTTCCCAATACATTTATGAAATAATTTTATTTACGAGACGTAATATTGATTCGTTTACACGTATTAAAAGTCGTTCTCGCCAAAATGGTAAACTGCAATCGGTGCAACACAATACCACACTGGCGACTAAAAATCCTCGTGTCATTGGGCCAGTGTACTATGAACACCATCCGAAATTAAAAATGCCAGTAGCTACTCGCATTTTGCCACCCTTCTCAAAAACTTCTTGTTAGATAAACCTTTTTATTCAGTAAATGAATATATTAATGAAAAGTTTTAGCTAGGCACATACTGCATTATTAATTATGTATTTATGGAATCCATTATTTTATAATATATAATTTGTTGACATTTATTTAATCTTATTGACTTTACATTACATATTAATTGACAATATTTTTTAAATGAAATTGACATTATATAATTATTTAAAGCCGAAATTTTAATTTTAATTTTACATATATACTTTAATTGGAACATTTTAAAATTTATATTTGTAATTTACATAGGTACCCTATTTATAATTTTAATGAAGTCAATGATTGTTAGTGCATTGTTAATGACGTATAAATGATTTTATTTACTTAAATAATAATAATTAATACCAGTAGGGTATTTATATAAAAATGACTATCTCGATACATACTTTTATATTTCATGTAATAATTTTATGTGAAAATTGTATCTCTGAGAAATAAATAAAAACTAAACTAAACTATACAACATTCAGTACGAATGCATACCATGACATAATTATGGCACCACAAAACAGAAGTAACATACAGTAAGAGCTATAATAACACAGATACGTTTACCTTACTTACAACGTACGCGAGCAGATTAAACCACACCCTATACAGAAAATTTAATTATTTTTTCACCACCAACATGAAAATTCGTACGCAACATAATTAACCAAGGCCTGCATCAAACAAAATAAATCTAAATTAAGAACGTGACTTGTACCGAGCAAAAAACGGCTTATTCCAAAGTAAACTGGACGACTGTGTTGGTCTAGGACACATTTGTACTTAATCCCATTTGAATTAAGTCCGACATACAAAACAAACTGGGTTTTTTCGAGTAGGCAACTCGAAAAAACCAAGTTTGTTTTGACCCGAATAATATTTTGCTGAGCCGGAAAGATAGGCGTATTTGATGTTGTAAACGCTGTTTGTTCGGCCGTATTGTAGGTAATGAAAGCAGGATTCTCATTTTGTTTTTTTACAGTCTTATATAGATTTATTACGGTAAGCAATCAGATAGTCATAATGTGGGGGCTTCACCGCCATCTCAGGGCTTTAAGGCGACCTTACCTGTTTTCTTGACGGATAAGGCTCTGGCGGACTTGCTTTTCCCTAAAGGTAACGCCACCTTAGAGTGATGTGAAGTGACTTATGTAATGCATGGGACATCAGCTTTCATAGTAAATGTATGAAATCGCTGTTCAGCAACACATTTGTCTTACGTGATGTCGCTGATGCGACTAAATCCCACCATGTGTGCGTCATAGCGCCTGTGTGGCGTGTAAGGACGCGATATGACGCGTTATGCATAATTCGGCCCGCAATCATATACACAGATAGGCCCGTATACGCGTGCATGTCGCGTCAATAGCGTCACATGGCACCACATGACAAGATCACATCACAGCACTCTAATATGGCGCCACCTTAACGAGTTGTGCTGATCATATGGTAGTCGATGCAGGTAAAAAGACAAAACACCACAATCTTCACTGGGAACCGCTTTAAATAAATGTGAAAGCGCTTTACAAGTAGAAGAACGGACCCTGGCTGGCAGATTTACCGCTACTCGTTATGAAATCTTGACAGTGTATCGGTCGCCTGTAATGCTGTTAAGTTTGTTTTTCAATAAATAAATATATTCACAAGGAATACGGAATATAAGGGCTAAATCCAGGCAAACTTTCCAGGCAAGTCTACTATCGGTTACTGCCAGAAATACCTCTGTACACATACGACATTGCGACCCATAATGGCATTAGCTTGCGTGTCGCCAATGTACCGGACGAACCCACTAACCATTGGTGTTACATTGCTGTAAGCAGTAAACTGTGGAGTCTTTCACCATTGTTATGTCGTACGTCATCAGATAAAGACAATCTGGGAATATTAAAACGCTTTTCACAAGTATTCATTTAGCTTTACATGTCCCATGTCTGTTCGTTATAAAATCATATTATAAAAAGTTGAATTTGACCCATTTTTCGGTTTTCGGTTCAGCTGAAATTTTGCACACGTTTTTTAGTAAGACTTATGTTAGTTATGATACTAATGAGCTGATCTGATGATGGAGACGGAAGGTGGCCATAGGAACTCCTAAACTACGCATGGTGAACCCGTCGAGATTGCCCTTGTTTGATTGTCTTCGTAAACTTGAGTTCTGATTCTGAGCCTGAGACTGATCATAGAGATCGCGCGATAAAAACTTGCTATGAAGAAAGATTTTTCATTTTAACTTTTTATATTGTCGTCAACTTCACCAGGTAATATAGCATTTATTTTTTCACGATAACTAAAAAGTGATCAAACTGTCAGGATAAAAAAAATATAAAACCGCAAACCGCGATGAATCCGAATTCAATTTGGAATGTTTGGGCATCGCGTAAGCGGAGAAGAATAATGATTTAGATCCCTTAAGCCTCCGGAGAGAACTTGGCTCTCTGTGTGTTCTCTACCGTCTGTACAACGGGGAATGTTCTAAAGAACTTTTTAACTTGGTGTAACTGTCACTTTTCCGCCACCGCACCCTCCGACGATACGCACATGCGTCTTTCCTTATTTCTTTTGCAGATGTCCTGGACGACAATAGCCGCTTTCCATCAGGTGGACCGTCCATCCGTGTGCCTGCCTAGGCGATAAAAAAATTAAAACGTTATAAAAAAGGAGAAAGTGGGGTCAAACTCAGCATACCCGGCTACCTACATCCGTATTTTCGTGAATAAACAGAACAGGTAGATCGTACACGGCCTGTGGACCTGCGCACTAACCCCCGCCCATCTTGCTCGGTCTCGCACGGCCAAATCTAATTAACCAAAAGCCAAACTTTGCGACGTTTGCAAGGTAATTATGAACACACTCCGCTGCTAGCGGATTTAATTAGCGCAAATGGGATATAATTAATTCATAGACGCAAGGTATGGGTGGACGCTTCGGAGGGCATTTTGACGGTTTTGCTCAGCTTGTTTTTGCTAAGAGTCGAGGAGTCTTTTGCTCGTCGAGAGTTGAGCTCAGCTTGTTTTTGCTCGAGGAGTCGAGACAACTCGAGTTGAGGAGTGATTCTGTCAGCTATGTCGGGTTTATATCACGGTCGGGGTTATTGGAAACAATTAGTTTTAACTCGATTGTCTTAGGGTTAACTTAGGAGCGTTTTTTGTTAATTTCCAACCTGTCTCTTCACCCAGAGAACTAATTATTACTGTTTATTCTTTGCGAACCTTTAGAATTTGCTCTGCTCAGAAAAATGTAATGGGTGTTTTTTTCTGTTTAGAGTCACAGGTTCTCAGGTATAATTGAATTGACGTCAAGCGGGCCACCTGATGGAAAGTGGATTTTATATTTTATTTATCGGAATTAAAAGTAACCTTTAGATACTATATGGTACTTACTCAAATCAACAAGATTTTTAAAAACGACACCAGCGGGCACGAAGCCAACGGTCTTATATATTGTCGTTTGTCCGCAAATAACAACGTTTTCTTTATAGTTTTTTTTTTATTTTACTCCAACTAAAACTCAAAAATTATTTATTGAAAGGGTATTATTTAATCTCATATCAAACGTAAAAAAAGCTATGAAAAACCAACTGAACCACTCAGGTCGTCATGTATGTATGTACGTCATGCACCTATTTTCGTTTGTTCGCAAAAAACAAAGGCTTTTTTATTCTCACCTGAATGCACAAAGTGAAACTGTAAAAAGCAACTTTAATATCGCATTGCACGTTGCATGCGCGGAATGCACAAGATCGAATAATTGTTAAACATGAAACAGGAATGCCGATTTAAAATGGCGAGCGCAGTCCGCAATTGGAATGCCAATTTGGCGAAACATTCATTCATTCATTTTTCGCCTTTCAAAGCTTTAAGTACCTACCTACAGACTACGACGTGAAAATGAAATACAACCATAACTTGTATAGTTGATTGCAGTGATGTAACAATAACTTGCATTGATGGCCAACAATGATTGCGCGCATTACATGTGGCGTTATATTTAGCGCTATTACCGTAAATGCTTACTATGCTAATTGACGTATAGCCACTGTCCTAATTGGACGTCACCCGACCAATAGGAGACCTCAAAACCGACCGACGCACGACAATTGTCGCACAACCATTGCCAATTAGGACAGCGCCATACAATACATCTCACCCGAAAATATAAAAAAAGATTACTGCTAATTACTTAATTTTTTTGCTTCACAATAAAAACCCCAAACTACAAAAGTATTTAAAAACCATATGTAAACATACGTAACTATATGTAAACCATATGTATAGAAATATTTAAAGCCCTATACAGAGCGGCTTCAATAAATGCTTTTTACTATCAATTAACGGCTTAAATTTTTACGTAAATTGCAAAAAATTACCTAGTTAAGTTACCTCTTACCATCAGGCGGGCTGTATGCCGTTTGCCACTGCGTAGTATAATAAAAAAAAACTATTAACGATCCGTAAGAATAATTCATTAAAGATTAACCAGCCCAACACCAAAGTCTCTCTACCAAAGCAGACCAATCAACCACAGACAGCTAAGGGGTCGAAAAGAACCCCCGATACCCCACTGAGTTATTCAGTAGACAAAGATCAATCCGCTTTTTCGGCACAGTAGATATAAGAACAGTACAGCGACTGAGCTGTGTTCTTGAAATGATCAGCTGTGCCCATTATCAGTGAGGGTAACCCTGTTGAGTAGTATTTAGTATTGTCTTGGGCTAATGATTGTAGTTACGCTAAATTTTTTTTTTTTTTTGTCATTGTAAGTAATCGTTTAGTTTGCTTGTACGTTCTAATCCTTAATTTTGACGGTACAGTCATTGAACGAATTAGTTGACCACCAGACCATATATGATATTCCATATGACAATATGGACAATGTGGGTCAGTAAATTGTCGTAATCTCTAAAATTAGTTCACCATTCATAAAATGTAGGCACAGGTACTGTAAATATCTAATCAGTACGCTTTAGCCATAGTAGGCGGATTAACGTCACAAATATATAACAATTAAAGCGTCAGAGACACGTCCGTAACTGCGTAGTAGAAGTAAGATAGGTGCACATAAGTGTTCCGCAAATTTCAGGTGCGCAGGTTAATGCTGACGTTAAGAGTCAAAGGTTACTTCGTATCCGTTATTGGCAGAAGTATGCTCGGGTATCATCGGTCAAAGTCGCGGATGAAATGAAAATTAAAAAAGTATTTATTGAATTAGGATTACGTTAATTAATCTCTTTTCAAACGTCAAAAATGTAATGGAAAGCGAAGAGCTCATCCAGGTGGGGAGCGACACATGCAGATCGAACAGCGCGTACGAGTGCTTACAACGGCGAGACACCGGGCACGGATACATGCCACGTACATAGCCTAGGCGAATCATGTGCACAGCGTGCCATTCATTAATACATTTAAAAAAGTAAGATATTTTTATTAGGGCATTCGAAATAAAACAGCTTGTTTGTACTTTTACTGACAAAAGTCGCTAACCCTTGAGTCGTTTGTATGAACATGCTCTACTGCGTATTTCCTCTACTACGCCACGAGTTGGGTCATTCTCGTTCGCAACCAGGTCACGAATGTCACGGTTGCGTTCGTATTCCACCGCTGTAGTTGCAGTAAAGGCGTGCTCGAATATTCTTGCGTTAACTGAAATAGAAGTGCCCGTGTTGCCCATAGTTGCCCAGTGTTGCCATTGTAGTTATTTGCGACGTAACGAGGGTGTGGGCGGATTTATGGGCTTCCCATTGAACGGCGGTATAAAGGTTAGCTATTGTATGTTACGTTTGCGGGACGCGTAAATGTTTTCCAGAGTGACCCTAATTTGTTTCCATTTGACGCAGGTAACCTAATTAGTGATTTCGAACAACTACACTTGTTTAATTAAAATCAACTATTAGTCGGAATTAATTATGAATTAGTAATGTAGGTTGCAACGTGTGATTTGTTATACTCTAACGTGATTAAATTGTCAAATTATGCGTTGGGTAATTAATGCATTATTATGTAATTAATTTGATTTTATAATACGCGGTCAGCCTTCTGGGCACCTTTCCAAATTTGGGTGACCTGGGTCAAATTTTTTATATGTAGATTAGTTAGAATATTTTTTGTTGGGATCAGACTTTTTTTTTAAATGTTGCAATAATTGTTTTTTATTATCTTCTTTATAAAATATATGATATATATATATATAAAATTATCGGTTTGAAACATGAAATGAAAAGGATTAAACAACCTAATGATTTTTTGAGGAAAATGTTTACTGACCGGTTCAGATTGCGCCCCATTTTACTGACTTCACAGTTATTTTTAATTAAATTATTGAAAGAGATCTGACATATTTTTACATACATACCGTAAAGCTCACTTACAACTGGGATAAACAGGTATCATGACACAACTCCTTATCCTTTGTGTTATCTTGATTTGCTTTCTTTTTTATTTCTTTTTCTTTTGATATTTTCTGTTACTGTCAGTCATGGCTTGTTAATATATGTAAAATTTGCTTAAACATAAGTACTTAGAAGTAATGTGTTCACCAATATTTGTGTCAATGATGTTGCACCGCCCTGTAATTTCTCATACTATCAACTCACCGGTTGACTGGTAGAGAAAGCTATGAAGGTGTAAGTCCGCCTTTGTACATAACATAAGTTTTAAATAAATAAATGAACTCCCCAACCTCATTATCCACAATCCTTTTCATACATATCTCCTTTTATTCTTGCCGCATCAGACACCTCTGAACATTTAAAATGTTTTATTGGATTAGCCATATGCAGAACTTATGACGAAGAACCCAGCATTTAGCTTTAATATATAAAAAGTGCAGCAGATGCTCAAGTATGAAAATAAAGCTCATATACTTTAAGCCTGTAATAATTACTCTTTTTTTAGTTACGTACATTAGTTGAAAGCTAATTGATGCTCTTACGGTGAAGGAAAACACCTGCTCCTGAATGGTTACACATTCAGGCAACTGAATGTGTAACCATCATCCAATTTGGTCAGTGAGAGACCGGGGTCCGACCTGATCGGGATATCCGCCGTTTGACCTCCGTTGCCCTGTTAATAAGGGATCCTGACCAGATTGTATCATGGTTAAACATTTTGTCGACTAAATGTGCAGGTTTCCTCATCACGTGATCGCTTACCGTAAGAGCATCGCTTAGTACACAACACAGAAAAAGTCATTGGTGCAAGGCTTATTCCGAAACCAGTAACTCTCGTATACGATTTCTACCGACCATAGCCATTAAGCTACCAACGCTTTAAGCCTGTAAATACTTACCCATTACTCATCCTTCCTCATCCCACTTCACAATAACAAGCAAATAAACCAGATCCCACAGTGTTATCCAATTGCATCAATTCCTCAAAATATCTGGGATTCATTGTACAAGCAACAGATTCTTCTCCCGTTCGGCTGTAAAAGAGATGGATGAGGGTGGAGTGACGAGGCTGCACGTTTGCCAAAATCTCGCCCAAGCACCGCCATTCATCATCGCGCATCGAGTTAAATGTCTGTGTGCTTCTGAATATTATGCCCACTTATCTACGGAAGTCGTGTCAAGGCTGAGCAGTGGGTACTGAATTCCGGGCTACTTTTAGCTTGCAAGCAACACAAATACAAAATCGCAGGTGCGTTGACACTGTGAGGACTGAGATGAAATGCCTCATGCCTGTAATTGCGCTGGCGTATCAGTCAAACCGGAACACAACAATGCAATAGACAAGGCGGTGGTAGTCACACAGGCCGACTCCTCAAGCTTGACAGTGTCCTGCCACCTGATGAAATGCGTGTTTTCCTGATGGCATAACTGGCTCTTCATGTCACTACTTTTTTGTGTGAGAGAATGCAACAGAGCAGATAAATAACTATTGAAATCATGATAAGAATGTGTAATCTTATTGTATATTTTTTATGTTATATGCCAGACAAATAAAAGAACGGGCTCCCTGATGGAAAGTGGTCTTCGCCGCCTATATACATCAGCAACACCCGGGGCGCTATCAATGCGTTGCCCGCCCCTAAAGAGACCTCTAATATATCATATGTATAAATCTAAACCACAACCTTCGATGAGCATGCACAGTCAAACCCATCTCTAAATTAATTCAGCCCAAATCAAACAAACCTATTAACGTTAAACTATAAATCTCTGAACCGCCCCAAAGCTCAAACATGTTAACCCAAATAAAGTTAAAACACCATAATTACTGCCTACGGTATCAGATTAGTGAAAAGGTTAACCGTAAATTCAGCCACGAACTGGTAAGCACAAAAACTATGATGGATGACCGTCCTAGCAGCTGACCATTTTCCTGTCATGGCCCCTTCATTAATTAACTGCTTTACTATGGGTTGGGAGCTTTAAATTGGCATGCTTATCGTTTAGAGGTACCCTTATTTGGATTTGCCTAGTTGAGGTTTTGTACGTGGTAAATACGTGTGCCAAGTTTGCTTTTGGCCGTGTGGTGTTTGGCAAAGCCTCGGTGGCCGAGCGGTTAGGGCATCCGACTCGTAAGCGAGAAGTACCGGGTTCGAATCCCGCTGCGGCCATGTAACAATGACTCTTTTCTGAGTTATGTACATTAGTTGAATACTAACAGATGCTCTTACGGTGAGGGATAACATCGTGATGCAACCTGCCCATTAAGGCAACTGAATTTGTAACCATTATCCAATCTGGTCAGGTTCCCCTGGTAGCAGGGTCACGGAGGTCAGATGGCAGTCGCTCCACTGTAATTGCCTGACCTGCCAATCCTGGATCATGGTCCAGGTGGACCCCGGGCCTTCGTACGCGAGAGCATAACCGGGACATTAACGCCAAGATGATTATATGATTATTATCCAATCTGGTCAGTATCCCTTGGTAGCAGAGTCATGGAGGTCAGATGGTAGTCGTTTCACTGTAATCACGTTTGAATTATAATTGGAACGCAATAGCAGCTCAACGGCAGTTTTAATTGTAGCCGAATGCCAAAAACGTGTAAAACGGCTATTGACGTACGATTCCGATACAATATAATTCAATCAAGTTATTAGTAACAGTAGCTGAATACCAAACTCTTGTCAAACTGCTATTAAAAAGCGATAGCGATCCAATTACAATTATATCGTGGCATTTATAAGTTAGCGGACTTGAGGCCCTGTTTGTCTACTGATGGACGATAAAATTATAAATCCGTTTATTACGAGTAGGCACTATACCCACAAAAGATAATTAAAAGCAGGATAATTTGAACGGAACACCCATCAAGAGCACTGAAGTATTGTCACCCTAACTAAGGAGACCATCTGCTTAGCGGAAGGCAAAGGAAAAATACATAATAATGAGCATTTGTGAATGGAAATGAGACCGCCTTATGTCTATTATGCGATGCCTCCTTGTTAATGTTGATGTAATATGAGCCTTATTCCCTTTCCATGTCGGTTTATTTTCCAATTAATCAAACAGGATTAGTTGGTTCGCCTTCTCAAATATTTGGCAGCTACAGAGGTTATCCGTTCAATTACTTTTTGACGAACGACGCTGAATAACAGATAAAATTAGTGTTCAGGAATTATGGGCTCATAATAGAGATGAGCTCCCAGCCACAGTGTTTCCTTGGGACTATGACATGGGATAGTTCAAGAGGAATATTAGAGGTCTCTTCAGACGCGGGCAACGCATTGGTAACTCCCCTGGTGTTGCTGATGTCTATAGGCAGCGGCACCCACTTTCCATTAGGTGGCCCGCTTGCCTGTTTGTCTGCCGTATAGTCTAAAAAGGGCTTTAGGCTTGTGAACGTCTCAGTCATTTCATGTCCAAATTTTTTAACCAAGGCTCAGAATAATATAATAATGTAGTTAAATGTCAAATTTCGTTGGCACGGCAACAGCGTGGTATCGGCTGAACACTCCTGAACGGGACGTATAACATGTGATCGAGTTTATTTATATAGAGCCAGCCCTGGAGCCCTATTTGTAAAACCGCTCGCATCCACACGAGCGCTCGCCTTCTAATGCTTGTCTTTTCTATCTCTAGCAACTTTCCACGAGTGTGAAAGAGATAGGTAGCGCACGCGGTTTCAAAAATATGATCCCAGGTCTTTCCAAAAGTCTATTAGCCTCTTAGAACTTTCACATGCTTCTCAAAGGGACTTCTTCTTCTTATCGAGTCGATGGACTTAACTACCCCACACACTTTGTTCGCCCAGTATTCGGCGAGGCATACAGCATTTGCACAATGGAGGACTTGTTCGAGGCCAGTCCAAATGCTGTATGCTCAAAAGGACATGCTGCATCAGCAGTAATATTCTGCAGGTTACCGTTGGAATGCGTCCTCGTACCATTGCCAGCCATTGACACGGACAAGCGAGTCAGGATTGCAATAAAAGCTGATCGAAAACACGTTTCAATGCACCGCCAAGTAAACATACGAAAATACGTACGGTAATCGCTTTTCAGCAATTTGGCTTTATTTGCGAGCGGAATACGATACCATTGTTTACGCGGGTCGGACGGAACAATCGAAATTTCTGGAACACGTTTTATTGTTGTCAGTGGACTGAATTCGACGGCAGTGCGAGACCTTTTTAACCCTTGATGGAAACGAGGGATGGAATATGTTTGGCGTGTGTATCTGTCTATCTGTGTACTGCAGTCATAAGAAAGGGTACAGTAAGTCGTGATTTTGGTAAAATTGAGTTAGTTGCAGAGTAATGATCGCTAAAAAATAACGGGTCTTTCTACAAGTAGAACTAACTAAACTAAATATGCTTTGAAAAATTCACACAGCGCCATCTAGCCCCAAAGTAAGCAAAGCTTGTGTTATGGGTGTTAGATAACTGATAAACTACTTACATACTTTTTTTTTCTTAATGCGATTTTGCATGTACCTGTTACATATGTTTGTTTCTGGGCTCCTCGTAGTCCCAAACTGATGAACCAGTTTTGATAAAGGTTTTTCATTAATGTATGGAAGCGAAAGTTGACATACCAAATCATATCAAACTTATGACATAATTTAAGACAATATAAATCCGTCATCGCGTACTCACGAAGACCCCAAATATTCCCTACACCACACCTCATTTCGGACTCTCCAAGGTAAGGTTAGCTGGAAGAAGTCCCATTATGGGATAAGCCCTATGCAATGTCAATTTATTTGCTTTTGTTAATGTTCTTTATGAAGTTATACGCAATTCATTTTACTTACATACATACACCTATGCACGGGTCCACAGAATGAGTCGACGCCGATCGCAGTCCCTTGCTCTCCTAAACAGCGTATTCAAAACACTCATCAGTTCGTGTTAATGCCACCTCGTTGCGTCTGAAAATTCCAAAAGCGATAAATCTTAAACGTCGTCAACAACCGGGCTTAGGATTGGATGGGATAAGATGTTTAACAAGTTACCAGTTGGCAGTTTAAGCTCGGTTATCTGGGTGGGTATTAAGAAAATTTATTCTTCATCTCAACCCCCGACGAAAGAGGAGAGGTCTGTGTTTGTGGCTAAGTTTGATGTTTGTATCTGTAGCTTTGTGTCGGTCGGTGGCGTCGTAGATCCCGAACGGATGGACCGATTTCGATGCGGTTTTCCTTATTTGAAAGGCAGTTTATTCGAGATGGTTGTTGGCTTTGTGTTATGAGAATCCGTGTAGTAGTTTAGAAACTATTTGAGGATTAATTAACTTGGTCGGGGTTTCACCGACTTTTCTGACGGTTAGGTTATGATGTGATTTTATTTCGGTTGCACTGTTGTTTAGACATAGACATAGACATGATTTATTTTGACATCACAGAACGTCGTCAACAACCGGACTTAGGATTGGATGGGATAAGATGTTTAACAAGTTACCACTTGGCAGTTTAAGCTCGGTTATCTGGGTGGGTATTAAGAAAATTTATTCTTCATCTCAACCCCGACTAAAAAAGAGGGGTGTTTTTGATGTGTGTTTCTGTGGCTTTGTGTCTGTCGGTGGCATCGTAGCTCAAAAACGGATGGACCAATTTCGATGCGGTTTTCGGGAGATGCAAGTTGAAAGGCAGCTTAATCGAGATGGTTATTATATTTGGTTTATTAAAATCGGTGTAGGAGTTTAGAAAATTGTGTTCTCGCGTACCAGAGCCAGGTGTCTGCCTTGACCGTGATCCGGAATTTGGCAGACCTGGTAATTAAAGTGGAGCGACTGCCACCAGATCTCCGTGATTCCGTTGACAAGGTAACCTACCTGATTGAATCATGGTTAAACATTCAGTCACCGTAAGGTGCAGGCTTCATCACTGTGTTTTCCTTCACCATAAGAGATATGTGTTTAACTAATGTGCATAACTCAGAAAAGAGGCGGCACTGGGATTCGAACCGAGTATCTCTCGCTTACGACTCAGACACCTTAACCACTAGGTCACCGACGCTCCAATCGTCAGTTTCGGATAACGCCACCAAAATTTAAGGACGAACCTCAAAACATAGCAATATTCATAATATAAACACCACTCAGCAATTAGCAACTTCAAAGGAAATTATCCTAAAACATTCCTAACTTCTAGTTTACTGTTTTAATATACTAGTAGGCCCGACGCGACTTTGTTCGCGTGTCGTTCTACCTCTATCCTACCCTATACATATTCTACCATACAATACCCTGACCCCTACCCTACACCTAACCTACACTTACCCTACATCTACCCTAACCTACACCTACCCAGCCCCACAACCATTTTTCTTTCATACAAACCTTGCCCTGACAATTACAATCACAACAAAAAAACAATTCTATAATGATAATGATAATGTAGTTTCCCATAGGTAACAGAATTTTAATTAGTTTTAAGGTAATCCATTACAAACAAACAAACAAACCGACAAGCAATCAAATCTTTCCGCTTTATAATATATACAGCCTTTATACAGAGGTAGATATTTCTGTAAGACCTTATTTATTCAAATTACGCCCCAGTCAAAGTCGAGAGCGGCCACAGCCTAGGCTGTAGGCTCAACTTGTACATTTAATTACCATCTACAAGTTACGGAAAGACAATCTTAATCCTGTAGAGAACTGTGCATCCGAAATAGTGTTAATAAGGTCTATTTTCGAGGATGAGGCAATTAAGGAGTCTATGTGAGGTGGACTTCTCTATGCTTATGCGGTCAGGGAGTCTACAAAGGCCACATAAGCTTTTCATATTATGATTCATATTACAGTGCCACAAACCTATCTGATCCGGTGGCCAAAACTGGAACTAAGTGACGCCATTTTAAATTGTCATGTGAATGTCAACAACAGCGACGCTGCAGTTAAGTTTGTGACAAATTCATATGAGTCATGATAAGAAAAACTAATGTCTGGTGTGTCTTTTTAGATCCCATGGATTATTTTTGAGAATACGGCGAGGTTTGGTCATCTGGCTACTGGCCCCTACTTCTTGGAACCCTTGGCTACTGCGTGGATTACCATCTAAAATTTTAATATAAAAATTTGATCATTTATAGAACAGAATGAACGATAAAACTAACAGAACGGAACTACAGATGCTGACACTAGAAATAGAAATGGCAGTATGTAACTGTCCCCCCTCTGTGGTAGGTTGTGGATGTGCTCTGCGTTGGTTGCAGTGCGGATGGAATTGTTAGACTCGGTCCAGCTCTGCCGGTTCCAGTATAGGCCACCGGATCAAATATATTTGTGGCACTCTTATATGAATCATCATCATCACAGCCCGTAACAGTCCACTGCAGGACTTTGGGCCTCTCCCACGAAAGGGGAGGTTATTGCCATAATCTCCACGCTTGGCAGGCGGGTTGGAGATCGCAGTGTTTAAATATAATAATGTAAAATGCTGCTGCCCATTTTCCAGACTACGGAGACTCTTGATCTTTTGCCTCGAAAACATTAGTCGCCTTGTACGACACCCATGAATGTAAGGGGTTGGTGCTATTCTACTCTGCCGGACACCACACGGCCACTTATATGAATCATATAATATGAAATTATTCCGATTTTGCGCGTTCAATTAATTTTAATGGACGCTTAGAGCAACTAAGAGAGTGTTTCGGACTCTGTGCATCTGCGCGCACTGTGAGCCCTCATAGTAGTATGGTCTGACAGAAGAAGTTATAACTGTATGAAAATAATTCAACTATTTCTTCCTCCCACAGAGATCTATGGTTCTTCCTCCTCCGAGTAGGCAACAAAAAGCAAAGACGTCAGCTGCAATGACAAACTTTCTGACACGCAACAAAGCTACAGAGGTTTTATGAATGTTAATGTTTCATTATTAAGTTACTTAGAAAGTTGTTGCTACAGACCCTTGTTCGGAGCCACTGGTTGAGAATTATTTGCAACTTTGTTGGTTTAAAATTATTTTACTATGGTAGTAGTATACACAGCACACACTTTATATTGTTTTTTTTGTCGGGACTCGTCATTATCATCGACAGCCCATTACGGCCTACCGTCTTCTTTCACTGTTTCCAATAGCCGATGTTAGAAATAAAAAACTAGATACTAAAGGCGAACTTTCGTATTTACTCGTATAACGTTTACAAAAGTTGCTAAACATTTTTGAAAGCCTAGGAATGACTATAAAAGTTTCTAGTGCTCCCAAACCGTGTGTACCTAAATATTTACAAATGTTTCACAACACCCATTTTGGAGCATCTTGGGATTCACACATTTTAAAGGTATGTTCCGGGTTTCTTGCCGCGTACCTTTGTTTTCGAGTAGCCCGATAAACAACCAAACAAAGGTACGTGGTATGAAGGAACATACCTTTAAAATGTGTGATAATAACCGTAATAGCTTAAAACATTGCCTTGGGGTTCGTTTTATGACAATCAGGTTTGAGATCTACCTATGCGTAGCTGTCCAATATGGTCTGCATTTCAATTTCAATTTATTTATTTAATCGTCAACATGGGTTACAAAATTGGTTACATAAAAATGCATAATAAACGATGCTGTTACGACATCCGTTTACTTCTTTGCGACTCGCAATTCTGCTTTCTTTAATATATCTTCACATAAAATTACTTTCAATTCCTACTAAACATGAAACGTTTAAGTTCGGTATGGATTATCCCAATAAAAGAAATCATACATAATGATAATTATTACAACCCGTTTTTGGAGAACACAGAATTGGGGTATCTATTCATAGTATAAAACAAAGTCGCTTCCCGTCTGTCCCTATGTATCTATGTACACTTAGATCTTTTAAACTACGCAACGGATTTTAATGCGATTTTCAACAGTAGATAGACTGTGTCAAAAGGAATATTTGTAAGCAAGAAAAAAGAAGGGTAGTAGGGGTAAAGTATTGTATATGTAGGGGTAAGACGCTACGCGAACGTAATCGTGCCGGATCCACTACTGAACAATAAACAATAAAGTCTTACTAAAAGGCAATAACATTGGAAGGAACAGACCGCGTAAACAATGAGCATCTGCTCTCTAAAGCGAATGAATGGAAAAATCGCGTTCCAGTCATAAAACTGCCTTATTTATTATCGGATTTTTGCCTTTCCCCCACTCAAGGGGTGAATATGTAAGTGAATGTCTATCGGAGTGAGGTTATGGGCCCAGAGTGTTTTGTCGCGTCGTACCGAATCAAACGATTGCACGTTAGAGCGTTCGCATGGACGATTTGATAAATTGTCGTGGAGTTGCGACAATCATTTTGCTTGAACGCTTTTTAAGTACCTAGTAGCCAGTGTCAGCAGTTCAACGTTCCCGCGGGACCCTATTGTTTTGCTGGGATGAAAAGAAGCTTATGTTACTCAGTGATGATACACGCATACTATTAGTAAAAGAATTTTCAAAATCGGTTCATTAGTTTTTGAGTTTATTCATTATAAAAATAGAAATAGAAAGTAAGAATGAAATAGAAAGTAGGAATACAAATAAATAGAATGGAATACAAATAGAAAGTAAGAATGTGGTTTTATATATGTTTTATAAAATATGTACTTCTGACATTCTATACTGTTATTGGATTTATACATATAGACATTTTATATGCATTTTAATAATAATTTTTATTATTTTGACATTGTTGTAATTGTGGATATTGTTAATAATTTGAGGTTTATAAATTTTTTTAATTACTTTGACATTATATTGCCATTGACATTAAAATTATTATTGACAATATCTTAAATTTATTATTGAAGTAGTCTTGCAATTTATTAATGATTATTTAAGACTAATTTTAATGTAGTTGAAATTATTTAAATTCAAATTTTATATTAACCACTCCAAATTTGTATGCCGATGACAGGCCACAGATGGGTCCTCCCATCTACTAAAACTGTAACAACTGCACCTAACCTAACCTAACCTAACCTGTGTACCACAAATAAAATAAATTGAAATTAAATTGAGAATTAATAAAAAATACAAACATTTTCTCCTATTAATATTAGTATAAACAGCGACTATCCAAATTATTTTCACAGACATTAATATGGTTGTCAGGCTCAATTATTTATTTACCTATTTGCCATTAAAACACGCTTTATAGGTACTAAAAGAAACCTTCATACTGGAGCTAAAATATTATGACTGATATAAACCAGACACCAAACACAATAGACTCTATCGCTCTCTCTTCCTTGGAGATTCGTCCAAAATACTTCTATACTATTAAAAAACTATAAAAAAGCTATATCTGTACTATGCATTGAAGATATTTCAAAAAACATGTCGAGGTAGACGCGTACTGAGACGTAAGCAGGCCTACAATTACTTTTTTGGAGTTTTTGTCTGTATGTCTGCGTATCTGTTGTTTATAGTTTGGTGGTTTGGGCTCCAATTTAAAATCTAAGCCATGTTTCATATAATTCGGATGAGTAGAACCAGAGATGCAGCTAGACCTCTCCGTAGTACTAGCGTCCATACAATAGAGAAGTCATTTATAATGGTCGGGCGGGTAATAGCTAAACACCTTAAGAGCGATTTCCACGTAGACGAAGTCACTGGCAAAGCTAGTATCTCCATAAGAATCTATCCTAAACAGACACTTGTCTGATATTGTGATAAGGGTTCACACAATGCGATTACATACATGCCTGAATCAAGTTACGAATACAGGTACGTTCTTAGGGATCAAAGTAGCGTTGGCCTTCTCCTTGTTATACCTACACCTTTTTTTTTTCATTATTATCAATCAACAAAATTTTACATATATATACATGACGCCTTTTTTCTGTAGGGATAGGCAAAGACCACAATGTTACCTGGAAGAAATCCCGTTGTGGGATAAGCTCGCCTTTGCATTATAAACTGTATTTTTATTTCCTGTAATGTTATAAATTTATGCAATAAAGAGATTACATTCATACATACATACAATGTTCCACTTGCTATTATGCTGAGTTCCTGACAAATCTCTCGCGCTTATTCTACATCAAAATCTGTGAATCCAGTGCAAACTACTCGATCGAAATCAAATTCGTATGGCGCTAGCTTAACTGAGCATTGTTATAATTTTTTGCAAATTTCAATAGTAAATTATGTAACTAATTTCATTTACGCTCCTGCCTATGAAACTAAAGACCCCATGTGGCCCCAAGTGGCCCCAAATTTCCTAAGTACGGCCCTGAATGACAGGTAACTATTGACAGGGGTCACAACTTCAAGTCCGCATTGATGAGTGGCTAAGCATTTTCGGGTCAGACCCTTTACTGTAAATTGATAGATTAGTTAATTGGACCATTGATCTTCGGTTCGAAGGGTGGTCTAATCAATCTTGTTTATTACAGGTATCTATTAAGTGTTTCTACAGAGCATCGATCCCTGATCACTATAATTCGGACGCCTTCAAGGCTAGAGTGAATAAGCTGTTTCTAGACAGGCATTCAATTCAATTCATTTATTTTGATAAACATAAATTTACACGTCAAATGTTATTAAATTCTTAAGTAGTCATTATTCTTAAAATATTGTTACAACAGAAAAAAAAACACAATCTTTATGTCATAAGGTCAGTACACAAATATAACGTATTTTGTCAAACATATTATTATTATTATCACAATTAAATTCAATACAATTCGTTTATTGGTAAAATAAAATGTATTAATTGCATGTCAAATGTATACTTATCATAATGCATGCTCTATATTCGGCCGCATCGTCACTTACCACCAGGTGAGATGGCGGTCAAGTGTCTGGCTAGAAAAAACAAAAAAAAATCGAGAGGTTAGTAGACGTAATGGCTGGTGGGTCAGCCTCGAGATGTAAACTGTTTCAAACTGTACAGAATGGTTCCAGATCGAAGTCCGAAGTCGAAAAACTACATAGTTAGTCATATTGCATGGCGACTTTTGTATTTGCTCGTATAATGTTTACAAAAATATTTAATTTTGTTTGTAAAAGTTAAAATGCTCCCACACCAGATGTTTTGTAACTCCTGTACTTATTTATTAGGCAATAAAGAGTAGGCCTGCAGGAAGATATTTCTTTCTAGAGATAAGCAGTGCCTGTTGTGTATGTATGTATGTAATCTCTTTATTCCATCAATTTATAACATTACAGGAAATAAAAATTGTGTCTTATACTTTTGTACGTGTATGTTTTATCTTGTGATCAATAAACAGTTAAATAAATAAATAATGAGTTTACATACAAACATGTTTCAAAAAGTTTACAAATGAATCTCAACACCGGTGTGAGAGCACCTAAAGTATCATTGGTCTTTGGAGGTAGGTGCTATAAATATTGTGTTAAACTACCTTACAGTATGTACAATAACGAACTCTATTATCGATAACAAATATCTGAAATTATACTAAAATTATGTTTTTCGAAAGATATCTAGTCTATTTCCAGACCATATTAGTAAGTTAGTAGTACATTCGCCGCCGTAAATGGAGAGGATGTATGAATGTAAAAGAGTTAAAAATTGTGTGTCAGGATCGTAGAGTTAGCCGTGTGAGACGGAAATGGGCATAAGTGTATATGTGTGTATGTTTGTAGTATATGTTCTTATATCGACACATACTTTATACATCATTAAACCCCGCATCCATTCATTCTGCCAGTTTCCGCTTTAACCCCCAATATTTCATTGTCAGTACTGAAACCTTGGTATTACGCATTAGAATAGTCTATTTACCCATTGTTTGATACTCGTAAATCGATTTATTGGAGTGTGAAAATTGAATTTCAACAATGTATTCTGAAACTCTTTGTTTATGTTGAAACCGGGAGCAAATAAAGACGGCGAAGACAGTTCTTGTCAATTTCAAACTGGAATTCCAAACGATGGAAGTTAAGCTTCTTGTAAATAATTGCTCTGTAAATAATTGCGATGAATTACAGCTACTGAATAAGCAGTTATTTAGTATTAAATCGCAATCGTGTCATGGCGATATTGTCGCTACCTAACTAATGTTTGGATGCTAAGAAGGCTTTCATAATTAAGCTTTTGAGAAAGTTAGCTTTAAGTGAGCTTGTCGAACTGAATGTCTTACGAGTTCGCATGAAAAGCATGCTACCGCTGGAACTGCTGGAAAGTATGGCGGATTTCACAGTATGATTCTTAGCTTTTGTGCTTTCTAGTTTTCTTAGCTTGTATGCCTTTCAATGTTTAGAAGGCTTGGGTCCGTTTAACGTTGGAGTGTTTCATGTAGATTATTCTATATGTCTCTATGTATTTTACGATATACGGTACGGTATTTTGCGATAGAAATCAAGAGTATTGAAAAATGATTGTTTAGTTTGAGGAGTAGGTATAATAAATCCCTCCTCCAGCAATCTTTTCCTACTCCAAGTAATTACTCCTACTCCACGTACCTATTCTCCTTAAGTAAATGTAGCCATGTGCATCTATTTGCAGTTTACGTACTCCATGTAATCAAAGCAATGGGAGATTTTCCAATTAAAAAGAAAAAAATGTTCAAGTAATTGTAATAGATAGTTAAATCAAAACAAGATAGTAAGATGTATTAAAATGTAGACATTTTGCGCTTTCTTCTCAGATAACGTACTTAAATTAAGTATCTTTACACGAAACACATTTCCGAGTAACTTCGGTTACCAAATTCGATACTTGAGAATTCTGTCTAAGCAGCGCCATCTAGTGAGGCACACCGAACTACACGTTATACTTTTTAAAGTAGCTTCCTGAAAATCCCCTATTCTTTGAACTATTCATCTACATTGAATTTAGTGTAGCCGTATGAAACAGGGTCTACTATTTTTTTTACTGTAGCTTTTCTACGTGCCAGTACCGTTGCTTAGACAAACATTGTAGTCAGGGAGTCAGGCGATATGTTCGTTCATTGTATTTTTAAAAAGAATGGCCACAATTTTCGCTTGCGTCGCTCTGTTCTGGCGAAGAATGGAGGAAATATGTTTCCGCTACAGTCCAATTGGAACCGTGATTGTGCTATTTTTAACTCCATGTTGAAAAGGGGGTGTTATTCAACGCCTTTGTTTTTGCAGTCACAGTTATAGATTCGATTTGGTTGTCGTCTATATAAACAAAATTATTGTATTGCAAAATTATCCAGTCGTGGCGTACTTGTGTAACAAATGTTTCTTTATTTCTTCTTTCAAAAGGTTTCATAGGCGAAGGCGATGATTGTGATTGTAGCCTTATACACATACATACATACACAATCACACTTGTTTCCCACGTATGAAGTAAATGAGAGAAAAGAGTACGAATAAATTAGGCATGAACCTTCTCTCCAAAGCAAACTAACTTAATATAAGTTTAAGCAGAATAATGGTTCATTCCCATTGCCCACAAATGTTATCCCCCAAACGAGGGACGACCGGAATAATAGATAATGGTATATACATATATGTGGAATACAAATTCATTGTTTTCCTGAAATTGGTACTTTACCAATGTCGTTCATGAAAAACTGCACAGAGGAACCGTTTAAATCATTTACCTGCAACAATAAAATCATATTTTATAATATTTTGCATTCCATATTATCTCTAAAGCTAAGAATGTAACATATGTTTCTTGGAGTCAAAATGAGGATTAGTCACAATTTTTCTTTAGTGACTTTTTCATTAGAATAATACCACATGAATGACTATGAAGAATTTTTACGATATCCCTAAACCAGAGAAGATATATGCGTTAGAACCCTCTGATTTAGGCAAGTCTGATGACGTCATTTTACACCCGGATAACCTTACGTTACAAGTAATACAGCACATATTTCATAGCGCTTGATATTTTCTTCAAACCCACATAACTTAGGCATTTCTAAACGGATACCAAAAATTCTTTCACTGGTTTTGCGTTTATATGGCTGAATTCAGTCCTAATAGTATAATAAATTTGAAGCAAAAAAGGTGAGAGCAACATATTACAGTGGAATGTATTGCTCTTACGTTTTTTGCTTCTGAATTTGGTTAAGACTATATCTGTAGGCATAGAATGTTACATGTACTTCTTCGAATCGAAATGTAGTCATCGAGGCGTTAATGTCCCGGTTGTGATCTCGCGCACGAGGGCCCGGGGTCCGCCTTCATGATCCAGGATTTGGCAGATCAGATAATTACAGTGGAGCGACTGCCGTCTGACCTCCGTGACCCTGCTACCAGGGAACCTGGCCAGATTGGATCATGGTTACACATTCAGACGCCTGAAACGTTTCATCACGATGTTTTCCTTCACCGTAAGAGCATCGTTTAGCATTCAACTAATGTACATAACTCAGTAAAGAGTCACAATATACAGTCGGATACCTTAACCACTCAGCAATCGACGTCTGAAATGAAGTAATGAAACAAAATGGCTAAATTGGCCTCTTTTCCACGAGCAATTCACCCCCACCCCGTTCCCCACTTGACGGATGGGTTAAAAATTGGAGCAACCACGAGCCTGATTGGCGTAGAGGGTTCCGTGCGCGGCCTATTTTACATCGACGACGTTATACAACGTTCTAATGACGTCGCGGTCTTATAGTGGATCGTTACTCTGTATCTCAACAACAGCTTGCATTAACGTACAGTACGCGCTTCCTTCGCCTTCCTTTAAAATTATAGTGGCAATATAAGACTGTAAATCTTGAGAAGATCGTTTGGAAGGTTGAGAATGGCTACCGCAAGTAGACAAAATTTGTGATTGTACTTTGCAATGCTCATGACACTAAGGCGTTGTCCTAATTGGCAACGGTCGTGCGACCATGATCGTACGACGGATGTTGCCCGACCAATAGGAGACCTCAAAACTGCTAGTCGCACGACCCTTGTTGAACACAGACCAATGCTGTTACGGTAAGGTAAAACATTGTAAGGAAACCTTCACACAACTTTAAATCCACTCCGGCCAGGTGCTGACAGAGTCACGGAAGTCAGATGGTAGTCACTGTACTGTCCCTGATCTCCCAAATCCTGGATCATAGTTACGGCGGACCCCGGGGTTTCCAGCGCGATAGACATAGATTTTATTTGGACAGCACAACCGGGACGCCATGATTATTATCGGGTTTAACTTATTTAAACCTTATGATGGAACATTAAAAAACGCCCTCTAACGTGTCCGTGATACAAAATAATGTATTAGCTTGCTTAAAAAGCGCAATCTATCGATTATCCTGCAGTTCTTTTTTATTAAGTCGAATGGTAGAATTATTTAAATAGTTGCCTATAAAATAATTTCGAATAAAATCTACTAGAAAACGTACAAAGGTATCCTTTAATTAGAAATGTGTATAGGGCGCGGGGCGGGTTGTTGGTGGCAACACAACCCGGTCGTAAGAGGGTAAAATAATAGGAAGAGCGGGACGTTAAAGGGGTTATTATTCATTCCAAATAAACGTTAGCAATCGTCAATTGTAAATATTTGCTCCACTGTTTCTAGAAGGATCCCAAACTCAGGACCACCGGTGTCAGTTGACACGTGTTCAGTATTCCGTTGGCAAAGCAAACAGAGTACAGATTGAACTATTTTCCATATATATTGTTGAAGTACGTGATCCCGCCGTCTCACGGCCGAAGCGCGATTGAGATATTGTGAACAAGCGAGAATTCGTACTTGGGTACTATGAATATCTTGTATTTTTTTTGCATTCGGGTTACCGTTCCATTGTCGGTGTTTTGTTGCCACACCGAAAAGGCAATAATAAAAATGTGGCGTGGTCTGGTTGTACTCTAGCGCCTCGGGTTCTCCATAATTAAGGATTAGTCAGATTGGGTAACAAAAATTGCAGAGTTATAAAAACAATGAGAGGATACAAAAAAAATAACAATAACTTTTTTTTTTCTTTTTTTTCTTTTTTATTTTGGCTTGCCAGGCATTTGACCGCCATCTCACCTGGTGGTAAGTGATGATGCAGCCGATGATGGAGCATGCCTGTCTAGGAACAGCCTATTTACTCTGGCCTTGAAGGCGTCTAGATTATAATGATCAGAGAACACACTCGCGGGTAATGCGTTCCATTCTTTGGCCGTACGCATTAAAATGGTTGAGCTAAAGCGGCTCGTGCGGATAGTTGGAAGATATGGATGAAGGACATAGGGATGAAGCGCTCGCCCGGATCGCGTCTCCCGGTGGCGGAAAGGGACCGGCGGAATGAGGTCGTGCAACTGCTTCGCACACTCTCCGAAATGCAATCTGTAGAAAACCGACAAACGCGCAACCCTATGCCGATGCTCGAGGCTCTGCAGCTTAGTCTCAATCAACTGCGGGTCACCAATTTACTTCTTTGCACGTTTTTCCACCGAATTAAAAGCGGCGAGTTGGTATTTGGCTGATCCATCCCAGAGGTTGCAGCCGTACTTCATGCAAGATCGGACTTGTGCTTGATATAACTGAAGCAACTGCCTTGAAGTGAAGTACCGCTTGACCTTCGAGAGGATTCCAAGTATTTTGGCTGCAGTCTTGGCTTTTGATTCGATGTACTGTCCAAAGTTAAGATTGTTTGATAGCTCAAAGGAGCTGTAGGCTGTCGGTATTTCCAGAGATACATTCTTTCATTCATTATTTAGTGGTGATGGGATATTATTATATCCCTTGCCTTATTAGGCAACCGCCAATGTGTCGGCAAGCGAAGATGGAGAAGGTAGAAAAGGGAAATTACCTACCTGACCGGGTGTTGTGACCAGGGGATCAAGGGTCCGACAGTTGATCGTCGGAAGTTGTAAATATGCCTCGGACTTGGCAAATTTCTCTAGCGCGATGTAGGACGGTCAGTGCCATCTGTGGATGCTTACCAACCTTGTGTACGTGTACTCGTAATGTGAGTGTCATTGAGTCTATTGGAGCGATAGATGTCGCTACAAGTATAAGTAAATATTTTGTGCATTAAGATTTAATAAATAAATAAATAAGATATTATTATAAAACTAGCGGCTTGCCCCGGCTTCGTGCGGGTTTTCTCTTTTCTTTATATACTATTATATGTATGATGTATTATATCTACATATCCCTTTAGGAAGAAATTCTCCTAGTTGTGAATATCGCATCAAAATCTGTTGCGTGGATAAAGAGGAGATAATGGAAAACATACATACAAACAGACAGATAGTCGCGGAGAGCGACTTTAGCTTTTAATGGTGTGTTGTGTATACGGGCCGGTGATCATTCATTCGGTCGGTCATTCATTCAGTATTTTTCATTCGATCTAGGCCCAGTCGATCTCGGCAGTCGATTCCTGACAGTCTGAGAGTGCGGTTTGTCTGTCAGTGTAAATAGACAGTATGTTGTTCTTGTATGTTCATTGTTCTAATATAAGCGTGTGCTTGTATGCGTGTCTCTTGGTGCAGAGATGAACACCACATGGTATCGTCGGTGTCACGAAGCGTTGCTGAAGGTTGGGCCCAGTAGAGACTGGGCCCAACCTTCAGCGGTGCGGCAACGTAAAGACGGTGCCGCACTGATTGGAGGTAACACTGCTTTGACCTTCTCTCTCTAGACCTTTATAAAGCCGTCTTCATGGTCCTCGTTGGCGTACAGTTATTCAAACCCCGCTGATGTGGGCAGACCGTTTGTGTGCGCGCGGCCGGCTCAGGCTCAGAGTGTAAATGTATGAGGGAAAATTCTTTATAACAAATATAACAAAATCAAAGGAAAAAGAAAAAGCAACCGGCGGTCTTATCGCTTAAATCGATTTCTGGTTTTCTGGCGAGTACTGGTTGACTGGCGGCGGGCGGCGGCGTCACAACTGCTGACTCACTACTCGATGCAGTGAAGTTTATGCAACGCCGCGAAGAGTATTTACTGGCGCAGCAGCAAAAAACGCTTCTACCCATAATATAGTTTCCGAATGTCCTAGTTTTTTTTCTCCAATTGGTCTCTTTTTACGCAACTCGTAGAAGCGATTTGGTACTACATTCCTCAATGGCCAACAACTGATATACAACCAAAGAAATGTCGAAACTATTGTGAGCCAACATCAATCTTCGTACGGACAAAGAATATCACTTTAATTTTTGCTATTCAGTTCTCAGAGCTTTCACCCGTTTCATTACATACCCTCACGGGGTGCTCGGCTCTGACTGATTGAATAGTCTCAGGGTCCCCAGTGGAAGACCTACATCAACCTCGCTTCGTCACCGGTATTAGCAGGTACATCTAAGGAGCGGCGAGCTCGTTTGCTGAAGTTCGACCTCAAAGTACGAAGCGGTCAGTTCTCGGGCTCTTGTTGCTTGATTTATAGTTATCGGTCTCACAAGCACGGTTCTACTAGACCAGGGTCACTTTTTATTACCTACATTGTATTGTACCTACACGGACCTGAAAAAACTACGGACGAAATTCTAGACTAAAGAGAAATGAAGCATGCAATGTACGACAATTTATTTTGTAGTACGTGACCTACACACTCACGCATACACCAGGCTTACGATCCGTTGCCATTTTGTTTGATTTGTGTCACCAGTGACAGTGTCTAAGCACTCACACACGTAAATGGGCGTGTATATATATGCTTTACTCATGATTTTAATAGTAAAAATAAATAAGTAATTTATTCAAAAAACTTAAGTCTAAAATTACCTATAATAAAATATGCATAGAATAATTTCTAGTCATTTATAATCAAAATTTAAGCTAAATAAATGAAGTAGACACATGTTATATTTCTCATTAACTAGACGCCTAAACTAGGTACATAATTTACCTGTATCTTAGGGATCGATGTTAGTAGGTCAATTTAATGTAGGTTATTCCGTATGATTGTACGTATTATTTTGGAGAGTATAATAAGACCACGCTAAGTCCGAATCGCATATTAAAAAAATAAAATAAAAATCTCTATATGGCAACCTATGCCACGCTTTTTATCCGTCATACACTGTCATTCATAAAAGTCATAACAAACAATTTGATTTCTGTAGGATTGTTTATTCTCGTGAGTTATGAAAAATATGATTAAACAATGGTCAAAACAATTAAAAAGAAAGTGCGGGAGAAAATTTTCAGCATGATTAATAAATTAGACGAAAGATCAAGCTAATAGTCACCAAATAACTGACTTTTTTCCAAGAAGCAATGACAAGGACTGACAAGGACACATTATCCCCAGATTATTGCCATATCCACATTTTATAATTTTTACTACTGTCAGTCAATACGGACTTATCGTGGTCCTATTATATCCGTCCACATTTTTTTATGGTCCGTGGTATTGTAGCTAACCTTTGACCAGCGTGTTTAGCTGTGCAGGTATTTGCCTCGATAAATTCCACCCGTGGCCATGTAAAGAGTTGAGCCCTTATCGGTCCCCTACACGCACAATAAACTGTTGGAAATAATGCCACGGATTCATGTGGACGAGCCTTTAGCGGGTCGCCACACTGATGTGGTCGGCGGGGCGGAATCGCTGCGAATTTAGGCCCGGTTAAGGAGTTCAGTGAGCGGTGATCGGTTTTTTTTGAGGAACGAGATTTTTAAAAGAATAGTGTGTTTTGGTTTATCGAATATTTATATTAGGACTAAAAAAACATTCAATGTGACGAAAATGATTAAAACTACGTAACACACGTTAATTACTTGTAATCGAAATAAAACACGTAGTGATAATACGCAAATTCGTGGGAACAACGTCTCAGCTACCAACTTCTAAAAAAAATAAGATTTCGCCCGATATTTACACTTTTTTTCATTCTACTTTCTTTTTAGTCAGTGTAACTCACAACTATTATAGATAAATAGGATCCCAAAAGTCATACGAAGCCTGTCTCTATCCAATTATGAAATATTTAAGCAAATGATTTGTAATAATCCAGTAAAGTAAGTTATGGTGTCTCGTACGAATAGACAAGTTAATCCAACGTAAAGCTAATCGCGACCGTTGAACCGATCCATGATTTATCGACCACGTCAGTGTGAGGGAAGCTATATTTTACTCGCGTGACCGCCTGATCATATCGATCTATGTTTCCCTTCACTACCCTTGTGGTTCAAAGGTTAAACCGGTCTATCATGCAGAGAGTCCCGGTTTTGAATCATTTCGGACAGAAATTTACCTATTTGCTGGATGTGTGGCCAAGTGGCCCGCTTGTCCGTTTCTCTATCGTATGACATAAAAAATATGTTTGTCTCTGTATGTGTCCTGTATGTAGGTAATTGTGTTCATACCGGTCTGTGATCATTTGTGACAATTACATTGGGATTTCACAATTAACTAAATTACACTAAATTGCTTTCGTTTAGAACAACGGGGCCTCCTGACACAAGTAAACCCTTACTTAAAAGGAGCCCTACAACTTATAAAATTGTGATTGTAAATTTAGTTGATGGAATAAATTTTTATTATTTTTTATTTAACTGGGAGGTTAAATAAAAAATACGGGGTACGGTCAAAACAAGAAAACTGCAAGCAAGCTTTAAGTAATATGCTTAGGTACTTGGGATATAACTGATAACTGGTTTGGTTACGTATTGCATAAGCCCGAGAGATACGTGGGAAATAGGCGCCTAAACCTACCTGTATCAGGAAAGACGACCACGGGAGACCCAAGAAACGTTGGATGGACATCGCCGCGTCGCCAACGACTTACGACGGGAGGATGCCGAAGATCGGGCAAAGTGGAGAAAACAAAGTAGGAAAGCGGACCCTGGCGGAAGCCGGGATTGACCGGTCGGATGATGATGATGACTGGATATAACTGATACACTACATCAAAACTTTATAATTATTTACATCTTATCGATACATTGTGCCGAGTGTTAAAACTATAGCACAATAAATAAATTTTGTGAACCGGATAGCCGTTTTACACTCGTTCCATAATTTAGCCGCATCATAATATTGACCACTCATGCCGATCCTGAACGGTTTCCTCTGGTGTCTTTTGGTGCCAAAAGCCAAGGTCCTCTTTGGGTCGCTGTGCCAGTAAAGTAAGTAAGTTAGTATAGTACTGACCACATCGGTGTGAAGGAAGTCATAATTTGTTCGCGTGACCGCTTGATCGCATCGCCTGACCGGCTGTTCGATCGAATCCCGCCGGCCCCTTTCCGCCTTCGGGGTATAAGAGGCCCGCGGGCATTCCACTCTAATGCAAAGACTTCTAATATGTATAAGTCTTTAGTTTTAAGTACCGGCTATCACCCGTTGCCTGCGTGTGTGTTGCCTGACCAATATAATCTGGACGCCTTGAAGGCTCTAGCCTTTACTATAGTGAATAGGCTATTCACTACACTAAAGTCAGTAGGCCTAGAGAGGCGTCATGATCATGTAATGTTGGTTTGTAGTGGAATAGGCAGTCGGATCTACGACAACGGACAATCAGCAGACAAATGGAGGTTAGGCAATTCCACTGTGTTTATTTTACTCCTGGGCGATCGGTAGTGATATACCTAGAATACACAGGTGTTAAGGTGAAATCAAAGTTGATAAAGTAAATAAATAAATCAAACATATACGTCTCAAGTTGTTAGTATAGTATATTGTGTCTACAAAATTGCATGTCAATAAACTTTTATCACAAATGCTTTTAGACATATAAAAAAAAGAGTTCTTAAAAATTACGACTGGTAGGAGACACATTTTTACCTTTGCGCAGTTCCAGATATCAGACTTGTTATCTATAAAAATTTTTTACATTGACATTGATTTTTGTCATTATCCCTCTGGGGACCGCCTTGATCCAAGATTTAGAAGATCAACTAAATTCTTATTCTTAAAATATCCACCACTACTAAATTCAGAATGTTAACATCCATAAAAATTCAGTTCAGAGTATCCCCTCCGTCAACAAAGAGAATACTGCCAGTGGTGCTTTTCGATTTCTCACTTGCAAGGAAAAGGATCGCCTCAGCAATATCGTCGGTGTCAGCAAAGCGTCCTAATACGGCTTTACTCATTCTACTTGTAAATAGCTTGTCCACATCCTCCTGTTTATAACCAGCTGCTTCGTGGAAATTGGTCTTAACAGGCCCAGGATTTACAGAATTCACTCTAATACCTTGAGGTCCCAAGCCCTTGGCCACAGTTTGTGTAAAATTGTCAAGACCTGCCTTTGATATGCTGTAGGGCAGTAAATCTGGTACGCCTCTGATTGATAGAATACTGGATACATTGACAATATTACCTTTGGTTTTAGCCAAATGGGGTACAGCAAGTCCTGTCAGCAGATATACGCTACGAAGATTTACGGCCATTATTTGGTCGTATTTTTCTATGCCGTCCTGCACATTTGCTGTTACCCCAAATCCAGCATTATTAACAAGAACGTCTATTTTGCCAAATTTCTTTACAGTCTCTTCAATTACCTTCTTCGCATCGTTGTCTTTACTCAAATCAGCTTTGACGATCAAAGGCTCAATTCCTTTAACTTCTTTAACAGCTTTGGCCACTTCTCGAAGTTTTTCTTCAGTTCTTGCAACAAGGACTACTTTGGCTGATTCTTTGGCAAAATGTTGAGCTGCAACTGCTCCTATACCAGAACTTGATCCTGTGACGATAACCACTTTGTCTTGGAAACTCATTATGTAATCAAAATTAAAATTACAAACGTAAAAAAAGTTTTAGAATTAGACTATGCTTCAATACAGCAACTGATCGGAATGGATAATGGATTGGCACCATAGCATATTTATAATTTGACGCTAGCCCTATCATTATCGATTCATGTAATCTTCATGATAGTGTATCCTTTGGGGTGATGCGAATGACTTGGTTAAATTGGCCATGACAAGAGCATTGTACGCATTTTTGCACATAACGTTATTCTGCGATTTCCGTACAAAGTATATCACATTATCTTATCATTTCTATTACCTTACTGATAATTGAAATACTAGGTTTTGTCTGCGATTTCTTCCGAACTGACCGATTTTGCCTTTATTTGTCCATTTCGGGATAATTTTGTCTTAATAGACCCACTTTAACCACAATCTGCATTCTGTGTACCTAACAGACTAATCACCAGCTGCTTTGATGTGTCTTATGCTGTTTCTGTCATCTAATAAAAATAATATTTGAGCAATATAATTTTCATAATATCGGTAAAAATTACACTTACATCGCACATGTTAGTAATTAGTTAATAGAGTAGACAAACCATGGTAATAAACCCGATGATATGTGTGATGAAAGTGTAGTGAATAACCACGAAAGTCTCAAAACCAATATCGGAAAAAATTTGTTAAAAAAAATATTCAAAGAGAAAGAAAAGTAATGTAAATAAGGTGACTTTGTTCGCAGAAAGTAATCTCCGGAACTTCTGAAAGAAGAAGTGATTGCAACACTTAGTTGGATAAATGTACGTACAGAATACAATATAGTTGCAAACAATAGCAATAAAAAAGCGATAGGTGGCTTTACCGCTTGAAGGATGTAAGGATTTTAAGGATCTACTTTAGTCATCAACAAAATTCCGCGATATAGCTGAATTTTCGCTTATAAATTGTAGTTACGGCGATGGATTAGGTGAGTATCCACCATATAGGTCCATTTTTAAAACAATGAAGATATTATTTAAAAAAAGGTGTATTATTTTGGAGATTACCTACCACATGATACACACAAACAGACAAAATCTGTTCATAATTTCAGTACCTATTTATATATATTAATATTTTACAATTGAATGTATCCAAAATAACATGGTAAAATATATTACGCGCGACTTAAACTTATCAACTTCAGATATAGATAACGATAAAAATATCGTGATTGGATGATAAATACTTTTTAGAAAAGTGCTTAGTAATAATACTACACGTTTTATTGTTTAGCAGTACTGTTAAAAAGGCTGTAGGTATAATTTAGGTAAGGTAGTAGGTAAATTTGCTATGAAACAACGCAAGGGTTGATATTTATCAACATAAATTGATATAGTTTTAGACTAGGGTCAAGAATAAAAATCTAGATTTATGGTTTTAGAGCGTGTCTTTTCATTTATAATTGTGTTTTATTCGTTGTTTGCCTTAAAGTGAAATAAGACAGATAGCAGACAAAACGGCAACCAGACCGCATTAAATCATCAGCATGCAATCACATAAAGGTTAATTTACGTAACAAGTTATATAATAGAAACTGGTCATAGATAACAGTTTTAAACCTATTTTATTCTCAAGTAGCGATAAATCTTATCGTACTTATGTCTATAGTAAGTCACGTTGCCAGATAACGTCTCATTTAATGTGATGTTCTACTTGTGAGAGCAGTGTAGAGAAGTGAATCGTTTGATGCTTTAAGCAAGATGGATTTCAAGGGCAAAGTGGTCATTATAACTGGTTCCAGTTCAGGAATCGGAGCAGTTACCGCACAGTACTTTGCTAATCTGTCAGCGTCAGTGGTTATCGTCGGAAGAAATGAAGCTAGACTCCAAGACGTAGCAAAGGTAGTTGAAGCCGCTAAAGGAATCAAACCGTTAGTTCTTAAAGTTGATTTGACCAAGGATGATGAGGTAAAGAAAATCGTTGCTGAGACTATAAAGAAATTCGGCAAAATTGACGTCCTTGTCAACAATGCTGGAGCCGGAGCAATGGCTAGTATCAGGGACGGTATTGAAGCATTTGACAAAATGATTGCTGTGAACCTAAGAAGCGTGTACTTGCTAACAAGCCTTGCTGCTCCATATTTAGCCAAAACAAAAGGTAATATAGTCAACGTATCAAGTATAGCGTCAACAAAACTCGTTCCAGAATATTTGCCATACTGCATTTCGAAAGCTGGTCTTGACAGTTTCACGAAAATCATAGCTAAAGATCTGTCAACGGAAGGCATCAGAGTGAACTCAGTGAATCCAGGCCCAGTAAAAACCAACTTCCAGAGTGCAGCTGGTTTCACCCAAGAGCACATCGAAGATTTCTTCAAAGACAGAATCGCTAGGTCGAAATTAGGCCATATATCGGAAAGCGAAGACATTGCAGAAATAATTGTGTTTCTAGCAAGTGACAAAGCAAAAAGTACAACTGGCAGTATTTATGTTGTAGATGCCGGTGATTTGCTCAATTAGTATTATCTTGTTTAAATTGTTGCGCAATATTGTGATGTTATCTTTTATCATTAGAACTTTATTACGGTGATGTTGCTGTTTTACTTTGACTCTAATTCTAATGAAAGCTAGATAAAAATAAAATAATCATCTTAGCGTTAAGTCCCGGTTGAGCTCTCGCGCACGAGACCCCAGGGACCATGTTCTAGAATTTGTCAGATTAGATAATTAAAGTGGAGTAACTGCCATCTGACATCCGTGACCCTGTTACCAGGGGAATCTGGCCAGATTGGATGATGGTTACACATACAGTCGCCTGAATGTGCAGGTTTCATCAAGACGTTTTCCCTCACCAGCATTCAACTAACGTACGTAACTCAGAAAAGTTATTGGTACATCGCCACAGTGGGATTCCAACCTGGTACCTCTCGCTTACAAGTCGGATATCTTAACCACTACGTCACCGATGCTCCAACCTTCAACCCAAATTGCCAGAATAAAGGCATCAAAAGAACAAAAAGTGCCATTTAAGTGTCCTCCGTCCCTTTTATTCTATTATGTCTTCTCTATGAACACTTGTATCCCATCTGAACCGGCTATTGGGAACATATTGCAGGCTCCAATTTCACGACGGCCTTCCCCATAGGCGAGGGGAAAATGATCGGAAAATCGGCTCGAAGAGATTTTCATCAAATTTAATCGGCTTAGGCGCAGCGCTCTCGGAAATATGAGCTTTAATCCGCTCTCTTACGATTGGATACACCTTGTGCGCTGAAAGGCGCGGGGGATAGACTAGAATTACAAATCCATGGAGTGTACGGGTTATAATAGTGTCTTATAGGTCCATTATTTATTTTAGATTGCTTTAACTCATTCACCGTATGTCAGGTTTATTATTAGACTAGCTAGGCATTTGGCCGCCATTACTGGTGTTTTGGAGAAGTCAGTGGGCCTTAAGACTTTTCAGCGTCTATGGCACTGGAACGGTATTGCTTTTTTTACATCTCACTGGGCAGATTTTTGACCGCTATCTCACCTAATGATTAGTGATGATGCGGCTCAAAATGGAACATGCCTGCCTAGGGTCCAGGTTGTACCATTAAGTCTAAGTCTAACTACCACAGGAGGTAAGATTTTTTTTCTATTTCATTTTTTTTCCTGCTACGGCATACTTTGGTACTCTGGAATGTTTCCGATTGGTTTATCTAAATTAAATAAATTTGGTATCTTTTAATAATACCACTTTATTACCCCGTCCGCGTACAAATTCACACAGCGCTATCTAGTCTCTAATTAGAAGAGTAAGAATAAAAATAAATATATTTAATAGGTTACAAAAACAAAAATACAATTATTTGAAGCTTGAACTAGTTAAGGATTTTCCTATTCTATTATGTATCCTTCTAATAAATAATCTATAACTACATAGTATAAAACAAAATCGCTTCCAGACGTCTGTCTATATGTATCTATGTATGTATCTACGTACGCTTACATCGACGAATTTTGATTCGGTTTTCAACAATAGATAGAGTGATTCAAGAGGAAGGTTTATGATAAGCAAAACAGCTTGTCCGACAGCTGTTTTTACAGTGTTGAAGAATATTTAACGTGTCGTTTCCACCGATATATGGATCTAGTGTTTTGTGGTTGCTGTATCTGTCTTTAATCTTTCATTTTTAATTTTATTTATTTATTTATAGACACGATGCCATTCGGTTTGTAGCAAATATATTAAAGTTGCTCTAATTGATAAAATGTGTTTGAAGGATTAAATTGTTATTATGTATTAATAGTTGCATGTCAGTGCCTAAACTGACTGAATGTGAGAACTACAGTACAAAATATGTTTATTTTTCCTCAAAAAGACAATAGTACATAGTGTTATGAGTTAAATATAGAAAGGATCAAAATCCTTATTGAGAACTGGAGTCCGTGCTAGGTTATAAACCTGTGTTACGGATCTCCAGGCTCCCAACCTCCTATATCATTATATAAATAAAGATTTTAAGCTTATATGATGTTTGTTTGTGCCTACAGTTATAATATTATTAAATATAATCAATCGTGTTTGTGTGTGTGTGTGTGTGTGTTTGTGTGTGCATCTCTTATTATTGTATCACCTACATTGTTAATGTACATACCGCATTTATAGCAAATAAACTATTCTTAACCTTATACTTATCAAAGAATAAAATGGGTGTGTAGGGGTGAAGTAAGGGTACGCGAACTAAGTCACACTGGGTCTACTAATACAATAAAAATGCGAAAGTTAGTAAATATGTGTGGATGGATGTTTTCTAATTCTTCAATATCCCGTAAAAACAAACAACCATATTTACCAACAAACAGCTATATTTATATACCAACAAACAGCTATATTTTATTAATGTAGTATTCGCGGAAACACGGCATAACTTGCGAGAAAAAACTAATGTAATAAAACAATCATTATCATCTTCGCGTTAATATCCTGGTTGTGCTCTCGAGAACGAGGGCCCGGGGTCCGCATTGACCATGATCCAGGTTTTAGCGATCAGGTAATTATAGTGGAGCGACAACTATCTGACCTCCGTGACCCTGCTACCAGGGGAACTTGACCAGATTGGATCATGGTTACAAATTCAGTTGCCTGAATTTGCAGGTTACATCACGATGTTTTCCCTCACCGTAAGAGCATCGGTTAGTATTCAACTAATCTACATAACTCAGAAAAGAATCATTGGTACATGGCCGCAGCGGGATTTGAACCCGGTACCTCTCGCTTACGAGTTGGATACTCGATCGCCCGGCCACCGACGCTCCAAAAACTAATTTAATAATGGTAAAAATATATAAATAGTATCTATCTATTCAAAAACCAAAACTCAATGTAAGTAAAAATGATTATGATGATGATTTATTATGTTACAATTGACTAATAAACAGTAAAAACGATAAAAAATATTTGTGTTTTACGAAAATCAAACCCACAACCTTCCTTTGATCTTTGCTTCTGATTTTTAGAGACGACTTTTTTTTTCGGGCTTTTCCTTATTTATTCTTATAAGTATTATTATTAAGTACCTATTATTTATTCAGTCGGTTTCAAAAATTACCTTAATCGTGCGATACAAGTTTATATCGAGCGTTACATTTTATCTGGATAACATCTTTTATCAGTCAGAGTACTTGTCAACACAAAACAGAAGACCCACATTTCTCGATGGTGCCGTAACATTATATTATCATATACGTATGCAAAAACAGGACACAAAACTTTGTAAAATTTAAACTCAATTTGTTCTAACTCAGTTTGCAAGACGACCCATATGAACATACTAACACGGCAAATTAAATAAAAGATTGTAAAAACAGATAACCCGACCAACTGTCAGTTGCAGTCGATATTAATCCTTATAATGTTCATAATAAAGTAGTTTTTGGATGAAATCGGATGCGCGGGCGAGTCGACTATGGTCTAACGTTCGAACACGTTCCCCGTACCCAAAAGCGACTTTATTCTATACAGCGTAAGGATTAGTATCAGTTTTTAAATATATGTACATATTGGTTAAGTTGATTGCTCCACCGACAAGAGTCATACTCTTAAATATATGATGATGATGATGATTGGTTAAGTGGTAGCAACATAATTAAGTTCTATGTATTATTTATTACTTATTAAAGTTTAATCACCCAAATGCAATTATTATATATGAATAGTGTAGTACCTCTCCAGATGTTTTGGTGTAAACTTTAAGTTTGAAAGCAATTGAATTGAATAAATAAATAAATAAATAAACTGCAACTGATGGTTGGTCGCCTCCAGCCAAAACGGAACATCTGTAACTAGTTAAGTACTCTCATTATAGAAGTAGTTATAACAGACTGTAGGTAACCAACTTGAAATAATAATTAATTATAAATATGTAAAATACTTACTCAATTAACTAATATAGTCCGGTGTTGCCCAAAAATAATTATTTCGTAATATTGATTTAAAATAATAATTAAGATAACTAGTTCCTAATCACTTCGCCTAATTAATGGTTAATAATCAATTAGTAGGCTGAATGTATACCAACTATGATCCAATCTGGTCAGATTCCTTTTAACAGGGTCGCGGAGGTCATATTCATATTTATTAAATTGGTAATATTAATTACATGTCAGTTGTTTTATATATAACAATGACACAAATAAAAATTGTGTACCTATCATAAGTACAAGTCGTCTTGCATTACCTATAAGTAAAGTAAAAATAAATAATTAATTTAATTAAAAAATCCATACCTAAATAAAATTCATCATTACATTAATTACATTTCATTCTAATAAATTATGTCAATATTTAATTATAATTATCCTCATTAAAGTCAAAAATAAAAATTCGATTAGTCATAAAAATCGATTAATTGTAAAACGTTTTCTCAATTAGCCACCACTTTAGTTTTCTTTTGAAGACACTGTCACTGGTAGCCTCGGTTATTCACTTAGGAATGCTATTATAGTCTTTACTATACGATTATAGACTTTATTATGCGATTATAAATTATTTCTGATGGTAGTTGTAATGGACGCGCACTAATTGACTCAACGCATCTTGGCGATAATGTTCCTCGGTCGTGCTCTCGCGCTTGAGGGCCCGGGGTCGGCCTTGACCATGATCCAGGATTTTGGATGATCAGATAATTACAGTGGAGCGACTGCCATCTGACCTCCGTGACCCTGCTACCTGATCAGATTGGATAATGGTTACATATTCAGACGTCTGAATGTGCAGGTTTTTTCACCATAAGAGCATCGGTTAGCATTCAGCTATTGTACATAACTCAGAAAAGAGTCATTGGTACATGGCCGCAGTGAGACTCGAACACGGTGCCTCTCGCTTACAACTCGGATAGGTACCGTAACCACTCGGCCACCGACGCTCCGAGATTAATCCACTTACGGATACCCTCCATTAATGTAAAGTAGGTTCAAATCCTCCAATTGTTATTAATTAAAGCTGTTGAAGTTAATTACTTTCACATTTACGCTTTAGAACACAGCGAGGGGAATACTTCATGAAAGTTGCAAACGAAATTCTGGGAGTACTGATTGAAAATTGAGATTTACGTAACTTAAAATTGAATTTTAATTTGTTTTCGAATTTCGAGCCTCTACAACGAAGACGACAATTCTAATTTCGTTGTTTTGATTAATTGCTTCAATTTTATAAGAGCGAAGTCGCGACGGACTGTCACCGCTACGCCCCGGGTGACATAATAAATGATTTTATAAGAAAATACAAGGGACTCAATTGATACGAACTTTGCCTTTATAAGGAAGGCGGACGGAATGGAATTTTATGGAATAATGATCATCATCACAGCCCATAACAGTCCACTGCAGGACTAGGGGCCTCTTCCACAAAAGGGGAAGTTATTGCCATAATCTCCACGCTCGGTATTCGGGTTGAAGATCGCAGTGTTATAAATATAACAATGGAAAACGCTGTTGCCCATTTTTCAGCCTACGGGGACTAGATCTTTTACCTCGAAAACATTAGTCGTCTTGTACGACACCCACGAGTGTTTGGAGTTGGTGCTATTCTAGTCTGCCGGACACCACACGGCCGTAATAATGATATAGGTACCTACCAAATTTTTTTGAAGTACCTACCTGCCTACTAGATTGAATGAGTAATATTAGTATTAATAATCATCTTGGCGTTTATATCCCGGTTGTGCTCTCGAGAACGAGGGCCCGGGGTCCGCCTTGACCATGATCCAGGATTGGGCAAGTCAAGTAATTACAGTGGAGCGACTGCCATCTGACCTCCATGACCCTGCTACCAGGGGAACCTAACCAGATTGGATAATGGTGAGTAATATTAATATTGGTCATCAATAACTTAGTTGTGCCAATTAGTAAACGAGCCAGACTTCATTGCGGAAACCGCAGGTTCAAGTCTTAATTGAAACCAGTATAACTGTTTTGTCCATCTGTTATTTACTAATTAGGTAATAAGTACTTTAGCACTTTTCATTTTAAATACCATGCGTCATACTTCTATGGTGATTATAGTGGGAAACTTGCGTAAATATTGTATCTTAAAAGAAATACGAGTAGGCCCGAGTTGTAGATATACTTTATTGATCGTGATAGTTAAGTTAAATTTAATAATAAAAATAATCATCTTATCTTTACATCAATATCCCTGTTGTACTCTCGCGAGCGAGGGCCCGGGTTCCGCCTTGACCATTATTAAGGGTTTGGCAGACCAGGTAATTGAGACCGACTACCAAACTGTCCTCCGTGATCTTGTTACCAGGGGAACCTGATCAGATTGGATCTTGGTTACACATTCAAACGCCTGAATGTGCAGAATATATAATAACCTCACGAAATAAATATTTTTTCCCTCATAGTAAGAGCCAATATTCAACTAGAGTATAGATAGTTCAACTCAGTTGTGCGCGCGGCGCTATGTGCGCGTGCGCTTGTAAATATACAGCTTTCATTTATGTGGCAGTGACGCGACCACTTGGCGTGCCAATGGCGTGGCGTCATTGTGACGTGTCTGGGTTACCCACACATAGGGCCACGCGCACAACTGAGTTGAAATATCTTTACATAACTCTGAAAAAGATCATTAGATACATGTCGGCACTAGGGGATCGAACTCGGTACCTGTCGATTACGAGTCGTACCCACGATTGACAATGCTCAGTCGTCATCTACTGGAGCATCCATATTCAGACCCTTCACGTTCCTTATTACATGACTTACATCCAAAATATACCCATGCGTTATCATCCTTCACAATCCTTCACAATATTCCTATACCTTCACAATATTCCTTTATACACAATAATAATAAAGGAAATCATCTTAGCATTAATGTCCCGGTTGTGCTCTCGCGCACGAGGACCAGGGGTCCGCCTTGATCATTATCCAGGATTCGGCCGATCAGATCAGGTGACCATACCCAGGCGAAACTGACCAGATTGGATCATGGTTACATATTCAGTCGCCTAAATGTGAAGGTTTCATCACGATGTTTTCCCTCTTTTATAGGTTAGCATTCAACTAATGTACATAACTCAGAAAAGAGTAATTGGCACATAGCCGCAGTGGTATTCGAATCGATACCTCTCTCTTACAAGTCGGATACAACCACTCGTCTACCAAACCTCCCATTCATTCGTACACAATCCGCCCACGTTATATCGTGGCCAAAAATAAGCGTGTCTCCCTTGCCTGCGAGCGACGCTCGATTCCCGCGTCCGTTCAGCCAACCGTGTCGGTCTCATCTAAGAAATGTTCCGGAAAATGCCACAGATGTCCCGTAAAATGGTACGGTTGCCCCGAAAACGGAGGGTATACGAAATGTATATATGCCGTACTTTGCTCTACTGTCTTCTGTGACATTAAATACAATAGGCCGGCAGAGGTAAGGAAATAATGGATGCTGGTTAAGTCGTGTCTGTTTTAGTTTGGGCTGTAATGAGAGCAATGAATGAGGATCAATCATATGGTAGAATTTTGTAGGGTTGTTGATAAAATCTAAACGCATTTTTTGCAGTCCATTTTGAAATGCCTAAATTATAGGGGTTTAAAGAACATGTTAAGCGCAATGAAATATGTACATTATTCCGTGTTACGATAGTTTACCCCGGTGTCGAATGAGGTCAACAGACATGCCAAAATCACAGTATTCTAGCGCGTATAGGTACCTTTCTTCTCTGATTTAAGAGATATCGTGAAAAGTTTTTAACAGTCATTCATGTGATATTATAAGCCAATGGAAAAGTTACTAATCAAAAATTGTGACTGATGCTAATTAGATACACGATGTTTTAGAGTTGGGATGGGGATAAACCAACTACAGCAATCGTACAAAGATCGAGACGTAGTTTTCGCCGTGACCCTAAGGTCGGACGTTTTGGTCATATAACAATGCATGTATGTATGTATGTATGTATGTATGTATGTATGTAATCTCTTTATTGCATCAATTTATAACATTACAGGAAATAAAAATACAGTTTATAATGCAACAACATATCGTATCAAAAATAATTTAACGAGATTTGGACAAAATTATAAAACTTCATTTATGTAGAGGTCATAATGAAATCGTATTAATGTCTACTTGCAAAATAACAGCCATGTAAATGTCTGATATAAGACATAAAAAATCATGAAAATTATTAACATTTCACTCTATATAAAATTTATAAATAATTAATTATTACCATAGGTAACATTTATGCAAAAATTTTGGGATAAAGTAGTTTATATAAATGTTAAGTGATTCAATTCAATTCAATTCAATTCAATTCAATTTAATAAAAAAAAAATCAAATGGACAATATCGTTTAAGAGTATAAAAAACTTGGATCTGCCTTGCTGTTATTTGCTGTTTAATATGGAGTCACATGATGAGATAGCAGTCGCTACTCTGTAACTACCTGATCTGTCAAATCCTGGATCATGGCCGAGGAGGACCCCGGGCCCTCGTGCGCAAGAGCAAAACTACAATTTCAAATACTATTATTTATTATTTTATTTTCTTAATCCGTTGATAATCTGCCAAACCGAGATCAGCTGTACCAAATGATATACGTTGTTGACGAAGATGTTAATTTTACAAACCTTACTCATTGTTTCTATAAGTCGATAACTTAACTGGTGTATCGCCTGCGCGGTGAGGGGGGCAGAATGGGTGACGTCATGTGACGTTTTGGGGCTAAGCGCGCTTAGTTATGGACGCTTGTAATAACGCACACGAGGTTAATTTACCAAAGATATATTCTGAGATCGACAATGTTTGCTAAAAAAATTATAGATAACCCAATAGAAATATAGATGTTAATTCAAACAAATTCGTCGCACAAGCAACAGGGATAACCTCATTTGATGTAGCTAAAATTGTAAAAAAGGAAATACTCTAAAGCGCGAATAAATTAGCCTGATTTTCACATCTCGAAAAAGAAAACAGATAGGACAGAAAAAAATCGTAGTAGATACTTTTACTGAAGGCGTGATTAGACGAAAAATAACCCATTTTTCACAATTTATAAGAAGATCCCTACACTAAAAACATTCAATGTAAAACTTAAACAAGAAAAGGTTTTACATTGTACTCAAGAATATTTTTCTGAGGAACGTCATCAAGTAACGTTTCGCGGAAGAAAATGCTCACTGCCTCACGCCCCGCACCCCCGTGTTCATCGAAAATTCACCCTCCCACCTACCTCACCTACCACAGGCGATATACCAGTTAAGTTGTGGACCTATAATATAATGCTTAAACAAAGATAATTTTTAAGTCACTTAGTTTATTAGCAAAATATTGTTCCCACACCATTAAAGTATTCAAATTAAAGGAAAACAATTACATTTGGTAAAATATTGTATACATTGTAAATATTACTACTGTATTTATTTGAAACAACTTGCCTGCTATTATTACCTAAACGATAATGGACCTATTAATTATTAATATTTGCCATTAGCTAATTACATCAACTTGTCCGCTTCGATGCGGTGCAGGATCCCGGGCCCTCGTGCGCGAAATCAAAACTATAACTTAAATTCTATTCCTTATTATTTTATTTTATGAATCAGTTGATAATCTGACAAGCTGAGACGAGCTGTACCAAATGATATATGTTGTTAACGACGATGTTCATTTTACGAAACTTAACTGATTGTTTCTAATATAATGCTTAAGCAAAGATAATTTCTAAGTCATATAGTTTATTAGTAAAATATCGTTCCCATACCATTAAAGTATTCAAATTAAAGGAAAACAATTACATTAGGAAAATATTGTTAATATGTCTACTGTATTTATTTGAAACAAGTTGTCTTTTATTATTACCTAAACGGTAATGGACCTATTAATAATTAATAATTACCATTAGCTAATTAGCTAATACGGCGAATGAAATTACTTAAGTATTTATTTATTTAACAGTTTATTGCACTTTCTTTTGAATAATTATAAAAACGTTGGAAAAAGCTCCGACCATGTCTACGTATACCCAAATGTTTCATAAACAGTCTCTCCGTTGTTCCGATTGGGCGAAGTCGTGACCGTGTATTAAATTAAATGATATATTTACGATATATAGACTTAATATACATGTGCGGACCGTGTGCAATGAGTTTTAACAAAACAATTAAAAATGACGAGTGATTCAAGTAATTCAATCGTGACAGTGAATGAACTGTTGAGTTTCCTACAGAATAAAATTGACACACTTGGAGTTTCTATTGTGCAAATCTGTGCTTCTAATTACACGGACGAGGAAATGTAATCCTCGAAAACTATCTTATTTGACGCAATTCCTAGTCAAACGAGATATGTGAACAGGAAGGGAGATGACAAGAAGAAGAAGCACTTATCTGATATGCTAAAACTGCTTAAGGAATCTGACTTCGAAATTCATCCGACTGTCGCAAATGAACTCATGTGCCTAACTCCGGTGAGCTTTGACCACGTTGATGTAACACGATTGTTAAAAGATTTGACTATCCACAAATCTGAATTGCAGTACCTAAATCACATACAGTCGCCTGAATGTGCAGGTTTCATCACAATGTTTTCCCTCACTGTAAGAGCATCGGTTAGTGTTTAACTAATGTCTCACCAAATGACTCAGAAATGAGTCATTAGTTGGACTAAGATAACTTTACCACTACGTCACCGACGCTCCACACTGATCAGTTAACTATTTCGATTATCGAGAATTTATTGAGTTCACCATTTTCAGAATTAGCCAATTCTAAAATTAGGTATTTTGCAAATTGTTCATTTTAGCTTTTTACGGGGTCGGCAAAGCGTGGGTGATACCCCTGGTATTGCAAACGTCCATAGGCTGTGGTGACTGCTTCCCATCAGGCAAACCGTAAGCTTGTTTGTCGTCTTAATGGTATAAAAAAAATTTAATTCACCTTTCTGAGATAGAAGTCTGATTATTGAGAATTTGCGTAGAGCGCATTTGTGATTTTTAAGTAACATTTGGGGAGGTTAATGAAGGCGAATTACAATATGTGTCTGTAATTCGATAGTGGTAAAGGTATCCGACTAGTAACCGATTGGTTCCGGGTTCGAATTCCACTGCCGCCATGTATCAATAACTCCTTTCCGAGTTGTGTACAATACTTGAACCCCAACCGATGCTCTAACGGTGCGGGAAAACACCGTGATAAAACCTGTAAATTCAGGCGACTGAATGTGTAATCATATCCAATCTGGTCAGGTATCCCTGGTAGCAAGGTCACGGAGGTTAAAAGGCAGTCGCTCCACTGTAACTACCTGATCTGTGAAATCCTGCATCATGGTCAGGATGGACCCCAGGCCCTCGCGTACCGTGCGAGAGCACAGCTGGGATTTAACGCCAAGATGATGATGCTGATTCGAAATGAACAAATATACGCAAAACCGCAGCTGCAGAAACAGCAGTCAAAATTTAGTATTACAATAAACAGCAAAGTAATAGAACTGATAAGATATAAATGACGTCAAATGATAAACTTTGTATCAAAGTCGCAAGATAACATTACGTGTAAAATTACGTATACAATTTCGTCATGGTAAATTTAATCAAGTCATTCCACTAATCAACTTGAAATACAAATGATCATGGAGTGAATCGACAGTGTTATGGTTATAGTCAGATTATAATGTGCTATAGTGTCAGTCCATTAGCCAATTCGTCAGTTGCCGTATTGAAGCCTTTAAGTCATAGTTATGTAAGTCATGGTAAGTCATAGTACTATTCCATAATTGTCGCGAAAACGCGATTTCAGATCGAAAGGTTAGCTGTCAATGTCAACCTTCCATAGATTTTGACAAATGGCGTGCTACACGGCAGCAGCGAGCCTACACTGGTGGCAGGAGACCTGAACGCTAAGTACCCCGCTTGGCACACCAGAATCGCCAACGCTGCCGGAAGGACACTGTACGCTGACGCTGAAAAGCACGGGTACGAGGTGGTCGGCCCAACCTCGCCGATGCACGTGCCGACCAGCACCAGCCACCACGCCAATGTGCTGAACATCGTCGTCCACAAAGGACTGCCCAGCCCAGTGCACGTAGAGGTGCTGTACGACATCAACTCGCAGCAATTCCCGATCCTCGTCACCCTGGGGCACAACGCCGTGTGCACCACGCCAAGACCAACAAGATCAAAAATCAGCTGGGCGAGCTTCAGGAAGAACCTGGAGGAGTACGAGCAGGAAGGCCAACTCTCCACGCCTGATGAGGTTGAGGCGGCTGCCGTCCGCATCACAACGGCCATCCAGGATGCGATGAAGCAGGCCGAAAAGCCCACCACCACCACTCACGCCAGCCACCGGCGCGAGCAGCTCTCGCCGGAACCGCAGACCCTCCTGTGAGAGAAGGCGGCTGAACAGGGTCTCCGAGCAGCTTTCGGCTGCTGTAAGTGAATTCCGCGGCGCCACATGGGAGAAACTCATCGACCATATAGGCGAGCGCGAGACCAGCCTACACCACCTGAACCGGAAGCTGCTGAACCCCAAGGAGCCCATGTGCCCCCTACTCGACGGAGCGGGCGGATACTGCTGGAGAGCGGGGGAGAGGGCTGAGATACTGGCTGACCATCTCCAACACCAGTTCACACCCAACCCCGCCGCCCCAGCCCAAGCTGAGCACCATACTGCAGTTGAGGTCTCAGTGGATGCCTTTCTGAAGACCCAGCACCCGCCGCCTCCCGGGGACGCCTTCATGTCGCCGAAAGAGGTGGAAAGAGCCGTCCACCGTCTGCCCAAGCGAAAGTCGCCGGGACCAGACGGCATAACAACAGTGGCGCTAAAGAGGCTCCACCGCAAGTGCATCGTGGCACTGTCGCGCCTGTTCAACGGATACCTGCACACGGGACACTTCCCGACATCGTGGTAGATGGGGAACGTGATAGTCCTCCCTAAACAGGGGAAGGATCGCCGCCAACCGTCGTCCTACCGCCCGATCACCCTGCTCCCCCACATCACGAAGCTGTCCGAACACCTTCTGCTGCGGAGACTGCACCCGCACATCCAGCTGCGTGAGGAGCAGTTCGGTTTCCGCAGCGAACACAGCACCACGCTCCAGCTCACCCGTGTCCTGCACCACCTGGCATTCGAGCGAAACAGAGACCTCCTCGACATCGAGAAAGCTTTCGATCGAGTGTGGCACGTGGGGCTCATGTTGGAGCTGCGGGACAACACCACCACACCACCAGCGCTGATTCAGGATGATCGCCTCTTTCCTGTCGGGGCGACGGTTCTACGTCGCAGTGGAGGACAAGGAGTCCTCGTGCCGCCCCATCCTCGCCGAATTGCCCCAGGGGAGCTGCCTCTCCCCTCTACTGTACGCCTGCTACACGGCCGACATCCCCACCCTCGCCGGAAGACTCGAAGAATGGGAAAACGACGCATTCTTGGCCCTGTATGCGGACTATAGCGCCTTCTTCGTGTCTTCACTCCGTGCTGACATCGCTGCGGCCAAAATGCAGCGACTGCTGGACCTGCTGCCAGACTAGCTGGACAAGTGGAAGGCCGTCGTCTTGCCCACGTTGACCGACATCCGGGAGCCAGCGCAACCTGCCACCACCTTTGCGCCTCCGAGGACAGGCCGTGAGCTGGGAGCCCACGGTGCGGTACCTGGGCTGGACCGTGCGCTGCGCATGGCGCCGCAGGTGGACCGCTCAGTCCGCCAGGCGCTAGCCGCGCGCGCGCTGCTGTGCCCGGTACTCCAGTCCCGCCTGCCGCTCCGCACCAAACGGTAGATATACAGCACATATATCCGCCCACGCCTGCTCTACCCTGCCCCCGCCTGGTACCCGCTTTGCGCCGGCACCCTCCGCCGAATACTGCAGGCCCAGCAGAACATCTCGCTGCGGGTCATCGTCGGATCGGGTCGTTACGTCTGCAACGACACCATTGCGCACGACCTGCGCATGCCCTCGGTGGAGGAGTTCGTCCGGTGTCTGGCGCGTCGTATGTTCGACCGCGCCGACAACGCGCAGCACAAACACATGCAGGGCCTCGCTTATCTCCACGCCCGCCACCCCGAGGGAGCATGCTCCCAGGTGGCCGGTTTGATCCCAGGCACTCGTTCATATGTCAGACTACATTATTGAATACCAACTGATACAGAGGTATAGCTCAAAGGATATCTCTATGCACACCTAATTAATTTGAATTTGTCGCTCTTCTGCACACCCCTATGGAACCTCAAGCACTGAATTAATATATCTGACATCTTAATCTAAGTTAGAATTTTGATATACATAAAATAAGTTTCCAAGACCAAGCAGTCATCGTCGCGGGATCCAGTTCTGGAATAGAAGCAGTTGCAGCTAAACATTTCGCTAAGGAATCAGCCATAGTAGTCAAAGGACTTGTTGGAAGGGATCAAGAGAGACTTCGGACAGATGCCAAAGCTGTTGAAGAAATTAAAGGGATTAGGTAAAGACGACGATGCGAAGATCATTGAAGAGACTGTAAAGAAATTTGTTAACATAAACTTTCAATATTATCTTTGTTGTCTCAAGAGATACTCTTTAATTGTTATGTATTATTAAGAATGTTTCACGAAACTGTAAAACGACGGTATTAGACTTTCTTGCGACTTCTGAAGTGATTTTTGAACTTAAAGCAAAAGTAAACAAACAACTGTTATCTTTCTAAAAGCACTAGAGATAAAAGAATAATATCATGCAATTTTCACTGAATGAATATACAAAGAATATGCACGTACCTTATTTGTGGTTTTTTTTCAACCTATCACTATCGTTTATACATCTGTGAATGTTAACACCGTCATCCTTCATCCACCCGCAAAGTTGATTTGTCCGATGTGCTTAACCTCGGTGATCGACTTGTCTGTTTATTCATCGCATCGTAGTCACATCAGTTGAGCGCCAAGTTAATCACAATAGAAAAGTTAATCTTCTATACCTATAGGTATATCGATATATCGAAATTTATTCTATAAATCTGTTGACAATCTGATAAGCCAAAATGAGCTATTCCAAATTATATACATTGTTGACGACTATGTTCATTTTTCATAACTCAACTAATTGTTTTTAATATAATGTTTGTCGTTATAGGATACTTTTTAAGTCAACAATATTGTACTTAGGTTATTAGTTAAATATCTTTCCCATACCATTAAAGTATTCAAATCAAAGGAAAACAATTACAATAGGAAAATATTGTATTATAGATTGTAAATATTGTATTTATTTGAAACAACTTGTCTGTTATTATTATCTAAACGGTAATGGACTTATTAATAATTAATAATTACCATTAGCTTATTACATCAACTTTTCCGCCTCGATATGGTGCAGGAAATTACTAATTTATTTATTACTAATTTTAATTTCTGTTGCGGGTCTGGGTGTTCTATGTATAACAATTAAGCTCCCTATGCAAATATCAGTTATCTAGCAAGCAAAGCAAAGTACAAGCTTTGCTTAGTTTGGGGCTAGATGGCGCTGTGTGAATTTTTCCACGATTATTTATTTATTTATTATTTATTTAACGTTCATTGTACTTTCTTCGAGTAATAACCTAATCGACTGAAAAACATCGGAAAACCACCCTTTCTCCACCTATACATACTTATACTAAAATATTTATCAAACTAATAAACCGATTTATATGAAATAAAGCTAAGAGTCTATTCAATTACATTTACTTTTAAATAATGAAAGCTGGCGCCAGAATAATAATGATTTCACAGATCAGGTAGTTACAGTGGAGCGATCTACCGTGACCTTGCTACCAGGGATACCTAACCAGATTGGATCATGGTTACACATTCAGTCGCCTGAATGTGCAGGTTTCATCACGATGTTTTCCCTCACTGTAAGAGCATCGGTTAGTATTCAACTAATGTCTCACCAAATGACTCTCATGAGTCATTGGTTAGAGTCGGATAACTCTATCACTACACCACCGACGCTCCACAGTGATTATCAGAAAAAATATTATCAGTTAACTATTTTCGTAATCGAGCATTTATTGAATAGACCATATTCAGAATTGGCCAATTCTAAAATTAGGTATTTTACAAATTGTTCATTTTCAAATTTACCTTTTGTACGTAGAAGTCTGCTCATTGAGAATTTGCAAAGACCACATTGGATAATGAACGCGAATTACAGTATTCCCCTGATGGAATAGTAACTGTCGACAGTAACATTTACGATTCATGCATTAATATTTCATGTTACAAAAATGCAGATCTGCAGGTGCGTTGTCGGTGTGAGGACTAAGATGTAATTGTGATGGCTACATTATCACTGCACTTTCATCACATATGTTACCGGGTTTTATAATAATTACTACGGTCAGTATTATTTTTACCTTGATGTTGCGACGCAGATGGTCACGAGTAGACTGATGCCTATGTGAAGTCGCTCCTAAGGACAGACATATTATTGTCCACCCTCTTTCGGATTCGACGATTACCCTCACTTCTAATTCTTTAACCACTACCATTGTTACTCGCTTGATACTAACCCGATAACAAATACTAACGTTGTTGTTAAATAAAAGTAGACTCTTCAAACCTAATAGAGTATTAAATTCGATAAACAAGTATAACTTATAGACTTAGAAGCCAAAATATAACTTATAATTAAAACCTTAGCTGGGTCTACCGCAAGGTACCCTACTTGGACCGTACTGCTTACCGATTTGCTTACTGCTTATTGCTTGCTGCTGCTTATTTTGCTGCTGTTGTTGTATTTAGACTTACACCACTTACCTTACTTAAACTGTGGACTAGCCTAACTCCTCTCTATCATGTCCCAAGGATTACAAGACCAGAGTATCACTCGAGTCTATAAAACGGCTTTTATCCACACTACACGGCCACATTATGTCCCGGCGTCAATAGCTCGAACACAATAACTCGGTTTTGAAAGGGTGTTACGATAAGCCCCGACACGAATTGCTTTCTCATCGCCATTGCTATTTACTACATTATAGGGTTACTTTCGACGTAATGTGGGTTGATCTACTTTAGCTACGACAGATTTTTAGTTCTTTATATTACCGTCGCATATACTGTGAAACGGGATTATATCTGTAGTTGCCGGTAATTTCCTAAGAGCGTCAGTGATCGACGTGACCGTCTTAGCGAGTCGATGGCAAAATACATTAGACCTCGTACCCCGTGGACGTTCGAACCCTGGTGCCGCCATGTACCAATGACACTATTCTGAGTTACGTACATTAGTTGAACACTAACTTAAGTTACGGTGAGGGTAAACATCGTGATGAAACCTGCACATTCAAGCGACTGAATGTGTTAGTTAACATGATCCAATGTGGTCAGGTCTCATATTAACAGCGTCATGGAGATAAGATGGCAGTTGCTCCACTGTAATTACCTGATGTGCCAAATCCTGGATCATGGTCAAGGTAGACCCCGGGGCATCGCACGCAAGAACACATCCGGAACATTAACGCCAAGATGACCATACTAGGCAGGCATTTGACCATTACCTCACCTGATGGGAAGCGACGATGCGGCCGAAGGTGGAACGTGCCTATCTAGAAAAACTCCCAGTGCTGGTTGTTGTGTTCATCTCTGCATCAAGAGGCACGCATACACGCACATGCTTATAGCATACCTATATTCGAACAATGAACATATACTGTATATACATAGCCGGAAATAACTAGTTTGCACAACCGCTCTCTCTGACTGTCGGGAAGCGACTGCCTAGATCGACTGACTTATGAATGACAGATTGACTGATTGACCGACTGAATGAATGACCGACCGAATGAATAATTACCGGAGCGTATACACTACACTGGTTGACCCATATTTTCCGCTGGGGTCCCTGGAACTGGTTGTACAGTACTCCGTATCCCTCCGTTAATTGTGACGAAATATTATGTACAGTAACAAATATCCAAACAACCCTCCTCCTACCCTCACAACAGCTATTACCTTCAAACTATGGCTGAGATAGCTAGACTGGAAATGATTACGCACTATTTATCATGTGTTGTTACCCGCAACCTATAAATAATACTCTATCTTTATCACCTCAGGCTTAACCCTTTTCGTCATGTATTCAACACCTTTTACGGAGGAAGTTTACCTTATAAATTTCTACCCTCATAACACGTCAAAATCTAATCGGGCCTGTGAAAGTGTAGACAAATATGTTGTTAAATGTTATTTATTGGAAGTGAAATGTAGGTTTATACTTTCTTATCCGCAGTAGAATAGAAAGAGATGTTGAGATGGTTCGGGCATGTAGAGCGGATGGATGAAAGAAGATTGTCGAAAAAAAATCGAGAAAATCAATCTAAATTTCGACAAGGTTCTTTCCCACACCAATTCTGTACGGGTTTTCTTTTTAATATTACCTATTGTATTTCTGTACTTACAACATTTTCTACAATACGAGTAGGTAAATAGATTAAAACCAACCAATTTCTTTCTTGATAAACTGAAAGGAGGCGCCGTTTCAAACATTACCTGCAACAACAAAGAAAAGGTATTACAATCTACAAATTACCAAGTTAAATACGCAATAAAAACTTTACCTATATCAAAACATTAAGGCACTAAGATTAATCACTTTAGGTACGCTTTCTACTAAATTACGTAGGTGATTACTGATTACTGTTTAGATTTAGTTTTGCTCTACGGTCCGACATCGCATCGTCCCTCCTTCGCGTATACGCTTGGAATCCTTTGGGTGGGTACACCTATACCCAATAATACAGTTGGTACAGTCGGGCACATTAGTGCATGATCACTTTTAGAAACAAAATTTGGAGGTAGTGCTACATACAGGATATTAGGTGCATTGTTAAACAAATGGAAAAGGAGTGCTAAAAGAAGGGCTTTTAAATGAAAAAAGTGATAAAGGGATTTTGAATTGTCCTTCAATAAAACCTCCTTTAATAAAACTTTTGACAGCTACACAGGAATAAGAATTTTAAATCCAAGAAAATGGTTCTCGCTCTAAATAATAGCTAAGGTTGTAAAAGTTTGGTTATTGGTTTCATATGCTAACACATTCTCAGATAATAATCGTTTTGCTTGTCAGTCGTGAAGTAGTCTGACATGAAATAACTTATAAATACGACGTGTTTATCTCAATGTTGGGTACAGTGCCACAACCGGCGGCACTAGTGATGCTAATGGAATGACATTTATTAAATTTGACTAAATTCAGTAACTAAATTTAGAACCAAAAAGCGTGAGAGCAAATTAAAGTGAAATGTATTGCTCAAAAAATAAGGTCCATTTTTGTGTTACTGATATTATGTTACGTGTCGCTCCGCTTTTCAAAAGCCGTGATATAAAAATTGACCTTATATTGTGAGCAATTCATTCCACTTTGATTTGCTCTCACGCTTTTTGCTTCTGAATTTAGTCAAATGTAATAAGCGCAATAGTTCTGATTTTGACTACTAAAGAGATAAGTTAGTGGCACTGTAGGTACAGTGTCAGTGTAGGTTACCGTCGGGTCACTGACGGCTAAAACTGTGATTAATTGTGGACATTTTTAAATGTCATATTGTTGTCAACAATAATGACGCTGTTACTGGGTCAGTCGTATTAAATTTGGCGTTACTAGGTATTTTCTTTCAGGTTTGGACATTAAAAACTGAGGGTACTTTTGTGATAATATGTGAAAAAGTTTAAACTCTATTACGCCAAAGATTGTATTTAGGCTTATACCGAAGGTGTTGATCTGGATATAAAAAATGCAGATTACACTAAAAATATATTCTGATAACTTACAACTGTTTTTGTACTTACACTATGGACATGTGTCTGAAATAAAGTGATTGAATTGAGTTGAATTGAAAAACATTTGGCTACTGTCCATAGTTTGTTAATGGTGCTTGACAAAAAAAAAGTAATGAAAGAAAAATGCAGAAAATAAAAAATATCGATGCCTCGATTTCCCCGATTTCGGAGATTAGCGGTGTGTCGCAGCCGATGAAACCTGGAAAGCCTTCCCGGCTACAGGCGCTCCCAGGGGGTGTTTAGCACGTTTGCGCCTAGGTCCCTTTTTTGGCGAGTCGTGCATAACCAGTCCGGCCGGCCGGCTGGTACTCATGAGAGTTCACCTCCTCCCTCCCAACCGCTACCGGGGGGTGCGCATTTCCTTTGCGTTTGGCAAAAAAAAAAAAAAGCATATTGTGAGTAAGTAGTTCAAAATGTTATGAAGAAACATTCCATCGACATTCACGGATCATTTTCGTATAAAGTATTGTTCAATTTTTGTTTCGATAGTTCAAAATTAATATAAAGTGTGCGCAAAACATAATCTAAGATGTAAGAGGGAGAGCAATGCATTACGCAATAACAGACAGCCAGATATTGGAAACGGTGTATGTTTAAGAAAGAATTGGGGTCCGGGAATGCGTCCGTCGAAACGCGGGCGCCCATTCGATAGCGCGATGTAGAATTTGGGTCAGCGCCATCTAGTGACCCTCGGCGGTACTATGCGTACTATGTTGTTTGGATGCGTGGCGTTACAAATATATATAAACACAAAGACAATTAAAAAAAATACTAGATATTTGCAAAAGTGGCGCCAACTTCAACGTTCCACCTTAAGTACAAAATACTGCAATACGTTTTTCTACTTTTTAGACGATTATCTCTACAAAATTTGGACATCCATTTACTTACCAAATTCAAATGCAGAAAAAAGTTTTCAGAATGGCTTAGTCACTTAACTACGATGAAACTGAACAGTTCCTAGTAGTTCTATCACAGTTGGTGTACCAAAAACTGTGATATTTTCTCAACCCGCAGTCAACTAATCTTAGTATACTTTCAACCAGTAATGTTTATTTTATTACAATTGGTTGGTAGATTTTTAATAGGAATATTATGTAAAACTATCATAATTTTGCATTACCTAAGTACTCTTAATCCACCGGGATATGGAGGTCTGGAGACCTGCAGTACAGATTTATTACCTAGCATAGGCTTCAGTCTCCGTTTACACATAATTCGTAGTAAATTTTAATTCCTGTGATATGAGGAGAAAATAAATATAAAATAAATGAATATTTGATTTGAATTGAATAACTCAGAAAAGATTACCCACATGGTCACCAACGCTCTGTGATTAATCATAGTGATTGCTTAATTAAACATAGTGATTGCTTGATTAATTATAGTGATTGCATAATTATAAATTCTTTAGCAATTCCCCAGGCGGACCACAGAAAAGCCTCTTTCAGGATCTATAGACATATTCATAACGAGCTCTATACAATTATTATAGCATTCCTCGAAGAAAATGGTATGCTTATAGATTTGACAATAAGTTAGGACATATTGTAATATGTTCCAGTAAACGATGCGTCTTATTATGATAATAGTAATGAAGACGTTAGCTAACGACTTCTTTGTTAATTTTTAAAACCACGCATGCTAATTGAGTACAATATAAAAGAAGACTTTAATGGTTCTTATGTTCATTTAGTGTAAGTCCGTCTTCCAGACATAGCATGGTCATAGCACTATTAGTCAAATAGGCGGTTAGACTTTCTGCACATGTGTAAATACAGCATATAAGAGCTTCAATCAAATATTAGTGATAATTGTCCAAAAAATCCAACAAAATGTATGTTGCAAACATGAATGTGCCAAAAGAATTTCATAAGGAATTTGTATCCAGGATGATGGAAGACAATCATGATATTTATAACGATATACCAGGAATTTCTCCTATATCTTCACCAACAATGTCTTTTCGTGACTACGCAATGGACGATGAAGACTGTGACAGTGATATGTCAAGCATTTCGGACTTAGAAGAAGATGACAGAAACCACGATGAAAGTGAACAGTTAAAGGTTAGTATTTTATTATTTTTTATTTTTTTAGCACTAAGGTGGTAAACAAACTTGTTTGCGGTGACTGCTTTCCATCAGGTAGGATGTAAGCTTACATCCTGCCTGATGGAAAGCTGTCAACGCAGCCAATGGACGTTTGCAATACCAGGAGCAGCACCCACGCGTTGTCGACCCCGTAAAAATCTTTTCACCCCTTTCTTGTAGAACTCCATGTTGTACTCTCTAGGGAAAACCTCTCCAGATAGTTCATTTCACGACCTTAGTTTGCGTGGGTGAAAGTTCCTTTGGAACTGCACATTTCGCGACCAAATTGGCTCCAAGGTTTTTTTAACAATTTTTTAACAAAGCTTAAGAATAATTGAATGATTTCAGTATTTAATTTATAATCTACAATATTTTGAATCTGTTATTTTATGTATGCGTTATTTTGAAAATCTTACAACTAGAGTTAAAAATGCTGATTTACAGTCGTTAAGAATTATTTAATAATATTAAAACCAAAAAAAAAAGTTTCAGTAAGTTTAGTATAGTAGTTAAGAAAATATTTGAGTATGTATAAACTTAATCGGGGTTATCAGCTATTGCACGCGACTTCGACCGCACGAATTCGGTTACTATGTTGCGGACCCGTTCCTGTGAAAACCACACAGAGTTTTGGGAAAAACTGTAGCCTATGTTATGATAATGTAACTTTCTGGAAGTTTTAGTTAATAGACAAACAATCGAATCTTTTCTTTTTTAATATTAGTAGGTATAGATATTTAGGGAATATAGCATTTCATATAAAAATATGTACATTTATTATATTTTGTAATCTCTGGACTAGGTACGACATTTTAGTCGTGGTTAGAAGTCTAGAAGGTAGAATGAACGTGGTATTATTCTACTTTAAATAAAAAAAATACATTTTTCAACAATGCTCAAACTTTATAAATATTTGAATGAAAACAGTATTTAAATTATGATCTACAATATTTTCAATCTGTTATGTTGTGTGTGTAATTTTGCAAATATTACAACATAGAATAAAAATGCTTATCTACCATCGTTAAGAACGTTTCAAGAGCGTGGTATTATCCGGACTTACGTATTTAATTAACCACCGACAAAAAATGTGGGTGTTATAACTTGGATGTGTGTATCTGAGGCTTTTTGTCTCTGTCTGTAGCATCGTAGCAACCGAACGGATGGACCGATTTAAATGCGGTAATCTCTATTTTATAGCCAGTTTAATCGAGATGGTTCTTAGCTTTATTTCATTAAAATCGGTTCAGAAGTTTAGAAAATATTTGAGTATATGGTAACTTGGTCGTGGTTGTCCGACTTTTTCTGTCGATTAGCCATTCTGAGTTATGTACATTAGTTGAATACTAACCGATGCTCTTACGATGAGGGAAAACATCGTGATGAAACCTGCACATTCAGGGGACTGGATGTGTAACCATGATCCAATCCGCTCAGGTTCCCCTGGTAGCAGGGCCATGGAGATCAGATGGCATTCGCTCCACTGTAATTACCTAACCGGCCGAATCCTGGATCATGGTCAAGGCGGACCCCGGGCCCTCGTTCTCGAGAGCACAACCGGGACATTAACGCCAAGATGATTATTTTTATTTTTTATCAGCCATAAATAAAGCTACAAAGCTTTAAGTCCACCTTTGTACTATTTTGTGCATAAAGTATTAAATAAATTAAATAAATAAATAAAATAATGCATATCGGGTAGTTTTGACTTCACATTTACTCACACGCGTATGAAAGAGATGACGCTCTACGAAGCCGAACTTAATTTACGCCCGTAACCTGTATATCCCGATGTAAAACTCCGTCAATCACTGTCAGTGTCCACTTTTTGACCTTGATTGTAATAAAATGTTATGAACATAGCAAAACAATCTAATCGTACCCTTTCATCACACATATCGAGTTTGTTAGTACGGTTAGAATTGTTCATATCACAACCCATAACAGTTCACTGCAGGACTTAGGGTCTCTCCCACGAAAGGGGATGTCATTGCCATAATCTCAACGCTTGGCAGGCGGGTTTAAGATCGCAGTGTTATATATATAACTATGGAAAACATTAGAATTGTTAGTAACCTGGTAATATGTGTGATAAAAGTGTAGTGAATAACCACAAAAGTCTTAAAACCTAACCTAGTCTCAAAACGTAACAGGGTACCTGTTAGTTTTTGTGACATTTAATTTATTTAAGATATTATTGCAATAAAAGTTTTTTTTCATAGAATGCTGAACCGAGTGAATCAGCTGCTGAACTAGAGCAGAGTCTTTCAGGAGTAAGTAAGTAAAGTAATAAATTTAGTCGAAAATATACTTAACACTATTTATTTTATATTCTTTACTACTTTTACTATTTATAACAATTTTTATTTTTTTCTAGGACACCGAAACGAATAAACGAATGTTGGAATCAGAATCAGATCCCAGTTTTTCTGAGATTTCCAATACCACGGCTGTGTTTAAGGACGAAAATAATAATATATGTATTGAAGAGCCCTGTATGTCTATGTTTGGTCCCAATTTCATAAATATTGACGGAAATCTTTTCTTTGCAAGGATACGAATAGGAGGCAATGAACACGAAGATTTAGGTAAACAATTTACGACCGCAAATAAAGCAAGCAGCTTTGTACCATTGGAATTGTTTTTAGATTCACTATTCACGAAGGAAAAAGTTAGACATAATTCGAATCGAGACAACTTATTACATTCTACATTAACAGTTAACACTACTGAAGAGTTAAGGTGGAACCCGGGCCCTCGTGCACGAGAGCATAACCGGGACATTAACGCCAAGATGATGGTGACTACTGAAGAGTTAAAGCCCTTGCCAGACCATAGCCAAGCTACTGAGGAAGTTAAGAAATCAAGTGCAGATGAACCTCTAAATATCACGTCTATGAGAGTACCACAGAATGTTAAGCCAGTACCTCAACTATCTACAGCATCTTTGGAATCAAATTCTGGCGAACCAGTGGCAAAATCAAGTGCAAGAACATTTCTAGAAAATCCAGTTGCTCGACCTTCAAAAACTAATTATGTTCCTGTAAAATATGAAACACAAAGAACAAGCAAATCAATGCACAGAAAGAACCGTCTTCGAACTGCATTTACAACGTCTCAGCTAGAAAAGCTAGAGGCCGAGTACTCGAAATGTCACTACATTGATCGCCCTACGAGGATTAATCTTGCCAACACATTGTCTTTGAATGAGAAAGCTATTAAAGTTTGGTATCAGAACCGTCGAATGAAGGACAAGAGATATAGCGATGATGAACTTGATAAGGAATTGTAGAATATTGACCATTAAATGAAAACCAGCCTTCAATCTCCGACTACAATTTAAAGTCAACGGATTCCAGACAACTGGGTTAAATGTTCCTCCTTCTTCATGTGTGTCATATATTCATCCAAACTTCCCGATGGAAATGACTCTAGTGCCGTGGAAGTTGAGAAGACCTTTGGTGTGGGATGGTGATTTTTCAAGGCGTCTATTCGAGACAAATTGTGACCAAAATGTTGGCCTCTGTCTGGTACAGCGTTTGAGCATTGCCATTTAACGTGGCAATGCCTCCATCATTTTTGGCACGCACGTTGCCTAATCGCAGCGGTTTATAAGATAAGTTTCTTTTTATTTAGTTCAATGGCGTTCGGAGACAAACGTGCTGGCGCGTAACTCGGACTGTGTATTTGTTTGGTCATTCAACGAGGTAAAGCCGCCGCCATTCTGGGAACACTCCCGCTTAGCAGCGATCTAGAATCAGTTTATTATATGCAAATTTGTAACATTTTTATTTAGGTTTATAAATGGTAGATTCAGTTTGTACGTATTGTAGTGTAACTATGTATACATATTTTGATAATTTTGTACATAGTTTAATCATTGTTTTATGTTGGACAGTGTTTGTTTGTGCTTTAAATTAAATAAAACCTACGATAGAAATTGTAATAAAATCTAGCATAAATTGAAATATGCTGCGTTCTGTGACCTCTGCGTTTGTGTGACAAACATGTCCATTACTTCTATATTGTAACTGTGGAAATTATATTAGAATAAGTTTTAAGTCCGCCTATATAAAATATTGCACATTTATTGGCTTCGGAACCCACGTAGTCTGCGAGGCAACGGTCGCTGCAATAGTGTATATTTTTATTATAACTGTAGAAATTTTATGTGTACCTTAATAAATAAGAGGTGATATTGTACGTGAAGTGTTAAATAAATTATTAATTATAATGTGTTGTTAAACTAGCAAGTCTTACGTATTTATTGACAAAAAACCCTACAGGAAGTAATACTATATTCAGCAGTGGAGGTCCTGTAGTTGATAAAAGGGATTCAATCAACTTTTTATGGTGACCATAAGCTAAGGTAAGTGGTTCCCGTAGCCCATGGACAACCCTTTGTTATCATAAGGATAGATTCGCAAAAGGATGAATTATGAAATGGACAGGGTATAATTAAAAAAAGGGAAACAAAAGATACGATAAGAAAAACTAAAACTAAATTTACGTCGTTGCTTGCAACCTAAATGCATAAATCGTAGATGTTATGGGTGACAGTTACCGTTTACCATTAGGTGGGCTATCCGCTCGTTTGTCACGGCGTATTAGTGTTAAAAAAATACAATCCACCGAGACAACTCACGCACTGAATTGTTTTGTCTTTTTCTATATCTTTTGATAATTTATGTCAGAATGAATGCCAGATTAGCAGATGCCATGTTAGAAACAAAACAGGGGTCTAAGAAGGCCACATTCGCTAATGTGGCCTTCTTAGACCACATTAGCGAATGTGGCCATAATTAGGTTCATATTATGATTCTTAATAGAGTACAACAAAGTCATCTGCTACAGTGTCAAATACAGGAACTAAGTGACGCTATTTTGTAATTCTCATGTCAACGGCAACAACAGCGACGCTGCAGATAAGTTTGTGACAGATTAATATGAATTATATTCTAAAACGCTAATGTGACCATTTTAGAACTCCTGATTAGCAGAAAGCCATATTAGCAGAATGTCAGAATAGTACAGTGATAGAATAATGCCAGTTTAGCAGAATGTCAGGTTAGTAACACGCCAGATTAGCAGAATGCTTTACTCGTAAACTTTGTTTGAAATACATTGGATTGAAATATAGATCTGTATACAACAAGCACACATCCAATATTGTTTTTGTAGCACTAAATAAGTTTTTCTATTCAGAACGCTACGATATATTCGTGTACTAGTTAGCCATCTCAACAAGGACATAGGGCCAATGAAGCACATATCTAATATTGTTTTCTTAGCACCAAATAAGTTTTTCTATTCAGAACGTTACGATCTATTCGTGTACCAGTTAGCTATGTCAACACGGACATAGGGCCAATCAGGGAGGCCTGCACAAACAACGATAGCGAATGACGTCACCGGTCTATATGCTAATGGAACCGTAGCCGTATCGGGGATTTGTGACTCCACTATCAGGATTGCTGGCAGAAAATCTTTTACCCGGTGACAGTTTTATATGAGCGAACCATAGTTTTAACGGATGAAATGATTTTAGAAGGGGAACGGAAAGGGTTTTTCCAAATTACATTTCCCCTTTGTAGGACTCATCATCATCATTGGCCTTAGACATCTATTATAGATAATCAACACTTTCGCTGCGGGCGACGCAACATGTGAGTCGTAACTGCCGTTACGCCAGTGCGCACGACGCGATTCGCCGGTTCATACAAAATCGGCGCTACGCGAGTGCGGGCGGACTCGTTTCACTATACAAAATGCCCCAACGCCCGGACAGGCATTGCGACGAGGCTTTGCATGACAAATAATTTTATTATATTTTAGTTTATTACCAGAGCGCCGATAAACGCCTTATCTCACATTTAAGCTAAGGGATGTGATAAAGGGTATTCAGTTATTTTAAGAAAAACAGGTAACAGGTGATCCTTGTATCTATCTTGGCCTATCCTGTAAGTATTGTTCTTTTGTATTTAATGTATTGCGTTCGAGATACGAGTACAATAAAACATCAAATAATATTTTTTTCAATTTCACTACTTATTTAGTTTTAAGATAAGGCGTTTAGTACACGAAGCAGGTACATAAGAGTCGAAGAAATATTATTTGCACCGATTAATGTTATCTCTTGGGCGGCTTATCTTTTCTATTTCAATAGGGTAGGTAAAAAACTTTTGCGAAAAGCAAAAACGCGAAAAATTTATTTCATAGTCATAGTAGATATGTGAAAGAATTGCGCATTTATTGATAGAAGGTACAATTTGGACTACATATATTACATATATAAAGGTTAAAATTTGGATATGAGGCCATCTCAAATTTTGCCTTTTACAGTAATGGCGTACATTTGAAAGGGCGGCTTCATAGAGTTTAATAAATGCTGCCTTTAAATGTTCTTAGATGGTGTTAAATGATAAATAGTATAGTAGTGACAAGTAATTGTTGTTCTGCGCGTAATAAATCTTAGTATAAAAAAATATAGACGCATTTTGTTCATAATGTATTACTAGTGAACCCGGCGCGACTTCGTTCGCGTACACCTATTTTACCCCTACCTACCCTTTTTTTACTTACTTAAAAACTTTCCTCATGAAGCACCATATCGAAAACCGTATTAAAATTCGTTGCGTAGTTTATTAAATCTAAACGTACATAAATACAGACGGTGGAAAGACGCTTTGTTATATACTATATAACTATATATAGACATAGATACTTAAATTATAACATAATTTGTTTAATTTAAATGTTTAACGGAAAAAGTAAAAGTACGATACCATGAAAGTGTAAATAAAGGAAAAAAGTGAGAATGGTTACTATCTAACTTTAAATCGTTATAGATCCTATACGGTCATTATAAATTAAAAATGGTTCGAGAAACTTAATAATGATTTTTCAATACTTAATTAACGATACCCCATGACATAGTTTATCGACATTCTTTTTTATTTTTCACAAAATAGCGACTGGTAGTCCCCATATCAAATTGTGATCAATTTCAAGTCTTCAGTGATACTCGCAAGATTAGGACAAATCGATAGACGTAAGAACCATCAAAATCGGCCCACGCGTTTAGTCTCTACAGTGCCACAAAGGAACAAATACCTACATATGTAGACCGATAAACTCATTACCCTTCTTTGCGTCGCGCAGTCGGGTAAAAATAAAGGTGCTTACTACCTGTCATTGAATAAATGTTTAATGATGTCATGCATAATTAGTTAAACAAATAATAATCGTCAAATAACAATAAAACATTGGTGTATAACAGTATTCAGAGGCCGCCATTTTGAATGTCCACCATTACTGCTATAAAGGAAATCAAAGATGGCCTCATATCCAAAATCAACTCTCTATATATGTAGTATACGTGTACCAAGTTCTATGCTTCTATAATTAAATGCGCAATTCTTACAAAAATTTTCAAGAATCTGCCGGACTATTATAATCCTTGGGTAGATACTTTAATAGGGTAAAAGCCGGATAGTAACCACACTTCTCAAATAGCTCTGTTATTAAGAAATATGCACTTACTAAGAATTGTGCGAATACTCGTATATGTCGTTGCGTCGAGGATAGTGGTGTATCAGGATCATTATCATCAGAGTGGTGATGTCAGTATAAAATCGTAGTCGTCCAGATAAATTCAAGAAAAGGTTCACATTTACTCCACTGTATTTATTGCAATTCATATTTATACATCACTTATAATTTTATTTGAAACCAGAGCGGTATTCCAATGTAGACAGTTGACGTAATTTACATTCTTATTTCAAAAGATATTTTAAAATTGCTTTATTCCCAAACGTAAAAAACACTATCTATAAACGAGATGTGGAGACAGTTTCAAGACACGTCACTCCTCGGCGGCGGTCGGGCCAAGAATGCCCGCCACTCGGCCCGAGTCCGCCCGAGTCGTGCCGCCGAGACTGTTTTCTTCGTCATAAGTCCGTGCTAATGTCCGCATGAGTCCATACTATTGACCGGATGCGTCATATTATATATCAAAACACAGGTCTTTGATCTTTTATAATAGCCTATTTTTGTAAACATTACTGGTTTTAAGTAAATCCTGTTTTACTTGACTTCTCAAAAGGGGAATCTCGCCTACTGTAGCGGATAGCTGCCCGACGGTAAAAAAGCTGCGAGGGATAGTTGCCTCGTGCGGGGATAGAGGCTTCACTATGATTTTGTTCGATAAAATCAATATTGATTATTTACTGAGATAGTTTATTAAGAACTAATCAAAATATTATTAAATATTGTAAAAATTTAGTATTAAGTTTTTATGTTTGAAACCATAAAATCCTCACCATACCGGCCAGTTTGCCAGGCAGGATCCGCTTTCCAACTTTTTCTTCGCCATTTCGTTCGGTCTTGGGTTTTCTGTGCCATTGGACCATGTGGCCATTGAGGTCCACTCCAACCACGATCTGTTCATAGGATAGCAGCGTTTCTTTTAGGCTATCCCAGAAGACAGTCTTTTCGGTGTCGGCGTAGCTGGACTAAAGAGCATTGAACTGATGAGGTTGATTTATAGTCCCTCCTTTGATTGCCATAATTGGGTATTTCTCATACTATCTTTTCACCAGCTAATGTGGCGTTAACACGTCTGATTTTCGGTTATACTTTTGAGGCATTTTGCTTACTTAGAACGATAGCAGAGACAGACAAGTATTTATTTTATTTAAAGCAATAAGTAGAAAAATGTAGATTAAACTCTAATGCATGCACAGAAACAAAAAGTGTTTTTTTTTTAAATTATTTATCATAAATGTGGTACATAGGTATTTATTTGTATAATTCGCCAAACTGTAAAACAGTTTGTTGGCGAAAGTTTGCACTCTCTATGCTTTCAATATCTTTACCTTTAATAAACACTTATCCTAATTTGCACCTGGGCATAGACTCTGAATGAAGTTATCTATCAGCAGGCATTCAGCTTTGACTTATAAGTATGTCTGCTCTCGGTTGCTTCGATATCAACTTCATTTAGAATACCAGGCACCAGGTACAATCTCTGCCGCTGGCCAAAGTAATTGTTCGATACCACAATCAACATAAAGATAAAACGCGTGCGCTCTGGCTGATGGATTGCATGGGACAAAGGCTTTTGGGCCTTCGGGCCTTTCAATTATGGTAGAGCCACTAACAGCCCTGACATAGTGTACTCAAAACCGGGCAACTATCCCACTGGGCCAGTATCCGGCTTTTACCCTAAAGTTTGTTTAACTTAGGGTATTTAATTAGATGATAACAAGGTACCTAACACAAAGAAAATAATCTACTTATTGAAAAGCAAAAATGTATGGACGCAATCGGGTTCTGCCGGTGCGCACTCGTGTCGCGCCATGTAGGACGCAATCGGCGTAGAGCGCCAGCGCGAACGCGCCTGGCCGGGTGGCCGCACAGGCGTATGGTTTAATGCGGCGGCCATACAGCTGTGCACACGACTCATTTCGCCGCGTTTGTTAGCACCGCGCCTGACTCTTTGACATTTTGGCTCGCAGTAAAAGTGTAACAGCGTCACTGTTAATGATACAGCACATTCATTCATGGCTGTAGAGAACCACATGGGAAAGACAGTTTCAGGCTCACAGTGAGCAGACAAGGACCCTGGTAGGACTCAATACCAGACAAAAAGATTGCGCGTTATGTTTCGGTTGGAAGAATAAGGTAATCAGTGCAATTTTCAGGCATGAGGCATTTCATCTCAGTCCTCACAGTGACAACGCATCTGCTTTTCTGCATTTCTGTTAATTTGTATACATAAATCTATATCTTTACTTTTGAGCACCTGCTAAAGTAGAAGTAACACTTAAATCAGTTCTACTTCTTTTTATGTAAATATCTAATGAAATACATAGGACTGTAGAAGCTACTAGAACAATCGGCATCGACAACAGCGACATTTCAAACGGAGAACACCGGAACTGACGTTTATCTCACGACGGTACTGCCTCTGTTTAGACGTTGGTTTGTTTGGGGCCACGAAACTAGCTGGAGGAAACATTCGTAATAAAGATGGTAACATTACTAAAGTCAAAACTTTTAAAACATTTAAAGATGGCGACACTTTTGAACACAAGACTTTGAATTATTTTATTCCACTTAGTAACCAACGAACATACCACCTAATCTGATGTAAAGTGGTGACGTTGCCCATACATAACACTACTACTACTAATCACTTAGGTTTCCCAGAACAAAAATCGGAACAATATGCAATTTGTGACTGTGAGCTGGCTACCTTATTTTCGAGCCGGAATTCAATAATATTCATCTTACCATCAATATCCCTAGAGGCTGAATACCTTTTGCATCTCCTTTGTTTATTCTTAAACAACAGAGAGGCAAACGAAGTAAGTGACGGTAAGTGATCACCACCGCAATCGAAGTGTCGCGTTGAATATGTTTCTGGACTATGAGAAAGGTGTAGACTTTGATTTGTTTTTCGTTGACAATAGTTGGGCTGAAATTATTTTCTCTTTATTATGTATTTTATGCTATTTATATTAGACTAGCCAGCCTATTCACTCTAGCCTTGAAGACGTCCAAATTATAATGATCAGGGAACACATCCGTAAGCAACAAGTTCCATTCCTTAGCCATACGCTTATAAAGGTTGAACCAAAGCGCTCGTGTCCTCTGTCCAGCCCACAGAATTCGTGGCCCCACACTCCCCTCTAATTGACCGACTTTGGTTGGTCGTCAGCGCAGTCTTTGCCGGCCTCCCAGACGGAACATTAATTGCTTGTCCGTCCATCCGTGCTGTCCCCTCGCACGCTCCCTCTTGCATTGAAGCAAATCTCTGCTAATTGGCTGGTGTAAAGGGAAATTAATTGCTGAGATCGAAGCCAGGATCGGGTCGGTGCTAAGGAATTACATTGAATAAGATATAGTGATAATGTGGGTTATGAATGTTTTCCTACTAAGATCTGTAGATAAGAAGATTGTCTCTACTGAGGGATATTGTGATGATGCTGATGTTTTACACTCGTTGGGTGTGCTATATTTTTATAAAACGTAATAGGACAGTTGTAAGGCACAACCGGGACTTTAACGCCAAGATGATTATTTTTATGATTATTATTTAAATGAAGTGTTATACTGAGCACGGTATCCTCCGTTCAACCCTAAGAGTCTTGAAGTGCCAATTCGTTTCCAAAATATTTATATTTGGTAGTGTTACAGCAAACTAGAACTCAGCTCAGCATCATAGTGCCGTAAATATACAAGTACCTAACAGTCTTGAAGTGCCAACTTGTTTACAAATATATTTATATATTTTTAACTTCCACTACAAGACTGTAGAAAACCACCTTGAAGAAATATGTGGCACTATAATGCTGAGCTGAGTTCTAGTTAGCTAAGACACTACAATATTACCTCCTTTTAAATAATAATCATCTTGGCGTTAACGCCACGGTTGTGCTCTCGCACTTCAGGGCCCAGGGTCCGCAGCCTCGTATAGGCATATCCATAATTATTTTCATACATCTCCTTCTATTCTTGCCACTTCGGACCCCAGCTTTACGCCAATAATAATAATATTAATGTCTATATCGATGTTTATATCGTAGTCTATATCGTAATCTATATTGTAGTCTATATCGATGCCTATATTGATGTATATATAATTGTCTATATCGTTGTCTATATCTATATCTCTATCTAAGAAGATCCGTCCGTCCGTGCTTATCTCCTCACACGCCCCCTCTTGCATTGAGGAAAATCTCGCTAATTGGGTGTGTTAGGGAAAATTAATTGCTTTATCGAAGCCACGATCCGGTGTCGGTGCTGCGGAATTACCTTGAATATTATTCTTATTCTTAATATTATTAGTAGCGATCCGCTCCCGGCTTCGCGAGGGTGTTCTTGGGTTTTCTCTAATAGAATATGCATGGATTATATCTATAATTATATACTACTAGTCAAAACAAACTATGGGGCACTTGTGCATTTTGATTTCCGGACCGATTTAATATTTTTAAAGCATCCTGTAATGGATGATTCTTTTGTGTGGTGTTAGCCAGAGTGTTAACAAATATTTTGTGAGTTATACAGTTGTAAAGTTTTTAAATTAGATCATGGTTAAAGTGGATCCTCCCCGGGTCCACGTGTGCGAGAGCACAACCAGGACATTAACGCCAACATATATTTTTTATTTAAGCAAAGGGTTAGAAGTTTCAGTAAGTAGTGCTAAAGCTTCTTAATTTTACTCTTTCTCTCTCTCTCTCTCTCTTGATCTTAGTAATATCTTAGTGGAATTGATATCAATGGAATTCGAAAAAACAAAACTTACATAGTACTAATGATGATCAAAATACATCGATAGCTATTGAGAATTCTCCAAACAAAAATAAAACTGTTTATGCCCAAATTTATTTGCGTAACAAACTAAAGCATAAAGTAACAAAGATACGTTACATCTCCAGGTATGTGAAATACGAGAGCAAGCATTTGGTGTAATGACCTGGAAGATCAAAGGTGGAAAGCTGGGAATAGCAGAAGAATATAGCGCGGAATTTTCGCAACGCGTTCATATATTGATTTCATTCACCCACCGAACAGGTAAAAGTTATTCCTCGAAATATATTTAGGGGAAAGGTGATGAAGTTACTGTTCTTCTGAAAATACAAAAGGAAAGAGGTGACGAATTGACTGACGTAGAGTACCTATTTGATATTTATATGTCGATGAGCGATACATTGTATTATGGTTTTAGAGCATTCAATATTGATATGTCGATGAGTTACACTGGATTGTGGTTATGGAACGGACTATAGAAAAATGGAGATCATTTCATGATTTTCAAAGTTAGACACAGAATTATATAATATAATGTCATGGGAATATATTTATCTGGAATCCTAATGTCGGACGTAAATTAATAATTAACCTTGCTTTATAACGACGAAAGCAAAAATTTAGTTTATATTTTGAACCAACGGCGAAAATTGGTCATGTCGTCCGAAAAGTAGCACAAAACGCGAGCGAGGCGTCGCATCGCGACCCGTATGAGCACAGTATGATTGACCGTCATTTACTTTTTATGGATTTGTTTTTTACGGTTCTGGACTCAAGTTCTTTTGAACCGTTGCTGGCACGATGATGCCGAGGCGCATAGGTATTCATTATTTGATTAATGAATACTGTTGAAGTTAGAACATGATATATTATGTTTATGACGTTTGAAAAATGATATCGTGTATCCTAATCAAATGAAGATATATTGTTGATTGATTGATTAAAGCAGTCAGTAGCACGTAGCCGTATACCTTGAAATTGTCCTAGATAAAATGATTTAAACTAAATTATTCCTCCTCCATTGGCTCCTTCATAGTATTGTGTTCCTGCAGGAAGTAAGGTTTCCAGTGCTCGGTGGCTTTTGCGAAATCGTAGCTGTGGCACTGTAGAGAGTTCCTTGAATTGTACATTTGGAACGCTTTTTTTTATACCAGTCACGTCTACTAGGCATTGCAATCAATTCTCCTTTAAAATCGGGCGTTTCCAAAAAAGATGCCTATATGACAGAAGACTTCGTGGACTTCGTAGTCTCGTTAAAAATGAGTGAAAAATCTTTAATTCGTCTGCATTTATTCGTACCTGTACCAACCAGTTTAGGTTTTATTACAATATTTTTTGTTCACTATTTAATACGTCCTTTCGCACTAGTTAAACATATTTCTCATTACGACTATGTTCCTTGGCATTTGTATTTGTCGAGGACGCACTGAAAATTTCCCGGTGAGCTAAGGCCCTTACGTCAAAATGTAAAACCGTTTTTCATAATAATGACTCGAGTTAAGCCCTTTGTAACGGGACGCCTACGAGAGTCGTTAATAGCTGCTTTATGTTACATGTTAGCGGATACGAGTGGGATTCCCGCGATTATGATTTATTGTTATTCCACCTTAAGGTGTAATTTATGGTAGAATTTAATTCGTTTATTGACATTTAAGGTAATTAATTTTCTTCTTCTTGGCATTTTAAGTGGTGTTAGGGTTGAATTTGAGTGGCCTTGTACGGATCCTGTTCCGTACAGGTGCTAGGTGAAAAAATTAGGAACAGACGCTACGATTTGGTTTAAGCCGACCGACCGCCAGTTGCAGTCGATACTAATTCTTACGATGTACAAAATAAAGTCGCTTTTGGATTGGTTCAGATGCGCGGGCGAACCGACCTTGGTCGGAAGTCCAACCACATCCCCTGTACCCAAAAGCGACTTTTTTTATACTGCGTAAGGATATCAACTGCAACTGACGCTTCTTCGGCTCCAGCCAAACCGGAACATCTGTTACTAGTGGTAGAAAACGCAGGTCAAGCCAGTCGATGCGTTAGTGACGAGACCAGAGACACCACACAGTCAAGCCATCTTCGAGCTGTACCATAATCCAGAGCAATAGATCCATTGCCCTTTGGGCCCTTAAAGGCAAGGTAGGGCATCACTGGCAACACACATGGTCAAAGACCTTCGTTTTGAGATACTACGTCAATTGGGACGAATATATATGGCGTAGCTTCCCGAATGCTGCTCATCCGATTTAAATCATAATTCATCCTGAAACAGCCTTAAATTAAATAATTAAATTAAAGAAGTTAACGTTAGATTAAGACGTTTGAAGAGCACTCAGCCGTATTCGCCGTCTTTCTAAGTTTGCGTATCTTTAAATCTATTAAAAACATCTACACAAAAACACCTCAATTTATGAACACCTTTTTCCGTGATGAGAAAAACGATTTCTTTTTCAAATAAACCAGTACGCAGGTATACACACGGAAGGATGAATAAGCAAAAAGTAAGAAGATGTTATAAATAAACAATGTTTGAATTGGAATTATGTTTACGTGGTGGGAAGGGCGAAAAGTGCTGCTTCAGTTCATGTAATTTTACTAATATATTAGTGCAAAATAATAAATGGAAAAAAATGACTACGAAAAATGTCTGAAGAGATTTGTCCCGGATAAGGTCAATTGATCGTACTTCTTACACTCACCCATTAGGTGGGCAGACGATCTGGTAAATTTCGTATGTACCAGCTGGATGCGGAAGGCACCAGACCGGCCTTTTGCAGATCTCTGTGGGAGGCCTGTGGCCAGCAGTGGGTGTCTTCCGGCTGATATGTTGATGATTGTAGCCCAATTTTTTTTTTTTTTTAATATTGTGCCGTGTTTGATTGGAATAAAAGCTTTTCACTTTACTTTAATTATAAAATAGTGCCACCTTTCGCAATTTGCGCCCGAGTTCACCGCCATTGTTGTCCTCCCGATAAATACACTGTTAGCAGTTTTATCACAACAAGTCCGGAACGAAATTACAACTGTAACGCTGGAGTTCAGTATTGCGGTTTCTAAAACGCGCATTATTGTGCGCAATCGCATACCGTCCAAATATATCGCGATTTATGAACTAGCTGCTTAGGGATGGGGCAGTGGTGTTTTCTACTATCGATAGAATGGAGGAAATATATTTATTATTCGTTCGCTTTATAGATAAACTAAGTCTGAATCTCATTGAGGATATAAATAAAAAAAAATTCAAATATTATTAATTTAATGGGGGCCCAGAGAGTGGTTGAATAGTTAAGGCCCGATGACGGTATTTATTTATTATTAATAATTTCGCCAACGTGTCGTCGACGTCATACCAACAAGCAAAATGGAAATATAAAAATAGAAGAAATTCTATTTCTATCGTATGTCTATCATTCTATCGGATTTCTGCCATCAGATTTTCATAAATGGAAGAAAGTCGCAAAATACAAATTGAGGGTACCGTACATTTTCTTTAAACTTTTTTTTTATTAGCCTGGCCAGGCATTTGACCGCCATCTCATCTGCTGTAAATGACGATACGGCCGAAGAAAAAGCATGATTGTCTTGGAACAGCCTATTCACTCTAGCCATGAAGCTGAAACTTGACAACATTGTACCCGTAACTCCATCATCGTCATCACGGTGGTACTCTCACGTGGCCCAGGGTCCGCCTTCTTCGTATATCTACCTATTCTTATCCACTTCGCTCTGGCTTTCGCATCGTTACTCACAAAGCTTCCTAACAAGCGAATTAACTATGTATGCATGGTTTGGACCATCAAAGCGCCCTAACAGTCTTGGACATTACACGGCCATTATTTATAGACGTAAAACATAATTCCCTTTCATACCAGAACCAATCGACTAAAACAAACGCCCTCACCCATCACTACAAGTTTTTCCAGCGAAACAATGTTTACGGCTGTCGTAAGAAAACTAACCTAACTAAACTAAATATTTACACAAGACTCTGTCGGAAGACAGTTCACTATTGAAAATTTGTTTTAACCCAAATGTCTAAGAACTAAGAGCCACAGTTAGATGAGTGAGGGGTTATTAATAGAGATGGGATCACGATAGTTTTAATCGATGTTTACAAACATCACTGAGTTACATGTGCTTGAAATAATCTCGTTAATCTTACCAGCAACCTTTGTTTACAAATTGGGTGCCCGAGGGAATGCCACTTGTGCAGGAGTGGGTGCTTTTAGATGCTCCGTGGGAGTACTCCACTGCTCCAATTGAGAGTGCTTACCTGGAAATAGGTTGGTTTTATTATTGGGTGTTCGCAATCATGTGTTACTGGTGGTTCTTATGGGGTTTCTAATTATGAAACGAGTTTGTAATGTTCTTGGTACGAATGTGAGGGCGCCGTAGGTTGACCTATGTCATCGAGTACGAGAAAAAATCTACTTTGTAGCCATGTAGGCTAAGTTATTGTCGATGATTAGGATTGCAGATTCAGTTTTAAAGGTTTTTCAAAAAAGAAAAGTGCATAGCAGTAGGATCGAACTTTGGATAGAGTGGAAGTGTCAGTAGAATGGACATTTTAAAGCCGATGTTTTAGCACAGTGGACAATATCGTGTAGTGGACATTTTGATATAGTGGACCATATAAACCTAAAGGTTACCATTTACCTTTAACCATCATCGGCGTCGCCCAAGGCGCGCCGTTTAGACTTGGGGTTGGGGTAGATATATTCTGGAGTAAAAGCCAGGTTTGGTTAACGCATTATCGATACACCTAGTGTCACGAATGCCTAAAGGCAGCAGTGACCACTTTCCATAAGGTGGCCAGCTTGCCTATTTTCCATCTGTATGATTACGAAAATAATCATAGTAGTTGGCTAGTAGTTATTGGAAGTGCAAAACTGATGAACTTATCCCTATTAACATTCGTCAAGGACAGTGTCGAGTGGCGAGTACAAGTACCTACAGTGGCGAGTGGCGAGCGCCAGCCAGTGACTGTCTACACAACGTCAAGTCCAGTGCCATTTCTTTGTCGATATGGATGAGCAACGTCAACTAATACGTGCAATTTTGCGCAAAATTCTCTTTTGCGAGCGGTGTACTTGACACTTGCAAGACAGCTTGCAAGCCAAGTTCACTCGCTACCTGTCTGATCGGTTTAAACCACTGTACTTATTTACTGTACTTGTCAACTTCTGTTTTTTTATACCACTAAGGAGATAAACAAGCTTACGGCCTACCTGATGGTAAGCAGCCACCGCAGCCTATGGACTTGATCAATGTGAATCGGGCATTAGCCTTAGTTTATATTTTGTTTAGCTAGGCGTAAACAATCTACCAATCTGTTTGCACTGGTGAGATAGATGATTCAGGTAATGCCTATGCCTGCTCATCAGAAGGCCGTGAACTCGATCTAACACATCACAAGTAATGAGAAACAACACCGAGAAGTAAACATACTTTTGAAGCATATCACTCACAATGTGAATCGGCTCATAGGAAACGGAGATTTCTTATTTTATACCGCAGCTGTACAATAGGTACTGTTTTAAATAGTATTGTGTTTCTGCCGGTGAGTAAGGTCTCCAGTGCTCTATAGAAGAGGGATTTGGGGAACCGTGGCTTTGGCAGTGCAGAGGAATTTGCCTTTTTGCTTCCAGATCAACGTGTCATAGAGGTGGAAAACACATTGGCGATACTCTTAGTGTTGCTAATGTCTATAGGCAGTGATAACCACTTTCCATCAGGTGGCCCGCTTGCCTGTTTGCCTAAAGTAAAAAAAAAAAAAAAAAAAAAAGATATTGTCTGCGACTCGTCCACGCGGAAATCGTTTTTAGGGCAGTTTATCTTTTTCTCAAGCCACCATTTTAAATGACCTCGCAAATGTATGAAAGCTAGTACTACGGAGAGGTCAAGCTGTGTCTCTGTGCCTGTAAGATGGAAATGGCCATATTTCTTATAGTTTAGCTGGTCTATTATGGTTTTACATCAGGTGTTCCAGTTTCTAAAATCAATTATACCCTATATGTTGCTCAGTCTTAGTAGCTAAACAAAAAAAAATCTTTTAAATCCGTCCAGTAGTTCCCGAGATTAACGTGTACAAACAGGCAGCCAGACAAAAATTTTAAAAATTATTTTCTATTAGAATTTCTTCATCAGCCTAAACTATTTTTTTGTAAATAAAGCCAATGTACAGACACACTTTTTTACTGGTTTATACATATTAAGATAGATTCGGAACTGCGTACATTGAATCGGAAAATTTCGCCAGATACCACTATATCTATCGATGACGTCATCCTCAGTAAACGCGTCACTCCGGCAACGATCTTTGTATTTGATAAAGCAGTTAAATCAAAAAATCCACAAATCGCCGCTAGAAGGCGCTAGTTTGTGATGTTATTATTATTCTTTTTATTGCTTTGTTTGTTATTGTATATGTAAAAAATCCATTTGGCGGTTAATTTGATACTTACTTTCACTAACAAAAAACTAGTCAATCCCTTGCAACAATATACCTATGAGGTTACATATTTTTTTACACCACTAAGGTGGCAAACAAGCTTACGGCGAAACAATTTGTATGAAAAATGTTTCACCTCAAGGGCCGGCAATGCATTCGCGACTAGGGAATCGAGGGTGATTCTCTGACTGATGACTAGGGAATCGAGGGTGATTCTCTGGCTGATGACTAGGGAATCGAACCTGCTTGCTCATTTCTTGCTTCATTCTATTATAAAAAAATGACACGATTATACACTACCGACGTTACCCCCGGCACTTTCGTAATTATTTTAATTTTGTGACCATCGTATAATTGTAACAGCATGTTGACGATTTCAGCCCACTTTTAAAAAGTACTGACCCGCAGTTAGTTATTAACGCGTCGTATATGAGTATCTACTTATAACTTTTCTTTGTGGAGTTTTTCTTATTATTGGTTTAATATTATTTAATATTGGTATACTCCTGGTATGAGGCTTTACTCATTCCCACCTCTGCAACTCCTGTGTAGCAAGGATCTACAGCGGCGACCACATACAGGTCCTGAGTTTTGAAACTCAGGTGCGCCGAGGCTAATACTCACAATCTTGGAACCCGCAACAAATTTAATTAAGAAGTAACAGATAGGAGTAGGAAATATAGTGTTCCCGACTTCCCTTGGTATTAGCGAACTTTACACATAAAGAACAGATTTTGTTCCAATTAGCGGTTAAAACCGCCGGTTCTACCCACGGATCAAACTATTCGCTCAGAGGTGGCCATGGTTTGAACTGTGATTCTTTTTTATTTTGCACTGGCGCGTGGAACGTGATCATTTACCTTTAAAGGCGGCTTTCCACGGTGCGGGATTGTGCGGATTTTATCGCGCACCGATGGCTTGTCGGTCTGTGTGAGTCTAGATTTTGTCATTTCAAAATACAACGTGAAAGACAACGTATCGCTACAGCTTTTGTAATATTTATTATACGGCTGGTTTATCTTGCAAATACTGACTCGCCTATGCTGTCCACATGATTCGATGAGCTGTCTAATCTCATGGAAGTTGGCGCGATGTTGAGTCGGCGATCGGAGTTTAAATGGAGCGCGACGCGTAAAAAATCTCCCGTCGCTTCTTTGCGCCCGTGTGTAAACACACAGTCAAGAAGGCTACGTTCCTAACCACGGATAAAACCACCGGTTCTAACCGCGGTTCAAATTGTCATGAGAGTTTCACGTACGGTTCGGAACGAAGGTTGGATTGGCGCGAGACGATTTCCGCAGTCCGATCTTTACATGTAAAAATCGCTAATTGCAAACGTCCATAAGCTGCGGTAACTGCTTACCATCAGGTGTGCCACAAGCTTGTTTGCCGCCTTAGTGGTATAAAAAAGAACTGCCGTCTCAAAACGGACCCCAAGTTACATATTGTGTAATAAACACTAACTGTTAGTGTATAACAGATACATTAAGAAATTCATAACTCAATGGACTCGATTCTAGAGCGGCCGAAAAATAATAATTCTAATTAGGTACCGCCAAAACACTTTGTTATTCTATGCGCAAGTGTAAGTAGAAAATGGCAGGACTAATTTGAACCTGACGTTTCTAATTTTAAGCAGTCATTTTAAATGCTTCTCTTAAAGTTAGCAGGGCGACTAAATTTAGAATTTTTAGCTTAGTGTTTCCCGAGCGCGCTCGCAACGCAGTTTAATCACATTTTCAATATTACGCTATCAAAGCAAATTATATTTTGTAGGCGTGATGCAGAAACCAATATCTAATTATACATCGATACAGAGGAATATATGGCGGAAAGTAAGTTTGTTTTACACTAAGTATAGACAGCTAGGCAAGAGACAACAGGGTCACTCTTCAAAGGTACTAAATGTTGAAACAGATTTATAACGCGAACTGACGATTTTACCTCAACAAAACCATGGCCATTCGAGATCTGCTTTTACAGTTATAAAATTAGGATAAATACTCTCAGATGCTGTGCAATCGGCCGGAAACCGATAAACATATCTTTCACTACTCCAATGTATACTGAATGAGGTGTCTGTGAGTGCGTTTTAACGTGGAAGTGTTTAGAAATAGTTTTCAATAAACCAGCATTACGCTATTTTAAACATCCAGCGTCAGTTCTAGATAATCTGGCTTCTAATTTTAATTATACGGAGAACTATATATTTAAACTCGCAATGCTGAGTCGATTCTGGAATCAGGAGTCAGTGCTACGTGTCTGAGACTGTAGGCATTGGATGCTCTAAGAATCTTCCTTAATTTATTGGATCTGGTGCAAACCAGTTCTTTGGGTGATACCCGTGCCATTCGATGTGCTTGGTTGGTCAAAATATAAGTACTGACGACGGAACCACCGATGGGGGCGACGCCAGACACCCTTGCAGAAGCATTTCTGGCTGGTGTCGTACCCGAACGGACGGAATGGAACATTTACAGGCACAAGTCTCTAAGTCCACTTAGGGACTTTTAGAACGATTAGCACTACTAGACTGAACGTAGGAAACTTGTCCATTATTAGAACATCTTTTAATAAAAAAAATCTATATGCCTGAAAAATACCATAAGTTTTTTTATATTATACTTATGTACATTTTGAGTGAAAATGTACCTAAATGTCAACAAGTCCCCAAGTCAACAAGTAACACAACTTTTACTAAGAAGTCCTTACTTAAATCCGATTGATATCTCAATCCAGAACCAAACAACGTTCACATTATTATATTCACGGCTTCACAAGTACCAGGTAAGCAGACTACCGCAGTAGTCACCCATTTTACTAAACATGCACTCACGTGTGGCCAACGGAGAGATAGCATATCACTGGTTTAATGCTAGTGAGGCACGCGAGTGTGTTATTGATTTGTGACCATTACATGTTTTGTTTGAAAAAGCACTCGTTCGCCCAATGTGGAATTATCACAAGTAGTAAGACAGTCTATATACATAGTATAAAACAAAGTCGCTTCCCGCCGTCTATTTTTATGTATGTTTGTGTGCAAATCTTTTAAACTACGCAACGGATTTAAACAATAGATAGAGTGATTTAAAATGACGGTTTATAAGCAAGAAAAAAGGGTAGGTAGGGGTAAAGTGTACGCGCCTGGTCCACGACTGAAATATATTGTTGAGTTTTGTTACAACACAAAACGAGTTATAATGATATTAGTGATCAAACTAAGTGTGAAGAGAGCACAACCAGGACATTAACGTAAATGATGATGAAAATTAACAAAATAATGTATCAGGCAGGAGCCCAAGTCTGCTCAATTTATTTAATTAACATGCAAATGATATTCAATTGTGACTCTATTACGATTGCGAAAAATTGGGTATTCTGCCAAAACAGATGTAAATGCAACAGAGTCTTAATGGAATCGTGATTGATACACAGTTCAATAGTTATGTGGTGTTGCATTCTAAAATCTACCAAAAGACTGTCATTTTAGTTTACAAACGAGTTACAATTACATTAGCAAATAATTTATTTTTGTTCACAATGACTTTTTTTTTAATTTAATTTGTCAGCTCGTGTTGCCAATGGTTTATCATATTTCATGCTTATATGTTTGAATACACGTTGTGGGAGAACATGATTGACTGTTTTGTTTGCAACTGCACTATGCAACCGTGGTTGCATGAAGCAAATGGATTTTTGACTGTCAGTTAAATTGGTATTGATATAGGCTTTTAAAATTTACCAAGATACATCCGATTTAGACCACAATCAAGTTACAATCACACTAGGAAATAGTCAAATGGCAGTTCAATGGAAAACTATTGGTCTTGAACTAGTATCAGAATAGCAAAAACGTGTCAAAGTTCAATTGAGAAATTTGTAAATTAGCAGACTTAGGGCCCTGGTCTCAAATTAAAAGCGGAATACCAAAACAGCATCAAATTTTCAATTAAGAACTTATTGAGCCATTTGTAAATTACCTACTACTAGAAGCTCAGCATACTTGCAGCATACATGGGTTACATGCCATACCTATCCTTGTCAAATTAGATTGCAACAAGCATCCGTGGGCCTGAGCGAACGTTATAATGCGTTCGCTCCATAAAATGCGTTCTGACTCGGTTTAATCTCGGCCAATAAAATAAACCTCAGCTTTTTCTATGTTTAGTTTATGGCATCGTAAAAGCGGGCCTAATCTGGCAGCCGCTATGTGGCCGCGGCATAATTAGTGGCGTGGTTATGCTGTAGCGATGAAACCATTAAATGGCTTTCTATGTTCTATACTGTATCATTTTTTGAATATTTCTTTATTGTCTTGAACAATCTTAGGATCATTTTTGTGAAAAGTTTGGGTTAATAATAACTTCCGCAAGCGAACCAAGATCACCGATATAACCTTAGGATTGCCAGGCTAAAGTGGCAGTGGGAAGGACAGATAGTTCGAAGAACAGATAGCCGATAGGGCAGTAAAGTTCTCGAGTAGTGACCACGCACAGGAAGACGCAGCGTGGGTAGGCCTCCTACAAGGTGGACCGACGACCTGGTAAAGATCACAGGTACCAGCTGGATGCGGAAGGCACAGGACCGACATTTGCGGAGATCTCTTTGTCGGGGCATAGGTCCAGCATTGGACGTCTTTCGGCTGATATGATGAAGTTCTAGGTTTCTTATTTGGTTCGTGTATTTAAACTCACAGTTTATAATGTACTAGAAGAAATTTACCAAGAGTCAACTAAACCAAATTACGAACGAACGGTGAATGATTTAAAAGCACTGCCCTCTCATGCTCCACAGTCATTTGAATAAGTCTACTTCTTTTATGTCAGATTTTAAATGACATGTCGTTGTTGACATGACAGAGAGCTGCGGTTCTGCATTATGTATTTGTGTTACTTAGAAGTCAGTTCTAAGTTAAGTGCATGAATCGTAGATGTTATATGCGACAGTTATATACAGTTTACAATAAGGTGGGCTGTCAGGTCGTTTGTCATTTTATAACATTAAAGTGCTGCATTATTACAGCAAGGATGATGTTGAAAATGCCTTATGTGTGTAATTGAACTATTTTGCTAGGTGTAAGGCAATTACGCATTTCCATTCTACGTACCGGTATGTTATATACAGCCGCATTCACCCCTTCCTCCGCCATCTTGGAAAAACCGAGGGTGACGACAATTTAAATTTTTCATTAGTCTATCGGCCTACCCAATATATAAAAAACAGAGCTACCTGGCCTTTTGTAGGCTGACCCATTATATGGTTTTTATTCATTGAATAATTTAAAAAATATTTCACCTATAATAAGCTACTTTATTACCGAGTAACGTAGGCTGTAGTTTTTCCCAAAGTTCAATGTGGTATAAAACCAAATTGGCTATAATTTATCCTGAAATTCAATGTGGTTCCCACGTTAACAGGCCTGGAACAATATAGTCGCGGGCAAAAGCTAGCATCTATAAGTCCCGCACAAGTAACGGGATCCCGCGGGATTGAATGTTAGCAGAGTTTTGGATTGAACGTAGGTGACAACGGGGGGTAACTAATACAATGCCACAAACTTATCTGGGTCTTAAGTCCTCTAATTTACTAATTGTAATTGGAACCATCCAAATAAATATCAAAAGCGTCTCAAACCACCAAGTTTGACACGCTTTTGATATTCTGCTACTGTTACTAATGGCTAGATCGAATTATAATTGGTTACAGCAGATATTGATCAGTTTCAATTAAAATTGCCATTAAGCTGCTGTTGAGATCCAGTTACAATTCAATCGAATCTTAGTAATTTTGCGGACTTGAGACCCTGGTGGCCAGGGACTGTCTAGAAACTGGATCTAAGTGTGGCCATTTAAAATGTAATGTTTTTTGTCAGTGACGTCATCCTCGGGTTGAGTTTGTGGAGGTGGTCCATTATTTTTAGGCATAATTATTTTTTTATATTATAGGTGATTTTGTTTCACGTAACGTCTTTTTCGTATACCTATTCATCACTCCATCGAAAAATTTTTATCGTTGTATCCAGTAATTGTCTTATCGAAAAAATAGCTTGGAAATTTACACCAGATCTGTATAAAATTACTTGGCTTCATCTGTATACTTTTCGTGAGCAAGTCGGATCCGGCAGAAAACAGGCATGCGTTCCACCTGATGGAAGTCTGCAGACTTGCCTTTTGAAGAACCCTGTTATAGTGCAAAGGAAAGACTTCGAGGGAGCACATTCCACATCTTGTACGTGCGCGGTAAAAAGGTTCGCGATGCCCGTACGTTAGTTGGATGCCAAGCATCTACATGGTGTGGATAAAATTTATCCCATCATCGGTCCATTTCTTGTACTAGATACGACAACATGGCGCGGTGTCAATTTAATATCCCCTATTCCTTTACATATTTTCTGAAAACGATTACTTACACAATAAATTATGTGCTTTGAAACCGATACAGATTCCTCCACGTGTCAGACGGGGTTTTTGTTACATACTGTACTTATAATGTGCTTCATTACTGCCTCATTCTCCACTTCACTGAATCCATTTCCATTTGTATAGTACAGGAGGGCTCCCAATCGACAGCCTTGCGTGACCCCATTTACATGTTTTCAATAGATTGAATCCTACCGATGCTTTCAACGTCAAAATCGTTTCGATAAAAAAGTAGATAAGCCACATGGACTATATAGCCTCAATGATAGCTTGCATAGTTCCTGTCCCACATTTTAGCTAGTGTTGTGTAGTTATGAAGCTTTATCGATATCCAATTCCAGTTTAAAGATAATAATAATCGATTCCGTATTTTAGCACATTTGTAGGGCGTCTGTCATTTTATAAATTAAACAATTTCTCTAAATCTAAGCTGGTTATTGAAAATTATGCACACAGAAATGAAATTAATTATAAATTCAATAATTTAAAGTTTAGTATAATCCCTTTTTTTTAATTATGTTAATTTTTTGAAACCCTTTCAATAAAATAACCCGGTCATTTAAAACCTATGTTCGTTGTGAATCCTAAGACTAATTGTATGAAAAACAATATTTTTTCTTATGATTAATGATAATGATGATGATAAAAAATGTGTTTTTCATATTTTACCTTTTCATAGAAAACTAGAATAATATCTATAATTCTACAAAGTTTTATTCTTGTATTTTTTTCTTCTGTTTCACATCATGTACGTTTCATCACTTTTTTGCAATCGATACAATCTTACAGCTCAACAAGCGTAGCTACATCCCTATAATGTTAACAAGCGGTAACTACAGCTACCATAACTTTGACGGTATTTTATGTAGCATAATTGCATAACCGCAGGTGCATTGTGGCTGTGAGGATTAAGCACATAAGCCTGTAATTAGCTTAGCTAATTTATCCTTCAAACCAGAAAATTAACACAAGCTTGTTTACTCTACAGCAGATGTACTACTTGCACAAAAGACATATTAGGTCGGTATCTACCAGATGGTGAGACAGAACAAACAATAAAAACTGTGGATAATATTGCACTTTTTTTTTATAATAAAAGAGCCTTCTCGAGAGTTTTCTCGGGATTATTGGGTCTTTCGGAGGGACAGACGGTGGGAAGCGATTTTATATTATCTATACTGATAATATAAAGAGAAAATATTTGATTGTTTGTATGTATGTAATGGATATACTCAAAAACTGCTTAACCGATTAAAAAAAATATTTCACCAACTGAAAGCTACATTATCCGTGAGTAACATAGGACATAGCTTTACTCGAAATTCAATGTGTTTACCACGGGAATGGGTCTGGAACGTAGTAACCGAATTTTACACGGACGAAGTTGCTGGCAAAACAGTTAGTACTGTGTAAAGACTAGACAAGCATTTTACTGTCATCTCACCTAATGATAAGTAACAATGCTGATGGTGGAGTGAATCGTTTTCTTCATTCTCAATGGAACACACTGCATCCAATTCGAACCCTCGAGGCTTGAATATATCTATCTAATACCAGATATCCAATTAAGGAAATATTTGTGACACATTTTAAAGGTATGTTCCGTGTTTCCTGGGATAAAATGTGTGATAATAACTACGATAGTTTTAAACATTTGGGACGTTGTTAATATAATAACCCATTTACAGTACATATCGTTATAAGGATCAAAAACCTCATAGAAGAAGGCTTTATTTAAAAATGATTGTGCACTAAAATCGTATGTTTATTGGTCACCTAACGTCGCAGGTAACGTTTGACAGTAAAATTACGGTGAAACGAGAGATAAAATAGTTTCAGTAACAATTGGGTTAAGAGTAATAGGTATAAGAAATACCAATTCGATTACAAAAACTGTTAACAATGAATACAACATCAAATTTGTGATATTCACGACACTAATGTTGGAAGCGTTGCTGTGGATTTGGTTTCGACTTGATTTACATGAAATACAAAGGCGAGGGAAATTGTACTGCAGCCTTCGCTTTCTTACTGTAATTTGCATCCATTAGGTATATTTTTAGAGTATTTTAGGGGCTTTTTGGTGATTGAGGTGATGATTCGATTGCCTTGTTACACATTGATTTGAATTAGATTAATTTGTGAGTGAGCACATGCATTTTGTTCAGGTTTATGAATTTAAATGGTACTTAAGTTTTTAAAACTATTCTTTGGACATGTAATATGTTTAATCAAAACACATGATACTACGACCATCTTGCCGAGCGAGCGTCGGTGGTTGGTTTGGTTTTGCATGAATGGAATGGTTCCATTTGAATTCCAGGAAATTCCAATAAGTTTTTTTGTAGCCAAGTTTTGGGCTACAACACTATTGTTGTAGCCCAAATTACCTATGTAATGAATGACAGCAATAATGATTGTCATTGACACGACAAAGGATGGAATCTCGCCGATCGCTTGAACTTTTGGACAACAACAACTTCGCCGATTAAACTTAATAAAGAAACAGATTATAGATAATTGAGGCTGATAAGGAAGTTATATAGCCCATAATATTAGGTTAGGTAATTGAATCGTGCTGTGCTATGCGAATTATTACGTAACTCTTCCGTGAACCTTCCCTAATAGCATTGTGACGTAAGTTTTTATTGGGGGCATTGGTAGTTAAAGAAAGGTTTCTGGATGGGGTTTTTTTTTTTAAATATGCTTGTACAGTTCACACAGCGCCATTTTTTTTATACCACTAAGGTGGCAAATAAGCTTACGGCCTGCCTGATGTTAAGCAGTCACCGCAGCCTATGGACGTTTGCAATACTAGGGGCATGACACCACCCACGCGTTGCCGACCCCGTAAGAACCTTTTTACCCCCTTTTTTAAAGAACTGGTTGTACTCTCCAGGAAAAACTTCTCCAGGTAGTTCATTTATCCATCTAGCCCCAAACTAAACAAAGCTTGTGTAATGGGTGCTAGACACCGATAAACTACTTATATACTTTAAAATATTTAATATACATATTTAAACAAAACTAGTGACAAATGCGAAGATGTAACACCATGTATAGTATCAATGTAGAGCGTCGCTGGCCTAGTGGTTAAGGTGCCCGGTGTTCGGCTATGAAGCGAGAATGTCGACGTCGATCCCCAGTGCCCCATGTAATAGTGACTATTTTCTGAGTTCTATAGGTACATATTACCAATGTCATTTATATAACTTCATTTAAAACCTGTCAGGTGCGTCTTCAAATATCAGGAAGTCCGACCATTATCAATAGCATTAGTTCTTGATTATCAATAAAACTTTGATGTTAGACCAACGCATATAAATTCTATTAAATTCAGCGTTGGTTTTTATTATATCTTTAGTTTTAGCACTATATATCTACGCATCAAATTGCTTGCTCTATTGCCATTTATACGATAAAGAGAAAACAAATAACGCTAAAATGCCAAAGGTTAAGGTTCTGAACCTCTAAAGATAAAAACGAAACCTTTATATTACCTATCACTTTATTTTACGTAATACGGCAGACAAACAGCCACCTGATGGAAAGCCAGTTTATTGGCAGTCTGTATGTCTGGGGGACACTCAAGATGCTTTTACTCAGGATTGGCTAAAGGTATCAAGTCAAGGTATCAGCCAATGACCTCATTAAGCTGTGAAATACAAAATGCCACTTCTAAGTCAACGCATTATGAAAATATTTATGGCCATTTATGTATTTTGATTATCGAAACTCATTAATAGAAACCTACAGACATTTCCCGTACGTCTAGAAGAATGAAATTTGCCAAGAGTGAAGCAAGTTACTACAACTAAAGGAAAATACTCGAAAGCCATTAATTGCTTTATCAACAGAACAGGACAAACAGCCAAAAAAAGACAGAAGGCAGTAAGTATTTTTTTCTTTCTTCTTTATCATGTACTTTAAAATAGTTACTACAACACCATTATCCTATTTCTTATTAATATTATAAATGCGAAAGTTTATAAGGATGTTGATCACTCCTTCACGCAAAATATACTATACGGATATTGCTTATACCCCAGAATAGCACATCGGAATGACGAAAACGAGCTAAATGATAAATTATCCCGAAATTCAATGTGGTTCCGCGGGTACGGGTCTGAAACGTTATATTTTTTACGCGGACGAAGTCGCGGGTAAAAGCCTACTTAAAGTCTGTCAACAACCACGGAGCAGAGTTCAAAAAAGTTCACGCAACCGTGAAGGTACCAGTACCAGTTAACATGTCAAAATATCGCCGTGAATATAGGTTACATCGGCAGTTTACAAACGACGGCGCACCTTCACCAAACAAAGGGTAGAAGCTTTCAGGCAAAATGGAAAGTTATTGTGCGATTTATTTCTATGGGAGCTCCACTATTTTAGCTTAGTGACTGCGAATTCGCAGGTTTTTGACCCCGACGGAAAAAGGGGATGTTTTAAGTTTGACGTGTGTGCCTGTGTTTCTGCCTGTGTGTCTGTATGTGTATGTGTATCTGTGTGTCTGTCTGTTTCGTCGTAGTTCCCAGACAGATGGACTGATTTGGATGCGGTTTTATCTAAGTGATAGCCAGTTTAATCGAGATGGTTACTAGCTTTGTTTCATTAATAATAATAATAAATATCTTTATTAAAGGCAATGAAAAACCCAATATACAACAATTACAATAAAATAAATCAAGCATCATAAAAAAAAAACAATAATTATAATGTAAATTGAGTGTAGTAAAAATACACTTTCGTTTGGTAGATTTCACCTTCATTTTTGTTCTGAAAAAGTCGGTTCAGCTGTTTAGAAAATATTTGGATAAATGTAAAATTGTTTGGGGGTCCGATTTTTTTCGTCAGTCAGGTTATTGGATACGTGGTGGACCTTTTTTCAACAGGTTAGATAGGTTACTGTTATGAAGAAGGATTTTGCTTTACATTTAGGTACTTTACCGTGTTCGGCTTTGATGCCGCTTTAGGTTTTATGCAATAACCGTGATATGCTTTTTTATTTTTAAGTTGCAAATTTACTTCTTACTGCACTTAATGTTTGTCTAAGTAATTTGCAACCAAATAGTAGTGACCTATTCAATTTTACGTAAGATATATTTTCAACATTGTATTAGTTTATAATTAATTAATAGAATTTTAGTGTCATCTTCATACCAAATTGCATCCAAAGCCCATCATTTATCCGCTGATGCGGTATTGAGAAACGAACACGGAAACATCTCATAAATTTTCATAAACGCAGAAGATATTAATAAATCTCTGTTACAATCAAAGAAATACTTAATCTTTTGAAAAGCAATTAATCAAAACATGAACCTAAATGCAATCGGTAACTGTAGCTACAAAGCCCTGTTTATGTAAGCACCATCAAGCAGAAATTCGCATAATTATTGTGCTGAAGCTAAGATTATCATCTTAATTATAATGGTTCATGCTAATCCCTTCGGCTAATCAGAAATTTCGTCGAGATTGTAGGATGGATATTGAATAGAGATTAACCAGATAATCTATATAAGAGATTTGGAGCCAAATTTAGCCAGTAAGTATTTGAAATATTTAGCGCTCTTTGCGAGCGACGATATAAGATGACCTAAGCTAAATACATAAACATATTATATATTTTTATTCTACGGAGTGACAAACGAACAGACAGCCCACCTAAAAGTGGTAACTGTTGCCCATAACATCTACGATTCATGAATTTAGGTTGTAAGCAACTTAAATGCAGAACCCCAAGTACGTTGTCACTGTGAGGACCAAGATGAAAGCTTCATGCCTATAAATAATTGTGCTAGCTACCATAACACAACAATGCAACATAGTAGCTTGGCGGCAGATATAGATAAGGATTATTTATGCTCTGAGCAAACATGAAGTTAATTTCATGTTAAAAAACTGGTTAATGATCCTAGACTGTGATTGAACGGAAGAGTTACTTAAAAATTGCTTATAGAATTAACATATACTCTAACATACACACACGCATATATATATACACAAACACACCTTTTCTTATTATTCTTTACTAGTCGACCCGGCGCGACTTCGTTCGCGTACACCTACTTTACCCCAACGTACCCTTTTCTTGCTTATAAACCTTCCTCTTGAATTGCTCTATATATTTCTGCAAATCGCATTAGAATCTGTTACATAGATTAATTAGTGGCCGTGTGGTGTCCGGCAGAGTAGAATAGCACCAACCCCTTACATTCATGGGTGTCGTACAAGGCGACTAATGTTTTCGAGGCAAAAGATCAAGAGTCTCCGTAGTCTGGAAAATGGGCAGCAGCATCTTCCATTATTATATTTAAACACTGCGATCTCCAACCCGCCTGCCAAGCGTGGAGATTATGGCAATAACCTCCCCTTCCGTGGGAGAGACCCTAAGTTCTGCAGTGGACTGTTACGGGCTGTGATGATGATGATGACATAGATTAAAAGATCTAAGCGTACATAAATACATACATAGGTACATAGGGCGGGAAGCGACTTTGTTTTATACTATGTATAGATAGATGTACCTACGCATCCTACCTAAATTGCTAAACAGTACCAATATAATACCTAAAGATGCTAATCTCCAGTCGGTGGATCACTGAACCCTAAGATACAAGATTACTTAGTTTAGGGATCAGGAAAACCTATTCCTAGATAATGTAAGACACCTGCAAAGTTATGGCTAGCTTTCATTAATTTGTTATGTGACTTAATGGAATAAATGAATATTTAGCCGTACGGTGTCCGGCAGAGTAGAATAGTAGAACCAAACCCCTTACACTCGTGGGTGTCGTACAAGGCGACTAATGTTTTCGAGGTAAAAGATCTAGAGTATCCGTAGGGTGGAAAATAGGCAGCAGCGTTTTTTATTGTTATATTTATAATACTGCGATCTCCAACCCGCATTCCTAGCGTGGAGATTATGGCAATAACCTCCTTTCGTGTGAGAGGCCCTAAGTCCTACAGTGGACTGTTATGGGCTGTGATGATGAAATGAATATTTATTTTCTTTTTTAAAGCGGTGGTACTCACCCAGGCGACTTCTCGGCTTGACAGATCCTATCACCTGATAATGTCATCATTATGATTAACTGCCTATTACAGTTCACTGCTGAACTTGAGTCTCCCCCACATCTATAGAGGGATTGTCATAATCTCCCCTTGTCAGGCTTGGGGATCGCAGAGTGGAAAATACTAAACAGAAAACACTGCTGACCATTTCCTAGTCTACACTGGCTAGCTGGTTACCCTACCTGGATGAGCTCTCTAAACTTTCCTTTGCTTTTCATTAGCTTTTTGGCGTTTGAAAAGAGATAAACACCCATGCTCACGAACAATACTTGTCCAAGTAAGTATCTAAGACCAAAGGCAAGATGGTCCGACGACATCACCACAGTGGCCGAGAATATGTGGATGAGGGAGACTTCCTGTCGATCAGGATGGAAGAAACTGGGGGAGGCATATGTCCATAGTTGAAGAAGAAGAAGACTTGTCTAAGTAAATTCTCTTTGGAATTCATGCCTAAATAAAATTATTATAAGCCATAGTCTTTCTATACTCGAGAATACGGCACATGGAACCACAGATGTATTTATTTCCTTTCTGTAATGAACGAAAAAGTCAATAAAAAGTAAATTATTTTATCGAATTTCCCATTTAGGCTTAATTAACGACCCGCCCCATTTAATATTTAAGCTAAGTTTAAAAATAGAACGGCTCTATTTCCTCAAATGGTACCGCTAACCGCTACGCAGCACGTCACGCCATAAACAATACTTGGTACAATAGTAAAAAATGGAATTCCGTAAAAATAATGGCCGGCAATAATTTCCCTTGGACAAAAAAAAAGAAAAAACACTACACGCAAGAAACTAATTCAATTTACCTGTATCGGGACGGTGTTCACGAAAGCACCTCTCTCCCGCACACACGTACCGAAACACGCCAGCCCCACCGCACTGCCGCTTTTCACATTAAAAATTCAATACAGAAAAAGAAAGAATACAATAAAACACACACAATCTACCCATCTAGTACTGGCACACTGTATGCACTGGCTGGTTTTTGTGTTGAAAAGAAAAATAAAGTTTTAGAATGTAGGATGTGATCACAGGTTCAAATTTCGAATTTCATCGTTCGCCGCTTCGGCGCTCGGTGCGCCTCGCCAGGCGTCACGTCACTACTGGCTGTGGGGCGGCCGCGCGCATGCGTAGTCCTGCTGCCGGGTCGGATGCGATACTCACGGTCCGACTGGGGTATTGTAAAATGTAAAATGCTACGTTGTAAATACAGTAGTAGTAACCATCGTAATCTTCCGAATTGTGATTTTGGGTTTTACTGCGTGGTGTTTATATGACGGGGCTTGAGTTTCCTGAAATGGGTATAGGCACTTTATTATATTGGTTGTTGGTCTGTTCCAAGGATTCTAATCAATTAAAATATGAGGACTTTTTCTTATTTCATGCGTTCTTGTTCCGGCTGAGCTCTCGCGCACGAGGGCCCGGGACAACTAAAAATTACTAGTCATTATTGCTCCTCAAATAAAAAAATAACCATCTTAGCGTTAATGTCCCGGTTGTGCTCTCAAGAACGAGGGCCCGGGGTCCGCCTTGACCATAATCCAATTTTATCAAATCAGGTAATTACAGTGGAGCGACTTCCATCTGACCTTCGTGTCCCTGCTACCAGTGAACCTGACCAGATTGGATCATGTGCCGGTTTTATCACGATGTTTTCTCTCACCGTAAGAGCATCGGTTAGTATTCAACTAATGTACCTACATAACTCAGAAAAGAGTCATTGGTACATAGCGGCAGTGGGATTAGAACCCGGTACCTGTCACTTACGAGTCGGATATCTTAACCACTAGGACAGGCCACCGACGCTTAATAAACTAATATATATACATAGCATAAAACAACTTTGCGCCGTCTTTATTTATGTACGCCTAGATCTTTTAAACATATAAACTAAAAATAAATATAAGCAACTCACACAGCGCCATCTAGCCCCAAAGCTTATGTTATGGGTGCTAGATAACAGATAAACTACTTGTATATTTTTAAATACATACTTATTAATAAAATAAAATAAATAAATATTCGTGGTGCCTGTGTGTATTGGTCCACGAATATTTATTTTATACTTATTATTGTATATTAAACCTAACTAATATTAAACCTAACTAATATTAAAATTCATCCCGGGAATTGAACCCTTTGTGTGGCAGACCGGCATGTCAACCAACTGAACCACTCGGGTCGTCATCGTCGTATCACTGATGTTATGTAGTATCTTGTAATAATTTCGTGATACTTCGTTTAGCCATAGTCAGTACTCGACTACCCTCCATTCCAACCGAATTAGACTGTGTATCCCCACCTTTACTTCAGCACATTTCATTTTGTAATGAACTGAAACTGGCCCTCACCGAATTCCTACCTTACCACCTTACGTTAAAGTCCATTTTCCTCCACGTGAATACAATAAAAGGGTGAGAACCTACTTGAAAAGTATTGTTTGTCTCCCTTACTCCCTTGGATTTGAATTTTAATTGAGCCAAAGTATGATGACTAGTGTTTACCCATTGAGTATTTGTACGTCTGTGTATAACACGGGTCGACCTACTAAGCTATGCTATAAGGCTCTATTTTCTATGCTTATCTAATTCAGCTTCAGAGCTGAATAATTTATCCAAAATAGTATTTGATTGCCAATACTACTTGTAGTTACCACTTACCATCAGGTGGGCTGTCTGCTCGCTTGTCCCTGAGTAGCATAAAAAAACTTAACTTTACATTTTCCTGAAAGCATACGAGGTCGTGTGGTGTCCGACAGAGTAGAATAGCACCAACCCCTTACACTCGTGGGTGTCGTACAAGGCAACTAATGTTTTCGAGCCTAAACTTCTACAGTCTCCATAGGATGGAAAATGGGCAACAACGTTTTCCATTGTTATATAACACTGCGATCTCTAACCCGCCTGCTAAGCGTGGAAATTATGGCAATAACCTCCCCTTCTGCTACGGGCTGTAATGATGGCTTAACTTTACATTCTTTAATACTTTCAGCAGGTGGTAGAACTCTGTTGAGCCTGAGGAGTCCGCCTGGGTGAGTACCACTGCCTTATCTATTTCTGCCGCCAGGCAACAATGTTTTTATTGTAGATGTTAAGGGCGATAGTTACCGCTTACCATCAGCTGGGCTATGTGCTCGTTTGATAATGCGTAAAATAAAAAAAAAAACACATTTTCTTGAAAGCCTATAAAGCCATACATGGCATAACATTTGTTGACCAGAATATGTAGTTTAGGGGTTGGCGGCATGTTAGTTCCTATTTATGGTAAGTAATCAAGAGGTACCGGGTTCGAATCCCACCGTGGCCATGTGCCAATTACTTTTTTATGAGTGCGTTTTGTATAATATAGGGAACAAGTTATGCACATTAGTTGAATGAATACTAACCGATGCTCTTAAGGTGAGGGAGAACATCGTGATGAAACCTGCACATTCAGTCGCCTGAATGTGTAACCATGATCCAATCTGGTCAGGCTCCCCTTGTAGCAGGGTCACGGAGGTCAGATGGCAGTCGCTCCACTGTAATTACCTGATCTGCCAAATCCTGGATAATGGTCAAGGCGGACCCCGGGCCCTCGTGTGCGAGAGCACGACCGGGACATTAACGCCAAGATGATTATTATTAGTATTTGATTTCCAACCAAACAAACAACTGTTTACGTAATATTTACATACAGCTACTTATTGCTAGCTAGTGGACTCGGCGCGACTTCGTTCGCTTACACCTACTTTACACCTACCTACCTCTTGAATCACTCTATTTATTGTTGAAAACCGCATTAAAATCCGTTGCGTAGTTTAAAAGATCTAAGCATACATAGATACATATAGGGACAGACGGCGGGAAACGACTTTGTTTTATACTCTGTATAGACTAATCAATTGAGACATGTATATTAATTAGTTTGCTTCAAGTTAATTACATATCAACCTAACAGTTTGTGTTTGCAGTGCCTTTTGAAAGGTATGCTAAGATTTGCTATTAATAATGGATCACAACATTAACAATCAACACTGACAACGCATACATTACAACACTTGAGTTATAATTTATCTAGATGATGATGATTAATAATGAAGCTTTAACCATTTGATGCATGAATTATTAAAGTCATTTTGACGACCTGAGTGGCTCAGTGGTCAACATGCCGGTCTGCCACGCAAGAGGTCCCGGGTTCGATTCCCGGCCGGGCAGAAATTGAAATGATGAATTTTAATTTCTGTTACGGGTCTGGGTGTTCTATGTATAATATAAGTATGTATTAGAAAAAGTATTTAAGTAATATATCAGTAATCTAGTACCCATAGCACAAGCTTTGCTTAGTTTGGGGCTAGATGGCGCTGTGTGAATTTGTCCACGATTATTTATTTATTTATTATTTTATATAATAAAAAAATATACCTTAAAGCTATCATCATCATCTTGGCATTAATATCCCGGCTGTGCTGTCGCACGCAAGGACCCGGGATGCAGGATTAGGCAGATCAGGATACTACAGTGGAGCAACTGCTGTCTGACTTCTGCAACCCTGTTAATAGGGGAAACTGATCATGGTTACACATTCAGACGCCTGAATGTGTAGGTTTTATCATGATGTTTTCCCTCACCGTTACAGCTTCGGTCAGTCTTCAACTAATGTACATAACTCAGAAAAGAGTCATTGGTACATGGTGGCAGTGGGATTCGAACCCGGCACCTCACGCATTGCGAGTGAGATACCGTTACCACTAGGCCACCGACGCTCCAGAACGAATACAAAATATTTTTATAATTATCTTAATTCGTAAGAAAATATCCAAATAAAAGAATAGCTTATATCTATATTAAAAGTTTTTAATATACCCATATAAGGTTACATATGCTCTCAGGAAAATTGAAAGTTATATATTTCCTGGAAGGGTAAGGGGTTAATTAAAAAGAAATATTGACAGAGGCGAAAAAATCTAAATTATAAAATAATATTTACAAATAAAAACCTTGCCCCAAGGCTCTTGTAGAAGGAATTGTTCACAAAAGACTGACCCCAGTGTCTCGCTATATCGCGAGACTAAATAAATAAAATAATTTTATCTTTTGCATTTTGATGAAAAAAGTATTGGAGGAGCAATGACTGGCAAATTGGCAATTGTGGTGGTTTCTTTTTTCCTTCTTTTTTGCGGTATTCACGCGTATTGAACCCAACTACTGAGTACTAGGAGGTTGATTAAATTTAGGAATATTGCCATTGCCGTTTCCAAGAAATCGAAGGGCGAACAAAACGCCATAACTACGCTTCTGGTCAAACCATTTTTTCAATCCGGAGGTTTTAGGCCCGCTGAATATGAACCTCAACTCATTTCCAATTAAAGGACCTAAAATTCGTGGTTTTGATCATAACGGCAAAATTACTCTTTACTCTTGGGTGTCGTACAAGGCGACTATTGTTTTTGAGACAAAAGATCAAGAGTCTCCATAGGCTGTAAATGGGCGACAGCTTTTTCGATTTAATTTTATAACACTGCGATCTCTAGTCCGCCTGCCAAACGTAGACATTATGGCAATAACTTTCTCATTCGTGGGAGAGGCCCCTGGTCCTGCAATTGACTGTTATGGGCTATGATGATGACGATGATTCCTTTTGTTCGAAAGCTCCTCATATTTGAATAGTTTCGTCATTTTCGCCAAACAAAGGTATACTTTTATTAATTATAAGAGAATTTCAGCTGTTCATTAAGTATCTAACAAGTGCTCATTAAGATCGACAAGCAACAAAGAATTCTTATAATTAGGAAAAACGACTTTATATTGAGACTTGATTAATATAATATGTAGGTACTACCTACTTACTTATAGCTAAAATGTTACCTAACATTATGCTAGGGCCTTCAAAAAAAGTTTCTTGTATGCTACGCTTTGCTTGTTTGTTTCAGTTAGTTAACATCCGGTAACAACCGGTCTGCAACGCAGACATCCCGGGTTCGATTCCCGACCTGGCAGAAATTGAAATTATGAATTGTTATTTCTGTTACGTGTCCTATGTATAATAAATATATAAGTAGTTTATCAGTTGTCTGGTACCCATAACACAGCTTTGCGTACTTTGGGGCTAGATGGCGCTGTGAGATTTGTCCAAGCATATTAATATTTGTTTTTATAGCGTGCAGATAGACAGACAGAGGAGGCTTAGTAATAGGGTTCCTTTTTACCCTTAGGGTACTTATGGAACCGTAAAAAATATAGTAACCCTAAGGAATAAAAATAATGACTATGTGGGTAGGTATAAGGTGTAAAGCAACTGCGGATATAATAATGTAATAAATCGGTTACATGAAAATTATAAAATTACCTGACCGACAAATTTTCAATTCATTACAATTCTTTGATGTACATCATCATCATCATCACAGCCCGTAGCAGTCCACTGCAGGACTTTGGGCCTCTCCCACGAAAGGGGAGGTTATTGCCATATTCTCCACGCTTGGCAGGCGGATTGGAGATCGCAGTGTTTAAATATATCAAAGGAAAATGCTGCTGCCCAATTCCCAGACTAAAGCCCCAATTCAAAGACGAAAACATTAGTCGCCTTGTACGACACCCATGAGTGTAAGGGGATGGTGCTATTCTACTCTGCTGGACACCACACTAAGCCAATAATAACTTAGTTTCACGAAAATAACAAAACTTCCATAATTTCCACGATACGAAATGGCAATTTCATGATTAAGCATTAATTCTAACATCACACTAGCGCAAGGGTAAACAGTTTAGTAAAATCATTCTAGTTCCAAGGAACATGGGAAACATTTTAACGACTCCTGTTAGCCTATATCCTAGCTCTAATCATGCGATACTCACTGTTCTCAGCGATATCGAACTAGATTCTCTACGTGAAGACTTAGACATAGACAGCACTTCATTCGGTTCCACATTACTACATACGTACGAGTATATTAGATAAGTGTATTTAAGTATGTACTCGATTGGTTTACACTATATACATGTAAATCTAGATTAGTAAGTAATAGGTAATTCAGTGTATGACTTGTGTTTGTGACTAATTCACACCGTTTACATGTAAATTTAGTATGTATTTTTGACTGTATATTTACTGTGTATCTGACTGTAATTGTAATGAATAATGGGATTTTTAATGCCCGCTATTAAACTTTTTTATTATTATTAATACATTCTTAACCTAAGGTGAATAGACACAGTGAATTATAATGATTGAGAATTACGTAAGACCAGCCAGCGATGTAACGGAAACCTAAATGGACCAATTTCAACATAATGCTCGGAGGGCTCATGCCTATCACAGTGCTGGTTTTCAGCATATCACGCGCGTTACGCAAACGGTTAAAAATATGATTTAAAGAATATAAATCTGAAGCGATTTCTGGACTTGGACTTTGATAGAACTCGTGGGGCACCACCGAGTTGAACTCCTGAAAATGATAGCTTTTGTGAGAGCTTTCGAGTTAAGCGGTAGCTCTCCATGCATTTGCTTTTATGTACCCTAAAATCATCTTTTTTCTTATTCTACGCAGTGACAAACGAGTAGACAGTCCATCTGCGTTAAGCGTATAACATGACCATTCGTGCATTTAGATTGCAAGAATCTAACTAACCGTGGCTTTTACGGTGAGGGAAAATATTGTGATGGAACCTGCACATTTAGGTGTCTGAATGTGTAACCATGATCCAATATGATCATGTTCCCCTGGTAGCAGGGTCACGAAGGTCAGATGGCAGTCGCTCCATTATAATTATCTGATCTGCCAAATCCTGGATCATCGTCAAGGCGGACCCCGGGCCCTCGTGAGCGAGGGCACAACCGGGACGTTAAGACTAAGATGATTTTTTTATCTGTTCGCCGTGTATAATACATACAGTGCAGTCTTACGATATCTCTTAACAGTAAGTTAGGGGGGTAAGCGGTACATTAGGAATTGCAGCTACCTCGCGTAGAGTTTGTTCCTGATCAGTGAACAAGAACACCTGAACTGCCAGACCAACAATCTATAAAAATAAATTAGATTAATCCAAAACATGTTTACTAAACTATCAGATTAATGTTGAAAAGTGGGAAAGCATACGTTAATGTTAATTTACACAATGAATAAATAAATGGGTCACTTGAACATTTACACATAAATAGCTCTCAAAGAAAAAAAAATTCATAACAAGTTCTTCGCGCGTAGTACTCATCAAGACCGCTTCAAAGAGTCAATTTTTGCATTTGCAATAGTTCCTAAGGTCACCTTCCATCATCATCATCAGACCTTGAATATCACCAAGGGTATATTACCCATCAAGACCATTCCAAAGAGCCCAAACACGGTGGTGTTATCTTGTTTTATCCTGCGTTCATTAGTTCCCATGACAACCTTTCGACTCCATCATCAGACCAGCTCCATGGTACCTAATTTGGTAACGTATCATGTATTGTCATCAAAGTTACATAGTTATACAAAATTTCAGCTCAATTAAACACAGGGAAGTGGGTCAAATCAGGCTTGCAAGATTTGTCCCGAACATACATAGTTACATATAAACTTTGCAAGTTAAATAAAAGCTTGCAAAAAACATTTGTATTTGCCACAATCACTTGGACAACCTGCCAACAAAACCTAGGTAATTTAATAAAAATAATGAAAAAAAAAACCTGTCCGTCCGCGCCACCTCCGTGTCCTGTGAGTAAGGTATTGCCACTCATTATAACCGTAATTTCCCCCGGGCACTGGGAAAGTGGCGCGTTTTGCGTAATTACCACCGGGGAAATAATACGCGCTGGTAGCTTCAGAGTTGTGATTATAGACCATTTTTGACTGGACGATCAAAAGGACTGGTATACAAATTCTAGTTGTATTTTATAAGCAACGACGAGAAATGAGGGCTGTTGTAAGTTTGATGTGTGTATCTGTGTATATGTGCTTTGTGTATATGTCTGTGGCATCGTAGCTCCCGAACGAATGGACCGATTTGGGTGCGGTTTTCTCTATCTGAAAGCCGTTTAATTGAGATAGTTCATAGCTTGGTTTTATTAAAATCGGTTCTGTAGGTTAGAAAATATTTGAGTTTATGTGACACCCGCCCATGAGTGTAAGGGGTTACTCATGGGCGGGTGTCGTACAAGACGATTAATGTTTTCGAGGGTCTAGAGTCTCCATAGGCTGGCTCCGACTTTATCTGTCATTCGTAGGTTACTCGTCGTGAGAAGCAACATAAATGTAATAAATTGATAATTAAATGTTTTAGTAAATGTCGTGAAAACGTATAGTTAATTTGTCTGTCTGTTTTATAGGTACAAAATCCCAGCAAACACAAAATTTCAAAAACTTTTTTACAAAGGTTTTTACGGGGTCAGCAACGCGTGGGTGATTCCCCCGGTATTTCAAATGACCATAGGCTGCGGTGACTGCTTACCATCAGGCAGGCCGGAAGCTTATTTGCCACCTTAGTGGTATAAAATAAATACAGTTTAATTTACGACTCACCAAACACTTCCAATTCCCAAAACCAACTAAATTACTGTTTCACACAAAATGTGACACTACCAGCGCCACACAGAAAAGTTTTAAATAAAATCACTGTCTCAAACGTAGCGAGAATTATGTGTCCAATAAAATGTCTCCGGCAAAAATTTACAGTTTCCATTTCAATGCAACTGCAATGCTCTTGAACACTCGTAGGTTAAAAGGATTCCTTTCTGGCTTTATGCCTTGTTATTTCATTGTTTCCAACATCCCTAGGGAACCGTTGGAGTTGTAGCTTTCTCGTATTATTTTCTAGAGATTCCCGTTCTTATTTATTTCTCTTATTTCTTTCAAATTGGTTACAGATGCTGCTAATGGCCGTTTCAGTAGAAATTAAATTACGAAGAGAATGTATACTGTAACAACAACTCTATACAAATGATACAATGTCATACAAAAAGAACATTAGATGACCAAGGCCACCAAAGACAATAGCAGTGGTTATGTAGTGCTATTTGACAACTTATAGCCCTCCCTTTTTAGACACATTATATGCACCATTAAAAAAGGAAACTAAATATAGATTGTGACTTCAGCTGTGAGTAGGCTCCTTATATGCCTCAAATATCTTTGAACAAAAGGTACCAACGTGTGTGTGTATGTTTGCGTGCGTGCGTTATTCATCACACGTGAGAAAAAACCAATACAATCAACAATTCGTACAATTCGGATGTGGAATGAGCTCCCAGCCACAGTGTTTCCTTTGGACTATGACATGGGATCGTTCAAGAGGTATATTAGAGGTTTCATTAAAGGCGGGCAACGCATTGGTAGCACCCCTGGTGATGCTGATGTCCATAGGCGGCGGTGACCACTTTCCATCAGGTGGCCCGCATGCCTGTTTGTCTGCCGAATAACATAAAAAAAAAACATATATTGATCAGTCCGACAAAAATGGTGCGCCGCGAACACATCTCAAAGATTTGTATACAAATAGGTATGTATGGGCGAAAAAAATGCTAATAATGTTAACAAAAGCCTGATAATTTATGAATGAAATTCTCCAACCCATACAATCCTACCAGATGACCTATCTCGGAAATAGCTTAGCACGCTAAAGTTTCGATTGGCTCGTCGTAGTTTTAAAAAGTATTCAGCGTTTCCTATCCACCTCGGTCTAATAGTGGAGCAGAATTCCACGAAAATGAGACTTTAGAGAAGTAATTGTAACAAATCGTTATTGCGGCAAATAGTAGGTAACACTTCTAATCAATATACTAAAAATACCTATTATACCTAAATATACTAAAAATAACTTAGGCGCTTATGGTGCGAAAGGTCCCATTTTTTGTTTTTTTCCTAAATATCTCGAAAACAGTGCGTCCTATGGGAATATGGTCCATGACTAAATTACTCTAAATATAAAATTCTCTACAAATTTTGCTTCACACCGCTTACGAGCAACACACTCTCGGCGGTAGAAAAAATACCCTTTTCTAAGTCTGATGCTGATATTAGAGCAGTATACTGCTATAGTTCATGCCAAATAGATTGACAATAGCGTGTCTTGATCTCTCGGTCAAGAGTCAGCAATATCTCATGAAATATATATTAAAACTGTTATAGACTGTCCTATTTCATAAGATTGTAATGAATAATTACCACTAAGCTGTGACCACTTACAAATTAGTTCGAGAGATCAATTTCCGCAATTGCCAATCCATTTTGCTTGGACAGTAAAGCAGTAGAGTGCTAGAGGCCATTGACGAAAATGATTCGCATGAAGCACCGATTTCATGGTGCCTCAATAGAATATTATAAAAATAATTGTGTTGGCGTTAATGTTTCGGTTAAGCTGTTGCGCACGACGGCCAGGGGACCGACCACCTTGACCAAGATCCAGGATTTGATAGATCGAATAATTACAGTGGAGCGACTGCCATCTGGCCTCGGTGACTCTGCTACCAGGGGAACCTGACCAGATTGGATCATGGTTACATATACAGTCGCCTGAATGTGCAGCTTTCATCACAATGTTTTCCCTCATCGTATAAGAACATCGGTTAGCATTCAGTTAAGAGTCATTGGTACATGGCCGCAGTGGGATTCGAACCCGGTTACTCTCGCTTACGAGTCGGATACCTGAACCACTCGGCCACCGAAGCTCCTAAAATGCCTAAATAAAAAGTTGGTTTTATTATCGTATCCTGAGCCGAAGAAAGCGCAGGAGCAAGATAGTAATTCATAACATTACCTAACCGTAATACATACAACCTGTTTATACAGACCTAAACGAGTCATATTTTATTCATGAATAGCCTGTTTCAAAATGCAGCTTAATGGCATAAATATGAAGGTAGGAGCATTAGCGTAAGATGTATCTATGGGAAATATTTCACTAAGTGTCTAATGATTTTATTGTAGTTGAGGGAACGTCTTCATATTTGTCATAAATTGTATCTTATGCGTGAATGTAATACATGCCTATTAGCGTGTATCCTTTTGACATACAAGTATTTGCAACTTTATTGGCTAAATGGCATTTGTTGATAACATTTTTTAATTCATATTTACTACATTTAATACATACACACTTAAGTTACGCAATTTTGAATACACTCCTAGGACGTAGGTATACATTACATTTTGACTACTCATCGAATTAACGAATTTATTTTATTTTATAATTTATTCTCGGGTAACGGACTACACACAAGTAACATAGCATACAAGTTGTAAACTAATTAAACTAATACAAAAACATAGCATTCTATAGAATAATAAACTAACATATACAAATAATCTTTTGTAAATCTTAAAAACTACATGCACAACTAAATCAGAACTTTAGTTCAATTTAATGAATCAGTGAAACGATTATACAAAATATTTAAGTGAAAACTACATAACCCTACAGCAATTCTGACTACCACACACCAGCGACTTAAACTGCGCATTCTGTTAATTGAAATCTGTTTGTGTAAGCTACGAAAGACAATATATTTGTGGAAGCACAATCTTGACTTCAAGGGCCCAAGTTTAATTCACATTTTATGATAGCTTTGTTCTATTATATACTTAGGTACTTACACGCACACGCAGGCAAATTGTACGGATTCGTAGTCGACTAATTGTAATATAGTAAAAAAAAAATCATCTTAGCGTTAATGTCCCGGTTGTGCTCTCGAGAACGAGGGCCCGGGGTCCGCCTTGACCAAGATCCAGGATTTGGCAGGTCAGGTAATTACAGTGGAGCGACTGCCATCTGACCTCCATGACCCTGCTGCCAGGGGAACATGACCAGATTGGATCATGGTTACACATCCAGTCGCATGAATGTGCAGGTTTCATCACGATGTTTTCTCTCACCTAATAAAAGCAACGGTTAGTATTCAACTAATGTACATAACTCAGAAAACTGTCATTGGTACATGGCCGGAGCGGGATTCGAATCCGGGACCCCTGGCTCACGAGTCGAATACTGTAACCGCTCGGCCACCGACGCTCTGTAATATAGTAACGCTCTGTAATTGTAATATAGTAGATTACTGTTAAAATAACGTTTTTTATTGCCTAGGGAGGGACGGTCCACCTGATGGAGAGTGGCCACTATCATCCAGGACATCTGCAGCCTAAGGGGAGCGGATACGGCACCGGCCTTTCAGGTATCTGTAGACATGCCTTTTGAAGAACCCCATGTTGTAGTGCAGAGGAAATACTTCGGGAGAGAGTTCATTCCACAACTTACACGTGCGCGGTAAAAAGGCTCGTGCTGCCCGTATATTAGTTGGTTGCCAGGCATCTAGATGGTGGTGGATGACATTAGTCCCATCGTCGGAGGGTGCGGTAGGGGAAATGTGACGGTAAGTAAGTAAGTAAGTAAAAACTTTATTGCAACAACATAGCCTGTGGGCCAGTTTATCCTTTTCAGATATACAATAGTTAGATATGCTTACACTAGAACAACATATACAGTTAACTTAATTAGTTAAATAAACTATGATCATGTACAAGAGCTAACAAAACACCATTTATGTTACTATAACTATAGGTATGCACCTAAATGAAAAACATGCCATACTTACGTAACGACACAGAGAAAGATGGCACTAAGTTCAATAGTTCTTCGGAACAATCCCCGTTGTACAGACGGAAGAGAACACACAGAGAGCGAACGTGATTCCCTTAATCATGGACAAAACGTACGTACCTAGCTCGGCGTTGAATGAAATCAAGTGAAGGAAGTGTTGATGAATTATCTTTGTGGCCACAACGACGAACGTAATGGCGCGTCTTAGGGTCATAGGGCAGAAAAATTATTGGCATCTCGCAGTGGAGCTGTACGTAATGATGATGAACCTATGTGAAGCCAACATTGCCTGATCTGCCAAATCCTGGATAGTGGTCTAAGCAGACCCCGGTCCTCGCGCGCGGGATATTGGGGCCAAAATTAGAATTAATTTTTATTTAACATAATCTTCGTCAACCTATGTAGTACGTAACGTTGTTATATTGAAGTCTAAGTCTCAATACCGGGGTATGTTAGAGTCTGTTGTAGACTGGTACTGATACTTAGAGACAGACTGTAAAATGATTTTCGTGGCGAGCCTTTTACATTTTTTTTATTTTTCTATTTTAAGTAAAAAATATCTAACAAGCCCATTAAAAATATGTTTTAAAAGTCAGTTAACAGCAACGGAACAACAACCAGACCAGAGACGTGGGCTGGTCACTCATTACTAAATGTGAGATGCAGTAAGAAATATAGTTTCAAACACAGGTAGTTTCCATCAATTGCAAGGACCATATAAATTATGCATCTTTAATTGGCAAAAGTAACTTTCTGCTGTTCTCTGCGAAAGTGGGCTATTATTCGCGATACAGTCTTCCTAACCTAAAGAAGTTCATGTAAAGTGGTGGAAACTACCTGGGATCTAATCCTCATTTCATCCTGAGTTTCATGCTTGTTAATGTTGTGTCATTTCTCCAATAACGACGTCAACTGCAACTGCCTTAGTCTAGGTTAATGTTTGAGGTGTCCCTGACCACGTTTAAACTTATAAAATCAATAAATGGCAATAGCATGTGATAGAGGCAAATTCACTATATACGCTTATTTAAGTTTCAAGTGATTTTTTATACGTCAACCCGTTTATAATCATAATACATCTTGCCATGAAATGCTTCCCGCGGTACCTAAATGGGAAGGATTTGTAGGGGACAGACATGTTATTTTTTATAATCAATAAAAAAATAAGTAAAAGTCGCAGGTTAGTGATATTTGGTCAATTAGTTTGTAATAAAATTTGCATGTAAACGATACAAAAATTAAGGCAATAGGGCAACAACAAGCTTTTGGCAGAAACGTTCGGACCAGCTAAGTGTAAATTACAGGTTAATTTATATACTAATATCATAAAGAAAAAAGATTTGATTGTTAGTACGAGTACAGTACAGGGAAGATACATCATATAACAATGTAAAGGAAAATGGAGTTTCAATTTCACGTCCATTAAAGAGATCTAGGGTTCTTGAATACTCGTTATGGTGCCCTAACATTGGCCCATAAGCATTCACCGACATAATAAGGCATCGATGATTGATATCATCCTTGTGGAAGGCTATCGTCTCTCCCATTTAAAATATGGAAATTAAGCTATTTGTTCACGCGATCGGGCTCTCAAAGGGGACGTCCTGGGTAAGGCATTCATTTCATAAGAAAAATGTTCCTATAACTCTGCTCTAGAGTACAATTTATACCGAATTTCTTTATCAATCCGTCAAATTGAGGAGTACCAAGAGTAGCTGTGTGGGTACTGCCATCGTAGCAAAGTAATTTCAGTTGTTGCATTTCGTTTTGAAGATTAATAATGAGGAACCTGAGGTTCTGCGTAAACATGGTATACTTACCTATCAGACTATCGTCATTTCAGCTACAGATCACTGCAGGGTCACTGCTGGGTTTATACCTTTCCTTCCTCGGCTATGCCTATTGCATCCGCCGGCTCAATTACGTTGTCTGTTCATCTCTAAGAGCGCTGTCCTACGTTTCGATTTCCCGTACTTGGGCACCACTTGAGGACCTATCCGACATAGACACCCTATGGACGGCTATAAATCTTACCATCAGGTGGCCCACTTGCCCGTTTGCCTCAGTCAAGTATTTATAAAAATAAATATTGTGCAATCTCGAATTCCCAGTGAATGAAAGCGGGATGAAACTGCAAAGTCATCATCATCATCTTGGCGTTAAATCCCGGTTGCGCTTCCGGGCAACGCGCGGATGAAACTGCAAAGTAACTTACAATATTTAAAAGAAAATCTCATCAATTTCAAATTACCGGGACAAGTTTAAAGCTCAGAAAGAAACCTCGTAACGCAACTATCATCAACTTTTCAGCTTTACCGGCGAGAAGTAAAAACTGTCGTTCACACGTTTTCTGTTAAAACCGAAGATAAAAACTTTTTTACGACCCGTCAGTTGCTTTCACACAGAAGTGGAAGTAATAAAATCTAATGTTAAGGCTTGAGTAGATATGAGGACTATCCGAGGATCTAATGTAGTTGCTATACTGTTTCGAAGAAAGGTTGTGTTTGTTCTTCATCAAGTAAATTTTCAAAAACAAAATTGGATCTGGCTCCCCACGATTCATATGTTGTGGATCCTCCAGCTATTCACATGAGAGGCCTATAAGAAACCTATAAGCTGCTAACATTGGAAAAGCTTTCTGTTTGTTCAGGCACTATAGTATGTAGCAATGGACCATCTAATTTACGTAAATAATATATTATTGCTTGGAAAAAATATTCTGAGAGTAAGGCGCTAATTGAGAGCGGTCGTGCAACCTTGGTCGTAAGGCGGAGGTCGCCCGACCTTTCCAATTCGTACAGCGTTTAGTAGTGTTGCCGTACTTGAATTTCTAATTCTGCGTTCTAACGTAAGAAATACATTTTCAAATCTACGCGGACGAATTCGCTAGCAAGACTAGTACCTATCTAAATAATATAAATACTAATACCTATTGTAAAAAAGTGAAATCTGTACTCAGACAGAGCATAAAACTCAAAGTACAATATAAGAAGCCAGGTTATAAAAATGGAGAGTTACTTCAAACATTCTCAAAGAACATTTTAATCCTGAAATCGTCTCGCCAACGACGGCTGGATGTCTTTCAACCTTCTCTTTTGATACCTCGCTTTTATTATCATTACAATTGCGTATTACTTAATGGAAAATTTAATGCGAAAGAAACTTGAGCTTATAAAACTCAAGATCCATTTACGGTAAGGGTTCTTGGACTCTTGGACTGTTAACGTTATGGCCGTGTTAAAAATTAATGCACTCGTACTTTTTAAGCGCGAATTTTGTTCGCAATAAACCCTAATACCTTATTAACAGAGTTATATTTTGAGGGTTAAGAGGAGTCTATATGGATTTCATCATAATCCTGGTAGAGCTCTCCAGAATCCAGGATTTGCAGAGACTGCCTTCTGACCTACATGACCCTGTTAAGGCTAGTTTCTCCTGACCGCGCCTTTTGCAAACGTAGTTTGATAATAGTTTCAATATTACGCTATTAAAGCCAATGAAATTTTGTGTAGGTAGGTGATCTGGAAACCAATATCTACTTGTGGTTTCAAAATTACATTTGATATAAAATTTGGAAATCTTAAATCCCGTGTAACTTTGAAACGATATATTCTAAAGAAAATTTAGTATATTAGTAATAAAGCATAGATATTGGTTTCTCGATCATGCCCACAAAATATCATGGGCTTTGATAGGGTAATACTGAAAATGTGATCTTACAGTTTTGTATGAAGCGTCGCCCACGGGGCCTCTTTCCTGATACCGGTAGATTGAGGCACCTATTTTTCGGTGGAGCCCGCGAGATATAATATGTATCTATATCGAGCAAGAGGCCCACATTGACAGCTATATAGATACAGTGGAGCGACTGCCATCTGACCTCTGTGACCCTGCCATTTGGGGGAAACTGATCAAATTGGATCATGGTTATACATTCAATCGCCTGAATGTAAAGGTTTCTGTTATGTATTTTTGCTAATAAACAATTCATGTTTCTACATTATCAAAATTACCTGTAGGACTGCTCGATAAGGCCTTCTTTTCAACCTTCTACACTGTCCCTAGATATAAATTACCAAGTTATTTCTTCGTGAATAAAAACGAACCATCAATAGGTACATTTTAAGAACAAGGCGTCTCAAAACAGCTAGGAAAGAAAAAAAACATTTGTGAACAAAAAAAAGAAATATTTCATTCCAGCCTTCATAAAGATCGTTAATTAGCGACAGTTTCAATTGAAACAAATGACTCTCAATTGCCTCATTACTGCAAACGCACAAAAATATATTCGCGTAGACATTCATTAATTAGGGCTTTTAGTAATTAAAACCGAAGCTTTCACCTAGACACCTAAATTTACAATTAGGCACTCATAAATACTAATTAGGTACTAATATTTTATTTCAGGTTTCAGGTCGCTTGATAAATTGAAAATAAATTGAATTTAATTTATTTCAAAAAAATGCGCATTTAAAATGTAGGTACATAAAAATAGTCATCTCGACGTTAATGTTTCGAAATGCTGTCGCGCACGAGACCATGTTCCATAATTAGGCAGATCGGGTAATTACAGTGGAGCAACTGCCGTCTGACCTCCGTGACCCTGCTACCAGGGGAACCTGATCAGATTGGATAATTAAAATGTAGGTAAATACAATGATAAAAAGTATGTAGACATATTTTTGGTACTTAATTGGATGCGAAGGTCGACTGCTGGGATTGAGCCTCCTCCACTTCAGTGGAGGGCATTGCCATAACTTCCACGCTTGGTAGACGGGTTGGAAATACTTAACAGAAAACGTGATTGCTTATTTTTAACCCCCGATAAAAATAGAGGGCTGTTCTAAGTTTGACGTGTGTATCTGTGTCTCTGTCTATCTGAGCGTCTGTCTGTGGCATCGGAGCTCCCTAACAGATGGGCCGATTCGGACGCTTTATTTGAAGCTAGTTTAATCGACATGGTTCTTAGCTTTGTTTCATTAATGTTAATGTTTGTATCTAAATTATCGAATAAAACCTTTGTTCTTTGATTTTCCTGCGAAATCATACCTATAATATTTCATATCAAATTCTCTAAAGCTTCCCTTGAGATAGACATACTACAAATCGCTGCTGTCTGATGTGAGTATTAGATAGTCCACACAAAGCCCCAGGTTGTTTGTAAATGCCTAAGCTAGGGTTCAAGAGATATACATTTACGCTTTATCATGATTTGTTCTTATCTTGTTAAGGGAAGGTTGTTGCCATAATATCCACGCTTGGCAGGTTTGGAAGATATAAGAAGGAAGGTGACTAATATTTTCCGAAAAACCAGAAAATTTGTAAAATAGTGCGATCCACAATCCAACAAAACCAGAGTCAATAAAAAAGGTAAACACATCGACCCTGCACCTACTAAGATAAATTTATCGTCCTAATTTGGAATAGGATGCCTTTTAACGGATAGTGTGTGAACAGCCCTTGCCCTTTGGCGGTTCTAGAACAAATGGAACAACTAACGGGAAACACAAGTAGGGTTGCCAGATTTACTTGCGTGAAATCCGGGGCAATAAATATACAATAGTTCAAAAAGATATTGCAACAACCACAAAAATCTTACAGCATACATTTATTCTAAAGGCTTGCATGTTTCAAATATGTAGAATAGAAAACAAGCTTGAGGCATTTCATCTTAGTCCCCACAGTGACAACGCACCTGCGGTCTGCATGTTTTTGTTGCATGCAACCTAAATGCGTGGATCGTAGATGTTATGGGCGACAGTTACCGCTTACCATCTGGTTGACTGTCTGCTCGTTTGTCATTGGCTAAAATAGGCTTACTTCGCACGTCGCGAGGATGCCGAAGACCGGGCAAAGTGAAGAAGAATGAGTAAGAGAGCGAGATGCTGAGAGAAGAAGACGACGATGAAGATAGAATAAGACTTTTTACATGTATAGTCAGTCGTACAGTCAGACGGTCCACCTGCCGGGAAACGGTCACTGTCATGCAGAACATGCAACTTCCGGAGAGCGGATGCTTTTGACATACCTGTAGACATGCCTTACGAATAACCCCAAGTATTTTAGTTGAATCTATCAAAAGTTCAACGTTCAACTGAAAATACTTCTGAACTGACGAAAGAATATCATTATCAAAGAGATAAAAGTGCTGCGTAGGTATCTCGGACAGAAAAAAGAAATCTACTGTACACAGGACAATCCCGGATTTATCGGATACCTGATAGTAACCCTAACCGCAAGAGAGGCAATTAGCTGCCCGCCGCCAATTTATACTGGCCCCCGAGAAGTAATGAAATATCTCCCCCGCATCGGAAATCAATTGGCTAATTGATGGGGGCAGAGGTCTGCTGTTGCTGGCTACTAATCCATCAGAGTTCAAATTATCACTTCTACCACGCAGTATCTCACAGTGTAATACGGGAACCCTTTTTCGAAGGGTTTCGATGAAGCGAGTCCAGTACATTTTTCTTTGTTTCAAAAAGGTATTGCGAAGTAGGGATAAGTTGTTTTAGTGAAAGTAGCTTAAACTGATATACACTTTTGAATTCAAGAAAAATGTCCCGTCAAGACAATCTCGTCTTCGAGCCTCTGTATAGTTTTTGTATTTTATTTGTTTCTTCGATAGTATTCGGGCTGAGATATAAATAATCATCTTGGCGTTGATGTCCCGGTTGTGCTCTCGCGCACGAGGGCCCGGGGTCCGGCTTGATAATACTCCAGGATTTGGCAGACATAACCCTGCTACCAGGGGAACCTGACCGTTGATCATGATCCAATTTGAACGTTGCAAATTGGATCATGGTTGATTGGATACACATTCAGTGTCGCCTTATGCAGGTTTCATCACTATGTTTCCCTCACCGTAAGAGTATGGGTTTATATTCAACTAATGTACATAACTCAGTAAAGAGTCATTGGTAGAATCCGAACCCGGTACCTACCTCTCGCTTACGAGTCCGAGGTTCCCAATTACTAGGAATATTAATATTCTATTGGGTGGAAGTGGCACTGGTTTAGTGGCAGAGTACTTGCGAGACATAGCGTTAATTAACGCTCGTAGAGTATAAGAACTCGAACTGGATGGGTGATCGTTTCGTGCTTCAAGGCTTATCTAACTTTAGCATTGCAACGAGCCAACCAATCGTTAAGTGAGCCTCCTAATACCATAGGCAAAGCGAGGTTGACGGAAGCTTCGACTCTGAGGCTAGTTGAACAGTCTTGGAAACTATGTTACGTTCATAAGTGCATGACCACTTTTAGGAAAATAGATTCTGTAGCTACTGCCACATACAGGATATTAGGTGCATTGTTGAACAAATAGAATTGGCTAAAAGCAGGGCCTATTAGCTGTCCCTTAGGCATAAATAACTCACACTTAAACATAAGATTTTTAAAATTTTATGAATGAAAATTACCAAATGAATTTCCATACTGTGTTTTATAAACTTTTCTTTGCTTTAACGTTAAAAAAAATAACTACAAGCGATTTTCATATTATTTTTATTTTAAAATGTTTTCTATTTTATTCCCTTTCGAACAGTATGTTACATGCTATAAAACTTTCTTAAATTCGCACAGTCATATGAATTTTAAGGTGGTCATGCACTTATGAACTCGACCGTACATCCATTTATTTGTATTTAGAGATAACTACCTACAATATCCTGTGCTTGTTGTCGTAGGCTTTGTACCAAAGTAATTTGATTCGACCCGTTGAGTTTCAAAGCAGATCAGAGAGAAGCAAACAAATCGATATTATTAGTAGGTAACAGCAGACATCTGACTATGATTTCAGTTAATTGGCGAGGCCAATAACGGGGTTCTAATTGCGACGTCCAAGCTGAGAAACCGAGCAAATCATATTATAGGTACGTTCAATGTCATTCCTGGAAGGCATCCATATTGTGTGCAGTATGCCTTGATGACGAGGCCTCGAGTATGTACAGCTCACTACCTCACCTATACATATGTATATTATTAATTTATGAGATGAACTTTTCAAAGCAAGCCGTATCAAAACTTTTGCGAATTTACTCCTACGTTTGTGAAGAGTATGGACCTCCAGAAGCTGGATGTAGGGAAACCCTAAGAAAATACGTCCTTCCTTGCAATAAGGTTTATTGAGAGACAAAGGATCTTGACAACGTCGCACCGAAAAGGTGCCGTTCTAACAAAGAAACCGTATACATATATCACAGTTTGCAAACATGTTTTTAGTTCCTGAAGCTTCTAGGGGTAGCAAGTAGTTAGTAGTAGAGTTCTCAGCAGGTAGAGATTTAATTTGATGTGATCTCTGCCTACGGGAAAAATGTGTGAGCTTATGTATGGATGTAGGTATGTATGTATCACAAACACGTCTGCTGAACTTAATGATTGTGGCAAAGCTACTATTCTAGTGCCTCAATTCCAGCAGCGGATTGTTATTCATCATCATCATCATCATATCAGCCAGAAGACGCCCACTGCTGGGCATAGGCCTCCCCCAGAGATCTCCACAAAGGCCGGTCCTGTGCTTTTTGCATCCAGCTGGTACCTGCGATCCTTACCAGGTCGTCAGTCCACCTTGCGGAAGGCCTACCCACGCTGCGTCTTCCGACACGTGGTCGCCACGTGGATTGTTATTGTCTGCGGGATATTATGTAAATAAGTGTAATAATTATGTTGGCGCTAATATCCCGATTTGACCATCGACGCCATTTGAAGTCCATGACCCGGATAACAGGGAAACCTGACCAGATTGGATCATCATTACATATTCAGTCGCCTGAATATGCAGGTTTTCTCACAATATTTTCCTTTACCTTTCAAAACTCAGGAAAACTCATTGGTACATATCGTCACTGGAGATCGAATCCGGTACGAGTTAGTCGCGCTAGGCATTCAGTTGTCACCTAAGGGGCCAGGCCATCGAAACTCGGGTAGAGAATCCACTCCTACTCATAAATAATCGCCAATGAAACTACCCCAAACATTCCTGTTGCGTGAACAGGGTTCCTCAAAATCCGAAATTAATTCTCACGCCGACCCCAAGATTAACAGGGTGCAGATCGTAAACTGTTCGGAGTAGACGTCGCTTCGCGAAGGTTATCCAATGTGATTTAGAGTTCGCTGTATAATTCGGACCCTACCCCTGCCCTGCCCTATCCTGGATCGGTGGATTTTCTGATGAAGTGGTCGCTCTGATGCAGTGGACATTCTGATACAGTGGTAATTCTCATACAGTGGATATTCTGATAAAAACGTCACTCTGATGTAGTGGAAATTTTGATACAGTGGTCATTCTCATACAGTGGACATTCTGATGAAGTGGTCGCTCTGATGCAGTAGATATTCTGATACAGTGGACATTCTGATAAAGTGGTCGCTCTGATGCAGTGGACATTCTGATACAATGGTCATTCTCATACAGTGGATGTTCTGATAAAAATTTCACTCTGATGCAGTTGACATTTTGATACAGTGGTCTTTCTCATACAGTGGACATTCTGATAAAGTGGTCGCTCTGATGCAGTGGACTTGAACCTGAGGGGTATTTTCCCTTTTAAGTATGCGTCCAAATCTTGCGAACACGCCGCGAATGCACAGTTGCATTTCACCGTACGAAACGACGACGTGCACGTGGTGTGAGCGGCGTGCAGCAACGGCTCCTTTACAGCAACGGCTTGAAAGCACTCCAAGGCGTACTGTACTAGGTACAGTCAGTTACGGTACAGCACATCCACCGTGAAAATTATTGTTCCTTACATTATTTGATAACACTTAGCCAATGTCAGGCCTGCGCCGTAGCTAATAAAATTAGACCTTTGCTTCGTAATTTCCTGGTTTAAAGAAATTGGATATCAAACTCTCACGGTGGCGGCACTGTGCCGGAGCCGTGATTTCATTGAAATATCTAAATTTTTTGAGAAGTTTATAATGTCCACGCTTACAAATACGCACAGCAACCGCCATCACACCGCTTTGTCTCCAAAATGTTTGACGTTTTTGACGTTTGGCAACCTTAGTGGTTCAGTTGGTTAACATTGGTCTGCCACGCAGAGAGACCGGGTTCGATTCCTGGCCGGGCAGAAATTGAAATGACAAATTTTAATTTCGGTTACGGGTCATGGTATTCTATGTATAATAAGTAGTATTTAAAAATTAAGTACTTTATCAGTTCTCTGGCACCTATAACACAATCTTTGCTTACTTAGGGGCCAGATGGCGCTGTGTGAATTGTCCAAGCATATTTATTTATTTAGCCGTGTGGTATCCGGCAGAGAAGAATAGCACCAACCCCTTACACTCGTGGGTGTCGTACAAGGCGACTAATGTTTTCGAGGCTTAAGAGGTCTCTTAAACTGGAAAATGGGCAGCAGCGTTTGCCATTGCCAAATTTATAACACTGCAATCTCCAACCCTCCTACCGAGCGTGGAGTTTATGGCAATAACCTCCCCTTTCGTGGGAGAGGCTCTAAGTTCTGCAGTAGACTGATATGGGATGTGATGATGTTTTAAATATATATAAGTACTTTATCAGTTCTCTGGAACCCATAACACAAGCTTTGCTCACTTTGGGGCTAGATGGCGCTGTGTGAATTGTCCAAGCACATTTATTTATTTGTGACCTCTCCTCACCTGACTGGTCGGTTATAGAAATCCAATATGCTAAGCCGAGCCGTGTTGACTCCACTGTCAGGAACATGGGTCATGGACTTAGTTGACATAATTAGTTTTACGTACGAACTACTGAGGATTTAGAAACTTGCATTGTCTTCCGGTTAGAAGGTCGGAAGGGTAATTAATATTCATGTCGGATTAATGCACCTGTGGTTGGGCAGATAGGCTGCAATTTTTAACATCAATCTAATTTATTTCATACAAGCCGTCCCTTGCAGTTTTTACCCGCACGCAATTCGTATCTTTAAACACAATCAACTATCCCACGGGATCCTATTGTTTTTCTAAAATCAAGTACTTACAACGGGTATCAGTCCAGCATCCTGTTAGTGAAAGAATTTTCGAAATAACTGTGGTTTCGCATATTGTGCCCCATTAAATCTAAACATATCGGGTGAATTCGAGTGATCAAGAGATGGTCGTTTTAAAATTTTAGTTGAACATATAAAATTGTGATACTCGTAATGCAGAAATATTTAGAGAGTTCAATGCTACTCTATAAAAAAAAATTTATCACTTCATATATTTTTTTATAATATTAATATGGACAGTAATCTTTTAACCCCCGACGAAAAAGGGGTGTTACAAGTTTGACAGGTGTATCTGTGGAGGTGTCTATCTGTTGTAGTTTCCGATCAAATATACCGTTTTCGATGCGGTTTCCTTTACTTGAAATGCGGTTAAACCGGATATTTCTGAACTTTGTTTTATTAAAATTGGTTCAGTCAGTTTAGAAAATATTTGAAAACCGAGATGTAAACTTCTTCGGACGTTTTCCGACGTTTTTCTATCGGATACGTTATATAAACATTATATTGTCCAACACAAACGCAATTTCAGGTAAGACGTGATACCCAGAAAGCTATAGCCCTTTTATCCTAAAATAGTTAGGCTAGGATAACCTTTGTCCTTTTACCTTAACATTCTGACCTTCCCACTTAAGGAGATTGGTCTCGGGTTGAGAGGTAGAGAAACAGGCACTTTAGTTTGTATTTGTAACACGATAGTACGCAAGAATAATAGCACCGGTATTCACAAACAAATGGTAGTTGTTTGTGATAAGTATCCATCGAATCTATCTATCCATGAGTATCCAAGGCTCCCTTATTTTCGATTTAGTTTTAATATATTAATATTATTTTTAAGATATTAATACGTTAAATTTATTAACCCTGCGTTGTGCAATTTTTTATTTTGCACAAATAAAACGTTTTAATACTTGATATATAATTAATTGTAGAGGAAAAAATATTTAATAAAATCCATTTCATTATTTATTTTGATTTTTTTTTACTGTGGTTTACAACTAACAGAGTTTAAGCGGTTAAAACTGCTTTGTTTGACGTTATACTAGCCGTGTATAGCTTTATAATTTATTGAATACATTTATATAAAGTTATTCTTTATTCTTCTTTATTCTTTATTGTACACAAATATGACATAATTATACAGTACAGTAACAGAGATGTACAAAGGCGAGCTTAACTCCTTAAAATTTTGGAGTCATAGGAACAGGTTTAACTTAAATGCAGGTACTAAAAGTGTACACTTATACTTACTACGGTAGATATTGATAAACACAGTAACTTACTTACATAAACATATACTAAAAATACATACATATTATATATAAACACATATTATACATACATAATATTATATATATGCATATATAAGTTTTATTATTATCATTATAAATAAAAATAATCATCTTGGCGTTAATGTCCCGGTTGTGCTTTCGAGAACGAGGGCCCGGGGCCGATATATTATTATCATTATTTGTCTAAATAGTTTCACTATGCGTGAAATTTCAAAAGTGCTCCTCTGCTAAGTGAAGGCACTGCGTTCAATACGACTAATTGATGGCTAAATTTCTTTAATTTTGACCTCTGACGTGGTCTCTGCCTACCCCTACGAGGAAAATATGTAAGTTAATGTATGTAGGGCGAACGCTTCAGTTGATCTTCCAGCTATCAGTATGAGCTGCTTGAGTTCTACCTTTATAATGCGTACGGCTAAGAAATGGAACGCGTTACCTGCGAGTGGTGTGGTGCAGGCATGCTGTATCATCCGCCGTATTGTCACTTCCCACCAGGTGAGATGGCGGTCTAATGCCTGGTCTAATTATAAAAAAAGGTACATATGTATTTTAAACACGCTTGCTGAACTTGATGATTGTGGCAAAGCCATTAATTAATTAATAAATCATCTTGGCGTTAATGTACCTGTTGTGCTCTCGAGTACGAGGGCCCGGGGTCCGCCTTGACCATGATCCAGGATTGAGAGTTCAGATAATTACAGTGGAGCGACTACCATCTGACTTGAACATGGTTACAAATTCATTTGCCTGAATTTGCAGGTTTCATCACGATGATTTTCTTCACCCTAAGAGCATCGGTTAGAATTCAACTAATGTACATAACTCAGAAAAGAGTCATTGGTACATGGCCGCAGCGGAATTCGAACCCGGTACTTCTCGCTTACGAGTTGGAAATCGAGTGGCAAAGCCACTAATGTAGTGGCTCAATTCCAGTAGTGGACTGTCATGGTCCGTAGGATGCGATGTATAAAAGTCAATCATCTTGGCATCAACATTCCGGTTGTTTGATATCCGACAGATCAAATAATTATAGTAAATTTGATTTGATTGGATGAGTCGCCTGAATGAGCAGGTATTTTCACGATGTTTTCCTTATATGATGTATAACAGTGTAAACCTTTCTAACTTTGATGAAAGAAAAGACAGGAAATAAGCTGTAGTCTATCTTGACGGACTCCGCAGGATTTTAATTACAACAGTTAATTAATTCTAATTTCTGTCAGGCCTTACGTCCACTGTCGTCATCACTGCTGCAAAACGCCCACTAGGACATTGACCTCACCTTACGCCGTCCACATGGATCGACTTTGATTTTTATTTAAGTTTGACCAGGGTCAAAGCTTGACTCTGCTTGACCTGGCTTGACCTGATTTGCTTTGATTGATTAATATGGAAATTAAGAATTATAACTCCTGTCCTTTTATTAAGGAATAAAGGGTTTACATACACACACTGTTCGTGTGGTGACCGGCAGAGTAGAATAGCACCAACCCCTAACACTCGTGGGTGTACAAGACGACTAATGTTTCCAAAGCAAAAGATCTCAGAGTCTCCGTGGGCTGGAAAATGGGCTGCAGCATTAGCCAGTCATATTTATAACACTGCGATCTCAAATCCGTATACCAAGCGAGGAGATTATGGCAATAACCTCCCCTCTCATGGGAGAAGCCCTAATTCCTGAAGTCGACTGTTATGGGCTATGATGATGATACATATATACATGATCAGACTTCGTTTGTATGGAGCCCGCCGAATCCTTAATCGACAAATATATAATACAAGAGCACAATAAGTTCAGATTTTTTATAACTACATCAACATATTGGCTGAAAGAAAGAACATTATAGATAGCTGTCCTTTCGGCCTGTCGAACCCAATATTGACACCCCACGATTTTTAAAATTTAGTTATAACTATAAAACCTTTCAGTAACTGCACAGGAAAATGATTCTTAAGGTAATGTAATTATGCTCTTGTACTCTTTTATTACCTAAATCTCTATTTTTAAGTTGCTTGATTTTTGAAATTAATTATTGAAATGAATTTTGGTTATGACTTCTTTGATAATAAAACACTTTGTAAATCGGTTTTGGTTTATTAAAACAATAAAATGTGTAATATATAATACTAAGTTGTTAACAGCGTAATTTGCATTTTTGTTTCACATTTCGAAAATCACGAATAAGACGAAATAGCTACAAGCTAGTTAATATTTAAGATATTGTAGAATACGTATTATATTGATGAAAATTTTAAAGTAGAAATATCTTGAAAATTACAAATTACCAGACATCATTTCGCTGACAACAAAATTCAAATCACGCTGTTAATAAAATTAAAAATAATTTAAAATTGTAACGTTAGAAAAATATTCTAAATTCTAAGTTAATTTTAAAGAGTAATGAAATGTACACTTCTGGGGTATAACATTTAATCATTTCTATGTTATAATTTGAAAATATTGAAATAAAGTAATCTTAACAACTATTTTTAAATTTTATATTAACATTGAACAGCCATCTTTTATTTCTATAATCTAAATTCATTACTAATTTTCGTTTTAATATCTAAACATTTTTGGCACAATATTTCAGGACTATGGATTGTAGGTTTATTAAAGTTTTGAATATTTCGTATTTTAGTTGTAGGTAAAGTAGTTTAAATAGAACTGGGAATCGCAAAATATTATTTTATCAACATTGGCTCCTTATTTGGCAACATTTAGAACTTATTTAGGTATAAATAAAAATTACTAAGTAGGTAATATTCATCCATAAAACTGTCTTTACATTTCCAAAATATACATTTAGATCACTGTTACGTCTCTCCATTATACTATAACGTTACATTTTAGTTCACATTCCTTTCTATCCTAACAACTACTCTAACTTTGGTCAAAAGGAGTTGATTGAAAACTATCGCTTATAGCAATAGCTTCCACAATTTATACTGTTTCGATCTATACAGCACTATTTTCCAAATCAATTCAACTATTTTTAATCACAGCTTATAATAGATGTAAAGTTATACTAATGTACATAACGTCACATTATTTCAAATATGTGATAAACTATGTATCAAAATTAATAATTTGATGTAGACTAAGTTGTCGTACATTGTCAAGTACAGAAAATGTAAGCACACAAAGTTTCTCTACCAGATGTGTAGGGTCTCATTGTCAATAACAGTTTTTCTCGTAGTTTAAATCTTGCGCTCGTCAATTTAATAAAACCAAGGATCAGTTTCTTCACATTGTAAAGTATCTGATCACATTTTCTACATTACCCAAAATTTACCCCAATTTTCAAAGTTTTCTTTATAACCATATTCATCTGGTAAGTGATTAATAGTCTAGCTCTATGAATTTTTACTTCTGGTCTATTTAGCAAACTGATATTAATACTGCCAATCCTCATTTTATGTTGTTTTTGAGAGGACGTACTTTTTCAAACATGGGGTTTAACAATTACAAATCATACCTAATTACAAAATAACATGTACAAAATCAATACGAGTTGTTGTTAGGACTATCATCATTCGAACTACTAACTAAACTAATATCCGTTTTGGCTTCAATTACATTCGAATTGATCTCATCCTTATCACCGTTCTCACAATAGGCATTAACTACATTGCCATTGTCCTTCTCATTACTATGTACACTATCTAATTCACAACTCTTGGCGGCTGAACTTTCTGACACGCTTTCTCTCTTTTCAACGATCACGTCTACGTTCGGCTTGAAGTCTGCCTCTTTCTTTTTCTCGGGGAGGTCTGGCGGTCTCACAGTTGACAGTGTGTTCGTTAGGAATGACGACTGGAGGTTGTATCCGGGTAGCAGTTTGGGTTGCAATGGTAGCATGAGGTCTAGGGAGCCAGTGGTTGCAGGTCGTGGTTGAAGGGGCGGGACGGTCACCAGAGGCGGTTGCAGAGAAGCGAGCGATATCGCCCCCATCTGCGTGTTGACGATTGGGCTCTCCACTGTAAGAGATACCAATGATACTGTGAGATTGATATGTAAATAACGTCTAGTTGGATGGTTGAGTAAAGCGCTTCTGGTGTTTTGGATTTTAAGTTACGGGTCTGGGTGTAGTATGTATAGTAAATATGCATTAAAAAAATCTGTAACTAGTTTATTAGTAATAGATAACACCCATAACACAAGCTTTGCTTGCATTGGGGCTAGATGGCGCTATGTAAATTATCCAAGCATTTTTTTTATATTTGAAATACTCGTAAAACCCTTAGTAAGAATTTAAGAAGAAAGATATTTTGAACTAGGTAAGAGATGATGATGACGTTACTTAGTCTTAATAACTTCTGAGTTTCAGTGCGGTGGTATGGTGGAATAGTGGTGTCATGCATTATAAACAGGTGAATGTGAAAGACATGCATAGCCTAAGCACGACCTTACCTAATTACAAGAAGTAAAAATAACCTTGAAAAATCCAAATATCAGAATACCTATTTAAAAAAATATATGAGAAGCGTAAGAGAAAATCACCTTCATAAACTGTAAACATTATTAATAGTAAAATTGTTTAGACAAGCTACCTGAGTCTAGTTAATCCTATGTCCTGCCTTTCCTACTCAAGCAAAGCCATGACATACAAATTATTGCAGTAGGTATCGATGAAAAACTAAAAGCGGATAGTGTTTAAGATCCATTTAAATTGCAAAAACTAGAAACAGCTGTAACGTCAATTCACAATAGAGCAAAATAAGTAAACCACAAGTGACACACATAAAAAGTGACCCATTGAAATTAGGGTTATGAACCAAATAATTGAATCAGCGGCACAAAAAGTTATAGCATCTCATACCATCAATTTGTAAATAAACTAAATTGATTGTTAATTATGAGATGGTTGATGCGTTTAGGTTTCAAGGGCCTACACCTAGGAATAAAAGACTGAACTGTATACTACGACAGTATACCGCAATTTTGAATTTTTTGTCTTGAATTTTTTTAGAACTGCTTTCCGACCATGCATAGTTAAAATCACACGGAGGCTTCAAATTGAGCATTGAGCGAAGAAATAAGGAAGATAATGTACGTGCGAAGAGACTAGTTAGAGGGCAAGAATTCGAGAGGCTCCACCGAGTTACACTATTAAAATGTCTACTTGAAGACATTAATGGTCTATCGACCAATGGAGCAAGGTCTTATTTATAAATTAGTGTATAGTATTCAGCTATATGTTATTTATGAAGCATTTAGTGCTCTTAAGGTTCATCATCCAATACACTTATTCAAAAATAAATATTGCTGGTAGATTCTGTGGTGCATCTCGCGTTCTGGTCCTTATGCTAGTCTCTGTCTACGTAAATCACGTTCTTTCATCCTTCACGTTATGGTCTGTTCCTGTCAACGCTACTAAATACTGCTAGAAACCTCCGCTTGATCTCAACTGCGAGTAGAAAGCGGTTTATCAATGTAGTTACAAAAAGTGAGACACATAACAAGTCACAGGGCACTTGAAACCTATTCGCGTAAAAACTATAAATAACACTTAGGCTGGCTTGCACCATTTTCTTAAATTCATTTAAGCTTAAGATAAATACAAAATCTCATACATAATGACCTTAGACGACATTCTCAAAAGTGTTTAAGAATTGAACTTCTTCAAGTGCAAGCCGGACTTGATTTATTAAGTAATTTGAGTTAAGCACTTGGACAACTTTTTGTGCCAGTGAGTGTATTAGTTACTTTTCCTCTTTAATTTCTTTATTTGGCAATCATTTTGCTATCGCAATAATACATGTTCATTGTTTCTGAAACTTCTCCAGTAAGTATGTGTACATAAACCTACATATTTTTCTTCCATAAAAATTGTAGGAATAAGATCTTTATTCTATCGGACACTAAGGAACAAGATCGCAAAATATCAATGTCTGTGTTTTACCAGTAGGTGCTCTGGCTTGTAAAGGCAGTGGATTCGTGGCTGGTGGCCGTAGCAGATTCGGTGGTCCTTGCAGCGCCAGACTGATCATATTCATGCCGTTTACTCCTGAAATTTGAGAAAAGCCATTGATTAGATATAATGATATTCCAATTGTAAGGTATCTAAAGTCTAGTGAAGTGTCTGGCAGTTTAGAATAGGGCCAATGTCTGTACACACGTATGACGTACAATTCGACTTATGAATAATATTCCTGTGCAGTTGTTAAAAGGTTTTAATAGCTATCACTAGTTTAATTTTTATTTATTATTTAAAAAATACCTGTAGGGTAAACGACGAGTTTTTTGGGGCTAAAGGACACTTATTGCCCCTTCTTTTAGCAAACTGATTTTGACTGAAAGGAAATGTTTCCTTGAGGTGATAATGAAGTGCATGCTCTTGTACTGTACAATGTAGATAGATAGATAGATACACTCTTTATTACATACATAATAAATTGAGCGTATCAGACCTGTGTTTTAATTCTGTTGTCTTGCAAGTTTTAAAAGCGCCATGCCCTCAATCTATCAATTATTATAGATAATTCATAATAATTCTCTATTTTTTGTTTTTCTATTATAGTCTTAAGTCCAAAATGCCAATCGGCGGATATTACTTTGTTTAATTAGTGTTTTCTCTGTAAGTAATTTTATAAGTTTTTGGAGAAAATAAAGTTCTTAAACCGTAACAGTAACCGTAATTCCTCACCCTAAACTCGGAGAAGAAATTCAAGATCAAAATTGTAACACAAGGAGTGGATTATCTAAAATAGTGTTTCTTTAAATATTCATACGATTTTATTTCATGAGGATTGAACCCAAGGTTTATTTTTTATAGTGGCCATTTGTTTACACTTTTGATCTTGAATTTTATCTCCGAGTATAACTCTGGTTAAGGGGTATCCGGTTGTGGCTGCTTGTCCGGCCAAGTTAGCTTTATCCGCCTTTCCTGGTTTTTATCAGGTTTTGACGTTTCTGCCTGTCGCCCCACATCTCAAACACTTATTCAATTCCTACTTTTGTATTTGTATCGAATATGCCATAACTTTGATTTGTACGAAATAAAAGCCAAATCATTAAAACCCAGCGAATGTCTAATAATGCATATAAGTCAACACAATACACGCTAAACTTTTATAAAAACTAGGAACCTACATTTTTTTTAAAAACTTTAGTAAAGTCTTACATTGTCATCCAGACCTAGGCTAATTTCAAGTTAAACTGACCCGGACGTTAGTTGAAACTCCATTTCAAAGTTATAGATACTTAAATATAGCATAGGTACTAGAAAGATTAGGTAAAGATAATGGAGTATGCATTCTTGTACAAAGGCGACTCACGCCATCTAGCGTATAACTTCGGTACCCAATCGCCACTCTCCCCGACACTCACCGAACTTATTACTCCCGGGCGAAAGTTCTTTCAGCACAACTGGATGTTTCACGGCATTCACCCGCCTGTTGGAGGCGCTGGTGGCTTCCCGTTTCCTATTACGCGGCTGCTCCACTGGAAGAACCCGACGTCGCTTCTTTGGCAGTTTCGACCGCGCCTGTAATAGATGGCGTTGTGATAAGTAAGTTGGAATATGTTTGCGTAGATAGATGCCGAGAAAGTAACCCATCGTTAAAGACATTAATGTTAGAATGACACACATTTTTAAAATGAAACTATGAATTTTCGACCATATTAGTTTAATGTTTGGTTTGTAGGGTAGGTACCTATATAAAAAAATATGAACCACTTTTAAATATGATTAAAAGCGTCCATCGACATTGCAATCTGTCACTCAGTCTGTCGAATCAATCTGTTGAGGAGTGACGGATAGCTAGTCGATGAAGAATGACTAGGCCTACCTTCAGAAAATGAAATTCATATTCGCGAATGAAATTTGAAAATGTACGAAATTGAAGTGTCAGTGGAGACTGTACCTAATTGAATGGCATCGTATTCGTAAATATACCCGCATTAAGTGTAATATTTTTGTTAAAAACCTTTTGTAAAATTTCTTTAGAGAAATTACTTGGTCTCACCATGTAATTGTATTGCTTATCTTAAATACTGCGAGACACTCAAAAAACATTAATTTTAATAATTTAAAGAAGCAACAAAAGTATCATTTTACATTGTAAAGGGGTTTCCACATTTTTTTCCACAGATTCCTTCCATAGCTGGAAGGAAATATTAGACCCTCTGAAAGGAGATCTAAAGAGCGACTGCTACTATATTGTAATTGTATTCAACGAGTTATTTAAATCTAAATATTTAACAAACCACGTGTTTAGTTTTCCCACTTCAATAGTTTCGCTTGTATGTTGATAATGCTCAGTCTTCCTGCGATCTTGTGTTTGATCCCTGGAATTCAACTTTTTAACCTACTATCAGCTGGTTACGTGATAGCGTTTTATTGCAGTGTAGCGTGCTCTACATCTGCATTTCCTTTGCATTTCCCTCGAAGACAAGATTAAAAAAGTCTCTCATGTATAAATACCATTTCATTTTCAAACAAAGAAAGAGGAATCTTAGAGATTTATTTAAACAACAATACAACACAATAAAAACTAAACAATCTGAAAACGAAACTAACTAAAACTAAATTAATCTAACAAACTAATCTAATAAACCGCTGCCATTAGGCAACGTGCCCAAAATGCTGGCGGCATTGCCACATTCTTGCATTGCAAGAATAAAGACAATTTTAGAAGGTATTCCGCCTTCAAAAAATCGTGGTTGATCCTGTTTCTTGTTTATTTGATTGCTATAGTCAACATGCTTGCAAAGCATTCTTGATATGGGCAGAAAAACTGTGTTCAAATGTTTGAACACTTTTCAAAAATTTCGCCCAGAAGCTCTACTCACAAAATTTTCACGATAATAACTACCCACATCCAGCCATTTGTAACAACGGAACCAAAAGTACTTACCAGAATCCCCAAAGCGGAACCATACTTGCACGACATATTATTGCATTAGCGGCATAGTACGTCATGGAACTAAACCAGGACAAGCTACAAAGCCTAATGCGACGTGAGGGGCACCCAGAAACAAACAAAACACAATCTCATTACCACAGTAGCACCTTCACATGGGCCATGTTGTATCTACTTAACAACTAATAACGAAGATGTGTTTGTCCTGTTATCCGTAAAAGTTGCGCAGGACTAACATGGAGGTTTTGCTTTGGGGTTGTAATAATAAACATTAGCTTAGGAGATATGGAAATGGCCTGTTTACAAGTTGGGAGGTGGGTATCGAGTATGTTGAATAATGTATAGATCTATCCGACAAGGTCGTTTGTGGTTTCAGCAGTACATTGTGATGAATAAGTCTTAGTTGCTCTTGCTATTAGTTCGAACCACTTGTGTGGGTAGACAATGAAAATGAAGCAACCGCGCTATGAAAATATGAATTATTAAACAATACTTGCAAGTGAAGTTTTCAAGAGGAGGAGGAGCGATCCCTAGTTCCGCCATATACGAATGACTTATGTACATAACATAAGTTGAACGGTAAAAGATAAAATCGTAAGAAAACCTTCACATTAGCACTTTTTAACATTAAAAATGTAAAAAGTGCATACCGTTACTAAGCGTGTTGTGCGTACTGTGCATTTTTTACATTTCTATTTGACTTTGTAAATACATATCATGTGGGGTGGGGTAGGGTAGGAGCAGTTGCCTATTACATGTAGCATCTGTAATGCACGCTCACTTAAAAGTCTGCCTGGCGATGGCGTAGGGGTCGGGTCGATCTTTTCCCTCTAATGTGGTTGAATTGGTCGATGGCTGGGCCCTGCGTTATGCTAACTCAAGCTGTAGTTTTTGATAGTTTTCTTAAGTATAATATAGTGTTGTGATCCTTTTGGAAAATATTGATAAAAAATACGGAAAAGACGGATTATATGATTATCACAAATACTTTTCAATGTTTACCATCGGAATATCGAATGACATCTGAAACGTCACTTGTCAAATGAGAAATGTCAGTTGTCAAAGTCATCTGTCATACTGACTAGTCTAGTTGATCGGTGGTCGAGTCGTTCGATGTTCCGTGGTAGGGGAAACGGCTATATATATCGAAGCTGTCGCAAATATCAGGGACTTATTCCCCTGTGACTGGGAGGCAAAGTGAACGTGCTTACATGTGCACTGTGAATAATCTAGTTGATTGTAACAACTTAGTTAGTAAACAATATATTATTGAACTGTATTCTGGTTGGTTTTATTACAATTCAGAAGTGGGATCTGCAAACCGCAAGCCATGTCGGAAAGAAATCGTAAGTTTTGGTTTTTATTATTTTTACTTCAAAGAATTTAATAATACGCAGAAGGCAGTTGCACTGGTTATTTTATTTTATATTTTGGTTATATTGACACGTGGTTAGAAATCATAGAAATAATATTTGTTATATCATCACTGTTTCGCCAAGTGAGCAATGAGGTTCGGTCGGGGCAACACTCCGGCAATTTTGTTGCACATTTTGGTGAAGCTAGATGTGTTTGTGATTTGATTGGATGGTTGAATTTGGTCGAGGCAACTCTTCGACAATTCTTATTCCAGCAAACCACGAGACACTTGATAAGCTTGACAGCGTGGCAAAATTAGGTCGAGGCTACTCTTCGACATTTTTTTCGGGCTGTCAAGTAACTAATTAATATTGTTATGCTTATATTATTTTCAATATAATAAATTAAACGAATTAAAGTGCAACTACCTTGAATAACGGCCATGTATGTGTGCAATATTAAGACTTATAAATATATAATAGCCCTATGGCAGCACACCTCTATAGGTGTGCTGTACGATGAGCCATGTAGGTGTACTTTACGATGAGCCATGTAGGTGTGCTTTACGATGAGCCATGTAGGTGTGCTTTACGATGAGCCATGTAGGTGTGCTTTACTGAGAGTCATGTAAGTGTGCCACAGTGAGCCACATAGGCGTGTTACACAGTGAACTGTGTAGGTGTTTTCCAGTGTATGCTATCCTTTGCGCAGTGTGGCAAGTTACGTGTAGATATACCATATATATACTATTAGTTCTGTGAATTATTACCATAGTTAGCGACGCATGGATAATTGGGTAGGTGTGATTGAATGTTATGAAGTTAATATCAGGAGATAGTTATTTTGATGTCAATTTTATGAACTATATACTATTTTTCTGAAGAAACCCTAGTTGGGAAAGGACATAAGCTGTTGTTGAATATTTCAGCAAGTGGAAGCAGAAGTCATACTCCTGAGCGCCGTAGCAGGCGGCGCAGAAGAACTACTACTCGCCGTGACTCTGGAGAAACGCCTGAGAAAAATCCGAGGAAGGCAGAGGGATTGACAACCGACGATCTATTGAAGGTTATAGCTGCACTTCAAGCTGGTCCAAGTAAGAATCCTCCTACTTCTAATATGCTGCCTGAGTTTGATCCCAATAATAAATCTCAAGACGTTGAGCGATAGCTGAGAAAAGTAAACGAATGCGTAACTATTTATAATTGGGATGAAAAACAGACCATTCATTATGCTCTGCAAAAATTATGTGGTCTAGCAAAGAAATGGTATGAATCTTTACCAACACTTAACTATTTGTGGCAAGAATGGCAAACCAAGCTTACCAAAGCTTTCCCAAATGAGCAAAACTACGGCAAGATTTTAGAAGAAATGTTAAATCGAAGATCGGGAGTGAATGAACCTCTAAGGGATTACTTTTATGATAAGCTTAGTTTGTTAAGTAGATGCGATATTAATGATCGAAAGGCTGTAGACCGTATTATTTATGGTATTTCAGAAATATCTGTTCGAAATGGCGCTCAGGCCTTACAATGTAATGAACCTGAAGATTTACTTAATTACTTAGCGTCCCAACAACCAAATCAGACAAGGGACTTTTCGCGGGTTCCAAATAGATCGCTTAATTCATTTGGTAGAAGAGACACTCGTTATAATGCTAATAATCCGTCTAGATCAGGTAGTTTTAGTAAGGGGTCCGAACTGATTTGTTTTAATTGTAACGAAAAGGGCCATTCGTACAATAACTGTAGTAAACCCTTGGTGAAATGCGTGAAGTGTGCTCGCGAAAGCCACTGTTATCATATAACGTTGATACAATAAATAATCAACCGTCGAAAAAAAATGTATTAAAGATCTGTGCTGAGTCAAATCAGCTATCACTTTCTGAAAATCTCGCTAACATATCTAAACAAACAATAGCTACAGATATAGGTATTTCAGAGAAGCGCGACAAGTTTTTAAAATATATTACGGTGAATGGAATATCGTCCAAGGCATACATTGATTTTGGGAGTGACTGTAGTTTAGTGAAGTGCTCAGAGTCAAAGAGACTTAATCTCGTGGAAAGTGAACAGAATCTGCCCATTATAAAGGGTTTCAGAAATTCCATGATTAAACCTAGATTTAGATGTACAGTCGAAGTTAGGATCGACGAAATATATGCCCAATTAAATGTGCTAGTAGTAGATGATGAATTCTTACACGCTCCAATATTAATAGGACAGGATTTTACTGAATTGTCTTCTGTAGTTGTGATTAAAGATAAAGAGAGTCTTTACTTTTATCATACTCCGCCTAATAATATTTCTATTGACTCTGTTCATTCTATTAACCTATTTGTCTCAAAAGACACCACAATTAGTAACGGAGGGTTGGTAGAAGTCTACACTAAAGAACCCTACTCTGGAGATATATTTACAACCGGAGGTACCAGATTGAGCCCAAATCAAGAGTATCATCTACACCAAGGATGTTATAATGTTAGCAATGGCCAAGCCATAATATTTGTAACGCCCTTAACGTCTAATCCTATTACGTTAAAAGCTGATACCTTGATAGCTAGAGTTAATCAAATTCTGGAGTCAAATACATTGTTAATAAACACAGACAAAGATCGGAAGGATTTATCACCCCTTGATAAATCACTAATAAGATTAGGACAAGATGTGGACCAGTCTACTTGCGAGCGGTTGTACGAACTTTTAAACAAATATAGAGATTGTTTTGCTACTAATCTCGGCGAATTAGGTTGCGCCAAAAGTACTGTGATGGATATAGATCTAAATGATAAAACTCCAGTTGTTTATAGGCCCTACCGGTTATCCTATCAAGAACGCGAGAAAGTAAGGGAAATGGTAGACGAACTAGTAAAGAACGATATAGTTCAAGAATCATAGTCCAACTACGCTAGTCCTATTTTGTTAGTTAGGAAAAAGAATGGAGAATCCAGGCTTTGTGTGGATTATAGAGCACTCAATAACAAAACTATAAAAGATAAATATCCGATACCATTAATTGATGACCAAATTTCCAATCTGAGTGGCAACACTTTATTTAGCACCCTTGATTTAGCATCAGGTTATTATCAAATATCGATGGGAGAGGAAAGTCGTCATTTGACAGCATTTGTCACCCCAGATGGACATTACGAGTTTAAGCGTATGCCATTCGGGCTGGCAAATGCACCAGCTGTTTTTCAAAGGATGATTAACAAACTTTTAGGCGCGCGTAGATTTAAATCCGCATTAGCGTACATGGACGACCTTCTGATCCCATCCGCAACAATTGATGAGGGATTTGAAAGGCTCGAAGATGTCTTAAGGTTACTTCGAGATAATGGACTCACTTTAAATTTTAAAAAATGTAGCTTCTTTGACAAAAAAATAGAATATCTTGGCTATGAGATTTCGGCTGAGGGTATACAGCCCTCCCAGAAAAAAACGACTGCTGTGGAAAATTTTCCAGTTCCGCAAAGCGTTCACGAATTACGTCAATTTCTAGGTTTAGCAAGCTACTTTCGCCGATTTGTGAAGGACTTTGGAGAGATAGCTAGACCATTAACCCGATTATTAAAAAAGGAGGTAGTATGGCAATGAAACGAAGATGAAAGCAGATCATTCACAATTCTGAAAACGCGTTTGGTAGAGCGGCCTCTCTTGGCCCTTTACAATCCTAAATTAGAAACAGAACTACATACAGATGCTAGTTCACTAGGTCTTGGGGGTATTCTGATGCAGTGGCAATTATCTCCTAAAGTTTTTAAACCTGTAACCTATTTCAGCAGACAAACAACGCCTGAGGAGCGCCATTTTCACTCGTATGAGTTGGAAACTTTGGCCGTTGTTTGTTCGCTGAAGAAATTCCGTCCTTATTTACTGGGAATCAAATTCACCGTTTATACCGATTGCAATGCCCTCAGAACAACGCTTACCAAGCGTGACTTAATTTCCCGCATTGCACGCTGGTGGCTTCAAATCAGTGAATTTGATCCAAATAGTAATAATACAACGAAAGGTAATCATGTACAAGTACTAAACATAACAACCGATAACTGGATACTAACATTGCAAATGGGCGACCCTGAACTTTCACGAATAGTAAAAATATTAAAACCAGATTTAGAAGAGGTGTCGGAGATAAAAAAACAGTACGTTATAAAGAATCACTCGTTATTTCGTAAGGTAGGTGAAGATTTACGTTTAGTGATCCTTAAAAGCGCTAGATGGCAAATTTGTAAAGCTAACCACGATGACATAGGACATTTTGGTTACGGGAAAACCCTGGAGAGAGTGCAAGTAAATACTGGTTTCCAAAATTACGACGTTTCGTTAAGAAATACGTATCTGCCTGTATCGACTGGGCTTATAACAAAGACAGTTCAAATAAAGCTCGTACAAGTTTTTTGCATCCTATAGAGAAAATTGAAAAACCCTTTCACACTTTACATTTAGACCATCTAGGACCATTTGTTAGGAGCAAATCTGGTAACTGTTACATCTTAACTATAGTAGATGGCTTTACAAAATATCTATTTGCTAGACCAGTTAGAGATACTAAAACGAAAAACGTTATTAAGGCTTTGGATAACATACTTACTGATTTTGGAGTACCGAACAGAATTATTTCGGACTGAGGAACAGCCTTCACTTCCGCGCAATTCAAAGAGTATTGTTGGAGTAAAGGTATAAAACATGTACTTAACGCAGTAGCCTGTCCTAGGGCAAACGGTCAAGCGGAGCGTTTCAACCAAACTATTCTTTCTGAATTAGCCACAAAATCTTTTGGTGAGGATGAACGCGTCTGGGATCAGGAACTGCGTAAAGTACAGTGGGGTATCAATAACACGATCAATGCAACTACTAAAAGGAGTGCATCTGAATTACTATTTGGTGTCAAATTAAACGGTGCTACTGATAATATGTTGACGGTTGTAGACATAGAATTAGAGACTGACAATGGTCAAGCTGACGGTCAGCCCTCAACGGCGCATAGCGATATAGAGGCAATCAGGCAACAAGCTTCAGAAAATATTAAGCAAAGTCAAATGCGTCACACACAACACACAGGCTTACGATTCTAGAAGATCTCCTGCTCATTCGTACTCTGAAGGAGATCTAGTCAAAGGTACCAAAACTAATTTTAATAATGACGTAAAGAGCAAAAACTTATTACCAAAGTTTATTGGTCTATATAAAGTAAAAAAGTGCTTAGGGAATGATCGCTATGAAATTGTCAAGGTACCGGGTTTTAATACGAGGCGTTATGATAGTATAGTATCGGCGGATAGGATGAGACCGTGGATCAATATTACTGCACTAGAATTGGGTGAATCAGGTTCAGATTCGTCGGATACTGACATTAATCTGGAGCCAAAAAATGAATTTTTATAGTACCTATATATTATTTAGTAATTTAACAGATTATATTGTTTTTCTACACATTAAGATAATAATGTAATACATCGTAATTTATAAAATACTACTGTTAATTACATATATAACTGTTAAACTATACACTAGAATTATTATTATAATTTTTAAATAAATAAAAAATTTAAAGTTTTAATTTAGAGTTGATTGTATAATGATTTTGCCGGGATAACTCCTGAAATGTTGAAAATTATGTTTAACACATAGAAATTTAAATAAATTAAATATACGAATATTGATGTACAAGATATTTCAAGTATAAGTTAGTTATGATTATATTAATTAGTATAATATAATTATTTAATTTATATATTCGTCTTTTCCGAATGTTGTGATTTTAGCGTGCCTCGGGAGAGTGCACGCAGTAGGATGGCCGAATGTTGTGATCCTTTTGGAAAATATTGATAAAAAGCACGGAAAAGACGGATTATATGATTATCACAAATACTTTTCAATGTTTACCATCGGAATATCGAATGACATCTGAAACGTCACTTGTCAAATGAGAAATGTCAGTTGTCAAAGTCATCTGTCATACTGACTAGTCTAGTTGATCGGTGGTCGAGTCGTTCGATGTTCCGTGGTAGGGGAAACGGCTATATATATCGAAGCTGTCGCAAATATCAGGTACTTATTCCCCTGTGACTGGGAGGCAAAGTGAACGTGCTTACATGTGCACTGTGAATAATCTAGTTGATTGTAACAACTTAGTTGGTGAACAATATATTATTGAACTGTATTCTGGTTGGTTTTATTACAATAGGTACCTATATAATATGTCGGGAGCGGTCCGACTGTGCCTGTCTTTTTCCGGCGCTACCCGGCTCTGTGGGGCGGGTGTACTCAAGCCCTGGGGCGGCCAACATGTCACTGTTTGTTTCCTTCATACTACCTACCTCCCTAATTTTTGACGATTAAAAGAGATATTTTATGTCATATTCAATAAAGAAAGAAAGGAATAAATTTAGACTTTTGACTTTTTGACTTTCGACAAGATCTTCCGCTGGGGACCGACCCGGAACTGTTTAGCAGTTAAGGGCCCCGTGACGGTGTTTTAATAAACTCGTAGGTATTATCTTGGCAATTTTTGAAGACTCAACCACACTAGTTGTCAAAACATCCGATTTTAAAGTAAAGTATAGATGGAACTATATGGTTTCTATCTATTCATGACACAATCAACTAGCCGAAGCACTAGGTCCGTCTTTAATCTGTAGATTGCTTGTGAATCGAGTTAAAACTAATTGCTTCCAACTTCTCGAGACATAACTATCTTGATTATAAACGAGATTTCCCTATCGTGTCTTACCTAAGTCAGGTTCTATATATAGATTTCAATAAATGTTAAATGTTCCTACATCAATTTGAGCGAGTTGTCCAAAAATAATCTAATGGACTTTCATCCACATAGCCCATAACAGTCCACTGCAGGACTTAGGACCTCTCTTACAAATTATTGACATAATCTCCACGATTGGCAAACGAGTTGGAGATCGCAGTGTTGCAAATATAACAATGGAAAACGCTGCTGCCCATTTTACAGCCTACAGAGACTCTAGACCTTTTGCCTCGATAACATTAGTCGCCTTGTACGACACGGCCTAATGCACTTGCTAATGGGTAACCTCTCAAAAAAGGTGTATGGTATTTTTACTGATTTAATTAGCGCGTAGTTGCCGTGTTTTAATATGCAAACTGGTTGAAATATCGAATTTATCAGTCTCTACTTCACATTTTAATATTTTTCCGTGCTGCTAATATTTACTTCGAATTTCATATGATGCACGCAAATATTTGCGATGTTGCCGTGTTTATTTTTATTTGCATGCCAAACTCGCCTTTCAATATTTCAACTATTCCAGTAACTATGTGAAATTGCGAAACCGCTTTGCGTGTACTGAAATTTCCGGAAAAATATTTGCAAGCTTAAGCTGGAAAATATTTTTGTGAATATTTTACGGCTGCGCAGCGTTGCAGTAAGTACTGACGGCGTAAGTACCACGCTAATGATGTGATTTAACAGGATCTGGCTTCTCAAGTGTAAGTAGTGTAAGTAGGTAGAAGTAAGCACAATGGAAAAGTCAGAAAATATTTGAGAAATAACTTTTAGAGGGGAAGCTGTCTGGGAATGTACCCCCACCTTATTAGAAATAGACTACAACAATCGGACAGACAGCCCACCTGATGGGAAGCGGTAACTGTGGCCCATAACATCTACGATTCCTAAAATAAATAAATAAATATTCGTTGACAAATTCACACAGCGCCATCTAGCCCCAAACTAAGCAAAGCTTGTGCGATGGGTGCTAGATAACTTATATACTACTTAAATACTTGTAAACACATACTTATTATACATAAAACACCCAGACCCAGGTGTACTTAGACACAGACACAGATATAATTTGTCTACAGTAATCATGTTTATTTGGCAATTTCTACAATATAAACAAACAAAATATTACTTATTAACTTAAATAAGGTTTAATATGGTAGTGTCATGCAACGTTTAGATAGCATACAACAAAAATGCGTAGGTGCGATGTTTACCTGCTTGAGGCACTTGCCAAAATGTCGCTACGATATATCGGTCGGTACAAAAATAACAGGTCTAGCCTAAGTGTTCTAAAAAGGGGAACAAGACAAGCCACACGAATACCCTCGTCACGGATTTGTGATCTAGTAAATAACTAAGTATCAGACTTGACGTCAAAGAGACTCAATTGTCTGTCGGAATCAGTTAGAATTAGTTAGGTACGTAATTGAAAGTCTAAATTAATTTGCTGATAAGAGGTCGATATACCGGCTGTGCTCTAGCGCGCGACGGCCCGGCCAACCTTCCCTAGTTACAGTAGAGCGATATGGCGTCTGACCTTCGTGATGTCTGAGGCCTTTTCTTATTACGGAAATTTTATATAAATCCGTTAAGTCATGGAGTACCTGGTAAGAGTAGAAACCTGGCTGAGTACTACCACCTTAGTAGTAGATACTCAGGTAATTTCAGTTGTTGCATTTAGTTTTTAAGCTATTGCATAGCTTTTATAGCGGGCTTTGAGCGCGGCGACCGAATCAAGAAATTCCGTAACGAAAATAAATTTAACACCACCCACTCCGACCGGCACAGCGGTGCGGCGTTGAAAGTCGTGCATCGTCTAACGTCGTTTCAGTTCGGCAGACTTCGGCACGGTGTTTGTGTGCGTGCGACTAGACGTATGCGTGTAGACTAGCTGCTAACTGCTCATAACTGACTCTATCTCTTTTAGACACAATGCTAGGTGAGACAGCGTGATTTTTGGCCGCGTCACGAGTGAGTTCGAGGCCGCGACTAGTTAGTTAGCGCGAAAAAAAAATACTGCATAAATAAAAAAAAAAAAATAATAATTGCATAAGTTGATAAAAAATGCTATGCAATAGCTTTACCGCGGCAGTCCCCGAGTGCCACACGTATTTTTTTATTGCCTAGGGAGGCACACAGACGTACGGACGGTCCACCTGATGGAAAGTGGCTACAGTCGTCTAGGACATCTGCAATTTAAGGGGAGCGAAAGCCGTGCCAGCCTTTGAGATACCTGTAACATGTTTTTTGAAGAATCCCACGTTACAATACGGAGGAAAGTCGAAACGGTCTTTAGTGATGCTGTATCATTACCAATACTAACCGAAGCGTATACATCTACAGATACTTTACGGCAGAAAGCCCAGGTTGCACCAAATTCTTAAACGCGTTTAAGAATGAAGTCTAACTTATTTTCGTATGAGGTTTTTTGTTTAAGTATCAACTTAAATGCGTTTAAGATTTTGTTGCAGCCCTACATAGAAGAGGGCTGATCCTTATGCTCCACCTTTGAACCCATTGCAATGAAAGTACATACTTTTTTGTTATCTTATTTTTCAGCATAGTCATGGCAAAGGCAACACTTACACACGTATTTCGTCGGCATTCTAATAGCCTAAAAATAGGTTAAAAATTGTTCTAAGCTCCGTAAAAACACGCTTGCACAGTGGATACCACCTATTGATTGTCAGAAAAATGTTTCCCACCGGAATGTTCCTTTAATTTCCATTCCAATTTCCAGTCTTTAATCAAGGAGCCACTGGCCATCCATCCACCAGTGTCTGACCGAATGTCAATTTCTGGCCCAAGCCGAAGCCAAAGCCGATTAATCAGCTATCATCACAAGCTTCGGCCGAAGCCGAAGATTTAAAAATGGTAAAAAATTTTGTTTAAGATTGACCATAATGCCAACTACAATTAATAATATAAGTTATTTTAAATCTTTAATATTGAACTTTTATTGCATAGCTGTATAACTGTATAACAGAGAAATGTAATTTAAATCATCTGTAGAATCATCTAGAGATGATAAAAAAATTACCTTGGAAAAATTTCCAAAAATAATTAAAACGATAACAAAAAAGGTTTCGCCGAAGGTGGTGTTTGGGCCGAAGGTGGCCAAAACCGACGCCGAAGCTTTAGTCGGACACTACCAAGCACCCACTGATTACAGGCCTTTCCAAAAATTAAAGGAACATTTTCTAGGAAACGTTTTAACTATCTCTTGATCACCTCACTGTCTAAGAGTGGTTTTCTGTGGTCGGACAAAGTTTATTCCTGGAGGCTTTTGAAGTGCTGGAACTATTAGTGTCACAAGGGACTATGTTGAAATAAATAAATAAATATGCTTGGACAATTTCACGCAGGCCCATCTAGCCCCAAAGTAAGCAAAGCTTGGTGTTAGATAACTTATAAGCTACTTATATAAATGTTTTTAAATACATACTTATTATACATAGTACACCCAGACCCGTATCAGAAGTTAAAACTCCCGAACCCGGGACCTCTGCGTGGCAGACCGGCATGTAAACCATCTGAACCACAGTCACTCAGATCGCGAATCGTGAAATATTATTAAAAAAAAATGTGGGTATCTTTATTAGAAGTGGGTCAAGGGAGCATAGAGATCAACCTACGTATAAAGCTTAATGATAATATAGACTGTATAATTAAAATTAAATTTATACAGCGTGCGAAATCGTGGAGTGTTATCATTCGCGGGTTTTTAATTAAACGACCAAAGTTGTTAACGAGATCCTACAAAATTTCATGTTGTTATTTGAAATTCACGGATTCGAAGCTTGATCCTGTTGAGTTATTCAGCGTAATTTTTGGCCAAATCAATTTAAATATATAATTGTGATGCTTGAATTATTTGGGGCTGATAGACAATTTATTCAGTATGGTTTACGACGCGAGGATGGTGTAAGCGAAGTCGAGGAAAATGAGTCTAAAAGCGGACCCTGGCAGAAGCCGGGACTGACTGCTTGATAATGATGATGATGATGAGACAATTTATTCAGGAATTAATCTGCATATCTACATAATAGCTATTTACAATTATAGCAAAAAAAATAGGACTAGGGACCTATAAATAAACAAGAAAAACCTTACTTAACCTAACAGGTAACAAATTTAGAAATTTATACCATTAAGGTGGCAAACAAGCTTACATCCTGCCGGATGGTAAGCAGTCACCGCTGTCTATGGACACTTGCAATACCAGGGGCATTACCCACGTGTTGTTGACCCCGTAATAACCTTTTAACCTCTTTCTTGAAGAACTCCATGTTGTGCTTTCCAGGGAAAACCTCTCCAGGTTCATTCCACAACCTTAGTATGCGTGGGAAGAAGCTCCTTTGGGACCGCACAGTTCGCGACTAATTTGGCTCCAAGGTGTGAGGATAAACTTAATTGGAATTATCCCTAAGAACTATTATCAGAAAAAAAATTATTAAGTTGGTGTCAATATTAGACTTGTGGTCTCCCGCGCAAGATCTTGACCATGATCCTTGGCAGATCAGTAGATGACAGTAGAGCGACTGTTACCTGAGCTCCGTGACCCTGTTAATAAGGGAACCAGACGTCGTCAGTCATCTAAATGTGCAGGTTTCCTCACGATATTTTTCATCGATTATTGAACAACATTTTTGCACATCACTCAGAAAAAGTTATTACTACATTCAGGCATATACATAGGCATTCACCTAATATACTTAAGTAAAATTAATTTTAAAAAGAAATTTTAAATTGTTATTAGTTTTAACATTACATACCACAACATTTAACACAACAGTAAAATCAAGGTAAATAATTTTTAAAATCTTCTCTATAATGATAGTCTCAGCCATAAACCAAAAAATGATCCTTTTAGAACATTCCTGTTGCGATATGGGTTCTACAAAATAGAAAGCTTAAAATTAGCGAAAGAAATGGGAATGGATTACCCAAAGTGGACTGACTAAGTGATAAGTAGGCACAAATACCAGGAACCAAAGAGGAGTCGTATATAACATAGAAATCATCAGATGAGTAGTAAAAGACAATATACGTATAGCTAGTTCAACTTCACACGCGGGTACCCCCAAATATTGCATCATATCAGCCCAATAGCGTGCGAGAAACAAAGTGATATGTGAATAATAAGGATTTCCATATCGTTCATATTCGCCCCCTCCCCCGCCCCCCATCCGTCAATGTAAGCCGATATTGGGTCGGATCTGAGAGGGGTGTATCGGCATTTGAATCTTGATACGTTGTTTAAGGCTTTCGGAGTTATTGGATTGAAGTGTTGGTAAATCGAATTAGCCAGGAGCTTTGTTAAGAAGATTGGGTAACATTGTTTATTTGGAAATTTTGAGAGGTTCAAGTTGAGTAGGTACGTAGTGTATATCTCAGCACGGCAAGCACTAGTGTGCTCTCGCGTACGATAAGCGAGAAAAACGATTTAGTTATCTAGGTCGAAAGAACGTTTCTCGCTTGTACGATTCAGATGTAGAATGAGCTCCCAGCCACAGTGTTTTTTTGGACAATGACATGGTATCGTTCAAGAGGTATATTAGAGGTCGCTTCAAAGTCGGGTAACCATTGGTAATTCTCCTGATGTTACTGATGGCCATAGGTGGCGGTGACCACTTTCCATCAGGTGGCCCGCATGCCGGTTTGTCTGCCGTTTAACATCAAAAATGCTATCTGTTTCATCTTTGCGTTGAGAGAAGGAAACACATGCTCACTCGCGGCGCGAGCTGTGTCGCGGTCACACTTGTATGCCATGCTGTACTTCATCTTTTACCTAGACTAAACTATCTACATTTTAAAAGGACATCCATCCACATCCTCGAGGTTGTTTACTATTATTATTGACTTTGGTAATAATTTAATTATGCATTGTATTATCCTGGTTTCCTGGGACGTGAGCTGTGCATATTTAGCAAAACTTTGTTATGAAAGAACTTTTATTTAGCGGTGGGTGTGTAGCACTGAACACTGTGTTCAAAGGTAGACGACCTTTCACATGCATACAACAGAAAACGAGCTGAATCTTTGTCTAGAGAAGATTTGGCAAAAGCCTACAACCATGAACGAGAATTTCCAACAGTAGTCGGTTGAGCTGTTGATGAAGTGTAAGTTCTATTATTTGTATCAGTGCCAACTAGAGGTCGATAGCTATCATAGATTACGCTAGTGTTATAGAAAATATCATTATTTACGTAACTATTGTCCTAAAAAATTATTTTGATTTATCGAAAATAAATAAAAATGAAAGATATTGTGACAACAAATGCAGTATTTGACTAATACAGACACATTAGAAGTACATCGACTTTTTTACGCAGGTTCCTAGGTATAACATATCCTTGCTAAAGAATATACTGTGGAGAATTGAATATTCATAATGGCGACCCATATCTTGCATATGGTATGGAAGATTGATAAATTACTAGATTCATTGGTCAGTATTATTTTTCTCTTAGTAGATAGAAGTGTGTCAGGATCGTAGCTTGTGGCACTTGATAGTCTTTACCTACTGCTATGGGTTACGGGCGTAAGTATGTATGTAATATGTAGTAGATAGACGGGACGATGAGTGAATTCCCGAAAATGACTTTGTCTTAATGAGATTTGTTCCATTCTCATATTTACCAGATTCGCTGAAACTCGTTGCATTAGATTAGTCTTAAAAATCTCAACGAAAAATCAAAACAGTGTAAATTGCTCGCGAAAGTAATTTAAGAAATTCGCCGGAAAGGATGTTTCTATAATAATAAAAGCCCGTTGGCATAAAAATATTATTTACGCTACCTGTTACAAAGGAAAACCGTGGGTTTACTTATATTTTCCTTATAGAGGAATAATTTCCCTCTCGCAATATCGCAAAAAGGCATATCACTCCGCATCAAGATCAATGACGCACTAAAATAAAAGCTGAAGTAAGTTAAGTAGATGACTGTTATACCTGAACGGTATGAAATTATATTATATCGGAAACGTAAGGGGTATGTTTACATACTTAGGTTTACCCTAGGTATAGACCTAGGATATCTAAACGACAATATTGACTAAAGAACTCATAATAGCTCTATCTGTAGTCAAAGGAACATTGTAGTGTATTTCATCAAAGTAAGAAGGGGTTAATGTGTAAAATTAAACTTATTTTAATTAACACCGACTGAAAAAGAGGAATGAAATAATGTTTAAATATTATAGCGAAAATTAATGTACCCGCCATTCTGAATTTGATACTGTGTATGTGGTCATGACGACCTGAGTGGCTCAATGGTCAGCATGCCGGGCTGCCACGTAAGAGGTCCCGGGTTCGATTCCCGGCTGGGCAGAAATTGAAATTATGAATTTTAATTTCTGTTACGGGTCTGGGTGTTCTATGTATAATAAGTATGTATTTAAAAGTATTTAAGTAGTATATCACTAATATAACACCCATAGCACAAGCTTTGCTTAGTTTGGGGCTAGATGGCGCTGTGTGAATTTGTCCATGATTATTTATTTATATTTAAAACATGACGAAAAAGAACCAAAAATTAACTAACATTCGTAGTTAAGAACCTAAACACGAAATGAACATTGCCACAAATCGAGAGAACCTAGTATAGTCGACGGCATTGAACTACCCAATACCGGTATAAGATGAACTAGCGTCTCTATAGACGCTCATAACAATATTAGCTCCTTTTATACTGGTTTAGTTACGTCGATACGGCAGTGCCAATTGGCAGCTTTCGCTCAATGCGCTCCTCAGCGGAATCGTCACGTCGTTGTCACGTCGTCGCCACGTGACAGTGACGGGACAGCGTGTCACGTCCCGCTTTCATTGCAACCCGAGGCTCGGATCAATCCAGTATCAAAGCTGTCTATGGCACGATAGTTCGACTTCCTTGAGGGAATCCTTTTGTTAGTTTGGTTAGAATATTAACGTAAGTATGTCAGTAGATAATGCAAATCGGTTTGATTCACCTTAGTAGTGATTTTACTAATATAATATAGAGGAAAGATTTGATTGTTTGCCGGTTTGTTTGTTTGTTTGTAATGTAAAAACTCAGAAACTACTTATTCAGCTAATTTTTTTTTTGTTGGATTTTTAATTGTCAGGACAAGGTTTCTGTGTAAGAAAAAAAGAGCTAGGTAGGTGCAGGGTGGGTGTAGGTTGAGTATAGGGTAGGTGTAAGGTAGGTGCAGGCTAGGTGTAGAGTAGGTGTGAAAATTTGGCAGTGGAGGAAAATGTTTGCACATATTTTTTTGCTAATTCGCTTGCATGTACACTTTGGTAATATTATTTTTCAAGTGAACTCTGTGAAAACAGTCTGAATAATCTACAACAATTACACCGTTACTGCTTGTATTGAAGTTAGTTACATATTTCCAAATTCGGCCCTGCTAAGATTGCGGAAGCTGCGCACATGTACGGATCCATATCACGAAATGCTATTCTGCGACGTGAACTATGTGTTGGCGTGATTTAGCATCGATCGACATATTAAGAACTTGGGAGACTTGGGACGAGAATCATACAAAAGGTTCATTCTCATTTTATCGAGAGGGCAGTCCATAATCTAGCATAGACTAGGACGTACCTCACTAGACTTGTTGTAGGTTAGCTGTAATTATTATGCAGTAAATTCATTCTTGTAATTAAATTACTTTGTAAAACTCCATTCCTGGTTTAATCATAATCATAATCATAATCATTTATTCAGTCATCACAGGTACATAAAGGTGGTAATATAATAATGGTAGCGGCTCCATGATGCGCCGTAAAGCATACTAAATATTACAAGTTGCATATAAACTTGATTGTTTATAATAAAATTAAATAAATGTAAAATCACTAAAATTCAGTATGTCAAATAATTTAAATTAAATGTCTTAAGTTAAAATAATTAAATTAAAATGACAAATAATAACAACTCAAATGTACTAATTATTCCATAAAATGTCAATAAAATATACATATAATGTCAAGTAATAATAATTCAAATTTAATCATTATTCCATAAAGTGTCAATAAAATATGTCAATTTGAATTATTAAAATAATCTCGTTTCTGTCGATCCCCTGGATGCAACCATCGTAACTACATGGTAATGCAATAACAAATAATGATAAAGTAAGTTGTTTATTTATGAGGAGATTATCTATGGTTATAATATTCAAGGTATTTTAAATATAATTTCACTAAAAAGGAAGAATAAAATCGTGAAAACGAGTTCCGTTGAATTGGACTGCCCATTGTGTTTCAAATTGCACTTACGTGACTGTTGGGATCAGCTGTTTCCCATAAAAAAGTAATCTCCATACTAATAATGTTTGAATTTTCATCCTCGAGCATCCTAAAAGGCTGTGGCTAGAGCACTAACCCATTAGCGTCCCGAAATGTTCAGCCATTTCGCGGTAAATTTAGCCAGACCGCAGTTACAACGTCTGGCTTTGCTAGACTAGCATTTTCATATAATGTTTGCTTATACTCGATCTTGTACTTAAGTGGGCATAAAGGTTATTGTTTTGTATGGTAATGGGAGTTATACTACCTTTTTATTGCTACCATTCTATGGTGTTGGTTAGGAAAAATCGTTATTGTATGGGCTTCATCATCATCATCATCACAGCCCGTAACAGTCCACTGCAGGACTTAGGGCCTCTCCCACGAAAGGGGAGGTTATTACCATAATCTCCACGCTTGGCAGGCGGGTTGGAGATCGCAGTGTTTAAATATAATAATGGAAAATGCTGCTGCCCGTTTTCCAGACTATGGAGACTCTTGATCTTTTGCCTCGAAAACATTAGTCGCCTTGTACGACACCCATGAATGTAAGGGGTTGGTGCTATTCTACTCTGCCGGACACCACACGGACAAGTGCAAGATTATTTTATGTCAAATTCAGTTGCCAATTGAGTTAGGCAATGGTCCCGTAGGTAGTAATTTTAACCACTTTGTATGGGCTTACTTTGCGTATATTTGAATACTTTTTACCTTAGTTGACACTTTGTGTGCGTGTGTTCACGCATTATAAACTATAAATAATAAACTTAAAATAAATAAATATTCGTGGTCAAATTCACACAGCGCCATCTAGCCCCAAACTAAGCAAAGCTTGTGCGATGGGTGCTAAATAACTGATAAACTACTTTAATACTTTTTTAAATACATACTTATTATACACAGAACACCCAGACCCGTAACAGAAATTAAAATTCATCATTTCAATTTCTCCCCGGCCGGGAATCGAACCCGGGACCTCTTGCGTGGCAGACCGGCACGTTGACCACTGAACCACTCAGGTCGTCTAAATTAATTGCGACTGGTTTCAGACATTATCTCCTGGCAAGAAGCACTATAACTTTTTATCATCTTTTGATTTTTGATAGCTCGGTGACCATTCAGTTTTTTTTTAGCTCGCCCTCTATCAGTAGAAAATGGTGGTATTCGCGTAAATATTTTATAACCTGCAGAAGTCCTAGGCAGCTGTACACGCAATCCTCTCCATTTTGCCACCAAGCAACAATTACTTGTGTAGGTAGTTGTTTTTCTGTAACTTTCTAAAAGTTTTTGTTTTAATTTATATTTCTGCTAGTGGACCCGGCGCGAATTCATTCGCTTGGCGTCCTACCCCTACATACACCTAATTTACCCCTACTACCTTTTTCTCTTACATACAAACCTTCCTCTTGAATCACTCTCTATCTATTGTTGAAAACCGCATAAAAATCCGTTGCGAAGTTTTTTTTTTCTTTTTATGTTATCTGATAGTTTAAGAGATCTCAGCGTACATATATACATAGGGACAGACAGCTGGAAGCGACTTTGTTTTATTTTGATACTATGTTTAGATAGCACGAGTATATCAGAATTCCCCCAACTTGTAAAATAGAGGTACGTTAAACCAATGATGTCGCCAGTGACGTCATGGAATTATGACGTCAGGTGGCTCAATATTAATTCCATCCGAGTTTATAACATTTATATTTTGTCGGATCTTTAATAAACATTCTATAATATAAAAAAAATAGTCGGGCGTCCATGCCCAGGTTATGCTTTCGCGCACGAAGGCCCGAAGTACGCCTAGACCATGATCCAGGAATTGGCAGATCAGGTAAATAAAGTAGAGCGACCGTCATGACGTCCGTGACCCTGGCTACTAGGGGAACCTGACCAGATTGGATAAAGCTTATACATTCAGTCGCCAGAATGTGCAGGTTCCATCACGATGTTTTCCCTCTGCGTAAGAGCTTTTCAGCATTCAACTGATGTATATAACTCAAAAAACAGTTATTGATACATGTCCGCAGTGGAAATCGAACACGGTACTTCTCGCTTACGAGTCAGATAATGTAGCCACGCAGCCGCAGACGCTGCGACAAATACACTATAATACGAGTACACCTAGATGAATAACCTTTATCGCACGATCAAGCTACCAAATACCGAATAAGTAAATCCATCCGCAGCACGAACGCATTAACACCAGCTGCCAAATTGTGCCCATATATCCATTATACCAGTCTAATACCCAATTCGACAGTACAATGGCTACGGAGACGGTATTGGGTACAATTTGCATACAGGTCGTGATACAATATTGCCGCTGTGAACTCCGCATGATCACTTCGCTGCCTTCGAATCATGCAATCCATAAATTACATGGTATGGCTGAATTGTCGCTACTACTTGCTCGCGATGCTGGGGGCCTACCACGAGGTTTTCAGCTACATTATAGTCCCCTAAAACAAAAGTGACTTTATTTATTTATTTATCTATTTAACAATTTATTGCACACATTAAACAAATGCAGAGATACAACACAGATATAACTGACACAACAGGCACTACTTATTTCTAAAAGAAATTTTTTCCAGCAGGCATACAGAAGGGAAATGTTCGACTAAGAAATGCAGATACGACGTGCACAATGAATGAATAATTATAAAATACATATTAATATGATCAATAATTATATATCATAAATCATATCAATAAATACATACATACTTATACACTTACATATTACTACATAACAGTATAAATACATAGAAATATAATTTATGGACTAGACAGGGAAAGGTAGTGGTTCTTCACTCGCTTTTTGAATACAGGCAGTGACGGACTGTCACGTACTTTAATGTGGCTGAAAAGCGAAACTGCCAAGAGGATGTAAGGCCGACTGGTTTTAATTTACTAATAGAACCCACATAAGAGGGTATGTAAGTATCGCTATGAAACGTCGAAGATTGGGTCACTAAAAAAAAATTTTGTGACAGGTTGAACACTGGCAGAGCAACGTTTTGTGGGTCTCCTAAACGTCTACAATCGCTATAAAGTTAAATTTTATTTGTACTGTATTGTAGGATAACCTACGGCGCCCTTACAGTATTTCCCAACTGAACTGCGCGGTACTTGGATGGTTTTTTCACGTTCATTGTAAGGCCTTGGAGTTGGTGCAATTTTCTGATTTTTATGGCTTAGGGAGGCTTACGGTCAATCGGTCCACCCGATGGTATATCTGCAGAATATCTGCAGCCTAAGAGGGGAGCGGATGCAATACCAGCCTTTGAGGTACCTGTAGACATGCTTTTAAGGAAACCCATGTTATAGTGCAAAGGAGGCTCATTCCACATCTTGCACGTGCGCGGTAAGGGTCTCGATGCTCGTACATTAGTTGGATGCCAGGCATTTTGATTGAGTGACGATAGGATATATATCTTATATGAAAAGCTAAAATGTATTTATTCATTCATACTCAAGTATTAGTTAGAAATAACCCAACATGAATGGGTGAGATAACAAGGCTAAAACTGTAGCATGCTCGAGTTTGGGATTCATTATGATATATAGACAAGTTTGGTATTTATTATGTACTTTAACTAAAGTCACGCTATATCTAACTACCGTGTTATATTTCAGAATCACGTAGTTTAATAAAATATCATATACACAATCATTCATCAAAACGAACAACCCAAAACGTCTAATATTCACACAATCTAATAATATATTATGTTTATAAACAGAATGCCTATAGCCGCAGATAAAAGAGAATAAAAACATAACGAACCACAAAGTCTCAACGACATAAATCGACTTCGGTCAGCAATTGCACTTCGCTTCTTAGACTCACAAATCAGGCGACAAACTCGCTCGCAACTCGCATAAATCTTCAAGCAAATGGTAGTGGCATCCTAAGGCAGTGTATTAGAGGATCGTAAATTAGACTGCGGCAGGCAATCTGTGCCACCTCTGATTAAATCCCCCCCTCAAGGTGATTTGTAGGCTCAATTTACGTCCTATGTCGGTAATACGTCAGGCTTTGTGTACGCCGTGTGGTGATCTTATAAAGCCTTTTAGTGCTAAGTGTATACTATTCTTTGTTATCCTTCCTTTTATAGAAGTTTTGCGCGTCTGTATGGCTGTCTGTATATGTGCTAACTGCTCCTAAACTACAAGTGAAAACCGCAGCAGGTGGTAGGACAATGTATGGAGCCTAAGGGGCAAGCCTAAGGAGTCCTGAGGGAGTACCGCCGCCTTATCTATTTCTGCCGAAAAGCAACAAGGATAAGGTAGCCAGCGCAATTACAGGCATGATTTTTTTGATCATATTCTTAATGTCTTAGGCGGGCAAGCGGTCTGTCTGCTCGTTGTCATTGCGTGGAAAAAAGCGGACCAAAGCAAAGCGGACCTCTGAAGTCCTGAACATTTTCATTACCCATTGGTAGAAGCGTTACTGTTGTGTGTTTTCAATACTGCGGTCTCTAACCCGTCTGCGACGAAGGCGTGATACCACGTATAGGGTCGTAGTGACTGAAATTTCAGGGTCAAAAGAGTTTTTTAACGAAATAATGCCTGCTGGACGAGATTTCTTTCTAGAGATAAGCAGTGCCTGTTGCGTCTTATACTTTTGTAACATAACGTCTATATTTTATCTTGTGAACAATAAACTGTTAAATAAATAAATAATACGGTTAATAAAAAAAAATTACCTTGGCGTTAATGTCCCAGTTGTGCTCTCGCACGCGAGGGCCCAAGGTTACCATTGACCAATAAACCAGGATTTTGTAGACCAGCGGGGCTATTGTCTAACTCAGTTGGCAACTGGCTATAGAAAATACCAAATTACAATAGTAATAAGATTATTATAATATGTCAAATCCAGTTATCCACTGAGATAGCCCTCTGGTAATTACAGTGGATTATTCGCAAATTCTTGTTGCAATATTATAACTCTTCCTCCAGCTTAAGGTTTATCCTCTAAATATAAAACTCTTTATACTCTAAATATAATATTCTAAGAAAGTTGTAGGCATAATTTTTTTGTAAAAAATATTACATTGTTTTCCTATCAGAATCGAAATACCGAACAATGTTTCTTTTTTCTTAGTAATAGCTTTATTGCTAAGCTAAGAAGCTTTTAGATTGACGTCCGTTCAAGTTGATGGATGACTTACTATTCTACGGATTCTTTTATTCCCAAACCACCTTCTGATGCAGACGTTTTAATACAGCGGAGAAAGTAGGTCTCGACAATGTAAGGCTTCACCTGCCTTCAATCTATTATCCGACGATGACGCAGATTGTACACCCGGAGACAAATTAGTAGCACTGGGGTAAATAAATGCCGAGGGCTGATTGTTTGTGAAGCCGTGGTATCCAAGTAGTTAGTGTAGCCGCCTTGGATGTAGATTATACTGGTTCGAATCCCAAATATAGCCTGAATAAATGAATTTAAATGAAACCACTTGTTGTTAGAGTGTTTATGCAATACATGTTAACCAATTTGAGAAAAACGATACCTAAGTGAATGCTCTCCAAGGTAGCTTCAGTATTATTTCAATGAAAGTTTATCCACTAAGCCTCGTATTAAAAAAAAACAAGCTCTTTCCCGTACTTTGTCCGCATAAAATTTGGTTATTGGATTCCGTACCCGGCCCTGCATGAGCCATATGCAGGATTTCAGGAATTTCAGGATATATTATAGCTTCGGTGCTAGTCTTAGCTATAACCTATATTAGTGCCTTTCATTAAAATTCTGTAAGTAGATTTTGCATGGAGGAATAACTAACATCCAGTCGTAATATATCTATCAAGCGACTCAGTCCGTAGTATTTTAATTTTTTGTATAGGTCTTACGATTCATTATCTTCATCCCTTTCTTTCATAGGGTATTCGGACCAACTCGTATTGCTCGTAGTACTTCTTTCATATCTCGAGATTGATCTTAAGGTCGGCTTATTAATCGGGTCTATCTAGGTAACCGCGTCTAGTCCGAGCTGGACCGCTTTCCTAGCCATCAATAAGCCTGCGACGTTTACAACATGCGCGGTCCCTGACCACCTCTCTTAGTGGCCATTTGCTGCCATCAAGCAAGCCCCCCTCCCCCTGAAGAGGCCAAGGGAGTAATTTATATCCGGACTCCTTTCTGAGTGTGGCAATTGTCCCGCCACGAACGCTTGGGTACCTCTTCGTGGTTTCAGGTGTCGTATCAAACGGTAATCTGAATTTATGCTTGCCTGGTCGCCTGAGTTCATGTTCAACATCAATCTTGTTAGACTGTCATTATCTAAGTGATTTGTGTCTATGAGCGACACGATACTACTTCGATTATACTGTAAATCATTGTTAGAACTTTGCACGATCTATATTGAAAAAATGCTGTCTGGAGCAGTAGAAAATTTTACTTCCTGTAATAAGAATAAATGCATTCACCGCCTTTTTTTCGAAAAAGCTTTTGTACATAATGCTTACTGAGTAAAAAATAAAATAGAACTAATGTGCATTGCTCGAGAAAGTTATTAAATGAATGAATGCATGAGTGAAAATTCTTTGTTGCTAATACACACATATAACAAAAACAAACAAAGAAAAAGCTTTAGCGTATGACATTTATTTCTTTAGTCATAGTACTATTTATGGTATCAAAACTTTTGCTATCTTCGATATTTATAGTGCTTTCTCTTCAAGGCGCCTTAGCTTGCTTCATTCTATACATATTGCGTTATTGCAAAAATACGGTATACACGGCAACATCGCAAATATTCTCGTGTGCTATCACAGAATATTGATACTAGTGTTCCTAGATAAAATTATCACTATAAAATGTGAGCATCGCGCGTCGGTTGCCTGCGACACTAACCCATACGGTGACGGAAAACATCGTTATGAAACCTACACATTTATTTAACAATTTATTGCACAATATATAGTATACAGAAATTACTATTACTAGGCACTTCTTATTTCTAAGAAGAAATCTCTTCCAGCAAGCCTAATGGCCCTCTTCCAGCATTCAGGCGACTGATTGTGTAACCATAATCCAATCTGGTCGGGTTCCCTTGTTTACTCTGGCACGGAGATCATTTATACTTAGCAGCAAAAGAATCGTAAATTCATCACAACACATCAAATCAAGCTGCCCCCCCTGCCCTATACTGGACGCCCATGAATATCAGTATAGTTACAGTATTTTAGTGACGTTTGGTAAGATGTACAGAAGCTCAATTTTAAAATCAAGTGGAATAGTACGAATATGGTAAGAAGCTTTTACGAAAATCACTACACAACAATCAATTACGTTAATGTGGTATGTCTATACTTGTAGAAGACTGTGATTGCCTCGCAGCGTACCCATTACAGTTGGTAAGTTGGCATCTCTGAAAGCATTGCTGTGTTAACATCCTTCAATAATTGTATACACAGATCTCCTTAGGGTTACTTTTGGGCCGTGACTAAACAATATCTGTGTTGTCGTGAAAATTTTGCTATTTCAGAACAAAAGTTTTGGATATCCATCTAATTTCCATTTGTCTTTGATGTTTTGACTTCATCAGCGCTATATCAGGAGCAGAATTTTCAGTGGAGACAAGTACATCTCCTGTCGAGTCTTCTAACAAATTAGAGGGTCTTTGTTTATTCCATTTAAGTCTCTGTTTTATTATTTTTATGTTTTTTAATGTTTTGCCGTGTGTCTGAGTGGATTAAACGTGATTTACTTTACTTTACTTTAAATTAAATTTTATAGCAATCCGGGAAAGGGGGAAAGTCTAAAAAAGAAGTTATTTGTATTATCTACAACCATTTAATTTTCTTCAACAAGAATTACAATATTTGTAGTCTTTAATTGAAAGTGTCGTCGTCTATTTAGCATCTAAGTCCCTGCTGAAAACTAACTATCTACTACTAACTAAAATGAAGAAATGGTAATAGAAAAATAATTTTCAAAATTTTTGTTTGTCTGTCTGTTTGTACACGCTAATCTCTGGAACTACTGGACGGATTTGAATAAACTTTTTTTTGTGTAGCTATTACGCCAGGGCAACGTACTCACACAGGCGGATTCCTCAGGCTTGACAGACCACCTTATAAAAGATTGAATCTTGCCTACACCCCGTCCTCTGTAGTCCGTCTCGGCGGCAAGAGTCAGCCCTGGTACGACAGGCCTAGTGCTGAGGCAACTCGCCTCAAGCATGATGCTTTTCGTGCCTGGACAGTGGCTCGGGCCCAAAAGGACCCTAATACCCACATTTTGAGGAAAAAGTACAATGCTGTATCGAGGTCTACAAAAAGGGCATTGGCCGGAGCAAAATACAAATTCATCGGTGGAATTGGAGAGAAACTAATCAGCTACCCCTCTGGGAGCCGTGCTTTTTGGTCTCTCTCCAAAGCTGTCGAGGGGAACTTTTGTCGGACCACCTTTCCACCTTTGCGCAAGCCGGATGACCAATTGGCCCACACAGCAAAGGAGAAAGCCGATCTCTTGGGTAATCTCTTTGCTCATAACTCAACTCTGGATGATGGGGGAGCTGCACCGCCTACCATCTCTCGGTGTGAGAGCATCATGCCCGAGGTTCGTTTCACCCAAAAAATCATAAGACGTGTGCTTCTCTCCCTAGACATCCGGAAGTCCAGTGGACCTGATGGCATTCCGGCTATCGTTCTTAAAAAGTGTGCTCCCGAGTTGTCTCCCGTGTTAATGCGCCTATTTAAGCTTTCCTACACCTCAGGAACGGTGCCGTCTTCGTGGAAGTTAGCCCATGTGCACCCGATACCCAAGAAGGGTGACAATTCAGACCCATCAAATTACAGGCCTATAGCGGTAACCTCCTTGCTCTCTAAGGTGATGGAGCGGGTCATAAATATCCAGCTCCTTGGATACCTCGAGGATCACCAGCTGATCAGTGACCGTCAATATGGCTTCCGTCATGGTCGCTCAGCTGGTGACCTTCTTGTGTACCTAACACACCGGTGGGCTGAGGCTGTTGAGAGCAAGGGGGAGGCTCTGGCTGTCAGTCTTGATATAGCCAAGGCATTTGATCGGGTCTCGCACAGGGCACTGCTAACAAAACTCCCGAAGTACGGTATCCCCGAGGGACTCTGCAATTGGGTATCCAGCTTTCTGTCTGGGCGGAGTATCCAAGTCGTTGTCGACGGATGCTGCTCCGATACCAAGAGTATTCATGCTGGAGTACCCCAAGGTTCAGTGCTGTCTCCCACGCTGTTTCTTCTGCATATCAATGATATGCTGAATACTCCCAGTATTCATTGCTATGCAGATGACAGTACAGCAGACGCTCGTTATACTGGCCGTGCGAATATCCCTCGTTCCGTGGTGTCGGAAAGCCGAATAAGACTTGTGTCAGAGATTGAACACTCCTTGGAGCAAGTTGCTCACTGGGGCAGATTGAACCTGGTGGAATTCAACCCCTCTAAGACGCAGGTCTGCGCATTTTCCGCCAAAAAGGATCCTTTTGTCATGGTGCCGCAGTTCCAAGGAACATCCCTCTCCATCTCAAAAAGTATCGGGATCCTTGGCGTCGACATATCAGACGACGTACGGTTCCGAAGTCACCTGGAGTGTAAGGCTAAACTAGCCTCGAAAAAACTTGGTGTGCTTAACCGGTCTAAGCGATACTTCACCCCAGAACAGCGTCTGTTGCTGTATAAGGCACAGGTGTGGCCACATATGGAGTATTGTTCCCATCTTTGGGCCGGGGAAACCGCCGACCTGCTTAATCACTTGGATTCTATACAGAGGCGCGCCGTACGAATTGTCGACGATACCGTACTGACAGGCAAGTTGGAACCACTGGCTGATCGAAGGGACTTTGGCTCCCTGTGTGTGTTCTACCGGCTGTACAATGGGGAGTGTTCTGAGGAATTATTTGATCTGGTGCCCACAGCACAATTCCGCAATCGCACCACCCGCCGTGGGCTGGGTACTCATCCCCATTACGTGGACCCTCTAGTGGTGTCCACGCGAAGATTCGAAAGAACGTTTCTCGCTCGTACGATTCGGATGTGGAATGAGCTCCCAGCAACGGTGTTTCCTTTGGTCTATGACATGGGATCGTTCAAGAGGTACATTAGAGGTCTCCTTAGAGGCGGGCAACGCATTGGTAGCACCCCTGGTGATGCTGATGTCCATAGGCGGCGGTGACCACTTTCCATCAGGTGGCCCGCATGCCTGTTTGTCTACCGGATAACATAAAACACCGTCATCTTAGAACTTATAATTACTTACTTATTTACTGTGCTGGCTCAACGAACCAAAGTGGATCTTGGCCAGAGAGAATTTATGCTCATCTGAAAACTCAAGCTGCAACACATAGGTGTCTCGTATGGCCTAAACCACAAACGCTTCAAAGTCAAAAGGCTCTGAGCACACGCTGATTGTGTTCATTCATACTCGAGTGGCATTTAGGGCACACAGCAGTTCCTGTTACACTTGCTTTTTATGTGTTGAGACTACTGTACTGTACTGAGGTACGGAATGGACCGTGTTTTATTAACACCTGGAATATTAAGGATGTAACTCACTTGTTTATAGGGGCCACAATAGAACCGATTTTTGTCTCTATGTCTTCTTATAATATCATTGTAGGGCGACTGTGACCTAACCGTTCAGAATCAGAATCAGAAATCATTTATTGTAAAACTATAGTAGGTACATTGTTGGTGGTATTTGATTTAGAGCAAAACTATAACAGTTTACCCAAACTTGGGTGTACAATAGTATGTTATAATGTTACAATTTCCATTACAATTGAATTAATAATGTCATAACAATATTTAGATTAATAGGTCCGATTCATTAGCGAGAGGTATTGGGTTCAAACCCCAATGACACCATGTGCTAATGACTCTTTTCTGAGTTATCTACATTAGTTTGTCACTAACCGATGCCTTTACGGTGAGTGAAAGTGATTAAACCAGCCCTTTCAGGCGACTGAATGTTAACAGGGTCACAGAGGTCAGATGGTCACTTCACTGCAGTTACCTGATTTGCCAAATCCTGGATTATGCTCAAGGCTTCCAAATTGACGCAATATTAACGCCAAAATTAGTAAATATTATGCTTTAACAATAGTGTTACTGCATAATATTGAGCTAAACGTTACAGCAGTTTTATTACTGCTATTGTGCGCGATTGCTCAAATTCACCATTGGTAAAATACCTATCAAGAAAATTTCTGTATCTACTATTACTAATACTGCCGATAACATAGCCTATAAAATATCTAGGTTAATGCACGTGCAAGATCTAAAACTTTATAGCTACACCGTTACATGGCAAGATGGCAAAAGCATTTGAATATTCAAACAGCAACCCGGGCGGGATACGACGATTAGTGCAGGGGATGTCCTCGTTAATAGTTTGCAGTCTCCGGATAATTTGCAGCATTCTGTAGTCTACGGGCGTATATATAATGGCCATTATTGAATAGTCGATTAGGTTTGGTGCGGTTAGGAAATCGGAATTACATTCATTAGAACGACTTATCTTTTTCTGATTTTTAATCCAGAACGGATATTTTAAGCTTGACGTGTATCTGCGTATTTCTGTGTAGTATTTTAGCTCCCACACGAATATATTTTGATGTGTTTTTAAACCAGCTTAACCGAGATTATCCTTAGCTTTGTATCATTAAAATCGGTTAAGCAGTTTCGGAAATATTTCAGTTTTGGATTTGTCGGGGGTTTTCCGACGTTATTCGTACGAATGATAGTATTGTGTCACTGGCCTTATTTTATTGTTAGGAAAATAAGTAAATTAAAACCGACCGAAAAGTAAAAGGCACTGTCCTAATTGGCAACGGTCGTGCGATCATGGTCGGGTGGTTTTGAGGTCTCCTATTGGTTGAGCGACGTCCTTCGTAAGACCATGGTCGCACGAACATTGCCAATTAGGACTGCGCCTAACGACTGTTACACGCCATCAAATTCACGCACAAAAACTAAAACCCTAACCTAGAATCCCAAAGACTCGACAAGAAATTGGTTCATCCGGTAAGTGGTACCAATAAATTAATTCGGCACACCAAGTGTTTGCCATTTACTCAGGCGAGGCGTCAACTCGAAAATTCATAAGAAAACCTTTATCTTGACAGAGGTTTTCGCTTAAGTGAAAACCGCAAATAAATTAAAAGCGCCTTAGATTCGGTGTAACTGATAAGCTGACCGAGAGAAAAAGTTGGATATTCATATTCACTTATTTCTCAATAGGTATATTTGTCATAATTTTACATTTATTCAAATATTTTCTAAACGACATAAATTAAAAAAAAAGCTAAGAACCATCCTAATTAAACTTACTTTCGAATAGACACAGCATCCAAATCGGTCTATCTGTTCGGGAGCTACGATGCTCAGTGTTACCAGCAGCAGTTTCCATAAAGTACGTCCGGGCTCCTAAAATAGTACGAAAATGGCTAAAAAGGTACGGCTTACCTTCTCTTCTATTTTATCGACCTTGGTGGAGCAGTCAGCCAAACAGTACGTAAATCGTACCAAAAGGTACGATTTGGCAACGCTGACGATGCTACAGACAGACACCGCATGGAGCACAGATACACATATAACACTTATAACACCCTTCTTTTTCGTCGGGATTTAAAAAAAATACCACACTTCATTCTAAATTAGACAACTTTATACCCACTGATTAATCTTCGGTCCTTTATTCATCATTGAAAATAATAAACAAATATGCTTGGACAAATCACATAACGCCATCTAGCCCCAAAGCAAGCAAAGCTTGTATTATGGGTGCCAGAGAACTGATAAACTACTTAATATATATTTAAAATACTTCCGCAAGGCAGCGATTTAGAGACTGTTTTTTATTTGTAATTTATTTTTTATTTGTGGTCCATATCTAATTAGTTTTAAGTGTACATATAATCAATTGTAAACTATTGGCAAATAAAATAAAAGCTTGTAATAGAAAATAAACATACAACGTCAATAATAGAATAAAAAAAAAAAAAAAAACTGAAATATACAAAATCTTAAACGGACATTATGATGTGAAGAACTTTGAACTACTATTAAAGCGAGATCAGAACACTCGAATAAGAGGTCACCACTCGAAATTGGTACGAAATTTCTCCAACAACAACGCGCACAAGCACTTTGTCAGCAACAGAGTCGTGGCACTTAGGAATAAGTTACCTGAGCAAGTTGTATCAGCACCGAGTACCAACGCCTTTAAGAATCGATGGGATGAATATTTAAAGAAAACCAAAATTAATTAATTGAGAATGTCAATGGGCTGAGGATAATAAGATACAGACATATCAGTTATTCCAACTACCTGTCTGGAATAATAATAAAAATTATTAATAATAATGATTATTATAGGTACATATGTATAACACCGACATCCATAAAAGAAATTAAAATAGTCATAAAGTTATGTAAAAATCTTGTGTACAATAAATGGTTAAATAATAAATAATAATAATAATAAAATCATTCAATCAATCATCATTTCAGTTTCTGCTCGGCCAGGAATCGGACCCGGGACCTCTGTTGACCAACTGAACCACTCAAGTCTTCGGATGAGGATGAGAATGAGCAAAAGGATAACCTTAGTAATAATGACCCATTACTTATTCCAGCCAGGATCTACAATGACGATCTGAGAAAGCACTGGATCAAAGAATCCTCTCATTTGTTAGAAAATATGTACTTCCACTTAAAATGCAATATTTCTTTCAAATAAATACACGTTTGTGTTTAAAATCGGCACGCATTGTTAAATGATCTATATTTATTTATTAGTATAAGGCTGCTATTAAATTTCTTATACCTTGGACCTAAATGGCAGTAAATAATTTGGCGAGAAATATCCGTCTACGTTCTAAGCCCGACTGTAAATTTAATTTAATTCTATAGAACGCTATAAATTCGAATAATTATAATTAGAGATGACTATTGGAAGTAAAATTTGCTCTTCCAAACTTCCAAGAAGGTAGAAATTTGAATGATTATATTACTGGCTTTTGCCCGCTAAATCATTCTCATAAAATTTGGTTACTCACCGCGAAACTAATTTGAATTTCGATATAAATTATATGTCGTGTTATTTTTACGTGTAAACAACAACACTGAAAAATTCCACGAAAACGTTCAGTAGTTTTTGTGAATAAAAGTTACAAATATCCACTTAATACAATAAAAGTTACAAACCTAACCTAACCTAACCTTACGAATTTTCGGATTTGAAATTGGGGATAAGCTACTGAACCGATTTCCAAAATTCTTTCGTCAGTATCGGCTTCAGTTTGACGAACATAATATCATAACCATACATTTAAAAGAGCATATTTTAAATACGAATAACAAAGAACGTCGTCTCGGTTAGAGGTACGCAACAGAAATCGCTGCTGCTCATTTTCTCGGAAGGAAATCCGAGGTGATTAGCTCTCTAAATCTTAGCTAAGTATTAGAGGAGTCCGTAGAGCTAAGTAACTAAGAGTCAAAAGACATTAGTCGCCTTTTACGTTATAAGTTGAAAAGCTTGGTGCAACTTTCTAACTATATAATTATCTTGGCGTTAATGTCCCGGTCGTGGTCTCGCGCACGAAGGCACGGGGTTCGCCTAGACCATAATCCAGGATTTGGCAGAACAGATAATTTCAGTGGGGCCGACTGTCATCTGACCTCCATAACCCTGGTGTCTAGGTAACTCGACCAGATTGGATCATGGTTACACATTTAGTCGACTGAATATGCAGGTTTAATCACGATGATTTTCCTCACCGTAAGAGCATCGGTTACTATTCAACTAATATACATAACATACCTGGCCGCAGCGGGATTCGAACCCAGTACCTCTAGCTTACGAGTCGGATACCCTAACCGCTAGGCCACCGACGCTCCACTCTACTTTATCTTGTATTGATATTCAAAATTTTAATATTCTTTCTAATAATTTATATTGTTTTATATTTGACAATCTTTTTTCACAAAAATGTATCTTAAAGGTATTGTCTTGTGTAAGAGTAATAAATAAAATCTAATCTAATCTACTCTACGCACCTACAATATAATTATTATAGAAATAATATGACTACCAGTAGCATAATTAATAGTCACCTTGCATACAACTATAAAATATGTACTTTAATTACTCTAAGGGTTGAAAGTGAGCTCCCGTTTATTAATACTCATAAAAATAAAATACCAATTAAAATGGAAGCGAGCCTAGTTAATTGGGGGCACTAACGAGCTAGGTCTCTTCAAAAGACCTAGGTCCAATAGGCATAGAAAGCGACGAGCACTTGAACCGTCGTCTAGTGCTTCAAAATGAAAGCAACGTTGAATGAATCGGGAGATTGTGTTTGCAAAAGCTATGAATATTTTAGGTTATGAATGTTAACCGGTTGTTAACATTGTAAGTGCTTTATTCAATATTAGTGGACTCGATCGACTTTACCCCTATCTAACCTTATTTTTTTTGCTTTTAAACCTTCGACTTGGATTACTCTATTATTAAAAAACTGTATTAAATTCCGTTGCGTAGTCTAAAAGATCTAAGCGTGCATAGATTCATACATATATACATTAGAACAGACGGCGAGAAACGACTTTGTTTTATACATAGGGACATTGCAACCATTCCTATTCAAAACCTTAGAACATCTTGTTATTTACCGAACTCACTACCACTAAATAACGGTGATGTCCTATTTGCCAGAAAATCCCAGATTTGTACATCCTGGCGTTTAGGTAATTCACATCAACAGATATACAACCTTCATGTAAAAAGTATAGACAAACTGGATGAATAATCTAAATAGTTTATGAATGTTCTGAAAGCATTCAAGCTCGTACCTTATTAAAACTAGGGTACTCTATTAAATATTTAGATCGGTAATCCAGAATCAATGTATCAACATCATTAAAAACCTTGTTTGTGTTTTAGTAGTTTGCCGCACAAGTAGTTTTATTTATGAATAAACTATCTAGCTTTCAGTTTGATGTGCCCACAGCACCCTAACTGATTGCGTGGGAAAAACCAAGTATATCGCGTCATCAAGCAGCCGACACACAATAGAACTAAGACAAAAAGATGTAGAAAAAGACACATTTTCTCTCTACTTCATTAACCTTACCTGCCACACAAATTAAGATAAACAACAGAATACAGGGTCTCTACAGAACACGGCAGATTACAGTGGAGAAAAACTAACCTGTGACAAGAAAATGTTTGTATAGTTGTAATAATAATTCTTTGTGTTTAACAAAATGGCGAAGTCGCTGCGAGGTTACTGCGCCGAGTGGTTGGAGACAAAGAAATTATTAAAACATCTCATGAAAGTAAAATGAGGTAGTACTACACATATTTTTACACGTATTTTCCAGTAGCTGAGGTTGTTGACAAAGCTATGTCGTGATTTTTAACGAGAACAATTTGTTGCACGAACAAAGGGCAATATGTTACTCTCTAGCTAAACATATGAAATTGTGCGTAAAATTTTTGTTTTTAGGTAGAATACAAACAGTTCTAATAATTATTTGGACAAATATTTAACTAGGTAAATGGGAGCGTAGCAACTCGTAAGCATGAGGTACCGGGTTCGATTACCACTATACTGTTACCACTAGGCCACGGCCGCTCCAAACATTGCAAGATATGTAAAAGCTTGTAAAAAGTTAAGTAACATTTTACTGGATGGTATTTAAATGCCGCGACGTTTCAGCTGATGGTAACTGACGCTGTATCCGTATAGAGCATGCGAGCATTTTTACCGCGCACATGCAAGATATGGAATGAGCTCCCGAAGATTTTCTTTGCACTATAACATGGGGTTCTTCAAAAGGCACGTCTACAGTTACCTTGAAGGCCGGCACAGGAACGCTCCCCTTGGGTTACAGATGTCCTGGACGACGGTCACCACTTTCCATCAGGTGGACTGTCCGTCCGTGTGCCTCCCTAGGCAATAAAAATAAATAACTCGAAAAAGTACTGTAAAGGGGAACCCATTGAGAAGATAAACATCCTTTGCTCCTGTAGTAACAACTCGCAAATCTCACAAATAAATCTTCCAAGTCGATACAAAATACGAGTACTAATGCCGGCTATTTAGGGCTAAGGAGCAGTGAAAATGTTACCGTTACATTAATTGAAAGGACAAATAATATTAATGGTTAGCTATTTGGTAGCAAGCAATGGATACCATTTGTCTTTTAGCTTCGTTCGCAGAGGCAACGGTTGAATCGTATCTATCCATAGTATGATTAATGAGGCGACGGGCAGATTGTGTTTGATATGTTTGCAACATTAACGTTATTGAGGTTAACTCGTAAATAATAGTGTGAATCTGGGAAATATAAATTGATGACATTTATCAGAGCAGTGTATATCTATGATAGACCGTGATAAAAAAGATAATCTTGGCGTTAATGTCCCGGTTGTGCTTTGGCAAACGAAGGCCCAAGGTCCGCCGTGAGCATGATCTAGGAATTGGACTTTACCTTCGTGACCCTGTTAAGGGGAACCTGACTTATTTGTTAGTCTAATCTATCCCTAGCATTTATTTATTTAAAACTTCATGCAAATTACAGTACAATGGCGGTCTTAAATATAGGTATATACAGCCAAGAATCGAACCTCATTACAGAAGCAGACTACCCGTAATGTCTCCGTAAATCACAAGATGGGTACTCTTTTAACGCTACTAGACCAAGCCATAAATCAAAAGAGTCTATAAATCATTACCTTTAAATAGACCTTTCCTATAAACTATAAACTCTACAGTTCGTACGAGAAGCTCTGCATGACTCAGCAGAATGTTGGTCTTTATAACCTAATGTTTCGTGAAAAGAATGATGTGAGCTCTCAACTGAATGGATAATGTTACGGTGTCTTGTGATTGCGTTCGCCAAATGTACGCACATTAAATGTAGTGGAACATGTGATGCCCCTGGAAGGCGAACGTTGATGAAGACGTTTTCACGCATGAATATCTGCTTTTTTCTTGATAACAATAAATAAAGAAGGCACTGCTTCGTCGGAACTGTCTTGTTCTATCTTGTTGACAACCTGAGTGGCTCAGTGGTCAACATGCCGGTCTGCCACGCAAGAGGTCCCGGGTTCGATTCCCGGCCGGGCAGAAATTGAAATGATGAATTTTCATTTCTGTTACGGGTTTGGGTGTTCTATGTATAATACGTATGTATTTAAAAAGTATGTTTGTAGTATATATCAGTTATCCAGCACCCATAGCACAAGCTTCGCTTAGTTTGGGGCTAGATGGCGCTGTGTGAATTTGTCCACGATTATTATTATTATTACTATGTAAACTGAGGGTCGCAGTCCCCATGAGCTGGATGTATATCTCCCGGCTCAGCGAGGAGACTACGGTCTAGTAACTTGAAGATGACGTCAAGGAGAATGAGGAGATTGCTCTTACTATTTAGGACCTGCCTTAATTGTACAAGGATAGCGACTTTCGGGCATTCCGTATGCGAGTGCCGACGAAAAGACTAAAATATTTTCTCAGAAAGGAATTTTGGACATCTGGGGTAGTATGGCGGCGCGGTTCGAACCTGGTACCTCGAGTGCGAGTCGGATCCCATAAACATTAGGGCCACCGACGCTCTATTGGACTGTTTGATAATTCATCGATGAATTATTAGATCATACAATGAATTGGTTTCATCTGTAACTTAAAGTACATAAAAGTACGTAAAAACTGGATTGACCGCCTCTGTCTGGTATTGTCGGAAACGGTCCGGCCGTTGTCGGCGTGGGGTGGGTTTGCTCCGGTCCTGGGGCCCTGAGGCATGTCAAGCAACGTGTCACTGTGTGTTGAAAGAGATATTTAATGTCCTACGTAAGCGTAAAAGTTTAAAAAATCTAACAATAATAAATTCACACAAAAATTCGTGTATTCTCACACACCTTCACATTTGATTTTCATAAAAAGAAAATTACTATACCTACTGTAAACTATACCGAGCTTAAATTGAGTTAATTAATTAAAACCTTTCCAAAGGTTTCAGGAAACCCATTATACAGTGAGGCGATTATTGTTCTAATGAAGCTGAAATCTGATAATAATTATTGTGTAGTAAAATAAGCTAGGTATATCGGAGCCTGTATTTCGTTTTCAGGCGGATTTAAAATTGACGGGCTTTAAAAGTAGAATCAAATAAAACCAAAATTTATTTATTTATTGGGATATTAAATATCTCTTTCCATTTCAATTTCGTGCGTGCTTGCGTGTGTATATGGCTGTGTATGAGATTTTATCATTTCCTTGCGTCCCCTCCTACACTTGGATCAATGGAATGTCAATTTAAGTGATCTATATAATTGGCCCTACTTCTATACATAGTAAACAATAAAGACGCTTCCCGCCATCAAGTCCCATGTATCTATTTACGGTTATATCTTTTAAACTACGCAACGGATTTTAATGCTATTTTCAACAATAGATAGGGTAATTCTAGACGAAGATTTTCTAAGCAAGAAAAGAGGTAGGTAGGGGTAATGTAGGTGTACGTGAACGAAGTCTGTAGTTACATATAAGTGCTCGTTTACAATCTACTTCCACTTCTATCACATCAAATTCGTTTAAACCAAATTTTGACGTTTTCCAGGTCCAATTACACCATAAAACGGCCAATCTCTTCGTGACCCGCTAAAATCCGACCAGTCTAAAGACCGGGCTGACTTAATCCGCGGTTAAATCTTCGCTAAACCCGTTTTGTGTACTTTTAATAGCTCATAAAAGAGGGTAGCCTCTAGTGGGAAATCTCGGATACCCACTCGGCCTACAACAACGCTATTTCGGTTCGACTATAAATTTGAATCTTGCTTTTATTTGTTTACGGCTTGCAATTTCTTCTTTTAAATAATTTTGTACAAGTATTTTCTCATTGACTTAGTCTTTCAAAGATCCTGGTCACTAACCCTTGCCCAGAGACAAGAAGTTATTTTTCTTGTCATAGCTCATTCTTTATATTTATCAGCCGCCTTTTAAATAAAATAAGATAAAAATCATTTATTTGTCAGATAAATCCATTGGTGTTAGTTACAAAACTCAATTAGGTAAAATGTTAGTAGTCATTGAATTTAAAATTAAAATTACAATAATAATAAAAATAAGTCACAATCTCCATTATTTTCTATTTTTACGGAAACAGGTTGCGATGCAGGCGTATCCAGCGCGTTAGAACAGGAGAGTTCTAGCAGTCGGCGATCGTGCTTATCCTAAGCACGATCGCCGGTTTAATCCTTAGAGAGTCCTTTCAAAATATTACATTTGGGTTTTATGCGACAGAATAACAAAAATCGTATTTTTAAATCTTTCAGCGACCGAACAACGAACGCGTTATATTACCATTATATTTAGGTTTATATGCAAATTTTTAAGCGTTGACATAATTAATAAACGGGTCCTAATTCGGACCGGGTGTTCAGGCGTTTCGGCCCGGACTGCTCTTGGCCTGCGGGCCGAAATGCTGAATACTCTTATCTACTACAAGAAACACCTCAGCGAACTTACAGAAACCCATCACCACTGTAAAATGAGCTGGCATCACTACAGTTGCCCTTATAAACCGGAGACGTTCCAGAGTCTAAACAGGATAGGTTGAGGTATTCTATACTTCCACTATTCAACAGCCCATCAATTTACAAGGTGTCGATGGATCAGGCCGCGTACGCAACGGTTGACTTGGAGCTTTTGTGTGGATGACGGGTCCATCCATCATAGCTGAGCTCTATGAATATGTTAATGTGGCAAAACACTACAGGTGTATTGCCTGGCCATGTGGTGAGGTGTCAGTTAGTTAGGGATATATTTACTTGTATGATAGGGTGTCATATAAAGGGAATAATAACTAATAATTCACATACACATTTGACATTTTGAATTGACATTATATGAAATTATTGAAATATTGACTGACATGTATAAGAATTCTCATAATTATAATTTAAATTTATGATTTCTCTAATTGATAAAATGTAATTAATGGTTATTATGTATTAATACTTGCATGTCAGTGCCTAAACTGACTGAATGTGAGAACTGCATCTCTGATAATTGTACCACCTACATTGTTAATGTACCTACCGCATTTACAGCAAATAAATGATTCTGATTATAATTCTAATTCTAATAACATCTTAGGCAGTAGTTATTGCCAGCGTCGAAGGCACGCGCACGAATAATAAGGATCGACGCGTAAATTTGCATTTCTGTCATACAATTTTGAAGTGACATTTGTCCGCGCGTACCTACTACGCGCGTTGGCGCATGCGTCTTCTATACATAGTGTAAAACAAAGTACTTTGTTTCTTTCCATACTAAGGTTGTCTGGAAGAGATCACTCTAGTGATAAGACCGCCCTTTGTACTGCTTACTATTATATTTTATTCCCATGTGTGAATCCTGTAGTGAACAAATAAAGAGTTTTTGTATTGTATTGTATTGTCGCTTCCCGCCGTCTTTCCCTAAGTATCTATGTACTTTTAGATATTTTAAGCTACGCAACGGATTTGATTGTGGTTCTGAACAATAGATGGAGTGATTCAAGAGGAAGGTTTTTAAGCAAGAAAAAGGGTAGGTAGACGTAAAGTAGGTGTACGCGAACGAAGTCGCGCCGGGTCCACAAGTTCACGTATACAGTATCATCATCATCATCACAGCCCGTAACAGTCCACTGCAGGACTAAGGGCCTCTCCCACGAAAGGGGAGGTTTTTGCCATAATCTCCACGCTTGGCAGGCGAGTTGGAGATCGAAGTGTTTAAATATAATAATGGAAAATGCTGTTGCCCATTTTCCAGACTACGGAGACTCTTGATCTTTTGCCTCGAAAACATTAGTCGCCTTGTACGACACCCATTAATGTAAGGGGTTGGTGCTATTCTACTCTGCCGGACACCACACGGCCTGTATACAGTATACATAGAGGAAATTATACAATTTTAAAAGTATGTTCACGCTTAACTTGCGTATTTGCTTACGACGCGCTGTCACTACTCCGTAGATTAGAAAATGGTATGAGAATACACAGCGATGGGAGTTAACAGCATACCCATTTTTTTTTTTTTTTTTTTAATCCAGCAGGCAAACTGGCATGCGGGCCACCTGATGGAAAGTGGTCACCGCCGCCTATGGACATCAGCATCACCACTGGTGCTACCAATGCGTTGCCCGCCTCTAAGGAAACCTCTAATATACCTCTTGAACGATTCAATGTCATAAACCAAAGGAAACACTGTAAATTAACTAATCCCGGGCCAGTCAGCCAAGGAACACGTTGATAAGGTCAGTATAGTCACCAAAAAGAAAAGTGATTTAATGTGGCTTAAAAGCCAAGAGGATATGTGACCGGTTTTTTTTACTTCTAGAACCCACTCCAGAGGATATGCAAGTACTATCGCTACAAAAAACAAAAGATTGAGTCATTAACAAAAAAAAATTGTTTACGTTTGTGTACGGGCATACCAACATTATGTAATATTGTTATTATTTTAATAATAATTTATTTTGTCACAATTGTATTAAGTGTATGACATGAAGGTTTATATTATTATTTTAACTGTATTATGCATTTGACATTGTGTTTATATTATATTCAATTATTATTTACCTAATTAATTACAGTTTGACATTGTTTTAAAATCATAATTTAATGTTTATATTAAATTTGTACGCCGAGTGGCAGGTCACAGACGAGCACATATATATTTAATGTAACATCTTTTTTACCTGTGTTACCACAAATAAAATAAATTTGAATTTAAATTTGTATTTTATTTTATTCGGAAGACCAACAGCCATATAACAACATAATATTAGTATTCTTATGAAACAGAAAGCAAATTACAGGTCTTCGCTGATAGATATGTAGGTCTCCTTAAGGTCTACTATAGCTACAAATTGGAGTTTTTCTTTTTCTCGATGACGTATGATAACCTACGAAACCCTCACAGTCTATTTAATCTGATATTGATAAATGAGACAACTTTCTCGTAGACCAGTAGGCCGTAGCTCGTAGCACAGCCGTAGAGGGCGAAAAGACGTAGCTCTGGCTACGTAGTACATAAACATTTACATGTCTCGACCCGTATCGCAATTGAGGGCGAGAGCGATCGAATTACAACTTAATTTGAACTGCGTACAGCTTAAATTGGCAAAGCAAAATAAAATTACTTGTTTTCTTTTGGTATTGCCGTTTAATTCGTTTGTGTATAAAAATATTTAAGAAAAGCTGCCTGAGAAGCCTGATGTCCCCATACTATGTAAGCGGTATTCATAAATAATAAAAATTGGGCAAATTAATATTCACAACAAAATATATCGTCCTCAAGTTCTCTTTCCTTTGTATTTCGTATTTCTGTAATAAACTAAATTAATCTCATTTTATATTATTATCTTAATACAAATATTACACTAGTTATTTAATTTAAACACGAACGAATACATTCTAGTTATTTCAATTAACTTTATAAAATTCGAATTCAACTCAAATCAATATCATAATCATAATCATTTATTCATTTGTGGTACACAGGTAATACAGTTGTTAGGTACAGTTTAAGTAGAATGGAGCCTCTGCAACATGCCATCGGCATACAAATGTTAGAAACATGATTAAATTTCCGAATTTAAATGATGTCATGAATCAAAATAGATAATCATTTACAAATATTCTAAATTATTAATAACATTATTAAATACTCATTTTTAGCATTATAAAAATATCATTATAAAAATTGACTTTCACCTATTCAATGTTATTAATAATTTAGAATATCAACCATCTATTTCCTATACTATTCCTACAGGTATGTAGTTTTTCCTATTACCCTCCTTATCTGTTAAGCACATAATTATAATGAACACGCTAAAATGTACATTACCCGCAAAAATCAAAGGAAGTTACCAGTCATTGCGCGTTGCCAAATCGGAGTGCGGAGTGCCCCGGAAAAAACCGGGTCAAAAGTACCCGGGTCATTAACGACCCGGGTGGTGTTGTACATTAAAATTGAGGGTAATGGGCTAACAGGCATTATTTATGGCGGCTACCATCGAAAGGTTAACCCTTTTCATAATCTCAACACTGTCTGCTTGAAAGAATTTGTGTTAAGGTTATTTCATTCGTTTGAGTGTTTAGTAATTGTATTACGATTTATACTCTTAGTAATTGTTTCTTAGTAATTGACCGTGAAATGGATTTCTATGCGTTAATAAAAAAAAAAAAAAATTTTAGAGTTAATGTCTCGGTTGTGCTCTCGAAAACGAGGGGTGTCCGCCCTGACCATGATCCAGGATTTGGCGGTCATGTAATTGCAGTGAAGCGACTACCATCTGACCTCCGTGACCCTGCTACCAGGGGAACTTAACCAGATTGGATAATGGATACAAATTCAGTTGCCTGAATTTGCAGGTTTCATCACGATGTTTTCCCTTACCGGTAAGAGCATCGGTTAGTATTCAACTAATGTACATAACTCAGAAAAGAGTCATTGGTACATTGCCTCAGCGGGATTCGAACCCGGTACCTCTCGCTTACGAGTTCGAGACTCAATCGCCCGGCTACCGACGCTATCTAAGCTCTATGTTCATATGAATTAAAGTTAAAAATAAAATTGGTAACCAGAAAACCCAATTAAGACCTCGAGATTATTTTCTCCTAAACCCTGTGATGTCTTACCAAATCTAGGTACACAATAATTCAATCAGGATTATCGGATGGAGCTTAGTAAGATAAAAATGGGGACTCCATTCCGTATTCTATAAGCTTTGATTAAAATTCCACAAAGGGTCCTTGATAAGGAGACTACCTGAGGCATATTATTGCTGAAGATATTTTGTGATCAAGAAAAGATTAACGATATGGAAATAAACAATAATCAAGGACCAACTGTTTTTACCCTGATACGGTAGATTAAAAAAAAAATTAAAAAAAAAAGTTTTTATTGATCTACTCTATGATCTGATACCTACTCATCAAGATCATTCTAAAGAGCCCAAACAAGATTGGGTTATCTTATTGCGTCCATTACTTCCTATGATCAGCTTCTGACTCCATCATCAGACCAGCTTCATGGTATCATATTAATGCATTGTCGTCTAACTTACATAGGTATACAAAATTTTAGCTGATTTGGATACCAACAAATGCTAAAAAAATTGTATGCAAATTTTGAAGGACAACTTACATACGAACAGTCCAAGTTAAATAAAAGTTTGTAAAAGTATCCATAAATCTACCGATAGAGCCTCGTCGCATTTTAGTGGACTGTTTCAATTAATGGACTGCTAAATATTTCTACACACTATACACAATAAACTCCTCCTAAAACTACCCCAAACCTAACGGATTGTGGTGCGGTTCTCACTATCAGTTTTTTATGTAAAACACATGCATATTATGATAGAGAAAAGCCGAGAGAACTCGTGTGATGCCAATTATTTATCTTTCTACGTTTATCTATAACAAGCAATCCACCCCGGCTTCGCACGAAGCCTATAAAGTAACATTAACAAATTATACACCTGAACCTTCACTCAGTCTATTCGTGAAAACCGAATGAAAATCCGTTCGGTAGTTTTTGAGTTTATTGCGGACAAACAGATAGACTAACACTGCGTGAGATTATGTTTTATATTATACAGTGAAATACATTTTATATTCAAATAACAAAGTTGAAGGAAAGAGAGCGAGAGTGGAATAATTTCCATTTTCCAAAAACACATAATTTATCACAGTTTACCTTGAAAGTCAGAAAAAGCTCCGAATTTCAATGTAATTATCCCCTGACCTTTCCAAGTGCCTTGGGTGACTCTCAAATTGATCCTACTAAATGTAATTAGTTACAGAGGTAAAGTGCTGTTTCAAACTGAATCAATCAGGGAAAAGTTTCTATGTGTAACAGGTGAAAATATTGCCATAACAATATTTTACATTTGTAAGCCCCGACCATTACTGTAAGTACTCCGAAATTAACAAAATAGCCGTCACTAATACCAATTTCCATTTTATTTTTTGAAACCAGAGTTTTTGTTTATGCTACGCAGTGACAAATAAGCTGACAGCTAACCTAACCTAACCTGATGGTAAGCTTTACCTGTCGCCCATATCATCAACGATTCATGCATTTAGGTTGCAGGCAACAAAAATGCAGAAGCGCAGGTGCGTTGTCACTGTGAGGACTAAGATGAAATGCCTCATGCCTGTAATTGCGCTGGCTACCTTATCCTTCAAACCAATGGAAGCTTGTTACTTGGCGGCAGAAATAGATAATGATAGATATAGACAGTGTATTCAAAAACAGTAGATTTATTTGTAGTTAATAACCACGAAATACCTACTATCAACGGATTACCACGGATCCGTATTGCATATGACCCTAAAATCCTGATCAAGCTCAAGGGGCTAATAAATAAGAGCATAACTACGCCTGTGATGCTTTATGGCTACGAAACCCGGCCGGCGTTGACAAAGCATATCTGTGAACTCCACGCCAACGTGAATGTGTCGCGTTACGCGATTTATTCGAGTGCGTAACGAGTACATCCTGGCACCCTTGCCGTGAGAGATATCGAGGATAAAGTCGAAGAGGCACGGTTGCGCTGGTTTGGTCACATATAGCGTAAGCCCCAGGGACACGTGGGAAATAGATGCCTAAACCTGCCTGTATCAGGGAAGAACTCCCGCGGGAGACCCAAACAGCGATGGATTGACATCGCCGAGTCGAACGCGAGAGCAAACGGCTTACGACATAAGGATGCCGTAGGCCGAGAAAAGTGGAGAAGGTAAAGTAGGAAAGCGGACCCTGGGAGTAGCCGGGATTGACCGATCGAATGATCAACAGATTCAAAGAAAAGAAGAAATATATACAAAGCCTAGTTAAAAATCCATAGCATACATCTTTCCCAAGCTATCACCTACACCATAATCAAGTCACTTAAAATAAACTATGTAAGATGCTAAATACTCTACGTAACAGACTAAATTGCTCAACAGAAACTTGAATACTCATTACACAGATCCAGATTGAAGCGGTTTCATTAGGAACGTTATAACGGATGCTATGAAGCTATGAAGTGCATACAAGTTGTCAAACGCAGCTCGCTACGCCTGGCTGAGTGCAATAATGAGTATTCTCATGTATACCTCATGAACGTCGCACACATTTCTCTTACAACAATAAGGGGTTATGTAATGGAGTTTCAAAGATATAACTATTCATTGTAATTACATAATCTAAAAAAATAATGATCTTTGCGTTAATGTCCAGGTTGTGATCTCGCGTGCGAGGGCCCGGGGTCTGCCATGACCATGATCCGGAACTTGGCAGAATAGATAATTAGAGTAAAGCGACTGTCATCTGACCTCCGTGGCCCTGCTATCAGGGGAACCTGACCAGATTGGATCATAGTTACACATTGAGTCGCTTGAAAGTGCAGGTTTCATCACTATGTTTTATTTCACCGTTAGAACATCAGTTAGCATTCAACTAATGTGCGTAACTAAGAAAAGAGTCAATGGTACGTAGTTTAAACGGTGTATAGAAAAAGAACCAAGAATATCCGTCAGAAGCCGTGGCGGTTCGCTAGTATTTATTATGATGTCTATTCTGATTTATTTTTCTATAAACTTACGTTTATGAAAAATCTCAAATTAAAAGGTTTTCTTTAAACTTTCTTAAAAGACACTTCCAGGTACCAGAAAAAAGGTGTTAGTGCTATACATTCTACTACGCCATCCAAATCTCTGACCTGAGCTTCACTGTCTCCCATTTGATTCCAAATGTACACATTTGGAGCAAACGAAACGCGAGCGAGTGCAAATAATTGCACCGCAGGGATTCCATCTAATCGGACGAGCCACTGAGTGTTTGCTATCCATTCATTGTTCACTTCAGTGGATTAGGTGTGCAAATCAGTTACAACAATGCTTTTTACTGTGAAATCCTCTACAGACTTACATGATTTCTGCACGATTCTTTTAGAATGTATATGCAATTTTGGCTTCTACTTTCATACTTAAGTTCCAGTTTTATATGGGGTCCCGACCTTCTTGTACAGTAAGCTCTGTCCGGGGTTGTCATATTGGTATGATTCTTAGCTTTCATCTCCCTCCCGACTACACCGCAGCGGGCGGACTCTTCCCAAAAGATTTGAAGAGATGTTCAAGATCATTTTTACTGAGAAACTCTCATCTCTTCTCATTACATGGCAGCACCTCCATCTAAGTCTGCTTTCTTTTAGTTTGTCCGTTATTGGAACCACTCTGAAGGATCCTCTCACGTGCTCATTGCGGATTCTGTCCAGCCGTGAAACACAGCCCGCCCAGCGCAGCATCTCCATTTCAGCTGTGTGCAATTACTGTTCGTGCTATATTTTGGTTTTTATACTAATGACAGAAAGCTTATGGCATCGCGCATCGACCGCATCGCAGCCGCACAGTACGTGTAGTCACCGCATAATGTGCACGCCAATAGAGTAGTCTGCACGCTTTCTGTCTAGTTGCTACGCGGGCACGACGTGTACGCGTTTTTGTCTGGTGTGCATGCGGACTCTTACGCGAGGGAAAACATTATGATGATTCCTGCACACTCAGACGACTGAATGTGTTTTCCGTTAACAGAGTCACGAATGTCAGATGGCTGTCGCTACTGTAATTACCTGATCTGCCAAATCCTGGATCAGAGTCAAGGTGGACCCCGAGCTATCGCGCATAAACGGGAAATTAACGCTAAGATTATTTTATAAATGAGTACATCTAAAATATAGCACAGCTAGCTTCTTTATCACAGTGAACAGCAAACTTGAGCTCCTAGAAGCGCACTGAATAATACGTTTACACTAGATTAGCTAGTGCATCACAATTTATGCCGAGCTTGCAACTGCATGTTATTTGCTACACAACAATAAATATACAAAAACAAAGTAAATACAGGCAACGTTTCTGTCTATAAAACGGAGCACACCTGTCTATCTAGGTGTCTGTCGGCATAGACGTTATTGCCATAATATCAATGCTTGACAGGCGAGTTGGAGTTCGCAGTGTTATAAATATAACAATGGAAAACGCTGCTGCCTATTTTCCAGCCTACGGAGACTCCAAAACATTATAAGCGGCGTTTCATCCTCTTCCTTGCAATATCTACAGTCTCTTGTTCTGCTGATCACAGTTGTCCCGTGACTTCTTCTGAGCCAACTTCAATCAAATGCTGATTATGTAACCGCAAACCACTTTTTTTTTAGTATTTCCAGCCAATCAATAAAGACTTTCTGAGATTATAAATAAGAAAGTTATTGTGAACAAGATTCAAAGAAGGCAGTTTCTGAGTTTGTAGACGTTTTCTTCAAGTTCTATTTTCTAATCTTACTTTATTTCTTGATACTTACTTACAGGTTGACTGGAAGATAAAGCTTTAATTTAACGGCTTAAGTCCTAACTTAAGTCCTAACTTTCACAAAACAGCATCCACGTTTCAAGACCGCTTTATATCCTTTCATAGATATTTTCCACACAAAATTTGGCGTCAAGGAAGAAAATTTAGCTTTGTCTCCAAACGCAATAATATAGCCTGAGTAAGCTAACATCTATGAATAAAAACTCCAAAGGCTGGCTTTTGTGTCGAACGCATTGTCCCGTCTTGCGCTTGTTTATTATTACAAAACTTGGAATTTCCCAGCCATTATTTCACAAGTAGCGTCTTAAAATATTACGCTTTCCCAACGGTCATTCAGGCTATTTCCAGCGCTCAACATTCATTCTATAAATGGGTCCGAAACGGCTGTATCGACGTGACGGTGGAGAGTACTTTCTTCCAAGTAATGACGTGCTTCATTCGCTCTTTTTGAAATAATTTTGTTTCGTCAACATTTTATGGTTTAATAAGGCGTGTAATCTACTAATAAGATGACGTCAGACTGGAAGATGACATGGCCTAATCGTGTAATTATTATATTATATAATCGTCTAGGCGGCAATATCACAATTTTGCTCTCACGCGCGAACCTGACTAGTTTGAATCATGGTTACATATTCAGTCGCCTGAATGTGCAGGTTTCATCACGATGTTTTTCTTCACTGTAAGGGCATCGGTTAGCATTCAACTAATGTACATAACTCAGAGAAGAGTCATTGGTACATGGCCGCAGTGGGATTCGAACCCGGTACCTTTCGCTTAAGAGCTGGATACCTGCACTCGGCCACCGACATTCAGTATACTGTACTGAGTTTTTTGTACTGAGTTTTTACAAGTCTTTATATAGAACCATCAATTCTGAAACTAAAATAAGCGCTATATGGGGCGTCAAATCGATCAGAAAGCAATTGGGAACGCGCCAAGAATAGATGCAATGCAGGCTTCCATTTATTGAAGTCTGCATTCGAGCATGATATCTTACTCCTACCAACATTATAAATGCGAAAAGGAAGGATGTTCAGACGATGTTTGTTTGTTAACGCGTTTGTCAGAATAAACTAAAACTTAGCAGTAATGTAGCTAGTCCAAAAAAGTACAGATTCTATAATTTATAAATAAATTAAGTACGTCTTCTTTCATTAGATGCGCTGAAATTAAACTATCTAGTTACGTAAGTAGGCGGTAAGGTATTCGAGATCCTCCCGGTGTTGCAGGCGACCCAGGTGATACTTATAATAAATAACCCAACCAACAGAAAAAGTATGTATATAAACTCTATTGCGTATAACTACATAAAGAACAATAACAAAAGAAAATAAATATACATTGCAAAGGCGGGCTTATCCCAAAATGGGATTTCTTCCAGCTAACCTTACCTAGATAGTCTTTTATTCCCCGACCAAGTTTGCATATACGCAAATAATTTCTAAAGTATTGAACCGATTTTAATAAAACAAACTAGCTGTCAAACAGAGAAAATAACCTCGAAATCGGTCCATTAGTTGTAGAATACGATGCCACAGACAGAAACACAGAGCCACAGATACACACGTCAAACTTATAACACCCGTCCTTTTCGTCGCGAGTCAAAAACTTACTTGTAACACATTTTCACTACACTTTTAAACTACACTGAAATTCAAAGAACCCTATTGCGTTACGCTGACGCACTTACAATCTTTACAGTTCCAGGTCAAACAGGACCTGGAAACTAGTACTGGAAATCGTTTACATACATACATACATACATAAAGCTCACGCCTGTGTCCCACAGGTGGGGTAGGCAGAGACTATGGACCGCCACTTTGCTCTGTCCTGACACAATTCCCTAGCCTCGCATATATCCAAACTCTTTTCATATATCTCCTTTTATTCTTACCACTTCGGACCCCAGCTTACGTTAACGTTTACGTTAACCCAATTACACTACTTCCTACGAACTTCCTTCAAAACTTAATCGCAAAATCTCACCTTTTACGTTCTGCGGTAATCAGCCAACCAACGTTGCCAATTGAACCATTCACGTCGAGAATTTCAAAACAAATTCCAGCCACAACTTGAAGTAACGTAATCATCGGCTCATTCCGGCTATTACCTCGGTTGCAAGAGCAGGATAGAATATAGGGCGGACGCTAGTTAGAGAGCGACAACCTTTCCACTAGACTCGATCTAGTGGAGGGTGCTTATAGTCGAGAGCCTTTTGTTCCAGTTGGTATTCCTCGAGGGAGCCTACTGCATTGTTCCCTCTTTGTTTGAAAAGAGCTCCTTTGGCTAGGATTCTATGGAGGGCTAGAGACTTGCCGGTAAGTGCAGGGATGCATACGACTATGACTATGATGATCGAATATGTTACTAAGAATAAACCGTAAAAAAAGTAGTACAAAAGCTACAAGCCCCGACTGCAATTAAAAAAACTCAAGAGTTAGAAACAAGCCGAATGGTGTAAGTAAATAGGTGTATAAAGTGCAAACGTTAGTTTAATTTAAACTTGAAAACAGGCGGGGCCCAATTTAAGTAGGTACTTAATATAGATCCTTAATATTTATAGAAATTTATTAAAATGATCTTAAAGTGAAGTGAATTTGTGAAAGGTTAGACGCTAAATGCGGCAGGCCAAGGCAAGAAACATTATCGCTAAAGGGGTGGACCAGAGATCGAAAAAAAATTGTTTAAGTTTTCGATCCCTGTAGTGTGAACCGGCATTAGACTAATATGTACTAGTAATAACATTGTGTTGACGAAACCATGACTTTCCTTATATTTATAACTACACCCAAATGTTAATTTTATGATAACTGGGTTATCAAAATTTTGTTACCAAATTGGAACAAAGCTTTACGCCTTCGCGCGGTAGTCTTTCCTTTAAACTATAAGACGGGGTTCTTCAAAAATCATGTCTACAGCTTTAGGTACCTCAAAGGCCGACAATGCAGCTGCTCCCCTTAGGCCGCAGATGTCCTGGACAACGGAGGTCACTTCCACCAGGTGGACCGTCCGTTCGTGTGCCTGCCTATGCAAATCAATGGATTTTGACGAAATTTCGCAGTATTGTAACTTGATATCCCAGGATATTTTAGGCTCTAACTCATCTCGAAATTCAGTATAGAAAAAAGACAAGAAAATAAATCGGTTAAATCAATTGAACGGAGTTTGAAAGCAAAATCTACTGGCGAATCCTTTTAATCCAGACGGATGCTTATGTTTTACTCAGAAATTAAAAGCGAAGTGGTAATTTATACAGCTTTCGAAGCGAAGACGCTGAAGTTTCCATTGGAATAACTTACTCCTTTATTACTTAATATCCTGGAAGTGAACTCAGAACTTAGATGGCTTTGTAGTAAAATAGTTTTACGGGTAATTTTTTTTTATGAATGGCTAGTCTAACTATATTTAAAAAATCATTTCTTAAGCTGTCGTGTTTAAGAAATAAACTAAATACAGAGGTAATTATAGTATTTTTTTATTAAATTGGGCAGGTATCTCATTTGGTTGTAAGTGACGATGCGGCCGAAGATGGAGCATGCCTGTCTAGGAACAGCCTATTCACTCTAGCCTTAAAGGCGTCCAATTATAGTGATCAACGTGTTCCATTCCTTAGCCGTACGCATTATAAAAATTGAACGAAAGCGGCTCATGCGGATAGCTGGAAAATACACGACATGATGATGAAGAGCTCGCCCTGATTGCATCAACGATGGCGGAAAGGGGCTGGCGGAATGAGGACTTATTGGCTATAAACTCGCGAAAACCTAATTTAAATTGAAATATGAAATTAAACACTGATTTATACCGCCAGAAATTTAGAAGGTTCGATGGATATTTGGCCCTTAAGTGTATTATTTGTATAATAGACTTAAGACTCTTCTTAAGACTGTCTACTCTTTGTAGAGGGAAAGTATCTCAATGCTGTTGAATTGTCGTTTACCTCTTCAACATTATACACCTTCTAAATAGTGTAAGTACTATAGTAATGTACCGAAATTAATTTCACAATTCTGTCACTAGGTTAATAATAGGAGGATGTTTTATTCCTGAGTGACATAGAAAATAATTGTAAAATACATGTGAAAATGTATAGACATTAATACTTCATCATCGGCTACATCAAAGAATAAAGTTACAGGTTATATCTTTCTATAATTTATATTTTTTTCTTGTCACTTTAATTTGAATTGCATTCACAACGATTATTGCAAAGCAAAGAAAGCAAACGAGGTCGAGCAAAGAGAAACCACTCATAAAAGCACCTTTATTAGTGCAATAAAATATATTCATTCATTCAAGAAATAAACTGTTTTCTCCGAAGTCTTTAAATAAACTGTCTCTTCCAGTTCCTGACTGAAAGAGAAGCTGAATGCTTTTGCGCTTTAAAGAAAATATTGAATAATTGAAACACGAGTTTTCTTTTTACGATTGGGAAGTTCCTTCTTGGTTTGAAGGACGATTAATTTTAAGGACGAGGATTAATTTAAAACTGTTCTATTTCATTTATTAAATTCTAACCCATAATATATATTACATTATTAGAGACCCTTTATGAACCAGTATCAGAATGAAACTTAAACCTGTCACTGATGGGCAAATAAATGGTTAGATGTATGAATGTGTAGGCACATGGTGTATCACTATCGTAAGTTACTCGGCTGTAAGTGATCACCGCTGCCCATTGCCATAACTTTTCAATAATATTAGAAGTCGGAGTACCTAACTTCTATTTTTTTATTTTCATTTTACCTCTAAAATGTCCCGATAGCAAGGACTGCCGCCAGCCTTTGCGGATTCAATTATGAAACAATGGAGTGGTTGGTGGCCACTCCAATCTTTCAATTCGGATCTTTGGGAAGCAACGCCAATTAATCCTACAAAAGTTTGAGAAGCTCTTTAATTGGAAAGACAAATTGGAAAATTCTGCTGTTGACGCTGGTTCTAGCTGGGATTCGAGGGATTTCCATGTTTAACGAGGGCTTGGCTTTTGAGACTGCATTTTACAGTGCAGCGGAGTCAAAATAGTGTGAGTGTCTTGTATTTATAATAATAGTAATCAGTTTATTTCAGGCTAAAAATATACAGATTTACATAAGTATAATGCCCATAAATTGTCAGTAATTCTTAAAACACTATGTGTTAGTACTTATTTATACAAAGATTTTAATTTCCTCCTTTTATAATCCCAGTACTAGCCAAGGGGTATTTTGGCAAACTGTGCGGTCGGCGCAGGGGTAACGCTGACTCGAAATAGTCTTGACCACAAGGCAAAAAAAAATTTGCCAGTCTAACCTTGAAGGTAGCTGACTTTCCAATATCTTTGGTCCTGACGCTTCGGACACACTGTAAACGGTCTTCGTTTCATCCTTAGGTTGGTCACGCAGACGCGTATTGTTTAGTGTAATTAATATACAGTACATAGGGTGGCCAAATACTGAACATGTCATGTTTATCTTGGGCTTGACTAAACTTGTCATATTTATCAGGCTTGACGACCTGATTGGTTCAGTTTGTTAGCATGCCGGACTGCCACGCAGACGTCCAGGGTTCGATTACCGGCGGGCAGAAATTGAAATGATTAATTTTAATTTCTGTTACGGGATTGGGTGTTGTATGTATAAAAAGTATGTATTTAAAAAATCTATAAGAGTTTATCTGGTTTCTGGCAGCCATAACAGAAGCTTTGCTTACTTAGGGGCTAGATGGCGCCGTGCGAATTGTACAAGCATATTATATTAAATAATATACTGTACCAAATAGGGTGGCCAAATTCTAAACATGTCATATTCATCAGAACAAACAAAAGTTAAGTAACGCACGCTGATGACGTAATTGGATGGGTGACCGTTTCGTACTTTGCAGCTACAGCCCGCTATCACCCCACTCTGTTTAATTATGAATTTTTAAACTTCTCATATCGCTCAGTATAATGGTTATTAAAAAAAGTTTTTGTTTGAAATTCGCTGAATTGTTTTCAGGGGATAAATAATTATGATTACACACTAATTACTGACTGAATACTTATCCCCACTACGTAGACCCTTTGGTGTCCACACGATGGTTCAAAAGAACCTTTTCGCTCGCATGGTTCGGATGTGGAATGCCCAGCCACAGTGCTTCCTTTGGACTTTGACATGGGGTGTATTTGGGGTTTCTTTAGAGACAGGCAACGCATTGGTGACACCACTGATGTGGCTGATGTCCATAGGCGGCGGAGACCACTTTCCATTAGCGGACCCGCTTGCCTGTTTATCTGCCGTATTACATAAAAAAAACAGCACAAATTAAAGGCCAAAATTAGGGTTACAAAGAGACTTGGGTTAGGAAAAATTCTAAACCTCATTTATGTTTTAACTGTAAATTTCAATCTGGACAAAAACCGTTAAAAGGTTGTCCTTTCCCGTGGCGAAAGGGTAAGGTGCCGAGTTGAGAATAATTATCATTGCTGTTAAAGTACAGGTTAAGGAGTGGAACGCGTTGCCTGCGAGTGTGTTCCCTAATCAATATAATCTGGATGCCTTCAAGGCTAGAGTGAATAGGCTGTTCCAAGACGAGCATGCTCCATCTTCGGCCGCATCGTCACTTACCAACAGGTGAGATGGCGGTCAAATGCTTGTCTTGTCTAATATAAAAAAAAAAAAAATTACTATAGTAGGATTTGGTTCCGTAGGAAGTTCTTTTTTCATTAATTTATTGTAATTTATTAACCAGGTTTTATGCTACTCAGCGACAAACGAGCAGAAAGCCCACCTGATAGTAAGTGGCAACTGTTGCCCATAACATCTACAATACATACATTTAGGTTGCAGGTAACAAAAATATAGAACCTCAGGTGCGTTGTTTTTGTGAGAACTAAGATGAAATGCCTCATACCTGTAATTTCACTGGCTACCTTATTGTAATAGGCGCAGCACGGCACGGTTACTGTTAAAAGGAAAAACTGACCAGGTTGGATCTTAGTTATACATTAAGTCGTCTGAATGTGGTTTCACACGATGTTTTTCCTCACTGCAAGAACTTCTTCTTATCGAGTCGATGGACTATACTCTGACTTGCATTTTATTCGCCCAGTATTCGGCGGTGCATACAGCGTTCGGACTGTCCTTGTCCTCCATTATGCAAGTTTTAGGTCACGCCGAGTAAGAAACGAGGTGATCAAAGATTAACTAATAATAGGAATAGGTATGTATATTAGACAGAATTGAATATCATTACAATAGGAGCTTCGGTGGCCTAGCGTTGCGAGGGTCTGACTTGTAAGCGAGAATTCCCGGGTTCGATTCCCATTGATGTCATGTACCAATGACTCTTTTCTAAGTTACGTACATTAGTTGAACACTAACCGATTCTTTTACGGTGAAAGAAAACATCGTGATGAAACCTGTATATTCAGGCAACTGAATGTGTAACCATGATCCAAACTGGTAAGGTTATCCTGTCAACAGGGTCACGGAAGTCACATGGCAGTCGCTCCACGTAATTACCTGATCTGCCGAATCTTGTATCGTGGTCTAATCGGAACCCAGCCCTAGCGCGCGAAAGTACAACCGGGACATTAATGCTAAGATGATGAATACCATTACAATTTACAAAAAAATATATGCCTACCTATTCCTTAATCGAAAATTAAAGTCAGTCTTTATGTCGTTTAGCATATATTATTTCATTTTGTTATGCGGAAACATAAACTGGATACAGTCGGGTTCATTTCGAGGTCTCGACATGATCCATCTTCATTTTATAACATTTTTTTGCGGAGGCATATTTTCCGTTTATTACATCAAGGAATCTGGGACTAATGACGTCATGAATTTTGTAATAACTCTTTGTGGCTTTTATGTAAAATACTCGTACCTATACAATCGCAGACATATTTTGTAAAATCCTTTGATAATAAAAATGCGAAAGTTTGAAAGTATGGCTGCATGGATTGGTGTTTGTAACTCTTTTACGAAGTCACTGAACGGATTTTAATAAAATTTGCAGTGTTGTATCCAGAGTATGAGTGATGGTTGTTATTTATTTCGAAATTTAATATAGTTACAAAACATGGCATAGCCAAGTTTTACGCGCACGAAGAAGCGGACTAATATTAGTAAAACATAAAATATTTATTATAATATAAAATGGCAGACTGACTAGCAAATGGGTAAGAGCGTTTTCTGTTGAGTATCTTTAATACTGGGATTTCCAAAACGCTTGTCAAGCGTAGTGTAGCAAAGCCTTTCCACTAATCTGGAGAAGGCATCCAGCAGCCAATTATCATTGGATCTTGACGTATGTGTTGTGGAACTCTAATGTTGGATATACGTCAATTTAATTTACTTTTCTATTCTTATTTTATTTGCTTTTGAAGAAACCAACAACAGTGATGACAGTAAAAAGTAATAATAGAAACACAGAGCCAATTACAGGTTTCCACCGATAACAAAAAAAGAGAAACTTAACTAATAGTAAAGTATGCAGAATCGTCAAAAAGACTTCATAATTTAAAATTAAAACAAAAATGTACAAGACCCAAGAGCAAGTAGATAAAATATAAATATTATTGGTTGCTCGTAACAGAAAAATGTGAAATACGCACTTCATTACACTAAACAAAGTCACTTTCCCTCCACTCCGCCTAAGCAAGCACGATTGAGTCTTACACGCCACTTCACACCGGACTCATTCCTCAAGATACGAAATCCACACTCGTAAATCGAACACAAAACAAAGGCCTCCATTCGATAAAGACTTTAAGGCGTGGCGTAAAAAGGAAATCGTCGATTTAAAAGAACATTCGACTCAGTTCCGCTCGGATGGCCGCCCGATTGACGGCCTTTTGGGCCCCATGTGGGGCAGGGCCAAGGACAAAACCCCGGCGTCTAAAACTCCCAGGAAATTTATATGCTACGTCTGTTTCCCTTCTCAGTAGTCGAGAGACTTTTAATTGAGTTAATTTCTAGCTGATGTAATGCTTAATCGTGGACAGGTCGGTGTTTATTTCAATACCTTTAGGCTTTGTGGGGGCGAAATTTACTCTAAGTATTATTTATGTTTCAACGTAAATGGAGCTGGAGAAGCAATTCGTTGCTTCGTCGAGGAGTCGCCTAATTCTCTCTTGGTAAATCTTGAGACTTTATTTGGTCGTTTTAGTCTAAAATGTTATAGAAATATGATGAAAATTTCGGTTTCAGGGATTACTTGACTTTTACTTAAACTGAACAGGTTTTAAAAATTAATTCACGAATGAAAGTCTTTGAAATGAGGAGGGTCTTTGAAGGACGAATTATCAATAAAGCGGAAAAATATTAGTTGATTAAATAATGACAGTCTTTTGACACACATTTTAGGAAATGTAGGCATTATGCTACTACAAACTCAGGTATCTTACCCGGTGATGGCGTCACTGTTGTTGGAATTGAGATGATATTTCATAAATATTTTCAAAACTACTAAACCGATTTTAATGAAACAAAGCTAAGAATCGTCTCGATTAAATTAGCTTTCAAATAAAGAAAACCGCATCTAAATCGGTCCATTCGTTCGGGAGACACAAAGCCTCAGATGTACACATCAAACATAAAAGACCCCTCTTTTTTCACTGGGGGTTAAAAATGACGATACTTAGTTCCAACTTTTGCCACCAAATCAGATAAGTTTGTGACCTTCTTTCTTGGTATACAATATTCATCATAAGCTCAAAAGCGCCCTTAGGTAATCACAAATGTACAAAATATATGGGTATTTTCACTAAAAATGCTGTTACTATACAAATATATCATAAATAATAATTTATATTATTAAATAAAAAAATATATATTATTATTAAATTAGTTTCATTAAAAATAAAAATAAATCCAAATAATAATGGTAATATAGCAAATAAAGTATTTTTATATATTTTATCTATTTAAGTAATTTTAAGGTTTTTATTTATAGGTAGTTTTAGTGATTATATATTGTTTGTGTATTATGTATAAGTTGCATCTCACTTTAAATAATTATTAAACGAGTAATATTAAAAAAAAAAAAGTATAAAATAATAAATATATACCTCAGACCGCAAAATACCCACTTTTTCATAACCTAAATACCTTTTATTGTGCGACAGACTTATTTCCCTAACACGTCTAGAGGAGGTTTTTCGTGAAAGCAAAATTGCTGATCAATCAGTAACTGATTCCTTTCATTTCACACACCATTGGACTTGTTTGCTTTGCGCGAAAATTGCACAGTTCTCTGCCGAAAAAGACTACGATTTGCGTTTCTTTTCTCTGTAATGAAATCGGAGCGTTACTCGCAATTTACACAGCTAAGGCTTTGATAGCTAATTCTGATAAAAGGCAGAATTAAAAGGTTAAATTATTCATCATCTTGGCTAACAATTTTTGAGTTGGAGTTTGGAGAGGTCAGACGGGAAAATGGAACGAATATTTTCCTTGTCTACCTTCGCTGCTGTTATATGATAATATAAAAGAACTAAAGTTTCCTTTGAAATAATTAATTAATCATCTGCCTGGCCTTATCCCGTTAGGTGGCAACTAATTAGAACGCTCAAAGTCACTCACTGTGGAACAGACGAGAGATGCCCGGAGTTTGTCTTCGTAATAAAATGAAGAACGCGGAAATGATAAATCCTTAGCAGAACTACGGTTAAGACTAAAACTTAAGTAACAATGGACAGAGTTCAGAGCCGCTGGCCGATGAAAAAGGTACCGGTAATAGAAGCGTCCAGTCGAAGTGTTGTCGCTGGTTCCCTCAGATAGTCCCCCTTGACTGAGAAAGACATATAGAAACGAAAGGAACCTTACGCGGATCCATGCACAGCAACGCGTCATGGTACGGTGATGAGGAAAATGCATTGAACACAGTCACGCGCGTGACTGCGAATCTACACAACTGTAGGTACGTCTCCAAAAACAATAGGGCTGCGTTTCAAGTTTTGTGCGCTTTTTCACCATTCTGGCAAAATTTGGAAATATGATACATATGGAATTTTTATATGGTCTTTTATACAATCAAACCTATTGAGAATTGTCAAAATTGTCATAAAATAATTATATAATTTTGACGAAAACGAATTTGAGAACTGGGTAACGGAACACTCTATTTGACAATCCTAGAGACCTCACTTAACAGCAGCGGTCTACTTGACGCCTTTATAAGTAGAAAGTACAGCGTCACAAACTAATCTGACCCGCAGCCCGATCGCCTAACTCGAATTGAACTTCGCCATCTTTAAGCAATAGGATCCCTTGCTGCGTTTGGTAGAGATTGCTTTCACACATTGCAACGCAGCATTGGTCGCCTACGAAAGACAAAAATACCATGGACTCGCATTGACACGACTTGGATCACATCAATCAAGGTGATGTACGAGTACCATCAATGATAAGCTGGTCAGATTTCGTCCCGTGATTTCTACAACAAAGTATAGGGGTACCACGACTTCAGGTTACTCTGACAGGTTGCGGAAAAATGAGTACACTAAATTTATACTAGACATACCTTTATAATATATTGAGCGCGGTCCGGCTCTGCCTGGCATTGTCGGGCACGGTCCGGGCGTGGTTGGCGTGGGATGGGTTTGCTGCGGCCATGGGGCGGCCAGTGTGTCACTGTGTGCTTTCTTCCTACTTTCCTAGCCTCCTCCTTTTTGTCGATTGAAAGAGATATTTAATGTCCTAATCAATAAAGAAATTTTAAATTTTTTATTTTACTTACAATAAACTATATAGAGGAAATATAACTTAGTTTGGGGCTAGATGGCGCTGTGTGAATTTGTCCACGAATATTTTTGTTTATTTATTTAACTCGACGCTATTGAGTATTTTCTAACCTTAATAAGCCGCCTTTGTTATTATACACCATTTAAATAGAGTTTATATTGTCAAGTTTGGTGTCAATGTCTACTATGTCAAATGTTGTCATTTTTGACAAGAATCAAAATTTCATGAAAGAGGGCGCAAGGTCTTTTCCGAAATGTCATTATTCTAATTTAACAATAGGGCCATGTTAGTTTAATTTTTCATCACGTTCCTTATTATCCATGTCGAATTGTTGGCGGCATTGGAATTCTGATACAGAATACTACATCCTTCCGGTGTTGCTACATAAAACGCAGAACAGCGCCACAATTGACAGGTCACCTTTGTCGCGATCAAGCTTTACGTTAAAATTTATCTCCAATCTCCTGTAGTTTGTTTGTTAGTCGCACACGCATAAGCAAAATGACTCGCTCAAAGTTAATAAGCAAACAAGGCCATAAAATATGAAAAGGTAATATTATGTATGACACGCCCGTAGCAAAAATATCATTTCGATGCTCAAATATTATTTAAGATGTGAGGGAAAATAAGATTTATTGCAGTTCAATGACAAATAATAAAGGACTTACATGTTTTATATGAAAAAATATTTGCCGTGTATTTTACCTAGAGGAGTTATCTACTTTATAAGGTACACAATTTATTTACCTTCGCGTTGTCTTACATGGACTCAAAATTCATATCACGTAATTATTACTCGATTTTGATCATATTTGGCAGTAATGTTTCTTATAGCCCAGAATAGCACACATATAGGCACCCAGGCCTATATATCATCCCGAATTTCAATATGGGAATGCGGGAACGAGTCGTTAACGATATAACCGAATTTTATTAGTATTTATAACAGAAAACTTTCTTGGAACTTCCGTGAACCAGAAAATAGATGATCTGCATCTGCACCTTGTATTACACTCTTAACCAGACGGGGTAAGAGCTACTTTACACCGGAAAAACCACAGTCCACACCACCAGATGCGAGTAACACTTTTATCACACTACAAACTGACCTATTTATTTAACAAAACTTTACTAAAAGCACAAGTGCTTTAATAAATTTAAATTTACCCAGCGACCGTTATGGCCTGGTTAAAGTTTAGAGCGTACTTTTCACTTCAGTTTGGATGCAAGCCAAACTGAAAGCATAAATGTGCTAGCTATTCATTTCTGGCGCTTTAAAGCATAATTAAATATTCTACTTACAAACAATGAACGACAATAAATAATACTGCGCAAGCTGACAGCTTCGAAGAGGTTGAGTCGATACTCTCTGGGGCTCTAAATAATGTAAGTACTTTCTACGGGGAAAATTATGTGTTTTAATTTCTGTTACGGATATGATATTTTGACATATTACCCATGTAATGAAAGTTATGGGTCAATCGGCCTGAAAAAAAGTTTTTTTTTTTTTTTTTTTATGGGTGTATTATGATAAGTATGTATTTAAAAAAAATTATATAAGTATTTATCAGTTATCAGTTATCTAACACCCATAACACAAGCTTTGCTTACTTTGGGGCCAGATGGCGCTCTGTGAGTTGGTCCAATCATATTTATTTATTTATTTAAAGCTCTCTCAGATCAAACCCATCTAATACCGAGCTCTGCGTTTTTCATATTCGCAACTTAAGTGAATGGTAAGCTGAACATTGTATGGCAGGGTAGGCTTATAGTTATCAGTTTATTCAGTCCTTAAGATATTTTTATTGATAAAAGTTTATCAAATCAAGAAGAATACCATTCCTTATAAGGTTTCCTTTCCTTTCCTTCCTTACATGAAACTGTAATGATGACATAAAACAAATATAGCGCCGTGCAATTGTTTTCGAGTTCTTAATTTGACATTTAAAAGTTTTTTGGTTCTTTCACCGACACCAATATCCACTTACTGATAAACCAACTTTTCTGTGAACTGAGAACAGAGATCACCACAGCCGCATTAAAACGTACAAATACTCTGACTGAAAGATACTGACAATCGAATGACATTTGACATAACGGCCGTTGTCCGCCAATTCTCAGATAAGATGGTCACCACCGTGTACCATCAGGCGGTCTAAAAATGACAAATCAGCGGTTCATAATATAAAAAAAAATCATCTTGGCGTTAATGTCCCGATTGTGCTCTCGAGAACGAGGGCCCGGGGTCCGCCTTGACCATGATCCAGGATTTGGCAGGTCAGGTAATTACAGTGGAGCGACTGGCATCTGACCTCCATGACCCTGCTACCAGGGGAACCTGACCAGATTGGATCATGGTTACACATCCAGTCGCCTGAATGTGCAGGTTTCATCACGATGTTTTCCCTCACCGTAAGAGCATCGGTTAGTATTCAACTAATGTACATAACTCAGAAAACAGTCATTGGTACATGGCCCAAGCGGGATTCGAACCCGGGACCTCTGGCTTACGAGTCGGATACTGTAACCGCTCGGCCACCAACGCTCTTAGCCTTTCATAATATAATTCATATCAATTTGTCACAAACTTATCTGCAGCGTCGCTGTTATTAACATTAACATGATAATTCAAAATGGCGTCACTTAGTTTCAGTATTGGTCACTGGACCATATAAGTTTGCGACTTTCTAATATGTATCATAATATGAAACGCTGGCCTTTTTAGACCCCCAGATGGACTGTCTGCTCGTTTGTCAAATTGTCACTGTGTAAATTACGTTCATGTTTGTATAGTCTTAAAAGTTCTGCTTTTTGCTGCAGTATCTTCTTCTTCTTAAGATGAGTTAAGAAGTCTATGCGACGAAAATAAGAAAAGGACGGGACTTACTTCACTCGAATAAACGATAGAGACGGTTGATAAATGACATCACAAGTATAGGCGGCATGTTAGTACCTTTTTACGCCACATTCATTATTGTGCTAACACGCCGCCGATAGGGAAACTAGTTATGAAAACTGACACCCCCTCATCCCTTATTGTCGTGTGTCCTTTATGTTATGACGTTATTTTGTAACGTTCGTTCCTTCGTGAAAAGTCACAGTGCTATTTTTATACGCCGATCACGGTGATTTTTCACCGTGACATTATTTATCACCTAGGTATCTCTAGTATTCGAGTGAAGTTGGTCAACAGCCCGTTCTATTCTTACTTTAGTCGCATAGTAGCTCTGTTAAAGATTTATTTTGATCTTTTAAACTACGAAACGGATTTTAATGAGGTTTTCAACATTAGATAGTGATTCAAGGGGAATGTTTATGAATAATAAAAAAAGAGTAGGTAGGAGTGAAGTAGGTATACGTGAACGAAATCACGTCGGGTCCACTAGCTTAAGACAAAACCTTTTCGGATTTATACAAAGATCGCTAGCTCTGTCGTAGGCTAGCCGTAGCAAATGGCTACGCTTCGTAGTAGAGCGTAGCAATATGATACACGCTACGAACAACTTGATTGTAGCGTCTAGTTACAATGTTTCAAGTAATATAGCATTACGATAATTCTGTGAATCTCGTACTATATACTCGTATTTCAAGCGTTTGACGATTGTACAATAGCGTATAGACTGTAAGAGCGCCGTAGGTTATCCTAAGTCATCAAGTACAAGATAAATTCCACTTTTAAACGATAATTGATGTTTAGGGATCCACTAAACATTGGTCTGCCCGTACACAATCAAAATAGTTACACATTAAAGTCACTTTTCTTTTTCTGACTATAATGTACCTAAAAAGGGGAATTACAGTGGAATTTCTCTTGTACTCGATAACCTACGGAGCCCTCACAGTCTAGTTTTGTATAGCTAGATTTGCATTTCAAGATTTATTTACACATATTATACATTTATACAAGTTAACAGATACTTTGTTCATCGCATGAAATAGCACTTTGTGTCATAAATTTAAAATGAGATAAAATTGAGTTGACGCTCCACAATCGTGTTTCACATGAGTCCGTTTACGAGCAAATGGTGGAGCGATCATAGAGTAACGTGTTGCTGGAAACGTTGGAATTTCAGCCTTAAGAAGTAGGTAATAGGTGCTTAAGTTCAAATGGTTCTTATTCGTGTATCTTAATTCTTTACTTTACAGAACAATGCAATACAAAAACTCTTTATTTGTGCACTACAGGATACATACATGAGATTGAATATATTTCAACAAGTACAAAGGGCAGTCTTATCACTAGAGTACATTACAGGGTTCATACATGCGATATAACTAGTTTTTAAAATAAATTAATGTCAACAAATGTCAATATCATTAAATAATAATACAACCGTCAATACAATCTAATTCACAATAATGCTTCGTCCAAAATGCGTATAGTCAATGAGGGTAGTAAATAATTTAACGTCAAAGAAATAGGAGAAGAAAAGCCAGCAACACAACCAAAACAATCTGCATAAGTCACCAGACATCGTGAAAGAACGACAATTACTACTCAAATAGCCCTCCCCAAGTAGCACCACGCTCAAAAGAGCCCATTATCGAAGCCGCGTTGCCACGCTGAATCGCCAACGAAATCCGCTGCACGAGGTAAGATCCAGAATATGGACCCAAACCATTTTCACGCAGACGACGACCCACTTCGCCAATGAATATCTTTGCCTCCGAACTCCACGCCCCTGCCGTTTCCACTGCCACCGGAACAAACAGGTACGCCGACTTCAATCCAGCATACTTTACATGTTTAGCTCGGGCCGCCGTCTCCGCAGCAGACCCCGCCGATTGCACAGACCCCGGCAAATGAGTTGCCGCATATGTGCAGCAACACGTGGCATCCCACAACAAACACCGGCCCTGTTTCCAGGGGATCAGCGTCAGTCCATCGGGTCGCTTCCCATCCGTTCTGCACAACCCCGGCGGTTCCAAAATGCATGGGACATTCGCGGATACTAACGCGCGCTTAACAATATCATTACTAGAGTGATGTCTTCGAGACAACCTTGGTATGGAAAGATGCAAATTACTTTGGCAGGTAGTGCACACAAAAGCGTTACAAAAGTTCATACATAGAAAGAAAACACAAAAATTAAAAGAACTATTATCAAATCTACTTCAGACGTCAGTTCTCTCACATGTTATGTATATTTTTAAAGTTGGTTATGTGTTTTAATAATGTTTGGCAGTTGTGAAGAGAAAATAAAGATTTTTTTTTATTATTATTATTATTATTATTTATCTGTAACACCAGCTGATGTACTGCAAACGTGTAACAACATAATATGTATAACTAGATTTTTTCAATAAACTTATTTACTTATTACTAATTCCTATTTTCTTATATACATAAGAAATCTACTAATACTATTAGATTGTGTTTTACCGATTATATTTGAACTCTAATAAAAAAAAGTATTTAGAAGAAAAGTATAAAATAATTGCAGACTTTTAGGCAAAAACTAATACATGTTTTTCACATGATTACGAACATGTACAGAGTTTAATTTGTAGCGATCTCCATGGTTAACCAAAAAGAGCTCGCACACACGAGTTGGCAAGACATCAGCATGACAGCAACGGTCAAATCTGCATCGCGCTAACGGAGTGTCCCATCTACAACGCTTATATACAAGACCCAAGGAGCGTCCATCGGACTTCAGTCCCCTGGTCACAGAAACTCGGCCAGGCGGGTAATTACCCTTTTCCACCTTCTCCATCTTCGCTTGCCAATATTGGCGGCTACCTTATCCTTCACCGCCAAAGATTTATTTAAAACTAGCAATCCGCCCCGGCTTCGCATGGATAGTAATCTCAACAATTTATACACCAAAACCTGCCTCATGAATCACTCTGTCTATTGTTGAAAACCGCGTGAAAATTCATTCGGTAGTTTTTAAATTTATCGCGAACAGACAGACAGACAGACGCGGCGTTGGACATTGTTTTACAAAAATATGTGTCATGAAGTGATAAGTATAACCAAAATATAATAACGTGAAATGAACACAAATAGCTCCTCTAATGGAAAATCTAGGTTGACCTTTTAGCCTAGCTCAAAACAGGAACGGGGTCAGTTCCCGACCACAACCCAATTTCTGTCTAGGCTATATAATTTAGGCTACACAAAGTTCGATTTTCATATTGAAGTTTATTCGTGTCTTGGGTAAAACTTTGATAGAGCCATGTTTCATTTGTTTTAAAAGTCATTTATAATGTACAGTGCAAGATCATAAGAGCATTACCACTTCAAGATAATTTTTCTTTGTCACTACAGCAACATTCACCGCATTTGGTGCATCTTTAGTCAAAATCAGTTTGCTAAAAGAAGGTAGCATTAGCTGGTCACGAGTCCTTTGGGCATAAGGAACACCTTATGTCCTTTACCCCAGGGTACTTTTTATTTAATAAATAAAATTTCAATTCATGGATGCTATAAAAAGAAAAAAAAAGGCTGCACACTAGTGCCAAGGAATTTTGGAGCGTCAGTGGCCGAGCGTCCGTAGGCTGTAAAACGGGCAGCAGCGTCTTCCTTTGTTATATTTATAATACTGCGATATCCAATCCGCCTGCCAAGCGTATATATTATCACAATAACCTCGAGTTTCGTGCGAAATGCCCTAAGTCCTGCAGTGGACTGTTAAGATAATGATGATGATTTTTAATTCAAAATCAGTTTATTAATCAGATTACAGACGTAATGTTGAAAAATACGCCACAGAAAACGCTGTCGCTCATTTTCTGGCACATAAAGTGAAAGAGTTTAATGTTCTATATACTAAGGTATATCGTACACCACAAGGGTCATCATCATCATCATCATCACAGCCCGTAACAGTCCACTGCAGGACTTAGGGCCTCTCCCACAAAAGGGGAGGTTATTGCCATAATCTCCACGCTTGGCAGGCGGGTTGGAGATCGCAGTGTTTAAATATAATAATGGAAAATGCTGCTGCCCATTTTCCAGACTACGGAGACTCTTGACCTTTTACCTCGAAAACATTAGTCGCCTTGTACGACACCCATAAGTGTAAGGGGAAGGTGCTATTCTACTCTGCCGGACACCACACGGCTGAATAAACAATTAATATCAAATACATTCAAAATTGCACAATTTTATGCGTCAAAATGCAGCTAATAGCCAAATCTATTTAATACTGCGCTCAAAACTGTTGAACCATTATAATTTGCGGTTTCAGAATAACTCAAATCTACGTAATAATGATTTAATTGAACTGTCAGAGGTTAGTTTGGTCAGTGTGTTGGATCGACGTTACTGTAGTACTGTTTGTGGTTTCGACTAGTAATGGTGAGAACGTTTAGTGGATAAATTATAGATGCAGTCATCATCACAGTCCATAATGGTCAACTGCAGGTCTTAGGGCCATTTCCATGAGAGAAAAAGTTATTGCCATATTTTCCACTCTTGGCAGGCAGATTAGAGATCATATCATATCATCATATCAGCCTAAGACGCCCATTGCTGGATATATGCCTCCCCCTGAGATCTCCACAAAGGCCGGTCCTATGCCTTCCGCATCAAGCTGGTACCTGCGATCTTTACCAGGTCTTCGGTCCACCTTGTGGGAGGCCTACCCCCGCTGCGACTTCCGGCACGTGGTGGCCACTCGAGAACTTTGCTGCACTAAAGTGGCAGTGGGCAAGGCACCATAGCTCGAAGAATAGATGCCCGATGGGGCATTAAAGAAAACGATGCCTATTTTCCAGCCCACGGAGACTCTTACATATTTGGTCTCGAAAACATTAGTCGCCTTGTACAACACCCATGAGTGCAAGGGGTTGGTTCTATTCTACTCTGCCGAACCACGCCACAGATAATGCAGTCTGATTACCTAATTAGGAGGATTCCTGGTAGGTTAGGAATCTCACCTGATGGGAAGGATGAAGATAAGCATACCTTTCTAGAAACTGTCTATTCACTCAGGCCCTGAAAGAGTTCACATGATATTTATAAAATAGTAGCTTGTCCGCGTAAAATTCTACTTTTAGGACCCGTTGCCGTGGAAAAAATATTAGCTTTCGGGTACACGTTTAGTTTTACGTGCTATTCTGGGCTATAGGCTATATTACTGCTAAATTTCATCAAAATATGTTCAGTTGTTTCTGTGTAAAGGAGTAAAAAATATCCATCCATCCTTACAAAGTTAGTAGGAGAAGGATTAGTATAATTTATTTACAAATCAAGGACAGGAGAGTTAAAGAGTGGTTGAAGGGTCCGACTCGTAATCGAGAGGTACTGGGTTAGAACCCCAGTGCAGCCATGTACCAATGAGTCTTTTCTGAGTTATGTACATTATTAGAACACTGACCGGTGCTCTTACAGTGAGGGAAAACATCAAAAGTCAAATTCAAAGACAAAGGCATTTATTTGTGACACAGGTCACATCAGGTACAGATTCATCATCGTGGAACTTGCACATTCAGGCGACTGAATGTGTAACCATGATCCAAATTGGCCTGTTTACTGGGTCACGGAGTTTACATGGCAGTCGCTCCGCTGTAATTATATGATCTGCCAAATTCTGGATCATGGTCAAGGCAGACCCCGGGTCCTCGTGCATGAGAACACAACCGAGACAAGAACACCAAAATTAAAAATATATATTAACAAATCGAGTTCAACATTTTACACCCCTTTCCAGAATATTTGTTAATCCCCAAGGGTGTTATGAAACAGGGATCAGGTGGATATCACAAACAGCACACATTCCAAACACCATTAGGTAGAACTCGTTGGTTTTTATATTTGCGATAAATTTATTCGTAAAAACTTCGCCAGAAACATGCAAAGTTTCATTTATTTTATACGGTACTTATGTAAAAAGAATGCCTGTAGATACGCGAAGATATATTATTAGGTATCGGCCAAAGGTAAAATCTATTTATGTTGGAGTACATAAAAAAAATTACCTCAGTTGGATTTTTTATGTCTGGACGCAAAAAAAGAGATGTTAAGTTTTACCTCTCTGTGGTACCGTAGTCCCTAGCTTCTGTATTTGAAATAGTTTTCATTTGAAAGCTTCTTATCTTCTTAGTTTCTTCTAGTTTCATTAAAATTGTTTCAGTAGTATAGAAAATACATTATTTGAGTAAATACCGACGGCAAAAACTTATGACCCGACATCTGCAGTCACTGAGAAAGCGACTTTAACTCCTTTATAAATGGAAAATAGTTGTACATATAATTTAATTTTTTAACTTGGCGTTAATGTCCCGGTTGTGCTCTCGAGAACGAGGGCCCAGGGTCCGCCTTTGACCATGATCCAGGATTTGGCAGGTCAGGTAATTACAGCGGAGTGACTGCCATCTGACCTCCATGACCCTGCTACCAGGGGAACCTGACCAGATTGGATCATGGTTACACATCCAGTCGCCTGAATGTGCAGGTTTCATCACGATGTTTTCCCTCACCGTAAGAGCATCGGTTAGTATTCAACTAATGTACATAACTCAGAAAACAGTCATTGGTACATGGCCGGAGCGGGATTCGAACCCAGACCTCTGGCTTACGAGTCGGATACTGTAACCGCTCTGCCACCGCTCTATAAATCTCGGACTGAGTTACTCTACATATCCATTACTAGCGACCCACCCCGACTTCGCACGTCATTTCTCATCTTTTCTTAAACCTACTGCTACCACTGAAGCACTTAGGGTGCTTCAGTGGTAGCCGGTGTGCCACGTAAGAGGTCCCGAGTTCGATTCCCGGCTGAGCAGAAATTGAACTGATGAATTTTAAAGTCTGTTACGGGTCAGGGTGTTATTTGTATAAAAATGTGATAATGTAGTTTAGCAGTAGGCAAGCACCAATAATGCAAGCTTTGCTTTCTTTGGGGCTATATGGCGCTGTGTGAGTTGTCCGAGCATATTTATATTATTAATATGCCTGGTGACACAAGTTAGGAAACATCCTGCACTATTTTGTGGTAGGTATATATGTGGGCTTTATCGAGAATATGTCCGACATCTGTCTGTAACGTTACTACACCATGAATATGAAATATGAATATTGGTATTCAAAAGCTATACAGTGGTAGTGTAAATGTGTATGCCGCAAAGTTCTTGGTTTGCCGCTCGGTCGCGTTTCTCGCTTCATTAATTTTAAACGCCAGACCGCCGGCTACTACTGAGAGACGTTTGCTTCCACGCCATTCCATAACCAACTCTATTTGGAAGTGAGTGGAGTTGCTTTTTCATTGATGGCTTCCCGCTATTAGTTTCCGCAAATATTATCCATTCAGACAACGACTCCGGCGTTCTGTTTTCGAAATGAAATGACAAATTGTTAATTTTGGCGGGAGCGGGTTATTGAATTTGTTTTCGAACGGTTGAATAGGTATTTCTAATTATTATTTTATAATAGAGGGTGTTTTAATAAGTTATATGTTTATTGACAAAATTATATTGAACAATGCTTCTTCAAAAAGAAGTCACCGGTAAGCTTGTTTCTTCGCATGCGTGTTTGAAAGTTTGTCGTTAATTCAATATCAACTCGATCGGGTATGTCTTATATCAGGCATGGGTATGTATATTTTATTTGTATGTACACTTTCCAACGCGCTGGATTTTTAATAACCCACAGTATTAAAATACAAAATACAGAGTTAATATTAAACTTGATAATCTTCCCAAAGCCACAGCAGCGCGTGATCTGGATCAACTAAAGAGCGCGCGCGAGTTTGTGTCCATCAGGCCCGACCGTCTAACTTGAACGCATTATATATGGTCATCTCACTCGCTCTAACTGAAACCAAGTGAGATGGCCACGTGTCGAACCTTCAATAATTGCTACTCGATTTTAAGCGGTCGTGCCCGTTTGAGCGTCGGTGGCCGAGCGGTTACAGTATCCGACTCGTAAGCCAGAGGTCTGGGTTTGAATCCCGCTCCGGCCATGTACCAATGACTGTTTTCAGAGTTATGTACATTAGTTGAATACTAACCGATGCTCTTACGGTGAGGGAAAACGTCGTGATGAAACCTGCACATTCAGGCGACTGAATGTGTAACCATGATCCAATCTGGTCAGGTTCGCCTGGTAGCAGGGTCATGGAGGTCAGATGGCAGTCGCTCCACTGTAATTACTTGACCTGCCAAATCCTGGATTATGGTCAAGGCGGACCCCGGGCTCTCGTTCTCGAGAGCACAACCGGGACATTAACGCCAAGATATTTTTTTTTTATTATTAAGCGGTCGTGCCCGATGACATGAACGCACGCCCACAAGTAAGTAGGTCAACACAAAATTGAAGAAGCTGCGCCAGATAGCTAAATAACGAATCTAAAACGAGAAAAACACACTCTGCCTTACAGACAAAACAAAACAACGAACAAAGACTTTCATTAAACTTTGCACAACTTCTGAACTTCTGCCCTCCGTTACTGCACAATTTAATGGAAAAAAGTCAACATCAACTTTAAATTGGGCGGAAAACTTGGCTTCCGTTCACTACGCCGTACGCAGGATTCAAAGTAGCTGTTTACGAGCTGCGTTGGCTTGTAAATACATTTCACGGAGGTCACGAATTCGATTCCCAGTGCCGCAGTGTACCAATAACTTTTTTGAGTTATGCACATAATTTATACATTAACCGATGCTCTTAATGGCGAGGGAAAACATCGTGAGGCAACCTGTACATATAGGCTCTGTCCTAATTGGCAATGGGCATGCCACATGCCTGATGCCAATTAGTAAAGCGCCTGAGGCGACTGAATGTGTAACCCATGACCCAATCTTAGCAGGTTCAACCAATCTAATTTTAACAGGGTCACGGAGTTTAGATGGCAGTCGCTTTGCTGTAATTACCTGATCTGTCACATCCTGGATCATGGTCAAGGCTGGTCCAGGGCCCTCGCAGCGAAAGCGCAGTCGGGATATTGACGACAAGATGATTTTTATTATGTTATTATGTCGAGTATAACGGTTGTGACTAATGCAGTTCATATCAGAGAACTGTAAAAAAATGTTTCGCATCAACATTATAAGAAACACTTCATCATCATGTCCATTTTTTTTTTAAATTCTTGAACTACTGCGTTCAATAGTCGTTTGTTTTACTGAAGCAGTGGGAATGTATAGTAGCTTAACGTCTCCGTTAGGTTGGCCACCTCGGGTTTAAGAATATCGAATGGTCAAGGTAGTATTTCTGGGTTTACCTACCGGGAGACGCCATATGGGTCGTCCAAAGTATTATTAGACAGATTTGGTAGAGGCTGATATTCGAATCTGCAAGCCAACGATAAGCTATAGACTACCCAAGATCAGGATCTTCTGTGGGAGACCAATACCAAAAATAGGTAGGCTGGCGATCTAGCCAGCAGAACTAGTAAATAAGTGTGAATATTATATTTTTAGCATAAATATCTAAACATATAAAGACAAATTTGAATAAATTCTCCTGTCATGTCGTTAAAAACTCAAAGGACCACTTCCATACCTCTGTAACTAAAAATTTGAAACATACAGGTACTTTCTCGTTCTTGCATAGATCTGTCTACAAGAGAACAGAAAATTCATTTTAGCAAGAAATATCTAAGTTCCCTTCTTACAAGTTCTTTAACTCTTCGGTTTTAGCCGAATCTGAGGACCCCTCACGCCTTACCTACTCAGAAACTTCTAGCTACTGATTTCCTCAAGTCTTACCAACTAACACTTACCTGCGTGTGTGAGTAGAACATCGAGAAATTGGAGACTATGACGGGCACAGGCAGCGCTATCGTCAGCACGCCTGCCAACGCGCAGAGGGCGCCCACGAACATCCCCAAGTAGGTTTTGGGAGCCATGTCACCGTAGCCAACAGTGGTCATGGTAACGATAGCCCACCACAACCCCAGAGGGATCGACTTGAACTGGTTGTCTGGATTTCTCTGTAACAAAATGCAAGGGTTTGGAGAAATCGTGCAGAAATCTATGAGTATGGGCACTTAAGGGGAGACTGCACGGTTTCTGTCCGGTTGCTACGCAGTGACGCGTTTTCTGACCGGTTTGTATGACGCGACGTATAAACGGCAATAAGTGGATAATTTTAAATAGCTCAGCACGGCTAGCACAAGTATCTTAGTACCTTCAATTCCTTCTCTCAATACTAAGATGACAGATATAGCAATGACTATGTCGCGCCTTTTCTCGGTTGTTGCGCGCAAGAGCACACTTGTTAATTTTATATGTACCCGATTCTTTCTCAACTAAAGGCATAGCGGGGTATCCCGTTTGAATTGGAGCCGCCCGACTGGGAAAGTACCTCCACCTTACAGAATACCGCAGCTAAGCAATACTCTTTTAAATAGTATTGTGTTTCTGCCGGTGAGTAAGGTCTCCAGTGCTCCATGGGTGGGGATTCGGGGAACCGTGGCTTTGGCAGTGGAGGGGCATTTACCTTTTTGCTGTCAGAGTAACATGTTATAGAGGTGGGTAACGCATTGGCGATACACTTGGTTTCAGGCGGCCCGCTTGCCTATTTGCTTAACGTATGAAATAAAAAAAATATAAGAAAAATAAAGAATTTTGCAATTTAAGAATTGGTATTTAAAGAATACTAGAGAACGGCCACGAAGGCCTTAGAAGCCTGCGGAAGATGCGGTTTTCATCACTTGATGAAAACAGACTGACAGAGATACGCGGCGTAGGACTTCGTATTATGAATGTAATGATGTAGTTTCGAGACTCAGTCAGTTTGCGACGAATGAAAATTTAAAAATTGCATTTACAAAAGCCGGGGGCTCATACCGAGGAGTAGCGTCCACTGTGGCTGGTTATTAATGTAAGCAAACGCCCCAACCGCATCTCTGGCGCCCTAAACTAATTATATTTGCTTGAAAGTTGCGAAAACAACGCAAAATTTCACTCGGAAAATATGCAAAGCTATTATCTATGTCGGAGTCTAGTCAAGGACAATGACACCAGCATGGCCAGCAATGTAATTCGCGAATCGCGTAAGTCGCGAATTAACGACTGATAATTAAGCTAATTTAGACAATTATAGTTTCATTCTACATTGCTCTTCATTGTACATACTTTATTTCTTTCCATACTAAGGTTGTCTGGAAGAGATCACTCTAGTGATACGACCGCCCTGTACTGCTTATTGTAACATATTATATCTCATGTATGTATCCTATAGTGGAGTTTTTGTATTGTATTGTTCCTGAAGTAGAGATAGCATATATGTTGGTTTCCCAACTTGCCTTTCGAAGCTAAACGGCCAAGAGTGGCGATTGCTTTACTGACAAACAAATGACTGAAGAAACTCGTTACTCCGTAAGAAGGACCCTCAATTTCTATGGCGATTTGCCATGTTGTGTGCTATGATGCTGGGGAATTATAGTTCTCATGCTAGTTCCATTTGGGTAGGTCGGCCACTTTATATTTCGATAGGTATACACGCAATAATTATTTGACGGTATGCCCTGTCCTCTTCAAATCATCTTGAAGAGTAAACTCTTCTCTGAAATTTGTGATGATGGTGTGTAACGATGAATTAGTGATTTCGATAATTAATACAGCGCTTTCTGGCTCCAAAATGAGCCGTCAAATTTACAGGGAGAGCTTATCAAAACACAGATGCTGAGTATACCGTTGTATCGGCGAAGTTCCGATGCCAACTTGGTATATTAGCAAAGTTGCGTCGACATATTTTGTCGGCGACCGTCGCAGCTGCTTGATGTAGTGATGTTCGGATCACTGCTGTTTTGGTTTAATCACTTCCTCGGCTCGTTTGTTTTAGTTACGCAATGTATTGACAACAGTGTTGTTTGTATAATCGCGCGAGGTTAAATTGAAAATAAAACTAAGCAACTACTTACTATGGTGCTATTTATTTACAAATAATCTGCTGGATTTTGCTACCACATCCAGGGTCCCCACCCTACTATATAGCCTGACGTTTCAATTGCTTTACAGTAACCATGGTTACGGGTAGGCTTCTCATCGTCATCATCATCGTTGCGCTCCCGCACGAAACGTGAGCTCTCGAGGTCCGCCTTCCTCTCCTCTTTGTCCACTTTAATCTTTCATCCTCTTTGCATTCTTGGTTCAATTAGGGAACCGTTGCACGCAGACACACAGACATTTGGATGTTTTTTTTATTTCAATTGCCTCACAGTTCAAATAAATAAAATTTACCGTAGAGCATATCAATATGTATGTCCCATCCACAATTGTTAGCTACGGTTCCATCACTTTTATTTCGAACAAATTTCCAGGCATTTAATTTTCCACTATTTGCATTCGGCGTTCACTCAAATTCGGGTCAATTAACGAGTTCACGGTTCGTGGAACGGCTCCGAATTGATATTTTTTTTGTACCTACGTTTCGTGCGGTCTTACCTATGTTTTTTAAGATGAGTAGTCCAATGAACTGTCTAAAAGAAGTTTTCATAGAGAAACCTTTCTTTTTGAAAAAATGGGTAATTATAAGATTGATGGAAACCAACAAGTAAGCAAAACTGATTGAATAATGAAGACGTCCGTCTGTATACAACAAGATAGTAGCTAAAATATGAATGTTTGTGTGTGAATCGAGTGGCGACCACGTGCCGGAAGACGCAGCGTGGGTAGGCCTTCCACAAGGTGGACTGACGACCTGGTAAGGATCGCAGGTACCATCTGGATGCGAAAAGCACAGGACCGGCCTTTGTGGAGATCTCTGGGGGAGGCCTATGCCCAGCAGTGGGCGTCTTCTGGCTGATATGATGATGATGATGATGATGATGTGTGTGAATGGGAAAGTTTGATATGTATAATATCTTCATGTCTAAACGGATAAACGGATTTGGTAGGTAGCTACTGGCTAGATTAGGGTCTGGAATAGGACATAGGCTACTTATTATCGCCTGTTACCTCCACTTGGGCGATATACCGTGTAGTCTGCGGGGTCTAATCCGCGGTCGGAAATCTAATTTTCAAGAAGAAAATAACATCATCATAGCTCATAACAGTCCACTGCAGGACTTAGGGCCTCTCCCACGGAAGGGGAGGTTGTTGCCATAATCTCCACGCTTGGCAGGCGGGTTGGAGATCAAGAAAATAACATATTACATGTATAATCATGAACTCAACGTGATTACACAAATACATGTAACCCCCTCTTTTCCCCTTCTCTAAGACAAAAAATAAACAGGCCTTATTATCTTATACGATATCTCGGATGAGACCTCCACTCACTGGGGTATCCATTAATATAGAAAAATATATACCTCCTAAAATAAAGCATAAAGCTTTCAGCTTTCAGCACAGTTTGGGAATACTGAAAATGACAATATCCGCTCTACTGGATGAATTTAATTAGATTGTACATGGCTTCGAATTTCATCAGAAATTGATATTTCCAAACACGCAAATACGAACTGTCGGTATCTACTTTCATTTCAATATTGGGCAGGAAATTAATAAACGGCTTAACAGCAAATTGTATTCATATTTTGAAGTTAAGTGTACTGTTCGTCAATATCAGAAATCTCCTTTCATTACAGAAGCCTTTGTAATCCTTTCCACATTTGACAAGCAACTTGGAGTAGTATGCAAATCCTTTTCAATGAATGTTATCGTAACCTAAGAACAAGAGTCCTTACAGAGCCCAGATTTCTGCACGGTTTAAGTTCCAAATGTTTATACATTTTGGTTTTTATGCTAATGACAGAAAGCTTATTTTCATCATCATCATCATATCAGCCAGAAGACGCCCACTGCTGGGCATAGGCCTCCCCCAGAGATCTCCACAAAGGCCGGTCTTGTGCTTTTCGCATCCAGCTGGTACCTGCGATCCTTACCAGGTCGTCAGTCCACCTTGTGGAAGGCCTACCCACGCTGCGTCTTCCGGCACGTGGCCGCCACGCTAAGCTTATTTTATTAATTGAAAAAATAGCAGTGGTGCATAGTGTGCACGCCAATAGGGTACACGTACGACACGTACGACGCGTACGCGTTTTCTGTCAGGTTACGGTTTAACGACCCCTTACAGTGTCTTCTCAGTTTGGACTTGTGCGCTAATCACACAAAAAGTTCTTCGTGGATTTATATTTAACTTCGCATTTTACAGAAATCATAATCTAAATACGTCTTAGGATGCATCTAAACTCACGAAAGTGCAGTTGCAGCAACGAGTGCGTACAAACGTGTGCCATTGCTGCAACAACGCTCGAACGCCCTGTTTACTCCTAGTTTGTCCCAACGGTGGCACCACGAGGGAGACTTCGTAAGCCCACTGATTACGCACACAAACTTATTTGAACAGGTGACCAAAAATGGAATTAAGTGGTGGCAATTAAAATATGATATGGCGGCTATTCCTAAATTCAACAACAGCGACGCCGTCATTTGGCCAGATGTATACGCACGTTCAACGCTTGTTGATTAGTATTTTTTTATCAGTAAGACGGTTATGTGGGTAGCTCAAGAGTGACATGGGATCGTTCAAGAAGTATATTAGAGGAATCTTCAGTGGCAGGCAACGCATTGGTAACTCCCCCGGTGTTGCTGATGTCCATAGGCGGCGGTGACCACTTTCCATCAGGTGGCCCGCTTGCCTATTTATCTGCCGTATAACATAAAAAAGTTGCACATTTTTCAGGCTTCAGGTAGTTTTGATAAATTTAAAAGGCACAAACCTGTGACTTCTCGGCGTAGTACACCAAGCTTGCAAATATCACAATACCAAGCACCAAAAAGAACACAAGTAGCGTCAGCTCCTTCGCGGACGCCTTGAAAGTATGCACCAAAATCTTTAGCCCGGGACTGTGCCTCGTGAGCTTGAATAACCTGGAACAAAGATACAGCTTATAACATACCTTATACTGCGATTAGCCGTTCATTAATTCGTAATAAAGGCCCTCAGTTACTATTGCCCTTATTTGCACACCACGGGCCGTTTTAAGTACGCGGCCGCCAAGATTTGAGATGACTTCTCTCACGCTGTAAGGGAACTAGGCAAAACTACCAAGGCTACTTTTGCTAAATATTGCAAATCTTGGCCGCTTGCAAAGTAGGCCTTGGATGTGCGGTTGGGTGGTGGGGTGTTCCGCTTGTGCTTACTGCTCTCATATTTTACGCACGTGTGGCGAACTCGTTGCGGTGCTGAAGTTCGACTAGCCTCATGGTACGAAACGGTAACCCTTACAGTTACCGGACATTGCGACCATTGCTTAACCTTGATCGGTCTCGCAAGCAAGCTGCCACTAAACCAGTGCAATAATACAACTATACGGTAATACGGTAGAATATATACCTGCAAATCTCACAGAACAAAGTGAACACCGTATCATTGCCGTGAAGTTCCAAGTTAACATTAGTGAGATAACACGCTAAGCGAACTTAGTGACAGAACTTCGGATGTTCAGCCTACGATATAATAACGAAACTAGTTCTCTTGGTTCGTAAATGACATTATCTGTGCGATATAATTTCAAAGTACGATCATTAAGACGGGAACATTAATACCTGGGAAGTTTTGAATTTTATTTGGAAGCAATTACGATTCGTGGTTTGGATATCTATGTAGTGGAACCCAATTTAACCTCGTCATTATCATCATTTTGGCGTCCCGGTTGTACGTGGTTGTGTTTGTTGGGGCCGAGATCCGCCGTCGTACTTCTCTTGGTCCACTTCGCTCGGCCTTCGGAATTCTTGGTGGTGAGTTTGTTGGCCATCCATAACGACATCAAGCCATCGTTTCTTTAATTTACCGTTCTGCGCAAGACGTGGCCATACCATCGAAAACTCTGCACAGATCCATCTTTGTTAAAACTGGCTTTCAATTAAAGAACACCATATCGATATCAAGCCATCCTTTCAGTCGTTCCGATGCCACAAACAAACACGCTTAGGTACCTACAGTATCATCATCATCATCTTGGCGTTATGTCCAGGTTGTGCCCCCGTGTGCCACGTCCCACACGGGGGCCCAGGGTCAGACTTCCTGCTATTCCTGGCTCACCTGGCTCGGTCTTCGGCATCCTTGGTGGTAAGCTTATTGGCAAGTATGTCATTACATTACGCTTAGGTACCTACATATGAATTGAATGATGACTTACCTTAGAATTTTAATAATTGAAATAAACTCCAATATATCTGCTTTATCCCCTGCTCTTCTGACTATCGTCAGTTCTACTACCACGTCCATGTAGAAACTGAGCGTGGCTATTAAGTCTATTAGGTTCACTGGAGACTTTATGAAGTCTATGATGTTTGGTGCAACCTGGAACAAAGATATAATCATTTTACCTACGTATAATTATCATCATCATACATCCTGTTCATGGAAATAAATATAAGAGAAGTAAATAAAATTGTCGTGTGCCCTCAGCCACTACTGCGCATAACTGTAATACTGCGCAGTAACTCTCAAGAGTCAGATACTATGGGCAAAAGTTGACCCTCGGATCAACTGCATCATCTGCATGCACGGCGACAAAGTCACACACGTAAAGCACTTCTATTGAGTTTTCCTATTTTGATTTCTGTGGTCCTGTCCTTATATCAGACACACACACGTTGCCGCGAGTGGGTTCCCAGATTAGTATAATCTGGACGCCTTCAAGGCTAGAGTGAATAGGCTGACCCTTGACAGGCATGCTTCATCTTCGGCCGCATCGTCACTTACCAAAAGGTGAAATGGCGGTCAAATGCCTGTCTAGTCTGATATAAAAAGAAGTCGGCACAACATGACAGGTCTAGAGGGATGATGAGATTGTTAGGTAATATTTTTATTGCCTAGAGAGGCATACGGACAGGTCTACCAGAAGGAAAATGGTCACCATTTTCTAGGTCATTTATAACCTAAGGGAAACACATACGGTGCGTGGCTTTGCGCTATCTGCAGACATGCTTTTTGAAACCCCCAAGTTGTAGCAAGGAAAGACTTTTGAAGAGAGATTATCCAACATCTAGCAGGGAGCGGTGAGAAAAACACCGTGATTAAGCTTTATCATTTAGGCGACTGAATGTATAACCATGATCACAACTGGTCAGGTTCCCCTGGTAGCAGGGTTACGGAGGTCAGATGGCAGTTGCTCCACTGTAATTATCTGATATGCCAAATCTTGGATCGTGGTCAAGGCGGACCCCGGGCCCTCGTGCGCGAGAGCACAACCGGGACATTAACGCTAAGATGATTATTATTAGCAGGAAGCGGTAAAAAGGCTTACGAAACACGATGTACGAACGGTAGTAGGATGCCTTCATGTGATGTGCGTGAAATCTACGTGGCACAAGCATAAACAGATTCTCGGAATATTCGCTAAAGTAAAGAGGGTAGAAAACACTCAGAGAGCCAACGTCTCTCTGGAGACGTTATAGATCGTCTGACAGCAAAGGATCGTCGACAATATTCGACATGAAATATCTGAGATGACATTACTTTTGAGAAACGTTATCTCTTTCTTCTTTTGAAGCCTTAACTAAGATTTTTTAATTGTTTTATGTCGTGGATCTTTCAGCTTTCCGCACGAACCGCTTTCAACCTTTATAATGCGGCTTTTTTGTACGGCTAAGGAATGGAGCATGTTGCCTGCGAGTGTGTTCCCTGATAATTATAATAGAGTGAATAAGCTGTTCCTACACAGGCATGCTCCATCTTCGGCTAAATCGTCACTTACCACCAAATGTGATGGCGGTCAAATGCCTGGCTAGTCCAACTAAAAAAAAAGTATATCCTTGACACTTATACACAATGAATTTTATTTTACAAGATAAGTCGCCACCAACAACTAGTCATCTCTGTGAAGACTGTACTATATTGTTATTATACTGGTTAATTTTGATCCTTAGAGCCGGAACATAACTATTGCTATTAGTACTATTTCTGCCCGGCTGACACCCAGATGGTAACTACTCATCCAGATATACCCCAAATAACCCATTCAACTACTCGCTAATTTGATTTCAATTATTATTGTCTAATTGAAATTATTTTCGAATAGCCTGAAACCAAACAAAGCACGGACGATAATTCATCCAGGTATTTATTAAATGAAATGGCTGTCCTCGCTAAATTAGAACAAAGGCGAATCGAATATCAAAGGGCACTAATGCGTTTATGTGCAGCGGATAAATAAATTGAAAACGAACGCTGCAACGCCATTTTGCATTCCGCCGGTGCGTTTTTGAATACTAAATAGGCGGAAACGCTCGCAAATTTATACATTGAAAATTATACCGATGGTCGACAGAAAGATACTAAAACTAAGTATCTTCACGAAACACCTTTCCGAGTAACTTCGGTTGCCAAATTCAATATTTGAGAATCCTGTCTAAGCAGCGCCATCTAGTGGCGCATGCCGAACTACACTTTTTACTTTTTAAAGTATCTGTCTCAAAATCCCCAATCAATAATTGAAAATAATTCATCCAGGTATTTATTAAATGAAATGGCTGTCGCTGAATTAGAACAAAGGCGAATCGGATATCAAAGGACACTAATGCGATTATGCGAGGCCTATAAATAAATTGAAAATGAACGCTGCAACGCCATTTTGCATTCCGCCGGGTCGTTTTTGAATACTAAATAGGAAACGCTCGCAAATTTATACATTGAAAATTATCCCGGTGGTCGACTGTTGTGGTTAAAGTAAACTACGTCCATACCTTGCGAGAGATAATTTGGTATTCGTTTAGTGATTTGTTGGTTTATAAATGTTTGCTTATTATTAGCAAAAAGGTAACCTTATTATGGTGGTATTGGACCACCACATTACAGGGATAGCGAACTTGCATATTTGGTGGCTGCAACCTTAATGTCTGAATGTAAATATTATGGGCGACAGTTTCCGCTTACTATTGGTGGGCTGTCTGCTCGTTTGTCCCTGCATAGCATAAAAAACCGCTATGACGTGCGGTAACCTTATAGTTCTACTAAGTCGTATAACCATTTCCTAGTAGTTTTTGAAGTTTGCTAACAGATTAGTTAATTCTATTTCAATACATATTTTATTTGTTTAAGTTAAAAGTATTTATTCAAATGTTTCTTTTTTATTATTTGTTATTAAAACGTACAGACGAAAATACGTATTCTACAAAAAGTTCCAACTTCCCTGTGACAGGCAGATGGACGAATACACAGCCAAGGTTTCCTTTTCCTTCGGGTACGTAACCTTCTTCACAAAAGTACATAGATTAATACCTAAATGTTGTTATTGAAAGTAGTTTACTGGAACAAACGTCCATGCGGTAACTGCTTACCATCAAGCATCCATCTGCATACCATCAGGCAGACCGTAAGCTTTGTTTGCACCTTAGTGGTATACAAAAATGGAGCCAGTATTGTGACAACAAGTACATACTTATTAACTCTATCTCATAAAATAGACTGAGTACATATAACTAGTAGCACTAAACAGGATAAAATTATTCACTTCACCTGAGGAGGAGGGTAAGTTTATTAATAGCATCGGTGGCAGGGGATTCACTGCCTCTATCGAAACAATAAATAAATAAATAGGCTTGGACAATTCACACAGCGCGATCTAGCCCCAAAGTAAGTAAAGCTTGTGTTATAAAGAGAGGTAGGCGGGGTATCCCGTTCGAATTGGAGCCGCCCGACTGTGGAAGTACCTCCACCTTACAGAATACCGCAGCTAAACAATACTCTTTTAAATAGTATTGTGTTTCTGCCGGTGAGTAAGGTCTCCAGTGCTCCATGGGGTGGGGATTCGGGGAACCGTGGCTTTGGCAGTGGAGGGGTATTTGCCTTTTTGCTGCCGGAGCAGCGTGTTATAGAGGTGCGCAACGCATTGGCGATACTCTTGGTGTTGCTGATGTCTATAGGCAGTGGTGACCACTTTCCATCAGGTGGCCCACGTGCTTGTTTGCCTACCGAATAAAAAAAAAGATAAATAGAACAACAATATAGTAAGAAATGCTGTAAATAAATATAAACATTATCCACACGCAAAAAACTTTTGCATCCGATTTCAATCTTAAAGAAAGGGGAGTTTGTTGCTATAGATAATCTCCACGTTTGGTAACCTATAGTAACTATAAATCTCTATTCATCGTCTTGGCGTTAATATCCCAGTTGTACTCTCGCACGCAAAAGCCCGGGGTCCGCCTTGACCATGATTTAGGATTTGGCAGATCAGGTAGTTACAGTGAAGCGACTACCATCTGACCTCCTAGACCCTGATAAGAGTGGAAGCTGATCAGATTAGATCATGGTTACATTCAGTTGTCTGAATATGCAGGTTTCATCACGATGTTTTCCGTCACCGTAAGAGCATCGGTTAGTGTTCAACTAATGTGCATAACTCTGAAAGTAGCAATTAGTACGACACTGGAGTTCAGTCACCGATACTCTATGACTCGTTACGCTCTGGGTATTCGAGTTTGATTTGACCAAGACAACGCCATAATATGCTGTAGACCTAACCTTTCTTTAAAATATCTTCGATTTTGGTCAGTACGTCTTGTACGTACATTTCTTTCTCTATCCCAGTCACTACATCGTCTTTTACGCTAGCACGTTACCTTATTACAGTATTCCTTAATTAATCTTTCATTGATACTCCTTCCATACTTCCATAAAGTTAAACGTACTCGCATATTTAACTCTTATTATTTAAATGCAGATAAGACCAACGTAATGTAAAGAAGTAATTTTCAATACAAATTGAAAGCGATATTAAATATCGCTTTCAATCGTCAAAAAGGAGGGGTATGGTAGTAAGAAGAAAACACACAGTGACATGTTGGCCGCCCTTGTATGTGGAAAGAGATGATAAAATAAAAATTCTTCATTTATCCTTGCCTTTTGAAGGCCTTGCTTTGTAAAGAAAACATTCTCCATTCATAACTTCATCCATCCTGCGCACGTACCATTTTACTGTAACAATCCGTTCTGAATTTTAAATTGAAGCCTGTACTCCTTTTATTTGTTGGATGCTATCCAAATAAAGTTGGCTCTTGGTCGAAAAGCATTGAAATCGTGAAATCGTACCTTGCTTTCTTCGTTTTTAGCGCACTAAAATCTGAAGACAGTTGAAATTATTATCTTCCTATTTGATACTACATCGGTTACAAACTACGTGGCCTAATGATAAGCCTCTGGCACGTGGAAAAAGTGGACAGTTGGGAAGATTCGGGTCACAGAATGACAACTGGGTAGAAAATTCCCCATTGTCACCCCGGAGGAGAGTGCTAGAGGGGACTACTGGAGGGATTAACTGAAGCAGTATGTTTATTAATAAAATTAGCTTTGGGTCATTAGTATAGAAACCAACATATCATGAAATTTTGGAACAAATCAAACGTTTATTAATAATTAAAAAAATATATAACAAATTACAAAATTAACATCTAAATATAAATCGATTCGGTATTGCTGTGCTGTGGCACTCTTTGCGAACAAAAGGACAAAAGGACTTACATTCATTCCTCCAGTCCCTCTACTAGATCTCTCATCCCACATAAAAAGGAAGCACGTACAAACGAATGCATACCCCAATATTGGTTCTTGCAAAGCAAAGTTTCCTAACACGTTGTCACGTTTGTGTTATTTGTTTCACTTTGATGTTTACGCCTTACCCTTATGGGGATTCCGCGTCAGCTGTTATTTCTTAATTGGAACATAAAGTTCATTTAGCGCAGAATTGTTATTATGGAGCGTTTGAAGCTGTAACACTGTTTGCTAGGGCGAATGGGATAATTCGTTTAATTAATTTGTTCGGTTGCGTCAGAAAGAAGTTTCGAATGACGTCTGGTTTGCTTTTAGAAAATCAAGGTGGCGATTTATTTTATAGGTTATTAGTAATAAGTGCTTGTGTTCCACACTTTTGTATTGAAAATTACTTCTTTAAATTACCTTGGTCTTATCTGCATTTAAATAATGAGAGTTAAATATGCGAGTACATTTAACTTTATGGAAGTATGGAAGGAGTATCAATGAAAGATTAATTGAGGAATACTGTAATAAGGTAACGTGCTAGAGTGAAAGACGATGTAGTGACTGGGATAGAGAAAGAAATGTACTTACAAGACGTACTGAACAAAATCGAAGATATTTTAAAGAAAGGTTAGGTTAATGAAAGGTACTACTGAATAAAAAAACGTTGACTTTGACTGAGCTTTTTGCCCGCGACTTCGTCAGCGTAAAATTCTGTTGCTATCTTCCGGACCTGTTCCCGTAGGAACCACATTGAATTTAAAGAAATACTATAGCCTATGTTTCTGGATGATAATTTAGCTTTCTTTAGATAAAATAATTTTTAGAATTAAATTTTAATAATTAAAAAAAATCGGTTATTCATCATTACAGCCCGTAACAGTTCACTGCAGGACTTTGGGCCTCTCCCACGAAAGAGAGGTTATACCATTATCTCCACGCTTGGCAGGCGGGTTGGAGATTGCAGTGTTTAAATATAACAAAGGAAAAAGCTGCTGCTCATTTTCCATACTACGGAGACTCTTGATCTTTTGCCTCGAAAACATTAGTCGCCTTATACGACACCCATGAGTGTAAGGGGTTGGTGCTATTCTACTCTGCCGGACACCACACGGCCAGTCATCTTCCACTCATCTTCAGGCACTGATTAATAAACCATTGCCGGAAGATGAGTAATTCGAAACCGGTTGCAATTTATTCAAAATTGTAAAATAAAGAGGAACTAGTGTACAAAAAGTGATTTAATTCATAATAATGGAGTTCCATAAGTGAGTGACAACACAACGTGTTAAATATTCCCTTTATAATATAAGTATACAATTGTATAGCTTATCTATACAATTGTATATTGCATTGTTGCACCAAATCATTATGAGCGAATTCTAAAATTTTGTATGGCGAACTGGTAGTTCATCGCATAGCCACCAGATGCGCCCTCGTTAGTGACTGTCGAATAGAATCGTCTATGTAAACTTGAACTAATCCCTCAGAATTGTGTCGCTCGTTCTGTATTATATACAGCGTATTTTAATTTCATTTTGCTGACAGTTTAGCTCCAGGACATTGAGAAATTACGAAATTTGTGCTACACCTTATTTAGAGAAAGTTTCGCAGATTTTCGGTTTTAAACCCCGACGAAAAAAGAGGTGTTAAGTTAACGTGTGTATTTGTGGCTTTGTGTATATGTATTGTGGCTATTTGGATGCGGGTTTCTTTATTTGAAAGCCATTTTAATCGAGATGGTTCTTAGCTTTGTTTCATGAAAATCGGTTCTGTAGTTTAGAAAATATTTAAGTTATAAGCTTGGTCGGGGGTTATCCGAGTTTTTCTGTCGTTTAGGTGATATATAAGGCGACTAATGTCTTAGGGGCAGATAAGTTGAGACCTCCGTAAACCAGAAGGGAAATAGTTTTTATGATAGTTTAGGTTTTGCCCGAGTGAACATTTTAAATGACCTCCTTAATGTATGAATGCTAGTACGACGGGGAGGTTAAGCAGTATCTTGAAGGATAAGATAGCTAGCGCAAATAAACATGAATGAGGCACATTTTTATATTCAATAATACCACATATGGATCGTAGATGTTATGGGCGGCACTTTTCCATCAAATGCGTTGTCATCTATATAGTTTGTCATTGAATAGTATGATAATACAATAGTTGAGTTTGTATTTTGAGCTAATTTAAATATATTTCTATTCTATTCTGTAATACGTAATTAATCTTTTAAGGTTTCGTTTCATCTAAGTACGTAAACGTCTTTGGCCACGCATTATAATATATTCATATAGGATCATGGCACCGCCGTCCTAAGTCAACAGGGAAGGGGTCGACTATTTTAATAGAGTTAAATTAACATGCGCAAGAATAGTCCCCTCGAATGGGGTGTTCATGATTTCGGGTCACCCATTCAGTTTGTGGCAAGAAACATTCTGATAACAGGCCCACTTTGGCAAGACTAAGATGAATTTCCTGACCAATTTCGCTAGTTTATGTTCCTATTTCTTGTATAACCATGATCCAATCTGGTCAGGTTTCTGTTAACAGGGTCACGGAGGTCAGATGGTTATAGTCCCGCAGCTAATTACCTGCAGGCTAATTACGTAACTCTGTTGCCAATAATCCTCTGATTTCAATGATTGAAATTGTTACTTTTGCGATTATGTATGATCGAATTATTAGTGTCAGTTTATTGCAATGGCTTTGACTTTGTTAGCAACTGAACCCATGAAATCGATGATACGGAATTACGTAATTAGCATACTATAAAAATGATCTTGGCGTTAATGTCCCGGTTGTGCTCTCGAGAACGAGGGCCCGGGGTCCGCCTTGACCATGATCCAGGATTTGGCAGGTCAGGTAATTACAGTGGAGCGACTGCCATCTGACCTCCATGACCCTGCTACCAGGGGAACCTGACCAGATTGGATCATGGTTACACATCCAGTCGCCTGAATGTGCAGGTTTCATCACTTTTGATGTTTTCATGTCCCGGTTGTGCGCTCGCGCACGAGGGCCCGGGATCCGCCTTGAACCTGATCCATGATTTGGCAGATCATATAAATACATTGGAGCGACTACCACCTGACCTCCGTGACCCTGCTACCAGGAGAACCTGACCAGCTTGGATCATCGTAACACATTCAGTCGCTTAAAGAGCTCGTTTCGTCTCGATGTTTTCTCACCGTCATAGCATCGGTTAGCATTAACTCAGAAATGAGTCATTGGTACATAACTGTAGTGGAATTCGAACCCGGTACCTCTACGAATCGGATCCCTTAACCATTCGGCCACCGACGCCCCCTCTCATAAACCACGATATTATAAACGACTCAACCAAACATATCTCCCAAATCCGTCCGTTGTCAGTTCTACGAAAACAAAGCATACATTTCATTACGAGTACAAATTCTGGTGTCTCACCAAATGGATGGGCGTCTTAAGCAGATGTCGAGAAGATATACCGTCTGTCTGAAAAAACCTATACCGAGTCAGATTTCTGACTGTATTTTTAGTAACCCACTGAAGAGAGACACTGTTGCGATTTATATTCAGCCCAACACCGATAGGAACAATAAAACGAAAAATTTACGTGTCTTCCCTTATATTGTCGGTAAAGATTGTAACCTTCCCGGTTTTATGTAGGTTTGTGGCACTAAAAGTATTGATATGTGGAGCGTGCAAGTGAGTACGGTTTTGAGAATATTTGTTGTTATATTCCAGGTAATAAAAACATAATATATTGAATGTTAGAAATGAAATGCGCCGTACGTACACCAAACAAATTCAGTCACAATTTTAAATTATGGTTGGCTTTGGCGTAAATTAAGGTACAAGGATGGCGTTTGTAACTTAACTGTCGTTAATCACACACGGAATTGCCACTTAAAAACATGAAAAAATGTTTTTCAAAATCAAATAATTATTTTGATATGTTAAATACAATTTAATGTCGCAACTACGAAAAGAAGGCCAACTTCATAGGACCCAATATAGAAATTACAAAAATTCCATTGGTCCCAAAATAGACCCTTGTGGGATTCCATAAGCCTTTCCTCGTTCCGCGTGAAGCAAGTGAACCGTTTAAAAACAGCCAAGACGAGCAATAATATCAGGGACACGACGTCAATAAACATCAGTGTGTACGCGACGCAACCAGCGTTGTACAGATGAATTATTCATGGCATCGTAAATGCCGCCATTTGTGACAACGGATACGCTCTCTGTACAGCCAGTTTCAATTTTGGGCGAACGCTCGGCCTTTGTCTAGATAGATTTAATTGAGGCTCAGGTAACTCTGTGTGATGTTTATGCGTAAGCAAATTAGATAATAGTGGATGTATTCTAGTTTTCCGCTCGCGGCTCCGCCCGCCCAGATTACACGTTATTGTCGTGATAAAAAATAGCCTATGTGTTATGCCATGCCGACCTGCATGAGTGGTTCAGTTGGTTAACATGCCGGTCTGCCGCGCAGAAGTCCCAGATTCGATTCCCGACTGAGCAGAAATTTAAATGATTAAATTTAATTTCTGTTACGGTGTAATTAATGTATATAAGAAGTATGTAGTTACCTACATACATACATAACCTTGTCCTGTGTCCCACAGGTGGGGTAGGCAGAGACTATGGACCGCCACTTACTGGTCAGGGGTTGACAGTATGTATTTAAAAAATGTATATAAGTAGTTTATCAGTTGTCTAACACAAGCTTTAAATAGATTCAAATCTAGCCACCTATCCAATTGCATGCAAATCCGGTCATCCTTTTAGGCGGGAAGAGGTAAAAATCATACACAAACACACACACACAAACTTTCGCATTTATAATATTAGGGCGAATTCATTCAGCAAGTGAACATATAGCCATAAATTTGCTAAAATTCGAAGAATACTGAATACTATTAAAATACCTATATATATCTCAAAGGCCAGCAATACATTTGCGACTCCCCGGGTGTTGAGTGTGTCTATGGGCGGCGCTGGTCACTTAAGATGAACGCACATTCATCCAAATCAAATTCGTTTTCAAATCAAAAACGTTTATTCAATTTAGGTTTTCACAAACACTTATGAACATCATTCAATATACGTGTAACAAACAATGAACACTAGGCACGATAGCATCATCGAGCGGACAACGGTTTCATAGCCAGTATGTAGGGCCATAAAAAAATTTAAATTTAAATAGACTCTACGGCCAACAATTTTTGTTCTTTGTCCGCGACCGAGCGAACAGAGCGAACCGAGCGATTTTATTGTATGAAATTATATGAAAATTCGCACACTTCGGATAACTAAGATTCGGCGCAGGCGATGCGACCGAATCGACCGATGCGCTCGCATTTTGACACTGACAGTTGAGCGCGAGAGTACAGCTTCTTCTTCCGTTTATTTGTCATGTAATTACAGTACGACAGGTGTAAAGGAAATGGGAATGATTCTTTCGACGCTGTCGATTCTTTCGGTGAAGTCGGTTCTTTCGGCGCGTATAGGTTTGCGAGGCCTGGTTGACTTCGATTCGTTGGGCGCGTTTGACTTGGATAAGTGTGCGTTCACCTTTAACATCAGGTGACCCGCTTACTCGAGTTTTGCCCCCCTCTTCAGTAATAACACTGGACAAAAGTTGTTTTTTGAAGACGGCCTTTAAAAACAATTCATAAAATCTGTTTGCAAGTTAGAAGAATACGAAAATATCAACTTTCTCTTTCTCGTAACACAGGTGTGTATGTACCTAGCACAGGAAGCAGTGTGTAATATGTAAGCAACAATTATGGAAATAAATAACTATTTTATTTTTATTTATTATATCTTTAAAAACACCCTAATTAAGCCAAAAGAAATCGTACAATGCAGTTCTAGCAAGTTTGCGTCATTGCACTAAATCCGTCTTTGCGCTCCGAATTTCCATACAAATGAATGGGTATTAAACTCTACTCGGAAGTTTAAGCTTCCAGCGCAGCTTTGGCACAATCCAAAAGACTAATTGCTTTGACAATTTGAATCGTTGTACAAATGTTTTCGAATATATTATTGTCGAGGATTTCGTTTACGACAATTTAAAATATTTTATTTTCCGATCATTATAAATCCGATCACTTCATCAACTGATTATGCTACTAGATTTTAACCAAAAAGTTAAATCAGCAAAATTGCCTTAATAATGAATTCTACACTAAATTAATGAAAATCTAGACCTACTAATATTATGAAGAGTAAAGATTCGTATTTTTAACAAACATAAAAAAAGGAGCAGCTTCTCAATTCGGTTATATGTTGCATATTATTATTGCTTTTTGCTTTTATACTTACGATGGACGTAATGGAACGTACGTGGTATTTGCGTAGGTGGTTAGAGGTTGTTTGTGTGTTTGTATATATGTCTGTTACCATTTTTTTCGAAAACTACTGGCCCCATTTCGATGCAATTTTTAGCATTCAAAAGCCATAATTTCAGAGTAGGTTCTTAGACATATTTTGCGGTAGTACACCAGGGGGCGCTAAAAAACTACTAAACTGATTTCGATGCGGCAAAAACTGTAATTTCAGAGCAATTTCATGTTAACATTGCAATCGGTAAATAATATAATAAAAACAAAAATTAATTTGTGAAACCCCACTACACGCAAAGGGATTAAATATTATTTTAAGCCCGACTTGCAGATCGCTCAAAAAATCCGTTGGGGCTGCTTCCCAGTCCTGTAGAATTAATAGATTTAAAAATTCTGTCACTAATAGGTTGCTATGTTTACACTGAGTAACTTAGGCTTTTATTTATCCCGGGAAAATAATAGGTTCCCGCGGGAAAGTTCATTGTTTACGGAGATACGAACATAGAACAGCGATACGGAACTAGAGAATGGCTAGTTTAATATAAATTCATATTTTTAATACTTGGTTATAATAAATCAAATTTTTAATAGCAACTTCAAGTGAGATTTAAATCGGGTTTCTTATTTTATCAATTACATAAGCTTAATGGTTATAAAGACTTGGTACCGATTTTCTAAGGATTAATTTTCTATAAATTGAAGTTCAATTCATACGAAAGTTAGATGCGATCACAAACTGCATATCTACAACTACAAATCAAAGCCCTCCAGACATATGAACTTAGACCATACAGCGGAAAGCTTCTTCAGAAGTTTGCCATTGAGCTTTCAAAAGTTCCCATAAGTTATTTACATCGTCGGCCCGGAGCTTTCGTGGCTTTTAGAGTGTACGTTTTCATATTTCACACTTTGCTCGAAAGTTTTAGTGCGAGGGAAGCGATGTATGTTTATTTTAAATTTTAATTTGTCACTAGTGGACTCGGCGCGACTTCGTTCCCACAAGAACTTCGTTCTACTCTTATACTACCGTATACCTACCCTACAACTACCCTAACCTACACTACATCTACTTTATCCCTATCTATCTTTTTTTTCTTATAAACCGTTGCGTACTTTACAAGTTCTAAGTGTACAAGTGCGCATGGAGCCAAACTTGGTTATTGTGTATGGCAGGAAAATTCGGATGTGGTATAGTACCTGGCAGCAACCTAAAGGGATCTGAACTACCTAGGCGAGATTGGTGCAACTTAAATAGGCTACGCACGGGCCATGGCCTTTGTGCCTCCTACAAACACCGCTGTGGATGGAGTGTATCCCCCCAGTGTCCGTGCGGTTCCCCAATTCAGTCAATGTGGCACTTACTATCGGATTGCCCCAACACAAGTTACCCTGGCCCACCGGAGGACCTGATCACCCTTAGTGACGAAGCAATTAAATGGCTGACTTCGCTTGATTTAAATTTGTAGTTGAATGTGTTTCTCATATATTGTATTTTTGCCATACGAATAAATAAGTGTACATAGATACATACCTAGATACATTGTACATAGTATGTACAAAGATACATACATAGATACGTAGGGTCAGAATAGTTTCAAACTATAAATAATACTTTTACTGTTTTCAATGTACTTTAAACAACTTTGTTAATTGTTTGTTGAGGGTTTTCATCTTAGTCCTCACAGTGACAACGCACCTGCGATGAATTGTAGATGTTATGGGCGACAGTTACCACTTACCATCAGGTGGACTGTCTGCTCGTTTGTCAATTAGTAGGAAAAAAAAATATTCCGAGGAGTCCGTTTTGAGGTACCATCTGGTTTTTATTGGATGATTTTTTATTTGTGAGCCAAGAGTCAAGGCTTTATTATTCAGTGCACGCTTCATAATCTTACAGAGTATGGAGGTGACCGAAATGGGGCGGTTACGAGGTTCTGCATAGCTGACTTTTTAGGCTCGGGCTGCACATTATTAAGCTACCACGATGTAAGTACCAAACCAGTCTCAAGTGAGAGGCAACACAATACAATACAAGCATGTGAAAGTATAAGTTTTTATAGCATTTGTGAATAAATTTTTATTTCATAATATAAAACATTACCCTTCCGGTCAAAGACGAGTTCTTTGGGTCTTAGGGACAGCCAATGCTTCCTTCTTTTAGCAAACTTTAAGAAGCTTTCAGCTTCCTTATTTTTACTAAAGATGTACCAAATACCCCGTAAGTTGCTGTTGCTTTTCAAATTTTTTTTAAATAATAATAATAAATAAATAATCGCGGACAAATTTACACAGCGCCATCTAGCCCCAAACTAAGCAAAGCTTGTACTATGGGTGCTAGCTAACTGATATACTACTTAGGTACATTTTAAATACATACTTATTATACATAGAACACCCAGACCCGTAACAGAAATTAAAATTCATCATTGAAATTTCTGCCCGGCCGGGAATCGAACCCAGGGATGCAAAGGGAAATTTTCTTGCAGTTGTAATGCGCTTATACTCTTAAATTGTACATTAACCAAGTAGCAGTGCCCCGCAGTATTCACCCGGCTGCAGTTCAAAACTATTTCTTTATATTAGACTATGGAAGCAATTGACCGCCATCCCACCTGGTGGTAAGTGACGAAACGGCTGAAGATGGAGCATGCCTGTCTAGGAATAGCCTATTCATTCTGACCTTGAACGCGTCCAGATTATAATTATCAGGAAACACACTAGCAGGCAACGTGTTCTATTCCAAGATCCACGACATAAAGATGAAGCGTTCGCCCTGACCGCGTCTCCCTATTCTTCGGATTCTGTTAGTATTCTGGGATCCGAAATACCCTATGACACTTGAGAAGAATACATTCTTATATCAAGACAGTTTACTATGAGTGAAAGAATTTCCGAAATCGATCTATTAGGAGATTAGGTGCTTATCCTACAAAAACAGAAACATAAAAACTTTTCCTCTTGTCAATATTAGTACAGCTTGCATCTATTATATCATACTGTTCGTAAAAGACTTTTATTAAAGGAAAAAACGTTATATTCAACTATACACTTTTTAATATTGCTTTTCGTATGGCTCTTTCACATCGCTGGATATTAGAGGAAGTTGGGCGAAATTGGGGTGTGAGCACGCAAGCCCAACGAGATCGGGAATCCAGCCGTTTGGAAATTCCAGATAAGTGTACAAAGGACTGTTTTATACACTAATGATTTCATTTGATACTGGGTCACTGGATCCGTTGGGCGGTCCAGATTTAAATTCGATTGTTATGTAGGGATGCATAGATTTTGTATTAAGCTTTTATTAAATAGACTAGTGGACTAGGTGTACGCGTACTTCACCTCTACTTACCTTATTTTTCTTGCTTATGAATCTTTCTCTTGAATCACTCTATCTATTGTTGAAAAACGCACTAAAAGTTAGTTTAAAAGATCTATGCGTACAAGATACATACATAGGGACAGACGGCGGGACTTTGTTTTATACTATAGATTGGCAACCCACTCAAGTTTTAAAATTAAGATCTAATAAGCTAACTAAGAGACTAATCTCAGCAAATTCAAAGATTAGGATTGAAAATTGTTCCCTCCTCTCTTGATATGTAACCTAATAGAATAGTTCATCATCATCATCACAGCCCATATCAGTCCACTGCAGGACTTAGGGCCTCTCCCACGAAAGGGAAGGTTATTGCCATAATATCCACGCTTGGCAGGCGGGTTGGAGATCGCAGTGTTTAAATATAATAATGGAAAATGCTGCTGCCCATTTCCAGACTACGGAGACTCTTGATCTTTTGCCTCGAAAACATTAGTCGCCTTGTACGACACCCATGAATGTAAGGGGTTGGTGCTATTCTACTCTGCCGGACACCACACGGCCTAGACTAGTTAGAATAGTTACTTCACACGGCATAGAATAGTTAATTCACAGTTATTGAGCGTATTCGTTTACTAGTTCAATTGTATAATTACGTCTATCCATAAGTTTCCTCCCTGTTCGCTATTTTATTTGGTACACTGTAGTATAACAATTCAAAGAAGAAAAAGGAAAGACTAAGATAAGGAAAGAAGATTAGTAATTTTTGTTGCAAAAACCGTTTCACCACAAGCGCGTGCAACAAAAAAGAATCACTCAAATAAACTCTACCTTCCAAGGTATTCATTAAGAAGTAATGGTACCGGAGAACTAAGACAGAAAGCACTACACAGCCCACTAATGAACCGCTCATTCCGTTAAAGCAAATCTGACCACTAACAAGGCAACTTGTAACTGGATAAAGCCGGTCTCGCGGGAGGAAAGTGGGGAAGAAAAGATTAGTTACTCAACTGCGTGATTCGATGTGATCGATCGGACAACCTTCAGCGGTCAGTCTGGAAGTTTGGAATTAGTGTTTCTCGGTTACTTCGCGGGGTCAATGTGATGTGATGCTGGTATATGTATTGGGAAATATTAGAACACGGTGTAGTGTGGCGTCTTGGCGTTAATGTCCCGGCTGTGCTATCGCGCGTTATGGGCTGGTCTGCCTTGACCATGATCCAGGCTTTGGCAGATAAGGTAATTACAGTGGAGCGACTGCCATCCGAAATGTGTGACCGTGTTAAGAGGAGAATCGGACCAGATTATATCATTCAGACACCTGAATGTGCAGGTTTCATCACGAAGTTTTCTCTTACCTTAAGACCATCTGTTAGTGTTCGACTAATGTATATAACTCAGAAGAGCGTCATTGGTATGTGGTGGCACTGGGGTTTGAGCCAGGTACCACGGGGTATGAGTCGGACCCCTTAACCATTAGACCACCGACGCTCCGCCACCGGATATGGTGTGGTGTATTATTTAATAAAAATATTCATTTTAACAAATGTGTTCACTCAAGTATTCATTTTAAAATATTATCATAAAACCTGTTTTATTTATACAATTACTTTTTTATGTAATAGAGCAGGGCAAACGAGCAAGCAAAGAACCTGTTGTACATAAGAATGATCGATAATTGCTTCTATAGGGGGAAACGAGCAATCAGACCACCTGTATCGATAATTACTTAGGTCTCCTAATTGGAAGTACTTAGAAAGGCCGACGAGGGGTTTGTCTGCTAGCTACCACCGTCTTATATATTTCTGCCACCTGCTGCCTAGCAACAAATCCAACGTTGCTATGTTCCGGTTCAAATGATACGGTAGCCGACTTAAGTATTGTAATGTCGAAGTGGTGAATACGTACGTACGTTTATGTGCTTTTGTCAAACGCTTTTATGTCATTTAATGGAATTTCATCATCATCAGTAGCTGCAGATAGTTACATTGCTGCATTTGAGCCTCCTTCATATTTATTTATTTATTTAATTCAGGTAGTAAACAGTGATATTCCATTGCATGAATTTACGATTTATTTAGCTTGTAGACCTACCACTACCCTAAATAACATTACTTATGCTACAGAATGAACTAGCATAATTTTAACCAGTAAACATTATATTTTTGTTTTTATTATTGAAGGGTTTTACCAAATAATCTTCATGTTTGACGGCGAGCTGGAGATCGCGTTTTCTCGTCAGCGGAAGTCATAGCTGGTCTTTCCTTTAAGAGATTAGTCTCCTTGACGACGTCCATAAATAAATGGGATGATAGAAAGGGATGGTGAGATATTCTACTTTCTTGGACACTACACGCTTACATCGATGAATGAAGAATAAATTCACTCGTGTGATGTACACGAGTACATTACACGAGTGAATTTATTATTCTAAATTTCTTCTTAATTCTTATTAATTTATTATTCACTCGTGTAATGTACTCGTGTACATTACACGAGTGAATTCTTCATTCTCGAATAATTACGGGCGATAGTCACCACGATCTTTTTATATTTTTGTTCTAGTTATTGGAAAATATAGTAGGTCCAAAAGGAATATAAAATAGCTAGATATTTGACCGGACTCTAACCTGGGGCTCTATTTCTTAACCGCTCGCCTCGATTCAAACGGTTTTCAATTTCGATTTTCAGTATGAAAATTTCAATATTGGCAACACCGAAAGAGTATGGTCCCTTTTCTTAGCCGTTCGTATCAGAAATATTGAATCAAGGCGGTATAAGCGGACAGCTAGAAAATTGAACTAATTTCCAAAGTTAACCTTTGACAAAAATCACTTAAAAAAGAAAATGCCAGAAAACGAAACCGAGCGAAATCTGAAATCTCGAAGAACAAGTCACTCTTTGACAGTAATCACTTTCCAAAAAAAAACGAACATATCCAGGAAACAAAACCGCTTGAAATCCGACCAGGCGAGTGCGTCTAGCCCCAGCCCCCTCTGTCAAAGGGGGGCTCGCACAATTTGTTACGGGCAGACAGCGCTCCTGTGATTATGCGTGAGGCTCACACACGCTCCAGGGCGCTTTATTTGTGGGACCTTTTTAGGGACCCCGGAAAAAGAACGGGTAAGAGTGTAGCGCTTTGACAGACGCGGTTCCGTTCAGGAAGTGATTATGTTGGAGCGGCTGCATTTTTTAAATTTTGCGATATAGACACAGACATGGTAATGATCTATTTTGACATCATAAAATCCAAAAGCGTTTACAAATCCTCCATAATTGTACCTCTAGGCTCATATCCGATAGAGAATTTACTCTTACATATGTTAATAAAATAGTTATGAATCATAATTATAAGTGTTTAAAATACTTTTGGATTTGTCAGGGCCGTAGCAAGTGGAGCAATGTGGTCTCTGCCGCCACGGGAAAAAAACGTGACCTTATTTACGTATAAAAATATATCCGAGGACATTGGCGCTCATTGGGGTGGCTTAAATATCCAGATTAAAACACAGTTTATTAAAGATTAAAACACGTTCTATACGCTGTTAAAACGTATACATTTTAATATGCAGGTCTGTTGGTTAATACGCAGAAGTCCCGGGTACGATTTAGGCCTGGTAGAAATTGAATTGAGGTATTTTAACTTCTGTTACGGGTCTGGGTGTATGTATTTAAAAATATATAAGTAGTTTATCAGTTCTGAGGCACCCATAAAACAAGCTTTGCTTACTTTGGGGCTAGATCCAAGCAATAGGGCTTTGTCCAAGCATATATCATGAGCGACATTTACAGCTTTCCACCAGGTGGCTGTCTCGTTTGTCACTGAATAGCATAAAAAACATATTCAGCAACTAAAGATAACGCCAAAACCCCCAGCGAAAATAAATTTCCAAGACACCTACAATAAAAATAATAAATTTTGGCCGTACTAAAAACGGATCCCCAACACAAAACAAGCAAGGCACGAGGCTTGTAATTTCACCGGCTTTTCCCTATACACCCTGCGTTAGATACTACATTGTAGTGGAACCGTCCCCAAGGAACACAAGAGCTATGAAAATACACTGTTACCCGACAAAAGACAAAATGGAGGCATTGTCGTTTTTGTATGAGAAATGTTGGGAAGTAATTATAAGGTGTAACAAAGACTGGAGCGGACAAAACCTTGGCCGAATAAAGTGTTGGTTAATACCGAAAATGTGTGAAACTCATTTTCTCCCGTCTCCCATTCGGTAAGCTTCACGTAATTACGTAAACTCCGCAGAGTTTTACGCTTAAACATTCGCGTTAAAAACGTTGTTACTGAAATAAAGGTTTTAAGTCTTTCGTGGTTATTCACTACACTTTCACAACACATATTATTGGATTTGTTACCACGCTTTGTTTTTATCTCGATATTTCGACACAGTTGCATGCGTCATGGTCACGAGTAGTCTACTCATGGTAAAAACAATAGGTACGAACCCGATAATATGTGTTGTTTTTGAAAGTTTCGTTGTATTCTGTTATAAATCGATTAATTATCATCTTGGCGTCCAAATCCCGGTTGTGCTAACGTGCGCGAGAGCCCAGAGTTCTCCTTGACCATGATTCAAGATTTGGTAGATCAGGTAATTACAATGGAGCGAGTGCCATTTGGCCTCCGTGCCGTTATTGACAGGGGAACCTGACCAGATTGGATAATAGTGCTGCACGTGCAGTGCAGAATGTGCAGGTTTTCTCACGATGTTTTTCCTCACCGTAAGAGTATCGGTTGTGGTTACTCAGAAAAGTCATTGGTACATCACGGCACTGGGTATCAAACTCGGTGCGTCTTGTTTACAAGTCCGACCAGCTTGCCATTATGACACTGACGGTCACGGATACTCGACATCTGGCAGCAGATATTTATGGTTTGGATAATTACATTAATAATCACTTACCTCACAAAATATCACAATATATAATCGTGGACAAATTCACACACCATCTAGCCCCAAACTAAGCAAAGCTTGTACTCGCTTGTACTGTTGTGTGTTGTAAAGGACATTTTTCGTTCCTACGATTCGAATGTGGTATGTGCTCCCAGCCACAGTGTTTCATTTGGCCTGTCACATGGGATCATTCAAGAGGTATATTAGAGGTCTTCTTATTTATTTATTTATTTAACACTTTATGCACAAAATAGTATAAAGGTGGACTTAAAGCTTTGTAGCTTTCTCTACCAGTCTACCCCGAAAACTGATAATAAAAATTGCAGATACTTAGTGGCGGGCAACGCATTGGTAGCGCCCCTGGTGTTGCAAATATGCATAGGTGGCAGTGACCACTTTCCATTAGGTGGCCCGCATACCTGTCTTGACCCGCTTGTCTACCGTATTACATATAAAAAACTATGAGTACTTAAATACTTTTAAATATATTACTATTTTACATAGAACAGTTAGACACATAACAGAAATTAAAATTCATCGTTTCAATTTCTGCCCAGCCTTGAATCGAAGTTGGGACCTCTTGGATGACAGACAGGTGTTGACCACTAAACCACTCAAGTCATGCCTATATTAAAGATATTTCATTTAGAAATAAGCAATGCCTATAGTACCATCTATTACCTAGACATAATATCATGTATGTATTAGTTACGCATTTTAAACAGTCCAATAACTACTCAATTAATGACATACACAACCTCATGTAATTTTACGTATGAAGCTATCAAATACAGAAAACGTTACAAAGTAAAACAAAATGAAAACATAATGAACGGTTAAAACGAAGAGATGTGGCCCAATCAGCCAAAAGAACAAAGAACAGAGAAGGCACTTAGCGTAAAACGAGCCCCACAAACCGCAGTGTTTTCCACCCTGTATAAATAAAAATATATACAGGCTGTGCAGAAAATAAACAGCAGCAAGTATCGCATTTAGGCCCACTCTCCCCATTAAGCCAATCATTGTTAAGATGGAATCTGGGTCAACCACCTTCACGCGGCTAGGGAGGATGCAATATTTTCCGCTGCTATTTTGGCCCTAATATCTAGTGAGATATTTTTGTTTCTTTTTGCTTTGGGGGCTTTTTATAATTCGGGTTTCTTGTTTTGGATAAGCACTTATCAGGTGATTGGATTCTGTCAAATAAATAAATATGCTTGGACAATTCACACAGCGCCATCTAGCCCCAAAAGTAATCAAAGCTTGTGTTATGGGTGCTAGATAACTGATAAACTACTTATTTACTTATTAAATTCATACTTATTGTACATATAAAACCCAGACCCGTAACAGAAATTAAAATTCATCATTTCAATTTCTGCTCAGCCGAGAATCGAACCCGGGACCTCTGCGAGGCAGCCGGCATGTTAACAAACTTAACCACTCAGGTCGTCGACCCTGAGGAGTCTGCCTGGGTAAGTACCACCATCTTATCTATTTCTGCCACCAAGCAACAATGCTTGCGTTCTTGTGTTTCGGTTTGAAAGATAAGGTAGCCAGCGCAATGAAAGGCATGATGCATTACATCGTTGTTCTCACAGTGACGCACCTGCAGTTCTGCACTTTTGTTGCCTGCATAAATACGTAGATATTATGGGCGACAGTTACCGCTTACCATCGGGTGGGCTATCTGCTCTTCTGTCACTGCGTACATATATCTATCCATACATACATAAAGCTCACGCCTCTGTCCCACAAGTGGGGTAGGTAGAGATTATGGCGCGCCACTGAGTAGCACAATAAAAAGCATGGTATATCCTGTACGGAATTGGAAAAGTACTTTTGATTTCCCAGCAGGATTATTCCTGTAGCGTCTCATAAATTGAATCTACCTATACAGCAGTTCTGTAACATTTAAGTTGTTATGGCTCACTCTCTTCAGTGAGAATATTGCATCAAATAACACATGAGATATTTTAAGTCATTTATAAACAACTTCGCCTATGGAGTCACCTTCACATGTAATTTTTAAATTTTATTCTCCAGTAAATTAAAACGGTTACAAATAGCTCGCTCAAAATGGGGTTATAGCCACGTAAATTGGATATGAGATGGAATTATAAATTAGGCTGCAAATTAATAACAAGCTGAGTTACAAGAGGCAATAAATTAGCAAAAACCTAATTAAATTTCAGTCTGAAAAATCAGCTACCTATTAATCAAAGTATCAAAATCTATCTAATAATCTGCATAGCAGAACAAAACTAATTATGTTTTAGTTCGTGTTATGGCAGACGATTGTCAATAATACTGACATCATATGACATCATAAAATGATATTGGGATAAGGGCAGGGATTGGTAATTAAATGATAATGATAATTTTTTCATATACTAGTGGACCCGACGCGACTTCGTTCGCGTACACCTACTTTACCCCTTCCTAGCCTTTATTTCTAGCTCATACACCTTCCTTTTGAATCACTCTATATATTGTTGAAAACCGCATTTTAATCCGTTGGGCACTTTAAAAGACATAGGGACAGACGGCGGGAAGCGACTTTGTTTTATACTATGTAAGATAATACTGACGTCGTGTAACATCATAAAATGATGTAGGTATAAGGGCAGGGGGTGATGATTAAATGATAATGATCATTGATTCTCATAATACATAAACTTCGAAATTATAGAGTGCTTGTGGCATATTTTGTGCAAAAAGCTCCAACTTCTTGTCGCTTTGTTCATTTTTAAACGAAGCTGACTTTATAACTTCTCAACTTTTCGGAAACACCATAAATTACTGTCGTCAAGAAAATTAAGTTTGATATTCGGTACATGGATATACATGGGTTCTTTGTGAACGGACATCAAAACTAAATCCAAAAAATATGAATTTTATAATAAGCTACATTCAAAAATGTTTGTCGAAACTAAGGACTGAAATTGTAAACAATTTTTAACATTTAAATGGGACGGTTTTATTTTAACTTAAAAAAGAAAGTCAGCATTGCGGATTCGTAACGCTAGCTAAAAACACATTTTTTCTTTAAAAAAGTTTTTATATGCTATTCAGTGACAAACGAGCAAGCCACCTGATGGTAAGTGGTAACTGCCTCCCATAACATCTACAGTTCATACATTTAGGTTTCCGGTAACAAAAATGCAGAACCGCAGGTGCGTTGTCACTACGAGGACTAAGATGAAATGCCTCATGCCTGTAATTTCGCTGGCTATCCTTCAAACCGGATCACAACAACCAAGCATTGTTGCTTGGCGCCAGACATAGATAAGGCGGTGGTACTCATCCAGGCGGACTCCTTAAGCTTGACAGAGTCCTACCACCTGATAGATGCTACCAAGAATACTCATATTACCCGATATGTCTAGAATTTTCTACCGATCATAAAGAACACCCGCAAAAACAACAACAGTAAAGAATCACGTAACAAAAGCCACTCGCACATAACTCTCAAAATATTCCATCGCGGACGTCAGCAACAATTCCTTTGCTATAATTAATTTTTAATTGCTCCGAAGTTTTGACGGCCAAGTTTTCAATGGCTATTGTTTAAGGACGACAAGTTTTTGTGTTTAAAAATTGCGAACTCAAGTGCCGAAGTTTCGGAATACTTGCGAGAAATTTCCTTTGAGAGGAAATACGTAAGAATGCCGTCGGAAATTGTGATATATTACGCATGTGACGCAAAGAATTCCTCATGCCGCATTTGAAAGAAAATTAATAAGACGAGACTGCTTTTTAATTTCTGTTAGCAGACTATAATATTAAAAATTGTTTATGGATCCCTGGTAAGCGTGAGACAAAGTAAAACTTAGCTTTTAAAATAAACAGTTTTAAAGGTTTGAAGTTTGAAGTTACAGATATTTTCATAAGCGATCCTTGGTTGTCGAAACAATAAAAACATAGTGCTGTTACCGGTATATATAGCATCGTCGCTCGTACCTAGCTTTTTAAAGTTTCGTGGATTTTTTCTCAAAAAGATTACTAGGACCTAACCTATCAATAACTTCAGGAATCGAATCAAGGATTTTTTATTACAAACTAGATGACCATGCGCGATTTTGTTAGCGTACACCTACTTTACTCCTACCTATCCTTTCTTTGTCAATAAACCTTCCTCTTGAATCAATCTACTCTATCTATTTTTGTCGCATTAAAATCCATTGCGTAGTTTCAAAGATCTAAGCGTATATAGATACCTATATAAGGTCAGATGGCGGAGACCGACTTTGTTTTATACAATGTATGTATAGATAGATATATAAGTACTATTACACCAGAATATCAATCATACGCTAAACCGGAACACAATAGCAGCTATACTCAAGCTATTACACGGAATGTGCTAAGCTAAGCTGACCCAAGATCCCACATTAGGCTACAAAGCCCACAGTCCAGACAGGAGCACGTTAGGAATTCCATTACGAAGCACTGTTTGGTTCCAACGTGAAATAGGTCCGTGGAAACATACGAGACACTGCAAAAGCAGAAGCTGAAAACCAGCGTCTAAACCCGGTATTAATACTATATGTTGACTACGGTATGAAATAGGGATGTCTTAAAGATAGCCTTACAGATACTGTAAAATCAGGAGTCGCTGAAAACCAGCGACAATGGCAACTACTAAAACTCAGTATACACAAATAAACTAATATATTAGACAAACCATAATAATATTTTATAATGAAATGTAATATTTTTTCATCTAATTTATTATTTCAAATTAGTTTACTGTTGTATTTAAATTGATGAGCACTTGAATCTACTTGATGGATAATAATAACAGCTGTTAGTATTTGACTACAGTATTCAAAATGAAATTCTATCGCGATCTGACTCCACACGTGACCTGGGAGTTATACTCGATAATCAGTTAACATACGAGAGTCACGTTGACCAGGTGGTTGGCAAGGCTTCTCGTGCTCTAGGCTTTGTTCTTCGTTGTGGGAAGTCACTCAAAAGGATGAAAACGCTTAAGGTTCTATATTGTGCTTATGTCAGAAGTCATCTTGAATATGCAAGTCAAGTCTGGAGTCCACACTATAATATCCACTCTGATCGGATAGAAAAACTGCAAGGGGAAATTTATCAGATTTCTTAGTTTTAAGTTTCAAATACCTAAACTTGATTACGAGAAGCGATGTGTCCGGTTTCAATTGCTACCTCTCTCAATTCGCAGAGAAATTGCAGATATAGCGTTTTTGATAAAGATTGCGCAGTCCAAAATTGATTGTCCACTACTTTTGTCTAATTTGTTTTTAAATGTACCATATTAGCACTCACGTAGTAAAGAATTACTCCATGCTCCATACGCTCGCACAAATTATCGTATGAACAGTTTCATGTTGCGATCGGCAAGGGCATTTAATGATTTACCCGCTGATGAGCATATAGACTTGTTTTTCAGTAGCGTTACGCAAGTTAGGAACATTATGTTTAAGATATTTATTTCTAAGTTCGATAAGTCGACCTAATGTATGTTTATTACAGTGTTAATTTCGTTTAAGTACCTACCTACACTAAGCATTTCAATGTACTAGACCTCTTTATAGTAAATTTGTGAAATTTATCTGTGATGTCTCGTAAATGGCTGATGGAAATTATGCTATTGTACTTATCTTATTGTTGTAAGCTGTGAGACATCCAAATACAATAAAATAAAATAAAATAAAATAAGTAAACAATAAACTTTTTTTTTTTTTTTTACTTATTATATATTTATATTTCCACTATACAACACTAGGGACGACATTATGTAGTCGGAGGTTGAAGCAATCGTGCGTGCGTCGAAGCTTCAGCCATCTGCGACAATTGAGACGGCCACAAACTTCTTAGCATATCTTTGTACGGCACGAGTAGATTGTGATGTTAGGACAGCACGGCGGGCCGCTTGGGAAGTATGGCGAGGGTCCGCACGGTCCGCAGCCTCCGCACATTTTAGTTAAATGTGTGAGTAGTGAGTACACAAAACTAGATAATTTCCAATAAGTGGAAATATCTAAGGCCTTTTTTACTTTTTGTGGCTATCCTGGCGCTGCTTTGTGCACTAAACTGTCAAACTTGATAGTTGTGAATGGTGTTGCCGTAAAGCACGTTCCTTCTCCGTAGAAAATATTATGCATTATTCTATTCGGAGGTAGTCAAAATGGCAACACTAAAGTTTGCGTCTATAAAAGCAAGTGCAACGTTGTATTTGGCTCCATTATTAGTCTAGTGATACATACATGCATGATTTAAAGCACGATATGGGACAGTTAATGACACTATCGACTAAAACAATTAACTGAAGTAGAATCAGCTGCAACATGTAGTTGCAGCAATGCTTTTAACAGGTTTTACCTAACGGATGGTCGTTGCTTATTTTGCGCCAATGTTGTATTTTATTACAAGCTTTATTTAACTTCACTTGTGTGCCCTAGAATGCCCGGCATTCAATTTAGCTGTTTGGGATACATATGTAACTTGGATGTCAATGTAATATGGCATCATGAAGCTGGTTTGATGATAGAGTCAGAAAGTGGTTATAGGAACTACTGAGCGCTACAAGATAATCCTATCGTATTTGGGCTCTTTGGAATGGTCTTGATGAGCGCGATAAAAGCTTGTCATGGAAAAATGTAAAACTTGATTACAATAACTATGATGACGCAACGACCCAAAATAAATCTAGGCCTCCGACATGAAGAAGCTACATAAATTTTTAATAACCTTACCGACAGAAAAATTCGAATAACCCCCGACCAATTTGCTAATACTGAAATATTTTCTAAACTACAGAACCGATTTTAATGAAACAAAGCTAAGAACCATCTCGATTAAACTGGCTTTCAAATAGAGACAACCGCATCCAAATCGGTCCATCCGTTCGGGAGCTACGATGCCACAGACGGATACACTAAGTCACAGATACAAACGTCAAACTTACAACACCCCTCTTTTTTCGTCGCGCGTTGAAATGGTATGAACTTTTTAGGTTTTGTTGCATTGCAAAGTCATTGTCGGGTTATTATTCTGGAAGTGGTATTTAGTGGTAGTCGATATGTATGTATGTATGTGTGTCTATATGTATGTATTTATAGATACTTATGTGTGTAAGTAGAATCAATATGCTTATATATATATGCCTATTTAGATAGGTAATATTGTGCACGTCCTATCGGCGTCTCATGATCACATCACACTCCCGAAGGCCTGCTGGAAGAGATTTCTTTAGAAATAAGTAGCGCCTGTTGTGCCATTTTTTACTTTGCCTGTTATTTGCTATGTATTTCTTGTGTACAATAAACTATTAAATGAAATGAATGAATAATTTGGAGTTTCTCTCTCTTTTTTCTATTCTTTATTGCTATGAAGTTTATATTAAACCTGTGGAGGGTCACCGTGACAACCAGTGACTGGACGTCAGTCATGGCATTGTGCTGAGTGTGACCCTTTTCCCGTCCCTTTCCTACGACGAAAAATTTTATGCCAACTCACATTTTGCGATGCTGTAGAGAAAAATCAATACCAAGATTTTTCTTGTTATATTTTAAAAAACATTGATGTGGGACTGCAACTTATTTATTTATATGGTCGAACTGGTAAATATAGCAGGTACCAGCTGGATGCGGAAGGCACAGGACCGGCCTCTGTGGAGATCTCTGGGGGAGGCCTATGCCCAGCAGTGGGCGTCTGTCGGCTGACATGATATGATGACGAAACCACTAGACGAATCGAGTATTTGCTTTATAGATATAGATATTGTGATTTGTGACTAAGAAAGAACCAAACAATTTATATACCGATGCATGCCTGCCTACCTCTAATACCTCTGTCCTGAGCAGGTAATAATCATCATATCTCGTTGTAGCACCGGGCAATCATGAAAAAGCATTGAACTCGGCGATGTAGGTCAGATTCTCAGGGCGACAGATTCTGAGGTAGTCAGTTTCATATCTAGTCGGATTTAGACTAGGTCAGATTCAGTTTAGGTCAGGCGCGCTTTGGTACAGTTAAGGTTGAAACGTATAAGGCGCAGATCGTGTTACAAGTTTAAAGGTTAACATAGCCAGCATCATCGCAGGTACAGGGCAAACCAGTGACTAGACTCTCACAGTAAAAACGTACCAGCGATTTTGCATTTTATTACATGAAACCTGGAATCGTAGATGTTTCTGTTTTCTGATGATCGCATAGGCTGCCGTTTGTCACAGAGGTATTGGAAGAAAAACCTAACCGACAAAAAAGCCAGATAACCCAAGACCAAATATCAAGTACTTTTGTACGAGGCCACCTAGAGTACGTATCCCAGGTATGGAACCCACGTTATCTTACGTATATCGATCGCATCGAGGGTGTCCAGCGTAGGTTTTTAAAATATTTAGGCTATCGTTTAAAAGTACGTTACAGCTCTGATAACTACATCGACATCTGTAGAAAACATCATCTTCTTCCTTTGGTCGCGAGGCGCGAAATAGCTGACTTGGTCCTCCTACTCAAGATTACTTCAAATTTGGTTGATTGTCCTCAGCTTCTGGAACAAATACCACTCAGACCGCCTAACCGAACTTTGCGCACTAATGACATCATATCGTTGCCTAAAGCGTCTACCAACTATAAGCGTAACACTTTTCTGTGGCGTAGCTGCGATAGTTTCAATAGGTTGAGTAAAAATTAGAACTTCGATTTGTTCAACACGGGCTATCGGAGGTCAAAGCGAGTGCTTAGTCAGGCGTTTTTCAATCCGGTATACTTGTTGAGTTGTTTAATGCCATGATATCCAACGGTATATACCCCGACGTGCTAAAAAGCACAAGAGTTTGTCCTCTATACAAAGGTAAAGGTGAAAAGCACTCCGTGGACAACTACAGACCAATTACAATAGTACCCACTATATCTAAAATCTTTGAATCGATTTTATCCCAACACCTAATGCGCCACTTAGAAAAAAACTACTTACTGACTGAAAATCAATTCGCCCATCGAAAAAATATGTCCACTACAACGGCTGCATATAAAATTTATAATTGTATATCTACTGCTTTAGACGACAAGTACAAGGTGGCAGGGATATTTTGTGACCTGTCAAAAGCATTCGATGTCATTGACAACGAATTGCTGCTGACAAAACTTCAGTATTATGGTGTAAAGGGAAAGGCCCATCAAATATTCACTTCTTTCTTGGCTAACCGAAGACAAACGGTACAAGTTGATATTAATGGCAAGAGGATGAAATCGGGAGTAGGTAACATAGAAGTTGGTATACCGCAAGGTTCAGCCCTCGGGAACACTCTATTCCTGCTGTTCATTAACGATCTTCCATCGTATATCACTGAGGGACTGATGGTATTGTTTGCCGATGATACCACCGTAGTCGTAAGCGCGTGCACACATGAACAGCTTGAACGCAAAGTATGTGATGTTTGTACCTACTTACAGAAGTGATTCACAGCGAACGGTCTCATTTTAAATGTTAATAAGTCCAGTGTAATTGTATTCTCATGCAAAAACACTGAGACGTCATTATTGAGGAGCCCAATACCCATAAGTAAGGATTGTAAATTCCTTGGCTTCAAGGTAGATTGCAATCTTACCTGGAAAAATCACATCGATGTGCTTTGTGATAGGCTAAGTAGTGCCGTGTTCGCCTTACGAAAACTAAAACCTGTAATGTCCAGAGAAGCCTTATTACAAACATATCACGCCTATTTCCACTCACTATGGACTCATATGGAATAATATTATGGGGTGACTCGACAGATTCTGATCGAGTATTTAAGTTACAAAAACGAGCTTTACGAACAGTAGCAGGCGTACGGCCGAGGCACTCGTGTAGGGAATTGTTTAAAAAATACGGCATTCACAAATTATAATGTTTACGCGAAGCAATATATGCGACTTCGAAAGCATGAACATTCCGGGTCGAGTAACGCGCCAAACAGGCCGACTAAAATCTGTGCTGCGGCGGTTGGCGTTACTTGATAAAAACCCGCGCGTTGTCGGACCAACATTTTATGAACACCTACCCGCAGATATTAAGAATAGACGTTGTGACGAAAAGTTTAGGCGCCAACTGAAAAACCTCTTATTGGATACCCCATTGTATTGCCTTAAATAAAAAGGATGGGGGCATTCGGCCCATTGCTGTTGGCACCACCTACCGGCGCCTGACAGCAAAACTCTGCTGTAGATTCTCCGCCCCAAATCTCAAAGAATATTTTCAGCCTCTCCAGCTCGGTTTTGGCACGAACGGCGGTTGCGAATCCTCCGTTCATGCCCTTAGGACTTTCCTTCAGAATGAGGGCGGGGAAGTTCTGCTGAAGGTAGATGTTAAGAACGCGTTCAATTCGGTAGATAGGGGCGCCTTGTTGGATCAAATTCGTAAGAAGTTGCCTGCCACGTATAAATTTCTGTGGCAGTGCTACAAGGAGCCCACCAACCTTCTACACAAGGGCCACCTCCTGCACTCGGCGGTCGGCTGCCAGCAAGGCGACCCTCTCGGGCCGGCCATTTTTAGTCTCGCGATCCACCCCATTATCGGAAAATTAAATTCCAAATTTAACGTGTGGTATCTTGACGATGGGACTCTGGGAGGCGAAGCGAGCACAGTACTACGGGATCTGCAGCTCCTCATTCGAGAGTTCAGTGCCATAGGCCTGGAGCTGAATTTCTCGAAGTGTGAGCTGTTTATCTCTGAGTCTTGTCCGACGCCTGGCGCTATTTCTGCTGCTTTTAGTGCTTTAGCCCCTAATATCACAGTCGTCGGCAAGTCCTCGCTTCACCTTTTAGGCTCCCCAATTTTCGATGATTCCCTTCAAGATTTTGTTGACCAAAAAATTCAAAATTTTAATGATATTTCGGACCGCCTACTCCAAATTAACAGCCACATGGCTTATGTCATAATTAGATACTGTTTATTTGTTCCAAAATTTATGTACGTTTTGCGGTGTTGTCAATTGTGGAAACATCCTGCTCTTTTAGAGTTCCTAGACAACTCCGTGAAACATACCCTCTGTTCGGTTTTGAATATTAATCTGGCAAATTCTTCCTGGGACCAGGCATCATTGCCTATTCGATTTGGTGGTCTGGGCATTCGGAAAGTGTCGAGTGTTTCCCTGCCAGCGTTTTTGTCCTCGGTGAATAGCTCGCAGTCTCTAGTAAATAAGATACTGTCAAAACTGGGGACTTTTGAGTTAGCATTCTCCACCGAGGCCAAAAATGCTTGGCAGTTGGCTTGCCCGGAGTCGGAGCCCCCGGCTAATCCTTGCTCGCAGAGGCTTTGGGACGAGCCGCTCTGCAGATTGGTGCGAAACAACCTTTTAAGCGCATCAACCAATTCTGCAGAGCGTGCTCGCCTCATCGCTACTGGTGTGTGGGAGTCGGGTCTCTGGCTACAGGCATTACCCTCTAAAAACATCGGCACTTTACTCGACAGTGCCACGTTTAGGCTTGTCACGGCCCTTCGTCTTGGCGCACCGTAATAATATTCCAATAACATATTCGAAAACAGTTGTTTAAGGATACACTTTTTTCACGCCAGTCTCTAAAATTTTAAAATATTACTTTACGATACAGCATTTCCCATACTATTTTCATTACAGCTGTATCGAAAAATAACTTTTTAATCATTATGCAACACTTTTCTTGTTTAATTTTTTGTCGGGCGCTGGGACACGGCGAAATGTAGGCTGAATACCTAAATGTCTTCAACAAATTCATTATTAAAAATTTTCTGTTTATGTAATTATTTTCCCGCTAAACGGTATATTTTTTCTAATTGTTGTAATTTGTGTATGTGAATGTTTTTTCTTGTTTGAAGCAAATAAATAGATAAATGTGAAAGTAGTGAAGTGAATGTCCCACCGCTTGATTTCCTCGACGCGTAGATACAAATGAATTGACTCGTAGCTTACTTCCAGCAAAGTTGAGAAAATTATAGGTATGTAATTTTAACTTGAAAATATGAGTGTAGATAAAGTAGTGTATGCAACTGCATATAATTAGGTATTATATGACAGTTGCATAAACTTCTCGTAGACTAGTGCGTTGCGAGTTATTTATCTTATGATACTGCTATCAGTGAGAACCTGTAATTGGCTGTATTTTTTTTTTTAAGTTTTATATGCTTGTATTAAAAGCTGTTGGTTTTCCATATTAATAAAAAAGTAATAATAATAGAGCTATACTGACTGACAAGACTATCCATTTTAACAGACCTGACATAACATTGATAGAGAAGCTGGAAAAACATGCATTAATCATAGATATTGCTGTACCGAATACACATAATTTACAAAAAACTACCGCCGATAAAATTAATAAATACACTGACCTAAAAGAAGAGATATTGAGAATTTGGAATCTGGAAAAAGTGGATATTGTGCCTCTTGTGCTCTCTAGTACAGGAATCATACCAAAACATGTATAACACTACATAAGGATAATAGATCTGCCGGAAAATACCTATATCAACATGCAGAAAGTAATCTTAAATACTTGTCGTATTGTGCGCAAGTTTCTTCAAGAAGATACGACCCGCAACCAAATTGAAAGTGAAGCACACTTGGAGTAATCCCGTGTACTTTACTTATATTACCGGTCACACAAAGTGACTGAGATAAAATAAAATAACCAACTAAAAATAATAAAAAAAAAAAAAATTTTTTTTTAACTAGTGAACCGATTTTAATACAACAAATCTAAGAACGATCTCAATTAAACTCGCTTTCACGAAAACCGCATCTAAATCTATCCATCCGTCCAGAAGCAACGAGGCCACAAACAGGTACACACCGGCACAGACACACAGATACACACGTCAAATTTATAATACCCACTTATTTCGCCGGTTGTAAAAATAATCTGCTGCAATTCCCACGCCTGTGTTTCCAAAGTTATTGTGACGCTGCTTCCTGCATCAGGGTAAGATGTGCATTCACACACGCGCATACAAAGAGCATGTCTCGCTTGCCGGCAATCACGGGTGGCGAGTTGGCACTACCGGGGTAATATTTAGGAGGTAAGCGTAGAGCAATGGCTTGGAAAAGTGTTTTGGAGTGAAAACTTATTTAGCGTGCAGGACTCTTTTAGTTTTGCTCTGTCCGTTGTCGGTGTGAAATGGGTGCATTAACCCGGCGTCTGTCAGGTTGGGTCATAATGAACCGCCACATTTTTAAAGGCGCGTATTTTTTAAGTAATAGTTTAAAGTTGCCGTACTTTTCAGTAGTGCTCCCCTTTCGGTTCTAGTATCAGCTCAGTCGGTGTGCCCTTGCACAGGGAGTTACAAGCGGTCAAAGGTCAAGCGGGGTACATATGACACAACCATACATTCGATGTAACCTTTTTGTGCCAATTACGTTTATGCATTTATTTATTTGATGATTGGTTTACTAGTCACTAGCTAATGCTGCGCCTTCCCAAGGATTATAATTTGGCAAGTGTGAGTTCTGTTCGAAAAAATAAAAGGCAAAATGACTGTATTTTTACTGGTTTACTCAGCTTAGAAGAGAATTCTAAACGATTACTTGAACGCCTGCAAAAATGTGTTTCGTTTGCCTAGAGAGATGCGCAAGACAATAAGATAATTTACTGAAGAACTTTCAGAGGGCTCACCTACTAAAATTCACGGGTTCAAAAACGTTACCAAATATGTCCTGCCTGTCTAAATTGTAAGAAGATTGTCTGTCTAGACTACATAATATCTTACTACGGTGGACATGCAAATGTAGATGCCGACTGAGTAAGTTTTAAATTTCCGTTAAATTTAGCATCATGTTTCTTAAAGACGTCACATTAGGTATTCCTAAAAGTAAAAAAAATATTAAAAAGTTATAATTTAGTATATTTGTTAGTAAGATTACAGAAGTTAAATATTTTAATATAGATTTTCTAGAGTGTTCCTAATATAGTATGATTTTTTATTGATATTCATTAAAATATAGTCACTTGAACATCACTTAAACTGATTTAATATATCATTCCCAAAAAATAATTGAACTATTAACAATCAAACCATTTTCAAAATCCGAGTCATATTGACCCACCATACAGTCCTTGTACTGATTTTCTACCATACAGACGCCGGGTTAAGGAGTAATACTGGTGATTTGCCGATTTTTTAACGTGATTTTGGCCGTGTGGTGTCCGGCAGAGTAGAATAGCACCAACCCCTTACACTCATGGGTGTCGTACAAGGCGACTAATGTTTTCGAGGTAAAAGATCAAGAGTCTCCGTAGTCTGGAAAATGGGCAGCAGCATTTTCCATTATTATATTTAAACACTGCGATCTCCAACCCGCCTGCCAAGCGTGGAGATTATGACAATAACCTCCCCTTTCGTGGGAGAGGCCCTAAGTCCTGCAGTGGACTGTTACGGGCTGTGATGATGATTGGTGATTTTAAATTGATGATACAAAGGGGCACCGTATGCATGTGCTCGTTATAACAAGCTACTTTTACTAGGTATGGCACCAACGTCAAAATCGAAAAATATCAGCTGTTTGAGAAGCTGTTGCAGAAATCGTTTTCAATTGAAAACTTTGTATGAAACAGCTGATTTATTTTTCGCGTGTATAGAGTTGGTGCCTTAGTAAAAGTTGTTGTCATGATGTCAACCATGTACCAATCTGAAATTAACCTATACATCAGTGAAGAAACCTGTTTAGTATTGTTACTACTCGAATGGCCAGCCACTACGCTTCGCAACATACTTAGTTATAATTTGTATTTAGAAAAGACGGTTCGGCTTTTTTTAAATCTTCTTCGTAGTGTTTTGGTAGCAAATACTAAGGCATGAGGCTCAGAACTTAGCTATAAACATAAACATAAAAATGCTTGCACTAATTCACTCAGCGCCATCTAGATCCAAAGTAAGCAAAGCTTGTAATGTAATTTGTAACAATTTTTTGGAATTTTGTGTGCAAGAGTGTATCTATCTATCTATCTATCTATCTTGTGTTATTGGTGTTAGATAACTGATAAACTACTTATATACCTTTTTAATACATCATTTAAATTTCTGCTCGGCCAGGAATCGAACCTGGGACCACTGCGTAGCGACTGGCATGTTAACTATCTGAACCACTGAGGTCGTCTAAGCTATATTGACGATACTGTTCGCCTATCTCTCTTAGAGTTCATTAATCTTACCTCGAGTTGTTCAGGGGGAGGAGGTGTGCACACAAAAAATCTTCGCCCTACCCCTACCTATTAGTTAGCTAAACATTAACATTTCGTAAATTGTAACCACAGGATAGCCGCCATATTTTATTTATAGCATTTAAACTAGGCAGGCATTTGACCGCTATCTCAACACGATGGAAAGCGACGATGCGGCCTAAAGTGGAAAATAGAAACCTACGAGTCTACAAATAGCTTATTCACTCTGGCCTTCAAGGTGTCCAGGTTGTAATGTTCGGAAGACACATTAGGTAAAGCTATTCTGATACTGAAAGGTCGACTAAAAGCGATTTCGTGCGGATTGCTGGCATATCTACTAAGTAGGGTGCACCTGCCCATATATTCACTTATTATCTACAAATACAACATTCTGAATCACGTAATAGAAATGAAAGATAGCGTAAAGGAGGAGGGGACTATCCTAACACAGACAAATAATACTTGTCTACTGGGAGGGTTCAACCTATGTACCCACTACAAATGTTAATTTAAGAAAGAAATTATTTATTTATTTATTAAATATGAAAGTAGAACTTACCACACATCTGACGAGGAGTTCGATGGTGAACCACACGTTGCAGACCAGCTCAATATAGAAGAAGGCGACATGGGGCTCTCCGTTATCCAGCCAGGGGTCCGGAGCCTCCTCCGGTGCTGTCTCGCTGTCTTGCGCCGTGGTATTCTCCAGTAGGAGAGGCAGGGTGGGGGGGTACGGCACCCGAAGGTCAGGGTGTGTCTTCAAGCAGAAGGAGAGAACTGACACGCAGATGAAGAAGACGGATAGGGCTGATATCACCTGCAAAAAAGGAGAGTTTGTTTATTGCTTAACTGTTTTATGTTAGTATCAGATCTGATAAGGGCCTATTAGTCAGGCCGTGTGGTGTCCGGCAGAGTAGAATAGCACCAGCCCTTTAGACACGTGGATGTCGTACAATTCGACTAATGTTTTCGGGACAAAAGATCTACAGTCTCCGTAGACTGGAAGGGGGAGCAGCTTATTTCATTGTTATATTTATAACACTGCGATCCCCAATCCGCCTGCCAAGCGTAGAGATCTTTGTAATAACCTCTTCTTTGTGCGAGTCCTGCAGTGGATTGTTATAAGAAGTGGGTGGGTGTGAATAAGAAGAAGAAGATAGTCAGTCTGTCTTAGTAAGTCTACGCGTAAAATAATAAGAAAAAGTCATGTTAGTCAGTCTAATTAGTTTGTCCGAGTGGCTTCGGCCGCGCTAGACTGAATATCGCGTGGTGTAATAAGAGTTAGACCGTAAAGTCAGAGCGCAGTTCAGTGTTGCCGCCGGCAAAAAGGAAAAGTTCGAAAAAAAAATTACCCGAATTTACCCATTTTGGACAATAGTTTTATTTTTATAAAATAATAACAGTATCCGTAGCCAGGATTTGAGTTTGATTTGAGGATGGATATTGGATTTGTTCTTGTATTTGAAACCTAAGACTATTATTTTTAAATACGTTTACGGGTTATTAAATCTTTGCCTGAATCAACCTGAATCTTTTTTTTAAATAATCATGGACAAATGAATCATTCCATTACTGGGGAAAGGCTGATAAAATATTTACCTAAGTAGATAACGATATCACTACAATTGTTACTAGTACAATATTAGTAAAGATAAAATACCAGCTCATAGCCTAAATTACCTGAAATCGGATAAAACACCCGTACCAGCAACACTGAATGATTTAGCGTGTGGTATTCAGCGCGGTGTCATAGTGAGCTTGTCTCATTAGTCAGAAAGACAGTCCAATTAGTCGAGACAGAATATAGCGTGGTCTAATAAGCCTTATATATAGAGCATCGGTGGCCAGCGGTTCGCACTCTAAAGGGTCAGATACCACGCTTGAACCCCAGTACCGTCATGTACGAATGACCTTTTTTTTAAGTTACGTTCATTAGTTTAACACTAACTGACGCTATTACTTCGTGGAAAAACATCGTGATAAAACCAGCACTTTAAGAAGACTGAATGCGTAACTTAACTATGATCCAATGTGGCAGGTGATGGCAGTCACTCTACTGAAACTATCTGATTTGCCAAATCCTGGATCATGGCTTTTTTTTTTTTTTTTTTTTTTTTATTTTACAAGGCAAGCATTTGACCGCCATCTCGAAGATGCTCTCGGTCGAAGATGGAGCATGCCCGTCTTGGAACAGCCTATTCACTCCAGCCTTGAAGGCATCCAGATTATATTGATCAGGAAACACACTCGCAGGCAACGCGTTCCACTCCTTAGTCGTACGCATTATAAAGGTCGAGATGGTCAAGGCGGATCCCAGGCAAGAGGACAACCGGGACGGAATTAAGGCCTTCTCTTAAACTGGATCGAGATTAAACGTCGTTTTTTTCTGTGGCCATCCAATATATACCTATTTATATACCATACTAGTGGACCTACGTTTTTTTCCTGGCTTATAAACATTCCTCTTGAATCACTGTATCTACTGTTGAAAACCGCATTAAAATCCTTTGCGTAGTTTAAAATATCTAAGCGTACATACATACATAGATGCCTACATAGATACATACATTATATACATAGGGGTAGACGGCGGAAAGCGACTTTGTTTTATACTACCCTCTAATAATAAAAATGGCCAAACCAAACAAACGACGTGGAAAACCGATTCTGTAAGCGAGCCCGGATGTCAGCGCAAACAACTTTTTGTCCACAAAAAGTCTATACATTACCGTAAGAGCCCCTCCTTTTGTGAATTGTGTTTACTTTGTAGCGAAAATGGGATGGACGAAGATGCTGTCTGAGAGATATGGGGTACGGTCCTGTCCTGTAACAGTCGCCCAACAAAGTCAAAATACTAAAATAACATTGTCATTGCGTCTGCTAAGACCTACTACGCAATAAACTGCTGAAATTTTGCATACCTATGTTTTAACTTAACCGGAAATTCAATGTGAATTTCGCTGGAACACGCAGTAACTAAATTTTACGTAGACGAAGTGGCGGGAAAAAGCTAAGTGCTTCTTTGGACTTTATTCACGCTTTGTGCAGAGTAGGTACTACAGTCGCCAAGAAAAACCGATGCCAGTAGCAGTTTCAACTAAAGTAAACCAACAAACCCGATAATATGTGTGATGGATGGAAGTGTAGTGGATAACCACGAAAGTCTTAAAATCTATGTAACACTAAGTGTTTGCAATTTAACAATATCTCGTCGTGTGGTAACTATTGAATTTGACAGCTCCAATTATCTATACTAATACTAATAATGTTAAGTATACAGAGAATTTTTTTTATTGTATGTTTGTAAATAAGCTCAGAAACGACTTAATCAATTTTAAAAATTCTTTTAAGAATAGAAAGCTACATACTCGTACATTATTAGCAAGTAACAAGGGCTATTGGTTAAGGGGTCCATCTCGTAAGCGAGAGGTCCCGAGTTCGAATTCCACTGCCGCCGTATCAATGATTCTTTTCTAAGTTTTGTACATTAGTTAATCACTAACCGATGCTCTTACGGTGACGGAGAATATCGTGACGAAACCTGCACATTCAGGCGACTGAATGAAACCGTGGTCCAATCTAGTCAGGTTCCACTGTTTACAGGGTCACGGAGGTCAGATGAGCATCGCTCCATTGTTATTACCGTTAAAGGAGAGTGTAAGGGACAAACAGGCTTTGTGGGTGTCAAGAAGTGCGCGCGCCCAAAAAGCCACCGGCTAGAAAGCGCGCGCATCACCCCTGATTAGGTCTGACGCGGTACGTTTGACGGAAAAGTCGACAGGATCCTGGGTGGAGGAGTCATAGTAAACGATAACCACGCCCACTTCGCTTTACTATTGTGTACGAAAACAACAAATAACACCCACGAGGTATCAAATTTGTACGAGTATAAGTATCTACACTCCATGTTTTTCCAATTACACTAATACAACTTCTTTTTTTGTATATGCCTCAGGCATTTTCTTGCGCGATACAAAGACATTATGCTCGTAATAATTTGATTAATATGTCGAAATTATTATTTTATACTATGCTGTGATAAATGAGCAGATAGCCCACCTGATGGTAAGCGTCAACTGTCGCCCATAACATCCACGATTCATGCATTTAGGTTGCAGACAATAAAAATGCAGAACCGCAGGTGCGTTGTCACTATGAGGACTATGATGAAATGCTTCCTGGCTTTGCGCTGACTACCTTATCCTTCAAACCGGAACACAATAATGCAATTATTGTTGATTGGCGGCGGAAATGAATAAGGCGGAGGCACTCACCCAGGCAGGCTCCTCAGACTTGACAGAGTCCTACCACCTGATATTGGGATGTATGTATGTATGTGGGATCTGTCTATGAATACGACAGATTGTCTTTATTTTCAGGTGTTATGTTGTCGGGTGGTAGGACTCTGTCATACCGGAGAAGTCCCCCTCGGTGTGTACCTCCATCTTGTACGTGCTTAATCTACATCTATCGCCAAGCTACAATTCTTGCATTTTTGTGATCCGGTTTGTTACATGAAACAGGAGCGCATGAATCGTACGTTAGTTACCGCTTTGCATCACGTTGGCTACATGCTTGTTTGTCGCTGAGGAGTATAAAAATTGGAAAAATAAGTTTAATTCATATATCTCCATGTATCATCAAACCCATAAAACCATTTCCTTTAGGTATAATAGAACTGGCGAACAAAGCGGTATAATTACGCTTCTGATCAATTTTTTTTTTTAATCCGGAGGTCCGCTGAATTCGAGTCTCGATTCGTTTCCAATCAAATCGGCTTACAACTGTGTTAAAACTGCATCCAAAGTTCGTGGTTTCAATCATAACGGAATAATTACTGTGTAATTATAAAACCTGAAACCATTTCAATTTTTACTGCTCCTGTAAAAATAATTAATTTCATGTAATAATGCTGTTTTGTTAGCAAGCCCTCATGATTAAATTATGAAGACCTTACAGGAAAAAGTGTACCTATTCCCTAAATAAGATTGTAATGGAAATAAATAAATAATAATAAGTATCAAGGCAGAGATCAAGGCCAGACTAAATAGGCTGTTTCTACGAAGCTTTGCTCCATCTTGGACCGAATAAATATATTTTACTATTAAGTGTTCATAATTTTCACGAAATACAGCCGTGAACTTATTACTACTTTTATCCACGCAACAAATTATGATACGGTTTTCACTATTTAGATAATTTCTTCCGGAAGGTTTACGTTACGTTCACGCCTAAACCGCTGATAATATCTAGATAAAATGCAAGGCGATTATGGCAATCTGAGGAAGGATAAAGGCTACAGTAAAATATAATTAAACAAAAGAAGAATAGGTATCATATATATAACATGTCTAATATTGTGTTCATATTTCGGTGGAACGACCTAGGATGTTTGAGAATTGCAAGCCCTCGAAAACTATTCAGAGCGGTTCCAAGGACTCTTAAAACACAGTTCTAAATTTTACGTCAGGAGTCCGCCTAGGTGAGTAACACCGCCTTGTCTATTCATACCGCCAAGCAACAATATAGCCAGACCCATTTATAGGCATGAGGCATTTCATTTTTGTCCTTACAGTTGCAATTAACCTGAACAGAATAGACTATTTATTTATTTGAAAAGAATATGGTATACATACATAAATGGGTAGTTCTTACATATTCAGGCATGCGGTTTTGTATTTGTTGCCTGCAACCTAAATGCATGAAACGTTTATGTTACCGGCGACAGTTACCGCTTACCATGAGGTGGCTGTTAAATTAATAGTTAGTCTTTCACTAACAAAGTTATCGTATGTTATACAAAATAATATTTACGTTAAATCTCATAGAAAAATCCTACAATTTTGCAGTTGTAGCTCTCAATTTAGTTTGGATTTTCTCATCTTTCATTCTCTCTGCACGGTTGGTTAGGTTACACGGAATTTGACAGAAAGCGACCCATCTCACATTTTTATATAAAACAGCGCATTTCATTGGTAAAGAAAAACTCGGTGGCCCACGGAAAGCTGTGTCATCTATCATTACTTTGTGTGAGCCGTCGGAGGTTCTGGTTTGCAAGTAATAAGGTGTATGCGACGTGTTATGGCATGGAAAAATATAAGAAGATATTTTATGGATATAGTAGTGAAGTACAAAGTAATTACGTGATATATAACTGATAATCTTGAACAAATTTAAAAAAAATAACACAGCGCCATCTAGCCCCAAAGTAAGCAAAGCTAGTGTTATGGGTGTTAGATAACTCTCAAATTACTTATATACTTTTCACTCACAAATAATTCATACTACACTGTCTAAGGGTCTGTCCAGATCTCGCAAACGCGCCGCGAATGCGTTGCTACAACGGAACGCACCTTAATGTTGTGGGTACTATAGGCTCTACATAATATTATCCTACTATAATATTATAAATGAGAAGGTTTGTGTGTGTGCTCTTCACGCCTAATTGGATGAAATTTTGTGCGTAGCTAGATTAGGGTCTGAAATTACAAATTTGCAACTTTTACTTGCCACCAGGGGGGAGGAAGGGGTCCTTACCCTCTTCCCAGGATATAGAGTATTGTAGGTAGATGTAAATATCCAAACCCGTAAAACAAATTAACTCATAATAATTTTAATAACTGAACCACTCAGGTAGTCGACTATGACGAGTTCACAACTTACAAATTGAATCCAAAGTATCAAAAAAGCTTTCCGAAAATCATAACATCATACATGCAGCTCATCATAACATCATCCCAGCTTCTGCCAGGGTTCGCATTCTTTCTTCTCCACTTTTCACGATCTTCGACATCCTCGGCAAGAGGTGACTCTCGCATCCAACTCGAATTTCCGAATTATCTTACATACTTTTACCCTACTTCCATACCTATACTTCATAGCCCTTCATAGAATTACGCTGAGCCTGGTCCGGTATGGTCCGACGTCACATCGCCCTATTTCCCTTCTTTGTAAAATCAATTTTTAATTTGTTTGGATGTTTATTTGAACCAAATAAAGATTTGTCTATGTCTTATTCTTATTCTTTATTGTACACTAACATGTCATTATGATACAGTACGGTAAAAGAGATATTCAAAAGCGAGCTTAACTCATCAATTGTATATAAGTAGTTTATCAAGTAATTCACACACATAACACAAGCTTGGCTTACTTTGGGGCTAGATGGCGCTGTTTGAGTTTGTACAAGCATATCTTTATTTATTTTATTGACTATTCTACCTTGTTTATGTTTACTTATAACAGAAACCAATGTTTTTATTACAGAAGACAATAAAATACGCAACCCAATTCTTGGGACGGGGTAAAACCACCGTACGCCCTTAAATCTCTATAACCCTCTGGGCCATATAATTTGTCATAATATTGTGACAAGCGAATGTTTAGTGGCGGTCCGTTGGGAACTGCTTATAATACATATTTCCTTGAGAGTTATGGTTGTAACTCTAATTTTGAATAGGGAATTGGAAGTTACAACGTATTTTCGTGACATTTGTAAATAGAAAAATAAGTTACAGGCAGTTAGATTTTGTACGTGAAAGTAATGGTGTTATGTGTGTTTGGTTTTATGTACTATCTACCCATCCAATGTTACATCCATCCACGTGGATAGTTAGTGTCATAACTACAGTGGAATATTATCGGCTAGTTCTCCTAGTTTGAAAAGAGGGTGGTGTTTGCTTCAACGACGAAAGCGACGACTTCAAAGCTAAAGATTTTGTAACTCTAAAACAAAAACGTACCTTTTAATACTTAAAATTTATATTAAAGTTTGTGGTGGTATTGTAGAGTAGTGCCGTATTACTCCAACTTCATAAAATTACAGAAATTTTCCGTTCTTATATTTCAATATAAGCGTGTACCAAGCTTACAGATTATGGAAAACCCTTCACTAATAATTATGGAGGAGGTTAAAGTCCAGTTATGAAAGCTAATAGTGAAGTTTTATGTTTGAGTTCAGGATTTCGTGTAATAGGAAGCCACATAATTTACTTAGATTCTGCTAAATAGTTGAAACTTCACAGAGTTTAGAATTAGAAGTGAGAGAACAGCTAGAGGTAGGAGCTAGCTAATACCTAATATTTGTTCAACATTATCCGACTCTCAACATTCGCTGACTTTCTGTAGACATTTCTGCTTGTCTGTCTGAATAGTTCTTAACGTAATTCACCACTTTTAACTTTCAACAATGCAGCTTCAATAATGGGCATTTTTGAGCGTGGCGTTACTCGGGGGGGACTATTCGAATAGTTATTCTTAGGAATTACTATTTAAAGTTAGGACTCTTTATTCAATTATGTCATTATAATCAGTCAGCAGATTATAATTATATTGCTGGTTCTTCATATCTTCTATTTCTTTAAAGTTCATTGATTGATCATTTTGGACGAAGCACATGATTGTGAATTTCTTTGTGTTGACAGTTGTATTATTGACATTAATTTAACGTGACATGTATTTAATTTGCTTAATGATCGATTTAATGAGACTTCTTACTTTCAACTACAGGTAAATTTGTCTGCGCAGACTTATATGACACGCGAGAGGTTCCGGGATCGATTCCCGGCCGAGCAGAAAATGAAAAGATGAATTTTAGATTCTGTTTCGGATCTGAGTGTTCTATGTATGTTAATATATCAGTTATCTAGCACCCATAGTACAAGCTTAACTTAGTTTGAGGCTAGGTGGCGCTGCGAGAATTTGTCCACGATTATTTGTGCACGCTCACATGTTTCCTTTAGGGAACTTCTTAAGAAGCATTTCCTTAGAATTTGATGATAGAGCTTCATATATGTATATATTTTATATATATATATATATATATATATTTATCATATGGATATATGTTTATGGGTATGTATATTTATGGTTTACATATTTATGTACTTACTTACTGATAAGTCTTACTGGGAGGTATATATTTAAATTCATTCTTTGGTTATTTTTAAAGTAGGTAAGGTACTCTATGATTGCCTCTGCCGCTCGCTAAAGCTCCTTTCGGCTTGTCTAAGGTTAGCTGGAAGAGATCTCGTTGTGGGATAAGTTCGCCTTTGCTTTGTAAGTATTTCCTATTGAAATGTACTATGTTGTTGCAATAAAGAGTTTACATACATACATACATTTATTTATTTATTGATATAAAACTAGCGACCCGGCCCAACTTCGCACGGGTCTTCTCGGATTTTCTCTCCTACAATGAAAGAATCCGTATTTCACTTTGTCCTAACTCGTATCAATGTTACTATTTTATTTTACCACTAATGTTACTTGTTACCTATTTTGTCAAAAAATTATTTTCATTCATACATTCGTCACAAAAGAAAACAAACCTATCCTTCTGTATCCTAATGGGTACTATCATTTGTCCAGTTAACACTAAACCCTTCCTGCTCACAGCTGCGATAGTTAGGTAGGTACTCAGGACTTAGCACAATCCGTGAGGTGTTTACCAACTGACCCTATTATCCGGGAGTACGTGGTCCAGGGATGACAAATCCATTAAGGGCTACGCGGTGGTTTTATTTTGTTGTTTTAGCGGAAAGTATGTGTCTTTAATGTTATTGGATTATTGGGCCAGAAATAGTTGTAAAAGAAATTGGCAATAAAGAACAATACTGATTTAAAAAAATAATATTTTTAGTTTAATTTATAGGTACCTATAAATATAATATTGTGATATTCTATTTTTTTATAACTGAACTAGTCAGGCATTTGACCGCCACTTCACCTGGTGGTAAGCGGTGATGTGTCCGATGATGGAGCTTGCCTGTTTGGGAACAGCTTATTTACTCTTGCAGGTCTATAGATTATAATGATTTTAATTAAATTAATATAGTATTAATTGACTGCAATATTTTGTACGCCATTAATATGGCGGTGCATACAGCAGCGGCCGTGTGATGTCCGACAGACTCGTGTAGCAACAACCCCTTACACTCGTGGGTGTCGTACAAGGCGACTAATGTTTTCGAGGCAAAATATCTAGAGTCTCCGTAGACTGGAAAATGGGCAGCAGCGTTTTCTATTGTTATATTTACAACACTGCGGTCTCTAAACCGCTTGCCAAGCGTGAATATTATGGCAATAACCTCTTTCGTGGGGGAGGCCCTAAGTTCTGCAGTGAACTGCTACTTGCACTTGAACTGCACTTTGTATATTTGTATACCTACTTATATTAAACAAAATAAATAATGTTGCAGGTTAAGTACTTTATCGTCACCTTTAATATTTTTTTGCAATTAGTTGTTTTCACAAATTTTGCCATTTTTGTAAATTGATAAACACAAAAATAAAATGAGCTACAGCCCTTTGCCAACTGCTTTCCAAACAGCTGTATTATTTATTCCATGACATAATCTTGTCACCCCTGACCAAGAGAACTTGAATAAGGGTCAGAAGACTCGAAACTAGTTCGAACAGAGATTTACATCTGATCAATGTGGGACATGTTGTGGGGAAAGCGGCACGGGTGCCTTTGAAGATGGGTTGGAACTAGTTGAACTGAGTTTATTGAGCAAACATACTGGGAAAACGTTCGTGAGAAGGGTTATAGAGTGGCATGTATGTATGTATGTATGTATGTATGTATTGTAACGATCACTATGTACCATGAGCTCGTCACCGTACAATTTATTTATATATCGTATGTTTATAGTTGATAGGTTTAGAAATGCATAGGCATATCATACACAGAGCAGTGTGGAGTAAAAATATAGTTTGCTTATCATGATTTCTTTTAACAAATGCTCTTAAATACTTAACCCAAACTTGGTTTTGTAATAAACTAAAACAATTTATTTGACGTTAAGCATAACATTTTACTTCAAAAGCACGTAATAAATTTACGCTATTGATTAGTTGAACGACAGGCAAAATATCGAGAATATTTTAAATGTTTTGCGTTAAGTATGGGACCCATGAAAAAATCCCACAAGTGATAGTGATGTGAATATACAAATACGTTTCAACGAAATATCGAAATAAATAAAAGAATTAAAATACACCTAAATATTAAACGAGTCTAGAACTTAATTTTAATCTACTTGTTTGATGACTCAAACTTAATTGCTTCATGGAAATTAAACCTCGGTATTTATCTATACTTGCTCTAATTTAACATTACGTCGAGTTTATAGTACCTAAAATGTCATTATATTGGTTACTCATACTTGCCTACACTATAACCTTTTGTCTAACGGAATTCCATATTGAATTCATTTGCTTGCGTATTTATCTTTGCGTTTTTTAAATTTAATCGACTCGTTGAATAAATAAATCGTCGTGTGTAATACATCCCTAGTTGTTGTAACATTCAGCTATTTTCGGTTTATCAGGAACAGTTTGTTAAATTTATGGATGTGCGAACGTTATAAGAGCAGTCGCTTAGACCTCATAAAATTAGAAATATTTCATTTTTTGTTTGTTTAAAATATTGGACTGTGGGAATTTTAAAGATAAGGAATCCAAGCAAGGTGGCCAGGGTAGTAGAAACGGACAGTCAACCCATGGGGCGCGTCGCGTGAACATCATTTTATCCACTTCCGTAACTAAGAAACCCCATGTTTTGTAAATTTCCACGGGAAAATTCATTACAACTCGCGTGTGATTTGTTAAATTAATTTGTGCTTTATTACTTTGTGTTATTTTCAGCTTGTGACGTTTATTTCGTTCTCTATCTGTGTCTTTATCTCCGTAGTGTCAGTGATTTGGTTTTGTTTTGGTTCTATATTTGTTTCTAAGTTTCGAAAGCTAACAGTAAGTTACATTCTCATTACTTTTGTGGTAATTAGAGTATTGAGTAGGGCTCTTAGATATTTTAATGTAAGTGTGAAAGGTGATTAAAACACAAATTTAAAAGAAAAAGATTACCAAATTATATATCATCAGTACTCACCCTCACTGAACAAAAAACTTAGAAACTAACCTGGGACACAGGTTCGGATGTGACTTCGAATACAATTAACAAAAACACGAAGAATTTGTCTTCGATGGCCTAGGCGCTCTAACTAAGTCTACGTCTAGGTTTGCCGCCGAATTCTGGTACGATTTAGACCCATGTTCCGTTTAAGTACCTTTGTGCTTTTAAAGCTTTAGTGACATTTGCCTACGGACATGAATATCGAGTTTGGATCGAAACCTGGTCTGAGTCGTTAGCGTCCCTCACAGTAGGCACACAACAAACGCGCGCGATTTAAATAGAATCAAAAAAATTGTCTCTCCATGACTTGTGAGTCGATAGGTAGGACCATAGTAAGGCTTGACGAGACGATCGGAATATGTGTGATGGTTTGTGATGGATTAAAAATAAGTTATTGGGTCGATCGATGTCAAAGGTTTCGCTGGAACGGCACGTAGGCTGGAAATGTAGTCCAGCCACGATGCTGTAGGCCTGAGATGTTAGGTTGGATGGGAGTCTCAGTTTTATCCTGTCGATTAGGTAGGTTTCCGAGACCTAAAGGTCCTAATTCCATATTATTTGGGTAACTTTAGGGTTTCGCAAAAATAGGGTTAGAGTGGCCACAGAAGAAAGAAGAATCCTATTTGCCGTTTCGAGAGCTGTCAAAGCTAAGTCGCATGTTAACTTTATACCTTGTTTGATTTCTTGCGGAATTTATAAATTGTATGACTATTTCGATTTGCGTGGATTACATTTTAATCAACTTATTTACGCGGATTTATGTTTCATTTATGCGGATTTTGATATTTTTTTTTCTTTTTATTTTTTTTTTTATTTTTTTTTTTTTTTTTTTTGTTATCCGGCAGACAAACAGGCATGCGGGCCACCTGATGGAAAGTGGTCACCGCCGCCTATGGACATCAGCATCACCAGGGGTGCTACCAATGCGTTGCCCGCCTCTAAGGAGACCTCTAATATACCTCTTGAACGATCCCATGTCATAGGCCAAAGGAAACACCGTTGCTGGGAGCTCATTCCACATCCGAATCGTACGAGCGAGAAACGTTCTTTCGAATCTTCGCGTGGACACCACTAGAGGGTCCACGTAATGGGGATGAGTACCCAGCCCACGGCGGGTGGTGCGATTGCGGAATTGTGCTGTGGGCACCAGATCAAATAATTCCTCAGAACACTCCCCATTGTACAGCCGGTAGAACACACACAGGGAGCCAAAGTCCCTTCGATCAGCCAGTGGTTCCAACTTGCCTGTCAGTACGGTATCGTCGACAATTCGTACGGCGCGCCTCTGTATAGAATCCAAGTGATTAAGCAGGTCGGCGGTTTCCCCGGCCCAAAGATGGGAACAATACTCCATATGTGGCCGCACCTGTGCCTTATACAGCAACAGACGCTGTTCTGGGGTGAAGTATCGCTTAGACCGGTTAAGCACACCAAGTTTTTTCGAGGCTAGTTTAGCCTTACACTCCAGGTGACTTCGGAACCGTACGTCATCTGATATGTCGACACCAAGGATCCCGATACTTTTTGAGATGGAGAGGGATGTTCCTTGGAACTGCGGCACCATGACAAAAGGATCCTTTTTGGCGGAAAATGCGCAGACCTGCGTCTTAGAGGGGTTGAATTCCACCAGGTTCAATCTGCCCCAGTGAGCAACTTGCTCCAAGGAGTGTTCAATCTCTGACACAAGTCTTATTCGGCTTTCCGACACCACGGAACGAGGGATATTCGCACGGCCAGCATAACGAGCGTCTGCAGTACTGTCATCTGCATAGCAATGAATACTGGGAGTATTCAGCATATCATTGATATGCAGAAGAAACAGCGTGGGAGACAGCACTGAACCTTGGGGTACTCCAGCATTAATACTCTTGGTATCGGAGCAGCATCCGTCGACAACGACTTGGATACTCCGCCCAGACAGAAAGCTGGATACCCAATTGCAGAGTCCCTCGGGGATACCGTACTTCGGGAGTTTTGTTAGCAGTGCCCTGTGCCAGACCCGATCAAATGCCTTGGCTATATCAAGACTGACAGCCAGAGCCTCCCCCTTGCTCTCAACAGCCTCAGCCCACCGGTGTGTTAGGTACACAAGAAGGTCACCAGCTGAGCGACCATGACGGAAGCCATATTGACGGTCACTGATCAGCTGGTGATCCTCGAGGTATCCAAGGAGCTGGATATTTATGACCCGCTCCATCACCTTAGAGAGCAAGGAGGTTACCGCTATAGGCCTGTAATTTGATGGGTCTGAATTGTCACCCTTCTTGGGTATCGGGTGCACATGGGCTAACTTCCACGAAGACGGCACCGTTCCTGAGGTGTAGGAAAGCTTAAATAGGCGCATTAACACGGGAGACAACTCGGGAGCACACTTTTTAAGAACGATAGCCGGAATGCCATCAGGTCCACTGGACTTCCGGATGTCTAGGGAGAGAAGCACACGTCTTATGATTTTTTGGGTGAAACGAACCTCGGGCATGATGCCCTCACACCGAGAGATGGTAGGCGGTGCAGCTCCCCCATCATCCAGAGTTGAGTTATGAGCAAAGAGATTACCCAAAAGATCGGCTTTCTCCTTTGCTGTGTGGGCCAATTGGTCATCCGGCTTGCGCAAAGGTGGAAAGGTGGTCCGACAAAAGTTCCCCTCGACAGCTTTGGAGAGAGACCAAAAAGCACGGCTCCCAGAGGGGTAGCTGATTAGTTTCTCTCCAATTCCACCGATGAATTTGTATTTTGCTCCGGCCAATGCCCTTTTTGTAGACCTCGATACAGCATTGTACTTTTTCCTCAAAATGTGGGTATTAGGGTCCTTTTGGGCCCGAGCCACTGTCCAGGCACGAAAAGCATCATGCTTGAGGCGAATTGCCTCAGCACTAGGCCTGTCGTACCAGGGCTGACTCTTGCCGCCGAGACGGACTACAGAGGACGGGATAAAACACTCCATTCCCTGCAGTATGACATCAGCTACAGCGGCAGCACAGATGTTGGTGTCATTTGAGGAAAAGCAAAGCCGTATCCACGGGTACGACGCAAAGAATTCTCGCAATCCATCCCAATCTGCTGAACCATAATGCCATACCTTGCGTGACCCACTGGGGCGAGCCCGTTCGGGTATAGCAAGAGGCGCCTCGGAACGGACCAGGCAGTGGTCTGATGTCCCAAGAGGAGCATCAACGGACACCTGATAACCGTCTGGGTGGGTGGTAAGCAGAAGGTCTAACAAAGAAGGGTCACGGCCCACAACATCCGGTAAGTAGGTGGGTTCTGATACCAGTTGCGTGAGACCATGGGCCAGAGAAAATTCATGGGCGGACCTCCCGGCTGGGTTGGTAGGACGGCTTGACCCTAGCCACTCAGTGTGGTGACCGTTAAAATCTCCTAGGACCACCAACTCGGCGGAAGGATACCGCTCAAAGACTTTGTCGGTAGCGCATTGTATGTGCTCGAAAAACCGATTTGTCTCACCTACGCCGTGACGGTTGTTGTATAGGCATGCGTAGACACGGGATAGACCCCCCTGTTCTACGCACACCCACACCACAGATTCGTCACTTAGTTCTATGGCATTAAGACGTCGACAGCAGATATCACCTCTGACGAATAGGCACACACCAGCGCGAGGTAAAAACCTATGTTCCAGCTTGTATCCAGGATAGTGGAGATACGAAGTGTCAGCCGGAGGTGATATCTGCGTTTCCGTCAGGAAAAGTAGGGCGGGCTTCGCCGTCTCTAGGTGGTGATGTACGGCGTTCAGATTGGAGTGTAGACCCCTGATATTACAAAAGTCCACTCGAAGTGTGGAAAGGGGTGCCGCTGAGAGAACCTTACTTTTATTTTTCCTTGCCATTTGTGATAGTATTATAGGTGGGGATGTAAAGGAGTGCTGTAACATCGGTATCCAGCAGGGCAAGGACGTTTTGCTACTGAACGCTGCAGAGGGAAGGGTTGTGTGAAAAGCTGGCACGGGGGACGGAAGGGCCCCCGATCCCCCCCGAATATGCCTGCCGGGTCCACTCCGGTCTCCTACCCCGGCACGACAGACATCTTCGGGTTTTTTCGCACAGTTGGCGGGACAGCCTCCCGGGCCGGAGATTAAAAGTGATGCCCGGGTTCGGGTCCCCTACTAACTGGCGGGCGGCGACGTTTCATCGGGTCTCCCTGGCCCCCGCGCCAACCTGTCACGCCCAACCCTCTAACATGTCCAACACAAAACTGGGACCTACAGGATACCAATATTACAGCACTCGGACGAGGGGGAATGGCTCACGGAGTACTCTGACGGAACACAGCCCAGAGGGTGCTTAGCGCCATGCAGACTCATCTCCGTGGGTGGTCGCTAACCATTCGGGCCGAGGCCCTACCACCAAGCAATTTCGGCTGCACTCTTCGCACCACCCGGGAGTCACGTGTAGGGTCTCTAGGGTATAGCCTACGGACGTGGTGCAGCAAGACCCCCAAATATTTATGTGAACTGAATCTTATTCAATTGTGAATATTTACGAATATTCATACGGTTGATTTAAAGAGTATTGCTATAATCTTACATATTCCTTGTGACTTTTTCAAAATTTATACACAACGTAATGGGTCCGAAAATTTAAATCGATAACTAGACGATCACTCGCTTACGTCCAAATCACAATATGTGAAATGATGTTTATTATGTCTACTCTTCATAGGTGTATGTGTGTATTTATACAGATAAATACGTATTAGGGTGACTGAAAAGTTACAGATTTGGTGCGCGTGTCCAGGATAATTGCGTCATTAAAAATTGAATTAAATTGATTCAATTACGCGACAAAAGAACCTTGGTTACTATGAAACACAACGTAGCATGTCATAACCGTTAGCTTTTCTGCGAAAACAAAAAAATATTAACCATGTGTGAACATCTTGGGTCGTTCGCTCTTCACAAGGAATGCATTTTTTGTTGCCTATTGAAAAAAAATGTGGGTCACTTATCAGTTGGAACAGCTGGGGTCCCTTTTTGTATAATTTCGGATTTGGACGTTGACGAAGTTAAAATTACTGAATTCGCTTAATAAACCACGTCTTTAATCAATTAAAACAAACTCTCCGATAGCTTTATTTTTTTTTTATCTAAGTGGCGTTGAGTGACTGTAGCTTATTATATGCATTTGAAATTCCAGTAATGGAAACTTTAAAGATTAAGTGACGAATTGTAAAGTTTGAAGATTAAATGAGACGTAGGAAATCTTGTGTTCCTTAATTAAAACATTTAGAGAAATAAGGGGCGTAGAACAATTACATTCAGCTCTTCACTTTTGTTAAAATTTCAATACCTAATTGAATAATAATAGTTAAAGTCATATTTGTGTTAAGGTAATTATAAAATATTGTGTGATTTAAAATATTCAGAAAATTGAGTTGCGTAATACAATGCACCTGCGATTCTTCAGTTTAATAACATGAAGCGGGAGTAGTTTCTGTTTACCACTACGGGAGAGGGGTATGGCTTTGTGAATACATGTATCGATTATGGGTGTTCTCACTTATTTTAGGTTCTCATGCTAGATTCTTGTGGAAATGATAATAGGAGTCCGGTTTCAACGTCAGATATGATTGTACATGTTAAGTAGATACACCGTATTATGGCGCGCGTGCCTCTTTAATTCTAGCGGTGACCGGCGCGGGCGTCCTGCCGCCCCGCAGCGATGCCCAAGCGACGCGCATTCCTCGCAAAAGCACTTGACATATTAGATTGCCATTGGTTTTAAATAAAAAAACGCGCTGCTATTGGCTGGCAGTGTGCACCGATTAGTTTATAACGATAAATTAAACTTAAAACTAAACCGGAGTCCGAAAGTTATGAACAGTACATTATGAGGAACAGTTCCCACTTTCAATCGGGTGGGCTCTCTGCTCGTTCATTCTGAGACGTTAAGGGGCGTTTTGCTTATTAATAATTGCGTAATTAAAAAGTGCGCTTTATTTGATTTCTATTTTAAAAAGTATAACGAGATTTTAAAGCTTATCATCTGACGGACCGCGCGCTTACTTGTCGCCTTATGGTAAACAAGAAAAAAAAAAGGGGAATCCGGAAATGTAAATACTTATAAAAACTAACACACGGTCATTCACCCCAAAACAGGTGCGTATGAAAAAAAAGGATGCGAGTGACATTGGGCTTGCGATGTTGACTTCAATAGTGACAAAACTATAAGTTTTCTATTTTAGGTTAGGTATTTGAAAGGATCAAAACATATACTTTTAAGACTGCAAGGGGCGAAGAATTGTAAAACGCAAGCTTAAATAAGTTTATTTATTAAAAGGGGAGTGCTTGGGGCACTGTGAGAATAAATGTAATTTTAAATCAATCTAGAAATTCAGAATGTACATAAGCCCTTCTCTTATTCTTAACCTGAATCAGAAAGAATGCATAACTAAAATATGATGGGATAGATTAGGAATCTTTGTCGTTTTAATGTTTTCTAGTAGTGATTTTCAATTTTCTTCTTTCTTTCAGTAATTAAGAAAATGTCAAATCAAAGGGGCGCTCTGTAACGATCACTATGTACCATGAGCTCGTCACCGTACAATTTATTTATATATCGTATGTTTATAGTTGATAGGTTTAGAAATGCATAGGCATATCATACACAGAGCAGTGTGGAGTAAAAATATAGTTTGCTTATCATGATTTCTTTTAACAAATGCTCTTAAATACTTAACCCAAACTTGGTTTTGTAATAAACTAAAACAATTTATTTGACGTTAAGCATAACATTTTACTTCAAAAGCACGTAATAAATTTACGCTATTGATTAGTTGAACGACAGGCAAAATATCGAGAATATTTTAAATGTTTTGCGTTAAGTATGGGACCCATGAAAAAATCCCACAAGTGATAGTGATGTGAATATACAAATACGTTTCAACGAAATATCGAAATAAATAAAAGAATTAAAATACACCTAAATATTAAACGAGTCTAGAACTTAATTTTAATATACTTGTTTGATGACTCAAACTTAATTGCTTCATGGAAATTAAACCTCGGTATTTATCTATACTTGCTCTAATTTAACATTACGTCGAGTTTATAGTACCTAAAATGTCATTATATTGGTTACTCATACTTGCCTACACTATAACCTTTTGTCTAACGGAATTCCATATTGAATTCATTTGCTTGCGTATTTATCTTTGCGTTTTTTAAATTTAATCGACTCGTTGAATAAATAAAACGTCGTGTGTAATACATCCCTAGTTGTTGTAACATTCAGCTATTTTCGGTTTATCAGGAACAGTTTGTTAAATTTATGGATGTGCGAACGTTATAAGAGCAGTCGCTTAGACCTCATAAAATTAGAAATATTTCATTTTTTGTTTGTTTAAAATATTGGACTGTGGGAATTTTAAAGATAAGGAATCCAAGCAAGGTGGCCAGGGTAGTAGAAACGGACAGTCAACCCATGGGGCGCGTCGCGTGAACATCATTTTATCCACTTCCGTAACTAAGAAACCCCATGTTTTGTAAATTTCCACGGGAAAATTCATTACAACTCGCGTGTGATTTGTTAAATTAATTTGTGCTTTATTACTTTGTGTTATTTTCAGCTTGTGACGTTTATTTCGTTCTCTATCTGTGTCTTTATCTCCGTAGTGTCAGTGATTTGGTTTTGTTTTGGTTCTATATTTGTTTCTAAGTTTCGAAAGCTAACAGTAAGTTACATTCTCATTACTTTTGTGGTAATTAGAGTATTGAGTAGGGCTCTTAGATATTTTAATGTAAGTGTGAAAGGTGATTAAAACACAAATTTAAAAGAAAAAGATTACCAAATTATATATCATCAGTACTCACCCTCACTGAACAAAAAACTTAGAAACTAACCTGGGACACAGGTTCGGATGTGACTTCGAATACAATTAACAAAAACACGAAGAATTTGTCTTCGATGGCCTAGGCGCTCTAACTAAGTCTACGTCTAGGTTTGCCGCCGAATTCTGGTACGATTTAGACCCATGTTCCGTTTAAGTACCTTTGTGCTTTTAAAGCTTTAGTGACATTTGCCTACGGACATGAATATCGAGTTTGGATCGAAACCTGGTCTGAGTCGTTAGCGTCCCTCACAGTAGGCACACAACAAACGCGCGCGATTTAAATAGAATCAAAAAAATTGTCTCTCCATGACTTGTGAGTCGATAGGTAGGACCATAGTAAGGCTTGACGAGACGATCGGAATATGTGTGATGGTTTGTGATGGATTAAAAATAAGTTATTGGGTCGATCGATGTCAAAGGTTTCGCTGGAACGGCACGTAGGCTGGAAATGTAGTCCAGCCACGATGCTGTAGGCCTGAGATGTTAGGTTGGATGGGAGTCTCAGTTTTATCCTGTCGATTAGGTAGGTTTCCGAGACCTAAAGGTCCTAATTCCATATTATTTGGGTAACTTTAGGGTTTCGCAAAAATAGGGTTAGAGTGGCCACAGAAGAAAGAAGAATCCTATTTGCCGTTTCGAGAGCTGTCAAAGCTAAGTCGCATGTTAACTTTATACCTTGTTTGATTTCTTGCGGAATTTATAAATTGTATGACTATTTCGATTTGCGTGGATTACATTTTAATCAACTTATTTACGCGGATTTATGTTTCATTTATGCGGATTTTGATATTTTTTTTTATTTTTATTTATGTGAACTGAATCTTATTCAATTGTGAATATTTACGAATATTCATGCGGTTGATTTAAAGAGTATTGCTATAATCTTACATATTCCTTGTGACTTTTTCAAAATTTATACACAACGTAATGGGTCCGAAAATTTAAATCGATAACTAGACGATCACTCGCTTACGTCCAAATCACAATATGTGAAATGATGTTTATTATGTCTACTCTTCATAGGTGTATGTGTGTATTTATACAGATAAATACGTATTAGGGTGACTGAAAAGTTACAGTATGTATGTATGTATGTATGTATGTATGTATGTAATCTCTTTATTGAATCAATTTATAACATTACAGGAAATAAAAATACAGTTTATAATGCAAAGGCGAGCTTATCCCACAACGGGATTTCTTGCTTTCTTTTTTTTTTGTTGTCGTACAATTAAGGATTTAAAAGTTATAGGTAAATAATAAAAAGAAATAAAAAATATTTATTTTCTTATTTTAGAGGTCTCCTTAAAGGTGGGCAACGCATTGGTAGCACCCCTGGTGTTGCTGATGTCCATAGGCGGCGGTGACCACTTTCCATCAGGTGGCCCGCATGCCTGTTTGTCTGCCGTATTACATAAAAAAATGAACAGAAAAAACCACAATAATATAATAACATTACAAGAACAGCATATACTCGGTAGAAAAAAAACATTAACAAAAGAAGAAACAAAAACAAGGTTACATTTAAGACAGAGGTAGGTAGATACAATGCCGTTGCATACGGGTGTGTTTTGGTGTATGTTGTGTGTGAAAGGGACCTCACTTAGCTTTTTATAAGGTCTTTTGGAGATCTCAAAAATTTACTGAATATTTATTCGCCCTACAGCTAAGGAAGATAATTCTTCTCTTCTCCTTGGATGAAGAAAAGCATTGATATCTTAATCCTTTACACTTCGAATTTATAATGTTGGTAGCAGTAAGATATCATGCTCGAATGCAGACTTCAATAGATGAAAGCCTGCATTGCATCTATTCTTGAAGCGATCCCAATTGCTTTCTTCTGATCCCGATTGCTTCTTCTTTCTGATCGATTTGACGACCTATATAGTGCTTATTTTAGTTTCGGAATGGATGATCCTATAAAACGACGTGTAATAAACTCAGTACAATACACTGAGCGTCGGTGGCCGCGCGGTTGGGGTATCCGACTCCTAAGCGAGAGGTACCGGGTTCGAATCCCGCTGCGGCCATGTACCAATGACTGTTTTCTGAGCTATGTACATTAGTTGAATACTAACCGATGCTCTTACGGTGTGGGAAAACATCGTGATGAAACCTGCACATTCAGGCAACTGAATGTGTAACCATGATTCAATCTGGTCAGGTTCCCCTGGAAGCTGGGTCACGGATGTCAGATGGTAGTCGCTCCACTGCAATAACCTGATGACATTAACCAAAAGATGATTATTTGTTTTTTTATCTGAATCCCTTACACTGACTTTGTGGACATATTTAAAATGTTAATATGACCTATTTTAGAAAGAAACATATAATTATAATCCTACTGTCGCCATTTACCAATGATTCTTCTCTTGAGTTATGTATTACTATGTAGTACTAACCGATGCTCTTACGGTGAAAGAAAACTCAGGCGACCGAATGTACAGACATGATCCAATGTTGTCAGGTTCCCATGGTAGCAGGGTCACGGAGGTCGAATGGCAGTTGCTTCATTGGAATTACCTGATCTGATCCTCGTGCGCTAGAGCACAGCCGGTACATTAACGCCAAGTTGATTATTATTTTTAATATTACAACGCCTGCGATCTAGTTTTTACTAAGTTTGTACTAAGTTTAAGTTTTCTGTTGTAACATTATTTTAGGAATAATGACTACTTACAACGATATTTGTAATTATAACAATTATTAAAATTAAAAAGTACCTTACCCTAACTAAAGATAAAAATTTGGCCCAGGTCCCCCGAATTTGGAAAAGTCCCCAGAAGGCTGGCCGCGTTGCCCCGCTGGATAGCGAGGCTTAAGCGTTGACCAAAAAAGAGGCCAGCCTTCTGGTGATGACTACTTAAGAATTGAATAACATTTGACGTGTAAATTTATGTTTATCAAAATAAATAAAATGAATTGAATTGAAGTGATTTCTATTTTTTTAAGTATGATTACTTATCAACTCCAAGGCTTAATCAACCCAATAGACAATAACTTAACCGACAGAAAAATACGTATAACCGGCGACCAAGTTTACTTAAACTGTAATATTTACTCTTCTATATATAATATACAAAATCGATTTTAATAAATGAAAGCTAAGAACCATTTCGTATACATACGTACATAAAGCTCACGCCTGTGTCCCACAGGTGGGCTAGACTATGGGCAGAGACTATAGCCCGCCACTTTGCTTTGCGCGCTTTGCTTGTGCTTTCAATAGAAAGAAACCGCATCCAAGCCGGTCCTTTCGTTCGATAGCTACGATGCCATATACAGACGTAAATTTAAAAAAGACCCCTCTTTTTTCCTCGAGGGTTAAAAAATAAGGCCCTACAAAAACATGTAATGAAGCAAAGATTTCATTTTGATTAGATCGCACAAACGTTCTATCAAAACGTTGGTATTTGCGCTCGAGTAGAAACTAATCAACTGTTGCTAAAATAAACAATTGGCCAGTTATTGGTCAAATAAGCCGGGTGATACAATTCCCACGCCTATACAGTTAGCCACGGAAGTTTGGGATCTTCCCGGAAAGTTTTCGACTTTTCTGAACACGAAATATTTTAGGCAAACCGCCAACCCAAAATTCCTATTTAAATTTTGTGAATTCGTTACGGAATCCAGATAGATTGATCGCTTCGAATAATATGATTGTGCCTTTTTTGGAATTTTATAAGCCGACCGGTATGTTTTTCGCCTATAATTTATAAATTCTAATTAAAATTTTAATCGCTCACCGTCGAGTTTATCTTTCCTATCAGTTGAGAGTTGTTAAATCGACAAATTTCAGCTAAAGCCTTGTTCTAACGTAAGCAAAAGTTGCGGGATAGACTATACAGCGGTAACTCTGGACAAACATCCTCTGTTTGAACAGTAGAAATGCGACTGTCGGTAGCCAGAGGCCCTCCTTTTACTTTCCCCGCCAATGTTGACATAGAGAAGTCATTTACCGCGACATAAAAAACATTAGGACAATATTAATCTTGGGGCTCCATAACACAACGTTGTTTTCCTTTGATCTGGTATTTTTTCCCGTGAAGAATATAGACGCGGGGACGTGGAGTTTTAGAAAGTTGTTTTCTGGATGAAGGACGTTTTATTTCTTTTTGTCGAAATATTTTTATCGCTACACTTTCTTACTTAGATATACATAGATAAGAAGTAAGTTTGTATCAACATGTTTTGTAACTATTTAGCACTATTAGAAATGAAATAAAATGTAATAATATATCATCATCATATCAGCCAGAAGACGCCCACTGCTGGGCATAGGCGTCCCCCAGAGATCTCCACAAAGGCCGGTCCTGTGCTTTTCGCATCCAGCTGGTACCTGCGATCCTTACCAGGTCGTCAGTCCACCTTGTGGAAGGCCTACCCACGCTGTGTCTTTCGGCACGTGGTCGCCACTCGAGAACTTTACTGCCCCATCGGCCATCTGTTCTTCGAGCTATGTGCCCTGCCCACTGCCACTTCAGCTGGCAATCGGTGACCTTGGTTCGCTTGCGGATCTCCTAATTTCTGATTCGATCGCGCAAAGAGACTCCGAGCATAGCTCTTTCCATTGCCCTTTGGGTAACAGTGAGCTTTCTTATAAGGCCTAATAATATATACTAATTTTAAAAAGAGGATAAGTTTGAAAATTTGTGAATTTGTGTGTAGGGAACTAGCCGAGCGACCGGGACAACGCGGCCAACCTTCTGGGCACATTTCTGAATTCAGGGGACCTGGAACAAATTTTTTACCAACGTTTTTATTGGTTTTAATGTGTAATTCTGTGTTATTTGTATATGTTGTGTGTAAATGTGTAATGTTTGAGTTGTAAATAAATTCGAGAAATATTCATTGGTATGTTGGGGATAATCTCCGAAACTCAAACAAAAGTACAGAATAGGCACCAGCTATATAGCGCTATGACAAATAAACAAAAACGTACTTAAATGCTCAACAAATATCCACCTCCATAAAAACAGATTTATACGGAGTTTATTTCTAATAAACAATTTGCGCACTTTCCAAGCTGTTAACTTACCCAGTAGCAAATAACACGGCACGCAAGATGAAATATTGCAAAGAGGAAATGAGCGTTTCTCATCTGGCCCGCATTCGCGCGGATGTATGCCTTTTGTGAGCTCTATATGACGCAGTGAATTTGTTTGCAGCGAGTGTATGTCGGAGCACCTCAGGGTTGCGTTTTGGGGCCAATATCGTTTCTGGCATCTCTATTTTTACCGCCATTGTTTTTATTGTTTTCACCTTAATTGCGCTTTCTGTTTAAGATTTTTTTTGTCTCCTGTAGTCCATATTTTTTCAAATGCAAGTCAATCACGATTGTTCACCAAGTTTTAATCTTTTTAATTGCTAACATATAAACCACGATAATTATATAAAAGAATAGATACATTTACACATAACATCAAGCTTGGGTTTGAATGACTGACCTCCAATAATAAATATATTATTTGAGGTCAGTGGCTCGAATACAGAGCCGTTAAACAAATAAAAAAAGTAATAAGAAAAAGAATAAAAAAAAAACAGATCCGTTGCATGTGGATGTGGTGTGGTGTGGTGTATAAAAGGGACCTCACTCAGCTTCATGCCCTGGCTGAGACAAGAGCCGCTAGTTTTCAATGAGCCCTGCTGAGTGAGGCACGGACGAAGATGTGTTAAATAGATAAATACAATGTGTAAAGTGTATATACGTATTTAGCGTGTTGTGTAATTAGATTTGCAGTTCATTAAAAATGACATTCTTTAACATTACTTCACGATACACACAGTAACAAAGAATTCGGCTCATTCAGTGTTTCATTACCTCTTCCTCTGCGTTTGCTCATCTATCCGCATTTTCGCGAAAATATGCGATTCGCGTTCGCCATGACAGCGCGAATTTGTTTGCCCGAATCTGTCTAATGGGCCAGGGGGAGGTCCGTGCTATATAATGTCACACAGTACCCTCCCTTGCCGAGAATTTCGTATACAGGGCCAGTGAAATTAGCGAGATTTGGTAAGGTTTTTTTAATGATAATTGTTCCAGGGAGAAATTAGCATCGTTATGATTATATGAAAAAAAGTTGCATTCTTTTTTTATACCACTAACAAGCTTACGGTCCGCCTGATGGTAAACAGTCACCGCAGCCTATGGACGATTGCAATTCCAAGGGCAACAATAACGCGTTGCCGACCCCGTAATTAAAAGTTTGAAGGGCAATATGACAATATATTCTGTACATAATAAAACATAGCAAAATAAATGAAGGACAGCGGCTATAACACCTGAGAATATACTTAAATAAATTGATTACAAATCAGCAATAGGCACCAAAGTTGCAGTGCAAGTTTATACTGAACTCTGTGTCTGGTCAAATATCGATATATTTGGTCAGAGGTACACGAGTCCAGTCGAGAGACTACACTACAAACTATCGATCTAGCCGACATTGACATGACCTTTCTTTTCTCATTTCCGGTCTCCTAAATTTACTGATAAATAGGTAAAAAAAAATTATTTCATATTTACATTATTATAAAATTCATAACATAGTTAGTTAAGCAAGGTTCTCTTATTCTCTTATTTTCCTCTTCTCCTACTTACTCTGATCATACAGCAACAATCGTTAAGAAAAATCAATTATTCGTTCTGTGATTTGGCGAAATGTTGATGATACTATTCACATTATTAATTTCGATAGTTTCAAAATAATATCTAGCTTTAAACACAATCCATCCCTCTGCAGCGTCCTGTTACAAAACTTCTTTGCACTGTTGGATACCAATATTGCAGCACTCTTCTTTATCCCCTCTAATAATATCACTAAAACACAATTGAAAATAAACTAAAATATCTTATATAAAAACACATGCTTTTCTTTGTCTCACCCTGTATTCTGTGTTGGGGCGTTATGTTGGCATATACTGAACTACCCTCTTAATGTGTTTATGGGGATTGATGTGGGATGAATATCTCTATCAATCTATTCAAATGGCTATTGCTCTACGTAGCTTGACAACACTGTCATGTGATACTATCAGCGCATATCGGATTATGTTTACTACGTAAATATAAAATAAACAATAATCATATTAGCGTTAATGACCCGGTTATGCTCTCGCTCTGCCCGAGGTCCGCCTTGACCGTGATCCAGGATATGGCAGGTAATTGTAGTGGAGCGCCTGCCATCTGACCTCCGTGATCTTCCTAACACGGTAACCTGACTAGATTGGATCATGATTCCACGTTCAGTCGCCTGAATGTGCAGGTTTCATCACGATGTTTTCCCTCACAGTAAGGGAATCGGTTAGTATTCATCTAATGTACATAACTCAGAAAGAGTCAGTGGTACATGGCTGCAGCGGGATTCGAACCCGGTACCTCTCGCTTACGAGTCGGAGTTCGTTCACCGAGGCTCTCAAACATACATATAAAATATTAGTATTGACAACTATGAGTCATCATTTACGATATTATATATATTTGAAATTATATATGAAATAGATACTTAGGCAAAGGGCTACCACCCCGCAACTACGCCAGGGAAACAATATTAGATCCCTAATGCCCTAGTATAGTTTTCATGTCCAGACTAATTAATTAACAAAGCAAATTATTATTTTTTATTTTATTTTAATAACCAGCACTAGGCCCTCGGGGCATTAGGTAATTGCCTTTGTATTTTGTTTCTGGGTAATGCCTTAACCATCCACTTTGCCGTCTAGCAACATGCTTGTTATATGTAATATGTAATACATAGTAATATGGTTCGATTTAACTCATATATTTATTTATTTATTATCCAAATGCTTCTAGACTTACAGCTGAATTGAATCCAAAACGTCTGGAGATCCACTACACTATTTACATTTAGGTACTTATCTCAATATATAGAACAGTAAAACTTAATTAATGTTCCAAAAGCTTAACCAATAAGTGCATATATTTATAAATTTTTGAAAACTAGTGCCAAAGATATCAACCCGGTCTGCGATTGAGACCTGGCAGTGTCCGTACGCACGGGTGCCGGTGCAAACAGCTGGTGCCTGCGTCCCGCTTTCGTATTTCGCGTATATATACATAATGATAATAATGATATTATACATAATGATAATACGTGGCGTTGGTTCCCACCGCAGATTTTAATTTCTTCGTGAGGGAAGATTATTGGCCGAAGGGTGTGGTGTACCGGCGATTCCGTGCGCGACTCAGAATTTCCGGTGCCGCTGAACGACATTGACAAGTGTCAATTATTTTTTAAGATAATAATAAATTATGTTTTTATATATTAGTTTACAATTTTTAAGAATTTGTATGTAGGTATAGGTTTTATCATTGTCTGTATTTTGTATTTATGTTGTTTGTGTATTTATAAATATGGGTCTCAGTTGCCTGAAATAAATGAATAAATAAAAAAATAAAAATAAAAAAGAGCTATGGTTATTTACCTTTCCATTAAAGAGGAGGAAGTAGGGTAATATTAGTGCGAGTTTTCGTCTCGTATATGGCCAGAACTATTTGTGATCCCGACTATATGTATCCCGAATTCTTTTATTTTTGGATTTGTGAAAATCTGACAGGACCTTACGAAAACCACATGTGCAGATTTGAGAGAGGAGTGGGAGTAGGGCGTTATTTTTCTATGGTTTAAATTATATTGTATGTAGAGGTGTGTCGGATACGGACGTGAGTGTGTATGTAATAAAACCTGACGGCCATATTAATTAACATGACATAGCTTGACAGGTAGGAATAGCTATAAATGTTTTTATTGCAAATCCTAGGTGTACAATGACGCTACGTTTACCAATAAGGGGGTAAGTGCATAAGTCCTGGATGATCGGGCTGTCTGTTCATTTGTCACTTTGTGGTATTAAAATCTAGTTTATAGCTTTCCTCATAAAGATTTCCTTGGCCCTCAAATCACTTAATATCGTCTTAATCTTTCAAACCTGAGGAGTAGACTCCCCTATTTTACCGGCAAGCACCCGTATCTTTGTTGCTTAAAAAAAACCCACGACAAAAGCAATATACCCAATGTGGTTCACAGGTATGATCATACCATTAAACAATTTCTGGTTTTTTTACGAAACATTTTTGAGAAAATATATCGTATGGAAACTTACAACATGATCCAATCTGTTCAGGTTTCCCTGTTAACATTATCACAGAATTTGGATGGCAGTCGCACTACAGTAATACTAAACCACCAAACCCTGGATCTAGGCGGACCCCGAGCTCTCGCGCGCGAGAATACAGCCGTGATATTGAAGCCAATATCAATCCACTGCTCGACTTTAGCGTACAAATTAGGAGGACATTAAGGCTGTGAAATGACCTCTCTGGAGAGGTTTTCCCTGGGGAGTACAACATGGAGTTCTTCAAGAAAGAGGAGAAAGGCTTTTAGGGTCAGTAAAAGGAGAGTGATACCCCATTACAAAATATAGGGCATAAAGGCATTGCAAACGTCCATAGGCTGCGGTAACTGTTTTGCCACCTTGTATAAAAAAATCTCCATCTCCAGGGTTGGAGAGCGCGGTATTGAAAATACTGAACAGAAAATGCTACTGCCTATTTTCAAGCTGAAGAATATAAGAATATAAGAGATACGTTGTAAAGAAGAGGTGATTGCTGTCTTTCTATTACCTTGAAATTATACTTAATTTAAAGTTCATTTCACATAATAAATGACCCGTTAACTCTCAAGGTGCCCTAAATATTTCACAACCAGCATGTCGCTTAAACATCCACTTAAAAGTTAGCCGCCAGTTTAAGACTCCGTGTCTTAACAGCACTGAAGCGTAATTACGTGCTTAACGTGTCGTAAAAAACATCTGCTGGGTCTCTGGGAAAGCCTTTTTTTTGCAACCGTTAACCCTGTTCCCGAGTTAAGCATTATGACGATCGTTATGCCTAAAAAAAGCGCCAGATTATGGCCGAAGCGTCAACTGGGTGGGTTTATGCTAAGTCTGATGTATGATACGCTTGCACTCAGACGCCTGGGATTCCCTGGCGAGAAATAAAATGTTGCTTTGGAATCTTATCGTGCGCTAAAGGAAGAGAATTATGTCGTACTTCAATGTGTAAGTTTCAGGACTTTTCAACAATATTTTTATTTTTCGCCTAAATCCGATGCCCAATTACTCAAGAATTGCTTAAGACGAAAATACGTTTCACCTACCGCTAGAAAATAACCATTATGTATTGGGTGGTGCTTAGCCTAGTAGTTGTGCGCTTATTACACATGACTAAATTCAGAAGCAACTAGCTTTTAAATTTAGAAGCTTCTGATTCATCATCACAGCCCGTAACAGTCCACTGCAGGACTTAGGGCCTCTCCCACGAAAAGGGAGGTTATTGCCATACTCTCCACGCTTGGCAGGCGGGTTGGAGATCGCAGTATTTAAATATAATAATGAAAAATGCTGCTGCCCATTTTCCAGACTACGGAGACTCTTGATCTTTTGCCTCAACAACATTATTCGCCTTGTACGACACCCATGAATGTAAGGGGTTGGTGCTATTCTACTCTGCCAGACACCACACGGCCAAGCTTCTGATTACACTGTTCTAAATTCAGTTACTAAATTCATTTATTGATTGACGCGTCACGAAGTCGGCGTTCTTTATTTTGTGGACGTGTTGTGTACGAGAATGGCTGCAATATTTTTGAATTCCCGCCAATCTGTTTTACTTTTTATTTAGATGTTGCGTTCGAAAACTGCACTGCTTGACTTTTATATGAAAACTAAACATTATTCTTATGAGTAAGCGATCATAGGTTCTTCTAAATTTTGTATCCGAACTGAATCATTTAGTCTACTGAATTTAGGCATGTTTAATAAGCGCATATGTTCTGTTTTCCACTGCAAACTTATCTGGCCCGGTGCCCAAGATTGGTACTAAGTATCGCTATTGTGAAATGTCACTTTGTTGTCGACAACAGCGACACCGTCACCGGTTCAGATGACTTTGTGACACTACAGTTTACCAACATTACAACGCGAATCCGTATATAAATTTCTCCTAGAGGTAGAGGTTTGGTGGAATAGACCAATTACCTAAGGCCATTCCTAAAGATAAGAGATTCTTAGTTAAGCAATGCTCAATTCGCGTTTAATGAAAACAAGTGTTAGACTCCTAAGCATTTAGACGTCATAAAGAGTGTAAGTCACTCTTAAAACATTGAATTTTCACTTCAAGTTGGCGTTGATGTAATGCTTTTTCTTCTTAGAAAATTGTAAATCAACATACCTAAGCGTCGCCTCAGCACTAGCTACCTATCATCGTCAATCATCCCGGCTATTTCATAAGCATTGATTTTAATTGCAGAACGTTAACAATGCCATTTTAAGTGCCCGTCGCGTTAAAATGAATGGGCATGACTAATAGCTCGGTGTTTACTCCTGGCCAGTCCAAAGGTCGGCGCTTAAAACGTTTTGTGTAACAAATTACGGAGCTGTAAAGGTTTTAAATGGTTTTCCTAAAAATCCCGAGCGGTGTCCGGCAGAAACACTAAGCCCTTTCATTTATAAGTGTCCTAAACAGTAACTCAATGTAATTTTTTTTTTATTCGGGCTTGCCAGGTTATTTTCTTTTTTAATTTGGACTAGCCAGACATTTGACCGCCATCTTACCTGGGGGTATACGACGATCCGGCTGAAGATGGGGCATGCCTATTCACTGTAACCTTAAAGGCGTGAAGATCATAAGGATTAGGGAACACTCGCACGCAACGCCTGCCATTCTTTAGCGGTACGCCGTATTATTAAGGTAAAACCAATACGACTTGTGCGGATAGCACGACGTATAGATAATTTTAATGATGACTATTATAGCCAGCTTAGCCAGTTTTCGCTTTTCAACATTTTTTTCTCCACTTGGGCCGATATTCGGCATCCTGGTGTCGCAAGCCGTTGGCTCTCGCATCCGACTAAGCGATGTCCATCCATCGCTTCTAGGACTGCCCGTGGGACCTTTTTTCTAGGTAATAGGCACCTATTTTCCCACGTATCCCTGGGGCTTACGCAACACGTTTGAAGTTAATTCTTTTTTATAATATGTTTAATTAATTTTCCACCATCAAGCGTTAGTACTTCTTTTTTTTTCAACTTGAGTTAAATATTAAAATTGATAACATAACGATGTGCTAGGGTTAATCAAGTAACTGGGTTTCGAACCCGGTACTTCTCGCTTACGAGTTGGATACTGTAACCACTCGGTCACCAATGCACCCCTGAGTCAATCAATACACACTGAATTAGTAAGCCCCAAGTTAATGATTTGACATAGAGTTTTGGCACATGTGGGCCTTAGAGGCAGTTAAATCCTCCGTAGACCAGAAAATGAGCTGTAACATTTTCGATTTTATGTATTCAACATTGATATCTTTAAGCCTGCTAAGAGTAGAGGACCATACAAGAATGTCACGGGTATTGTGTAGCTTTGAGACCTCTACGAAGCCAAAAACTGTAACTTACTAATATTATAGTAGAGAAAGTTTGTAAGAATGTATGTACTCCTTCACGCTGAAGTACTGAACAGATTTCGAGGAAATTTTGTAGTAATGTAAGTTATAGCCCATAAAAGCACATAGGTTATAATGTATCACGATTTTCAGTGTGGTTCCCGCGAGAATATATACGGAACGTGAGAACCGAATTCTACGCGAACGAAGTCGCGGACAAAAGCTAACTTCACAATAAATGACAAGCATAAGGAACTCATGAAAACAAATGCAAATGAAAATCTACGTCGCAATGCTGTGTACCCAAAAAGCTCTCGAAGTTGTAAAACAAAAGTTCCATACATTTAGATGCAAAGCCTTGTCGACGAAGCTTATCAGAAATTATTAACTTGTCTTTGTAACTTGTAGGTAATATACATATAATGCCTCGTCTTGTGTTTGAAGTTTTGTAATAGGTACTCGTAATCACATGTTTTGGCAGCATTAATTATAAATCGCAAAGTTTTCATATTGCCTTGCTTGCCTCAAAACCTTTGTTTACAACTTGGAAAATAACTTCGTTCGAATAATTACTCGCGTTAAAATTTCGAATTTCCGAAGAAATTCGTTATTTTATTGAAACAAACATTATGTATATGTTTATCTATGAGTATGTTATCTCAAGTTTACCATAACTCTTCTATATCAGTAAATACCGCACCCAAATCGATTAAGTTATTTCTGAGATTTATTTATTTATTCGTATGGCATTAATAGCCGAGTCGCTAATTATAACCCAATTAATGAACACTAAAACTACAAGTAAATATCTAAATTCTTCACACATTGGGCTGCATTTTTATCAGAAGAGAACAAGTCCAAAGAGTCTACAGTGTATTTCCGCTTTGGACATTTTGAGATAGGCTTGCACAAATGCTCGGTTGGTACCAATCTATAGACTGAAATATATAGATCGTCGGTGACCTAATGGTTAAGGGGTCCGACTCGTATCCCGAGGTACCGGGTTGGAAACCCAGTTCCGCTAGAGGTATACGAATGACTCTTTTCTGAGTCATGAACATTAGTTGAACACTAACCGTTGATCTTACGGAAAACATCGTGATGAATCCTGCCCATGCAGGTGACTGTATCTATAACCACGATCCAATCTGGTCAGGTTCCCTTTGGGCAGGGTCACGGAGGTCAGATGGTAGTCGCTCCATTGTAGTTACTTGATCTACCAAACCCTGGATCATGCTCAAGGTGGACCCCAGGCCTTTGAGTGCGAGATCACAACAGCCATTTACTCCAAAATTACCATTTTCTATGAAATGCTGAAAGCTTTTTCTGTTCTTAATACATAATTGGGTGTAGTATGAATAAATAGTAAGTATTTTTAAAAATTATATAAGGAGTGTATCATTTATTTAACATCCATAACACACGCTTTGCTTACTTTAGGGCTAGATGGCGCTGTGTGAAATTGTCCAAGTATATTTATTTATTTAATTGTCGTTCTTATAAATAATACCTAGCAATGTCAATTTAAGTAACCTACTACTTATGCAGTAGCTAGCAAACTCATTCATTCATTGCAGACCCATATTATTCTTCAGTAAATTTTATTCATGTATAAGTGTAAAGTTCCCGGGGGAAATTATGGAGACTCTCGACTTCTACCCAGAAGTGCAATTCATTACGAATGCAAAATGTCCTGTTTGTCGGTTTATTGAATTTTGATGATACATTAATTAGTTAGGAGTGTCGGTGGCCAACAGGGGTTAGGGTATTTGACTCGTGAGCGATAGGTATGGGTTTCGAACCCCAGTACCGTGAATGACTCTTTTTAATAAGCTAAGCTCTTTTTAATAATATTAGATGAACACTAACCGATGCTCTTACGGTGAGGTAAAACATCGTGATGAAACCATGATCCTATCTTGACCAGGTACCCCTGTTAACAGGGTCACGGAGGTCAGACGGCTGTCGCTAAAGCAGCCAAATCCTGGACCATTGGTAAGTAACTCGGACGCATCGCCCATGGTCCGGTCTGACGTGATCCGTTTGAAAGAGAGGTCGGTGAGACTATGGACTAAAATATGCTCTATGGTCCAATTCCTTTGAGGATTTCTGATTCCGGCAGATAATTTTTTTGTACATGTCATAGTCGTGAAGTTCAACGGACGAAAAAAGGTCAGACTCTAGCTTTCCTAGAAGTTTAGCCGAATTAAGTCCCGAATTACGTACCTATGCATTCATTATTTTTACGAATGTAGTCTGCTTAAATAGTAAGCTAACTACGCGACTCTGTTGCTAACAATTATCTGATTTCCATAATTGAAATTGTTACTCTTGCGATTCCGTATCATCAATTTCATGGACTCAGTTGCCAAAGTTCGATTGTAATAAAATTAGAATTAGAATCATTTATTTGCTGTAAATGCGTAAGGTACATTAACAATGCAGGTGGTACAATTATCAAAGATGCAGTTCTCACATTCAGTCAGTTTAGGCACTGACATGCAAATATCAATACATAATAATCATTAATTACATTTTATCAATTAGAGAAATCTTAAATTTAAATTATAATTGAAACTATTGAAACTAAACTGAAACTATTAAATCGATCATACGTAATCGCAAAAGTAACAATTTCAATCATTGAAATCAGCTGATTGTTGGCAACCGATTTACGTAATGATAGCCTACAGGATTAGTGCCTACAGGCAAAGTCACGACCAGAACCTATTACATTTATAAACACAGGTGTTCCATAAATTTCCCGCGTTCCCCGAACAAGATTATATTCAAATACGATTTATTTCGTGAATCGCACGGGATCCGAACCCCGGCCCTTCTGATAGCCATCGATACCCTGCTGAATAATTTATATTTCAGCAGGGAGGATTCCAATCTATAGACTGCCAGTTGCTTACTCGGTACGCAGTGAAGTGAGTCAATCTTCAACTCTTACTATGCACTATGACCTGAGTGGTTCAGTTGGTTAACATGCCGGTCTGCCATGCAGAGGTCCCGGGTTCGATTCCCGGCTGAGCAGAAAGTGAAATGATGAATTTTAATTACTGTTAGGTTAGGTGTTGTATGTATAATAAGTATGCACCTATTTAAAAGTATATAGGTAGTTTCTCAGTTATCTAGGACCCATAACACAAGCTTTGCTTACTTTGAGATAGATGGCGCTGTGTGATTTGTCCAGGCATATTTATAATATGTTATTAGTTATTTATTTATTCAATTTTCGATTCAAATTGTCAATTTTGACCTCTAATTATAAAATTTGAGAAGGAGATTTACGACATCATTGACGATTCGTGCTTTTTCTAAGATTATTTAACGACTAGCTTTTGCCCGCGACTTTGTCCGCGTATAATTCGATTATAACGTTCCAGACTTATTCCCACGGGAAACACATTGAATATCGGGATAAACTACAGTGTTTATGCTATTCTGTCGAATTTTATAAAATTGCGTTCAGCAGTTTTTGAGTAAAGGAGTAAGATACATCCTTACAAAGATTTGCATTTGTAGTATTAGTAGCTAATCCTACTAGAAAAATTCCACTCTAAAAATAAAAACGAATCAAGCCAACCTCACTCTCGTGCTGGTAGACAGACTAGGCTCTGGCGAATCGGCTTTTCCTTAACGAGTTGTGCGAGACTGGAGGTGCCCGTAAAAAGACAAAAGACTGCGCCAGACAGGTCGTTAACCACACAATCAAATTATTTTCACACCTCCCACCTAATTATGTCACGAAATGTCAACGTTAAGCATAGCGCAGAGAGGTATTCTATGACACTCCCAAGGGAAGTAAAGTGATTTGAATTTGGAACTAGTTATTTACAATTAATGATAGTTTACTCGAAATTCGCACATAAAAAAGAAGTCCTGAGACTCAGAGTCTCCAGAGTGACGAAGAGAGGAAAGACTGCGAAGATTTAACTACTTTATGTATTGTCTTATATATTATGGTGTGAAAAGTAGAGTATTTAAGTTGTCTTATTCTTGGGCGGCTTGCACCTCTCGCTTCACCCAGGACTAGTACATAACTCCCTCGCTACTCCCAGGATTCAATATGCAGCCCATGACATAAGATACCGCTTTATCCCCTTGGTGTTTACATACATAGATATACCATATTATTCCATTTGCTACGATCCTGACGAACGGTACAAAAGCCTAAAATAAACCGAGAGAAATGTGAAATTATTGCGGCCCAATTACATCATTCCTTATAAAACGAAAATTGTCTAACTTTACTTATTTCACAATTTGCGGATTAGGTTGTAAAATATTCAATCCATTTGGGTTTCTACACAAACGTTGCTTATCGAAATATTTTATGTCCAAGTTTATTTTGAGAGTTATCTTGTGGAAGAATTATATTTACATGTTCAGCTCTGGGCGTACCATCGGTGGCACTAACAACTCGTCCAGCAGAGGCGTATCACCAGCGTAAAGTAGACGGCGTTTCATCCTTAAAGTTCTGAGATTTTTAGCGGAACTACAAAAATATAAATAAAAAAATAATCATCTTGGCGTTAATGTCCCGGTTGTGCTCTCGAGAACGAGAGCCCGGGGTCCGCCTTGACCATGATCCAAGATTTGGCAGGTCAGGTAATTGCAGTGGAGCGACTGCCACCTGACCTCCATGACCCTGCTATCAGGGAAACCTGAACAAATTGGATCATGGTTACACATCCAGTCACCTGAATGTGCAGGTTTCATCGCGATGTTTTCCCTCACCGTAAGAGCATCGGTTAGTATTCAACTAATGTACATAACGCAGAAAACAGTCATTGGTACATAGCCGGAGCGGGATTCGAACCCGGGACCTCTGGCTTACGAGTCGGATACTGTAACCGCTCGGCCACCGACGCTCTCAAGCGGAACTACAAGAATTATTATAAGTATATAGCTAGGTTAGAGGCAACGGAGCCACTCTTTAAAGGTATATTATAACTCTTTATTGCACAAAACACATTAGAAACATAATTACAATACAAAGCATAAAAGCGAGCATATTGATTTTATTTATTTCTTAAAAGACATATCTTACAGCCAACCTCACATTCTGTGAAGATACCATAATATCGGGGTATAATACGTGCAGTTGAAAAATAATTAAGTGATATATGTAATATCTTTATTTCTACAAAGCACTTAATGTTGTAACAGGTTATATCTATGTTTCAGTATAAAATCGCCCCAGTGGGTCACGCAAGGTATGGCATTATGGTTCAGCAGATTGGGATGGATTGCGAGAATTCTTCGCGTCGTACCCGTATCCACGGGCTTTGCTTTTCCTCAAATGACAAAAACATCTGTGCTGCCGCTGTAGCTGATTTCATACTGCATAGAATGGAGTGTTTTATCCCGTCCTCTGTAGTGCGTCTCGGCGGCAAGAGTCAGCCCTGGTACGACAGGCCTAGTGCTGAGACAACTCGCCTCAAGCAGGAAGCTTTTCGTGCCTGGACAGTGGCTCGGGCCAAAAAGGACTCTAACACCCACATTTTAAGGAAAAAGTACAATGCTGTATCGAGGTCTACAAAGAGGGCAATGGCCAGAGCAAAATTCAAATTCATCGGTGGAATTGAAGAGAAACTAATCAGCTACCCCTCTGGGAGCCGAGCTTTTTGGTCTCTCTCCAAAGCTGTCGAGGGAAACTTTTGTCGGACCACCTTTCCCATTTTGCGCAAGCCGGATGACCAATTGGCCCACACAGCAAAGGAGAAAGCCGATCTCTTGGGTAATCTCTTTGCTCATAACTCAACTCTGGATGATGGGGGAGCTGCACCGCCTACCATCTCACGGTGTGAGGGCATCATGCCCGAGGTTCGTTTCACAGAAAAAAACATAAGACGTGTGCTTCTCTCCCTAGACATCCGGAAGTCCAGTGGACCTGATGGCATTCCGGCTATCGTTCTTAAAAAGTGTGCTCCCGAGTTGTCTCCCGTGTTAATGCGCCTATTTAAGCTTTCCTACACCTCAGGAACCGTGCCGTCTTCGTGGAAGTTAGCCCATGTGCATCCGATACCCAAGAAAGGTGACCATTCAGACCCATCAAATTACAGGCCTATAGCGGTAACCTCCTTGCTCTTTAAGGTGATGGAGCGGGTCATAAATATCTAGCTCCTTGGATACCTCGAAGATCACCAGCTGATCAGTGACCGTCAATATGGTCCGTCATGGTCGCTCAGCTGGTGACCTTCTTGTGTACCTAACACACCGGTGGGCTGAGGCTGTCGAGAGCAAGGGGGAGGCTCTGGCTGTCAGTCTTGATTTAGCCAAGGCATTTGATCGGGTCTGGCACAGGGCACTGCTAACAAAACTCCCGAAGTACGGTATCCCCGAGGGACTCTGCGATTGGGTATCCAGCTTTCTGTCTGGGCGGAGCATCCAAGTCGTTGTCGACGGATGCTGCTCCGATACCAAGAGTATTAATGCTGGAGTACCCCAAGGTTCAGTGCTGTCTCCCACGCTGTTTCTTCTGCATATCAATGATATGCTGAATTTTCCCAGTATTCATTGCTATGCAGATGACAGTACTGCAGATGCTCGTTATACTGGCCGTGCGAATATCCCTCGTTCCGTGGTGTCGGAAAGCCGAATAAGACTTGTGTCAGAGATTGAACACTCCTTGGAGCAAGTTGCTCACTGGGGCAGATTGAACCTGGTGGAATTCAACCCCTCTACGACGCAGGTCTGCGCATTTTCCGCCAAAAAGGATCCTTTTGTCATGGTGCCGCAGTTCCATGGAACATCCCTTTCCATCTCAAAAAGTATCGGGATCCTTGGTGTCGACATATCAGACGACGTACGGTTCCGAAGTCACCTGGAGTGTAAGGCTAAACTAGCCTCGAAAAAGCTTGGTGTGCTTAGCCGGTCTAAGCGATACTTCACCCCAGAACAGCGCCTGTTGCTGTATAAGGCACAGGTGCGGCCACATATGGAGTGTTGTTCCCATCTTTGGGCCGGAGAAACCGCCGACCTGCTTAATCACTTGGATTCCATACAGAGGCGCGCCGTACGAATTGTCGACGATACCATACTGACAGGCAAGTTAGAACCACTGGCTGATCGAAGGGACTTTGGCTCCCTGTGTGTGTTCTACCGGCTGTACAATGGGGAGTGTTCTGTGGAATTATTTGATCTGGTGCCAACAGCACAATTCCACCATTGCACTACCCGCCGTGGGCTGGGTACTCATCCCCATTACGTGAACCCTCTAGTGGTGAACCGTGAACCGTATAACATAAAAAAAATTTGTTAAATCGGCTTTTAAGTATTACTCTACCTAAAAGCCGATTTAACAATTTTTTTTTATGTTATACGGTAGGCAAACAGGCAAGCGGGCCACCTGATGGAAAGTGGTCGCTAATGCCTATAGACATTAGCAACACCAAGAGTATCGCCAATGCGTTGCCCACCTCTATAACACGTTGCTCTGGCAGCAAACGGGCAAATTGATACCCCGATCGACTGGAAACAAGATTCTGGGTCAACCCAAACCTATTTCGAACAATGTGTCGGATTTAGCTCCTAACCTCCTTTAGTTAATGAGAGGAGACACTCACTATGAGCTGCCTAATAGAGTGACATGGATACAGGGTCAAACTTAATTGAATGCGGTTCATTTCAGTACACAGTTTCAGAAGGGTCTCTAGATCAATCTATTTTTCGACGGTCGATAAAAAAGTGGGGTAAGATTGGTGGATATGTTCGATGTGTGTATCTGTGCAAAAAATCAGTGTCGAACGAATTGTGCTTGCTTACCACTCATAAATAACACGGTTTTCTTTATTTTATTTTTTTACCTACCATAAAGTAAGGTGAAAAACAGGATTTCTGATGTTTTATATAATTTATGAGCGCTTTACGAACTGCATTCGATCCGAATCGGGAAAATTGCAGATAAGTTACGCTAGAACATAAAATACTTTAATCACGAGATATTATAAATTAAAGTTCTACACCGCGTCTTTCTCTCTGTCTATTCGCGATAACCTCTAAAACTACTGATCGGATTTTCATGTGGTTTTCACCAATAAACAGAGTGATTTAGACAACAATAAATGTATTTCATTCATTAATTTATGAGGAAGGATTGCGAAGCGGATCAGGTCGCAAGTAATATTATAAATGCGGAAGTTTGTAAAGATGTTTGGATGTTTGTTACTCCTTCATTCAAACACTACCAAACGAATTATTGGCGGTAATATATCTTATAGCCCAGAATAGCACATAGGCCCTAATTTACCCCTTAATTCAATGCGGTTCCCGCGGGAGCGGTCTAACGTTATAAACGAATTTTACGCGGACAAATTCAGCAGAATGCAAGTTATATCTCATCTCTAACTATACAATGAATAAACAGTATAATGAGGAAAAATTTGAATGTCTGTGAGTTTGTGTGTTTGTTTGTCTCCACTAGTTTTGGAGGTCAAACACAGACCTCCAAAACTAGTGGAGAGATTTAAAAAAAAAAATTCACTATTTGGAAGATACATTATTCCCGAGCGACACAAGGTAAGTACTTTTAATTTCGGAAAAACTACCTATAAAGGATACCTACTCGGGATAGTTGAGTGGATAACTAAATTGTACGACCTTAGTGCCCGTCGTTTTACGCGAGCTGCCTATGGGTCAACTACACCCTTGGGACAGCCAACGCGGTTCGAATACAGTATAACAACACGTTTTGAATGCTGATGGGGCTTCGTTGGTACTGTAGTTCATCAGGAATGTTTTCCGAGGCGCGTATAGATGGATTGCCAGCATGAGAAAGACAGAGCTGCTATCATAATGCAGCGTGTACGGTCTAGCACCAACAGCTTTCTAAGGGTGTTGGCAGATAACTTAGAATGTCCCATAAGTACGTCAAACTTCATAACTAATAAAAATAATATTTACTAACATAGTCAATAAGAGGTTACTAACATTCTTATGGATCAAATTGTAATTTAATTCATTCTACTTTTGAGCTCAGGGCTGGCTCATTCCTCGGTCAACGTATAGGAATAGCCATCCAGCAGGGGAATGCAGCCAGCCTTATGGACACCATTCCCAACAGGGGCAGCGATCTATGGGATATTTGTACATACCAATTTTAAGATTAGGGTTGTAGGTTAATTAAATTTCAGTTAGATAATTAAATTTTCATTTCTATTTCGTTTATCATTTTAATGTATTTTTTTTTAATAAAGTTTATTTTCAGGATATATTCTGAAATCTATTGGATCAAATTGGTTATCCGAAATAAAAAGTATGACAATAAAAAAGTAAAAATCTCTACAAAGGAGTCATCTCCTAATCTCGTTGAACGCTCACTGACTTAAACTACCTACTGAAATATATACTCACCTTCGCGGGTGGCGAACTGGATGGTTCATCGAACAAGGCCCAGACTTTAGGCTTAAGCCGCTGCCAGATTCCGAGCTCGCCTGCCAGGTAAGCCTCCTCGTAGCCGAAGAGCCTCGCGATTTCCTCTTCTGATGGCTTCTCGCTGTCAATGTCCAGTTTATCCAGGATCGCCAGGGTATTCTGTGGGCAAGGGAATTGCGTATTTTAGAGGCGGGTATATGAATTATGGGTATAGTAATGTAACGATTTCGAGGTATAAAGGATTTAGTGGGTTTGATACTAAAACACACGCACACACACACACACACACACACACTTTTTGTTTGTCAATATTATATCTATCTGCAAAGCTGCTTAGTGGCTACATATCAAAATTTTAAAATGCAGTTTTGTCATTGGCATTTCAACCGTTATGTGCTTGTGTTTTAAATTAATTTAACTGCTGTTAAACTGTGTAATGAACTAATAAATAAATAAATAAATAAACCTACCCTCCCTCTCTTCCTACAACGCATTGGCATAGCCCTGATGTTGTCTATAGGCAGCGGTGAACACTTTCCCGCATGCCATTATAGGTAGATACCAACAAAACTACGACAGCTGTGATCTCAATTGATTTGATGTAACCTAATGGACAGAAAATGTCGGGTAACCCCAGACCAAGTTTACATTAACTAAAATATTTTCTAAACATAACCTACAGAACCGATTTTAATGAAACAACCATACCATGAAACAAAGCTGAGAACCATCTCGATAAAATTGGCTTTCAAATAGAAAACTGCATCCAAATCGGCCTATCTGTTTGGTAACTGCGATGCCACAGACAAACAAACAGATACATAAAGCCACAAAGCTACAGACACCCCTCGTTTCTCATCGGGAGTTAAAACGATTTCAATGAAAATTGATTTCTAATTAAAAGGATTTTTTCTTTTTTAGTCGGGTCTTACAACGGAGAAATTGGATCAATACAATTTGAGACACGGTTGATATCTTCAAAAAGGCACGGTATTTCCAAATAAATAAAACAATTTCAATAAAGGAGAGCAATCTCAGCGGAAATTGCACCGAAACAAACAGTGCAGAAAACAAATGAAACAACAAAGACGCTAAGTATTTCTCTAAGGCAGCGATTCTCAAACATTAAAAATACTCCTAGGTACGTAATATCCCTATTTTTGAGAAGACGAATCCAGGATTTGGCTGATCTGTTAATTACAGTAGAGTACCATCTGACCTCCGTAACCCTGTAAATCTAGCGAAAGCAGACCAGATTGGATTATGGATATTCACTCGCTTGAATGTGCTGGTTTTCTCACGATTTTTCCTGGTGTTCAATACATAATTCAGAAAATGTCATTGGTAAGTGGCGGCACTGGGGATCAACCTCCGTACCTCTCGTTCACTATTCCGAGCAACCCATTGCGCCATGCCTCAGTATACAATACCCTCTATCAACAAACAATTTTACCACAAAATTGACCAACAACTCAACCAGAGACGAATTTTTCATAAAACTCCTAACGATACTGTCATGAAAGAGGGGGATTACAAATCGTAATCGTATTACCTTAAATATAATAGATTTAGGGTGTGAAGACCCATCCACACGTTCTCACATAAGATTAATCTCGTCAGATGGAATTATCATCTTCTAGGCAGCTTATCCCTGTACTTACGTATCTGTATTTTGGGACTTTATTTTTTAACCGTTAGTATCCACGCGACCGCTTGCTTGCGCTAACTATCTCTGTAACACTCGCGTTAAGTTGCTAGAGATAGAAAAGACAGGTATTATTATTAATCATTAATTTTAGACCTATTTAAATAATGAAAGACGAGCTCTCCCGTGGATGCGAACGGTTCAAAAAAGACGGCCCAGGTGAGCGTTGTGGCACGAGTGAATATGTATATTTGCCCTAAGTATTAAATAATTGGGTATCTTATTGTTTTAATATATTGCTGTTGTTACACATTTTATAACATAATTTTCATTTTTTCCCACGTACATTGGTCAAGGAGTATAAATAAATTATATTACAAATTAATGAAGCTGAAGGCAATAAAAAAGGACAATCAAAATAAAACCGTAAACCGTAAAAAAATTAAAGTCCACAGCTTTATTTTTACGTACCTAAGTTTGAGGAACACTATTCTTCTAGCGCGATGCATCCGAAGCTTTTGTTCGGAAACCTGAATATTAGTCAATGTCTGCACTGTTTACTAGAACTTCGGTTTCAGGAAAGTTAAAAAGACATGTATTGTTGTGGGAGCTTAACTTGGTCCATCGATCTTATTGTGTTTTCACAAACATTTCACTGTGCATGTCTGTGCATGCTGTGTCATCCGGGTTTGACAGTTCAGGTGCACCTGACCCTGCTACCAGGGAAACCTGTCTAGTTTGGATAATGGTTATACACATTCAGTCGTATGAATGTGCAGGTTTCTTTACGAGGTTTTTACTCTAGCGTTAAGGACTAAATATAGATTACAGTGATCAGGGAACACACTCGCCATCAAAGCGTTATATTCCTTAGCCTTACGCATTATAAAGGTTGAACTAAATCGGCTCGTGTGGAAGATTCACAACATAAGGATGAAGCGTCCGCTAGGATTGTGTCTCACAATGGCGGAAAAGGCCGGTGGAATGAGGTCGATGTGTGTAAAAGTGGAGGATGTTCCGTGGGGGAGTGAAATACGTGTCGAGGATTACCATTGATAGTGTGGTGGTAGTGGTGGTGGTGGTGTAGTGTAGTGAGCCATTGGTAAGTGGGTCAAAACTAAATATTCATTATTTCAGATCAGCGCTGAAGCACTTGCTGTAGCTTACGATGAGCTGGGATCGTTTTTGGCATCTTATTGGTCCATGACTTATTATATTTGAGTTTGTGCTTTGTTTTAGTTTAGCATTGAAGTGTTTTAAAATTACCTTGATAATGATATGTAAGCGCTTATGGATTTTTGTGATGTCATAATATATTATGTCTATCTAGTTCTTACCATTCAGGGCGGGTTCTGAATCATCTCTCTTTTCACTGTTGGCGTCTAAAGCCACCAAAGAAACTCCAATGAAAATGATGACAATTCCAAAGTAAAACTGAGAACTTAACCCTAAAATTTAATTAAGGCAACATTTCCGATACCAGCACAATTCTAACATACGCGTAGTAAAGGTTCCCAAATTCGGTTTTGGACCTCCGCACTTATCTTGGTCGAAACAGTAACAGTATATTGAATGGTCGGCCCCTCATAAATCCACTTTGCTTGACAAAAGGTCCCAACGTTTGCACGGAATCGGTTCTGATAAGTTATCTAAAATTACAGCGGACGCAGGCTGTTTTAGGGGATGTGGACACCGTTTTTTCACAAGTGATACCAGTAGATAACTTGTCCAAAACGTTTTAGATAAATGTCTACCATATCTAAGAGTGATAAAATCATATTTGTCGTAATGGGAAAATTTATTGAAAGATGGACGGATTTTCATATTTTGCGGTACCTGCGTGTGGAATAAAGAGGATTTGTCCTTTAGGGTTGCTTTAGCATCAAGCCGCCAATGTCAGCAACGGAATATACGGGAAAGGAAAAAAGTTGCCTGGCAGAGATAATGTGACCAATGGGCCTGGGTCCAATGGACCATAATTGTTGGATGTTGTATTTAAGTTACAAGTATGTCGTAGATGAAATACTTCTGCAAGCGCGGAATAGGTTTCACCTGTGGGTTTCACAGTATTCGCAGTTCGGCCGAGGTACATTGTTACCGATTGAGGTACTCGTAGGTAGTTTTTAGGCGATTCAGGACGAGTTCGTTAGGCGATTGAGTTTGCTATTTTGTTAGGTGATTGGGGTCGCTAGTTGTTTAGTCGATCGAATTCGCTAGTTTGTTGGGCAATTAAAGTTTCTATTTTAGAAGTCGATTGAGGTCGCGAAGAATGTAGCTTCCTGTAAGAAATCTGTAACCTAAGGAAGCGAATACCGTGCCGACCTTTGAGGTATCGAGGTATTTTGAAGAATAGTGCAAGGGAAACACTTCGCGAAAGAGCTCATTCCACATCTTGCACTTGATTCCCGTACGTTAGTTCGATGCCAAACATTGCTTGATATCAAGCTAGTTAGGTGGTGTGGATGAAATCTGAATCGTCGAACGGTGCGGTAGTGGAAAAATGACGGTAGAATCAGATTAGAGAGTTCTTTGGAACATCCCCTGTTGTACAGACGTTAGAGAACACACAGAGAGCCTACGTTTTTCCGGATGCTTATGGGATCTAAACCTTCGGTGAGAAGGGGATCACCAACAATACGAATAGCCCGTCTTCGGAGATTTCAAATAAAGAACAAAAAAGCTTTTCCGAATTAAAATATATTGTTGTAAAAAGTGTAAATCTGTCCTATCCTCCAGTTAAACTTCAAAAATAATTCTTACTCCAGAATCATGTGCTCTGCCCCTAACAACACCTCCAATAAATATGGAGTTCTAAGTGTCATTGTGGTGAGCGTATATCTTGAAAATTGAAGATGTTCTGGAAGGGTCCGGTCACACCCCACTTGAGATTTCCATTTGAGGTTGGATTCGAATATTTTTCGTAAAACATTTTAGTGGAGGATTCCTTATATTACATAGACTTGTTTTTATTAACTAAATATGTAGCTATGCTCGAATCTGACCAGGTTTGCCTGTCAACTAGGTCACGGTGGTCAGATGGCAGTCGCTCCACTGTAACGACCTGATCTACCAAATCCTGGATCATGGTCAAGGCAGACCCCGGACCCTCGTCCGCGAGAGCACAACCGGAACATTGACGACAAGATATGATTTATTTTATAGGGTTTACCATCGACTGATAATAAGTAATATCGCAGATTTGAGTTCCAAAAGTGGACTAAGCCTACGTGGACGTAGCTAAGGAACAGAAATTATACTATCGCGTTATCTGCGATTGCGTTTCGCGAAAAGAAGAAATCCGATATTTCCAGCATCACAGAAGTCGAAATATTTCTTACTTCAGTAATTTTAAAATAAAATTGAATGACATAAAATACGTTTATCTACTCTCACAGCATAATGTTCCAATCACATATTCGAAAACAGTTGTTTAAGGATACACTTTTTTCACGCCAGTCTATATAATTTTAAAAAGTTACTTTTCGATATAGCATTTTCCATGCTATTTTCATTACAGCTGTATCGAAAAATAACACTTTTCTTTTTTTAAATTTTATCGGGCGCCGGGACACGGCGAAATGTAAGCCGAATACCTTGTAATTCAAATTTTCTTGTTTATATTTATGTGTAATTATTTTCCCGCTAAACGGTATATTTTTTCTAATTGTTGTAATTTGTGTATGTGAATTTTTTTTCTTGTTTGAAACAAATAAATGGATAAATGTGAAAGTAGTGAAGTGAATTTCCCGCCGCTTGATATCCTCGACGCGTATATACAACAGAACCGACCCGCAGCTTACTTCCAGCAAAGTTGAGAAAATTATAGGTACGAAATTTTAACGTGAAAATATGAGTGTAGATAAAGTAGTGTATGCAACTGCATATAATTAGGTATTATATGCAGCCTACCACGGAGGAAGCTTTAGAAATGGTGTCGACGCCCGAAATTCAACGTTGGATGATGTCCATCGATCAATGCCTCAACGATATTTGTACTATATCAGCCGAAGGTAAGGTGAATTCAGACCAGAAGCTCAAAATTAACAACTTGTGCCGGAAAATTGGTAATGGGACCTCGCAGATGGCTGTGCTGTACCAAGCCCTAAAAAAAAATGCCGCTCAAACCCATAGTATGCTTCAAGCCCTAAATGACAAGCACGACCTATCACAGCAGTTACAAGACCTAAAACGAAGCATTGAAAAGTCTCAAACCCTACGTCAGGTACCATTTCCTTCGCCGATATGGTTAAGAAAAAAGATAATGATTTCATAAAGCCTACTAACTTGAGTACCATTGTCATATATCCGGAAGATAAACAGAAGTCGAGTAAGGAAACTAAATCTCTCGTGCAAAAACTTATCCGCCCGGAAGAAATGCAGCTGCACGTGAGAGGCCTCCGTAAGACGAAGAATGGCGGAGTTATAATAAGCACTGCGAACAAAAGCGACGTAGAGAAGCTAAAGCAGTCTGCATAGCTGACATCCTCTGGCCTGACTGTAGATGAGCCCCATAGACGCAGACCTAGAATTATAATTATCGGAGTACCCGCGTCGATGCAGCAGTCCGAGGTCTTCAAGTGCGTTTTTAATCAAAACCTGGCAGAAAAACTAGAAGATATGACACCTTTTTGACGTCCATAAAGTTGAGTCATAAGTCGGGGAAGAAAGATGCCGAGACCTGTAATTACATTTTAGACGTATCTACTCTCATACGTAAGGCGCCTATAACGCAAGATAGAGTCTTCGTGAACTGGTCATCATGCCCTGTCAGAGACTTCACTCTGGTCACTCGCTGCTTTAAGTGTCAGCAGTAAGAACATGCGGCAAAATCTTGTCGTCAGGCTGATATCACGTGCGGCCATTGTAGTGATCAAGGTCACTCATTAAACGACTGCGCAAAAAAGACGCGACGCGCTCGCGCTTCAAAAAGCCAAGCAATCATGAAACAGGTGCTCCTGAGTGTCCCGCCAAACTAATGGCCGAACAAAGGTACATAAACACTATAGATTATGAGGGCGCCTGAGAGCGCCAAAAATAGTTATTAGTTTTAGAACTTTCTTTGTGTGAATGACGGATTATCTCTTTAAGGTTTTAGATAATTTATCTATATCTAAGTCAAAGTCTTGTGTTGTAGAGAACTGCATACAATATGTTTCCCCTTACGGTAACCCGCTAACCATACTAACACAAAAAATATTACTGTTAATTCTAGGTTAATTTACTATAAAATATCTTATATATTATAATTAATACCTAAATAAATATATTTTAGTTTGTGATTACATCTGTATAATTAATAATTATTCCATGTTAAATTTTCGCCTTTTGTACTTTTTGCCTTTAACTTTTCGCATGAAACACAGGGTATCCCAGTTCAGGCAACTTAGTTATTATTAATTACCTTTAAACATATTATTCTAGCCGTTAAATTTTGATGTAAATGTATCCCATAAGATTTAATGAATAAACTTTTATTTATTTTATTTATTTATTTATTAAAACACTCGTGTCAAACTATTATCATACTCGGCTACGCTATGATAAACTTACACTCATATTTTAATACCCCCCTTTATATGTCAGTTGCATAAACTATTATTACACACATATGAAATATCACCACAAAACAATAAGACTAAAATGAAACGTTAAATTTTCAAAACTTTTTCGATATTTTTCCAAGCTCACAATAAACTATTTTCTTGAAAACTAAAGTGACATAAGTTGGCACTCAAATGTCTGGCCAAATTTTAAAAACTTGTAAATACAGGTACAGACGATAAAAATTACTGGTTGTTAAATAAAATTAGCCTAGCCCAGGACATCATACTTCAGACTTTGAGATCGAGACGTAGGGACCGTAGGGTTCTAGCGCTAAAAAGCTTTTTACAGAACTAAGTTTTTTGGACACCACAGGTGACCAGAGAGCTGACTTGTTTTTCCGACAGAGAACCAGTACTTATATCCAACGGCACAATTCCGGGGCGCTTTTTTAATTATTAATATTTATGTAAAACGTCTTTTTAATTTCTTTCTTCTTCTTTTATGATAAAAAAAGAAGTTTAAATAAAAATAATAATTATCGTGGCGTTAATGTCCCGGTTGTGCTCTCAAGAATGAGGGCCCGGGGACCGCCTTGACCATGATCCAGGATTTGGCAGGCCAGGTAATTAATGAAATTTGTGCCGTGTATCTGAGTGTAATAAATGTGTTTTTCTTTCTTTCGTTCTTCCTTTCTAATAATCAATGATAATGAAAAGAATACGATCGAAAAAATTTACAATGTCTTTGCTAGTTGGCAGTATCTTTACACAGTCGCGTTGTATAACTTGAGGCTTTCCTATTAATATTCAATACACAGAACCGTAGTATTAACATCAAAGGCGCAAGTTAAGTGATTAGATTGCGATATTACATCCACCTGGGTTGATGTAGTGAATTTTAGAGTGGATACGTAATCTCTTATCCATTATCCACGGCGTAACAGTACTTTATGAATGCAAGAATGTAGTCTGTAGTAGGTACTAGTTTGTGGCAGCGGTTGCTTGTATGTTCCTTATTTATAATATGTAAAGTTTGTACCTAAACTATCGCTATAATGATAATCAAATTACAAAAAGAAATTTGATCCGATTTGTTTGTTTCTAAAGCGTACCCTGTAATTAAGGAGCTCCGTGACCTGGACAGGAGGATTTTTTTTTTCATTACACAGTTTTTAGCGAGTGTTTCCCGCACAATTTGTATGGAAATCTTAAATCCCGTGTAACTTTGTAACGATGTGTTTTAACGAAAATCTGACAAATTACAAACATAGATATACCACTATAGCATTGGAACGAAATACCAACAGTTAACGAGAAACGGCAATTGTCCATATCATAATACCGGTCCATATTAAAATCCCCAATATGTTAGGGAACTTCCTCAACATTCAAATATTTTGAAAGTACCAAATGCGTATTAGTCCAGGCCCCTCCAGGTCTGGACTGGGATTCGAACCCGCATTATCTGCACAGAAGCCGAACCCACAATCCACAGACACAACGGCAAAACTATAGACCGCCGAATCCACATTCCTATCGAAACCTCCAGGCGTTGTCATTCTCAACAAAAGGTTTACCACCCCTGCTTTTGTTCCGCTCGCTATATGGAAGCCAGGCGTCACCAACATCGTAACACAATGTTTGAGCCTTTGTTTAGTTTCGTGAGTTGGTTACCCCTGTTTTATTACATGAGTGAGTTTGATCACGATTTTGATGTTTGTGTTTTAGAAGACTGAGTAAAGTTTACCGCTTGAAACACAATTAAACTATAATGACAAGTAGTTAACATGATTACCTCTAATCATCGACTTCGTTCGTGCTGATAAAATACCAAGCAGTACTTTTTCCACTGTGTTCCTTACTATTTATTTGTTTAGTGAAGCCTCGAATTTTTGTTTAATCTGCAACAACATTTTAACAATTCCTAATGTAGTAATGGACTTATGAACTCTGACACTATGCTGTAAATTAAACTGGAACTTATTAAAACACATAGCCAGGCCTGGTTTAAAAAGGTCCGAAGTTGGACCTATTGATCTCCTCTGACAATCCGCCACATATCACTGTTAGCAAATCCTTCCCACAGAATCGTCAAAAACCATTATTTTAAAGTATAAAAAAATCATTCTGGCGTTAATGTCCCGGTTGTGCTCTCGAGAACGAGGGCCCGGGGTCCGCCTTGACCATGATCCAGGATTGGCAGATAAGGTAATTACAGTGGAGCGACTGCCATCTGACCTCCATGGCCCTGCTACCAGGGGAACCTGACCAGATTGGATCATGGTTACACATCCAGTCGCCTGAATGTGCAGGTTTCATCACGATGTTTTCCCTCACCGTAAGAGCATCGATTAGTATTCAACTAATGTACATAACTCAGAAAACCATTATTTTAAAATAAAACGGCGTAACAGCCACATAACTCATTTCAATTCCGAACGTGTCCAGATTATGTCGGATATATCCCACTGATGGTTTGACGTTGCAGTACCTTCTTTTTGACACTTTGTAGGGTTGTCACAGGCAAGTCACGTAGCTACGAGTATTTTAGGAAATATATTTAATAGGGGTTTTCTGGCCTAGTGGTTAGGGTATTTGGCCTGTAATTGACAGGTACCGGGTTCGAATCCCACTGCCACTATGTACCAATGACTTTTTTCTGAATTATGCACATTAGTTGAATACTAACCAATGCTCTTACGGTGAGGGACAACATCGTAATGAAACTGCACATGCAGGCGACTGATTGTGTAATCATGATCCAATCTGGTCAGGTACCCCTGCTCGCAGAGTCACGGAGGTCAGATGGTAGTCGCTCTACTGTAATAATAACCTGATGACCAAATCCTGGATCATGGTCAAGGCGGACCCCGGGCCCTCGTCCGCGAGTACACAACCGAGTTATTGACGCCAAGATAATTATATAGGGTTATATATTTTTATAGGGTTTATTATCGACTGAGGTTAAGTAAGTGTACTTTGACTAGTGGAGTTACTAGAGGACGCTGCGACATAGTTCGCGTACACCTAATTTACCGCTACCTACCCAATTTTTTCTTGCTTATGCTACCTTCCTCTTGAATCACTCAATAGTTGAAAAGCGCACTAAAATCCGTTGCGTAGCTTACAATATTTAAGCGTACATAGGGACAGATGGCGGGAAGCGACTGTTTTATACTATGTACCTATATATACTCAACTTCCACTATAAATATAAGGCCAGAAACGGCTGTACAAGCACAGCCGTTTCTAGACTTATATATATTTTTTTTCTACCTACAAATAGGTACCGGATTTTCCAACAGTTCCAATACGTTGGTCGATCTGTAACTTGTCTGTGAATTCACATTTGTCACCACCGTCGCATTCGGACGTAGAAAGACACCATATATACTGACAATCGAATGACATAGACATCGACAGTACTTTATTCAGGACTTTAATGACAGATCAACCTGGCGGTCACAGTTCTAAATTTTGCCATTTCACATTTGAGTTACCCTCTTTTATTATCCACGCGAAGAAAGATCGAGGGTTAACGACAATGCAGCCGAAAATGTCGTAACTAACAAAAGAAAAGACGGCATGCGACGGCAGTAGAGAAAGAGACGGCTTGTGAGTTTTGTCTACGATTACGGTTACGTTTAAGCTGAAAATTTTAATAAAATAAGGCCCCTGGGTATCTACTTGTTTAGGTACGTACGTATCAAATACATATATGCTTGGTGAGTACTACTTTAAATCTGATTGTATAACGACATAGTTATATTTACTATAACTAGACAGAGCGTCGGTGGCCGAGCGGTTACAGAATCCGACTCATAAGCAAGAGGTCCCGGGCTCGAATCCCGCTCCGGCCATGTACCAATGAATGTTTTCTGAGTTATGTACATCAGTTTAATTACTAACCGATGCTCTTACGGTGAGAGAAAACATCGTGATGAAACCTGCACATTCAGGCGACTGGATGTGTAACCATGATCCAATCTGGTCGGGCTCCCCTGTTAGCAGGGTCATGGAGGTCAGATAGCAGTCGCGCTCCACTGTAATTACATGACCTGCCAAATCCTGGATCATGGTCAAGGCGGACCCCGGGCCCTCGTTCTGGAGAGCACAACCGGACCATTAACGCCAAGATGATGACTATACGAGTAACTAGTGGAGTAAATATAGCTTGAGGATAATGACTGAAGCCTTTCTTACAAGTACAGAAAGAAATTTAAGAGATAAAAGCTTCAGACAGAATCAGAGGAAGTCAAATAAAATCTGTTCTTGTAAGGCCAAAAGCTTTACAAATTAGATATTTATATAATGAAATGGACACCCCTAGGGTGAAACAGAAATGACCGTTTTTTATTGCCAGTCTGTGTACACTGTAGTACATAGTGGTATAGCTATTGACAGGGCCGGCGTTAGGTTTACAATAATTATATAAAAATTCCGTGCAGTAGTTTACTTTTTATTTCTAGTTCAAATTTTAATTTTGTTTTATTCAGTATAGGTAGTTAGTGGGCCCCCGCGTTTTCACCTGCGTTCAGTCGGAAGCTCGTCTAACATCCCATTATACCGCGGAGTAATGAAACTTGACTACGACGTTAAGTAAGACGTATAACACTAGGGAAAAAAAACTTTATATTGGTGAAAGAATTTTAGAAATCCGTCAACCAAAATCAAACTTTAACTTTATACTATTAGTATAGGGTTAGATAAATTATTGGTAAAAACAGTGTAGTTAAGTATACTATCTAAATGAGTTAAAACACTGTACCACGATAGTTAAAACTTTGCAAGTATTGTACCCTCACTACTCTCATGTATTTTGTAATACTTTTTCTTTGCCTCCATCGTAATTTATCACCTAAGAATTATTGTAATAATGTAATATTTTTTGTAAATGTTAATACATTTTGAAATAGCATAAATGGAACTGCTATAATATCTGGTCTAAATATGCCAAAAACCGAAGTCGGAACGCTTTGATGCCGCCATGCCGTTTGCGAATGAAACACGTTGCCTGCGGGTGTGTTTCCTGATAATTATAATCTGGACGCCTTTAAGGCCTTTATACTCTAGGTATATAGAGAATAGCCTGTTCCTAGACAGGCATGGAGCATGGAGGTTATCTTTGGCCGCATCGTCACTTACCACTAAGTGAGATGGCGGTCAATTACCTGGCTAGTCAAAGTCAAAGGCATTTATTTGTGACACAGAAAGGCATGCAGATTCATAAAGAACGTTTCAAGAAGAAGTGTTTATTTAACTCCATACCTCATAACATCCGTGCTTGTCCTTCTCTGACTACATTTAAAAAGAATTTAAAAGAGCATTATCTCTCTCTCTCTCTAATATACAGTTATAGTACGTATATATTTATTGTATTCATTATTAATTATAGTATTTGTTTATAGTATTTATTTAGTTTACTTGTGTGCACTTCCTATGCCTAAATGCTGACTTACTGTTTTTTTGACTCCAAGGTTTGCTAGTAGAAAACTTAACTGTTGAGTTAAGCTCGCCTTTGTACTTAAGATACCTTCTGTTAATTTGTATTTACTATTCTGTGTACAATAAAGAATAAAGAAAGAAGATATTAAAATGTTTGTGAGTATCTCTGTGTTAACCCCAATTGTGGGCATATTATAATTATACAAATAAAATCATAATCATTATAAATAAATAAATAAATAATAAATTCTTTATTTACCAAATAAGTACATTTTATCTTATATCTATACATGTATGATTATCAGTATTACAATGAGGAGTGGGGTTGACATAAGATTTTTAATATTCTGATTTCTAAACTAGGAAAATCCTGTATTTTAGAAATCAGTGATTGCTCGTGTGTCGTTTACAAATTTGGTAATTTACCTATACCCTTTACTAAAAAAACAAGGAAATTTTTTTTTTTTTTTTTTTTTTTTCTTAATCTACAAGTAAAAAATTGATTTAGCCATGGATTACATGAAATCATAATGTTAGTGTATATGTGTGGATGTGGGTGTGTGTGTACGTGTGTGTGAGTGTGTGTTTGTGCGTGTGTGTGTGTGTGTGTTAGTGTACATGTGTGTTTGCGTTATAGTGTGTATGAATCAGAGTGAATTGAATGTTCAATGATCAACTGGTTATGAGCTGTTCAGTTTCCGTGTAAGTTAACGCTTGCAGCCAGTGCTGGATCTTATTTTTAGTTTCATATTTGGTATGAGAATTTATATTAAGTATTTTGTCTATTCTATTGTAAAGAATCGAATTAATTATGTAATATTGACGCGAAGCAAATGCAGTTCTATGCGAATCCACTAAACATATATCTCTGGTTTTTCTCTTACTGTTATCGATTGTGGGGCCATTATGTGTATGTCGACGAAGGACAGTGCGAAGGATAAAAAGTTGTCTCACGGTTAACACTTTAGACACAGAATACAGCTTAATGGTCGGAAATCTAAAAGGTTTCATATACATGACTTTTAGAATCGCTCTTTGAGCCCTCTCAAGCTGTAACATGTAACACTTTGCTGATCCACCCCAGGCTGGAATGCAGTACAAAAGCAGTGACTGACAAAGGGCGGTATACACTAATTTTAGCGTTTCTAAGTCAGCTGCCTTCCTAAGAGACTTAAAGATAAAAATAAGACGACGGACTCGAGATGATAGAGACCCCAATTGCACACTCCAGGTCAGTCGGGCATCTAAATGGACACCCAAATATTTTATTTCAGAAGCGCGTGATAAGGTAAGGCAGCGACAGTCAGCGGTAGAGATAGGGCAAGAGTGGACTCTAATATTTTTCGTAATGGGAGGCTGGTCATTTGCTCTGATGGAGAAAGCAATATATTTAGATTTCTCAATGTTTAGTGTGAGAAGGTTGGCTGTTAACCAACTGCCAACCACTCGCACCGCGTGCTCTGCACTACCAACAACATCACACCAGTTCGTCCCCCGCACAATCAAAGCTGTATCATCAGCGTATGTAAAAATATCACATCCCGGAATAGACAGGTTACAAAGATGGTTTATGTAGATGTTAAACAATGTTGAGCCCAAAATTGAGCCTTGTGGCACACCGTACTTGATCGGTACCTCTGTGCTTATATAATTACCTATTTTGACTCGTTGAGTTCGGTTAGATAAATAATTTCGAAATAAATCCAATGCGACACCACGAACACCGATATTTTCTAACTTAGAACACAGGGTAGGGATATGGACTGTGTCGAACGCTTTGGACAGGTCCAGGAATATTCCAATACATTTGTTGTTGCTGTCCAAGGTCCTGACTACTTTTTCCACCAAATCAACAACTGCATCTTCTGTTGACACACCCGCGCGAAAACCATATTGGTGTTTAGAGAGGATGTTATTTGTTTGAAGGAAATTTATTAAACGAGAATTTAATGCCTTCTCAAGTATTTTTGATAGTGTTGTCAAAACCGAGATTGGTCTGTAGTTATTCACACAATTCCTATCCCCACCCTTGTGTATAGGGTGTACGATGGCCTTTTTAAACACGTCGGGGAAAATTCCAGTTTTAATGCACATATTACCGATGTGCGTAATTATAGGGACGAGAACATGACTGGAAGTCTTCACAATTTTGGCTGAAATGCTATCCCACCCAACAGCGGAACTCTCCCTCAGCGACTTCACAATACATTCAACCTCTGCTTCATCCATCTCAAGTAGAGCCATTGAGTTTGAAGGTGCATATGGCGAGAGATAGCTTGAATACAAATGATCACGAGAGAGGGGTAGAGCAGAGGCTAGTTTAGAGCCCATTTCGACAAAGTGATTATTAATTTGCTCGAGTGAGGTATCAATATTTCTAGATAACTTAAGTAATTCCAGAGGGGGTGCACTATTTTTGTTGATATTAGCAACATTTTTTATCACTTTCCACGTTTCTTTCGCATTATTTTTGGCTTTTAATAGCTCTTCTTTTTCATACGCGGCTTTCAGTTTCCGTAGCAAATTATTACAGTAATTCCTGTAGCGTTTATAAGTGATCTTCATAATGGGATTATCAGGAGATCTTCTTAGTTTATTATGCATATTATCTCTGTTCCGGATGCATCGGAGCAGACCTGGAGTTATCCATGGTTTCAGGTTTCTGTTCATCCTAGAAACTTTAGCCTCCCATGAGTGTTTGGAGATTATGTTTATAAGGGAAGAGACAAGCTGACTTGATGCGGCATTAGCATCCAAAGAATTTACAATAGGCGTGTAATCATGACATTCAATCTCATGCTGTATGGCTGCATAGTTGTACTTTTTAATATATTTATATGGTTTAGAGGTCGCAGAGTTAATACTTATATTCAATAAGACTGGCAGGTGGTCCGTAATAAGAGTATTTAGAATCAGAACAGTAGACTTTAATTTAGTTTTTAATAGTACGTGATCAAGGCAATTATCAACTCTGGTGGGATGGACATGGGCAGGAAGCAAACCATGCGAAGCATTTAACGTTAAGTACTCTTCCGATTTGGGATCAACACTATTTGGCTTTATATCTATATTTAAATCACCGACTAATATAATATTTTGAAATTTGGAAAGAGACAAATATGTTTTGTTCAAACTATCTATAAATTGAGCGTACCTCCCAGCATGTGTGTGAGAAGGTGATCGGTAAATGGCGACGAGTGCGAATTTACTATCAATTACGCACGTCAGACAATTAGCGTAGTGAAATTGTGGTTCTTTGACGATACAATCTATATTTGATTTTACGTATAAAATCACTCCTTCGTTTTGATTAGTGTTGTTTTGTGTATGATATACAACATAGCCCGAAATAGAGGGAATATTTGAAGTATTTAGGAGCCAGCACTCAGATAATACTATAATATCGCACTCAAGCTGTATTTGAGTAAGAAGAACACACAATTCATTGAAATTTTTGTTAACACTACGTATATTCAAGTGGATTACATTTAGTGACTTCGAGCCACTATTTAAAATTTGTGTCGTGTATTGCGGTGGACAGACGTACGAATCAGCAACCTGAAAAGAGTCCAGTTCAAGTAGTGCTACATCCGAATTAGCCATTTTTGTGGGATATAATAACGAAAGCCGGACACAAACCTGCGGGCATTGCTAGATAACAAGAGAATGATTCGCACATAACACACATTTCTTGTTATATAAATAAGTAAAAGTGTAAAATATAGATAATTTGTTTTATTGTGTTGAGTGTAATTGTGTTGTTGTACGTGTTGATTAAATGTAAAGATAATTCGGGCCAAAACAATGACTAGCTTTAACAACTTTAGCGTATTTAATTCGTTCGAAATAAACAAACAAAAAAGATACCATCTAAATACTTATTAAATTATAACATAGTCACTTTTAACATAACTAAGGGTCAGAAAGAAAGAAGGAAACACATTACACGGTACTATATCTCTAAAATTTATGTAAACATTCATATCATAAAAACAATATTTCAAAAGCGATTCTGTTAATTTATTACGAAACTCTGTTTCCGGTAAATTAAAAAAAAAACTAATATATTTAAAAAAATCAAATGGTGTATTGATGTAATGGTGCCCCTCCCTGAGTACAGCCCTGGTCGTTTTAAAACGATGAAATGAACGCTCTCCTAATGGGCCTTCACTGGGCTCAATTTGTTGTTTCTCCTCTCTCTTTTTGGAATCTAAAACGAAACTGTAGTCGGTCGATACGAATGATTGGGTAACGATGCATTTAGACTAATAGAGGAAGAGCGTTCTTTCTATTCGTTGTTTATTATTATATTATAGACAACCAGTTGGTTTTGTTAGTTACCCCATTATCAGCCGCATTGTCTTTTGTGTTAAATGTAATTGTATTGCAAATTATCATGTTATGGCGTCCTTTGTAATAATTGTTTTCTTTCTTTCTTTCTTTTCATTTACCATCGTTCTTTCATCGCGTGGACAGCCAATGAGGGTAACTCATGTGTGAAATGGCTAAATTAGCACCTACGACCATCAGGTTGATATGTTTTTAAAGTGCCGAATAAAGTACTGTCGATGTCTATGTCATTCGATTGTCAGTATATAGGGTGTCTTTCTACGTCCGAATGCGACGGTGGTGACAAATGTGAATTCACAGACAAGTTACAGATCGACCAACGTATTGGAACTGTTGGAAAACCGGTATTTGGAGGTAGAAATGAAAAAAATATAAGGCTAGAAACGGCATGCTTAAGTACAATATTTTGTCAAAATTTATATGGGACGGGAGCGAAGAGTCATATAATGTTGTACAAAACGTCGCGGACTACCTTTATAACCATAAAAAAAAGCTTACTTGGCTAATGGTGAAATAGCATTTCACCATGTATTTGCCAAATCATCATCATCATCCGCCTGCCTCCAGTAGGGTTGGGTGGCTATTCATGTTTGTCCTTGAGCGATATTATCCAGAAAACTGCATCTCCACCTACTCTCTCTCACCTAGAAGCAGTTAGACAGACGTCTTTTTCAATAAAACCCCTACAAAGGTCGTACCGTTCATCGTTATCCTAACAATTTCGACAAAACACACATTATTTCGCTCTAACGAACTAACAACTCCAGTTGGGAACGACTAAATAGAGACATTTTCTTACATTGAAGACCTTGAATTAGCCGCTTTGATCGAGCGAAGCAAATACGGGAAACTCTCTAGCGGGAACTAATGAGTGCTTACGTACTGAATTACGGTCAAAGACTAAGCCCGGGCTGTGAGCTGGATTTTTGCAGACTATTGTGTTTTTGGCGAGTCAACTTTATCCAGTAACTAACTAGGTTTAAAATATATTAAAATACAACGATTATTTAAGATTTAAAAATTAAGTGAACTAACTGAGCCAACGTTCATCCGTCTCTACGTCATCAGTCAACCGTCAAAATTGATGATTTTCATAACATCTGAAAATTATCTCCCGCACTTCCTTTTTATTGTTTTTCTCATTATTTCATAATATTTTTCATAACTCACGAAAATCAACAATCATACAGAAATCAATTTGTTTCATGACTTTTATGAATGACGTTTAAAATACTTGTACACAGTCAGATCATGGATCACGCCGGGGCAACGACTTCTCCTATAAAAGGCCCAAGTCACACCCCATTTGGAGTACTGCTCCCTTCTATGGGCGGGAGTAGCGGCATATCAGTGTGGTTCTTGTGACTCGATCCAAAAGAGCGCTGGGAGAATAGTCGATGATACCATGCTCACAAGTGGTATTGAGCCGCTGAGTCAACGGAGGAATTTCCCCTCCCTTTGTATGTTCTAACGCTTGAATAACGGTATTTGTTCTCAATAACTATTTGGCATGATGCCTACAGCTACATTCTATCATCGCACCGCTCGCAACTGACAGGGAGTTCATCCTAACACATTGGAGCCAAATTGGTCGCGAACTGTGCGGTTCCAAACTAACTTTCTCCCACGCACACTAAGGTTGTGGAATTAACTACCTGGAGAGGTTTTCCTGGATAGTACAACATGGAGAGTTCCCGTAAAAACGGGGTCGGCAACGCGTGGGTGATGCCCCTGGTATTGCAAACACCCATAGGCTGCAGTAACTACTTACCATCAGGCAGGCCGTAGTGGTAGAAAAACCAAAGAAAATGGACCCAAAGCACTACCCTGGGTGACTCCGATGATATCAGAGCTTTACAATGAAACATGATACGAGATAATATTCAATACAGCACACGCCACCCTTAAAATGAGGATTTATTCATGATTACATGGAACAGATCTCCGCTTACAATAAGCCGATAAACATTTACGAGAAATTCCTCGTAATTAGCTGTTAATATTAAATAGCTAAGTATCTGAAGTTCTGGCAGTAACAGGTAGGTTATTTATTATTAAACCAATCTTAGTGGATTACATCGAAGGGAATGATCTGACTGTAAGGTATACAACCAATTACTAAAAGTTAGGTAATATCATAGAGTATCTTGTGTCTTGCTGTTTCAGAGTATTAGGTAACCGTTAGAGAAGGGATCACCAATAAGTTTCATTTGGGGTTCGCTTTTTTAAATAGTATGAACAAAGCGGTCCATTTCACATAATTACGTCAGAATTAATATAACATATATGAGTTGGAGCATAAGAAGAACGATGACTATCACATGAAAGGTATTCAGTCCATGCAACAACTTCATAAAAGTCGTTGTCTGTTATGCTTATTGATATAAAAGATAAGGGTTGAAAGCTTTTTCTCGATCACTTTTTACCAAAATTTGCGTATAAGAAGTTACGACTACGGCAACACAGAGCAATACAAAACAATACCGTCATAAGTCTTCCATAAAACATTTATAAGTACTATTGGAAGGGAAAAAGAACTTAACCACAGAAGGGCGCATAGCTCAAAGAACAGATGGCAGATGGGGCAGGAAAGTTCTCGAGTGGCGACTACGTACCGAAAGACGCAACGTGGGTAGGCCTCCCACAAGATGGACCGACAACCTAATAAAAATCGCATTTACCAGCTGGATGCGGAAGGCACAGGACCGGCCCTTGTGGAGATCTCTGGGGGAGGCCTATGCCTAGCAGTAGGCGTCTTTCGGCTGATATAATGATGATGATAATGATGAAGAGCTTAACCAACATCAAGAGCGTATTTATGGATTTTATGCATATTTTAAAAGACATAGAAATGAAAACTTATTCTCACAGGGTACGAAGGGCGTACTATTCGAACCTCCTTCGTCCCATGGCTTGGTTCTTAATTTTGATAGAGTATCATAAATTCTAAAATAATTTATCTGTCTTTTATCATTGGTACAAGTTATTTTTAAACCACCACGTTCAACATCAGATGTTAATATTGTTTGCGATTTCCCGAGAACATAGAGGAAGCCAAAGACCCATTTAATATGCGCGACGAGAAAAAAGTACGTTCATTGATTATGAAAATCTCAGTCTTGTTCTGAACGTCGTCTGACGCAAGAAGTAACAATATTTTGACTGAATTATTAAAATCTCTGAGAAGCATAACAATTGGGTGTCCGACATTGATGGTAGAATATTAAAGATGCAGTTAACCTCTCATAAATTATGATTTAGTCGGCTATAACGTCATAAAAGTTATAGTACGTACTAAACTTGATGATTTAAAGGAGATGTAAATAATGTATGAGTATGTATATGGTATACGAGAGATTATACTAAAGAGAGACTATTGATAGACACTATGATACTATTTTTTATGCTACTTGGTGTCAACCTGATGGTAAGTGTCGATGATGATATAAGACGATAACTATCGCCCATAACATGTACAGTACATTTAGGTTGCAGGTAACAAAAATGCAGAACAGTTGACACGCTGTTGGAGAATTTAAAATGTTTGTGTTTGTAATGTCCACAAAAGAGGAAGCTACGAAGTTATTACAATTGAGGATAAAGTCAAACGGTCCTGTTCATAAAAATACCATAGGTATAGTAGGTTTAAAACGTTTATTAGTTAAAACACTCATTAGGCCTTTAAAATGTATTTCAAAATTCCTTATTCATAAACGTTCTATTAACCTCTCATAATTTAAGGTCTGATCAAATTCAGATTGGCATCATCATGTTACCGCTCTGATCAATATATAGCCAAAAACATAAAATCGCTTGAAGCCAAGTTTAAAAAACATTTAACGTGCCGAAATTAAAGAAGCAGTATATACAAAATAAAGGTATATAAGTAGTTTATCATTTATCTCACGCCCATAACACAAGCTTTACTCACTCTGGAGTTAGATGGCGCTGTAGAATTTGTCCAAGCATATTTATTTATTTATAGTTTCAAGCGAAATTATAGAAGTCATGGCTGCATGGATGCATTCTCTTTGCCTATCCTCTTCAAGATAAAAGTCAAGAGTGGAGTCAGGAGCCAATCACAATCAATCATAAAGTGCTCAGCTGTTCTTGTGACGGCGGCCATGTTTATCACGAATATACGTTTATCCGAGGTTTATAGATGGGATCAGCCTTCTATAAGTTATGAAGCCGTTATGGAGCGTTTTGGCGCTAATATGCATTTATGAATAATGTTTTTCAAGAACCATATTTTAACAAGCCTAAAACCTTCTATAAACCTCCCATCACTTTTTATGAATAAGACCAAAAGTGTATGAAAATGGGCTCCCTAAACGTACTACGCCTACCATTCATTCCAGACTAGCCAGATCATAAAGCTCCGGCACAGATAAATACTGTAGCAGACAGCCCAAGTATAAGCTGATACAAAAGCCGCTTCGAAGGACGGATGTACCTATGTATGTGTGTAAATTATTTATTGCATAACAAAGGAATACAGGAATACAAGAATGACAAAAGCATAATTTTACAAAGCAAAGGCGGGCTGCTGGTCTCACAATGGAATGTCATGTAAACAGTGATAATAATATTATCTTGTAAACGATGAACCAGGGGAGCTTGCAGCAGGGGAATTAGGACACTGCAATTTTTCCCGACAATAACGAGAAAGTATCTTGATACCCCACCAACGCTGCAAATAAGACAAATGTGGGAGTAGTTAGTACATAGGAGCCACAAGTACCGTTCAAGGACAGGACACGACTTTCAGAAATAAGGAAGGTCAACTAAGAAGGGAAGCATCTGAAGGTTTGTCATATAAGTAACCATCATAATAGGGTATCTCCCAAATTTGGCGAGCGCATTCGTTATCGACAAAACCGGACAGAGCTCTCAGTCTGGGTGTAATCCCGGATAATGGAATGGTGATCCTTTGTTTATAGACCCGTTTGGCCCGGGTCGCCTTGTGGCGTGTAGCCTGGTGTCCGGGCAAGACCGGAAAATTCGACTGGTACCGCATTAAGCTGTTTCACGATTTACGCTCGCTTGCCTAAAATGATCGATAAATTCTTCTTTCGTCGCTAAATTCAAATATTTGCAGTGTTTATTAATCATTTAAATGTACCCCACATACATACATACATAAAGCTCACGCCTGTGTCCCACAGATGGAGTAGGGAGAGACTATGGACCGCCAGTTTGCTTTGTCCTGACACAACTCCCTAGCTCCATAGCTCCCACAACTATTTTCATACATCTCTTTTTATTCTTGCCACTTCACCCCAGCTTTTTTAAGAACATTAGTGATCTGATCAGTGAATGTGCCCCAGAATATAAAAATATCTGTTATTGCACGTGTCATCCATGACACGTACAATTCTATTGCGGTGCGACATTTTATTTTATTTCACGCCATACGAGGAATATGCCGTTTTTATTCTACGATGTTTTTTTGTTAATTGAAATCCAGTTAAAATCCTTTCACAGTAATCTCAAAGCAAAAAGGTCACCCTCCAATCAGAGCTCTATTCACCGATCTACCAAATCGGACCAAAATAAATTCGTTTAGCGTAGCAGTTGGAGCTCGAAATTGAAATAATTAAACGTGACGGAACTGAAATAATTAAACAATTTTCGGGTAGAAATAATTTAACAAAAGTACTAATTAATTATATTTTTGGACAAAATCATACAGCGTAATGTATGGCTCGTAAATGTTTAAAATGGCCACGTGCCACTTAAATCGAGACAAGGGTGGTACGACCTTGCTCCCCTTCACGGGGGCACTGTCGTACCCCCAAATTCGACAAATGATAAAACCTCGTACTGAACTTTAAAACTAGGAGTAGTGAGAAAGCGGTTATAAATAGTACTGTGGCTACCTCAGATAGCTTTTTTCTATAATGGATATTATAAAATTATTACGTAGAAACAGTAATTGGTAAAAGGCAGCACTGAGGATCAAACTCTTCTGAATAGGTAATTAATATTACCTACGGTGTTAAAATAGCAGACCCTGAAAGAAGCAATTTACAGCTTAGACGCGGCAGTCAAATTTAAAAAAAAAAAAAATTTTATGATGGCTACTTGGGTATTTGGTTGCCATTGCAACCGATGTTGAGTGTTTTTTTTTATACCTCTTAAGTGGCAAACAAGCTTAAACGGACTGCCTAACAGTCACCGCAGCCTATGGACGTTTGGTTAAGAAGTTTTATAGTTAATCGATAACTAAACAAAATCCCTTTATAGTTGTGTTCTCTTTTTACCCAACTTCGACAGAAGAAGGGTTATATTTTCCGAGCGTATGGGTTAATGTATGTTTATTTCTTTGACACGGGCTACAGCCCTAACGGCTCAATGGATTTTAACGTATGATGTGTTTATAGATTCAATTTAAAAAATTCAAAATGGCGGATTTAAGGTGCCACACTGTAAATTTCGAAAATCTTTTGTAAATTTCAAATTCAAATCGAGTGGGGTATTATAATAAAGGTCTTCAAAACACGATTCCGAAAATATATACAACAGACAAGAATCAACAAATAGCCGTCCGGGTTTATAGTTTCTGTATTACTTACTTACTACTTGTTTCCTCCCCTAAGTATAATACATTTATATTATCATTAATTTTATAATTATTTTTATTTTTTTAATCATTATCATCTTATAATTATATTTTATATAAAAATTACCCTGGGGCTACATGACGAGTGCTTTAGGCATAAAGAGCAGCTAATTTCTCCTTCTTTTAGCAAACTGATTTTGGCTAAAGACGAACCAAATGCCGTGAATGTGGCTGTAGCGACAAAGGAACATTTTCTAACAGTGGTAAAATACACTTATGATTTAACAATGAAACATGTTCGTAATCTAATTAATTTTTCTCCTGATTTCGTTTCAGCACTGTGGTCCTTTGATCAGAAACACATTATGTTATGTACTGTGTACTGAGGACAGAAAACAGCATCGCTTCAGGCGAAATTTCCCAAAAACCGCAGACTCGGCCGTTTGGGTTCCCGTCACGATCCCGGGGCTAATGTAAATTCTGCCTTATTGGACTCGGCTGGGATTGGAAGCCTTATTTTTGTTAGATATGTGGCGATAAATTCGGATATCCTAAGGAAATTAGTCCCATAAATATCAAGTAAGTATAGAAAAATAGCTTCAGTTTCAATTACGGTTGAGAATTGGGAAAATAGAGCGTAGATTAAGTTGTAAATTTTATAACAATATACATTTAATATAAGTTTGGTTATTGCATTTTTTGTTTACGCGCTCCAAAGATAGTTTAAGTGCGCAAACGCACTGTATCTGGCCCGAATCACAGAAAATGGTATCCGAAGTAGGAACTGTCGAAAACTATATAACAGAGAAATACAGCTCTCCATAGTATAATGGCCTCTGTGTGGGTGCCGTAGGTTATCCCACGTGATCGATTCAAGAAAAATTCCACTTAGTAGCGATAGTAGAGGTTTAGGAGACCTACATTTCGGTATGACCTATATATACGTTGGTAATGCAAAACCAGGCCAAAAAACATATTTTTTGTTACATTAACTTTCGAGTTTTTGTAGCGATAGTACCTACTTACATAATCCTCTGGGTGTCAGAAGTAAAAAAATCAGGGTGCCTTACATCCTCTAGGCAGGTTCGCGTGTCAGCCCCATTGCAGTCACTTCGGCCGCACCGTCATTTACCAACAGGTGAGATGGCGGTCAAATGATTGACGTCTAATATTTAAAAAAAATCTTTTCTTTTTGGTGACTCACTACGAAAAGTTGAAGTTTGGGTCACAAAAATAAATTGTGCCTGGTTGTGCACGGGCAGACCAACGTCTTGTGGGTCTCCTAAATGTCTACTATTGCTATAAATGGCTTTTTGGGTTTTTTCTTGTACTGGATCATCATCATCACAGCCAGTAACAGTCCACTGCAGGACTTTGGGCCTTTCCCACGAAAGGGGAGGTTATTGCCATAATCTCCACGCTTGGCAGGCGGGTTGGAGATCGCAGTGTTTAAATATAACAATGGAAAATGCTGCTGCCCAATTTCCAGACTACAGAGACTCTTGATTTTTGGCCTCGAAAACATTAGTCGCCTTGTACGACACCCATGAGTGTAAAGGGTTGGTGCTATTCTACTCTGCCGGACACCACACGGCGAAACTGGATGAACTGGATTACCTGGTATAATCAACGGCGTCCTCACAATCTGTGTCTTATTGTGTCCTTGACACCTCCTTGGTTTGACAAATCCATTAATCTTTTCATACACGCTCGTCGGTTTAGGGTGCTGATCTCCACGTCCTGAATTTGATCGCACACCGTACGTCTAAATCTTCCCCTTCCAAGCTTCCATTCACTCCTTCCATATAAATCTTGTTCGCTTATCTCCTCACCCATTCTCTCTACGTGACCTAACCAACTAAGCATTCCTTTAGCTATACTAGAAGGTATTAAACGTTATTAGTAAGCGATAGGTTAGAACTGTGAGCCGAGGAATTCAGGTGCCTTAAAGCCAGCAGCACAAGAGCATAAGTGCATTACCACTTCAAGAAAAAATTCCTTTGACACTTGATTTTTTGCATCTTTAGCCAAAATCAGTTTGCTAAAAGAAGAGAGAATTAGCTGTCCCTTATGCCCAAATGACTCGTCTTTTAGCCCCAGGGTAATTTTACATAATAAATAAAAATTTAATTCATGAATGCTATAATAGTAGTTTATGCAACTGTCATATAATACCTAATTATATGCAGTTGCATACACTACTTTATCTACACTCATATTTTCATGTTAAAATTTCGTACCTAGAATTTTTTCAACTTTGCTGGAAGTAACTACGACTCAGTTCTGTTGTATCTACGCGTCGAGGATATCAAGCGAAATTTACTATACTACTTTCACATTATTCTATTTATTTGCTTCAAACAAGAAAAAACATTCACATACACAAATTACAATAATTAGAAAAAATATTCTGTTTAGCGGGAAAATAATTCCAAATGTACACAATCACAACCACAGACTATTAACTGATCACAAATATAAACAGGAATTTTGAATTTGTTGAAGACATTTAGGTATTCAGTTTACATTTAGCCGTATCCCGGCGCCCGACAAAAATTTAAAAAAGATAAGTGTTGCATAATGATTAAAAAGTTATTTTACGATACAGCTGTAATGAAAATAGTATGGGAAATGCTGTATCGAAAAGTAATTTTTTAAATTTTTATAGACTGGCGTGAAAAAAGTGTATCCTTAAACAACTGTTTTCGAATATGTAATTGGAACATTACGCTATGAGTGTAGATAAAAATATTTTAACAACTGCACAGTAGTGCAAAGAAATATATAATACTTAAGTTGACACTTATGCTCTTGCAAACTATGATTATGCTAATGATAAAGCTAAGAAATGTCAAAAAATATTCCCACTTGATAGCCGGCTACGAAATGAGAAATTTTCCTTCCAATTTCGTGGCTTCAGGAGGTTGCGAACGACCGTATGGCGAGAACCGCAACGCCCGGTCGTAACGCTGGGATTAGATGGATCCATTTGGAAATAAAGATTAGAAATAAACACCACGATGCGACTAATTAAACAAAATACAATACAATATCCGAATAAAGACTCTGCGCCGTACCTAACTAAGATTATCACTATGCAAACTTTTCTTGAAGCTATCCACGTGACGTTTGACCTTCATCCTCATGATGGATACAGTTAAAGAATACGTAAAGGTGTCGACCTTTCCTGCAAGCGTATTCCTGAAAAGTTTAGTATCTGTATATTTTTACCACATATTGGCCTCTCATCTCAACAACGACGCGTCTGTATCTTCCATTTTTTATTTAGCGCGTCTTCCATAGCTATTTTTGCTTTGTTGTGTTCAAGGCCATAGTGAATACGCTGCTTCCAGCTGCTTCTGAAGTGACCTGTCAATTAAGGGCCCTAGTTCTGTGGTATTTAGGTAGCAACACCGAATCAAATGTCATCGAATTAACACTAAGGACACCAAAGGTTGTGGAATGAACTACCTGGAGAGGTTTTCCTTGGAGAGTAGGTACAACATGGAGTTCTTCAAGAAAGGGGTGAAAAGGTTTTTACGGGGTCGGCAACACGTTGGTGACGCCCCTGGTATTGCAAACGTCCATAGGCTGCGGTGACTGCTTATTATCAGGCAGGCCGTAAGCTTGTTTGCCTCCTTAGTGGTATAAAAAAAATACTTAAAAATCGCTGCCTGTAACCCCAGCACACAGCCGCGGGCGCAAATGGCGGGAAACCCGCAAATTCGGCGATTCGAGAGCCACGTCACGCCCCTATGAACTAATAAATACGTCCCAATGCCTCGGTCGGGCAAGAGCGGCGATGATTTTAAGGTCTCCCTTGCGTTTCAGAGTAAGTTGTTGTGTAAGGCCTTTGCGTTGGGCTTTTTGAGCCTCATGAAAAGCATTTTTCTGATTTTTTCATATGTTGTGTTTGCTTTTGTCTGTGGTGTCGTGGTTTCTGAACGGAAGTGTGTGGTGCTTGCACACTAGTAAAATACACTGTGGCAGAGAACAACTTATGGCGACGATCAAGACCAACCCAAACCGCTGAGATCGGTTCGCGGGGCGTCTATTCGAAGAAGTTTAGACTAGGGCACCATAGATCTAAGAAGCTTGATTTGTACTCAAATGCTCGTAACGGGTATGATTTTAAGGTCTCCTTTCCAATACGTATTAAATTGTCATGTTCTGACGTAAACGTACGTGTGACCGTTTGTATTGGTCTTTCCAACTCTCGGCGCAAAGAGGATGCTTGTTGACTGTTGATTTAGCTTTGTGGCTGTGGTTTCTGCTGTGGTGCTGTAACTCTCGAGTGAATGGACGGATTTTGATCTCCGGAGCTCCAGTAACTTGGGTCATTTTAGAACTTGCTCACCATGGAAGCAGAGTCTCTTATGCCTGGTTTTACTGAACATAAGAATCGCCTAAGTTCTAACTAGTTTTTAGCCAATCAGCAACGTAAAATTGTAACAAGAAAGGACTTACGCGTTCCTAAGAAAACGGCAATTAGTCAAACAGTAGTTTGTTTGTCATAATTACTCGATTTTGTCAGCGTTTCTCTAAGTGTTGCTCTAAGGCAAGGGTCCTACTTTAAAAAAATCTAGGTAACTGTCGCACACTTGGAACAACATGGCGTTACTTGATTCGTAGGTGGCCTATGGTGCTCTAAGGTCGTTAAAAAGAGTTGTCTGTCAATACTTCTTTGTAATAACACGTTACTACGAAACAATTTATTTTGTTAACAAAACGTCAGGTTTCATTCCGTCATTATTTTATCACATTGCTCTAACAATTACACACAAATTAGGTAACGAGAAACGTACATATTTACAACGCAATTAAAATAGGGTTCGCTCGCGTTAAACAACACGTTGTTAGGAATTTTCATCTAAAATCATGAGACAGCTATATTCTTTGCATTTATTAGTTGTCTTGTTGATGTCACATCTCTGTTCTCATTGAGGATCAAGAACAAACATCTCGTAGAAACTTGAAATCTGAGTCTCTTAGTCACATTAACAGAAGTTTGTTTCTTATTAGTTTGTACTAATCAGGCTTTTGTCCGCCATATCATTTAGAGGTAAGTTACGATGCGGCCGAAGAGTGGAGCATGCCTGTTTAGGAACAGCCTTTTCACTCTAGCCTTGAAAACGTCCTTCCCACGGGAACTACATTGAATTTTGAGATAAATTATGACCTATGTTTTATTTTGCAAAAATGCAATATTTCATTAATATTCGTGTAGTAGTTTTTGCGTGATGGAGTAACAAATATCCATCCATCCGTAGAAGGCTTTACGGCGGGCGGGAGGTTCCCCAGCCCCAGCTCTAAGGTAGGATTCTAAATAAAAAAAATATTCAAGGAGACTGTCGCTAACTTAGAACAACATGATCCGGTGAACTTGATTCGCCGTTGGCCTATGGTGCTCTAGACGGCTCTAAATGGTCGTTAGGAAGAGCTGTCTGTCGACGACAAGGTGAACAACTTCAACTCTATCCTAACCGCAATTTTTGATCAGCACGCTCCCCTTCGGCCCATTAAGCTTAAGCATCTGCCTGCTCCCTGGCTTACCGAGGACATAAAAGCTCAAATGGCGAAACGTAATGCTGCTAAGATCAAGTACCGGGGTGACCCCTCTGATGCAAACCATAACCGTTACAAGGAGCTCCGGAACAGATGTAGCAGACTGTGTAGGGATGCTCAGCGACGCTATATCCATTCCTCTATTCAAAACAGTGACTCTGGTAGGGTGTGGTCGTTTCTCAATTCGCTGGGCATTGGTAAGATGAAAAGTTCAGCACTCCCGTCTCAACTCGACCTTGATGGTTTGAACCGTCATTTCACTCCCTCCTCTTCCATCCCCTTTTCCATTAAGTCCCAAACGCTAAATAGTTTCCCTCCGGGACCGGCTGATACTCCATCTTTCAACTTTGAACCAGTTACTGAGCGAGAGGTTGAAAAGAACATCACATCTATCAAGTCTGATGCCGAGGGTTTGGATGGTATTAACCGCAAGATGATAATCCTTTGTCTTGAAGTGGTTCTGCCAGTCTTGCATCACATTTTCAACTTCTCGCTAAGCACAGGATCTTTCCCCAGTTGCTGGCGGAGGGCGGCTATTATTCCAATTCCCAAAGTCAATAGTCCTACTGCTCCATCTCACTACCGTCCAATTTCCATTTTTCCTTTCCTGTCCAAAGTACTTGAGCGTCTTGTTCACCAGCAACTCAGTCGTTTTCTGAACGCTCATAATCTTCTTTGTCCTTTCCCGGGCGGAACAATCAGGGTTCCGCCCGGGGCACAGCACGGTCACTGCTCTGACGATATACTCCATGGTATGTCAAATCAGAAAGTGACCGTCGCCGCTCTTTTGGATTTCAGCAATGCATTTAACACTGTCGATTTCGAAATACTTATAGCTATGCTGAGATCTTTAAAAGTATCCGATCTTGCCATTAGTTGGTTTGTCAGTTACTTGTTCGAGCGGCAGCAGTGTATACGCAATGACGACAAAACTTCTCGCTTCGAATCCTTAATGGCCGGCGTGCCCCAGGGTTGTGTCCTTTCCCCTCTCCTCTTCTCCGTCTTTATTAATTTCTTAACCCCTCTCCTAAAGTTCTCTTTTCACCTATATGTAGATGACCTGCAAATCTACTGCCAGGCATCTGTGGACGAGGTTGACACTGCGGTTGCAGCTCTTAATGTGGATCTGGAAACAGTTCTACATTGGAGCCAATCCCATGGACTTTTAGTAAATCCCAGCAAGTCCCAAGCCATAATTATGGGAGGTTCTAGACGGGTGAGCCGGCTGGACTTTGATAAGCTTCCACTTGTGAATTTTAATGGCACTGGCCTACCGTACAGCAAGGTTGTTAAAAACCTTGGTGTGCAATTTGATTGCACCTTGTCCTGGGCTAGCCATGTCACGGAGGTAAGCAGAAAGATTTTCGCTGCTGCGGGCTCACTCAGGAGGTGTAAGAACCTGCTCCCCATAAAAACTAAGGCCGAGCTTGCGCAGACCCTACTACTGCCGATACTGGATTACGCAGACGTCTGTTTTCTGAGGCTCTCCTTAATAAACTCCAACGTTTGCAGAATCTCTATGTTGGGTTTGTGTTCTGTCTGCGCAAGTTCGACCATGTTTCGGAATACCGACGTAAGCTTCGCTGGCTTCCTATCCGGCTTAGACGGGATGAGCATGTCCTTTCCCTCCTGTATAACGTCCTGCACGATCCCCGATCTCCTGCTTATCTCCGAGAGCAATTTCGCTACCTAGGAGACGACCATGACCGTGCGCTGCGGTCTGCTTCGGACAACATTCTGTCGGCCCCGTTCACGCGTTCCGGGTACTACTACGACTCGTTTACGGTAAGGGCAACTCGATTGTGGAATGATCTGCCAAGGGATATCCGACAGTCTGAGTCATTGCCTAGTTTTAAGTCAAAACTTCGTAAATCCCTTTTTTTTTTTTTTTTTTTTTTTGTTTTTTATTACTACGATCTGTCTATTTTGGAAGACATTTAGTAGTAGTTTTGGCGTGTCATATAGCTTGCCAGGCATGCATCCAGTGATGCACCCACAATATATCTTTTAAGCAAAGGTTGTGAGGTCGGAAGGGATTTTCTTTTTTAATCGTCTTGTCATTTTAGCGTCTAGCAGGTCCTGAACTAATTCATTGGGGTGTGACTGCAATCTTCTGTGGTATTTATTGGCGTGCAATGAAATTTCTTGCTCGATGGTTGGCATCTTCAGGTCTTTATGGAGTCGGTCATTTGTGACATACCATGGAGCGTTAGCAATCATACGAAGAATTTTAGATTGGAATCGCTGGAGAATGCTGAGGTTTGATTTTGCAGCTGTGCCCCAAAGCTGAATCCCATAGGTCCATACAGGCTTCAGTATGGCTTTATATAATAAAAGTTTGTTTTCCAAACTTACTTTGGACTTCCTGGCAAGAAACCACATCATTTTTCTTGATTTTTCACCCAATTGCTTCCTTTTCATGAATATATGTTTTTGCCAAGTAAGCCTTCTATCTAAATGCATACCTAAGTATTTGGTATCTTCAGCCTGGGGGATAGTTTGGTTGTTTAACTTTACTGCAGGACAGGTCCCACGTCTATTTGCAAAAGTTACATGAACGGACTTCGATTCATTGACCTTTATGCGCCATGTTCGCAGCCAGATTTGGATATTGTCCAGATCTCTTTGTAATAACTCAGAAGCCAATGTGGAATCAGTGTCGGAGGTCAATATCGCCGTATCATCGGCATACGTGGCAGTGGTTGATGTGTCCGACACTGGTAGGTCTGCGGTAAATATTAGATATAACATTGGCCCAAGAACACTTCCCTGGGGCACCCCAGAGTGTATCCTGTACAATTTGGTGGTTTCTTCTCCGTGTCTAACCAGAAAGTGGCGATGGGTCAAGTACGACTTTAAGATGAAATAGAAATTCAGTGGAAGACCTTTTTTTATTTTGTACAGGAGACCTGTGTGCCACACTTTGTCAAAAGCCTGGGTGACGTCAAGGAATACAGCAGAGCAGTATCTTTTTTCTTCTAAGTCTGTGTGAACTCTCTGTACTATTCTGTGAACCTGTTCAATTGTGGAATGTTTCTCCCGAAATCCAAACTGATGTGATGGAATAACTTTTCTTTCTTCGATATGTGGAGCTAAGCGACGAAGCAGCAGTTTTTCAAACAACTTTGACGCTATTGGGAGCAAACTTATGGGTCTGTATGATTTAACATCGTGTGTTGGTTTCCCAGCCTTGTGAATCATAATAATAGAAGCTACTTTCCACTGTGCGGGGAATGAACGAAGTCTTATGATAGCGTTGAATAGGTAAGTTAGATAGCGTATACCCTTCTTCGGCAGTTCCTGAAGACACCTTCCTGTTATCAAATCGTAGCCTGGACACTTCTTTGGATTCAGTTTGGCAACTTCCTTTACAACTTCATTCAGGGTAAAAGGCTTGATACTACTGTCTGGTTCATGGTGTTCATTCAATAGATCGTAAATATATTTTTCGTCTACTTCACTTTCCCGTTCGTTCGGAGTGAAAACAGTGCTCAGATGTTCAGCGAATACTTCAGCTTTTTCTTTATCAGTGCGGCACCATTCACCTGTTAGGTTTTTAATGGGGTGTTGGACATTCTGTGGTAAATCCCTTTTAGCGAAAGATTTGTGAAACTTTATTTTAGTATACCTGCATATATACGATTATTTCATGTTTTTGGCTGTTTGTTGGTGTTTAGATAAATGCACAACGCATTCTCTTGTATCCTTTAGCTCAACACTACCTGCTGTAATATTCCTGTCTCAATTTCTGTAAAGGTTGCCTGGAAGAGTTCGCTTGTAGCGATAAGGCCGCCTTTGCTCATATGTGTTTCTGTTACTGTAAGTAATTGATACTGTTATGTTTTGTGAGCAATAAAGTGTTTATCTATCTATCTATCTATCTATCTATCTGTCAATACTTCTTTCTAATAAAAACATATGTGCCATTACTACGTGACATACTACGAAACACTTTATTTTGTTGATAAAACATCAGGTTTCATTCCACCATTATTCTATCACATTGCTCTAACAATTACCCACAAATTAGGTAACGAGAAACGTACATAGTTACGAAGCAATTAAAGTAGGGTTCGTTCCAGTTTATTTATAATTTAATTTGGAGTGAACCCAGTAATCGGATCTGGTAACTCGAAAACTGCCAACGTTGCTCTTTCGGTGAAATACTGTCGATTCGAAATAAATTATTCATCGATCCTGCATCAGACAGGCAGTGAAATTCGCAAATTGAACTAACATTTTATATAAATTTTGAAAGTTGAATGAAAATTATTATTGAATGCCTCCCATTAATTTATACGCTAGTATATAGAAGTCCTTGGTGCCTCCTCGGTGTTTAAGTCAGTCGGCACGGATCTGATAAAATATGGACTGGTACTCTCTAAAATAAAAATGGCCGCCTACTTATGTATGTACGTGCTGTAACACTGTCACTGGCGTGACAGCGTGGTACAAAATCGAACAAAATGCCGGCAGATTGTTAGACATGGTGTCTCTGTGTGAATATGGAGGTCATGTACCATAACATAAATTATCAAAAAATGGTCACCACTGCCAATGAACAAATGAGTGAATCCACCAACTCGTCTAAATCGCCTTTCCAGGACAAAAGTCGACATAAATAATACAGTTACTCGAAATGTTTTAATAGGAAAAAGTTTACATTAACATAAAGCTCAAAGGGCCATCTATCATATTAGGTCTAAATATAAACATGAAAAAGATACTGACGAAAAACATGCTAAAGTCTCATTCCCCTCGTCATCCAGATGGCCTTTCAGAATGTTCTGATATCATTCGTGCGCTTTCCTAATGTAAAAGTACAGATTTTTTGTACCTGGCTACTAAGTTATTTAATAACTAATAACTAATACTATGTAAACATTATATTTTTGACAAGCGCGTAACATAGAATCGGCATTAAAGTTTTGTCAAGCGAAAATATCCATTGAATTCTGTACAAACTGAAATCGAAATTATACGTAAGTACGCAACCCAATTAGTATATTCCCAACGCCTACGGCTTCTGCGCCCCTCAGACTGCCGGAACATTTCATTATCGATGGACAAGTGCGTTCGTAGTGAAAAATATGATCGACTATAGTGTTGGAAATCACGTTTGTCACGTTTGTGTAAGTACTCATTACCTTCCATTGATTTACTAAGTAAGCGTATGATGAAAAAAGCTGGTTTAGCGATATAATTCTTGTATTTAGTTATGTTATATCATTATTGTAGTTGTTAAGAGTTAATATCCTATTTTATTAGAAACAATTTCATTCCATTTCATTCCCCTCCGTTCGCCCCAATTTTATAACGAAAGAGAATGACTCGGAATGTAATGAAAGTTTTGGCGTAAAGAAGAAGTAGCGGTAACCTATGCCATATCGAACGTGGGCGTAGCGAGACACATTGACACAGGACACTTTTCTTAAGTTTATTTTTAATTTCAATAGCAGCATCCTTCTCAGCAGCTAAACATCTATCTACTGCGATCGTTAACCCGCCTGCCAAGTGTGGCGATTATGATAATCCCCCCAGAGAAGTTAGACAAGGTGATGGCTTATCACCGAAGTCGATATTCGTCCAAATTACCGCAGTGTTTCAAGACGAAGGTCTTTGACCAATGTATGTGATATCGCCAGTGATGACGAACGGAGTCGTGGCCGCTCACTGTAGGCCTTATAAGAAAACTCACTGTCACCCAAAGGGCAATGGAAAGGGCTATGCTCGCAGTCTCGTTGCGCGATAGAAGCAAGGTCACCGATATAGCCCTAAGGATTGCCAGGCTAAAGTGACAGGGGGCAGGGTACATAGCTCGAAGAACGGATGGCCGATGGGGCAGTAAAGTTCTCGAGTGGCGACCACGTACCGGAAAACCCAGCGTGAGCTAATAAGTGGCATGTTGTTACATTTTTTTGTTTTTGATTAGCTACTAAACTAATAAAAGCATTTACATAAACGCCTTTACATAAATCTATAATTAGAAGGTGTAGGAATAGTTTAAGACAAAAATTAGGCGAAACCGATAACTTATAAAAAATTCCACTAAATTCCTCCGATTTGGACGAGTCGGAGGAATCACTCAAATATCAAATGTCAGTATCGATTTAGTATTCACAGGCAATGAAACAGAGCTGTCTTTTTACTATACTAAATTCAGATCAGGTTTTTTATTCGTAACCTGTAGTATTAGTCAGTATTTCAGTGATGTTAAGTTTTTCAGCCAGTGTTGCTGTCTGTTCGTCTGCCACTTTACCTAAACAACATGTTCTAAGGAATTTTTACCTGAATTCGTGCGACGGCTATATCATTTGCATTTATAACTTCTCTTGTTGATGTCATAATTCTGTTCTTATAGAAGCTTAACTTGCAATTCTGAGTTTGTTTCACTTATTCTGAGATACTGTCAAAACTGGGGACTTTTGAGTTAGCATTCTCCACCGAGGCCAAAAATGCTTGGCAGTTGGCTTGCCCGGAGTCGGAGCCCCCGGCTAATCCTTGCTCGCAGAGGCTTTGGGACGAGCCGCTCTGCAGATTGGTGCGAAACAACCTTTTAAGCGCATCAACCACTTCTGCAGAGCGTGCTCGCCTCATGGCTGCTGGCGAGTGAGAGTCGGATATCTGGCTTCAGGCATTACCCTCTAAAAACATCGGCACTTTACTCGACAGTGCCATGTTTAGGCTTGCCACGGCCCTTCGTCTTGGCGCACCCTGTAGCGCTTCTCATCAATGCCGCTGTGGTCGTCCTGTAGACCAGCTCGGCCACCACGGTTTGTCTTGCGGCAGGAGCGCTGGTCGCCTTCCTCGTCATGCGGAACTCAACGATGTCATCCGCCGGGCCTTTACCACCGCTGGAGCACCCGCGGTGCTGGAACCGAGCGGGTTAGACCGCGAGGATGGTAAGAGGCCCGACGGAATGACACTCACTCCCTGGAAACTGGGACGGCCTCTGGTATGGGATGCTACTTGCATCGATACCCTTGCGCCGTCCCATCTTCCCGTGACCGCGTGTCAGATTGCGATGGGCGCTGCCTCAGCTGAGGACGCCAAGCGGCGCAAATATGCTAATCTCAGTGGCGATTACATATTTGCGCCATTTGGCGTTGAAACTCTTGGGCCGTGGGGACCGGTCGCACATTCCTTATACAGGGAGTTATCTAAGCGCCTGGTCGAAGTTACGAATCACCAGAAAGCTGGCCTCTTTTTTGGTCAACGCTTAAGCCTCGCTATCCAGCGGGGCAACGCGGCCAGCCTTCTGGGGACTTTTCCAAATTCGGGGGACCTGGACCAAATTTATGATCTTTCGTTAGGGTTAGAGTAAGGTTCTTTTTAATTTTAATAATTGTTAACATTTTTATTTAAATAAAACTTTTCCCCATAAATTGTTAAATAATAATAATAAATAAAAATAAAAATTGACTTGTTCTGAGTTATTTTTCATTGTCTAGGGAAGCACGCGGTCAGACATTCCACATGATGATAAGTGGTCACCGCCAAACACATCTGTAACCGAAGAAGAGCGGATGCGGTGTAGGCTTTCAGGTATATGTAGATATGTCTATCCTCTTTGTAATTCTTTTAAAATTTTGTCACGAAGCCCTGACGGCCTATCGAAAGGGTCAACTCGAACTCATTAATCGCTCCGTGTTCCTCAACCCTTTGATAGCCAGCGCATAAAATCACTCTTCATACAGTCGTAAAGGCCGCCATTAACGGGATTTTCATTGGCCGATCCTTCGACGGTGTGGTGTTAGCGGTAAATGTAAATTGAAAGAAATAGCGGTACAGGCGAAATGTGTTTATTTGTCTCGTTGTGGCTTTATTCGATGAAAGGGCCGAAAGGAATAAATAAATAATCATTATTAACGATTTGCACAAACCACATTATCAGTCACATTTGGGTAATGTTTGAGAACAATGTCACGTGCTCCATGGTATGCAAGAAATAATGAAATACATGAATATCTGGATGTACCAACTGTCAAACAGGAAGTGACGAAGTCCTGCAAAACCTACAAAAATAGACTAGAAATACACTGAAACCAACTTGCCAGAAAACTGTTAAATACAGCGCAAGACACGATTAGGGTGAAGAGATGGAGAATTTTATTATTGGACCAGAGAGAATAATGATGTACTTCTGGAAATAGTTGGGCAAATGTCCACTTCCACTAATATACTATAAGACGGTCTTTAGTGGAATACCCCTTAAAAATAGCCGATATCAAGAAACCATCTGCTTATGGCTGTGACAGCTGATTGTAGATACAAATGAAGAAAAAAAAATTAAGGTAATGCTTACACTTGACTTTTGACTTTTGAGTACTATTAGTAAAAGTAAGTACGGTAGACGTTATCGTAGGTAGAACTACTGACATCCAAACTTAGGTAAGGAAGAATGTTTAATATTTTAAGGTGAGGAATGGGTGGGAAAAGCCTATGTCCACCACTTGGTGACATTAATTTGAAATTGAAATAACGGTGAAATTAATTTGCCAAAGAAATTCCTCTCAACTTTTTCATCTACAGCTTTTAAATTCGAGTTTATTGCCTAGGGAGGCCTATGATCTCTAGATAGAATGCGGCCACCGTCATCCACAATATGGAGCAAAAGGTACATATTAGACATGCCTTTTGAAGAAACTCAAGTTACAGTGCAAAGAAAAGACTTCGGGAGGGATTTTGCACGTGGGCGGTAAAAAGGCTGGAACTGCGCGTATGTTGCTACGATGTGAGTCATATATGGCACACAGACGTAAAAGTTCGTACTCCCGTTGTACTCGTATAGGTATAAAATAAAGCTTTAATAAGAATGTAATTTCTGTCTATTTCAGTGAATATTATTAGCGCTGTATCCCGTCAAAAGTTGCGCTCGAAGTCGTAGGCTCATGTCTTATTTCTGTCCTTTCGCTAAAGTTAATTACTTTGTAACGATTTTTTCCTGTTTCTTTCCTTTTGTTTGTATTGGTATACACTAGTCGGCGGTAAATAATGTACATCGGCTAGTTTTGGATTTGTATTTGCTTACAGAATTACTCAGGTGGCGCAGAAAGCGATGGAGAAGGCTATGCTACGGATATCCCTAAGGGATAGTATCAGGAACACTGAACAACGTAGACGGACCGGTGTTGCGGATGTAGGCAATAGAGTTGCCAGATTTAAGTGTCAGTGTTCTGGTCATCGCATGAGGTGCTCGGATGGACGCTGGAGTGACAAATTAAGTTTGTGGCGAGCAAGAACGACTACAAGAAGACCAAAGGCAACGTGGTCCGACGACATCACCAAGGTGGCCGGGAAGATGTGGATAAGGCAGACTTCCTATCGATCAAGATGGAAGAAGCTGGGGCAGGCATATGTCCAAAGTCGGACAGAGAAACGCTGATGAAGAAGAAGAAGAGATTTACTCACACGCATGCGATTGAGACGACGCTCTTCACAAAGCCGAACTAGCTTAATTATGTGCATATTCACCGCCTCATACAGATATGTGATTATCTTCAAGATTGCACATAGTTTTCAATGTTCCTGTCAATATGAATTTCATCATCACCGCCCATAACAGTCCACTGCAGGACTTATGGGCTCTCCCATGAAAGGGGAGGTTATTGCCATAATCTCCATGCTTGGCGGGTTTGAGATCGCAGTATTATAAATATAACAATAGAAAACGCTGCTGCCCATTTTCCAGCCTACGGAGACTAGATCTTTTTCCTCGAAAACATTAGTCGACTTGTACGACACCCACGAGTGTAAAGGGTTGGTGCTATTCTACTCTGCCGGACACAACACGGCATATTAATCTGTCGAACGCAATATAATTGCTTTTCCCGTTGAATGAAAAGCCTCTCATGACACAGACCATCTCCGCCGACCCGGCAACAGTTGGTAAGACACGCAAAAAGTTTTCCTGACTTAAAGAGATTAACTTTGCGATTTATGATTGCCTTAACATACTCTTTTATTAATTGTGGGGCTTTGTAATAAATAGGTAGACAACGTAAGCTTATAAATACATCGTTTGTTTTAATTTGTGTTCTGCTGAGCAACTGGTTACTGAAGTAATGAACATCTATAGAAATATTATAAATAGGAAAAACTTGGATGTTCGAGAGTTTGTTTGGTGGGTATTCTTCGAAACTATTGAAACGATTTAAAAATTATTTCACTAATGGGGCCACATTATTTCAGAGTGACATAGGCGTTAGTGTCCCGGTTGTGCTCTCGCGCACGAGGGCCCGGGTCCGCCTTGACCATGACCCAAGATTTGACAGATGTAATTATAGTGGAGCGACTGTCATCTTACCTCCGCGACTCTGGTGACAGGGGAACCTGACCAGATTGGATCATGGTTATACATTTAGTTGTCTGAATGTGCAGGTTCCATCACGTTGTTTTCCCTCACCGTAAGAGCATCGGTTAATATTTAACAAATGTACATAACTCAGAAAAGAGTCATTGGAACATGGCGGCAGTGGGATTCGAACCCGGTACCTCTCGCTAACGAATCGTACTCTCTCACCATATAGGCCTAGGCCAACGACGCTCCATATGGGATATTTTCGTCTCGTAAAAATAACTGGATCTCGCACATATCTAATTGAATGTTTACAAAGATCCGAACTGCGCGCGGGTGAAAACTGCGGGGGACTGCTAGTATTGATATCCACAGTCATGAGTACAATATCAGTACGCAGTCCATAGCCTATGAATGACAATGCAAATCTATACAAAACACTCGAAAGCCAATGCAGGGGTCAGCATGATCGGTCGTTTCCCAAAATGGATTCCGTACAAGAGATGGGCCACAACTTTTATGTTGGAATCGGTCGGGCGTGCTAAAAGGATTGGATTCCCTTGCTCTATCTATGTTTAGAGGTTTCTCTTTCTATTTCCGGGGCTTGTGTCGAGGACCTTTTTTACGGACCATGTTATTATGCCCTCTACGGTGATGTATTGAATATTTTTGGCGGTGTAATGCCCAAACACCAAAGCGGAGATGTGCTGATCGAAGAGGAGAAGTTTTACAGCTAGGATGTTTCCTCCGCACAGAGGTTAAAAATGTATATGAAGCAGATAGCAAATCGGAACGTCAAGCCCTTATCGAGTAGGGTGCATTCCCAATGTGCGTTGGCAACACTTTGGCTTTGACAAGTGGCAGCGGAGATAAACGAACCGTCACTTTTTAAATGGACGTCATGAACTCTTTGCATTCGGCAATCGACGAGTCAAGAACTGGACCTAGCTGCTCACTCGTTGAAGAGTGAAGAAGACCATCCGTAGAAGGCTGTATGGTAGTCGCCATGCTGCAGGAATAGGAGTGTGAGTACAGAAGGGACTACAAGTAATAATTTTGATGAAAGAAAACGTAAAAGACCTCCCGGCGCACCTCAAGTTTTCGGCCAGGCAGGATGACTAGGGGTGGTTGCAGGTCGGTCAAGTGACCCAAAGATTTTTGTAGTCCCACGTTACGTCTGCTACTGTATCTATTCAAAATTCATCCTATTCTGTTATTATTTGCAATTTTTATTCTAATATCGCTTAACTATCTCAATGCACCGATGAACTGTTCGGCTAAATTTTATTTCAACAAAACTAACCCGAAAATTCCTTCTGATGGATCTCTCCCCTGCTAGTGTCTGCCCTAATACCCAACATACATAATGATTTATATAGGAGATCCACCGAATCTATGCGGAGCGAAGCTGAGCTAAAAACAAAACACGAATTGGGGGCGGGATTAACGCTATATGAGTAAAAGTTCTCAAATGAAAAACATTTTTTCAACACAACAAGCATTTATTACGCGGGATTATGGTACTCATCAAAACCATCATAGAGCCCAAAGTATGTATACATGGCCGGGGGTAATCCGATGTTTTTCCGACCGTTAGGTTATGTTTTCTGAACAGAGAGCTGTGTCTAAGTTTTGCTTCGATTTTACTTAACTATCGCGTTTGCGTTTATGTCGAAATTAGTATGAAGAAAGAACTTCATTAACGTACCGCTAGATGGCGCTTAGCATTTTTTCCATACTAATTTTCACGTAAACGCAAACGCGGTAGTATAGTGAAACCGAAGCAAAACTTACACTCAGCCCTCAGATAAGTTGGTAGAACCGATTAAAAAATCATTCAGCCTAAGCTAATTGGATTTTCTTAGTTGTGGCGTCCATTTTAACAAACAGTACCTATTGTGTGCCTTATTTTAAATAATAAATAATTAATAAATATTGGTGGCCAAATTCACACAGCGCCATCTAGCCCCAAACTAAGCAAAGCTTGTGCTATGGGTGCTAGATAACTGATAAACTACTTAAATACTTTTAAATATATACTTATTGTACATAGAACACCCAGACCCGTAACAGAAATTAAAATTCATCATTTCAATTTCTGCCCGGCCGGGAATCGAACCCGGGACCTCTTGCGTGGCAGACCGGCATGTTGACCACTGAACCACTCAGGTCGTCAAATTCATTTAATTGAAGTTCTTTCCTTAGTATTTACTTTATAATTAAATTAAGTTGCAATTAAACGTAAACATCCTTTCTCAAAATGCTTCTTGGAACTTTGACCTAAAGAGAAGTATCACATATAGTATTTAGACAACTAGCATTTGTTTCTCAATTGTGAAGATGGCAATACAATTTCTAGGTCCCCAGGTAGCTTTCTGGTTAGTCTTTCATCATCATCATCACAGCCCATAACAGTCCACTGCAGGACTTAAAGCCTCTACCACGAAAGGGAAGGTCATTGCCATAATCTCCACGCTTGGAAGGCGGGTTGAAGATCGCAGTGTTGTAAATATAACAATGGAAAACGCTGCTGCCCATTTTCCAGCCTACGGAGGCTCTAGGTTGGCCTTTAATTTGACATAATAAAGGACGGTTTCGGAGCTCCACTACCATTTCGGGGCTCGAGCTAATCTTACCTGACTTTCTAATATTTGAAACTATCGCGGATATAATCACACATTTTAAAGGTATGTTCCGGGTTTCCTACCGCGTACCTCTGTTGACGAGTAGCCCGATATTTCGACGCAGTTGCATGCATCATCGTCATGGGACGACGTCGACCGTCAAAGGTACGCGGTAGAAAACCTGGAACATATGTTGCTCTGTCCTGATACAACCCCCTAGCCTCGCAAATATCCACAACTCTTTTCATACATCTCCTTTTACTCTTGCCACTTCGGACCTAAGCTTTTTTGAGAACATTACTGATTACATCTAATCAATAAATGTTTTTCTGGGTCGTCCTCGTAAGGCCCGGTTTTCCAAAGACAACATAAACTTTTACAACTTACTTACTCCTATACAACTTGTATGAAATATTTAAAATGAACACTGCATCCATGCAGAAATGCATTCTAATAATATTTGAATTTGATACATCACGAACAATGATTTTGATGAATATCGAATATTCTTTCGCCTCTACCTGCAGAAGCACCGAATATTTGGCGGCTGAATGTTCACATACCTTCAAAATACACCCAGTCGAAAAGTATTTCAGTGCAAGCCAAGTAATATAGAGGGCAGAAACCTGTAGTTATCGTTTTACGGTTACGATTGTACATAACTTGAGGCAATAAAAATTATAGGGGGGTAGTTTTTATTACGGACATTCGGCCTCATCTTCGCTGATGGAAAGCTAGTAGTATTTCTGCCACATTACTAGTAACAGAGGGGTTTTGAGCTTTAAGTACGAATGGTTGGAAATATTTTATGTATCGTAAGTACAACAACTAGCCCTAGTGAAGTTTCGGGGGCAACACGAATTCGCGATTGCACTCAACTTTAGGCAACACTTAACTTCGTTGAAAATAATCCTAGCAAGAAAAGACGTAAACACAAACCTTAGGTAAAAACTAAACTCGACGACTCTTAACTTCATGGTGCTGATTTTATGATCATCTTGGCGTTAATGTTCCGATTGCGCTCTCGCGCACGATGGCCCGAGGTCCGCCTTGATTTTATTACAGTGGAGCGACTGCTATCTGACCTCCGTGACCCTGCTACCAGGGGAATCTGACCAGATTGGATTATGGTTACATATTCAGTCGGCTGAACCTACCTAGTTTGTATCTAGTGGTTACCTACATCTACCTACTGAGTACCTACATTGTTTATTATTATTTATTGCTCGAGTTTTCATAGTACAGGTAAAACAGAAACTTCTGACCACTGCACAAAACAACAAACAACTCTGCAAGTCTGAACAGTTCATTTGCAAGGTAAATTTGGTGTTACAAAGTATTTTATTTGAATTCAAGGTATGGAAAGAATAATATTTGCAATGAACATATTTAGAAGAGTTACTTGCTGATAGCAAAGTGGTTTTTGGAAGAGGACCGAAGAAAACTAAAACTAAAGTAAACTTTTTTATACTCCTGTGTGGATTCGTGTGAAATTTCACATATGTAAACATTACCTGAAATGTAAAACGATGTCGTGTGCAAAAGTTTGTTTAATTTTTTTTTGTTTTAGGATCTGTCGGCGTTCCATTGCACGGCAAAGGCCTCTATCCTATGTCGTGTGCAAAAGTTTGTGTTTTTTAGTAGCTGTCGGTGTCCTACTGCTGTAGGACACCGACAGCAGTAGGACACCGACACCGGGCAAGGGCTTCTCTCCTATTTTTCTACTTCGAACTATTTGTTCCCAGGTCTCTCCACTCTCCCCTCTAAAATTTAAAATTTCTAGATATACTACTTATCTATACCTTATCTTACTATTATTTCTAGTTATACTGCTAGTCAGAGGCACTCAAACCACTCAACTTTAGACGGTAGTTGTACCTACAATCTGAAACTTGGTAAATACTAGAAACGCAGTCTTGTAAACTTTAAACACCAAAGTTAGCTCGGGGCTGTTGATACTGGTTATTCCCTTCGCAAGTTCTAAATGAAGTACTAAATGTTTTCAACTTCTGTAGGTACTTGAGGTCTGTAGGTACTCAAGGTCTGAGCTAGATAAAACCTGGTTTCAGTACTTTGATATCCTGTGGTTACTTTGCTGGAGTTTGCCTTGAATTAAGTTTGCAACTTTTCGTAATAGTATGGTGTTGTATAAAAATATTGATTCTCTAAAGAGTTTGGAGATTATGTGCTGCTATGGGCTTAAGGTTAGGAATTCGATGATTCGTATTTACTCGAAGACATTTGCCGCAGGGTGCATGTGGTTGCTATCTAGTTCTGCTTCTTGATAAGTCTGTCAATCGCAGTTTACTGCTAAACCTAGACCGACCCAAAAACGCGCCAAATGTGACAACTGCTGCTTCTGCTTGCCTGACGAAATGCGGTTTTCTGATGCAATATTGCAGAATCGCAGGTGCGTTGTCACGTGATAAATTAACGAGACACTTTGTGATTGATGGTAAGTGCGTTGATCACCTACCTATTTATTCAAACACGAACACAACAACGCAGATAGTCGGCCTTCTCAGATTTAAGGTTTACAATAATTAATTTTTCTGTTCGAAACATTAAAATTTCCCAGAAAATTTACAAGCTAAAAACTACATTTTGATTTACCATTATACCCCTTAAGTACCGGCGTAGCTAAATACCAATCCCTAAATAGTTAACTACCGTTAGTATTCACAAATGACTCCGAAGGGACCAAACTGGCCAAGTTATTTAAGGATTAATTACTCAAAAGTCCCGGGACAGCTTGACGCTAGGACCAAAGTTGATTTAAGACAGGTTCACACTGTGTCGTATTTCTTAAAGGAAAGTACTAGCCGATTTTTTCAAGATTAACTACGGATAAAGATCCGTAATGAAGCAAAGAGAATACTGCCACAACAATGTAAATATAACAGAGAAATGATAAGCGTTTTCTAGTGACGACTAATTCTTTATCTATTTCCTGACGTTTCCTAAATTGAAGATTATACATTTTTTTAAGTTGCCTTATTTGTATTTTTTTTTTTGTATTAAGTATAGGTACGTATTTATAGGCTTTTGACCGCGACTTCGTTCATGTAAACGTTAATCGTATCGTACCCGTTCCTGCGGAAACCACATGGAATTTCGGGATAAATTATAGCCTATGTGCTATCCTAGGCAATAAGTTGCATAACTGCCAAATTTCATTAAAATCCGCTGTGTAGTTTTTGCGTAAACAACCATCCGTCCTTGTATTCTAGTAGGATGATCGCAACCCAATGCTAATCATTATGGTAAATCTTTAATTCTTAACCTTAATACAGTCAAGTCCCACAACCGCTTCCTTGTAATCACCGATAAAACTTAAAACATCGTAAAACACCAATGCAAACCCGTCTTTAGGGCCCGAAGGCCAACTCGAAGAGGTTAAGCCTTTAAGACCCAATAAATGGGCTTTAGCACACATTACGTTGAATGACTGGATAACGACGTTCATATGTTAAGGAGTGACAAACTCTCCTCGGATATTAGGCGCCCGTGACTAAGCCGGGGACATTTTTTTGTGAACCACGCTGACAGCGGGGAGACGGCCCACCTGGGGGCCAAGTCTGCTAATTTCGTTTTAGTTACAGGCTATTGACACTCAGTTGAGAATGGGTGGTCTGCCAAAACTTTTATCAATAGAATAGTAATTGACTCTCAGTTAAATAGAAGCCGTTTTAGTCTACAATCGAGTTACAATCAGACTAGCAAATAGTCCAATGGTAGTTTAATGGAATTTCAATGGAAAACCATTAGTCTTACATTAGTAGCAGAATACCGAAAACGTGTTAAACTTCCTATTGCATTCAATCGAGCCATTTGTAAATTAGCAGACTTAGGGCCCCGTATTATATGGAGAATTGGAGAGTAGTATACATGGTCAGAATTCGGAATAGGTACAGTATAACTGACGTCGACGGTCTTATGCATTTACTGTGCTTGTTTTTCCGCCACCAATTATTAAATTAAGTTTAAAAATAACGTCATTAGGTCCCCATAGACCCCGCGACTGTTCATCCCGTACCAGCGTCCCCATACTTTCTATTTTAAAATAGGACGCAGCAACTTTTATTATCTACGTGCTCGCCACTCAAAACTTTTCCGCCTCTCTGACATCGAATCTGCAAGATGCATAGTTTGCCCATTTTATTTATTCATATGGCAAAAATACAATATACGAGAAACACATTCAACTACAAATTTAATAATTCAAGCGAAGTCAGCCATTTAATTGCTTCGTCACTAAGGGTGATCAGGTCCTCCGGTGGGCCAGGGTAACTTGTGTTTGGGCAATCCGATAGTATGTGCCACATTGACTGAATTGGGGAACCGCACGGACACTGGGGGGATACACTCCATCCACAGTGGTGTTTGTAGGAGGCACAAAGGCCATGGCCCGTGCGTAGCCTATTTAAGTTGCACCAATCTTGCCTAGATAGTTCAGATCCCTTTAGGTTGTTGCCAGGTATTATATCACATCCATAGTTTGCCCATTGCTACTGCAGTTTTAGATCTTGGTTCATTCAGACATCGTCATCGGGAACTACGAGCATAGCATTTTCCATTATACACAGAGTACTTTAAGCTTTCTACTGAAGCTTATGAATATAACAATCTGAAAAAAAATCATCCTGGCGTTAATATTCGGTTGTGCTCTCGCGCACGAGGGCTCGAGGTCTGCCTTGACCATGACCCAGGATTTGACAGATCAGATAATTACAGTGGAGCGACTGCCATCTGACCTCCGCGACCCTGTTACCAGAGGCACCTGACCAAATTGGATCATGGTTACACATTCAGTTGCCTAAATGTGCAGGTTTCATAACGATCTAATTCTCCCTAAGATACTCAAAGTAACTACCACCACTGCCCACTACTACGCCTATAGCTAATACCTACAATTCATACACGCAGTTCATGAACGTATTAGCTGAAGCACTCACTACATAAATCTAAGATTCTTACAAAAAATAAATGGACCACAAAACAAAATCTCAACGCCTTCCGAAAGACTACATTTCCCAGACAAGTAGATTAGATAGTAACCAGACAGATTGCCATTAGCTTATTATTAGCTTAAGCTAGACGGTCCAGTCAATCAAAATCATCAAAGCTCAGGGGATAGAACGTGAATATATTGATGAGTCAAAAATAAACAAGAATGATTGAAACGTGTGTGGATCAAAGAGATTCTCAATGTGTAATGTTTTGTTTAGACGAACGGTGTTGGAGTGCGTTACGTAGGTACAGTATCGTTTATCTAAGTGCCAGAAGTATAGGCATCGCCATTATTTAGTTTCTAAATACTGTCGTGGGATGCCATTCGGCTCCCGAGATATTTCAACCAGTGTAAGGGTCCCCAGCGGAAGATACACTTAATACACAGGCTTTGACAATTTACACAGCGCTATCTAGCCCCAAAGTAAGCAAAGCTTCTGTTATGGGTTCTACAGATTAACTACTTAAATACTTTTAAATACTCACTTATTTTACATATAATACCCAGACCCGTAACAGAAATTGAAATTCATAATTTCAATTTCTACTCGGCCGGGAATCGAACCCGGGACCGCTGCGTGGCAGGTCGTCAAATGTCGTTAAACGTAAAATGGCGGGATGTCAATCGGCTCTCAAGGCTGTTCAACCAGGCTCAGGGTCCTCAGCGGAAGACCTTGTTCAACCTCGTTTCAAATCCGTTTCGTATCAGGAAATAAAATAAGAGGCAGACGATAATGGGAAATGGCGATTGTACCGACAAGAGCATGGCTCTTAAATTAATGGCTAGGATTCCGAACCTTGTGAATGTGAAAATTAACTATGGAATCACTCGGTTCAGTTGGCTCACAAGCCACACTGCCACGCTAAGGGCCCGACTTCGATTCCCGACCGAGCAGAAATTGAAATGATGAATTTAAATTTCTGTTATGGGTCTAGATGTTGTATGTATTTTTTTATAAAATAAATAAGTAGTTTGTCAGTTTTCTGGTACCTATAACACAAGCTTTGCTTACTTTGGGGCTAGATGGCGCTGTGTGAATTATTATTATATACTTTCGTGTCGGTCTATCTGGCTGACTGGCTCCCTATTGGATACGCTTTTTCTCATATCAAACACTGTAAATATTATACAGTAAATATATCACATCAAATACTGAGGTCGGTGACCCCAACCGTAAGGCAGTAAAACATCAAGCTCCTATTTCGGTAAATCATGAAAATATAAATAATATACATTCTCATTCGCTTGAAAACCTAGGTACACACATTATTAAACATTACAAAAGCAGACATAAAGCTGAATCTGGCATGTACGACTTTTACACTGGCTAAATTATGCTTTTAACTATAATAGAAAAGCAATTTTTATACATTATTGTGTAACGGCAGAGATAAATACCCAACAGAAAGTGAGTCTGTAAACGCAGTTACCATTTTCCATCAGTTCATTCGTTTGTTGAGTTCACTTGTAACTAAAATTTGGTTTAGAAAATGGTTAGGCATGCCAAAACAGTTACCTAACTATGAAATAAGTTTTTCTATTACTTTATGTAATACGAAAACTTCTTACAACTCAGAGAAAAACTTATATACACATAGAGGATGTCTTCATCATACAAGATGTCAGATATGATCTCAAAGAAATGAAACAATAAAAATATTCTTATTTTCTTCTTAAAAGCTGGGGTGATCGTAATAAAAATTACTTATTTTTATGTTATACGGCAGACAAACAGGCAAGCAGGCCATCTGATGGAAAGTGGTCACCACCGCCTATGGACATCAGCAACACCGTGGGCGTTGCTCATGCGTTGCCCGCCTCTAAGGAGACCTCTAATATACCTCTTGAACGATCCCATATCGTAGTCCAAAGGAAACACTGTGGCTGGGAGCTCATTCCACATCAGAATCGTGCGAGCGAGAAACGTATTTCATAACTAATAATTAAAGAACGGGCCGTAATGTTGAGGGTCCGTTGCGTGGTAAAAATTGTTGGGAGTTTTGACTATTTAAATTTGAAATATTAGGGAGTTATAGATGGCGAGTAAGGCGGGCCATCCCCGATAATCTGTTGTTACGTTTTTGGCCATGGCCCATGTGGCCCATCTGGTAAGTATGGTATCAAAGTACATTGTCATCAATTATTACACGATTTGTTAATCTAAATAAATTAAATGGGTACAACAACATACGAAAAATAAAACATTCACTATAACCTCAATATTTTCACAAGTATTTTTCTCGAAATCGTTTCAAACGACCACATTTTAAATGTAAAGTGCACAATAGCGTATATTTACGCACAATAAATTATGTTTATTTGGTTCGGTAACAATACAATTCAATTTAAAACTGCTATGATAAACGAGCGAACGCATAAATTTTGGTATCTTGTGGGAGACCGGAATTGCGAATTCAAAAATAAAGTATATTTAAATTCTGTGCAAGAACGGAAATGCGTGAGTTTCTCTAGTAATACAGGCTACGGTAACTGTACGATCTGGTGTCCATAAAATGTTTAACACATGTCATAATATTCTAAAACAAATCAGGAGCGTCGGTAGCCGAGTGGTTAAGTTATCAGACTCGTAAGCGAGAGGTACCGGGTTTGAATCCCACTGCGGCCATATACCAATGACTCTTTTCTAAGTTATGTACAATATTTGAATGCTAACCGATGCTCTTACGGTGAGGTAAAACATCATGATGAAACCTGCACATGATCCAATCTAGTCAGGTTCCCCTGATAGCAGTTCAGATGGCAGTCGCTCCACGGTAATTATCTGATCTGCTAAATCCTGGATAATGGCAAGGCGGCCCTAGGCCCTCAGGCGCGAGAGCACAACTGGGATATAAAGGCCAAGATGATTATTATTGGTTTATAACACTGTTCAAGGTCCAAAAAATATGAAGTACCTAAACGCTAGGATGATAAATCTGTTTTTATATTCTAAAGCAATTGAAAAATAGGGACCTAAATCACCATATTTTTTACCCACATAACCACTTACGAAAACCTCATTATTATTCTATGCCTAACTTATTCTGAGCTACCCTGTAGAGTAAAATACCTATATCTCACAGCAGTCACGGCACAAAATAAAATTGCCTACATATACTGTTCACAGACAGTGTAGGTATTTTCATAAATCCTATTGCAAAAAAATGGGCACATGGGCAATTTTCATACAATCGAGACAATTTGAAGACCTTAGGGGGAGATCCCCCTGGGAACTTTCTGAGTGCAATCTGATTGTACATATCTAGAGCATATATGGAGGAGGTCCAGAGTTCCTAAAGTACCTAACCGATTGAAAAAGCCATTTACGTTACATTTTCGCAAACGGAAATTTCGAAAATTTCAATAAAAAAAAACCAAATTTCGAATCCATACAACAAGTGTATGAAATCAAAAGATCGACGTAAACTTTCCCGCTGTGTAGTAAACGGCTTTTTGGATCAGATCCGTGCCGTTGATGTGCATAATCAGATTGTACCCAGAAAGTTCCCAGGGGAAATCCAAGATCTCAAAATCGTTTTGATTGTATGAAACTCCGTCTCATTAAATGACTGAAACATGCAAGGTTGCAGATGGTTGATAGCCTCGTTGTGATCTTCAGCTGACCGAGAATGAATACGTTCGTGCGATTGGCAGTCCAGGGGAACCTTATCATTCTCGTCCAATACCACATCTCGAACGCTATAGCGTTTATAATTGTAATTAAAATTCTCTGTCTCCCTAGTGCTTTTATGGTCTAAGTTTCAACTCCATATAAAAACATTTATAGCACTAGAGCTTTGACCAGACGAATTTTGGTGTTTGTTTTTATGCAATTGGTGTATGCAATAAGAGGCATTAAGTACCCTCGAAAATGTGCTCATCAGACCACGATCCTCAGACATCAGGGACCGACTACAGAGAGAGTATGAGAACTTCCCATGTGCCCGTTTTTCTGCAAAGAACTGTATTTTATTCTACAGTAAAGAATTTCTTGCGGCCAGTTTATTTCACAAAAACACATATATCACCACGCTAACTGCTCGTAAACAGACGGACGTGCATTCTGTATAGTAGGGAATAAAACGGGAACAGTGTTTCAAAGATTTGTTGGTCAAACTACGTACGGTGAGATTGAAACTTTACGAGCTGGCTAGTATACGACAAATTGTTTATGGGTTACGGTCAGTTTACGGTTAAGTCAACTGAAGATTCTCTACTACTGGGAAAACATTTCATCTCTTATAGATACACTATTTCATAGTCATTGACATAGACGTTGAAACCTGCTTATTCAGGCGACTGATCCACGATGATCTAATCTGATCAGGTTCCCCCGGTAGAGTCATGGAGGTCCGATGGCAGTCGCTCCACTGTAATTATCTGATCTGCCAAATCCTGGATCATGGTCAAGGCCGACTCCGGGCCCTCGTGCGCGCGAGCACAGCCGGGACATGAACGCCAAGATGATTATTTTTAGACATGGACGTATCTTTATTTGGTACAATAACACATCTAAAAAACTTAAAACTAACAGACTAAATTCATAATAAGATACAAGGGCGATGCGTCCTCGGGCCAAATTGGACCAGCCTCAGCTTAATGCTATGAATGGCAGCAGCCAAACACAGCGCATGGTTTTCAGACTGACCCATAATAAAAAAAAAGCGTGTAAAAGAGTTTTATCTATCACAGAGTGTTCCTAAGTTATAGATTATGCATTATGTAGTATATATTATTGTTGTATTATAAGTCGATATGTATGTATGTATGCGTGTATATATGTATGTATTTATAGATACTTATGTGTGTAGGTAGAATAAATATACTTATATATATGCCTATTTAGATAGGTAATATTGTGCACGTCCTATCGGCGTCTCATGATCACATCACACTCCCAAAGGCCTGCTGGAAGAGATTTCTTTAGAAATAAGTAGCGCCTGTTGTGCCATTTATTACTTTGCCTGTTATTTGCTATGTATTCCTTGGGTACAATAAACAGTTAAATAAATAAATAAATAAATAAAATAATAGAGCTCGCGCGCACTACGCGAACGAAGACCGCTGCTAAGCCCCAACACACGCGGAGTTGTGTTACGGTTTGGAGGATAACGTGGCTAGTCCAATAACTGTCATGAATACGCAGTTTGGTCCCAACAGTGTCAACGCATCTGATGTAAGGCTATCTACAAATTGCTACCGATTCGATATCGTCAAGTTTTTTTAGTGTAGTTTATTAGTTGTGTGGTGTACTATACTTGTGTATTGTGTAGTTTAGTATGTAGTATACTGTTTAGGTTTGGACGCAGTTCGTTAGCAATAACATCAAATCGAAACGCGGTGGATCCAGCTGATCGTGGTAGAGTCGTAAATCTTGCCAAATTGTTCATGGTCTCGGGGATTTTCCCGCAATATTAAAAGCATATTGGAGTTAATGTCTCGTTTGTGCTCTCGCGTACGAGGGCCTGGGGTCCGCCTTGACCATGATCCAGAATTTGGCAGATCTGATAATTACAATAGAGAGATTCCCATCATTTGACCTTCGTGACCCGGCTACCAGATAAAACTGATCTGATTGGATTGTGGTTACACATGCAAGTTGCATCTGAATGTTTTCCCTCACCGTAGCATCGGTTAGATTCAACTAATGTACATAACACAGAAAAAAGTTATTGGTACATGGCTGCAGTGGGATTCGAACCCGGTATCTCTCGCTTACTAGTCGAAAACCACTCGGCCACCGTCGCTCCTTGAACAGTATTATTCTGCCATTTTCCATTGATGGTACCTATGCGCCTCTATTTATTGCTAAATCATCTCAATAACAACTTAATGCATGAACTAAAGCGCACAATAACTCTGTTATGTCCATGTTAACTGGATAATGTGTTTTATAACACGCCTGTGTTCAGTATAACGGGGCATAATAAAGCAGGAACAGTGACGTCAAACGTTTTACGTCTCTCTGACAATTTGGCGCAATAACGTCTTGGAACGAGAGTCATGCCTCTCCAATTGAAGGCGGTTACGCTATCGTATGAGGTGAAAATTATTTCTGTTTATGAGCTTTCAGGCGTGCTGATGAATTATAATTTTACAATATTGTGGGAGCGTCGGTGCCGTAATGTCTAGCAGGTTGGCCACGTAAGCGAGAGGTTACCTCTTTGATTTCATTTTCAGTGCCGCCATTGACTTTGTACATAAGTTATACAATCGATGCTCTCATGGTCAAGCAAAACATTGTGATGCACACATGCACATTTAGGCCACTAAATTGGTAAGCGTGAACCAATCCAGGCTCACCAGTTGACGGGATCACAGAGGTTAGATGGCAGTCGCTCTACGTAATTGCCTGATTTGCCAAATCCTGGATCATGGTTAGGCTTACCCCGAATCTGATACGGGAAAAAGCGCTAGGAAGTTTACACATGTAAGAAAACCGAGCTAGACCGACAACATACAGCCGAACCCGATACAGAATGGCGTGTTTCTATTTCAGATAGCACAATCTAATAAAAGGTAAAAGAGCTTGCCAACCCCCAAATTCAATACTATCCGGATGTTGCCAAACGGCAACCGACGTGACCTCTAATGCAATATGGTTACAGGTACGCAATCAGTAAGTTTAGTCTGAAGTGGACTGGCAATATTGGCCGTAGGAGCAACGACTGTAAGAACAAGTTTTTTCGTGTGTTGAGACTGTGACTCGGAAAGCGTAGAACGCCCTCCGGCCAGGTGAAGAAACGATTTGAGCAAGGCATGTGAATGCTGGATACAGCAAGCCGAGGAAGAAGTCCTGATGTTTCAATTTTGATATCATCATGCTCACTGTGCGATTGTCCCTCGCCTGAGTCAAAGGCAAAGTCAAAGTCAAATAATTTTTATTCAGTTTAGGTTTACAAAACTCTTATGAACGTCATTAAATACAAAATTATGTTTTAAAAATAAATTTAGAATAATGGCCCGCACATGGCAACATTGAGCCGGTGTGCGTTCCAGACGTTATTGGTCCTTGGATTGGACTGACTGACTATCTGTCACTGTCACTTTGACAGTGACTTACCGCCCGAATCAACAGTGCATGGTGCCGCGCCGCGTGCTTCCCTTTCGTACACATACGAAGCAAATATTATATGAAGTCCATGTGAAAGCCTGTTAGACAAACTCAACAACTCCAGCTACGAGAAGACCAGTGACATCACTTTCATAGTTTCAAAACCACGTGGGATCATTATGATCTATCCAACATGGCGCCGGGTTAAGTTAAATCGCAATAGTTTAATAAATATACTTGTATCTATAAGACCAACTTCAGCATCATGCGATATTATCTACCAACACAATTTCAAAAAGAATAGTGTAACTACATTATATTATTTAAAAAAAAACAACTTGGCGTTAATGTCTTTTTCTGATTTGGCAGATCAGATAATTACAGTGGAGCGACTGCCATCTGTCCTCCGTGATCCTGCTACCAAGGGAACCAGACCAGATCGGGTCATGGTTACACATTCAGTCGCCTGAGTTTGCAGGTTTCATCACGATGTTTTCTCTTACCGTAGGAGCAGCGGTTAGTATTCAACTATTGTACGTATCTCAGAAAAGAGTCATCGGTACATGGCTGCAGCGGGATTCGAATCCGGTACCTCTCGCTTACGAATCGGATACCTTAACCACTTGACCACCGACGCTGCTAATCACTACATTATATTATTAATGGGTTAATTAACAGTATAAAAAGGGAAGTCTAGATCACAGCCTAGGCCATCCCCAATTCGTCCCTGTCCCACGTGCAGAATCTCACCAGAGGGGAAAGAATAAGGAACGCTGGCGAATAGATTTTTTTCAACGTTACAAATTACCGGGATTTCTCGGTCGGACCTTACGTTCTGCGATGTTATACTTTATCTAATACGAGGCCTTAGCAAGGTATTGGATTTTTGGGCCCCGCTTATGATTCAGGGCGCGTGGCAGCGGTTTCCCGGTATGCCGTTCTGGAATTTAGGGTTGATGTAATATATCGGAATGGGGGGGTCCATGAGGCCCCGAATGCCGGCTCTGGTCGAAGGATGACATATTTTTACAATATTTTCGAAGTGTCAAATATGTAAAGTACAGATGTCAGCAGTAAATAATGCACGTTGGCTTGTAGAGTGTCGTCTCTGTCGCACGCGTTTGAGCAAATATAGTCGAAAAGGCCGATGTGCATTTAACCCCCGACGAAAAATGAGGGGTGTCATAAGTTTGACGGGTGTATCTGTCTATCTGTGGTTTTGTGTTTCTGTCTGTGGCATCGTTGCTCCCAACCGGATGGACCAATTTGTATGAGGTTTTCTCTATTTATAAGCCAGTTTAATCGAGTCTGTTCTTAGTTTTATTTCATTAAAATCTGTTTTGTAGTTTAAAATATTTGAGTACCTATAAGTTTGTAAACTTGGTATGTATGTATGTAAACTCTTTATTGCGTATAACTACATAAGGAACAATAACAAAAGAAAATGAATATACATTGCAAAGGCGGGCTTATCCCAAAATGGGATTTCTTCCAGCTAACCTTACCTTGGATAGTCCGAAATGAGCTATTTAACGAGCGGTGGTAGCAATATCGAGTGTTGTGCAAATTTTAATTTAACTACAATTTAATACTATGTACCATATACATCTACTATACCATAACAACTAAAATATATAATATATACCTATAATAATTAAAATATATAATAATTAAGACTTGGTCTGGAGTTATACGACGTCTCATCATCAACAATGAGGATCAGTCAAGATTTTTGTTCAGCGATTTTTCCATTAGCTTATGTTACCACATGAATTACTGTGAAGAAATTTTTACGATATCTCTTAAACCAGAGAAGATATTATATGCGCTAGAACACTGTGATTTTGGCATGTCTGATGACGTCATTCGACACCCTGGTAAACCTTACGGTATACGTAATAAAGCATACATTTCATGGCGCTTGACATTTCCTTCAAACTCATACCTACAACATAGGCATTTCAAAATGGACTTTCAAAATTCTTTCACTGGGTAACATTTCAGATTTCATCAACAACCCTATAAAATTCTACCATATGATTGATTCTCATTGAAGAAAGTCACACTTTTCACTGAATTCTCTCCACCAAATTCATTGTCAGTGCTTTGACTAGTGATGGTGCATTTTTAAACCAGATATCCGACCCCCAAACTCCGGTTCCGGTTTATTTACATTCCCGGTTCGCGTCGACTCCCGCGGGTCATACGACACCGGCTTTTATTGTTATTTGTACGTCATAAAGACGTTTTCGCATGCCATAAAATATGGAGTTACTGCGATATTCGCTTATGACTGTATTTGCTGGCTCTAGTATGTATCTAGTGTCATATGCTGGCTAAACACGAGTCTGTTATGATGTTTTTTTATTTCCCATACCCATATCTGACGACCTGAGTGGTTCAGGTGGTCAACCTCCGGTCTGCCACGCAGAGGTCCCGGGTTCGATTCCCGGCCGGGCAGAAATTGAATTTATGAATTTTAATTTTTGTTACGGGTATGGGTGTTATATTTATAATAAGGCGGACCCCAGGCTGTCGTTCGCTAGAGCACAAACGGGATATTAACGCCAAAGATGGTGATATAATTATTTTATAGCAGGGTATGAAAATTACGGAGTAAAATTTCGAGGGTAGAATCTACTAGTACTCTCCTAGTACTACCCTGACTTTTATTTTTCAGGTACGTACTTAATTTATATTCATTAATGACGTAGGACAATTCAAGAAGGGAAGAAGGGTCGACCGTGTCCTTTATTTTACAAGTGGGTAGGAGTCTGGTAGTTCTTACGTAAGATCACAAAAATGCGCAAACTTGTCTTTAAACTTTGAAAAAGGTTGAATTTTTTTAGTGTTTGAAATAATTTGCATCGAAAAAGGCAGCGAAATTTCACAAAAAGCTTCATGATTTCCAATACTGAAAAAGAAGAAGCTTTAGCCACGTATACAAGGCGAGACAAAGAAGTTTTGTGTCGCATCGGGGCTGATGTTGAATGGGTGGACGTCGTCGACGACACACTTTTGAATGAACTAGAAGCGACACCTATAATCAAAGATGTTCCAGTAGTAGATACATTTTCCGAGTGGGTTTTTAGTCCCTGGATTGATCTAAATGTTATTTAAAGATGATTGATCTGATATTTAAAGATGATTGAAGAAAATCTTTAAAATAAAAGCGAAGTTTATTAAAAATAAAAATTATTAGTACCTACAGAACGATCTTATCCTAAAATTTATTCTTTCAAAAATAAAAATAAACCAAATGTTAATTCATTTTTCACTTTTCACAGTGAAAGGCACTAGGCTGATTCTTATTTTTTCATACAATAGGGAAAACTGGCTAAAATGTCTTACGTAATAAATGAATAACTCCGTAGATACTAGTAATAAGCAGACCCTGGTAGAAGCAGGGATTAACCGCTCGGATGATAAACATTAGTTTCACCAGTGACACAGATCGGTTTGAGAGCTATGATGCCACAAACAGATACACAGTTACACATTTGTAACCCCTGGCGAAAAAAGAGTGGTATTATAAGTCTGACTTGTAAGTATCTGTCAATCTGTGTCTGTCTGCAGCGTCGCAACTCCCGAATGGTCCCGGATGGACCAATTTGGATGCGGTGCGTAAAAGCAAGTACAATCGCACTAAAATCGTACTAGCAGTTTAGAAATTATTTGAGTATACGTAATCTTGGTCTAGCCTTATCCGACTTTTTCAGTCTGTTAGGTTATCAACACGTAGTATAAAACAAAGTCCCTTCCCGCCGTCTGTATCCATGTACGCTTAGATCTTTTAAACAACGCAACGGATGTTGTCGCGGTTTTCAATAATAGATAGAGTGTGAATCACTTTATAAGTAAGAAAAAAAAGGGTAGGGATAAAGTAGGTGAACGCAAACGAAGTCGCGCCGGGTTCACTAGTGTATTTAAAAAAGACCCTGCCTTTACTGCTGATAACAACAAAACCCACCTACGCTAGTCATTAACGTTGTTATTCCTCTACAAGCCCGATTAATTCTCAAATTACATATTAACAAACAAGGTACAGAGTAAGCCCGTTTACAGTAAACTCTCATAAGCCTCCCCGTAGCCAGGGGAACCACACGACCGCAGTTAATTTGTCGTGCAAAGGAGGCCTTATTCCAGACACGCCGCGGGATTTGGTTTGCTAATCTGTGCTGTAAATTTTATAATTTAACTTACTGAGAATGTCTTATGGGGTTTCAAATTGTTTTTTGTAAGTTTGGTGTACAGCGGAGGAGAATTTATACCCTTCTATTTCTCAGCATTGAGGAGATACGGCGCAAGAAGGAGGAGAGAATACAAAACTGACCGTGTGGTGTCCGGCAAAGTAGTATAGCACCAACCCCATACACTCGTGGGTGTCGTACAAGGCGACTAATGTTTACGAGGCAAAAGATCTAGAGTCTCCGTGAGCTGGAAAATGGGCAGCAGCGTTTTCCATTGTTATATTTATAACACTGCGATCTCCAACCCGCCTGTCAAACGTGGAGATTACGGCAGTAATCTCTTCTTTCGTGGGAGAGGCCCTTGGTCCTGCAGTCCTGCACTGATAAATTGTTATAAGCTTTACCACATTAAAAAAATATCATTAATAATATTAGCATACCACATTTTGAAAAATTTTAACATTCTTAAATAAAGAATCATTATTATTACATCTGTTTTCAGTTACAGAATAATCCTGTAGCCGGTGTGACCTCCTACGTTGAAGTTAACAGGTTACGCTAGGTTACTTGGAGATTTGGACATATATGCAATTTGTATTAACGTTGGGTGGATTTTTTGGACGTAGTATTTTTTTTATATTTGCAACCATCTCTGCATGCAAAATATTTAATGCCAGATTAAAGAAAACCTTGTAGGAATAATGTAGGTGGTTCAGGGGAACAATTCTTTGATGCAGTTAAGCAGTTCCAAAATCCAAATAAACAACAAATTTTACCCATTATACTATTACGAAATAGATTTGGAATTGTCCCGTGGATGACATAGAAAAACATACGTACATAAACACTCACGCCCATGTCCCATCGGGGTAGGCAGAGACTATCGAAAGCCATAAGCTACGATCCTGACACACCCCTCTCGCCTCTTCCACATTCATACATCTTTTCACGCATTTACGAGTACCTCAACATAGATAAACACTCTAAAATTTGTCTTTTGGGAAACACTGTCAAAGTACACTCGAACCCAATTGCAACATTTTCCTCACTCCACTGAGAAATTGAATAATACGTAATTTAATAACTTTAACGGAAGCAAAACAAGCGATTCCTTTTATCTTTGCGAAGAAATAAATTGAAAAACGATTGGAAACGCCAAGGCGGATTAAGACAAACAGGAAGATAAAGGACATCTTGTTTAGCATCAGGCTCTAAGGATGAGAACATAAATCTAGATCACTTAAAGATTCCACAAGAAAAAAAAATTATCCGAGCAATAATTACTGAACCCATTACAAAAAAAAATTAATAAAACATGATAAGGAGAAAATCCTTATAATTAGGGTTTCTACCACATTATGATTTATTTAATTTGTACTATATTGTATACTACCATACGACGAATCGTTTGCAGTTAACAAAAATTTCTTAAATTAGGACCTTCCTTGAGTTCTCTCCCGCCTGCTCCCTTCCTCCCTTACCAGAACGATGTAACACCCTAAAGGAATTGCTGAAGTATTGATTTAGGTTCATTACATGATAATTGCCAGCAGGAAGGCGGATCCCGGGCCCCCGCATGCTGCGCGGGAGTAAATAGTAGTTCATCAGTTATGTAACACCCATAACACAGGCTTTGCTTACTTTGGGGCTAGATGGCGGTGTGTGAATTTGTCTAAGCATATTTATTATTAGTATAGCTAGGTATAGAGAAACATGAAACTTTTCTTTCCTTGCTTTTAATGAAACTAGCTCGAGCCACAACCAAAAAATCAAATTTCCGCAGCAAAGAACCCGAATAATTAGTAAACAAAGAAAAAAAGTGTGACAGCCAACAGAGCTAAATAAATAACTTAGAAGAAGGCGGAACAAAACGTACAAAAAATAGGAACCGTGGCAAGACATCAGGGGGAGGTCACCATTTGTATGGAAATCGTTGAGGGTACGTCTGTAAGGGAGACATTGTAGAAAATGCCAGCGAGTTTTTCAAGGCTACAAACGACGCTTACGGACGGCGTAAATTCCAGAAAAGTGCTATTGGCGTAGGCTTAAATGACATTGGGATCCCGGAGAATGAATCTGGCTAATGTGGGCTGGATCTTGGGTATGTGACGAGCGAATGACGATGAGTGTGGATCGTTGGTTGTGGTGAAAGATATTATGAGAGCCATTTTCTGAGAAATATTGAAGTCATGTCAAAACAAATACAAATTTGTTCTGAAATAAATAATTAATGAAGGAAGAAGTTCCGTAAGTAAGATTAACAAAGTCGAATATCTTCATAAAGTTGGCTTTTAACTCTTATCTGCTGAAACCTGAAACTTGTATAACTTTATAAGTATAGTTGCGCTCCCTTGGCGTTTGCGGCAGCATGCAGTTTGAAACACTTGAACTTTCAACTATCCCGCTGGGTTCTATTATTTTTCCAAGAACAAACTATGTTATTATACACGGGAGTATTTATTCATAAAATAGACAAAATGAAAAATTATTTACATTAAAAGCAGAAGAGGAAAAAAAAACATTAAAAATCACTATAAACACGCATTACAAATTAAAAATGTAGTCCACAACGCTGCCCCCCGGAATTGAGCCCAGAAGCTGGCTGCGTTACCTCGTTGAATAGCAATGCTTATTCTCTGACCGAGGAACGAGCCAGCTCTCCGGTCGCCTGTGGTGTCTATTAGTCTTTTAGAAATTTCTGAAAAAACTTTCATATTTCACAGGAATAGTATATCATCCCAGTTTTCAGAAACGGTCAATATTTCGGAGCTTGTCTATACTCTACACACTACACTTATAATTAAAGAGGAAAAGTTTGTTATGTTGTTTAAAATAAAGAAACGCTACTACCATAACCAACCATTATTTTTAAACCCTGCATTTGTGTTTGTCTGAAACAGAAACAAGGTAACTGATCCAATACGCAGTTCGACTCGGTAGCATGTAAATCAGAAGAGCGTACACCCGAATGTAAATGTTGGCTTGTTCGCTTTTCCCGCAGCTTGTGCCTGATACGAGGCGATCCGATTGTGAAATCGAATATTTATTATCTCGGTAAGGAACGCTAATAGTATTAACGGTAGCTTTGTGTGGTTTCGCATCGCTTTTGTACGTACGATGAGGTATTTTGTTTACTGTTTCGTAGAACATTTTATCGGGTTTTTTACAACGGTTGGTATTAGTATGGGTAGGTCATAGGTGGACACAAGACCGGTCTCTGGTGGAACCCTATGCTCAGCAGTGGGCGTTTTCCGGCTGATATGATGATGATGATGAGTATTATTTTTACGTCGATATTAATCATCATGTACGATGAAGTGAGTGAATAACCACGGAAGTCTTTAAACCTGTATTATTATGTTTTTTTTTTTTTTTTTTATGTTATCCGGCAGACAAACAGGCATGCGGGCCACCTGATGGAAAGTGGTCACCGCCGCCTATGGACATCAGCATCACCAGGGGTGCTACCAATGCGTTGCCCGCCTCTAAGGAAACCTCTAATATACCTCTTGAACGATCCCATGTCATAGACCAAAGGAAACACTGTGGCTGGGAGCTCATTCCACATCCGAATCGTACGAGCGAGAAACGTTCTTTCGAATCTTCGCGTGGACACCACTAGAGGGTCCACGTAATGGGGATATGTACCCAGCCCACGGCGGGTGGTGCGATGGCGGAATTGTGCTGTGGGCACCAGATCAAATAATTCCTCAGAACACTCCCCATTGTACAGCCGGTAGAACACACACAGGGAGCCAAAGTCCCTTCGATCAGCCAGTGGTTCTAACTTGCCTGTCAGTATGGTATCGTCGACAATTCGTACGGCGCGCCTCTGTATGGAATCCAAGTGATTAAGCAGATCGGCGGTTTTCCCGGCCCAAAGATGGGAACAATACTCCATATGTGGCCGCACCTGTGCCTTATACAGCAACAGGCGCTGTTCTGGGGTGAAATATTGCTTAGACCAGTTAAGCACACCAAGTTTTTTCGAGGCTAGTTTAGCCTTACACTCCAGGTGACTTCGGAACCGTACGTCGTCTGATATGTCGACACCAAGGATCCCGATACTTTCTGAGATGGAGGGATGTTCCTTGGAACTGCGGCACCATGACAAAAGGATCTTTTTTGGCGGAAAATGCGCAAACCTGCGTCTTAGAGGGGTTGAAATCCACCAGGTTCAATCTGCCCCAGTGAGCAACTTGCTCCAAGGAGTGTTCTATCTCTGACACAAGTCTTATTCGGCTTTCCGACACCACGGAACGAGGGATATTCGCACGGCCAGTATAACGAACGTCTGCAGTACTGTCATCTGCATAGCAATGAATACTGGGAATATTCAGCATATCATTGATATGCAGAAGAAACAGCGTGGGAGACAGCACTGAACCTTGGGGTACTCCAGCATTAATACTCTTGGTATCGGAGCAGCATCCGTCGACAACGACTTGGATGCTCCGCCCAGACAGAAAGCTGGATACCCAATTGCAGAGTCCCTCGGGAATACCGTACTTCGGGAGTTTTGTTAGCAGTGCCCTGTGCCAGGCCCGATCAAATGCCTTGGCTATATCAAGACTGACAGCCAGAGCCTCCCCCTTGCTCTCGACAGCCTCAGCCCACCGGTGTGTTAGGTACACAAGAAGGTCACCAGCTGAGCGACCATGACGGAAGCCATATTGACGGTCACTGATCAGCTGGTGATCCTCGAGGTATCCAAGGAGCTGGATATTTATGACCCGCTCCATCACCTTAGAGAGCAAGGAGGTTACCGCTATAGGCCTGTAATTTGATGGGTCTGAATTGTCACCCTTCTTGGGTAAAAGAAACTTGTAGAAGGTAAAAGAATTTTCTGGATGTCAACTGGTTCCTAGACGGCGAATTCTTAGTATTTTTTCGATTTCGAGAAGGTCAGATCCTGAGAACAACAAGCGACAAGCATGTATGTAAAGAAATATTTACATACATGCTGGTCAAAGCGGAATTTTCTATGAATTTAATGATAACCTGACGCTCTCACAGTCTACTAACCGTTTTAATTATCGCCGTCATGAATAGACTTTGCCTTCGAGACATCTTATTTCCTTATTTCCAATTTGATTTTCATAACACAGTATTAATTTCATTCATTCACTCAATTGGACACTCCAAGCTAAGATATTTTATTACTCACAGTAAGATATTTTATTAATCAAATTCGCCTTTTCGGCTCAAGTTTTCAATTACGGTATAATTTTCATTTCGAACATTATTTATTGCCACATTATTATTGTAAGCGATGGGCATAATTGAACATCAAACCTTATTAGTGAATCGATCCATTTGCAACATTGGATCCTATCAAATATTCATTAAAGTTGATAATCGAAAATCAGTGCTCTTTGCATGTAAATTGACTCCATGCGGACATAACCAAAAAGGATCGTTACGGAGATGAGATACAATATGCAATTTTGTTTGAAGGGTATAAGGTTGAATTTGCATTGAAAATAAGTCCGGGTAAAAAATTAGACAAGGGCGAGAAAGCGAAGTTAAATTATTGTCGCGTTCTGCGGTTGACGTAGTTATTTCCTCAATTAAAAGTTAGAAATACTTGATTTTTCTTTTTTTTTTTATTGCCTGGGGTGGAACGTATGGTTTTGTAATGGTGGTTTTGTAACCAGGATTTTCGATATAAGTAACTGTGGATAAGGGAAATTTGGGTCATGTACTTTGTATAAAAGTTCTAAAAGAAATTATTACATAAAAGCAGGGCGACCTCTACGACCTCGGCGAAAGACTGGGCCAGATGAGATGGTCAAATACCTGCCTATATCTTCTTATCCAAAAAGACTGACCTGCGTGTCTCTGTGTATGCTGTAGGTAGACCAGCAGCAGGGCTCCACCTGGTTGGAGTCCAGCCCCCAGAACTCCAGCTCCTCTTCGAAGAGGGGTCCGCAGACATTTGTGGGGTAGTGCAGCTTCCCTGTCCTGAAATGGAGGCATGGAATTAGACTCCTTGTAGCTAGTCGAATCTCCGCAAGACCAACTTTTGTCTAGGAGATCAAGTTTACGAGTTTGTAAGAAAGTGTGCGCATGTAGCGACGCGACAGATGGGCTTATGCGCGACTTTCGACTTTAGACCTTAACTTACCTAAAAATAAGGTTACAATTTCGGCAAGGAGACAGCGACTGCAGCAATAGAGACAAAAATTGTTCTGTACTGGGCAACTAAGTTCTTCGTTCTTTATTAAGTATATCGAAAAAGAAATTTTTCGATAATAATAACGACAATGATAATACTGTCAGTGATAGAACGTCAGTTATTTTTTCTTTTGTAATTATACACAGGTGAGATGGCGGTGAAATGCCTGTCTTGCATAATAAAAAAAAATCCCTATTGACGCCACATTCGGCATTATCGTTGTCGGGTTGATTCGTCTTTTCGATTGAAACGTTGGTACTTTTAGGTTTGAATATCATTTACTGTACTATACCAACGGCTATTTTGTCAAATAAATGCATATTGCAACAAAGTATTATACACGACGTGCTTTTGCTGTGAAGCTAGAGCTCGTGAGAAAACCACTCGCAACGCTCTGAAAATTGGTTTGAATAAGTAATTTTGTATGAAAATATTTTATGATAAATATTTATGCATAAAGCGTGTGCCATACGCCATTATTAACATTATGTTAACCCGTATTATCCCACTGCTGCACCCATATCATTCGCGATCAAGTGTTGTTGCTTGCCAGTCACTCTCGAAGGCCTACAACAGCTTATCTCTCCATTTCCTTGGATCTGCCGCGACGTCGTTTCCGAGTATTGGGTGTCCAATCTGCAGCGGTCTTAGCCCATTTCTCTTCCGACATGCGGTAAACATGAGCTGTCCAGTTCTAGTTAAATTTCCAGCTTTAGCGGCTACATCAGCGAACTGTGTTTTGGAGCGCTGCCTCAAGTTTCGGATTCGGTCGATCAATCTAACTCCCAACATGCTGCGCTCAGTGGCCCGCTGGCAAACCCCAAGTTTGGACGTGTGATCATTACGTTTGGTTCTATTAAGTACCTACGGGGCGCAGGCTTGGTCTTTGACTAAAGATCAAACGTCAAAAAGATCAAATTGGGAGCCATACGCAATATATATAATTTTATTATACACAAAGTTGCAATACTCAGCTGGTTTTCATTGAAGTAACTAGGATGTTCTTTTTACTACTATCCAACACAATGCATCTGCAATTCCGTATTTTTGGTACAAGAACCTTTTTTTTCTTTTCAAATCAAACTATCTAGGCATTTGACTGCCATCTCACCTGGTGGTAAATAACGATACGGCCGGAGATGGAGCATGCCCGTCTAGGAACAGCTTATTCACTCTAGCCTTGAAGGCGTCCAGATTATAGCTATCAGGGAACACACTCGCAGGCAACGTTTTCCATTCCTTAGCCGTACGCATTTTAGACGTTGAACCAAAGCGACTGTAAGATCCACGACATAAGGGCTTACATGTCATGGGCGATAGTTACACTTTCCATCTGGTGGTCTGACTATTCGTTTGTCACTGCGTAGAATAAAAAAGCTTCTGACTACGACAACCACACTGCATCTGGCTTTCGACTCCGTCTTGTTGATCGATCACGTTTGATTTCCCAGTATTAACGTGGCAAGTAAATACATGCACAGCGTGGGATGGACTTTGATTTATAGATATTGTAAAGTCGATGTTTATTCGTGTAAAAATCTGACCGAATGTCGACTGAAATAACGTTTTTACGTCATCGCGTGTTGTGGAAGGTTACTGGAGTACCTACCTAGGATATATCAAAATAGATAAAGGTCAATATATTATATCATGGCTTTAGGAAGTTACAAAAAAAATAGGTTATCGTTTTTCAGATAATTTTGTTTCCAGTTTGAAGATCAAAATAATCTATTTATTGCATTCATGAGATTATATAGGTCTCACAGTTTTATTGTACTTACGTCATGAAACCTATGTGTATCTTGTATCGTGTGTAGTATATCTTTGATTTAGGTGTGTTTGATATTTGATATGTACTCCTATGCAAATTCCCTTGTCTGTTATCTAAACTCATTATTGTTAACATTTAAATGCTCTGTATAATATCTCTTTACACTTCTCATTTAACCAACGTATTTACCTACGTATGGCAATAATCGATCCTAATTTTCCTTTGATGTTAGAATGAACTCCTTGTTGATGGCGAGCGGTGCGATGATAGATCGTGGCCGGAGCATCATGTCGAACAATGAGCAGGTTTTTAGTAGGTATTGTCAATTTGTTTCAAAAAGCATCAATTTTGGTACTTCTTTTTTAAGTCTTTATGATTGTCGCAGTGATGTCATGCAGTTAACTAATACTAAACTTAAAATTAAAAACTGTATTAATAGGCACTGTTCCATTTTAATACAAATCTATAATATTTGAATTACGCGAATTATCTTGATCCTAGCGTCCATGAAAAGAACAGACTGAGAGAAATTGTTGTTTGTTTTGTTTGCAATAATTTATTAAAATCTTTAAAATTACCAAAATTGTCAGGGCGCTATCTTGAGAGTGGTTAGTAATGCTTTATATACCTATTGGAATACTGCTCATTCCTCGACTGTATACGTATGAGTATTATGAAGGCTTAGCATTTTGTTGTTTGTTTTTTTATAATTGTATATTTCGCAATATATCCTCAGGTAAAGGTCTCAGGTTTAAAATATGTGTGTATAGTGTTTTTGATTGCCTATACTAAGTTTCCGGTCTTGTTCTCTACTCCAAATTCATGTGGATTTGGTAGAGAGCTTGCATTCAGTATGTATGTATTCATGTATGTTTGTGTATGTCCACATTTATTTTTTATCCCCTCTTTTCCCTTTTTGTCGTTATTGTTTTCTTCAGACGGTACCGATTTTGTGTGCCGGGTGGTGCAAAACTTCTACTTTCTTTTTGATTCTTTCTTTTTCTCTGAATTTTTTTTCCTTTTTTGTCATATGATGAAAATTTTGTTGTTGTTATTGTTAGAGCATAATCCCATTTCCACTTTAAGAAAATCTTCCTTATTCAGCTCTGGCAATACAATATTACAAAGCACACTCGTTCACTACTAAGATCGCAATTACCAAGTTTAACGGTTACATACTTACATCATCAATATCTATTTTTCATTCCAATAACCTATAATTGACTTACTGTTGTTATTGATATAACTAATTCTCTCTGTAAATGCTGTTGGTTTTCCGAAAATAAATAAATGATATATTTAATTTACTCGACACAATACCTCAGAATATTGATACGACGTAAACAAAACAACGCCAACATAAGTACACTTGGGGGTAACATGGTGCTTTGACCCGTGCCTAAACAATCCAGTCTACCCACCTCAAAAAAGTAATTGCTACTAGGTACAATAATAATGTCGGTATGTGGCGCAGTGCGCGAAAGAGTACGACGATATTGCGATTTATAAGTTAGAGTGAGAGCGATACACAACTTGCGCAGTTCTTTAACTAATAACAGACGTTCCGTTTTAGCTGGAGCCGACCAACCGTCAGTTGTAGTTGATACTAATCCTTACGAGGTATAAAATAAAGTCGTTTTTGGGTGCGGGGGACGTGGTCGGACGTTCGACCAATGTCGGCTCGCCCGCGCATTCGAATTAATCCAAAAGCGACTTTATTTTGTACACTGTAAGAATTAGTATCGACTGCAACTGGCGGTTGGTCGAATCCAGCCAAACCGATTGCTAAAAGTCGTGATGGAAATCTGCACATTCAGGTAACTGAATGTGTTACCATGAGCCTATCACGAAGGTCAGATGGCAGTCGTTCCACTATAATTATATGATCTGCCAAATCCTAGATATCCTGGCGGACCCCGGGCCCTCGCGCGCGAGATCACAACCACCGGGACATTAACGCCAAGATGGCCACCATTACTTCATAGGTATCCATCGTTGATCGCTATCGATTGTAATAATCCTCACGATCTCCCTTGGGGTACGAACCCGAGTCATGCGGCGGAAATCGAGCCCCGTAAATCGATTAGGCCTAAAATCGTGAAGCACGAATAGCGTGGGTCGGACTTCTTGTGGGATATTTCGAGTTTTGATAGTTAAATGCGTGGCAAATATCTGTTAATGTGTACAGTGATTTTAAATGCTGAAGCTTCCTTCATGAAATATCTACGTCTGAGCCTCTGGGTGGGGCTAGTTGAAAATCAACCTGCTATTAAGATGTTTTTAAGACACATAATAATAAGTAAATATCGCCACCCAAAGACGCAACACGCGACAGCACAGACGCGACGGCTAACACCGAGAGGATGCAAATGCTCTGCCGACCTTTGAGAAAGATCTAGAACTCTCTGGCGCTGTCCTAATTGGCAACGGTCATGCGACCATGGTCGACGGTCTTCCGACCAGTAGGAGGACTCAAAACCGCCCGTCGTACGACCATGTTCGCACAACTGTTGCCAATTAGGACAGCACCCCTGTCAACAAAAAAATACGTGTGGCACTCGGGGACTGCCGCGGTAAAGCTATTGCATAGCATTTTTTATCAACTTATGCAATTATAATTATTTATTTATTTTATTTATGCAGTATTTTTTTTTCTTTGATATTAATTCAAGTTTTTTCTTTGATATTAATTCAAGTTACACTTTTTGAGCGTGGTGACCGATAAGAAAACAATTTATTTTCTTTTATTGAATAAATGAGAAGTTATTATTTTTTAAAAGCACGCTGTCTCACCTAGTGTCTAAAAGAGATAGAATCAGTTATGAGCAGTTAGCAGCTAGTCTACACGCATACGTCTAGTCGCACGCACACAAACACCGTGCCGAAGTCTGCCGAACTAAAACGACGTTAGACGATGCACGGCTTTCAACGCCGCACCGCTGTGCCGGTCGGAGTAGGGGGGTGTAAGGTTTTTTTCGTTACGAAATTTCTTGATTCGGTCGCCGCGCTCAAAGCCCGCGATAAAAGCTATGCAATAGCTTAAAAAATTAAAACAGAAAAGAAATATTTTTAGTTAGTTGGCACAATACAAATCTTTAGTAGATTTAAGTGCCTGAACTATTTGATTTGTCATATTTATTGTTATGTCTAACTTAAATAAAAAAATTAAAAAAAAAGTAATTTCCTTATCGATATAAGGAAATTACTTTTTTTATACTTGCTATAGTGATAAACGTTCGAAAAATATAATTAAATCTTCGTTTTATCTCCAAAGACTTTGCAATAAGATATCCGGCTAAGCGTTCTAGATTTGTTTACAAGTGTGGCCAAGTGTAAAATGGATCGCGACATAGCGATTATGACACCAGCGTTGCGTTTATACACATCACCTTCTCGTGTTTTATGAGACGGAAACTGATGTGTAGCAAACAACATGTGTTGTAGTACGTGCTATCTTTTGCTGACGTTTGTGGGTGAAAATTTCCATAATACATAATTATTGGCATGAATACAGTAATATTTCATTACAAATCATATTGTATTATTGCATCAGCAGCAAGATTGATGCACAGTTTATGATTAGAGTGAATAGCTAGCTGAAATATAATAATATGGAAACAACACGTAGAGAATATTTGTACAAATATTAATAAATTTGCTTATCCTATATACAAACTAAAACGGGTATCTAGTATAGCAACTTGCAAATCGGCTTATTATGGGTATGTTCACTCAATTTTGCAGTATGGGATTATTATCTGGGGCAACAGTACGGATGTCGAAAAGGTTTAAAACACAAAAGAAATATGCGCGTGCTATATACAATATGGCACCATACGAGTCCTGTAAACCCTTATTTAAGAAGTCTAATACATATACTACCGCTAGCATGCTTATATAATATATATATATTAGAAACGTGCTATTTCGTGAAATGTAACAAAGAGTTATACACAATCGCAAAAGAAATATATCCTAGAAGTACCAGGCTTGCGCAAAGGCTTTTAATGAGTACGTTGCCGCACTGAACACTATACTTAAAAACATGTATAAAACAATTTATAATAAAATACCTAGCGATATAAGAGAAGTACCCATACATAAATTCAAAAGAGCTTCTAATAACTGGTTGATGAAGAGTTTATTTTATACAATTAAATAATTTTTTGAGCATAAGAAGCCAGTTTAGACTTTATTTTATTTTATTTATAACATACAATATATTTTGATGTCGCTTCCTATATGACTAAATATGTGATTCAATGTTATTTATACTATAAGACCTGTAATGTATGTACCATATATAACGCAAATAAATAATTGAATTGAATTAAATTGAATTGAACATCAGCGCTGCAGCATTTGCACTCTTTTTTGGCAACGCATTGCTCCTTGTTTTTTGTGTTTGCTCTTACTTTCATTTTGTTACTTTAAGTTTGTAATTTACACACAAGTGTATAATTGTTTCAAAATTGCGCTTCCAATATTATGTTATACTTGTATGGATTGTGTGGTGTCAGAATAAATTATATCTATCTTTATTATTGTGGTGGTGACTGCTTTCCATCAGGTCACCTTACTGGTATAAAAAGTGCATATTCCAAAATTTCGATCTCCAATCCAGGCGAAATCGTAATCTTCTTAAAATATTAGAGCCTAATAATCCTACTCTCCATTGAACGAGGCACAAGTACATAAATTAACTGTCACGGGATAAATTTAGAGCAGGATGTTGTAATAATAATCTAGCGTAATTCCCACAGCATAAAATATTACGCATTCTTATAGTTCACGGCTTAATCGTTTCTTGTCCCTTTACCTAAGTTCCTTAGTAGAAACTGCAAACAGTAAAGTTACATATTTCAAAAATTCGCCTTAGAGAATGCTGTACAACAAAAAAATCGCTGTTTCATTTAAAAAGGGCGCACCCACACTCGTGGGAAAGGATAATTGAATGCTAACACTGGCGGTTTCTGTCCAAAATAATACGTAAAATATGCCATACATTTGGGCGAATTTCCGTCGCACAATCGGATTTTGTTTTAATTTTATTGTCAGCAATATTGGCGACATTGCTCGAAATGCTTCATTGATTTGTAAAAACCCTTTTAAAATTCTTTGCTAAAACGGGGTTGCTACTAATCTGCAGGGTTGCTGGGATTGGTGATAATCTGAACGACTTCAAGGCTAGAGTGAGTAGGCTGTTCCTAGACAGGCATGCTCCATCTTCGGCCGCATCGTCACTTACGACCACGTGAGATTGCGGTCAAATACCTGCCTAGTCTAATAATAAAAAAAACTCTATTCTCTTGATTCATAATTTGTGCTTAAGATGGATTTAAAGAATAGCCTTCACATATCCAATCTCCATATCCAGTCTTTGCATAATAGTATGTATGAATGAACACTATATTACATAAATACAGGATACAGTCGATACATATCAACACTGCAGTAAAATCAATCCCTCTACGTTATTATTAATAAAAAAAAAACTACAATATTGATAGATCTGCGCAACGCCGTAAATCACTAACAAACTGACGTCACTGATGCAAAAACAATTGATTTTATGACACTATAACTCACCGAAATATACCGCAAAACATTTGATAGCAATAAAATATCTATAATTTACAACTCGCTTGACGAAAATTGAATGAAACTACGATCCTGAGGTAATCCCACAGGAGTAGGGCGGCCAAAGTGAAACGTCAACCTTTTCCCCATTTTCTCCGGTGGCATAGACAAAACATTGACCTCGTAAGAAATAAAAGTTTATCGACGGTAAGAACAGTTTCAAATACTACTGGCCAGAACAGGTGGGCTTTAGTTGGGTATATTTTTTTATTGGTTTTGTCGCTGCGAGTGCATTTTTATGTTTGTTTCCTGCGGGGCTATTTCAGTGGACAATTGAATTTGACATAAAATAATATTACACTACTCTAATTTGGTAGACGGTGGAGCTACGTTGGCCAGTGGCCAACGTAGATGACGTAGTGTAGAATTATCTAATGCCAAATCCAGTTGCCAACTGAGTTAGACAATTGCCCCGCTGATTACAACGACCAAAGAGAAGCGCTTTGGGCATTTGACCGATGACGTAGTGTAGAATTATCTAATGCCAAATCCAGTTGCCAACTGAGTTAGACAATTGCCCCGCTGATTACAACGACCAAAGAGAAGCACTTTGGGCATTTGACCGATGACGTAGTGTAGAATTATCTAATGCCAAATCCAGTTGCCAACTGAGTCAGACAATTGCCCCGCTGATTACAACGACCAAAGAGAAGCGCTTTGGGCATTTGACCGATGACGAAGTGTAGAATTATCTAATGCCAAATCCAGTTGCCAACTGAGTTAGACAATTGCCCTGCTGATTACAACGACCAAAGAGAAGCATGTACAGCTGGGCAATGGACTAACTCAGTTAGCAACTGCATTCCATATTAGATAATTCTACACTACGTCATCTAAGTTGGCCATTGGCTATAACGTCTACCAACTTGGAGTAGTGTAAGATTATTTTATGTCAAATTCAGTTTTCTACTCAGATAGCCAATAGCCCAGCAGTTACATTTGTTAGCAGTTTGATTATATGATCGTTTAATTAGTAGCAGTACTAAAAAATTCTTGGCGTTAACATTCCGGTTGGCTCTCGCGCACGAGCGCTCGTGATTCGGCTGATCTGGTAATTACAGTGGAGCGACTGCTTTGTGACCTTGCTAACAAGGGAACCTGACCAGTTAGGCTAACGTAACTCTGTTGCTAATAATTCTCTGATTTCAATGATTGACATTTTTACTATTGCGATTACGTATCATCGATTTCATAGGTTCAGTTGCTAACAAAGTTCTATTGAAATAAACTGAAACTAATTAGCCAACAGATTGGATCATGGTTACACATTCAGTCGTCTGAATGTGCAGGTTTCATCACGATGTTTTCCCTCACAGTAAGAGCGTTGGTTAGTATTCAACTAATGTACACAACTCAGTAAAAAGCCATTGGTACATGGCGGCAGTGGGATAAATCCCAGTACACCTCGCTTGCGAGTCGGATACGTTTACCACTAGGCCAGCGACTTCAATGCGGGACGTCGAACATACATTTTCCCTATTACCTCCATTGCTCTCTACTAAATCAACCGAGCACTCACTGTAAAGACCAAACCATTGCTTTTAGCAACACACGACTGAAACCTACTATCAACTTGACCCCCCTTTCAACTGGTAACGCAATCATTTAGTCCAATAGCTTTCCCAAGCTTTGATGTGCAAACCAGTGGGCGTTCCCGATACTCCCACAGTGCTGACTCTTTGTCCGGTTTGGACCGGTTTGTTCCGGTTTGATGGCCCCAAATCGGCTCAAACTGGTTTGTGTTGGAGTTGTTTCTTTGGAATAGTCTTTAGTTATTAGTGAGAGTGTGTTTTTGTATTAAGTCGGATTTATATTGATACAGTAGCTGTCGCCAATTTTAGGCGCCCAAACACGGCGCCAGTAACTGGACTGAATAGTATTGTTTACATTGTGCCAGCATTTGCATCGACTTGTTGTGGTGATTACACGTTTGAGTAAAAAATAAATGCTACTAAGCGTGCTAACACGTTTATGAGCGATGCCATACCGTCAAAAGTAAAACTTGAAATGAGTTTGCATTGGATACTTGGCAACAGGAATGCCTTTCGAACTCTTAAGTCACTTTTATCGTGTCTCTAAATCATGATAGCACATGGGGACCTTCGGCGGCGGTGCCTGTGGCTGGCGTACGTATTCACTTATAAAGCTCCAGTGACTCTAGCAAGAGGTTGAGGGAGTGCGGGGTGCGGTAACTGGCACGACAAATAGACGACCGCTCTATTCCATGCCAGCGCTGGCGGCGGCGCTGGACTGACACGAAAAAACGTTTGCGCGGTGCGAACACTGACTGGCATGCCAGCAACATTGGCGCCAGCTACTGTACCAATTGAAATTGAAATTGAAAAATTTTATTTTAGACAGATTCATCCATAGTGTTAGTAACAATTCCTCTTACATACTAGTGTTAGTAGTTATTGTATATGACGTAAATTAGTGTTCGGTGTGGAGCTTCACCCAGTGAAGTACCAATGTAACTCAGACTTTAGCTATGAGAAGGTCCCAAGACCAATTCCTAGCCGGGTAGAAGTTGATATGATGAATTTTTTTCATAACTCAATGACAATTGATCAGGCAGCCCAACTGGTGGAAAAGTGTTAACTGTCTATGACATCTTTAGACTGATGCGCTTAGGTTTACACTCGCCGCTACAGCTTTTTCATGTGATCTGGTAGACAAACAGGCAAGCGGGCCACCTGATGAACAGTGACCACTGTCTGTCTGCTGTCTATATATGCACAGATTAAGGTATTGGTATATGTTACATTAGGTGCGGTCCATTAACGGCCTTTTGTTTAATACCGACCCACAACATTTCTGAAATGAATACATTTCTGCGTGAAAAGAACACAATCGCTTTATTTCACTCTAATGGCAACCCCGGTTTCGAATGGTTCAAAAATACAGGAAAATGTAACCATGTTTTGCATACGAATTATAAAAGTCGTCGGGGAAATTAAAAAATCGACTCTCAAACCAGCTGGAACGCTAATACTTTCTCTATCCTAGTCACTACATATTTCACTCTACCACGTTCTCCTATTACACTATACCGTATTTAATTTTTCATTCATATTTCTTAACACTCTCATTTGTATTGCATTTATACTACTTTCCTGCTTCCTCTGCAATAGGTACCCAATTTCCATTCCATACATTAATGATGGAATGAATGGATGGAATGGATGAAGCATCGTTCTATGAAGAGCCAGATGAGTCTTTTTAGACACCTTCCGGCTGTTTATAAATACATGTATGCTTCGTTTACTATATTTCTCACATTCATTCTCTTTTCTACTTTCTAAGCATAGTCTCATTAAAATCCATTTAGTAGTTCGGAAAATATTTAAGTTTATGTAAACTTTATTCTTTATTGTACACAAATATGACATAATTATACAGTACCGTAACAGAGATGTACAAAGCTTAACTCATCGGGAGTTTCCCGACATCTTTTAAGACATGCCAGCAACAGTTAATAGACTGTGAGGGAGCCGTATGTTATTCTACGTTATTCAGTACCTACATTTAAGAAAAAATCCACTTTGAAAATTTTGGTTTTAATGTGGCTGAAAAGCTAAACTGCTAAGAGAATAAAAAATTTTGTGCCAAGGTTTGCACGGGCAGGTCTACGTTTTGTGCGTCTCCTAAACCTCTTCTATCGCTACAAAGTGTAATTTTTGTTGTATTCCATCACGTAGGATAACCAACGGTTCCCTCACAGTCCATAATAAACAGGTAAGTAACGTACGCAGTATCTGGCCGTCAAAATCTTTGAAACTGTCAAACTCGACTGAGGCTGCCGAAAGTTTCGCCTTTCATGCCACCGTTTGATCGATCGAGAAATTGTTAAACGTCAACAGTTCTGCGGAGATGAAGTTTTGGGGTCTAGGGGCTCTGGAGGAGGGTAGATGCGTGTAGTATTAGAGGTGACTATAATGTCGATAAGATTAGGGATAACCTTAAGTTTTAGTTAGAAACGTTGGATTCCATATAGACGTACGCGATTTCTGCACGATTGTCCCAAATATTTCTGCAATTTTGATTTGAATAGGTACTAACGACAAAAAGCTTATTTTATTATTTGCAAACAGACGCGCAGCGCCCGCATCGCGGTCGCACAGTCACCGAGTCGAAGTAGTCACTTGCAGAAGTAGTTAAAATGAGGAATGGGCTATTTGATAAGTAGATGTCGTGCGCCTGATGAGCACAGTCGTCGTGCCGCATCCGCTTAGTCACAGCGTCGTATGCGCGCCGATAGAGCAGACTGCATTATTCTGTCCGGTTTGCAAGCAGATAAGCGGCCGTTCCGCTGGTCTGAGATTGGTTGAACAATCTCGGAAGGCGATCTCAGAAGCCGATTGGCACTCTGTGAAAATATATTATTTTAAAATTCTATTCAAAAAGTGTTCTGCGAAAACATGGTAATTAAACTAATTACAATTTATTTTATGTTATACAGTAGGCAAACAGCCAAGCAGGCCATCTGATGAAAAGTGGTCACCGGCGTCGGAGGATATCAGCAGGAACGCCACCTGTGCGCTGCCCACCTTAAGCATGACTTACAGGTAATATGACTTCTCCCGCAAAACAGGAATGTTTGCACAGAATACCAACGCTGTGAGATGCTTCTTGCGCCTCACAGCATATGCTGAGTGGGTACCATTTACGCTGGCCGCCGCGGCACCGACAGGGGCATGGGCTATGCATTGTTTTAGATATTTTAATTATCAATGTTTCCGTTGTCTGTAACTGTAACTGTTATTGTGTCGTGGTGTGCTATGTGTAATAAATGTATTTTCTTTCTTTCTTTCTTTTATTGTTGTGTTTTGGTAACACTTGCAGGCGTGAGCCATATCATCTTAGTTTATAGGATAATGCACCTATCATTTCCTGCATTTCTGTTCTGTGGATCTGCATCGATCACCTAAAGTCATCATTATATACCTATTTAATAAGTTAGAATATTATATATGACGGATCCGGTCAATAGCATGGAATCATGTGGTCAATAGTACGGACTCATGACGCAGAAAACGGAAGTGGGAGTGCGCCACCTGGTGGGGCGTGCTGACAGAGTCTCGACGGCACGACTCGGGCGGAGTGGCGGGCAGTCTTGGCCCAACCGCCGAGGAGTGAACACGTCTTGAAACTGTCTCCACATTTCGTTTATAGAAAGTGTTGTTTACGTTTGAAAATAAAGTGATTTTAAAATAAACATTGAAATAATAATGTAAATTACCTCAACTGCCTACATTGTAATACCTCTCTGATTTCAAGCAAAATTATAAGTTATGTGCAAAAATGAAGTGGAATAAATACAGTGGAGTAAATGTGAACCCTTTCTTTAATTTATCTGTACGAATACGATCTATGCTGATATTACCACCCTGATGACAATGATCCTGATACACCACTTTCCTTGACGCAACGACATATATATTCGTCACGTCTCATTCTATATATTGCCATAATTTGCAACAATATTACCGATCAAAAAACTTTTACCAGCATACCATCTAGAATAAACGCTCTATAGGCAATTCTTCAGCGTAATACGACGCCTATCCTCTGTTCCGATCGAAATCTTTAAGTAATTTGTCAAAATCCGGTACAGAGCACCCTACAGCTACTATTACCAGCCAAACTGTCCTTATCTTAATCTAAAATGAAGGCATACGTTCCGAGAGCGGGGTAAGAGGAATCTTGTTACCGTCCTCGAATAAGGCTAAAACGATTGCTCGGATTTCAATTTTTAGAGCAGAGATTTCAAAGGGATCCAGACAGATTTTGTCTCTCTTATTACTTGTTGAGAGACTACAAATGCAGACTCAGATTACTAGAGTAGCTATGGAGCGTCGGTGGCCCTCGTATCCCCCTGGTTCCGGGTTCGATCCACAGTACCACCACGTACCAATGACTCTTTTCTGCGTTATGTACATTCGTTGAATACTAACGGATGTTCTTACGGTGAAGGAAAACATCGTGATAAAACCTGCACATTTGGGCGACTGAATGTGTAAACATGATCCAATCTGGTCAGGTTCCCCTGGGAGCAGGGGGCATGGAGGTGAGATGGTAGTCGATCCACTGATCTGCCAAAATGATTTGTTTTAGTACTTGCGCTTTGAAAGAGCCCACAAATTCAGGAGCTCAGATTACAATATTAACATATCAGTAAAATATAATAATATCATCTTGGCGTTGATGTCCCGGTTGTGTTCTCTTGACCATGCTCCAGGATTTGGCTGAACGGAATGTTGGGTCATTATTTTGAAAGTGTCGTATTTTCGCTCAAATATTTTTAATTGTACATAATACATTAAAATTAATACTTGACTTCGAAATTTCCACACCGTATTTCTATTTCAGGTGGCCCCGAGGACAGCAAAATGCAGCCTTTTGTCTTTCTCATTACTTGCGCTTGCCAAGAAATAAATTCCACCCGTTTCATGCGAAGACTCTTGTATAAGTTGGCATTATGCTCGAATGCTAGCGTACTTTCAGACGTAAAACTTAAAAAAGTCATATTTGCAATGTAAGTTTGTCTGTTGTAACAATAAATGACTCGGCAACCAAGCGAAGTCGGAGTGCAAACGACATTGAATAATGACTTTATGATCCTGGCTCATGGATCTAGAAATCGTTAAAGCCTAATTATATAGATAGGCTCAAAAGACCTTTTTACTTCATAGATAAAAACTCAATCAAACTCGAGCACAAAATGAACTTCAACTGTGAGTTCAGCCTTCGCTTCTAACAGGCTTCCTTATGAAATTACGTTTCTAATAGACGTCATTCATCCCTCTCAATAATTCAGTTCTGGACTCAGCAATCGATCGAGAACGCTGGGCCTCGCTCGTGCTAAATGGTTCGAAACCGAATATTCGCATCACTGTTATTGACATGTTCCTAGATAACAAATAGTGTGGGCTAGTGTTGGGCTGCTAAATAAGTTCGGGACCGATTTCCTACAGATTGAGTTGTGGTTTTAAGTTTCAAACAATAACATTGCATCGCTGGTTAATAAAATAAATTATTTCAGCTAAAAATACAGCCTAGCTTAATTAAAATGTTTTTGATTAAGCTAAGAATTATTTAGATAGGTAATGGATGTTCTTTGTTGTCTTTCCTGAACTAATTTCTTTGTTACTTTTATAAATAGGGTTTATAAAAGATAACACATAAATAGACAAAATTTTTGTTGAACATTCGTGAAAATTAAATATTTTTCCAACTAGAAAGTTGTACAGATAGGAAATAGAAATATTAATCTTTAACATAATGTTTTAAACTATCGCGGTTATTATCACATATTTTAAAGGTACGTTCTGGGTTTCCTGCCGCGTACCTGCCGGTAGGTAACCCGGAACATACATTTAAAATGTAAAAATCTTTATTGGTCTATATATTTATAGATTTTTATGATAATGTATGTTTAATACAAATATCTCTTGTAGACAAAATGGTCCATGACTCAGCGTAAAAATCTCAAAAGAGGTACTTTGTACACATATTAAATTACAAGCCTCCAAAAAAAACTGAAAAACTAGTAAAAAGCTTCCTGATAAATTGAAATGCTTTTTTTACAGTTCTACTATAAATCATTACAATCTTCTATACTGTTATATTTCTCTGTATATAATTATTGTGTACAATAAACAGTTAAATAAATAAATAAATAAATAAAGTTTACCCAACATATTTATTTAATTGATATAACGAGAAACTCTAAGATTTACAATGAACTAACTTAACCTAATTTTAACCAACCTACTCAATCAAAAATATATACAATATATCAAAAATAAAATCAACATCATAAAAAAAAAAATTCAAATCATTGCCAATTAGGAGTGTGCCAAGGAGGCTGGCGGAGTTACCACTTTGTATGGCCAAACTCAAGCGCTGGCTGAGGTACACTCCAGCCCGTGGGTCGCCAGTCGTCCTGGAAGATCTTTCGGGCACTCGTCCCTCAGGACCCCAACGTCTCTACACTAAAAGAACTTGATAATTATACGATAGATTTTGAATAAATCTCTTGTGATGATTCATTCGAAATCAGTCTAAATATATGTATATATGTAAGTTAATTTTAACTATAGTAGAACTCGTGTTTTAATTTATTATACAATGGAGTTCCAACAAGAAAGCCTTACACAAAGTGATAACTGTTAAAAAGTTGAAATATAATTTTAAGACCGAAACCGATCGTGCCCGTCACTTAAAATAAATGGCGTCCAACGTCGCTTTAATTTGAATTATTGCCACGACTTCTGCGCAAATTAATAAAGTCCAATGGACGGAACTGATTTGTAGGAAGAATTATTTTTAAATTAAACTTTGCTTAGGTAGGTTTAATGTCAGATTACTTTGTAGAATTTAATTTGAAGAGATTTAGTTTCGACAAACTCTCTTCAAGGTAAGGGAAGGGCTCTTTCCTTTTTTAACCCCCGACAAAAAAGAGGGGTGTTGTAAGTTTGACGTGTGTATCTGTGTATTTGTGTATCTGTCTGTAGCTCCCGAACGGATGGACCGACTTGGATGCGGTTTTCTCTATTTAAAAGCCAGTCCCCTTCCGCAATCCGCTCCCCTTAGGTTGCAGATGTCATAAAGGACAGTGGCTACTTTCCAACAGGTGGATCGTCCGTCCGTCTGACTAGGCAATGAGAAAAACTTGACAAAGCGCACAGTATTAGCAGGTTGAAGACTCAGTAGGCTGGCCACAAAGAACCGAAAATCGCTCAGGTAAACGAGTTATTGAATGGACACCACGGAAGTTCAATGTAGAACCCCTCCTGTCAGGTGGAGCTATGATCTACCTTTTGATCTAGCTACCTATCCTTTTTTTTCTTGCTTGTAAACTGTCCCCTTGAATCACTCTATTATTGAAAATCCGTTGCGTAGTTTAAAAGATCTAACCGTACATAGATATAATTTCTTTCATCATTTCCTTTATGTGTGGTTGAAATAACAATTTCTTGCACATTGTGTTATCTTTATTTTCTTTCTCTTTTTTTTCATTTTCCTTTATGTGTGGTTGAAATAACAATTTCTCGCACATTGTGTTATCTTTATTTTCTTTCTCTTTTCTTTCTTTTTCTTCTGGTATTTTCTGTTACTGTCAGTCTTGGTTTGCGATTATATGTCTAATTTGCTTAAACATAAGTACTTAGTAGTTAATGTGTTCATCAATATTTGTGTCCATCATCTTGTATTGTAATTGCACTGTAATTTTTCATACGATCATCTCTCCGGTTAACTGGTAGATAAAGCTATGAAGCTTTAAGTCCGCAAATAAATCAATAAAATAGTTATACCTAGGACCAGAAGGCGCAAATCGACTTTGTTTTATACTACATCTACTTGTAGATATAATATTAAAGCAGTTTATTCTAATACATTGCGTCTTCCTGTAAAGATGAACGGCCACGAATAAAGGATGAGGGTGGATTACCCACCCGCCCATCGTTCAATAGCAGTGGGTAAACACAAAAGGAAATGGCTGATCAAAATTCAATGAACCAACTCGCAACTGATTGGGTAGTCAGCCACAAATATTATTAAACAGAGATGTTTGTTCGAAAATGTATTTGTGATGGAGTTTGTAGTTTGCTTTGGGGAAATCTAATGTTTGTAATGCTGCTGATGTGAACTCAATCGTCGGGCCTAATTTGTCTGTCATTGTCATTTTATCTTAATAATCATATAATTTTACAGTGTATTCGTCGCCTGTAAGCTGTAAAGTTTGTTTTCAATCAATAAAAAAAAAAAAATCTATGACAAAAATAGAAAAGTGCAGAGACTGGTTGAAGTGTCTCAGGAGCCGATTGGTATTTACCCAGTGACGCTTATTCAAGTTATGTAAAGGAGGCTCAAGTCAAATAGTTAACTTTTATGGGGGGACAAAGGTTATTCGCGTTTGCAGGAAGATTACCCACCGCTACCCTGCACGTGTTCCCCGGGTGGTGCTAAAGGATAACCAACTTTGGCTGCTGTACTGCTCGATCTGGATCTAAGAGCCTCACAGCTATTACTATACAGAGAAACTCATTATCGAGAGTGAAGATATTTCGGAATGCTCGCAAGTCATGAAAACAGCACTTTTAAGTGCTCTTCGACCAGAGATATTGGACGCTCTGTCCGTATCTGTCAAATTAATGTAGAAGGTATAAGTAGATCGAAGTGTGAATATTTGTCTAATTTACTAATTGAACATAGAATCGACCAGGATTGATCAGGATCTGCGTGACAAGGGAACGATTCCAGGATATACTCTCCTGAAGACTCTTAACCATAAACAGTATGGCATTGCGACGTACGTTGTTTCAGGCCTGAAGGATGCAAGTGTCGTATTCTCCGACGATTCATCGAATTATTTCATCATCGCTGTTTGAGTCGCGGATTGCACTGTGATAAACATTTACAAGCCGCCATTGGCAGAGTGGGCTAACACTGGCCCTCCAACCTTCCCCCACCAAAGTGTTTATACTGGTGATTTCAATAGCCATCACACTCTTTGGCGCTACGCCTCAGATGATACAAATGGGGTAGCGTTGAGGAAATGGGCTGAGGCATCCAGTTTATTTCTGGTGTTTGATGCAAAGGACAGGGGTACATTTCACTCTGCGCGCTGGAAAAGGGATTATAACCCGGACCTAACTTTTGTTACAAGAGACGACGCTAGTGACCCAATGCCTGTCTCTCGGAGCGTCGTCAACAGTTTTTCCAAGAGTCAACACAGACCCGTGGTGCTGGATGTGGGCTATAAATTCCATTAACAAAATCTATGCCCCTTCCTCGATGTAACTTCAAGCGTGCGGATCGGCATAGGTTTGGAGAGAGGGTGGATGCGGGGGTTCGCTTTGTTCCTCCAATTGCTAGTAATTACTGCCGCTTCGTGGGCATGATTATGGGGGCTGCTAGAACTCATGTGTGCAGAGGATACAGAAAGGAGTACATACCGGGCTGGCACAAACAAAGCGAGCGGCTATATAAGGAGTACCAGGAGACTGGAGACTGCGCAGTGGGCGCTGAACTAATACACTCTCTTGATGCCAATCGGACCAACAAGTGGAAGGATACGGTGCAGTCCATGGATTTCAAACGATCTAATCGTAAAGCCTGGAGGGTACTAAACAAACTCACTGGTAAAAACTCTACTCCTCATTCAGTTGGCTCTCTGCACCCAAATCAAATAGCTAACAGAATCGTATCGGTATCGAGAGTTAAGGGAAACAAACAGAATCAGAGAATACTAAAGAAGAAGCTACTACAACTTAAAACCAACCTCAAATCAAACGCTGACCTAGAAAGACACATTACTGTAGATGAAGTCAGCCTAGTCATTAAGGGCATCAAGATTGGTAAAGCGGCAGGAACTGACGGTGTGTACAACGAGTTCTTGATTAATCTAGGTCCAAATGCTATTAGGTGGCTGTCTGCATTTTTTTCTGTTATCCTGAAATCAAACTCTTTACCGCGAGAATTTAAGGAATCCAAGGTGATAGCGCTGCTGAAACCCGGCAAGCTCGACGAGGACCCTTCCAGTTATCACCCTATCGCTCTACTAAGCAAATGCTACAAACTACTGGAAAGGGTTCTGCTGTGCCGCATAGCCCCATTAATCGACCCAGTTATACCAGTGGAACAGGCGGGCTTCAGACAGGGCCGTAGTTGTACCGATCAAGTACTATCATTGGTCACACACCTCGAGACAGGTTTCCAGAGTGAATTAAAATCTGGTGCAGTATTCATAGATCTTACCGCTGCGTACGACACCGTATGGAGAGAAGGTCTAATTTATAAACTTCTGTCAGTAGTTCCTAACTTGCGAATCGTTCATTTAATTTCTAATATGCTATCACAGAGACGATTCAGCTTGTATCTGGGATCCAAAGTGAGCAATGAAAGGGAGTTTAGTAACGGTCTTCCGCAGGGTTCTGTTCTGACCCCTACATTATTTAACCTTTATATCCACGACCTTCCCGATACCAAGTCCAGGAAGTTTGTTTATGCCGACGATATATGCCTTGTCATCCAAAGTAGAGATTTCTCAACCTTAGAACACACGCTGACCGCCGATTTGGAGACCCTGGCAAGGTACTTTGATACGTGGTGGATACCTAGTGCGAGCAAAACAGAGGTCTGCTGCTTCCACCTTCACAATCAACTGGCCAAAAGGGAACTGAGGATACCTTTCAATGGTATTACGCTCAAGCACAATTTCAGTCCCAAATAAAGTGCTTCGCACAACTGCCTTGTCACTGGTGTTCTCCGTGGCGGAGTACTGCGCTCCTGTCTGGCTGGGCAGTGTACACGTCGGCAGAGTGGACGTGGAATTGAAAAAGGCAATGCGATGTATCTCAGGGACCATATGCTCCACACCATGCCATTGGCTACCCGTGCTCTGTCGAATACTTCCGCTGGACCTGAGAAGAAAAGATTCTCTGCTCAGAGAAGCCTCAGAGATCAGACGAAATCCAAGGCTTCCCATGCACTACGAGTTTCTGCAGACTGCGAAGTTTCGCCTAAAATCCAGAAATCCGGAATATAAGATTGCTGCGTCACTCATGGACGACGAATTCAGTAGTAGCCGCGCATGGAGCCAAACTTGGTTATTGTGTATGGCAGGAAAATTCGGATGTGATATAATACCTGGCAGCAACCTAAAGGGATCTGAAATATCTAGGCGAGATTGGTGCAACTTAAATAGGCTACGCACGGGCCATGGCCTTTGCGCCTCCTACAAACACCACTGTGGATGGAGTGTATCCCCCCAGTGTCCGTGCGGTTCCCCAATTCAGTCAATGTGGCACTTACTATCGGATTGCCCAAACACAAGTTACCCTGGCTCACCGGAGGACCTGATCACCCTTAGTGACGAAGCAATTAAATGGCTGACTTCACTTGATTTAAATTTGTAGTTGAATGTGTTTCTCGTATATTGTATTTTTAAAATACGAATAAAAAAAAGAATTAAAAAAAAAACTTTTACGGATTGTTATCTGTTCGTTAACAAAGCTATGACAAAAATTGAGTGCAGAGACATTTGAACAATCTCGGGGCCAATGGTACCCAGATGGTACCCAGTAACGCTATTATTCAAGTAATGTAGAGGGGCTTAAGTCAAATAGTTAACTTATGGACTGTTGTCTGTTAGTTAACAAAGGTATAAAACAACTTTTAGTTGAAAATACATATGTATTTCATTTATTAGAGACATGCTTACATAGTTGTCTTATCACAGGAAATAATATGTATGCAGGTTCTTTTTTTAGATTCGATAGAACTAGAATAATTTCCCATATTTTATATTAGTGATAGAAAATTTTAAAACTTTTTAGAACCTGGCTGTTTAGTCTTTTAATAAGAAAAGGAGGTAAATTTATATTTGATGTATATCAATACGTTTTGTTAGATACTGCTTGCCAATATACTTTTCAATACACTGTGCTATTTATTTTTATATATTTTGTGCTAAAATATAAGTGAAAGTTTGAGGAAGAACAGCTTAGCGTGGTACTCGCATGTTATGCGAAGATACGTAAGTACTATAGATAGTTCAACTCAGTTGTGCGCGCGGCGCTATGTGTGCGTGCGCTTGTAAATATACAGCTTTTATTTATGTGGCAGTGACGCGACCACTTGGCGTGCCAATGGCGTGGCGTCATTGTGACGTGTCTGTATATGTACAAGGTTTACCCACACATAGGGCCGCGCGCACAACTGAGTTGAAATATCTTTAATATAAATGAGGATGGATACACTAGTAGAGGCTGACCAAAGAAAAGATGAGCGGACTGTATAAAAGTGACATTCATGTGACAAGAGTAAATGCCAAGACGAGCCTAGAGTAATGGAAGACAAATATAAATGTTTTGCCACCTACTAACCACCTACTAAGCCCACGTTTATGAACACTTCCCTAAAAGCAAACCCTGATATAACGAAATGTCTAATGACGTAATTTCTAATGGCTTGGTTCAATTATTCCATAACTTCAACACACGATCAGAACATGAGAGAAACAACAATAAATTCGATGAATAAATTTACGTCATGAAAGAAAAACTGATTTACAGGATAGACAATTGTTCACACATCGTGGAATTTTGCAAATATTTACCCCGAATTCTTCACGACATCTGATTTCTTTAGGTCAGAGTTATGGGGGATTTTGGGATCCGAACATTCTGGGCCCAAGCCATTTTCATTGAGAACTTATTGTAATTAAGAACTCTGATAGTAAAGCGCTTTCTTAGTAGAAGAGCGAACCATGGCAGGCAGATTTATCGCTAGCCGCTAAGCCGGGATTTGAAGGATTATGATGATGATGACTGGATGTCAACCGGTTGTGCCTTCGCGAGGGCCAGACGTCTGCCTTGATTGACTTATTGGATATTATTGGATTTAGCAGAGCAAGTAATTACAGTGGAGCGACTGCCGTCTGACCTCCGTGACCGTGTTAACAGGGTAACGTGATCAGATTGGATCGACATGGTTAAACATTCAGTCGCCTGAATGTGCAGGTTTTATCATAATGTTTTTCCTCACCGTAAGAGCATCATATTAATGTTCAACAAATGTATATTCTTTTCTTTTCTTTGCACTATAACATGTTCAACGGACATGTCTACAGTACTTCATGTCTACACTCCTCTTGTGTTGCAGATGTTCCTGGAGGTTCCTGGTTCCTACGGTAATAATAAAATCATTGGTCGCACTGGGTTCGAACCTGGTACCTCTCGCTTACGAGTCGGATCTCTAAACCATTTGTCCACTAATGCCCTAATATACATCAGCTAATTGGGCTTGATAAAATCTTCTCTGTTGCATACGTGTGAGTTAATACTAGTACGTATGTACTTCACTCGACAAGGAAATACAGAACCGTATTTAGTGAAGTTCGTATTCTCCTCAAACTAGACATCCGTAGTGTAAGAGGCGAGTACGTACTCACATTAATGCGGAACCATTTTCAATTCGCAGGGTGGATCCTTAAATCAAACACGACTTGGAAGCCTTAATCTAACTTGGGAGCTGAATGCACTTGGCATGGCGCCCGCAGTCTACAAGATTCACTACCAAAGATTTAGTATCCACTTCCAGGTTATGTTTCTGGAATGTTCGCGTTTTCACTTGGACAGTATAATTCGATTGTAAATCTATACTTCACGTAGGTATTATTAGTGGATGTTAAAAAAAAAGCTACTATGTGCACTACCTAGCAGTATAATAAGACCACGCTAAGTCCGAATCACTTATTAGAAGAAAAAAAAGACTGTATGGCAAGTTATGCCAAGTTTTTTATCCGTCATAGCACGTCATTGATAAAAGTCATAACACACAATTTGATTTCTGTAAGATTGTTTATTTTCGTGAGTTACGAAAAATATTATTAAATAATGGGCAAAACAATTAAAAAAGAAGTGCGGGAGATAATTTTCAGTATGATTAATAATTTTGACGAAGTTCAAGCTAATCGTGACAAAATAACTGAATATTTACAAGGACTGACAAGGATTGACAAGGACAGATTATAGATTATCCCCAGATTATTATATCCACACTTTATAAAATTTACTACTGTCAGTATGGACTTATCGTGGTCCTAGTATACCTATGTAAATTTATTGTTCTAGCTATCTATACCAGGGTTGTCTGGAAGAAATCATCGCAGTGATTTGATTTTCTTGTTTACTTAAACTTGATTAAGTACTTACAAATGTAATTTAATTATCCGCAGTTGATAAATGAGGATCGATCTTAAGAATCCGTGTCTAAAGAAGCCTTGAAATTACAAACTTTTATTAAGGAATTGATTCGATATAATGATTTTTCTGATTAGGTACAGTCATACAACTAATTAGCTGAACCCATACTCTATATTGTCATATGAATAATCATAAGGTCGGGGGATCAACTAATTAGTTGAATGACTGTACAATATATTACTTCCAAAAATACGACCTAATATGAACACAATAAATCTAACCAATCTGAGATAAAGACGCCATAAAAGTCTTAATGAACAATACCTAACAATGGATCAAAGACCTTTTGACGTACAAGGGACAAAGGTATTTTATGGAATTGCTGTATTGACAACCAATAGAGAAACCTTAATTATTTTCACCAATTTAAAGAACTTTGACAAGTTTGAAATTGCCTTTACGCAAACCTTTATAATCCATAGAAAAGTCATTAGCACTACTGTCCGTGACAGGTCGACATGGCAATTTTACAGTAATGCGACATCAGTCGGTAATCGACGTCGATATATTTTCTTATTACCACTTGTCCGCGACAGGTGGACCTGTAAATTTTTTTCAATAGGTGCCGGTGATCTTCCATTGCTGGCAGAATAAGCCGTTGAGAGTTGGTCTGTAGTTCAAACGAAGTATGCACAGAAGAGCAGGAAGTTGGACCCCATATAATATATAATGTATGAGACTAACCCACTTGGAACCTTCTGGCCACCTTCCAGCTCCACCGCCGGAACCTGGCAACCTAGTAAGACTAGACTATCAAATCAAATCAAACAAGTCTAAACTCAATAGAAATTCATTGTTTGATTGTAGTGTTCTTTTGGCCAACTTCCGTCTCCATCATCAGATCAACTCATTGACAGCATAATATTGAATGGTCACCTGAGTTACATGCGTATGAAAAATTTTACGTTTTTTAACCAAAGTTTGTTAACCTACGGAACGGTTTGCTCGAACTTGTAAATTACATGAGGATTTGTTTTATTTGTTCCATTGAAGAATTTATTATTTATTTATTAAAAATGTATGCACCAAAGGGACATTGGCTGACTTAAAGCTTAAGTAGCATTATCCTCCAGTCAACCACGAAAAATTTTTTATCGAAAGAGGTAAGTACTGTTACTTGTTGTACGTACACGATAGAGTCATCGTGACTTAGGGCGGCTTGCACAAAATTCTTAAACGCATTTAAGCTGATAATTAAACAAAGACCTTCATACAAAAAATCATTAAATTTCCATCTTAAACATGTTTAAGAATTTAGTGCAAGCCGGGCTTAGCGTGGCAACGAGCAAATTCGTTTTTAAGTCCAAAGTTGAAACAAAAATGTAACAAGACCTAGCCACTAATAAAACTCAGGAGAAGAGAAATAAACAATCAGTCTACAATAACCTCAAACACCACCCTTTTCCGTCGGAGATTAAACGACAAAATCCAGCCGCTAACTCTACGAAAACCCTTTCCCTCCCTTAGCTAAGAAATATGAATACAATGTCAGGTAAATAATTCAGACAGACAGAAACAAGAGTGAGGGCCGCAGTGGGAGGAACAGATGCCATTTTGCATATTTGATGACTGTGACTTTCCATTAGGAAGCTACATGGAAGAGTTGTTTGGGGTTTTACAAAGAATAGGTACAGTCGCGGTTATAAGTGCATGACCTCGTTAAAATGAATATTTCTGTGCAGCTGTTAAAAGGTTTTATAACATGTAGCATAGGTACTGTTCGAAAGGCAATAAAGGAAGAAACATTTTAAAATTAAAATAATATCAAAATCGCTTGTAGTTATTTTTTTATTACAATTTATATTCACTTTGTGAATTTTCTTTAAAAAGTCTTTTGACTTAAAAAAGTTTTATATTATTTGCAAATATTTTATTTATTTATCGTAACCACACATGAATACTTACTAAATTAAAAATAAACATTTGATGCTGTATTAACACTTTGATTCGTCATTGTTATCTCACCATTATCCTCGTGGTCAGGGTCCGTATCGCGCACATCCGTGGCAGCCTTGGTATGAGAAACATCGCGGATAAGCTTAAGGAAGTTCGCCTGCCTTGGCGTGGTCACGTGTTGCGTAAGCCCCAGGGATATGTGGTAAATAGGTGCTAAATCTGCCGGTATCAGGAAAGAGTTCCTGCGATGACGATGATGATGACTATGTGTAACGGCGTATACTTATGTTTGTTCTGGCAGACCTTAAGATAAGCCGGGCTTTACGATAGGTAGACTTTTAGGATGCGTTCTTGTTCCTACGGTGTGGCCGGGACTCTATAAGGTGTATGTTACACTGTTGGGTCGTTAGGTGTAAGCTTTATTCGGGCTAGGGAGTCAGCATTTTGATAGGTTTAGGTCGGATATAGGTATTGGCTCCTAGGTCCGCTCACTGGGGTGCATGGGGTGCATATTTGATCTTACTTGGGATCGCAAAGTCTGTTGGCTGCCTTATTGTCGGCATTCTTTTTACATCTCACTCAATTAAAACATTGAATACATGTACTTTAATAAGCTGTCGCAATTTAAAATTATGAAACCAGAAAATGGCGTTTTCGAAATTGACCAACTGAGAAGAAACTAACCCAGAATGTGACTTGGAACGAAAATGACGTTCTTCTAAATTGCCCAAATCAGTGTTATAAGTTTGTTGAGGCGCCGTCGCTGAAATATGTATTAAAACCCTACCAGAAAAAGAAATATCCAGCCATGATACTACAGTACAATGTATGTCAGAGCGTCGGTATGTTGATGAGTGATTACGGTATCCGAGTCGTAAGCGCGAGGTACCGGGTTTGTATCCCACAGCGGCCATGTATCAATGACTCTTTTCTGAATTATGTAAAACATTGTGATGAAACCTGCACATTCAAGCGACTAAATGTGTAACCATAATCCAATCTGGTCAGGTTCCTCTGGTAGCAGGGTCACGGAGGTCAAACGGCAGTCGCTCCACTTTAATTATCAGATGTGCCAAGTCCTGAATCATGGACAAGGCGGACTCCGGGCACTCGGGCGTGAGAGCCACAACCAGGACATTAAAGCCAGGATCATATTTTTTTTTTACTAGCTGTACTTTTTATTACAAAATCACATACAATCCTGAGCGAGGTTATTTGTAGAATTTACAGGAAAGCGCGACTCATGTAATATATTATTTAACACAGCTTTACCAAAGTCTTATATATTTTTTATATTGAATGATTCCACTTTCTTTGTACAAAATACGAGATGTTTTTTAGAGAATTACGTTACAAAAGAGGGCAACGGGTCTTTGTCTGATCTTTGTATCATGTTGTGCCTCGAAAATGGGGCCTATGTTAGAATTATTTGAACGTAAACTGCTTCGTAATGCTATACACACGTCTACATTAGTGAGTAAATAAATAAATAATCTTCAAGACTCTCTGATGTCAAAGAAATATCAAATATATTATCAATAAATAAAAAAAATTAACAGAAAATAAGATTGTGCTTTTCCGCAATTTCGATCGCGTAAAATTATGCCGTTGGTATTCTTGCGGAGCTCGCGCCGCGAGAGAGCGTTTGTTTTCTTCTCTCAATACTAAGATGAAAGAGATAGCAATACATATGTCGCGGTTTTTTCTCGCTTATCGCGCGCGAGAGCAACTTGTGCTAGCCCTACTGGATGACAGTGGCCCTTTTCATCAGATGAACCGTCCCCCCATGTGCCCAGGCAAAAAAAAATATTCATCGAAATCCGCAAACATGTAAAGACGCGTCCAAATTTCGCGAATGCGCAGTTGCAGAAACCGCGCTCAAGCGGTGCGCGTGCACATCATAAAATATTCCATGAAAAGCAACGCGCCGCTCGCGTCCCCAACTATAGTATAATTACGCGTAATGTTTTATAACCACATTTTATTTCGGCTGTGGCAAAATGTTTATCGTAAAAGGCGGGATGAGCAATAAAACTCGGTGTTTTTGTAGATAGTGTCGGAAGAACGGGGTCGCATTAATTTTGTTTCAACTATTGTTTATGCTGTTTTTATAGTCCAGTACAGTTCTTTAAACCCATAAATTGTGACCATAATAGTATCTTGTTAACTTTTAGTATCTGTGCTTGCTTTGTCTTCTAAATTCAGTAAACACCGCACTGGTCGGAGACTCGATTTTTGTTAAATAAGTAGGTAAAATATATTTTTAGCTGAACTACTACTTTAACTATACTAATTGTAATATAGGGTTTAAGACTTTCGTGGTTATTCACTACACTTTTACTACACATATTATCGGGTTTGTTACGGTTAGTATTGTTTTCGACGGTTAATATCGAGGCAAAAACAATACTAACCGTGGTTACAGACTCGATAATATGTGTAGTGTAGTGTAGTCAAAATACCAGTTCACGTAACCTAAGAAACACATAAATGATTTACACATGGTCCCTAATTCATTTGTATTAACAATAGATACCTATGTCTAAAGTTGTTTGAAGAAGATGGTAGGATACATACAACTCACGAATTTATCCCACATTAGGGGCACTATTTTGCTCCATACTGCCCCAACACTCTAGTCGCTAGCGTCACAGACATCCACTGAAAATTATGATTTTCATACTTTACATAAGGAGACTTTTATTCTTGCTACTTCGTGCTCCAGCTTAATTCGAGGTAACTGGCGTCTGAATGTGTAACCATGAGGTTAATATCGAGGCAAAAACAATACTAACCGTGGTTACAGACCCGATAATATTGGTAGTGTAGTGTAGTCAAAATACCAATTCACGTAACCTAAGAAACACATAAATGATTTACACATGGCCCCTAATACATTTGTATTAACAATAGATACCTATGTCTAAAGTTGTTTGAAGAAGATGCAAGGGCGTACCCAGGTAGCCCCCCCCTACCCCGTACCCCCCTAGAAGATGAATTAAATGTAAATTTTTTTGGCAAATAGAAATTAAAAACGTGTTACCTACTCTGCGCAAAATGAAGTGTTGGAAACAAAATATATTTTCAGCCAGATTTGTTTTTTTCTATAGTTAAATATTCTACAACATACAATAATTATGTATAATATTTTGTTTTGTGTCTTCATCAAAATTAATGAATAAAAGTCAATTTTAATGATATTTTGTTTCAATATACCCGACGATCTTTTCGAAACAGGTATAAGCAGCCCCCTGCCCCCTCCTAGCTGAAATCCTGGGTACGCCCTTGAGAAGATGATAGGATACATACAACTCACGAATTTATCCCACATTAGGGGCACTATTTTGCTCCATACTGCCCCAACACTCTAGTCGCTAGCGTCACAGACATCCACTGAAAATTATGATTTTCATACTTTACATAAGGAGATTTTTATTCTTACTACTTCGTGCTCCAGCTTATTTTAGATGATTTATCTACTATGGGATAAGTTTTTCGTGGATATGGAGCTACACGTTAAACAATTTATAGTAAATCATCTTGGCGTTAATATACCGGTTGCGCTCTCGCACGCAAGGGCCGGAATCAGCCTTGAAAATTTGGCAGATCAGGCTAGGTTAGTAGAAACTCTGTTACCTGAACAGGGCTGACCAGATCATGGTTACACATTCAGACGCCAGAATATGCAGGTTTCATCACCATGGTTTCGGGTTAAGCATCGGGTTAGTGTTCATCTGATGTACGTAACCCAGAAAAAGGTAATTCGTACATGGTGATACTGGGGATCAAACTCTGTACCTTTCGCTTACGAGTCGGGCTCGCTAACTATTAGGCTGCCGACTTCTCTTGAACCGTCTCGTTAACCAATGTAAGCGTTCTATCTCTCATAATTTCAGGATCGTTCGTCCGGGGTCCACTTTCGCTATATAAATCGTATTTCGTCAATCTTCTCCCATCTATTCGCTCTACTGAACCGGTTACAAACACTATTTTTCCGATGTCAAGGGCTACTTTAATCACGAAAATATTTGCGACCCCCTTGGGCATAATTGAGAGGTCCTCGAGTCTTGGATTTAGCTATATATTCGCTACAGACCAATATTAGACATAGGTAGATATAGATTATAGATTCCGCCGGCCCCTTTCCGCCATCGGGAGACGCGATCCGGGCGAGCGCTTCATCCCTATGTCGTGGATGTTCCAGCTATCCGCACGAGCCGCTTTGGCTCGACCTTTATAATGCGTACGGCTAAGGAGTGGAACGCGTTGCCTGCGAGTGTGTTTCCTGATCAATATAATCTGGATGCCTTCAAGGCTGGAGTGAATAGGCTGTTCCAAGACGGGCATGCTCCATATTCGACCGCATCGTCACTTACCAACAGGTGAGATGGCGGTCAAATGCTTGACTTGTAAAATATAAAAAAAAAAAAAAAATTATAAACTTTATTTCTCCCAAATACACATCCAAGAGAATTAAAAATTAAATTTATATAAATAGTAAAGTAGGGCGATGTGACGTCGGATCAAACTGGAACTGCAACAGCCACAGGGCTGTTTTTTAGGCTGACCCAGAGTTCAGCAGAATTCAGATATTCAGCAGAAATTCGCATTACTAGGTGATATAGAAGAAAACCATTACAAATTTGTGTAATAGGCAAACTAGCGACCCGCCATGGCTCACCCTTGCATTCAGGAGCACCCTTGACATTCGTAAATGTGTTGGAGTGGATGCACCCCAGCGCTAGAGGTTTGTCAAGATCGCAGTGTGTGGCACTTGACATGGAATGTTTGAGAGTGTATGTATGTAATTTGGTCAATAATAGTCTTCTTAGTACGCACATAACTGATTCATGTTAGCCGAAAACCGCTCACTACTAGGCTTCCCCCGAGATTTCCACAACGGTCGGCCCTGTACGCTTCGCATCCATATGGCACCTGTGACCTTTATCCAACTAACTTGAGGGTGGTCTACCCGCGCCGTGATTTCTTGTACGTTGTTGTCACTCGAGGATATTAGTCTTCAATGGCCATCTGTTCTGCGATCTCCAGCCCACTGCCACTTAATCCTGGCAATCCTTTCTGTTTGAATGTGGTTATCTTAAATAGAGTCTCGGAAATCGAAGTATCGTTGCGCGATCGAATCATAAATGAGGGAATCCGCAAGCGAACCAGGGTTACCGACATAGCCCTAAGGATTGCCAGGCTTAAGTAGCAGTGGGTAGGGCACATAGCTCCAAGAACAGATGGCCGATGGGGCAGTGAAATTCTGAATTGGCGACCACGTACCGGACGACACAGCGTGGGTAGGCCTCCCACAAGGTGGACCGACGAACTAATAAAGATCACAGGGACCGAAAGGCATAGGACCGGCCTTTGTGGAAATCTCGGGGGAAGCCTAGTAGTGAGCGGTTTTCGGCTAACATTAATCAGTTATGTGCGTACTAAGAAGACTATTATTGACCAAATTACATACATACACTCTCAAACATCCCACGTCAAGTGCCACAAACTGCGATCTTGACAAACCTCTTGCGCTGGGGTGCATCCACTCTTACACATTTACGAATGTCAAGGGTGCTCCTGAATGCAAGGGTGAGCCATGGCGGATCGCTAGTTTGCCTATTACACAAATTTGTAATGGTTTTCTTCTATATCACCTAGTAATGCGAATTTCTGCTGAATATCTGAATTCTGCTGAACTCTGGGACAGCATAAAAATCGGCGCTGTGATTGGCTGTTGCCCTGCATAGCATCAAGCTGAGGCGGGTCCAGTTTGGTCCGACGTCACATCGCCCTACTTTACTATTTATATAAATTAAATTTTTAATTCTCTTGGATGTGTATTTGGGAGATATATAGATCTATGTCTACCTATGTCAAATATTGGTCTGTAGCTAATATATAGCTAAATTCAAAACTCGATGACCTCTCAATTTTCTCAAGGCGGTCGCAAATATTGTCGTGATTAAAGTAGCCCTTGACATCGGAAAAATAGTGTTTGTAACCGGTTCAGTAGAGCGAATAGATGGGAGAAGATTGACGAAATACGATTTATATAGCGAAAGTGGACCCCGGACGAACGATCCTGAAATTATGAGAGATAGAACGCTTACATTGGTTAACGAGTAGACGGTTCAAGAGAAGTCGGCAGCCTAATAGTTAGCGAGCCCAACTCGTAAGCGAAAGGTACAGAGTTTGATCCCCAGTATCACCATGTACGAATTACCTTTTTCTGGGTTACGTACATCAGATGAACACTAACCCGATGCTTAACCCGAAACCATGGTGATGAAACCTGCATATTCTGGCGTCTGAATGTGTAACCATGATCTGGTCAGCCCTGTTCAGGTAACAGAGTCTCTACTAAAACAACCTGATCTGACAAATTTTCAAGGCTGATCCCGGCCCTTGCGTGCGAGAGCGCAACCGGTATATTAACGCCAAGATGATTTACTATAAATTGTTTAACGTATAGCCCCATATCCACGAAAAACTTATCCCATGGTAGATAAATCATCTAAAATAAGCTGGAGCACGAAGTAGCAAGAATAAAAGTCTCCTTATGTGAAGTATAAAAATCATAATTTTCAGTGGATGTCTGTGACGCTAGCGACTAGAGTATTGGGGCAGTATGGAGCTAAATAGTGCCCCTAATGTGGGATAAATGCGTGAGTTGTATGTATCCTACCATATTCTCACGGGCGTACCCAGGATTTCAGCTAGGAGGGGGCAGGGGGCTGCTTATACCTGTTTCGAAAAGATCGTCGGTCGGGTATATTGAAACAAAATATCATTAAAATTGATTTTTATTCATTAATTTTGATGAAGACACAAAACAAAATATTATACATAATTATTGTATGTTGTAGAATATTTAACTATAGAAAAAAACAAATCTGGCTGAAAAGATATTTTGTTTCCAACACTTCATTTTGCGCAGAGTTGGTAACACGTTTTTAATTTCTATTTGCCAAAAAAATTTACATTTAATTCATCTTCTAGGGGGGGGGGGGGGCAGCTGCCCCCCCCCTGCCCCTACCTGGGTACGCCCTGGCATCTTCTTCAAACAACTTTAGACATAGGTATCTATTGTTAATACAAATGTATCAGGGGCCATGTGTAAATCATTTATGTGTTTCTTAGGTTACGTGAATTGGTATTTTGACTACACTACACTACACATATTATCGAGTCTGTTACCACGGTTAGTATTGTTTTTGCCTCGATATTAACCGTCGAAAACAATACTAACCGTAACAAACCAGATTATATGTGTAGTAAAAGTGTAGTGAATAACCACGAAAGTCTTAAACCCTATATTACAATTAGTATAGTTAAAGTAGTAGTTCAGCTAAAAATATATTTTACCTACCTATTTAACAAAAATCGAGTCTTCGACCAGTGCGGTGTTTACAAACATATCTAAAACCACATAACATCTCAAGATAATTCAGCTAGAAAGTCGTCCCAGACTCAAGTAAATGTTGCCATTAGTATTAATTACATGCAGACACGTGTCTGACCCAAAATTCTAAGCCTAATAGTTTCCATAATAACGTATCTATTCCCAAAGGGCCTGTACTAGTTTAACTATAAAATGGAGAGTTATTATCGTCGGTGCGCTTCAAAGGACTCGAGAGCAGTGGGCCAGGAGATGCGAGCGACCTCCGTAGTATAGGTGGCAATTATGGACACATTTAGCCCAATACAGCGTCTTTGGGGCCGTCGTTTTATACTTGATGAGGGTTAAAATAGTGACCTCTTTCAGGGATCTTCTGTGTAATCTATAATGAGTTTTTGTATCGTGAATGGTGGTTGGGATACTGGCTGTGGTTTTGATAAAAATGGCCTCTATTTAAGATCATCATATCAGCTGAAAGACGCCCCTGCTGGGCTCCAAACAGCTGATACTAGGTACGTTCGCGCTCGCAAGTGCAGTACCACCGCAGCTGTTAAAAGGTTTTGTAGCGTGTAGCTGTTCGAAAGGGAAGAACGTAGCAAACATTTTAAAATAGTATCAAAATCGCTTTTAGTTATTTTTTGATTACAATTCTAAATCACTTTATTTATTTAAAAATTTATCATTAATATTTTTATATTTTAAATTAAAAACATTGGTCTTGTAAATCAAAAATAAGATTTTTCTTATAAACTTCAAAGAAAAAGATTTTCTTTGAAGTTCTCCAAAATTATTATTTTCATTAATCTGTTCTTTGATATCACAGATATTTTTTTAATTTCTATAATTTCATTTATTTCTTTTACTATATTTTTTATTAATCGTCCTCTTTCTATAGGATTGCTAATTTTAATCCAAACCTTATTAATTTGTCAGTTATTCATTTAAAAGTCATAATGTTTTTGTGACCATATGGAAGTGTATGATAATGTATAGACAAAGTATGAAGATTCAATTCATTAAATAAAAACAATGCACCTTATATCCTGTATGTAGTAGAAACTATAGTTTTTTTTTTTCTAAAAGTGGTAATGCATTTATGAGCACGATGGTACCTACTAAGAAACCCGCAATAAAATTAAGAGATATGCAAACGAGAAAGCGGGGGTCACCTAGTCTCTGAAAGTTTAACCCAACTCTGAAACTTATTCCGTACTGTAAATTGCTAGGACGTAGGTGTAATATGGGGACCTTAAAGGATTTGAAGGTACTAACCGATGCTCTTACTCTGCGAGAAAACATCGTAATGAAACCTACGCAATCAGGCGACTGTATGTGTAACCATTCTATCAGTGAAGACCTGTAATTGGCTTTCTATTTCTTCTTTCTAAGGATATTAATGGGTATTATGTTGTTGGATAGCTGGTCTTCCAAATAAAATAAAATAAAAAAATTATTTAATCTGGTCAGGTTCCCCTGGTAGCAGGGTCAGATAGGTCAGACGGCAGTCGTCCCACTGTAATTTTCTGATGTGGCACGGCGGATCCTGGATCATGGTCAAGGTGGACCCCGGGCCCTCGTGCGCGAGAGCACCACCGGGACATTAACGCCAGGATTATGAGATTTTTCCCACACCATTAAACTATCCATTTGGCGAGGCAGAACATCTTCGTCTTGTGGCAATATCGAGAGCCGTAATGCTCTAGGGGTTGGTACAATTATTCTACTCTGCCGGACACTAGGCGGTTAATTCTCTATGCGACTGAATTCTCTCCTAACTAGACGCTAACGGCAAGTATCATCGCCAAACTTCAATCGTCACTTAAAACCAGCGATTAACCTCTGTTCATTATCTTGGCGTTAATGTCCCGTTTGTGATCTCTCGCACGAGGGTCTGGGGTCCGCCTTGACCATGATCCATAATTTGTCAGATCAGATAATTACAGTGAAGCGCTTGCCATCTGACCTCCGTAGCCCTGCTACCAGGGGAACCGTAAACCTGACCAGATTGGATCATGGTTACACGGTCAGTCGCCTAAAGTACAGGTTTCATCACGACGTTTTCCCTCATCGTAAGAGCATCGGTTAGCATTCAACATAACTCAGAAAAGAGTCAGCTAACATGACCGCAGTGGGAGTCGAACCCGGTACCTCTCGCTTACGGGTCAGACACCTCAACTACTCGGCCACCGACGCTCCATTACCCAAGCGATTAACCTTCGTTTATTTGCTTGTTGATAACGATATCTCAGTCACACGAATCATTAAAGTCGACCGCACTCGTAACTAGCGAGTTTAAAGGCTGTTATTCCAGCAACTAAGTTATTACGGTACCAGAGGGCAGTACGTAATTACAACTTTGATGGTTGTTTGTCTCTTGTGTTTGTAAGCAATCCGTGGTCCGTAAAGGGGGAACTTCAGATAACGCGTATAGTTGTGAATTTATCATTTGATTGGACGAGATTTTACAACGTTGTAGTATTTTGGCTAGCCCCGATAAGTGTTGGTATAATTTATATGTCAATTGTAAAATGCCCACTTCCGACAACAGCCCCTGTGAAGTCGGAAGACGGAGGTCAGATTCCGAGTAGGTCAGATTGAATTACCTGTAAGTGTGTAGGTACACATTGCAGCATATTCCAATAAGAACAAAATATTGGTGATATAATGAATTGTTTGTCAATATTCCTAAACTACGTTCTGTCACCGCACTGTGCCATCGACAGGGAGTTCATTACGTTATATCCTATATGGTCGCATTCTGATTGGTTGCAGGTGAACTTTTTCCGCGCGCACGGCAGTAAAATGAGCTACTTCCTGAAGTGTTTGAAGTGATATGGTAACTGCGTATAATCAAGAAAGCCGACAAGTTATTTGCCACCTTATTGGTATAAATAATTTAGGTCAATTCTACCTTAACATGTTCGAAGACACCGGAGTAGCGGTCAAAGAAATATTCATTGATTTGCATAGTAACTGCGGCTTTGATAATGACCAAATACAAAAAGTAGATGAAAGCGACGATAGAACTCGACTTTCACATAAGGTAGTGGAGAATCTGCATATAAACACCGGAGTCATAGGTGAAAGAAGAACGACCCATGGAAACTGCATCCGTCGATGACGGAATACAACTTGGGAAATATGAGTAACTATATTGACAAAACTGACGTTAGGGTGGAATTTTCACCGGCAGTAGTTGAGGACATGTGCGAAGAGGCAAGGGTGGCGGTCGGAGAAGTACTCAATAATGTTGTTGCATGTACAACAATTGCAGTTGTTGATAATGACCAAATAAAAACAGAAGTTAATATAACCGCCGCTATAACTACACTTTCAACTGTAGTAGTTGAGGACATGCAGGTAACGGTCGAAATAGTACTCATCGAGGCGACAGATATAGTGTTCAATAACGCTAAAATTGAAGCGGAAGTTGACAGAGGTAATGATAGAAGTACATCCTCACCTGTAGTAGTTGAGGACCTGTGCGAAGACGCCGGGGTGGCGGTCGAAGAAATACTCGTTGAGCACCGGGTCGTAGTTGGCGAGCGCCTCCGTCAGCCGCGACAGACGAGTCGCCGGGATCTTCTTCAACGTCGCCTTGTAGGTTTCGTATCTGGCAAGGAGAGTAATCATAGTCACATAAATTTCGTCATTGTAAACAAAGAACAGCTCATAAAAGACCTCTGCTGGGCTTTAGCGTCCTCAAGCGGTTTAGTCATAATCTCCACACTTGGCAGGCGGGTTGGAGATCTCAGTGTTTAATGGTCATCTGTTTATCTTGTCGTTAATGTTCAGGTTGTGTTTTCGCACGCGAGGGCCCGGGCTGCGCCTTGACCATCCATGACCTGTTAACTGGGAAACGTAACCAAACAGAGGTCGCAGTAGGTACACAAAAGAAAACGTTAGGTTCCAGCTAGTCGCTTTTTGTGACAACTTTAAACAAGGTGGTTGGTGTAATATTCTCCATGAAGCATTCGTGAGTAATAGTCATAACTCAACCTCAATTGTGATTGGATTGTGAGGTACATTCTATCAACGCCTTACTCGCCATGGGCAGAGAGTTTATCCTTCACACCTTAGAGTTTAGTCGCTAACTGTGCGTGTCCAAAGCAACTTTCTCCCACGCACACTAAGGGTTGGAATGAACTCCCAGGAGAGGTTTTCTCTAGAGAGTACAACATGAAGTCCTCCAAGAGAGGAGTGAAAAAGTTTTTAAGGGGTCGGCAGCTCGTGGATGAGGCCCCTGGAAATGCAAACGTGCATAGGCTACGGTGACTGCTCATCATCAGGCAACTCGTGCCACTTTAGTGGTAAAAAAACCCGTTCAAATTTCAATCATATTATTTTACAGATCACATAATCACACATACGTGTACCAGGCTACCTTGACATTGAAGCTCACGAAAAGAGTAAGGTTATTCTGGCTACTATTTTCCTTTGTGTACCTATATAATACTGCAGTATAATCCTTTCGACGTTCTCGAATCGCTAAGTATTGATATTGACTCGGCAAACAGTACGCCTTACAGGGGGGTTCGAGAGAGAAGTAAATAATATTTCTGAATCTTTGTGTTATATGTCGTCTAGTCGTTCAATGTGTTTTGAAAGGGTTTACAATATTTTTTTATTTGACTCGCCAGGCGTTGCGATATTTTAGAAACTACAATGACCCTGTAAAATAAGCAGAATATTTGTATATGGTGATCAATCACAATGGTAGGCAAATAAAAATTATTCAAGATTGCTGTTGATGGCAATATTTTTGGTTCTTGCTAGATTAAAATACCTATTCAAAAATACAATTATTGGTAAACCCATTTTTGGATGAAATCTTGGACAAATTATAGTGTTATCACACTATCTTAATGTTTCTTACATCCATTTATTTGGGGTCGGCACAGTATGTTTTCTTTCTCCATTCATCCCTACATGCACTCATCACATAATCCATTCATCTTTTCCCTGGTCTTGCCCTTCTTGCGTATCCATCTACATTCATATTCAATCCCCTTTTGAATAGAATATAGAATAAAATAGAAAAAGTTTATTTGGCACTCCATACATACCCATACAACTTATAAGTAACACAAAAGAAGAAATTTATTTCTGACGACGGACTACTGACTAACTAATTACTAACTAAAGCCGCATGTGTATGCTGCAGTAACGCAAAAAGGTCATGGCTCAGCACAGTGTTGCTTAGGAGAGCAACACACTGATATTCTGCCAAGACCTGCAAAGAAGGGTGCACGGTAAAACTACGACACCATTAATGAGGTGCAACTACCCAATTATCAGCATTGAGTCTGGTAATTTGTGTAATGTGTGTGTGTGTGTGTGTGTGTGTGTGTGTGCTTATCAATTGTCAATTCCACCATAATATTTTCACTGTAGATAAAATAAATTGAGTAAACATGCTTATGTTATGCTTATTACGCCTTCAAATCCTATCCAGCAGCGTCAAAGACATACCTCCAGTATCGCAAAAGGTGTTCTAATATATTATCTACCTAAATTTTTAAAATATAGCATCTGTATTGCTCCTTCTTTATACCTAACGGTCTTAAAGGAGGAGGTATGTTGTTCCAGCACTTTTTTGCTTGATAGCGGAAGCTGCCCCTAAACGCCCCTTTTAGTGACATTTCTTCTCACTGCATAACATTTCTTACATCCACGTCTGGATAAAACAGAATAATCTTATGAGTCGGCACAAATAATCTTCGTGTAGACGGCCAGGGGCTAGTCTGTGACTGCCACTAATTCCTGGGGCTAAATTTCTCCACAGATAAAACCCATTGGCAGAGACGTGCTAGATTTCCCGCGGGGGATCATGTCATTACATCTCAGTACACATGGAGGCATTATGTGCTTAGAACAAGACGTAGAATTCTACATTTGCATAAATCTTTCGGGCGCCTAGGTAATGTATTTATTGCTTTGGGTTTCTCCTGGCTCAGAGGTGATTGAAGAATGAATTTCAAAGTGGTTGCTGGAGGTATTGTATTGTGCTTTATTGTGTAGAGAAACTGTTTTATTAGATTCGTATTTTAAGGGTATTCTTTTTCACTTTTCAATTGCAATATATCTTTATTTGAATAGGATATGCGGTGTCATCTTTCAAACGTCAAGAACATAATATATCATTTAAAATATTCTGGTCTGAAATCGGCGTACCTGTTCGTTCAAGTGGCAGTGGAAACAGCAGGTACGTGGGGTTCACAAGAGAAAAGGTTATTTTCTGAAGTTGGCCGTCGTCTTCGAGAAAATGCTTTTGGTCCTTGTTCAGGCTCCTACCTCGTACAAAAGATCTCATTGGCCATTCAGCATGGCAACGCGGCTTCCATAATGGGTACCTTTGCACGTGGTGCTGTTTGAGGAGGGCTTTTTCAGTAATGTAGTGGTAGGTATTATTGATTTGTTGTAAATATTTAGAATTTTAGATTTTTTATATTTTACTGTTTGTTTTCCTATTTACCCTTGTCTATTAAATAAATATTACAATTTTTTTTCTATATTACTTTCGAATACTTATACTTTGTAATATTCAACCGTCGTCGTTGAGCATAAGACCTAATAAAGGATACTTTTCTCACACGAATAGGGTCAGCAAGTAGGTATACGAGAACCGGTAAAGCTGTAGTTTAACAAAAGTTTTAATCAACGTATTGTTTTGGTAAGAATATGTATGCGCTGTTGTACAGCTATAACGGCTGTTGGTAGACTAGTAGAAAAACCCTCACTTCTAATGTTATACAATCTTTACCCAACACACGATATCCCGTTCGAACAGAAGCCTTCCGACTGGGGAAATACCTCCACGATACGGAATACCGCAGCCAAACAATACCTATTGGCGTGAATTGGATGTACGTCTACCTCGTTGTCCCAACGGGCATTCCAGAAAATATGTGTATTTGAAAGAAGTGTACTTTTGAAATCTTCATACTCCGAAATTTTAAAAGTTCGATATTTTTTATTTATATCGTTGTAAAGATCCATCCGGCGATAATACATATGTTTATATATTAATATATGTTAGACCTTCCCCCCACCTCCCGCTATGACGTCATAGACCGCGGAAGTGAGCACTGAAAATGAAGTGTCGTGGGTATCAGTCAGTACAATTTTCACTAGGAAAAACTTCTTAATGAACATGAATTTAAAAAAAAATTAAAAAAAAATACTAGTACACAGAAATGGCGAAACCGAAACTTAAAAAGAAAAAAAATAATTCAAATTAATCGACTTATTCCCGATTGCCACCGACGAAAACCGCTTTTAGATGTGGAGAGACAACATCTTCATCGTTTAAGAAAGAAAGAAGCCCAAAAGAAGAATACAAGTTCGAAGGTTGGCGAAAATGCCGAGCGGCGAATCCGAAAGTCGACTATTTTTACTTCGCAGCCATCCACATCCGCCCGATGGACGAACCGAATTCACGAAAAAATAGCGATAGTAGCCAGACTTCTAGCCATCCCAATTATTTTGAAATAGTACCTATTGTGTTTCTGCTGGTCATGTTTGCAGCCAGAGCAACGTGCCCTGTAGTTTTTTTGTATGGCAAATTTTAAGAGAGGTGGGTCATAGCGGGGTATCCCTTTCGAATTGGAGACGCCCCTGGGGAAGTACCTCCACCTAACAGAACACCGCAGCTAAACAATACTCTTTTAAATATTTATATTTTATATTTTATTGTGTTTCTGTCGGTGAGTAAGGTCTCCAGTGCTCCATAGGGTGGGGATTTGGGGAACTGTGGCTTTGGCAGTGGAGGGGCATTTGCCTTCTTGCTGTCAGAGCAACGTGTTATAGAGGTGGGAAACGCATTGACGATACTCTTGGTGTTGCTAATGTCTATAGGCAGTTGTGACCACTTTCCATCAGGTGGCCCGCTTGCCTGTTTGCCTACCTTATGACATTAAAAAACTGAATACCCCTGGTTGCTAATGTCCATATACAGCGATGACCATTTTCCATCAGGTGGACGTTTGCCTGATTGTCTATCCGTTGAAAAAAAAAAAACACTTCCGTATGTGCTCTCAGGAGCTCTATGAATTCGTTTCATCGTGCAATGTTTTCCATCGAACAACAAGGGCGAAAAAGATCGCCCTCCGTATATGGTAGACGTCCTACAATCTCGGACTAATCGATTTGCATTCACTTTTCTAAGGCGCGCTGCTATATACTGGGACTGCTTCCGCACTGTACTTAAAAAAATATGACCTTGAAGTCTGTGAATGGGTATGTTCTAGACAAGCACGCTACATCTGGACCTCATCGTCATTTCTCAACTAGTGAGATGAGGTCAAATGCAAACCTATCTATCCATACATAGTATAAAACAAAGTCGCCTCACGCCGTGTGTACCTATGAACCTTTTAAACTGCGCAACGGATTTTAATGTGGTTTTCAACAATATATAGTGATTCAAGAAGGAGGTTTATAAGCAAGAAAAAATTGTAGGTAGGGGTAAATTAGGTGCACGCAAACAAAGTCGCGCCTGGTTCACTATATGTTAATAAAAAAATACACCGCCCTATCTGACCGCAATTTAGAGAAGATATTTTAAAATACGTATACAACTAGCCGTATGAAAGCGAGGTCCAGCTGTAATGAAAAACTGCTCGCAGCGGTGTGCCAGAGTGAAATATTGCTCCAGCACTGCTATTTTTCTAGAACTATTTCACAGGAGGGGTATAAATTGAAATCGAACAGCCTCCAATGGGAATATTACTCCGATTGTGTTTCCTGGAACGGTGAATGATTAATTCGCTAGTTCCGTGGTATAGTTGTAGTTGTAACTAACTGATTAATTCTCGAAATACAGTAGTCTAAATATAAGGCTCTTCTATACATATACATACGTCTGTCTCTATGTGCGCTTACATCTATTTAACTACGCTACGATCATTTGGTCAGTATATACAGGGCCTGTCTTGCTAAAATATATATACCGTTAAAGTGAAGAGAGGTAATTGTTGTGTTTATTCCCAAGCCTGACAAAAGTGACTACACATAACCCAAAGTTTTTAGGACTATCAGTCTGACATCGTTCCTGCTGAAGGTACTAGAAAGAATATGCGACAGAGACACTAGAGACTCGGCGCAAGTACAATTGGAAATGTAAGTAGTGGATTAAAGTAAATGCAAGTAAGTGGATTAAAAGTACATTAATTCGCAAAGATATCGTCAACATTAATATTATCTAACATATTTAGATACATAAATTTATACAAAATGTTGAAGCTATAAATGTTATTTTCAAATTGAATTAAATTTAGAATGTCAAATTAGTCAAAATTAAATTTCTTTATATATGTATCTTTCCTTATGTGCCTGAATGTTCTACAATACCTGAATATATTTTAGTATGTATATGTGTATGTGTATATTTATATATATTTATACTATTGTGTGTGTATTTAGTATTTTATTTATAATTTATGTAGTTTATAATATTTTTTATTTATTACAATTGCGCACATCTCATCCCCTATACTCTACCATGTCTCTCTTCTATAGGCCTGCTGGAAGAGATTTTTTCTTAGAAATAAGTAGTGCCTGTTGTGTTGTCTTTCATTTTTGTAATTTCTGTTTACTATATATTGTGTGCAATAAATTGTTAAATAAATAAATAAATATACATACATTACAGTTAATCAGATTACTTAAACAGAATACAGAAGAACTTACCTCTAAAGAAATATTAAGAAAATAAACAATAATAGCTCTACTTCAGCATTTGAAGAGGTAGTAGCCAGTAGCCAGAGGTCAGCGGTTTAAATGCCCAGTACATTTTTCAGTTTCTGTTCTTTTACAGTTACGAAAAAAAAAAAGACAGGTTTTCTAAAAGTCGCCTCCAGTGGACTCTCTTTTCCCTGTTTATATAGTTTTCTCTTAGGGTGACAAGCGGCTTGCGGCGCTAGCGTCGCGAGCTACATGCCCACATTGATTGTAACTTTTTTAAAACGATTTATTTTTTGCGGTTCTGGACTCAAGTTCTTTTGAGACATGACTGATCATGCCACGATCATGCATAGAACTAACCGTTGCTGACTCAATGATGGCGAGGCGTTCATATTGAAAAGGTTAGATAATGTCATTTTATTTTCATGTAGTTATTGGCAAATAGTTATTGTTCTACGTCGCGCGTCAGTGGCCGGGCGGTTGAGTATCCAACTCGTAAGCGAGAGGTACCGGGTTCGAATCCCGCTGCGGCCATGTACGTTGTGTAGTTGAATTCTAACCGATGCTCTTACGGTGAGGGAAAACATCGTGATGAAATCTGCAAATTCAGGCAACTGAATTTGTAACCATGATCCAATCTGGTCAGGTTCCCCTTGTCACGGTCACGGAGCGGCACGGACGGCTCAGCAAGGTCACGGAGGTCAGATGGTAGTCGCTAAACTGTAATTACCTGATCGACAAATCCTGGATCATGGCCAAGGCGGACCCCGGGCCCTCGTTCTTGAGAACACAACCGGGACATTAGCGTTAAGATAAAAAAAAGTTATTGTTTTACGTCTTTAGGATAATCTTAAATGCAACACTTACTACAGCTATATTAAAGCTATGCTAACAAAGAAACTTAGTACTCAGTAGATAAATGAATATTTAGATGAGGGAAGCCTTTTGTTTCTCTCAGTTATTTAATAATAAAAACATTCATTTTCTTCACAAAATACAATGTTAGTTTATAAGTCGGTGAGGTTTGAATTACAATGTGGGAGGCTGGAGCCTAAACAAGCCCAAACCTTTGAGTTGGGTTCCAGGCGAACACCCCTTGGCGTAAAATAAACATAAATATAAAATTAACATAAAACTAAAGAGAAATAAGTCAGTAATGGATTCTTCTAAAGTTGTGTTTGTTGTGGTTGTTATGTATTATATTCGCTTTCTAATAAGAACCAATATAATATAATGTTTTATATTATGTCCCGATTCTGCTCTCGCGCGCGAAGGTCCGGGCTCCACCTTGACCATGAACCAGAATTTGGTATATCAGATAGTAACAGTGGAACGACTGCCATCTGACCTCCATGACCCTGTTAACAGGGGAACCTGACCAGATTCGATCATGGTTACACATTCAGGTGACTGAGTACACCACCGTAAGAGCATCGCTTAGTGTTCAAATAATGTACGTAACACAAAAAACAGTCATTGGAACTTTGCGGCACTGAGGTTTGAACCCGGTATCTCTAGGTACGAGTAGGAGCCCTTAACCATTAGGCCATCGACGCTCACCAAATGTACCAAAATGGAAAAATGCTTACGACTAAATCCAGTACCATCAAAATTGTTTGATCGTGCTATCCCACTTATACCTAAGTTAATTGTCTGTAAGCTGGCGGCATTTCCGAAAAAAAAAAAGCAGGTCGAAAGTAGATGTATGGATTTTGTGCGGTTTTTTCTGGGCAAATACAAAATATGTACCTAACCTATTTGCAAGCGAGCGTCATCATCTACTGACGGTCACTCACAGTGACAGATTGAGACAGGCAACCAGCGGCGCTAGCGTCGCGGAGTTCCCTTTCTTTTCATTTTTTTATGGTCTGTGGTGGTGGTGCCGCGGCGCTTGAGCATTTTGTTTTATTTATGTACAATAAAATTATTGTAATGTTTAAAATTATGACATTCATAAGCGTTTGTAAAAAGCCTAAACTGAATAAACATGATTTGATTTGATTTGACTTGATTTGTAAAAATTACTAAACGGGTTTTGATGAAATTTATCAGTGTTGTATAGAATAGACAACAATTTATCTCGAAATTTAATATGTCTCCCGCGGGAACGGATTCCCTAATTTTAAGCAGTAGAAGTGTCAGATAAAGTTAATAAGAAACTGCTACACTAAGTTCAATAATTACAAAACCATTTTGGAGTATCTCAGTGCTTACTTTAACCAAAGGACCTAAATATTTCAATGTTCCTACTGAAACTTTTGGTGCTTTCGAAGCCATCGAAGCAAGCTTTTGGTACTGTCTCTTGAATTAGTCTTTTGTAATACCATTCTCCCCAATTTCAGATTTGGACCATTAAAGGACATTAAAAGTTTTCCTTTCAAAGAAACTGGAACCAGAACAATACTTATTAAAGCTTACAAACCAACCTTGAGCCATTTTTTCTTATATTGAGGTCAGTTTCTTCGATGTGTGTCTGTGATGTTTTTCTACTGTTCTTACTATCCTTTGTATCCTAACAATACTAAGAAGTAATATCATTTACGTTTTATAAATTTTTGGGCCAAAAATCTAAATCTCCCGTCAGAAACTCTCTTGACTATGGTGAAAACGGCATCAAAATCCGTTGCGTGGTTTAGGATGAGATGGCGGAAATATATACAGACAGACAGACGCGGAAAGCGACTTTCATTTATACTATGTAATAATATAATAGAGATAAATCTTGATTTATTTATTTATTCGTAAGGCTAAATATACGTTACATAATTAGCGAATAAATAAGTAAGTAAGTAAAAACTCTTTATTGCGCACATATTAAAAGACAATATACAAGAATCAGTATAATGTACATGCGCGCAAAGGCGGCCATAAAAATAATAATATAAAGGAATAATTTGTTTATAATACATGCAATGCTGCATGCATTGCATATCATCTTGGCGTTAATGTCCCGGTGGTGCTCTTGCGCACGAGGGCCCGGGGTGCACCTTCCGATTGCCATCTGACCTCCGTGATCCTGCTCCCAGAGAAACCTGACCAGATTAGATCATGGTTACACATACAGTCGCCTGAATGTACGGGTTTCATTCCGATGTTTTTCCACACCGTATGAGCATCGGTTAGCATTCAAGTAATGTATAAAAACTCAGAAAAGAGTTATTGGTTCACGGCGATAATGGTACTCGAACCCGGTACCTCTCGCTTACGAGTCGGATACCTTATTACGTCTAGGCCACTGACGCTCCTATTGCATGTGATATTTCTATATAATATTATAGGTAAGAGAGAACGCCCGTGCGAAGCAGGGCGCGGGTTCTAGTATGATACCAAATCATTTATAGAAACATCATCATCATCTTGGCGTTAAATCCCGGTTGTACTCCCGCGCAATAATCATTTATAGAAACAGATCCAACAAAAAAATTCGCTATTAAACCAGAAAACACAACGAACACATATCAGATTCTCACTAAATAATAATGATATTATTTAGCTAGCCTTTATAGGGCTTAATTTATCACAGACGGCATCTAACACAGGCATCCAATTATGTAGTTCTGTAGCCAACATTCCACTGTCTTGTTATTTACTCCAAACGAAATGTAATGAGGAAATGCTTCGATGAACATGCTTTGTAGAAAAGATGGAGGCTTTTTATTAGTATATTGACGGCACTGTATAACCTTTGCATGGAACGTGGGAAACAGGCATGATTCATCTTTGGCCACATAAATACATGTCCCTAACATACATTAACGTCACGCCTCTTTCCCGTAGGCCGTATCGTTTAGAGATAAATCGGAGATCTTGAGGGGCTTGGTTAGGTTATTCGGCTCCTTTTTACGTAGTTAAAGTGTGCTAATTTAGCCAGCCTAGCTCTCTCCAAAAGTCTAACTGTCTTTTTGGACGTTCGCAGATCTCTCCAAGGCATTACGTTCCTATTGCGACTTTGCCCTGTGGTCCTTCACATTAGTTCCTTCACATTCTAGAACCGTATGGGCCCGTATCTTAGTCCACTAGGCATCCTCTGCACAAAATGCTGCTTATAGCTCCGATTGTTAACAGTAGTTTTTTCAGAGGGCGGTGTCCAGTAATTGTGCCATCTACTATCCTGAGATCCTTCCGTTTAAGATCTAGCTGTCTATTGGTTTTAAGGATCGTTCGGTCACCACCAACTTTGACTGAACTCAAAAGGTACTGAAATATTTTCTAACTACTGTACTTAAGAACCTAAGAACCATCTTGATTAGACTGGCTGGCTACAGAAAAGTACATCCAAATCGGTCTATCTGTTCGGGAGCTACGATGCCACAGACAGACACATACCACAGATACACATGTCAAACTTATACAGTATTCTTTTTTCGTCGGGGCTTGAAAATAAGGAATTGCAAGACTTTATTTCCGAATAAATTAACTAACGCATTGTCATTCCAAAACCCATTAGCGAGTCGCCATTGTTTTCAGTCACTACTTAATTAAATTTAATTCACACCATGATAATCCAGATTGCGAGTTTGTAATAAGTTTTCTTACAATAGTGTAGGAGAGTTAGTTAGATAATGGGCTGATAGTAATAATTGAGTTACCTATATTATTATAAGTAACTCTACTGGTATGGTAGGTTCTACTTATGTATAACTTATCATTTGCCAGATCTTTGAACAATTTCAATTTTAAACAATTTACACAAACTTTTGACAAAAAATAACAGAAACTAAATACGTCGGTGGTCTAATAGTGAACGGGTTCGACTCGCATGCGAGAGGTACCGGGTTCGATTCCCAGTGTCGCCGTGAACCAATTACTTTTTCTGAGTTATGTACATTAGATGAATACTAACCGATGCTCTTATGGTGGAGGAAAACATCGTAAGGAAACCTGCACATTCAGGTGACTGAATCTAGTGCGCCTTCAAGGCTTCCATGCTCCATCAACGACCGCATCGTCATTTACCACCAGATGAGATGGCGGTGAAATTCATGGTTAGTCTAACCAAAATAAAAATGTTCCATCGTAGTCAACTTTTCCTGTTAACAGGGTCACAGAGGCCAGACGGCGTTTCCGAGATTCTATATCTACCATGGAGATAGTATAGGTCCCTAACGAGTCAAAAAACTTTTTAATATCTACTCACATTATAAAGAAGAAGGAAAAGTTTCGATATTTGTGAGTGTGTGAGTTAATTTGTTGAGGGTAATTTCGGAATCTACTGAATCGATTTTAATAACTATGTTACTAATAGGAAGCTACATTGTTCCCGAGTGCCATTTACGCTTTATTTAGAGTACGCTTTATTCCGGAAAAATAATAGGATCACGCGGGATACATTTTAATTATATAAATAAAACTAGCAATGCATCTCACCTGGTGGTAAGTGACGATGCGGCCGATGATGGAGCATGCCTGTCTAGGAACAGCCTATTCACCCTAACCTTACTTATTCACCCGAACGCACTCGCAGGTAACGCGTTCCATTCCTTGGCCGTATGGATTATAAAGGTTGAACTCAAGCGGCTCGTTTACGAGACCCGAACGGCGCTGGTGAAAACTGTGGGAAACGGCTATATTGTATGCTTTTTGTATATACTATATATATATATATATACAAAAATTGCTCGTTTTGTTCAGCTATATACGAGAATTTCTCGATGTTAATCTGTCTACTATGAAGTCCAGCGCAGGTTCTATTGTTGGACAGTTTGTAACAAGCTCGGCTTAAGTTGTCGCTCCGTACTCTCCGAGATAATAGTTGCTGGCTTAATTAATCTAATTTATTATATGCTGTCAGGTTGCTCATGACACCAGGGTTCATATCTCTCTCTGAGTTAGCAATTTCACGAAACTAGAAACCTTGATTGAATAAATTTGCTGAATTTTCAGCGATATTTTAGATAAAGGGGCAGTTTAATTAACGAAATAATATGAGTAACCTGTGTATAACAAGTAGCTATAATAATATAAAAAGTATTTCTGATATTATTTAAGTTAAATTGTCGATAAGATGATAAATCTACCTATTTTATATGCAGTCACCGCTCTTTAGATCTCCTTTCAGAGCTGGAAGAAATCCTTCTGTGGAATAAGCTCGCCTTTGCAATTGCATTTCAATACTATTTGATGATATAACGAGTTCACATACATTACATAAGCTCCTAGTTCGTATTTTAAAATGTTGCAAATTGCATTTAAAAGTATGTTAAAATAACTGTTAAACATTAACATTAATAAAGGCAGTAACATTTATTTTATTATTCATTCCACGGAACAACGCTACATTTTCCATTTGCTGCACAGCACCGCTTTTTCCCTGGTTATTGTAAATACAATACTTTGCTTTTTGCACAAAATAACCGCATTTCCGAATAAACAGTGCAGAGGTAGGTAGTTAATCCAATAATGAAACATTTCATACCATTCTTCATTTTATAGATTAAAACTTACATAATAGCTTAGTAGGTTTAAGTGGTTGGTTTCGGTTTAGTTGGGCAAACAGAGCAATAAAAATAAAAAATTGCAAGTCTATAGAGAGGGCTTAGGAGAGGTATACAAACCAAAATTGCATAAACATTTGGGCCAAATAGCAAATAGCCTAGCGAAGTGCCACCACCGTAAGTGCGTCGTAACTTCCTTTGTTACCTACTTGCAATTCGCCCTTCATTGTCCAAGTTAAAAGGCTCTTAAAACATTTCCGGTTACACTAATCGTCGTACGTAACTATCGAGACCCATCCGGTTTATCCCGGAAGGTAATCCGGATTAAGCGTCCGTAGTACATCGCCGGTTTTATGGGCGCGTAAAACTTGCAACTTTCTATATCCTACCCGGTTTAAGTCTGAAGATGGCGGCGATAACGTATCCTTCCGGCTTAGGCCGTAAGTAAGACTTTCTGAAATTGGATTTATGTACTTCTGATTTATGTCAATTAGTTTTATAGATCGACCACGTAACTGATACAGCGCCCGCGGGGGGTGGGAGGGTGAAGTTTCGGGGATGGACGCGGGACGTATCAAGTGACGTTTCGACGTTATACATTACAGAGCCTATTTTCAAAGATGTCTCAGCACGTCTCGTCGAGGCAAGTTGTGACCAAAATGCTGGTCTTTATTTAGCACAGCGTTTAAGCATTGCCATTCAACGTGGCAATGCCGCCAGCATTTTGGGCACCTTGCCTAATGGCAGCGGTTTATTAGATTAGTTTAATAATAATTATTATTAATATTTTTTTTTTTAGTTTTAGTTAAATTTAGTTTTAGATTAACCTAGTTTTAATTAGTTAAGTTTTGTTATATTTTATAAATTTTAGTCGATAACAAGTCAAATGTCATTGTTGTTAATGACATTTTATGTAAATACGTATTTGTCGATTCTTTGGTCATATTTTTGCTCACATGTGTAATGTAACGTTACCTATTTATATAATAGTTAAAGTACTGTTGTAGCAAGCTTTCGCAGTTTAAAAACACATTTTTGTGTACATTTATTAATATAAAACTTCGATCTGTTAATTACTAATATTAGTTACTGTATTGTAAAAATATGCATGTATGTTTTTCTCATGAATAAAAAATAAACTTGAGATCCCTGTCTCGCGCCTCCGTTTACAGCCCCGACACAGCCACGAAATATCCCCCTCCCGCCTACCTCACCGTGGGCGATATACCTACCAGTTGTGTGGTTTACACTTTGAAGTAGATTGCAAAATATATGAAACAAAACTCATAGGTATTGTTAGCATACCATTTATTGAACTAAACAATTCTACATCATTTTTGATTTACGGTTATTTTTAACTCCCGCCGAAAAAAGCGGGGTGTTTCAAGTTTGATGTGTGTATCTGCATCTCTGTGTTTTGTGGAGGTGTGTCCGTGGCATCGTAGCTCTCGAACGGATGGACAGATTTTGATGCGGTTTACTATATTTGAAAACCAGTTTAATCGATATTATTCTCAGCTTTGTTTCATTAAAATCGATGTACTAGTTTATAAAACAACTTGGTTGGGAGTTTTCCGATCTTTTTCTGTCGGTTAGGCTTTTAAACAATTTAACCGAAATAAGAACTCTGTCAAGCATCAGAAGTAAGTACGCTTGTATGGGTACCATCGCCTTATTTATTTCTGCCACCAAGTAATAATGCTTGCGGTGCTGTGTTCCGGTTCCGATAAAACGTTGGCAGCGTAATTAACGTGGGAAATGACAGTTTAGTCCTCACAGTAACATCTGCAGTAATTGGTGCGTAATTGTCATTTTCTTTTAGGAAAATGACGTTAGCAAATGAGCTACAAACTAGTACCGATCGTCTCTCGCCATTGTGTTTTTTATCATAACCATAACATGCAGATTATATTACAGTTCCTTAATAATCATCGGTAATGTCCCGGTTGTGCTCTCGCGAACGAGGGCCCAGGGTCCGCTTTGTCAATGATCCAGGCTTAGGCAGTTCAGATAATTACAGTGACCTCCGTGACTCTGCTACTTGGAAGCTGACCAGATTGGATCATTTACATCCAGTCGCCTGAATGTGCAGGTTTCATCACGATGTTTTCCCTCACCGTAAGAGCATTGGTTAGCATTCAACTAATGAACATAACTCAGAAAAGAGTCATTGATACATGATCGATACGAATCGGATACCGTAACCACTCGTCCACCGACGCTCCAAGGTCACCATGAACTACAATTGCATTATTAATCAGAAAACTCATATCTTTCGCATCACAATGTATAGGTACATTATGTTACGGTTCTTTATTTTCACCGTCTTTCCCTTCATATAGCAAATAGCCCAAAACATCATCACCAATACCCACAACTTGTCTTCCGGCAACGATCACAACTTGGAACACAGGCCGTCAAAAGTAAACAGTTTGTTAAAAATTAACTCACCTCGTAAACGTTGGAAAAAGTACTTGTAATAAGTTTAGCACTTCGTTACCTTGTTTCATTTAGTTGGCGCAGACTGGAGAGAGATGAAGACAGGTTTTGAACCTAGAGTTCTTCATATTGAAGTTTGATTGACATTGATTTTCGAATAGTTTCAGAATATGGCGTAACAAACGTTAAGCCATTAAGCCATCCATAGCTATAACCAGCCATAACATTGATTGAGCCGTTAGGGCTGTAGCCCGTGCCAAAGGCATAGGCATACATACACACATACGCTCGAAAAATATAATGTTCCTTCAACGCAGTCCGGGTAAAAAGGAACGTGTTTCGTTAGGAAGGAACGATCATACCGTCAGTAGGGAAACTATATTGAACACAAGTTCAAATGAAAAAAAATTACAGTTACGCTTTAATCGCGCGTTAAGCTATGATCAGTCACAGTATTTGTCAAGACTAATCAAATGAGCCCATACACGATGGGTTTACCATGCGTAGTTTAGAAGATCCTATGGCCACCTTCCTTCTAAAATATCAGATCAGCTCAATGGTAACATAATGCAATGGCATTGTCACCGCACTTATGAGTGTGCAAAATTTCAGCTGAAATTTAATTAGCAAGATTTTATTACGAACAGACATGGGGCATGAGAAACTACTTTAGGCGAGGCAGGTCATTTTCTGAGTTAGTCATCTTCCCAGTAGGTCAATTTCTAAGAACGTCATGTTCTGGTTTGGTCATATTTTTTACTGTGACAGCTTTTTCAAATACTTCCTCTTAACCGATTCTAATGTAACTATGCACACATACAAAGTTCCTATGATGGTACAATACTATGATATATACATGAGGATCTGATGATGGAGTCAGGAGGTGGACAATGGAACTCTTCAACCGTTGCTAGTAAGCAAATCGAGTTTGGACTCATTTGGTTACTTTTAACGAGTTAAGTTGATATTTTTAATTTAACGCCCCGTAACGCGTGTATTCTTGTCGTTTTCGCGCTTAATTATTTTGTCCTTCTTCTATTTTCTGCAATCCATTGCAATGTTTTGCCAGTGTAAAGTGAATTGTATTAACAAATTCAGGTAACATTGTACATTTCTCCAACAACACGATAGCGATAGTATAGAAGGTTATATTGCGAGTTCAGCTCAGTTCCGTGCTTTATTGCATTTCTCCATCACTATACACTTTCATAGGTATTTGCTAATCATTATACTATCACTTCAAACCCCTAAAATAAACAATAAAGGAGTAATTTTATAAAAACTACAATATCACTCCACGAATACCCGCCAAAAATATCTGTTTTGTCCTTTACTATCGAAACCTACACTAGCAGTACAGAGCCTCTTATTTTGAACCGCTCGCAGTCAAACGGTTTTCAGTTGAGATTTTCAGCATGAAAAATTCAATTTTTTTAGTAATTTTTTAGTAAAGCCTGTTAAAAAAATCAGCAAAATTCATCAAAATATATGCAGATAATAAAAATTGACAACCGTTCGACTCAAGGCGAGCGGTTCACAAATGGGGCCCCAGATCGACATGCTATGCTATATTATTATATCATGTAGCTATTGCGCATGCTTAATGAGCATGCTGCTGCATGAGCACTACACAAACTGCTTACATAACAATATATGTATAAAAAGAAGGCGGAAAGAACTGGTGTTATCACATTTTATATTCCAAAAGGAGACGTAGGTAAGTATACCATATTTTCACAGACAAACAAGACGATCATTACATTTTGTTACCTTCCCCTGCCCTCTTTTTCGGCGTGTTTGATGAGATTACTTTTTGGCATAAAGCCTACCGGAGTCACAGTGTTTTCGATAAAGCTTCATGAGATGACAACCTTTCGTGATTATCGTGGAATTTATCGTGTTATCCCAATAGTAAAGGAACAGGGATGCCGTTTACTTTAGTGTAGCTGTACCTTTATACTTACAACAAAGGAGCAATTATATGTGAGTGAAGTGCCTATATGGTATCTTCGCCTTCTATTGACTTGCTTACTACAGGTTTTAGATTTCTAATAGCATAGTACAAAACATAAAAAATATCAAACTTTACTGTCATGGAGCCAAGTCAAGTCAAGTCAAATGGTTAATTAGTCCGACTCGTACTCCGAGGTATTGGGTTCGAACCCCAGTCCCGCCATGTACAATTACTCTTTTCTAAGTTATGTAGGTACAGATATTTCAACTCAGTTGTGCGCGCGGCCCTATGTGTGGGTAACCCTTGTACATATACAGACACGTCACAATGACGCCACGCCATTGGCACGCCAAGTGGTCGCGTCACTGCCACATAAATGAAAGCTGTATATTTACAAGCGCACGCACACATAGCGCCGCGCGCACAACTGAGTTGAACTATCTATACCTTAGTTTAACACTAACTTATGCTCTTACGGTGAGGGAAAACATCGAAACTACAAACAAACATGAAACCTGCACATTCAGACGACTGAGTATGTAACCATAATCCAATTTGCTCAGGATCCCCTGTTAACAGGATCACGAAGGTCGGATATCAGTCGCTCCACTGTAATTACCTGTTTTGCCAAATTAAGGTTCATGTTCAAGACCCCGGGCCTTCACGCACGAGAGTACAACCGGGACATCAACACCAAGATGACCAAAATACAGTTAAAATATACTATAAGAGGAACCCCTTCCATTTTCACGCCCTTCTATATAAGGTAGAATCGCATGCCTACTGGCTTTTTCTTCCTGGCGCTCGTCGGCTACGCATCGGTTTTCCTGTTCCGTTATTTTGTTCCAGTCACGTGAGCCTCTTGGTTTTGCTTATTGTCTAATTTTGTGCCTATTTCTATTGTGAGTATCTTCTGCTTTGTTTCGTGTGATTTATTTTTGGTTTAGCATTAAAAAATTTAATAAAACTAAATTTGGTTGTTATTCTGTATTTTTTTAAACGTTTCCACTTCTAAACGTTATAATATCTACTGTATTCCCGTTGGATTTTAGATAAATGAAGTTTGGGATAAATTATACAATACAACTCAAGCACAGAATATTGATACTAAAGTAAGTTCAAGTATGAAAGTTATCGTTTCTCTTTACTAAATTGTCATAGCTAGAAGCTCCGGGTCTAGGAAGCTTCTAGCGAAAGAGGGATTTTAAAAATAGCCGACTTTTTCATAGTCATGAACAAACTGCTACTTTATCGCGTTTTCCCTGCAGACTATTACCTGGGTATTGTATCACGTGGTGTAATAGAGTTAGCATGTGTGTGTTGTGGGTAGTAAGGATCAATTTTTTTTTTTGCAGTGGAGGGGCATTTGCTTATTTTCTGCCGGAGAAACGGGTTTTAGAGGTCCATGTATACCCCTGGTGTTGGCAATGTATATAGGCTGTAGCTACCTATATGGTATTCGTATAAAAGTCGATGAAACTTGTGTTCTACAATAAATAGAACGAATGCGTATTTGGCCACAGAGCGTATTGGGTCGTGAACCCGTCTGTGTCGCTTATTTATAGCGGCACCACGCGCGTTCGGTAGGAGTGGGGAGCTACCTCGCGTCGTGCTTTCCGATTGGTCAACGCAAATTTAAACACGCAAGTTTAGGTAGTACATATTTGTAAATATAGTTAAGCACATTTTCTGTAAATATATCCATTCTACACTTGTCTACTGAGTTTAACTCCTAGTAACCTCAAGACCTCCAAATAGGCCAATGACCATTCTCCATCTGGTGGACCGCTTGCCTGTTTGCCTACCAGAGGATATAAAAACATTTGGGTACCCGCTTTCAGGGCTCGTTTAAATATCTCCGCTTACAAACCGTGTACACCCAATCACCGATAAGCCTACACGTAACTACCGAACAGCGTACGCTTAATGAAATGTGAAGGGCACCCTAGTAGCGCAGAATACTAGGCGTAGACTAGGCAGACGCAGCGCTTTCGCGGCCAACTTTTATGCAAATTTTTTTTCCTCCTGAATTAACCAATAGAAAGACGCCAGAAAACCCAAGACCAAATTTACATAATACTCAAACATTTTCTAAACTACAGAACCGATATTAATAAAACGTAGCTAAGAACTACCTCGATTAAACTGCCTTTCAAAGAAAGGAAACCGCATCGTAATCGGTTCACCCATTCGGGAACCACCATCCACAGGCAGACACACAACTCCACACATACACAGAGAAACTTATAATACCCCTATTTCTTCGTCGAGAGTGAAAATCATACTAGGAGAATCCCAAATCCTATGTCGACGTATGTCACTCACAGTCGTAAAGGTAGAACAGACATGCACAAAAGAGACGGTAAGTGTACCCGAAGTGTTGCCACGGAAAATAATAAACACCGCCGTAATATATTGGAGCACGGAGGTAGTTAGTCGCGTCTCTAGACGAGCAGGCTGTGGAAGTGACGTCTTGATAAATGAAGGCTGAGTGGTGATTTTGCGGGTAGCACACGAAATATAGCTACCTCGCCCATGTTGCTGATAATATGCTCTGCGTCTAAGGTGAACTTGTTTACAATTTCGAGTAAAAAATAAATTGTGAAATTTGTGGTCTAAATATATATTTTTTTTAGTATGAAGCAGGTATTTCACAACTATTTTACCTTTAAGCTAATTACGTAACTCTATTGCAAACAATTCTCTGATTTAAATGATTAAAATTGTTATTTTTACCATTACGTATGATTGATTTCAGTTTATTGCAACGGAACCTTGTTAGCAACTGAACTCATGAAATCTATTATACGTAATCGCAAAAATAACAATTTCAATAATTGAAATCAGAGAATTGTTAGCAACAAAGTTTCCAATTATGTGAATAATGTGGCAGAAGATGGAACATGTTTTTTAACGTTCTCTTTTTCGCAACACCTTAGCATACCTGTACTTTTTGTTTTGGGGTAAGTTCATGAGGAATCCAGCGGCGACGACGTTTTCTTATTTTTAAATGTTTATGTAAGATTTTTTGAACTTGGCTCATACCAATTTCCAAATGTCTAAGAATCTTCTTATAGGTGATTCGCCGGTTTTCTTCAATTAGGTGCCAGACAGTAGCCATTTTCCTCAGTGATCGCTGTTGAAGGCCAAATTCTGCGTACCAACGCCTTGCGGTGCTCCTGTGAGAGGTGCTTCTCTCCCAAAAGCATTTAAAAAATGAGCTTTGCAGCCTTGCGGACACAGCGAACTTTAAAAATAATAAGTAATCATCGCCCTAAAATCTTTTCGCTATCATTTAATTTTTGCTACTGACGACGAACTTCAACTTGCGATAAAAAAAGAATTGACATGCGATTTTCCGCCGATTTAAAAAATATTTGTTTCATATGTTAAAAATATATATTATATGAAATTCAAACCTTTATGAGCGGCCAGAAGCGCAGAACTGTCAGTGTACTCTATGTATTACTCAATGTTACTCAAGCTTAAAAAAAAATAAACGCCATTTTTGTAAGATAATCAGAAACGATTCATTGTTGACTACCAACCCTATACAATAACATGTCCAAACATTTAATTCCTACTTACACAACGTCACGCCTTTTCCTCTTTTTGTTAAATGAATAATTCAACAAAGACTTGGTACGTCTGCACTTATTGGCACTCAAACTTCAAAAACCAAAAGCTTTCAAGAAATTTTTGAACGCTAGTTTACAGCGAGTTTCCGAAACTACGTACCTACCGGATAAAGCCCCTCAGGGGAGTCGTTCTGTTGACAAATTCTCGAGATTTCTCACTACATTTCCTTCAGTTACCCAGCTTACAGCTGCATAATATTTAATGCAGGCACTGAGATAGACTTAAGTCTGTAATGCATAGTGAGAATTTCATGGAAGAGTTTTCTCCGCAAAATTGGTATTTAGAACGGTAACCGTAGATAGAGACTAAATTATTAATTTTATATTTATACACTCGATTAATAGGCAGCTCCTAAATGTTGATAGTTTTTGAACATATTCTGAGCCGATATAGACATACTACAGACATGTCTTTTTGCCGGATTTTCGTTAAAATATATTCAAAGTTTATATGGAAAGATCACATAATCTTGTATGATCAAACTGCGTTTGTATGGAGAGCGCTCGGGAACACTCCAACTCATAATAACACTAGTAAACCCGGTGCGACTTCATTCGCGTACACCAACGTTACCTTTACCCATATTTTTTCTTGCTAATAGGCTTCCTTTTGAATCACTTTGTCTATTGTTGAAAACCGCATTAAAATCCGGTGCGTAGTTTATAAGATATAAGCGTTCATATATACATACATAGGTACCGACGGCGGGAAGCGACCTTGTTTTATAGTATGTATAGAAGATAGATAAAGTAGCTAGAGAACGCAAACGGTAAAGAACTTACAGATAACTTACTCTAGACCATCTGTGAGAAGGGGGTCATCGACAATACGAATAGAATTAAAACAACGAAAATACTTTTTTCTATGATAAACTGCGAAGTGTATTTTTATTGTCATTAGTTACAAGTGTTTTATTTTTGTGTAATTGATATTTAGAAGTGTACAAAACGTGTTATGTAATCAGTCAGCTACAACATACTATACCTACGCATTAATCTTATGCATTTAAGAAACTATCATACTTTTTATTGGCGACCCGGAATTTTTGCGGCCAAGGGTATTTGTAAGACATCCTCGAATTTGCGATCAAACGCATATTTTAGAACTGATCAATTCAGATGTTGCTCTTGTTTGTTATTGTTTAGTTTAAAAGTGTTTACTCTCTGATATTCAGTCCGATATTCGTCCACTCATTGAGCCGCAGGCATTTATATCATCATTTTAGTGTAATTCTGAATTATTAATTCTAAATTATATTAATTAAATAAGTAAATTAAAAAAAAAATGTATGTATCAAATTCTATTCTTAACGGTATATCGGTTTAGGTGCGAAAAGGTAGTAAATTCCTATAAATTCATAGAAACACATCACATTTTGAAATTAATAGTGTTCGTTTTGGTGCAGAAGAATGACAATGATTAGATGCATTTGTCACATTCATGTCCTAACCCCTCAAGCTATTTTCGTAACTATTACAAAATTGATCCAACATCCATAACAAAAATCATTACGACCATTACTGATCTATTGCGGTTGTCTATTACAGTACTATGCCAATCCTTACGCCTTTTAAAGAAGTATGTTATTAGCACTGATATCTGGCACGTCATCAGGTAACAGCTGGTGTCTTCTAAAGTTGATGCTGCGTTTGCGCACCAGGGCTTCGCACTAGTGGCGCGTCTTCCTCCTCCTTACAGAATCTGCAGTCTTTCGTGTTGCTGATCTGATGAAGTTACACATGTACTTGTTCAGCGTACAATGATCAGTTAGTGTCCTCACCAGAATGCGTAGTATTCCACAGAGGAGTCTCCTAGCATGTCGCCTAAATTATAGGCCTTTACTAGTGCTTAGAATGAATTGGGCCTGGAAGATTATTCTAGTGATCTAGTAATATATGAATTTGTTAAAGATTTTACCAAATCTGACGTAAAGATCATGTATAAAAATATAACTATTATTTCTATAAAAACCTAACAAAGATTCTAAACAAAGATATAGTCATCGATGTTATTGAGTCATTGGCTTACTTCTAATCCCGATGTGTGGATGAAACTGTTTGTACAAGAATCCATTTATCATCCATATTTTTGCCGGATAATCGAGGTCTAGCCACAAATTGTTTTTAGTAGACACTGTGTTTACTCAAAGAATAGTCGGGATTGGATCTGATTCAGACGTCTGGACTTTTGTTTGTTAATGTTTGATAGTTCTTGTTAGTGATAGTCATTTCTGTATAGGTCGCGTTTGCATGTGTTGTCTTAGAGAATCGAACGGCTAGACATAACGGGGCGCTTAGAGAGAAGGGAGGAAGGGATGAAAATGAATGAATACGAAAGTTATGGTGATGGGTAGAGAAGAGGATGTAACTCAGTGAAGTACAATCATAGACGATGAGAGATGGAAAACGCGACGGGGATATTGAAAGGAGAGTGTCAGCAGGGTATAAAGCAAACTTGTACACAGTAGTGAGTAGCGAACCGGTCTCACAATGCAAGGATTTTACATATATTGAGAGACTGGCTTGGATATTCACAATGGCCTGCAGAAGTCGGTGGAAATGTGCTCCCGTACAGAGTCAGACAGAAGTCAGCCTAGGTGAATAGAATGAGGAATAGTGTGATAGACATAAACATCATTTTATTGGTGAGATTGGAGAAGATGTATTAATGTGGAACAGGCAAAAGAGGTGTGTCGGAATCATAGCTTGTGGCACGCGGTCTGCCTTGTATGGGATACAGACGTGAAAGAAAGAAAGAAAGAAAGAAAACATTTATTGCAGTAGACACCACGACACGATAATTAGGTACAACAACATAAAAACAACGAACGAAGCATACCAACATAAAATACAAATAATGATATTTGTAAATAAAATAAAAAAATAAAAAGGAATAAAGGAATAACAATAATAACTGTACCTACCTACCTACCTACAGTTTACGAGTATCTATTCCCAGTGGCATTGTTTAATCTCCGAATGTGTGAGTGAATACATGTATGAGTGTGTGTATACACACATATTAGTAGGATTACTGCTACAGGCCACATCTTGTAAATTTTTCGGTAGCTTTCTATACTAATATTATAAAGAAAAATTTGATTGTTTGTTTATTTTTTATGGATAAACTCAAAAACTTAAACCTTAAAAGTTCTTCCAAATGTAGAAAGCTACATTATCAGCTCGTAGCCAGTCAAAAAGTTATATATTTGTTGTAAAGTCCCTAAGTTTGCAGTAATATTTAACCCACAGTATCAAAATCTTACATGTTCGCACATAGTTTCAGAACGGCTGCACCAATTCAACTAAGTCTTTTTTGTTGTTTTTGTAACTGTCAGGACAAAGTTTGTATAAAAGGAAAAAGGGTAGGGAGGGGTAGGGGTAGGTTAGAGGTAGAGTAGGGTTGAGTTAGGGTAGATGTAAGGGTTGGTTCGGGTTAGCGTTAATTAAATTGAAAGAAAGAAAAAAAAAATTTATTACACATAGCACACCAAGACACAATAAAAGTTACAGACAACGGAAACATTGGAAACGGAAACGGAATTGCGACCATAACCATGCGAACGAAGTCGCGCCGTTCAACTAGTATCTCACAAACCTAATAAAGTTGTCATGCACGAGTATAAATCCCTATTCTTAACGAAACTAACACAAATTGACTTCACATCTTAACTGTTGACGTGTTAACAAATCCGAAACACTAATTAAGTCCACACTAAGTCAAGAGTTATAATTTAACTAACTCCGCTTGTATCTGACAAGCTTCATTCCACAAAGGTGAAGCCTCAAATGTGAGCTTTTCAAGTTCTCGTTTAGGCTTTAAGCTCGAGTGATTTATGTAAATAAGTTGTGTGTATGTGTTCAGTTTGAGTAGAATTTGGAATTTGGAATTAGTTACTAGTTAACGTTCCGTGGACGGGTAAACAGCAATGAATGGCAAGTTTAGGTACGATTATCACATTGCTAAATGTTTTGCCTGTGGTTTGCCTTCTAACGTAGGTTTTACCCTATCGCATCACAGCCCACTGCTGGACTTAGACTCCAGGGTAACCTTCCCGTTAATGTCCGGGTTGTGCTCTGACGCGCGAAGGGCCCGTGATCCGCTTGACCATGACCTAGGATTGCGAAGATCAGGTAATTACAGTGCAGCCACTGCCATCAGACCACTGTGACCCTGTTAACAGGGGAACCTGACCAGATTGGATCATAACATGATCAAACATATCTTTGAAGAGTTTGAAGTTATCTCAATGTTTGGCAGGTTTATAATGATATATAACAGTATAGGTATGAATGCAGGATGCAAATATGACGTGTAAGTGTCACCTAATACTTCTTCTTCTTCGACGAGTCAATTTTCGAATACTTTTTTTTTTTTTTATCTAGATCTGGCTTGCCCACGGCATTATCAATTGCCAGGAACAGTTCCTCCCTAGTGCAGGTAACAGGACAAAGAGGGCAAGAGAGCATAATCTGCTGCTCCATGGTTTGGGATGGAGCTCCATAGTCGCATCGCTGCTGTGTCTGGTCGATGAAGCCCCACTTAGCCAGAGAGTCTTTGCAGCGGCCAACTTGCGTCCATAGGTGACTTCTAAGTTGGCCACTGCAGCTTGCGTGACCTGGTGGCAGGGATTCGGTTAGAGTGATGGGTCCAGGAGGAGCTGGGTGTTGGGCACGCCACAGCTGCTCTCTTGCCTCCCTAAAAGACCTCAGGAAACTGGACCGGCTTTTAAGACCTAATACTACTATACTTTGAGTGAATAGGCTGTTCCTAGACAGGCATGTTCCATCATCGGCCGCATCGTCACTTACCACCAGGTAAGATGGCGTTCCAATGCCTGGCTAGTCGAAATATTAAAAGAAAAAAATACTGAATGTGACCTATTTTTAAGCCCCGACGAAAAAAGACGGGTGTTATAAATTTCTCTGTGTATCTGTGTCTTTGTGTGTCTGTATGTCGTAGCTCCCGAACGGATGGGCCGATTTGGAAGCGGTTTTTCTATTTGAAAGCCAGTTTGATTGTGGTGGTTGTTAGCTTTGTTTCATTAAAATCAGTGCAGTAGTTTAGAAAATATTTGAGCTTAAATAGACTTGGTCGGGGGTTATCCGACTTTTTCTTACGGTTAGGTTATTTTACAAAATACTATAAATTAAATAAATAAAAAATATAGAGGAAAAAAATATATATATATATATAAAAAAAAAAAAAATAATAATAATATAAATAATATAAATATAATTTGATAACACGCGAAGCATCCTCGGATAAATTTTACACAAATTTAATAGAACTTAAAAAGTATAATCTTCATTATGCATATGTAGAGGTACACAAATTGTTTTCTGTTGAAAACTTTGCGGAACCCCTGAAGGGATGATATCAGGAGAGTTCGCTTGTTAGCTTTCTGCTGAACTTTCATTGGGTTTCTGTGAAAAAGCTTGTCGTGGGTCGACAAAAGTTTTATTGGGAAAGCTTTTAAACACAATATTTTTATTTTTGTGATTTGGTCTGGCTTTTTACATTGCATTTTTCGCTTTGATGAAAGTAATGAGATTTCTGTTTGTTTGGGATTATAAAATGTACCTATTCCAAATTTTGTTTGTACTTAATATATTTAAAAAAATATGTTGATGTTTTTTTTTAACTACGTGCATATTATTTTGTGTCGTTCACCCAATAATGCTTGCATTTTCGAATCAGTAGGTGCAACATATTCTATGACCCTTATTCTATGAGCAACGCCGTCCAGTTTGGTCTGTCAGTATAAATAAACAAGACCAACGAACTACCTGCCATTAAAGGAAAGGACCCCCTTCCTAATCCCATTGGGATGATTTAATGAGATCTTTTAAAGCCCCGAAGCCTTGTTAAGACTTTTTAATGATGGCCAGTGATTATCGTAAGGATTAAAATTATTTTTGTTCTGTTTAAGGATATTTTTAACAGTAAATAAAATAAAAAAGAATAAAAGGAAACGATTGTGGATATATGCGAGGCTAGGGAGTTGCATCATGCCCGAGGAAGGTGGCGGTCCAAAGTCTCTGCCTACCCCACCTGTGGGACACAGGCATGAGCTTTATGTATGTATGTATGTAAATTACAAAATAATTAAAGTAATAATTGTCAATATTGTTGAACTGAGTAGTTGTGCAGGTATTATTTTACACATCAGTTTTAACAGCCTGCCCAGGTTCAATACCTAAATTTCAAAAACTAAAAAGTTGTTTAAAATTAATAATTACGTCACTGTCGATGATCCCCTCACAGATGGCTTAGAGCCCTTAAGCCTCCGGAGAGACGGTGGCTCTCTGTGTGTTCTCAACCGTCTGTACAACGGGGAAAGTTTCGAAGAACTGTTTAACTTGGTGCCACCGGCACTCTTCCGCCAGCGCACCCTCCGACGATGAGATAGATTTCATGTACATCATCTATATGCCTGGCATCCAACTAATGTACGAGCATCGCGAGCCTTTTTACTGCGCACGCGCAGTTGTGGAATTAGAATGAGCTTCTGACGTCTTTCCTTTGCACTATAAAATGGAGTTCATCAAAAGGCATGTCTATCAGGTACCTCTTAAGCCGGCACACTCCCCTTAGATTACAGATGTCCTGAACGAAGGTGGCCGCTTTCCATCAGGTGGACAATCCGAGGCACACGGACCTCCCTAGGCTATAAAAAAATCGGTCACAATTTTTCATTATTAAGGCCATGGTCTTGTCGGTTGAGTCACAAATTTGTACATCCAAAAATCCTCCAGCTTGTAAATTGGTGGGAATTTTCTGATTTTCTACCTTTTCGCGATTCAACACAATATGGATTCCGCACAACTGAAATTCCACACATTTTATATTCCACATACTCTTTGTTTTGCCTTCTGACGAAGGTTTTATCAATTTCATCCAGCATCGCATCTCTCATCTTCAATTTTTAACCCCCGAAAAGAGAGGTGTTATGTAGTTTGACCACAGACATACCAGACTAAACACAAATCACAAATATTCCCTGTTCGCTCGCTCTACAATTATTATGAATCTTGCTATCCCGTTTTTTCATCCCTTGGAATAAGTTCACGGAAAGTGACGTGCGCAATGTTTTGAACGTTCGACATATTGCTCGAGGGCCTATCGACCTGACGTTTTTTTTGAAACATCGGTGTAAATTTTATAATTTCCTAATAAAATTTAAATTAAACCATTTAAAAGATTGTAATTTTGTGTGTAATTTAGTGCACATTTATGTGAAAGCGCAAAGTATGGAAATACACCTGGATTATCCTTTCACCGGTAAGTAAACATTCGTGGTCGAGGCGATCCGAAATAAATTTTAGAAATTGTGACAAAAATATGCATCGAAATAGTGTGAATTTGCATTAATTGAAATGCTTTACCTTAAAACAACATGCCATTAGAGATAGATTTAGAATTATTGGCAAATTGAGCAATATTTCGGTGTCTAAATAGGTCCGAAAATATTTTGATGCTAACAGGGTCGGACTTAGTATTTATTGTAAAGTATTTTATTACTCAAATCTTGTGAATAGCGGTCCACAACTTTATATGTATCAGGGTTCCATACCAAAAATGTACCTAGATGACATTTTAAATGTTCAGACATTATATGAAACAACGGATTAATCGCGTAGTTACGTTTATTTACATAAATATTTGTTTTTCTAGGTTTCCTAAAGACCAGACATGGTTATGTCTGGGTTGCAAATTGGAAGTGCTGCGTTGTAAACATTTTGAAGAACAAGATAATAATTAGATGCAAGTCCCTTCTGTCCTGCTGCACCAGCATAATATGAATTTTTACTGAAAATAAAGAATATGCTGCTTGTTTAATATATTAATGTATCTATCCTTTCCATTATTATTATTTTTTACATGACTATGTCCTCTAGAGGGCATCATATTAAATTTGTGAAGTCACATAGGCCAACCTGTGAACAATGAAGACGCTTTTAACTATAAGTAAGTAGGTAGGTACCTACGAGTACTTAGTTTAGAAGTTATGAGGCAACAAATAAACATTAATACCGGTCAAAATCATAACCCTCCTTTTTGCTAAAGCAAACACTGCCGATTCACGGTATGTAGGATCGAGAGATCGAAAAGACGGTGGTAGGTATCAGGGCATGGCTTTGATTCACTAGACACCTTCCTTTTATTATAATGTCAATATTAAAATATATAAGGACAAGCTTAAAAATATTGCATAGTCATCTGGAGCGAACAACAAGTCAGATTTGTTTGTGTTCGTTACGAGTAGAAAGTCGTAGCAAAATATAACTCATGATGGGCTGCCTTGTTCGTCCCTGCATTTGCATTAGTGTGTGTGTTATAGAGATGTGTGACATTTTGTCTCATATTTAAACTGTAAATGTACTCTCTGCTTCTGTATAGAAAATTTTTTCTCTATGAGTTTGACGTGTATATATATATGTGGCTTTGTGTGTCTGTCTGTGGCATCGTAGCTCCCGAACGGATTGACCAATTTGGATGCTATTTTTGCTTTGCTTTGTTTAATTAAAATCGGGTCTGTAATTTAGAAAATATTTGAGTAAATATGGTCGGGGTTATTCGACTTTTTCTGTTCGTACATATAATCGCAGTTCTTCAGCACCCTCCCTTTCTATTCACGGATGTATACAAGGCGACTAATTCAATTCAAATATTTTATTTCGAACATATCCGTAGTCTTGTTAGTAAACTACATTTCTCATATTATGGTATTGTTAGTCATTCAAAATAAATTAAATCATATTGATGGGAAGATATTATAAAAATTATTTTACAGTGTTCACATGTTTTATGTTTTTAGGGCATAAACCAATATCTAAAGGGTCTTTCAAATAGAGCGGGTCGATGTTAATAGTCTGTGGCGGCCATTTGGTTATGGCGGCATCTGTCAAATCTATTTTTTCTTATTCAGTCACTGATGCCAAATAACCATGGCAAGTTACACGGTTGAGCAGCATGTGCAAATGATAAAACTTTATTATCAAAATGAGTGTTCGTTAGTGCAAACGTTGCGCGCATTGCGCTCATTTTACGGCAGACGCGGTGGCCCTTCAAAGTCTACTCTCCAACGATTGGTGACCAAATTTGAGACGACCGGTTCGGTAAACAACCAACCAACACCTTTACGTCAAAGGAACGCCAGATCGGCCGAGAACATCGCCGCTGTTCGTGAGAGTGTTCAGGAGACTCCGAGGCAGTCGATTTCTCGCCGTGCACAAGAACTCAGCCTTTCGCAGACTTCAACTTGGAGAATTTTGCGTTGGGACTTGGGCCTGCATCCGTACAAGATCCAACTGACCCAAGAGCTCAAAGTTAATGACCATAGACAACGCCGTGTGTTCGCTGAATGGGCATCAGAACGCTTGGAAGAGGACCACGATTTTAGCCGAAAAATAATCTTTACCGACGAGGCACATTTTTGGATGAATGGTTTTGTTAATAAGCAAAATTGCCGTATATGGGATGACCACAACCCACATGAGGTTCACCAGGTAGCAATGCATCCACAAAAAGTTACTGTTTGGTGCGGATTTTGGTCTGGCGGCGTCATTGGTCCGTACTTCTTCGAAAACGACGTTGGCGAGGCCATCACCGTCAACGGCGAGCGCTACAGATCAATGATAAACAATTTCTTTTGGCTTGAATTGAACAATATGGACGTGAACGATATGTGGTTCCAGCAAGATGGCGCTACTTGCCACACAGCGAACGACACAATAGAGATTCTGCATGAACGGTTTGAGGGTAGGGTTATCTCTCGCAGAGGTGACGTGAATTGGCCCCCAAGATCGTGTGATTTGACTCCGCTGGACTTTTTCTTGTGGGGTTTTCTGAAGTCGCAGGTCTATGCCAATAAGCCACAATCGACCGTTGCCCTGAAAACCAACATAACGCAGGCCATCGCTCAGATTCAGCCGGATCTATGCAGCAGAGTCATTAAAAATTGGACCTCTCGGATTCGTGCCACCATACGAAGCCGCGGCGGACATTTGAACGATGTCATATTCCATCCGTAATGGCATAAATGGGCCTTTCAAATAAAAAATAAATTTCGTTAATATCTTGCACACATCTTGTTTTATTCAATTTTAACATCGACCCGTCCTTGTTGAAAGACCCTTTAGATATTTTTTATTGCAATTGGCCTCATCTCACCTGATGAGAAGCGACGACGAGAGGTCAAATATGTAGCAAGCTTATCTTAAATCATCAAATGCAATCTACTGTATTTGATTCCCATCAAGTGAAATGAGATCAAATGCAAGCAATGAAGAATGGGACAGACATAAGCCCTCCACTGTAGCTCAGCGACCCCCAGTATATAGTGACATATCACTGTATTTCTAACAATTAATCAAGACGTCCTTTCCTACTGGCACGGAGACGTGACAGCGTGACACCGTGACATAATGACAGTGACAATGGCAGGGACATTAGTCTTTAGACTAATCGCCAAGTGTTACTCGTTGGCAGATGATTCAGTGTTGTGTTGATTATAAATTGCATGTTTTTGTGGAGGTTATTGCCCTAGCTATACCAGTATTGATAACCTTAAAGACAGATGTCTAAAAAAATTACCCAGGAGTGGTGTCCAGGGTCCGATAATGGAGCCGTAATATAGGAACTCCTAAACTACACATGACAAACCCATCGACTTTGACTAGTCTTGACAAGTACTCTGACTGATCGTAGATGTTCTGGTAGATGATATCTAATTAAATTAGGACGCGCGGTGTATTAGGATTATGGTCGCTGCGCAAACGCAATGTTCGTAGAAATATTTAAATAAGCTTTTTTTGCAGAGGTCTTCCATAGAGAGTAGCACATGGAGTTCTCAAGACAGGGGTGTAAAGGTTCAAAGGGACGGTAGAACAGAAGTGAACTGGTATTGCAAACGTCTATAGGCTGTGGTGACAGGTGTGATTCAACCACCGGTAATATTTTTTATGTAATATGGCAGACAAACAGGCAAGCGGGCCTCCTGATGGAAAGTGGTCACCGCCGCCTATGGACATCAGAAACACCAGAGGTGCTACATATGCGTTACCCACCTCTAAGAAGACCTCTAACAACAATCCCATGTCTTAGTCCAAAGGTAACACTGTGGCTGAGAGCTCATTCCACATACGAAATACAATACATTTTACACATTACAATAAGTAAGCTCTCTCACTTTCTAATTAATTTGCCGATTACCCCATGATTGGATTGGATCCTCTTCATGGAGATACGTCACGCGTATCGAATCATTTAATTAATTAGGCCACGTCAGGCTATCGGATTCCCATGATTGTGCAAACGTATGTTCAGTGAAGTTTGTGACTGTGTTTACAAAGTAAATTGCTGAAAAGTACCTTTAAAGTTTTGTATTCACTTCGAAAGAACCCCTCCGGAACATAAACGTATATAAATCTAACTGTAACAGGGCTACCTACTTGACAAATGTCGAAAAACCCCCAACAACATATATAATTCTGCATCATCTTCTTAGTGTTAAGTCGGCTAACCAGGGTCCGCTATTCTACTAGAAAAACGTTTTTAGATTTACTGAAAGCGGTTTCCTACAAGAATCCTTAATTAAAAAGTAGTGGTTTGTCTTTTTAAGTACGGCGACAGCCATATGACCCACATAACCCGTTAGGGTGAAATCGCTTCACCAGAGCCCTCATCTGTTGGCTTGGGCCCTGATGTTGGTGCTGGGGCCCCATAATCCCTCCCAATTCTACAATTCTATATCATCACAATCATCATCTTCGCGGTAATATTCCGCTTATGCTCTCGCAAACGAGGGCCGGCCCGGGGTCCACCTTGACCATGATCCAGGATTTGGCTGATCATGTAATTACAGTGGAGCACCAGCCATCTGACCTCCATGACCCTGTTACAGCGGAACCTGACCTAATTGAATCATGGTTCTATATGTACTCATATTATAAATAAACATAGCTAATAACCATCACTTTTACACTGACTTACAAATAAAGCTGCATCGAAATCAGTCGGTTCAATAGCGTCGGAATCTAACAAATAAAGGAAATAATCTAAACTATAATATGAATTAAGTTTCTCTAAAAATTAATGAAGTTTTTCCAAGTAGCACTTGTGCATAATGAATATTACTCAAACTTCAATTTAAGCTATTTATTAATTTGGTAGCAATGTAGGTACTTTATGTGCTAACGTACTGCAAGGTCCTAAAAGATGAAAGTTGGAAAATAATACCGAGCTAATACTATTAGTTATAATAATGACATTAATAGGTAGCCGAATCCATAAATTAAAAGAAGACGAAGAAACTGTACAGTTTTCATTGTACTTTACAGTTTCCCATGAATAAAAAGTACCGTATGAAATACCCACTCACAGATAGGATTACAGGATCGTTTGGAAATCGCAGATAGGATTACAAGATCTTATAATCTACCGTAGGTATACCACGAGACCCAAGACCTATGCTAAGTGGACACTTAGCATTATAATGAGGCAACCCTTAGGCACAAGTTTGAATCACATTTATTTTACAAACAAATAATTTATTTCGTACGGGTCCCGTTTTCCCTCACGTGTGATAAATATGTATGTGGCCCGAAACTCATTATGGGGCATGCTTTAATGAGGATCTGTTGATGCTTAACCCGTATTAAAGTGGCACGTGGAAAGTGAACGAATGACCTGGCGGAGGGTCATTTTTTGGGTTTATTTATCCACCCACACACAGCTTATTTACTGTTTCAAGGCCAGAGTAAATGGGCTGATCGTCTTCAGCCGTATCGGCACTTCCTTATTAAATTACCATTAGAAGTTTTTTTTATATTAACAAGCCAGGCATTTGACCGCCTAATCACTCTAGACTTGAAGGAGTCCAGATTAGAATGTTGGTGAACGCACTTGCGGGCAACGTCTTTCATTCCCTAGCCGTATAACGATACGATAAAGGATGAAAGCTGCTTGTGGTAGCTGGAAGACGCACGTTCAAAGATGGAATAACCATCCGGATCATGTTTCCGGATGGCGGAAGGAGGCCGGCGAAATTAGGTCATGCAACTCTTTCGCGTACGCGTGGGAGTGTTCCCCGAAATGCAACTTGTAGAAGACCGACAGATGCGCAACCCGATACTAAAGACTTTGCAGCTTGAATCATGGCTACGTAATAATGCTATTAGAGGTGTAAATATAAGACATATCAGTAAAAGCGACCTCACCTGAACCTCCTGAGAGGGTGTGTCCTCTGAGTGGAGTACGGACTGCGGTGTCGAACTATACAGGGAAAGTGGAAATGTTTGTGTTTTAATTAAAAATTGAAGCAATGTTTTCTCAGAAAGCACTTTCGTCTCAGGTTTTTCCAATAAACGACTTGAATGACCCCCATCCCAGCCATAATATTATGTATGTATAATATGTGTTTATATATAATATGTATGTATTTTTAGTATATGTTTATGTAAGTAAGTAACTGTGTTTATCAATATCTACCGTAGTAAGTTTAAGTGTACACTTTTAGTACCTGCATTTAAGTTAAACCTGTTCCTATGACTCCAAGGTTTGCGGTAGAAAACTCAATTAATGAGTTAAGCTCGCCTTTGTACATCTCTGTTACTGTACTGTATAATGATGTCATATTTGTGTACAATAAAGAATAAAGATAAAGATAGAATTACTAGCACCTCAGAAACAAAAATATTCCATTCACTTTTACCTTATAACATTTTCCTGTAATCTCTCCCGCTACACGATCTTTAATCATTCCTTTCAATCTGTCTTTCAGTAAGAGAGTATTACGAAATCTGACAGAAATAATTTACTAATATGACGCATGACATATTAACATATTTGACATTTTGGTCATTATTTTTATTAGTTAAGTTAGCACTTTTATTTTTATTTCAGAAATGTCATATCTATGACAATCTTGATTTATTTTTGACATGTTGTATCTTGACATTCATTTTGTATTTAATTGGACATTTGATAAATATATCGTTGTGCGATCTTTAATTTGATTCAGATGTGACATTGAACGACCATTTTCATTTTCTACATTATTATATTTGTGACATTATGTAATTTAATTATCAGATCTTTTTTTTATGTTTTGACAAGACAGGCATTTGACCGCCATTTCACCTGTTGGTAAGTGACGATGCGATATTTTAATTTATATATTTTTGTAGATGTGGTATTGGTGGTAGTGGTGGTTACCATGTAACTTTGACGATCCCAGAATGAAAACACATTTTTGACATATTGTATAATTAAGATGTATTTAATTTGAGAAAATAAATAAATCTAAAATCCAAATCTAATAATTTACTTAGACCAATGGATCTATTCTTACCCAAATAACACTTTCAATTCCACGTGGTCCTTACCAGCATGACTAGGGATGTCTCCCCACGATTTAAAATAAGCCCTCACAGTCGATAACTCGATCATACGCTCAGTCGAGTCAAAGTAATTCGCTTAGCACCGAATATTACTCTAGGTAAGCTATAAATAAACGTTCAGGACTACCTTTAGGTCGTCTAGAAAATTGTGGTGTAAGAAACTTTGTGGCTTCGTTTATGGTCGTAGGGAAAGTTTAATAATTTCAGTATGCTCTACCTAAAGGCTTATGTAAAAATTCTGCCGTAGCTTTATGAAACTAAAGTATTACGTCGGTTCGTTTGAAACTGGAACAACGTTGCGTCGTTCAAACTTGTGTGTGGGTTATTTGAGGAATAATAATAATATGTTCTAAGAGTCCACTGCAGGACTAAGGGTCTCTCCCATAAAGGGGGTGGTTGTTGCCATAATCTCCATGCTTGGCGGGCAGGTTGGAGATCGCAGTGTTGTAAATATACCATGGAAAATGCTGCTTTCCATTTTGCAGTGTACAGACACTCCAAATCTTTTGCCTCGAAAACATTAGTCGCTTCGTACGACATCCACTAAGTGTAAGGGATTGGTGCTATACTCTACCAGACACCACACGGCCAATATATTAGAACGAAAATTTGAATATATTTTTCAAATATTCAGTATTCTATCGACAGTCGATCGTATCAATGACGGAACTCAACTTGCGGAATAATCTGATACATTTGAAATGCTTGAGAATCGTCTCTGAGGAACGACATGTTGTGAAACTAATTTTCCACTTTATCAGACAGAACTAACCGTGGCCAAGAACAGCTGGTACTGCTCATGGTTTCAAATATTTGACGTTACATATCACTGATTTAAATAAATGGGCATTATTCTATTTTTACCTATGCAAAGTCATGGCTTTTGACTTATTGCTCTTTCATTCCCCTTGAGTGTCAAATATAAAATCAATCAAATGCAGAAACGGTCAAAGATATACTATGATATCAAAAGTATAATCAGTCAATTGCAGACTGAACGAAATTTGTTTTTTTTTTTTCAACAATTTACATGATAGCCCAATTAATTGGAAAAAGGGTACCTGCCTTAAGAACCTGCAATAATGAAATTTGGCAATAGGCATGGTTAAGTACCTTAAGTGATAGGGAAAAACCAAAACTCTGATTTTGCACATATAAAAATTTTCATACAAAACCCTAAGAAACGGGTGTTTTACCTGCCGCCACATTTGAGAGTGTGTTCTCGTAAACGGTTGATAATCTGAAAAAGTGTAGTGGCAAAAGTTGTAGAGATTTTTAAAAGCTTTCATTCGGAAGAAGAACACTTTTCTCTACGACGCACCATATTAGTGAGTGACCCAAAAACGTCGTAATTTTCTTTGTTTTATGGACATTCCTGAGCCCATAGCAGCACCCATAGGTCGAAAACTTGGATTTTTCATAAAGGCCTCTACCTGTCCAACACATCCAAAAATCGCTCTTTCCTGACCTTTTTCAAGGTAGAATATCCGATTTTCCTGAACTGCGATAGCTGAAGATAAATCTTTTACAAAAAGGCCAATTATCCCAATAATTATCCTTTTATTGAAAGGTTCTCATTAAACCTTCAGCCACTCTCTTCAAGACTAAAATTGGACTTCCTATGACCGGGTACTTAGTGTTGAAATATCAAATCAGAATACCTATTGATCTGCCAACTCATCCCTGTGAAGAATCCAGATTCTTGCAGTGAAAGGATGGAGTTAATGCTTTGCTTAAACAAATAATATAAATATAAATGTATATGGGTCACTTGGGTGACTGGGTGTATACCAGTCGCGGGTGACGTACGGGTTCTCGTAACAGATGACTGTACAACTCTAGGTCTAGGCTATAGTCTATGTGTGGTCCTGGCTTCACAGCAGTTGCAGTTATGGGAAAGAGTGGTAGGGCAAGGCCCGTTACAGGTCTTGTGCCTAGACACCTTGCCTAGACCACTGTCTTCTTGACCAAAGTATTCTGTTGTTTGTTTTCAATATTTTTTTTGTAGTTGGACTAGCCAGGCATTTGACTGCCATCTCACTAGGTGCATTCCTGTCTAGGAACAGCCTATTCACTCTAACCTTGAAGGCGTTCAACCTGCCTGCCAACCTTGGCAAAAACCTTCATTAAAGTAGGGGATGCACATACCCAGCAGTGTTGCGGGATTTTATGTGGTTCACAATTTTCCCGTATGGTTTGTTTACACGGTTTCTTGGTAGATATAGATACTGGAATGTCCAACCTAGGATGACCACTAAAATTGTCAAAATGAAAGAAACAATATTGAAGAAAGTGAACAAGAAATGACAACTTTTTCAGCCGCTTTATTATAGGCAGAGTTGAACTTTCGCGGCGAAGGGAAATTCACAATAAATTTGGCCCAATTTCTCGACTCTAGAACGTGTAAAAACTCCGAAAAATGTATTGTCGATAAGTTGCCAGGCGATTTTATCTGATCACTATATTGGAATCACGGTCTCAAAGGCATAAAGATGTCAATGGTAGGTATATGATACTGACTTTATAGCGGCCCCTTTTTCGTTAATGAACGATTTTTTTTTTGTTTGTACAAGTCCTGAGTAGTACGACACATGTTTTGTAGAACAATACTATCATAAAACTGTGAAAAAGCCATGTCTGTATGTTGAAGATATTTTAGAAAAATTGTCGTGATAGGATTCTGAGACGTACTTAAGTATGCCGAAAAATGATTTGTGGAATTTTTGTCTGTCTGTTTGTCTATTCGCGCATCACGCAAACACTACTGAACGGATTTTGATTAAGTCCAGGGTACAATCTAAGCCATGTTTCATCTAATTCGGGTAGGTAGAAGCCAAGATACTGCCTGACCTCCCCGTAGTACTAGCATTCATACAATACGGAGGTCATTTAAAATGGTAATGCGGGCAAAAGCTAAACTATATCCACGCTTAAGAAGTCGCTGGCAAATGCTAGTAGTGCTATAAAGTTCAACATTGTGTATTCTTGAAAAACTTTGCCTTGCTGCTCGCCCAGGTATGGGTATGAACACATCTACAGATACACACACACACTACCACACACCCACACTAACAAACATACATTTACACTGCACTTTTTCTTTCCTTTGTGTTCTTTTATTTTTGTATCTTGTCTTGGTAGGTAGAGCAAAGTCTTCTATTTTCAAGTCCAAGAAAAAAGTCCATCTATTTTAGAAATATTAGAATTATTAATGATATTTTCTAATTTAGAATTAGAAATAACCATTTCAGATTTTTTATTTCAATTGACTTGAAAAGAAACGTCTTAACACCAAACTTTTAAAACAGTTTCAGACAAAATGTAGTTTATTTGACTTAAGTAAATACGTTAAACAAGAAAGAAATTCAATCAATGTTCAATGAACCACAAACTTGTGTTAAAAAAACACAGAAATTTCATGAATCTGAAGCATATAGCTGACTCAACTCAGCCAAAATCCCTTCGGCTGTTTTCGAAATCGCGGTTTCGTAACTGGTTTGAATCGACAAAAATCAATCCATATACGAAACAAGTTGCGATCATGGACATTTTCTTCCTTGTATGAAGCCAGTAGAACAAATAGAACCATCGACAGTACTTACATACTTACGTACTGCGCTGGCTTAGCGACCCAAAGTGGATCTTGGCCTCCGACACCAGAGATCGCCACCTCTCCCTATCCTGCGCCATCTCCTGCCAATCGAGGATTCCTAGTGCATGCAGTTCGACAGTATGATGTTGAAAACCTCACACGAATACCTATGCATGCGTCTGAGTATCGTATTCTCTAAACATAATTAAATCGTAATGTTAAAAGACCACAATCGCCAAACACAACATTCTTTAAATATCAACAACAATATTGTATTTAATTATCGCGTTCTAAATTATGGCGGTTATTATCACACATTTTAAAGGTATGTTCCGGGTTTCCTACCGCTTACCTTCGTTTACGAGTAGACCGACATTTCGACGCAATGACATGCATCATGGTCACGCGACGCTGTCTCGTCGACCCGACGACGACGGTCAGACTTCCCGTGACCATGATACATGCAACTGCATCGAAATATCGGGCTACTCGTAAACTAGTGTACGCCGTAGAAAACCCGAAACATAGGTTAAAAAACCTTTTATTCATGTGCCAACCGGCGCAAAATAGAGGACTTTGAATAATTTCATAACAGCTGTATGTATGACCTATGTTGATGAATTAATGAAATTGAAAATGAAATTGAAATTGAAACTTGTATTTTTTTTACAAATTCATACGTTGGGGACACAGACGTAAAAATAAAAACTTACCACGTCAATGGCATAACTTGTCCAGGCGGACTTGTCTTATTTGGTAAACAAACAATACTTGTTCTAAAATCACGTCGTGTCGCATCAATCACGCTACTTACGGTGTGAATAGATGTCTTGAATTATTATGAAACAATCGATTGTAATCCTTTATAATAGAGCGTCGTCGGTGGCCTTATGGTTTTTAGGTATTTAACTCTTATCCCGGGTTCGAACCCCCGGGGCACTTGTACCAATGACTGATTACTGAGTTTTGTACAATAGTTGAATACTAAGAGCCGTTCCACACGGCGTATCATCTAGATCGACGATGTGAGGGTCTGAAAATTTAAGATTTGAAAAGGTTGGTAGTGATCCCCTTTTTTGCTCAGCTTGGCGCAGGCACTTCCATGGCAGATACTTTATCCTACCGACCTACTAAATCGAAACTTGCAAACAAAGGCGAGTTTAACTTCCCCCGCTACTTATTGTTAACATTAAAGTTTTATCAGCCAGTTAACAAGTAAGTTATCTACTCAGCGAATTTAAAGATATTTTATAGTGTTATTGCTTCTATACCAGAATAACAAGGAGATTATAATTCATCTCCAAATTCGAAGTAGCCCCCACGGGAGTACTAAACGAATTTTACGAGTGCGAAGCTACTAAAATTAAAATGAAATATTCGTCCACAGAATTTTGTACGACTTCAGTACGCACGCCAAAGGAAATAAACATGAAACGTGAATAAAAAAGTCTCTATGTAGAGTTGCTTAATAAAACAAGTTGTTTCACGAAGTTAAAATTATTTCCCTTATCCATTTTCGACACCGCTCTGATGTTTGTCTTTACATAACATCAATGGAAGTGAAACACATAAAAGGCGCTCCACACACGGCAGTTCATCCAATAACTCCGTATCACATATGGAACAGGTGCTACCCCTTTCCGCCAAAAAGGACCCTCGCAAATCTAATTACACCGGAGTCCTTCCAGCCTAAAAACCTGAAGGCATGTCCCCATAAGCCATAATTACGTGTCTACCCTCCAATTTCGCCGAGACTAATGTCCAGTACGTGAGCACTCACCTTATTCCACCGACGTTCAGTATAATGCGGTTCTCCCCATCCATTCCTGCCAGTACTTTATTCGCACCGAAAACTCGACATTTAATTCGAAAATCGAACTCTAATTAAAAGAAAAAACAATTCAACAGAACACGACACCTCGCGCTCCCGCGCGCACAGCACAATTCGAACAATTCGAAAATGGAACACCGTTTTTGGCACTGGGTAGCTTCACTTTGAATTTCGTAACGTGTTTTTGGCGTTTTCGCGGGGCGGTTAACCGTTTGTGCGCCGCGCGGGCCCGAACGACCGCTCTCGGCGGTTCGCGAGTCACTACTGGGGCGGGAGGCTGTCTCCCACCCCACCTGTGGCCTGCACGCACTGCAGTTCCCGAGCTACCCTTCAGAGACCTATCTGACTCACGCGGCGCCAACAACTGGCAGTTGGCACATCGCAAACGTAGCCATTTCAACGCCGGCCAGCATTTAACACCGTAATGTCAATCTCTAATATTAGATTTGTTGTTTTTGGATAAACTGGCAGGGAAATAGCGTAACGCGTCAGTTGAAAGAATTTATATAAATAGGCCGTGCAATTGCGGTTTTGAATGTTGACTTATCGATAATGTAGTTGAGATATTGTGACGTGTGATCCGTATTCGCCATTATGGAAACGATATTATTTGCGTGCATTCGCTTTATCTTAGATACCAATGATATTTTTGTAGGGAGCCGATGGATAAGAGGCACTTAGTGGGTCGGTGGTGGGGGTAGGGGGTAGGCTATGTCCACCAGTTAACATCGGGAATCTGAGATGGTGATGATAATGTTCCGTGAAGTCGTTGTGATCTGATGTGATCTAATGGTTAGTAGGTACGACCTTTTCATGGTTTCAAAGCGGACCCTGGCAGCAACCGAGATTGACAGCTCGGATGATGAGGATGATGGTTAGTACGACCAGTTAGTATGGTATGAGGCAGTTTCGAATCAGATTTTAGTAGGCATTTTACAGTGAAAGAAAATATCATGAGAAAACCTGCACAGCTGAGGAGAGCTTCATCATCTGTCATCGATATTTGTGAGCAAGATATTGCTTACGTCCACAATATGTAAATTTTGTCTATGATTATGAATAACAGAGAGTTATTCAGTTGTGTAAGTATTTCGCATTTATTGCAATACCGGAGCAATACTCTCGCTTTAAGCGATAACGCGGCCGGTTGCTTTTTCTTTTACCTTTGATTTTGTTATATTTGTGTATGAGCAATAAAGAATTTTCATTCATTTATTCTTTACATCTTACTTAGGTACACATCTCCCTTCACCACCTAATTTCATTCCCAAAGATCAGCTGAACAAAAACACTGCACATTCTGCGAATACTAAACGGCAATAATTAAAAATACTTTCCTCTTAGACAATGGCTCGCCATGTCAAAAGAAAAGATCTCATCTTTGTACTGTGGGGTGATTCTATATTACTCTGGGTTTCGTTTCGTTTTTAGTTTCTTTTAATATTAAGCATATATCAAACTTGAAGACAGTCATTTTACCTGATGGTAAGTGACACACTGGCCTAAGTATTATGGTTACCGTTTTATTGTTATTGTCCCCCAAGGGCTTTGCATTGTTAATAGGGCAGATAGGAAATATAGTTATATCGCTCCCAGTAGACCCTAGCACCGATGTTTAACAGGAAGGATGACAAAAATAAAGTTACGGTACTCAGATATTTCGTAAACGAAATACTGGCTCAAATGAAACTTTATCTGTATTGTGTCCTTTCCGTTTCCTACACAACGCTCGCTAGGGACAGAGCTACTAGCTCTGGGTTATTTTCAAGATATTAGTGTTCTGTTTTTCACAAAAGCAGCGCATAAGTGACCACTTTAGATCAGGTGGTTCGCTAGTCTATTTGTCTTTCTTATAACCTAATAAACATTTCATTCCAGACCATGTCGCACTGTATGCGAAACACAATAAAACAAGGACTAATTCTTCAACTTGTCAATTAAGGTCATATATCTAAGTTTATAAAACACAGGTATTAATGATGTCACATATCTGTTTGGAATCTCTGTGATCAGCCCATTGGCATCGAAAACGAGAAAATTCCACTCCACCAAAGCGATATTGTAATGAAAGCGCTAAAGATTCATAATAGTACCACAACTATCTAACTACGAGTATTTATCATTTGCCAAGGAATCTACCGAATCCCTAGAATGCTGGTAAATTGCTTCCGCCATTGCAGTCTTTAGTGCGCTGCCCGCGCTACCCGCGCCGCCCGCGCCGTCCGCGCCACGCTCGCCGCGTACACCACATTTAGCTGCATCCAGCATCGTTACCACAGCGCTGACAGGGTTAATTACTAAGCTATTACGTCAGTTCGGGCTTTTTAATTGCAACTCTGTTAATGGTTAGTGGGGTCGTGGTTTTTGTTAAGGCATTTTCCGATCTATAGAGGGCGATATTAAATTGATGATACCAAACGGTATTTATGATAGTGGCAGAGTTAGTGCCATGGTAAAAGTTGTTTGTTATTGGTATCATCAATTTGAAATCATTATGTCAGTTTGGATTTTTATTATATTCGTTAAATCAATCGTCATTTATAACAAAATAATATAATTATATAAGCTAAATAACATAGACCGGTTAGCGGATAAGATAGCGTTTTTCACCCGCGCATAGTTCGGACTTCTGTAAAATCGAGTACCCCGGTGTACTCTACTATTTGTTATGAATAAAAAGTAGCGTTGTTCGCTCATGAAGCTGATATTAAGTGATAGAATTTTCAAAATCGATTGGAAAATTCGGAGATAATCCCTAACACAAACTCACAATCTCATCTCAATTATTACTATAGAAGCTTTACGTACATTATACTTGTTTGAATGTGAATGTTCAGCCTCTGCCGCGTAGGTCTGTCGCACAAAACTAAAAAAATCTAGATGCAACAGTTACATCTCCGTAGTATTCTTTTTTATGTTTTTTGACAATTTATTATAATTGATTACCTACATTGATTTCATAATTATTTTAATATTTTTAAATTGACTTTATTATGTATAATTTTGACATTTCTATTATAATAACTCGAATTCTTTAATTGGACATGCCAATGATTGTTCGTGATTTAATTATTTAAATTGTATTTTGATTGTTGAAGTTAACTATTGCTAATTTTATATCATTTATTATTATGACGATGTATGTATAATACTATAAATAAATATGAATATGAAGAGTCTGGTCAGCTGTAACACTTTTCTATTGTAATTTTTCATCATTAAATCTACAAGTCCATCAATCATGTCGTTAGGACAAAATTGCCTACTTATTGCGCTGGCTCAGCGACCCAAAGAGGATCTTGGCCTTCGATATCAAAAGATTCCACTCCTACCACTCCGTAATAGACTCCTCCCATCCGGTTGATTTTCAAATTGGCAAGTCTAAGAGAATCATAAAATAATAATCATCTTATCGTTAATGTCCCGGTTGTGCTATCGCGCATGAGGGTCCGGGGTCCGCCTTGACGATGATCCCGAATTTGGCAGATCCGATAATTACCGTGCTCCACTGAGATTATCGCCAAATCCATCTGCCTCCATCCGCCATCTAACCACCGACACCCTGCTACCAGGGGAACCAGACCAGATTGGATCATGGTTGAATGTGTATTCAGTCGCCGGAATGTGCAGGTTTCATCACGATGTTTTCCCTCACCGTAAGAGCATCGGTTAGTGTTCAACTAGCGTACATAACTCAGAAAAGAGTGTAAGGCAAGTCTAGGCGAATGTATGGATAATGCTTTTTTTTAATAAACTATGTCGTTAAGATGGGGACCATTCACGACTTTCGTTTGTTTTACACTGACAGACCAAACTGGAACGTATTACTCATATAATAAGGGTCATTGTTGTATCCCTTAATCATAACACGGTAAAACAGTTCCATCAAATTATATATACGTTTCCGGGAATAAATCACGAACTCGTGCACAAACAAACTCATCAGGTTAAACTGCAATTAAACTTAACTGAAAACAAATTAATTGAAACAATAAACGGTTGTTTAATTACGCCGTTAAGACGTATTCACAGCATTTTCGCTAATTGGAATTTAATTGCCTTCTATGCGTTTGCTTCAATGTAGACCTGAATAACTTGTAAAGAGGTGAAGGTTATAGTTACAGGATAGAGTTGTTATTTCTTCCCAAGCATCCGAAGCTTTTTTATACCACTAAGGTGGCAAACAAGCTTAGGCCTGCTTGATAGTAAGCAGTCACCGCAGCCTATGGACGTTTGTAATACCAGGGATATTTTTCACGCGCTACCGGCCCCGTGAAAACCTTTTATCCCCTTTTTTGAAGAAGAATGTTGTACTCTCCAGGGAAAACCTCTCCAGGGCCCTCTTTCCACAACCTTATTATATTGTGCGTGGGAGAAAGTTACTTCGGAACCTCCTACGACAGAGACTTCTTCCTCACATCTCCAAGGTGTGAGGATGAGATCATCCTCCGCGTCGCATCGCTCGTAATCGACAGGAAGATTCCTGTCGATGGCGAGCGGTGCGATGATAGAATAGATAAAATAGATGTCATAATGATGGACGTCATATCAAAAAGTTCCTCAGAACAAACACAATTGTACAAGCCATAGACCACACAATGAGAGGCAAAATCTGTTCCCTGAGCATCCGAACTTTAGATGTTACAGAATGACATAGCGTATTCAACATATGAAATGCTTTGCATTGCAAGATTACTTTCCCCAGCGTGAAGATTACGGCAAACCTCTCCACTAATGTGGAGGAGGCTTTCGTCCAGCAGTGGACTAGTACTGGTTACTGATGTGACAGAAGGAGAGATAGCCCGTCAATAAACAATATTGTGCTTGACGATTAAACAAAAATCGATTACTATAATATTATGAAGAGAAAATGTTTGATTGTTCGTTTTTAATAGATAAACTCAAAAAACAACTTGGCCTATTTGAAATATTGAGAAAAATGGATTATTCGAAATTAAATAAAACGTATGAATATTAAAAAGAAACACTTAAATAATCTACGGCTTGGGTTTATTCTTCATAGGGGCAATGTGTTTAAACTTTTGGTCTTGAATTTCATCTCCTACTTTATACTTAATACATCTACAACACTAAATTATTTCCAAAAGCCCCTCATCCAACAAATTTGTTTACTAGCAAAGCGTACCGATTACCCACCATCACGTAGCACGTCTACCTTTAATAAGCCGACCGCAATAAATCACACCTAATATTAATATTAAGGGATGACGTTAATGAAATTACCAACACCAATACCAACTTTTGGCAGCTCGTCCCGTCTCGCCCGAAAACAGGACTCGTCCAGAAGAGCGAGACTCGTCCCGAAGAGCGAGACCAGTCCCGGAGAGCGGGACTTGTTTCGGTTAGCGGGACGCGTGTGGACTCAGCTTAATTAGGGTGAATTACGTAATACGGCCGCGGGGGAGAAAATGCAAAATTTTAACGTTTCCCTTTATGATAAGGGTAGCACTTTGCGGTGGAAATTTAACTAAATATATGTAGAAATGAGTGTAAACGCTGTGTACGTATGTATATTTTAGTGCGTAGTTTTTACAGTGAAATATGCAAGGTAAATACCACATGTCCGGTAGAGTAGAATAGCACCAAACCCTTTCACTTTTGGGTGTCGTACAAGGCGAGTTATGTTTTCGAGGAAAAAGATCTAGAGTCTCCGATAGGGTAGAAAATGGGCAGCAGCGTTTTCCATTGTTATATTTACAACACTGCGATCTCCAACCCGGCTGCCGAGTGTGGAGATTATGGCAATAACCTAAATGCAGTGGACTGTTATGGGCTGTAATGATGAAATACCACATTCTATTTTAATTTTCTTCACTATGGCGTCAATTAACAGCCACTAGCAGTCTAAGCTTTGGCTAGAACCTCTTCCACATTAATGGAGGCTTTTGCCATAATCTCCGAACTTGGCAAGCGGTTGGAGCTCTGAAACTTCAACTCAAACAACTCAAATTTGGCGTTTTATCTACGGAGATCGTAATTGGTCTAGGGCCTCTACGAATTCAGAGAGCGATTGGTCAAGAAAGTCCAAAAATTCACTTCTATGTACCAGGTAACCCTAGTGCCGCCACGTACCAATGACTATTTTCTGAGTTATGTACATTAGTTGAACACTAACCGATGAAACCTGCACATTCAGGCGACTGAATGTGTAACCATGATCCAAACGGTTCTCCTGTTAACAATTGTTGAACACAAACCGATGCTCTAACGGTGAGGGAAAACATCGTGATGAAACCTGCACATTCAGGCTTCTAAATGTGTAACCATGACCCAATCTGGTCAGGTTCCCCTATTAACAGGGTCACGAAGGTCAAATGGTAGTAGCTCCACTGTAATTACGTGACCTGCCAAATTCTGGATCATGGTTAAGGCGGATCCCGGGCCCTCGCGCGCGATTCCACAACTGGGACATTAACGGCAAGCTGACCACACTAGGTAACCCTTTTTAAACTCCAGTGCAAGGAATGAGTTATTAAATAAATTAAAATTTGTGCAACAATATAGTCTACGTAACGTTTATAATTCCGCTGATAACCGCAGGACTTCTTTCTTGGAACGGACTCTTTTCCTTTAAATTTCACATTGATAGAGGCATCAAATGCCAGGAAAAATCAGTAATATCATAATGCAAATTCACAGACGGCTGTGAATTTGCATTATGTGTCCCCGAAGTCAGATTGGAAAAGGTCCGGCGAAATAAATTGAATCATTGTTACGATTTCATTCACAATTTCTGAGACGGAGAATCAGTTTTAAATGCATCTGTGAACGAGCTCTTTACTTGACTTTTTGACGCCATTTTTGTTCTTTTTGTAATTTTGCTAGGTGGTAGGACTGTGTCAACCCTGAGGCGTTCGCTAGAGTACCACCGCCTTATCTATTTCTGTCACCAAGCAACAATGTTTCCATTGTAGTGTTATGGTTTGAAGGATAAGGTAGCCAGAGAAGTTACAGGGACGAGGTATATCTCTCTCTCACACACACACATACACACACTCATTGAGTTTTTATTCTCATTATTTTGATACATACTTCTGCTTTGAACATCTTTTAAAATACGTATTTGTAAAAGGATACAGGCTTTGTAACACAGGATTTTATTAACCTAGCAGACTCCAGCTTTCATTAGGGACAATAATACTAGTCCGTACAATGTTATCACTAATTAACAATGTAACCTGCCTTTTGTGAGAAATAAATGTGTCTGTATTGTATTTGTATTCTATTGTATTCGTCTTAAAGCACACAATCGCATTCGTGATCTCCTATCTCGTAACGTAGGGGCCTAGCCTAACCCCTATCGATCGTCCATTAACACGTGAGCCCGCCAAAATCTCTTCGATAATTGTTACTAAAACACGAAAGGAAAAGGGATTTACCCCGTCATCCTTCCTGAAACGACATTACCTGTGAACTTTATATTGCTTCTCGGTTACCAAATCCCAGAAGGAAGGTTTGGGTTGGCCGCATTCACACCTACCTACCTAAAACTAACTAGTGATTTGAACAACACCGATAGCCCATTTGGGATGACCACAATTAGAAGGTCTACGAATGTTTTATTCGATTTCATTGTTCTAATCGGTGTTCGCTTCAGGATTCATTTCGGCGGAAAAGGATTAGGCTGGTGAATAATTTATTTTGTTACATAATACTGAGGACAGGTTATTTGGTTGGCTCTACATGCTTTTTGGTTTGGTCTTGTGGAGAAGACGAATGAAAAGAGATTTTTAATCACACTGAGTACCGAGTCAGAAAACTGGACCGTAAAAGGTCTATGTCTAAATCGTCTTACATTAATAACTGCAAACTATTAGTCTTATGAATCTAGTGTAATTATTTAGCGTTTATAGTTAGCTCACTGTTTTGACTTTGAATTTGCGTCGGAGGGCGCGTGGTGCGGTGGAGGAGGGGAGGGACACTGCATTGAATGAACGAAACGAGCACTCCCACACCAAAATTAAATGTCAGCCTCCACCAGTACAAGATTCAAAATTAATAATTAAAATCATAATTTCAATTTCTGCTCGGCCGAGAATCGAACCCGGGACCTCTGCGTGGCAGGCCTTCATTTTCTCCATAATCACCACTAGGATATCCCGCCCGTGGAGTCAATAAGTAAGAGATTACATGATATCGATACCTAAGGTAAAATAATCATCTTAGTCATAATGTCCCAGTTTTATTCTCTCGCACGAGGGCCCGGGGCCCACCTTAACCATGATCCAGGATTTGGCAGATAAGATAATTTACAGTGAAGCAACTGACATCTGACCCCCGTCACCCTGCAACCAGGGAAACCTGACCAGATTGGATTATGGATACACTACACCATTTGTTGGATCATGACATAGAGGTATATGAACAAATAAACATTTTCAAGGTATAGGTAGCCACTAAAGTAGGTTAAAACGTAACTTATCACATCTCGATTGCATCAGAGCGATATCTCCAAATTTTAAGTTGCAAAATTCTCAGATAAATACTGCTGCCAAGTTAAGATGAATGCTTTATCTATTTCACTAATAATATCGAACAAAATAATTTATCTACCGTTCATCTTATCGATAAGATTGACTCAACAGTCATAAGGAAGGAATGACAGTGGTTCCGATTCTGTTGAAGTGTTAAGGTTGTGAAAAATGTTTCAATATCAATATTACATTTTGGTTTTGACGGTGTCTAGTGCTGTTCTGGCGTATCCTCAGTATTACGACGTGCAGAATTTCAAAGTGGGGATTGAGTATGACCGTACGTATAAATAAGACCATAGTATTTACTAGCGACTGAATTTGTAACCAATCTAGTCAGGTCCTAGTAGCAGGGTCACGGACTACGGCTATGTTCCGAAGACCCTTTTGAAAGTTATGTACATTATTTGAATGCTAACCAATGCTCTTACTGTGACGGAAAACATCGAGGTGAAACCTGTACATTCAGGCGACTGAATGTGTAACCATGATCCAATCTGGTCAGGTTCCCCTGGTAGTAGGGTCAGGGAGGTCAGATGGCAGTCGCTTCGCTGTAATTACCTGACCTGCCAAATTCTGGATCCTGGTGTAGGGCGCACCCTATGTCCTCGTGTGCGATAGCCGGGATCATCATCATCATCATATCAGCCAGAAGACGCCCACTGCTGAGCATAGGCCTCCCCCAGAGATCTCCACAAAGGTCGGTCCTGTGCTTTTCGCATCCAGCTGGTACCTGCGATCCTTACCAGGTCGTCAGTCCACCTTGTGGAAGGCCTACCCACGCTGTGTCTTCCGGCACGTGGTCGCCACTCGAGAACTTTGCTGCCCCATCGGTCATCTGTTCTTCGAGTTATGTGCCCTGCCCACTGCCACTACAGTCTGGCAATCCTTAGAGCTATGTCGGTGATCTTGGTTCGCTTGCGGATCTCCTCATTTCTGATTCGATCGCGCAAAGAGACTCCGAGCATAGCTCTTTCCATTGCCCTTTGGGTAATAGTGAGTTTTCTTATAAGACCCACAGTGAGCCATCACTCCGTAAGTCATCACTGGCAACACACATTGGTCAAAGACCTTCGTCTTGAGACATTGCGGTAATTGGGACGAAAATATATGGCGTAGCTTCCCGAATTCTGCCCAACCGAGTTGGATTCGTCGATTGACCTCTTTCTCGAAGTTGGACCTACCTAACTGGACTATTTGTCTTAGGTATGAATAGTCGTCAACAACTTCAAGTGGAATGCCTCCAACTGTCACTGGAGTAGGCATTCGACATAATTTTCGTCTTGTCCATGTTCATTTTAAGACCTACTTGTTGAGAGGCACTACAGAGGTCATCGAGCATTTTGCCCAAGTCTTCTAGGGTTTCAGTCTTGACTACGATATTGTCAGCAAATCTGAGGTGAGTGAGGTACTTGCCGTTAATATTGATGCCAAGTCCGTCCCAGTCCAGAAGCCTAAAGATATCCTCCAGTGCAGCGGTGAACAACTTCGGTGATATGACATCACCTTGTCTAACACTCCGCTGCAGCTGAATAGGTTCTGTGGTCTTATCCTGGAGACGAACTGACATAGTGGCGTTGTCGTACAAACCCTTCAGTGCTCCGATATATCTATAGTCAATTTAGCACCGCTGTAGAGACTGGAGCACCGCCTAAGTTTCGATCGAATCGAAGGCTTTCTCATAGTCCACAAACGCCAAGCATAATGGCCGGTTATACTCTTCGGTCTTCTGTATAACCTGCCGCAGCGTATGTATGTGGTATATGGAACTAAAACCTTTTCGGAATCCGGCTTGTTCGGGAGGCTGGAAGTCATCAAACCTGCGTGCGAGACGATTCGTAATGACTCTCGAAAACAGCTTATACACATGGGTCAGCAGCGATATTGGTCTGAAGTTCTGAGATTGGTCAGGATAAAAGGTCTTACCGCTTTTTTATTGCCTGATTGCCTGTTTTGCCACCTGATAGAACGTGGTCACAGCCGCCTATGGACATCGGCAACACCAGGGATGCCATCAATGCGTTGCCCGCCTCTAACGAGACCTCTAATATACCTCTTGAAGAATCCCATGTCATAGTCCAAAGGAAACACTGTGGCTTAGAGCTCTTCCATATCCGAACCGTACGAGCGACAAACAAACCTTTGCGTGGACTCCACTAGAGGGTCTACGTAATAGGGATGAGTACCCAGCCCACGGCTAGCCCATTATAGCTTTAGATCAAGGTTTCTCAAAGCGAGGTATGCGTACCTTTTGCAGTTCACCAATTAGTTTTCTTGCTTGACGATAAGAGTGGTGCTTTGACTATGGACAGTACTGTAGTCCAAAATTAAAAAGATTATTAACGATTGACTTTTTAACTCCAACGCAAGACAGGAAGTTACATGTTTGTTTACACATGTCAAACATGTCTGTCTGTAGATTCCGAACCGATCCACCGATGTCGATGAGGTTAACTATATTTGTTAATTAGCATCACAAGATGTTTTTTAATGTTCCAATAGTTTAGTAGAAAGAAAAATATTTGTGTATTATGTAGGCTTTGTCGGGTGTATTCCGACGTCTGTCAGAAAGGTTAGGCTACGATTTAAAACGGCCCATAAACACATGATAAATGTTTAACTTATAGCACACCAAGTCGTTGTAAGTTTGAGAACCCTTTCGCCTACTCATTAAGGCCCTCGAAATGACATCGCTTATAGCTATAAGTCCGTTATCTCTGCCCTCAGACTCTCTGCCAATGAGCGGCGGGTCGGATCGCTACAGACACCGGAACAACTACGATCCATTCTACGTGACGGTCACAGCTTCTGCCAAGGTATGGTACAATCACAGAGCAAAAAAAATTTACAGTCTACATGTTGGTAGCTAACTTTCCAATCTTTTTGGGTACAATACTCTAGAGAACTTTCTTTGTTCCTGTGCAGTTGATAAAAAGTTTTTATAGCATTCATTAAATAAATTTTCAAAACCTAAGGTCAAGGTTGAGCACCTCGGCCCTCGGTAGCAGGATCACGGAGATCAGATGGCAGTCGCTCCACTATAATTAGTTGATCTGCCAAATTCTAGATCACGTTCAAGACGGACACTGACCCCGGAGGCGGCGGAGGGCGATATAGGTTTTGCTATCCCGCAAAACGGGATCCCGCATTCCCGCGGAATCCCGCTCCACTTATTAACGAGTGGGATCCCGCAAAAACGCGGATCCGCGGATCCCTAAAGTTTAAAAATTTGGGCTAAATCTTTCACATCAGAGCGTTAGATCTACTCGGAGTAGCGCGAGGATAGTACCTGACGCCTTTGAATATATTATCCTGATTACACACATGAAACCGTGGGGCACAGTATATATAATAAGGACATCATGTTTTCTTACCTTTACAATGGATAAATAATACCCTCTATCATATTCCTCTTTGCAGCAAGGGTTCGTCATATCCTACATTGAGGTGAAGGCTACAGTAGACATGGGCGGCACGGTGGAGTTCTTTGTGATACGGTTAGTATACAATTACATTACATATTGATTTTGTTTATCTAGTAATCAAAACCAATTATAACATAAAATAAAATTGTGCCAGGTTGTGCAAATAGGGATAATGGTGATGAAGGATAAATAAGGATTAGGTATTTTATAATGTCATCATCATCATAATATCTGCCGAAATAGCCTCTGCTGGCGTTTGGGCCTCCCCCAAAAATCTCCACAAAGGCCGGTCCCGAACTGTCTACATCCAGCTGGAACCTGCGACCTTTACCAGGTCGCCGATCCACCGTGTAGGAGGCCTGCCCACGCTACGTCCTGTACGTGGGTGCCATTGGAGAACCTTGTGATTTATAATGAAAATACTCGGAATCTCTCTGCGTGAAAAATTAAAGTGACAATCTGCAAACCACATACGTAGCTCGCAGAACCACGATGGATGAAAAATGGACTGGCAACCACATCCTGGCCATCGCAACGGAGGAAGGCTGGATGGATGAACTAGCTAAAATCGTGGGTAATCGATGGCTGCAAGGGACATAAAATCGAATGGTGTGGAATGTTCTGAGATGGTGACGATGTAGATAAATACATGTGGTCACCTGTTTTCTTTACTTATTACTGGTTGGTAGGACTATCAACCTATAACGGCCGTGTTAATACGGCAGAGTAGAATAGCACCAACCCCTTACACGTGTCGTACAAGCCAAGTAATGTTTTCGAGGCTAAAGATCTGGTTCTCCATAGGCTGGAAAATGGGCAGCAGCTTTTTCCATTGTTATATTTATAACACTGCGATCTCCAACCCGCCAAGCATGCAGATTGTGGCAATAACCTCCCCTTTCGTGGGAGAGGCCCTAATTCCCGCAGTGGACTGTTATAGGCTGTAATAATGGTGCACCATGTTTTTTGCTTTGTGGTGTTGTTTCATATGTGTGTATAAATGAATCGGTTTAATTTCATTTATTCCTTTAATTTAAAGTCATTGTGAATTTAAATTTCAGAGGTCAGACAGGCGCCCGTTCTATGACCTTCCAGCTGATCTCCAACCATAGTGACTTCCTCTCCTACTCCTACTTATCTTATGGCATAAGGGAAGAAGAATATAAAAAGGTCAGTAGCATCATAATTATTACTTTCAACATTTTTGAACTTTTAAGCTATTGCATAGCTTTTATTGCGGGTTTTAAGCGCGGCGACCGAATCAAGAAATTCCGTAACGAAAAAAACCTAGTACCCCCCACTCCGACCGGCACAGCGGTGCGGCGTTGAAAGCCGTGCATAGTCTAACGTCGTTTCAGTTCGGCAGACTTCGGCACGGTGTTTGTGTGCGTACGACTAGACGTATGCGTGTAGACTAGCTGCTAACTGCTCATAACTGATTCTATCTCTTTTAGACACAATGCTAGGTGAGACAGCGTGCTTTTTGGCCGCGTCTACGAGTGAGTTCGAGCCTGCGACTAGTTTCAGTTACCATAAACCTATAATTTCAATGATAAAAATTCCTGTATAACCTACATGTATTGTAAGATAATAAAAATATTTTAAACTATATTAACTTCTTATTTATTCAATAAAAGAAAAAAATTATTTTCTTATCGGTCACCACGCTCAAAAAGTGTAACTTTAATTAATATCAAAGAAAAAACTTGAATTAATATCAAAGAAAAAAAAATACTGCATAAATAAAATAAATAAATAATTATAATTCCATAAGTTGATAAAAAATGCTATGCAATAGCTTTACCGTCCAGTCCCCGAGTGCCACACGTATTTTTAAATTATTTAAATCGTTTAGGTAGTGTATTCATAGACGAGAAGTGGCTAATCGCAAATTAGCTTCAAAATTAAAGGAATTATTATATTTCCGAGCGCCATCTATGTGTTGTACGCAAAAACTATAACTGTCACAGCAACCAAAGTGTATAATGAATGCATCAAAGCACAGACGCTTCAACTGGCGCTTCAACGCCATCTGTGAGCGGGTCTGAATACTATTTGCTACGTTCGTAGGTTGGAAGTGGGAACTTTCTATAAAGAACTCCGAGAGAGTAACGTTGGTCTTAGTACGACATAATATCATAGATGGCGGTAGGTGTATAAATAAGAAAGGCTACTAATTTTTTATTTTATTTATTTCAGTTGGCGAATATCATCACATTGCCCATGACAAATTACGGAAGTATAATAAGATTAGATTTATTAACTATAATTTTATCTATAACGCTATATTATACGACTATTTTATTGTTATAAAATATTTTCACATTAATTAAATTAATATTATTTACTTAACTTGTACTTATCTAATATTTATTTGTCTTATATTAATAAAATATCCATTTTATTTACAAACGAACTTGACCATCCTTAGCTAGCTCCTAAATATAGGTACCTACTGCAAGTAGATAAGTAGGTACCTATATACCTACTGAACGAGCATGCCAACATACTTAACTTAAATAGGACCACCTCAAAGTATCTACCTATCTAGGTACATAGGTATTAATGTTGTTAATGGTAATCTGTAAGTTCTCGCGTGAAACACAGGGTAGGTATCCTATTATCCTAGCTCAGGCAAAAACATTTTATTATATTATGTAGGTTATCTACTTCCATGAATAAAATATATGTACTTAAACAACTATCCAACAATTACATGCCAGATCTGTAGTACCTAGGTACCTTCGTATCTAGTAGATATTAGGTCTAATTAAATTGCATAAGTTGTCGTCTATTATTATTACAACACGACCCTCCCCCCCATTCCCCTCCCCACCTCACCACTACCTACCTTCTCCCCCTCCTCTATTTTTTACAAGAACGTCTTATCCAGCTCATCCATACTAGCGGAGAGGTTCAATATCTTGTTTATCACCGCCATATACTTATTCAACAAGCCTGGAGCAGTGCTGTTCCCTGCTGGGCACTTGTCGACACTGACACATATGCCCTTGTCGTCCCGAAGCAGGCCCGATGCGCACACGCAGCCACCTTTGCAGATAGTCGTGCAAATCGGCGCGGGATCGGCGCAGGACGGCTCGCAACCCGCCGAGCATATGTCGTAGGCTTCGTCCGCGTTTAGGCATTGTTCTGGGGGAAAAAGAAATGGTATTTTTCAGTAACCAACGAGCAGACAGGCCATCTGATGGAATTCACGCAAGCTACTGAACGGTGGCCTAATCGGCTACGGAGGCTTTTTGACAGATTGATGAATAGCCCGTGGTATTGGCAATGACCCCCATACGACAGAGAGAGAAAGAAACAATAAACCGAAAGTGCCCATAATCTGTTTCCACATTTAATTGCTATGGGGAGGGGCGCTATTATCTCTAGCCTAGGTCCGCTGGTAGGTCTTTAAAGATGAAAAGCTGTCTATACGAAAGATCAAAATATCACAGACATTCTAATTCGCAGGACTTGGACAGTATCAATCAAGGCGATGTTCCTTCAAATGATAAGGCCACGGATTTTTTATTAAATTTTGAAGAACCTATTACCACCTGGGCTATTGGCTATTTCAGTCGACAATTAAATTTGACATAAAATTATCTTACACCACTCTATATTGGTAGACGCTATTGCCAGTGGCCAACGTAGATAACGTAGTGTAGAATTATCTAACGTAAAATATATAATAACGATAATTGCCTCGCAGAACAGCACATGGACTATAATCTTGTCTTGAATGTTAATGTGATTCCCTCGTGATCAGGTCCGTAGCGTAGTAGCCGAAATTTATGCGGACGAAGGCAAAATCTAACTCATTACTGATAGTTGTACTGACTCAAGTTACAATTGAAAAAAATGTATTTTGTCAATCGAACTGGAACACGAAAATAGTTCTACTCGTAAACTTACCAACAGGACACTGGTCTAAAGTGACGCATTTGTTGTTGGTGGTGTCCCGCACGTATCCTGACTTGCAGAAGCAACCCATGCTGCAGGCGAGGTCGCAAGTCGGCGGCTCTGGCTGCTTGCAGGTTAGCGGGCAGGCGCCTCCGCATGAAAGGAACTCCTCGTTGGCGCCACAGATCGGGTTCTTGCCTGGTTTTAATTGAGGGAGAGAGAGTTCAATGCTGTAAAAATATATCTGTATACATATATTAGTAGGCGGTCGATAGGTAATTAATGCACATCGACGAGTTTCGTCTTCGCATTTACTCGCGTGTGCGACAGAAACGACGCTCTACGAAGTCCAACTAGCTGATGTGCATTATTTACGGCCGACGCCCAATGGTAATGACAATGAAGTTTTTATTTATTTGCTCAGTTTATTCATTATCTTTTTTGTGTAAAGAACGTGTTTTATTTTTATAGACCAGTGGTAGACGTGGTAGTACTCAATAAACCTTGAAAAGTCTGCCTATATCTTAGAGCAATACTAAGGCCGGATGGTTGACTGCCTTGGTAATTTATGCAGCCAAGCAACACTGCTCGTGATGCTGCTCTAGTTTGAAGGATAAGTCATCAACTAAGACTCACCAGCGTACAGAGATTACACACTTAAAATACTGCACAAACTGTAGACAGTTTCTTTTCAAAACCTATATTACCTCCAACGCATTGGTTTTCGCTGACACAAGTGTTGTTCTCGTTCCTCAAGTATCCAGACTTGCAGAAGCATCCTTCGACGCAGTCGTCCGCGCAGGTCACGGGCCCGGCGGGGTCGCTGCAGTTGAACGGACAAGCCGAACCGCAGAGCAAGTATTCTTCGTTCGGTGGGCACTCATCTGGAATATTTTTTTTATATAACTTTAGGCAAGTAAGTATTTGTCGGCCATCTCAACTCGTGACATATACCAATATATAATATTGATCTATGCTAGTGGTAACTGACGATGCGGACGATGGTGTTGATTGACGATTGGACCTAAGTTGCGGCCTTGAGTGACACCACGATCCGTAAGCGCATCGGCTAGTCTATGGCGCTGTCCTAATTGGCAGCGGTCGTGCGACCATGGTCGAGCGACGTACGTTGTACGACTATCACGTATCGCATCGATACGTGATATACATCGCACGATGGTCTTACGACTGTTGCCAATCAGGACAGCGCCCAACTCTCCACGAGATGGACAGACCACCTTGTTAAGGACGTTGGGAGCAGATTAATGTCTAATACATAACTCTTCATTCGGTGGACAGTAGTCAGTCGTTTAGAATAACGGATCTAATTACGAACCTCGATTAAAAAGGATAATGGATAAGCCTTACGGTTGACTTGAGATGGATTCCTTAATTATTTCTGTTCGGATGGTAATTTGAAATTGCCCCTACTTAAAAAATATTAAAAGATAAAGAATACGTTGATTATTTGTGTTCACGCCAACACTACAAGTCATTTTAAATCTGTTGTCTGCCAGACTATCAGTAGTTCGAGAGTGGTGCAGCTGTTTAGTAGCTGAGAAAATGTTAGCTAACGTTTTAATCTCACTAACATTAAACTAATTATTAATTTAATTGAACGTTTGTTTTTGTTTCTATAATAGTAAATCGCTAAAGCCTCACATGAAACAGGGTCCTGGGCCCTTCGGGAATCCTGTGAACTGTAAGAGACAGTCATTTGGAAGGAGCTATACTGGCTAATTATATAGCCGGCTTTCAATCTCGTATGCATGATTTACTAACTTTATTCATAATAACTCAATACGGAAAATTGGAGCATTTAATAAACTAATCCAAATAAGTACCTAGTACTACATTACTACTTTAAACTTATAGAACATTATAACACACTTTTATCAGGTTTCATGAAGACTCAAATCATGTGACACCTAAATTCTAGTAGGCCACGGCTGACACTCGTATTTTCGAAGTCGCTCCTCGAGATCCCCTTTATCGCTCGAGTTACTCGGATAATTCGAACCATTCAGACGCACTGAAACGTAACCTGAAGGACTCGATTAATCAATTAACTAATTTCATAGACGACTGGTCGAGAACTCGAAATTTGTGCTCTCAGTACTGCGGAAACGCAAGTTTTCCTGATACGCTTTTTAGTAGCAAAGCGAGGAAGGTTGGAAGAAAAAGTGAATTGGATAGGTACGGAAGTAATGAAGACTGGATTTGTAGTGTTGCTAGTTTTAGTGATGGTGGAGTTGACATGTACGATAATGTTGAGTGAGTATCATTTTTGGGGGAAATTGATAAATGTTGGAATAGATTGTTCTCGGCTACGATGTCTCGTAGAAAGATGGATGGGTGGATGGATGTTTGTTACTCTTGCACGCAAAAATTTATGAAATGCGAATTTTACGCGGACGAAATGTCGAACAAAAGGTAGTTGTGGTAAATTATTATAACTCTAGACCCCATAGACATCTAAACTATATTCAAAGCTACATAAAAACTATTCATTCGTTGAACGGATTATGCAGCAAAAATAAACATTCTAAAAACAGTTTTTTACATGGCAATAAAGGTATAGTAATTGTTAAAAATTATAATTCTAAACTGCATCATGTGAACATTACGAGGACTAATCCAATAATTCAATCTGGTCCAGGTTCCCCTGTTGACAGTAGGTCAACAGTAGGTTAGTAGCACAACCGGGATATTGACCCAAGATGATTATTAACAATCATATTGCTTGCATTCTTGCAATTGATGTATTTTAATGCTACTAAAGTGGGTCACTTACGGTCCGCCTGATAGCAAGCAGTTCCTTTAATTTTTCAGTTTTAAGTGGACACTAGAGCTAATTTTGCGGACATTTAGGGCATCCTATATTCTGTGTGTAAATTTATAAATTGTGGGAAAAAGAGTTGATAATAAATTATCACAAGGTAAAGTTGACAGCATAGGCATGTCGGCGATTAGAAATTCTTTCACGGGTAGGTGGGTAATAGAAGAGATAATTGTATCTAAAGTTAAAGCCCAATTTCTCTAAACAAATCTAACCAAAAATTTTTACAAAGAGTCAAAATAGCAATAGGAACAATATTCATTGATATGGAAATCTTTAAATATCTCTATTCAAAAATCGAATAACCCAACTAACGAGAACATTTCGGAAGCCCTCCGACCAAGTACACATATAGGTACTCAAATATTTCCTAAACAACTGAACCGATGTTAACTAAACTAACTATCGATTTGTCCATCTGTTCAAGAGTTATGATACCACTGACAGAGACACAGATACACAAATTAAACTTATAACACTCCACTTAATCTGTCAAGGGTTAAACCCAAAGGAAACAAAGGAACAGTTAAAAGAGCTCGCCCAGGCGGAGAAAGACATTTATTCACAATAACAAAGATAATTATAATGATAGCTAAGGCAATAGAAGCTCATCTACACGTTCATCATAGGTATTCATCATAATGATCATCATGATATTTCATTTTATTCAAGTCAGTCGGTAGAGTCAACCGAATCTACAGGGTATACAAGAAGGCAAGCGGTCCACCTTCTTACCCTACGCCTTTTCCCATTATCTGTGGTCAGCTACAAGCGGTCCACCAAGTTCTTATTAAATAATCATCTTGGCGTTCATATCCCAGCTCTCGCGCATGAGGGCCAGGGGTCCGCCTTTTATATTATTCAAGAGAGGCATTCGACCGCCATCTCACCTGTTGGTAAGTGACGATGCGGCCGAAGATGATGATTCGCACCCGGTTCCTCTCGTTTACGAGTCGGATACCTTAACCACTTGGCCACCAACACTCCTCCACCTGATGCTTATTGTTTGATTAATAGTTGTTTGGTATCCCCCTTAAAGATCCCTTACACCAACAGGGCGAATATGTCCCCAAGACGAAGTGCATCGCTCCTGTTCCTTCACGGAGGAGTACACCTGCTGGACGCGCCGTGACCTGATGGAGAGGGTTCGGATCATCCCGAGGCGACTAATGCATTGTCGTGCTGGGTGCTTTTGCAAGTAGGTACCTATTGGTTGGTTGAACAGAGCCTAATGGCTTGCGGGTCCGATTCGTAAACGAGTGGTGCCGCCATGTATAGTCGCCTGCAGAGAGAACTGACTTCCCTACCATACATTTCATATATCCTAAGGGGGTCCAGTCACTCTGCAGCTAACTGTACCAATGACCTTTTTCTGTATAACATTTAGATGAATACTAAACGTTTAGCTTTTAGTTTCTTTTTTACAAATCAACCGCATCTCATAGTCCCCAGCGCAAGACCTGATCAAGGTCTCGCTTAGCCAACGGCATTAGGAGGCACACCTAATGAGGTGCGGTACTGAAGTTCGATAAGCCACAAAGTACGAAACGGTCACCCATCCAGTCACCGGCATCAGCGTGGATTTATCGATCTCGCATATTATGTTAATCGTTATTTCGTTACAGAAGAGGCCTGGTTCGCACCTTCCCCGGCGGTAAATGTCTGGCAGCTCCTTTGTGCCGGGACCAGAAATTGATCAACTTGTTATCCAAGCTGCCGAAAGACTTCATCGGGTTTCCTTAGGCGCTGTCCTAAATGGCGATGACCTTAATCGTCCGACGGACGTCGCCCAATTAATAGGAGACCTCAAAACCGCCCGTCGCACGACCGTTGCCAATTAAGACAGCGCTTTAGAGTGTTATACGACGGCTATTATGAACTGAGTTGGCAGGCTTCGGGTAGCTTTCTCAGTAGGTATAACTATACTTAAATAGACACCATCTAACTGAAGCTTCGCAGGCAACTCGATAGAGTAACATTACAACTGCATCGCTAACATGTCCAATGACAGATGTTGAGCTGCAACTTTACTTGAGATCGGACTTTTCCACAATTCGTATTCTGATAATTTCTGGTACTTTAGTTGCATCATGGTTGCATTACTAAGTTGCATCTTTCTTCTGTCAGATTAATTGTCAAACTGGCTTGAATTCTGTCAACGAAATCAATTATTTAACTGTAATGTTACTCAGATGTTACTCTGATCGAGTTCATCTAAAAACTTGATTTTTGACAACAGGCTAAGTTGGACACAGTGCAATTACTGGCATGAGGCATTTCATCACAGTCCTCACAGTGAGAAAGCACTTGCAATTCTGCATTTTTGTTGCCTTCAACCTATACCTATGCATGATAGTACCATTTACTTTAAGGCGGGCTGTCTGCTCGTTTTTCGTAGCATAAAGAAATTACAATAGGCAAGTATTTGAGAGCCATCTCACCTGGTAAGTGACAATGAGGCCAAGGAACCTGTCTAGAAACAGCCTATTTGCTCTGACCCCGAAGGAGTCAAGATGGTACTGTTCAGGGAACATTTTAGGAGGCAACACATTCCATTCCTTAGCCGTACGCATTAGTATGGTGAAGCCAAAACAGTTCGTACGGATAGATTGTGGCAAAGTCCTCTAGAAATATGGAGAAGGCTCAATTAAGTACAACAGTGGACTATTAGTATAAAGCTAGAAATGTCTTTGTTATTTTTTATCACTCTTCATAATGGCCGTCGTTTAGACTTTAGTTTGTTTGTCAAATTAATGTATAGACTATAACTGCATCATCGTGAACCTTTCGTCAGTGGTAAGGCTTTTATATTGTTAATAAATAATATCTACGTTATGTATAAAAATTTTGTTTTCATTTATGTCAATGGAAATTCTATGAATGGGTGTTACATTAAAGGTTGAAACTTTAACTTTAAATAATATCGAGCGTAATTTTTGCTCCAGCCTTCAATACGGTATATAATTAAGGAAATATGTTATTTATTTATGTAGATAACCCTAAGGGACCATAAGAAATAAGAATGGTGCCCAGAAAGATGGCTACGTTGCCGCGTTAGATAACAAAGCTTATCCTTTGTCCGGAGAACGAGCCAGCACTCCGCTCACCTGTGTTGTCTCTTAGATTTTTACCATAAATTTTTTACACAACACTAAGGTGGCAAACAAGCTAACAGCCTGCCTGATGGTAAGCAGTCACGGCAGCCTATGAAAGTTTGCAGTACCAGGGGCATCACCCACACCTTGCTGACTCCGCAAAAACCTTTAAAAAACCTTTAGGGCCTCAGAGTCCCAACGTCTCGACACCATTATGGAAATTACTATACATTGAAATAAATACTAGAGTACTCACCTTTGGTTATAAACAGCCCAGCACCCAAAGCGAAGGCCCCAACGAAAGTCAACAAAACATGTTCCTTTTGAACTCCCAACATTTTGATTCCAAAATTTAAATTTCCTACTAGAAACACCGACCGATTTCCACAACAGTTTGTTGTATACTGGATTCCGATCTGAGTTCTGGGGTAACCTTTAATAGTCCAGTGGCTATTATGGCAAAAAATATGTCGCAAAAACCTGGGTCATCCTTGTATGCATTGGACCGTGTGCCCATTGAAGCTTGTTGCAACATAGTGCGTTAAAAAATTAGGCTACAATAGATTTTATTGTATGTATGGGTACAGTACTTGTGTACGCTGTGGATGATCAAGGTCATGCTGGGACTGGCATTGCGAAAGACCCCATGCTTGTAGTTATGCTTGTCAGTATGGTAACGGGTACGAATTCTGTAGGTTAAGTATGTTTTTTTAATTAATTACCGAGAGCGATGGTGTTTTCGTCAGTGTTTTCTTCAGGGAGCGTCGGTGGCCTAGTGGTTACAGTATCCGACTCGTAAACGAGAGGTACAGGGTTTGAATCCTACTGCGGCCATGTACCAATGACTCTTTTCTGAGTTATGTACATTGTAATTACATTAGACGGGACTTACACGCGACGTATCTTTTTTATTTATTTTCCCAATGTTTCGGAAACCCTACCGAACCCTCCGTCTAATATCATATGTGTAAATAACGCGAATTTAGTAAAAAATAAACATTATGTACATGAGTTGTAAACTAACCCATGCTCTTACTATGAGGGAAAAATCTTTATGAAACCTGCACATTTAGGCGACTGAATGTGTAACCATGATTAAATCTGGTCAGGTTCCCCTATTAACAGGCTCACAGTGGTCAGATGGCACTGTAATTACCTGATCTGCCAAATCCTGGATCATGGTCAAAGCATTAGAAAATCAGAAGATTGATTGAAATCAACAAGTAAGCAACCTGATTATGAAATATAAAGACGTAATTCTTTTAACTACTATGTTGTTGTTTGTTGTTAATACAGACGGACGTCTCCATTATTCAATCAATTTTGCTTACTTGTTGATTTCGATCAATCTTAAAATTTCCCAAGTCGCTTGACTTTTTAGACAGAGTAGAAGTACACGTAGGTACATTCATACGCACGTCCGTATCCGATAAGGTATAGGTAGAGACTATTGGCAGTGTGGTGTCCGGCAGAGTAGAATAGCACCAACCCCTTACACGCGTGGGTGTCGTACAAGGCGACTAATGTTTCGCGGCAAAAGATCTAGTCTCCGTAGACTTGAAAATGGGCAGCACCGTTTTATATTGTTATATTTACAACACTGCTATCTCTAGCCCGCCTGCCAAGCCATTTAGCTATCATTTCCATAATCTCCACTTTCGTGGGAGAGGCCCTAAGTCTGGCTGTGGACTATATGCTATGATAATGATAATGAGAGACTATAGGAATATTTAAGTAAGTAGGTAATCAGCGGCTAAATATTTGAGCGGATTATAATAATGGGACGCTACCTGCGTCGATACCGTCACATATTCCATCCACGAGTGTCAATGCCGGTTCCGCTGCCGCTTCGGAAGAAAATTTCAAAGGGCGCAAATATGCTGGTCTCAGCAGAGATCATCTATTTGCGCCGTTTGGCGTAGAAATCCTTGGGCCGTGGGGTACAGGCGCTCATACTCTCTTCAGAGAGTTGTCTAAGCGCCTTGACTGGCTGGTCAATACCTTGGCCAAACGATCAGCCTCGCGATACAGCGAGGCAATGCGGCCAGTCTTTTGAGCAAGTCAGACTTGGGGCAAGTTTATTATTTATAAATATTATTTTATAATTTAGTATTAGCATTATTTAATTTATTTCTGTCATGCAAATATTTCTTATAATTATTAATTATTAATTATTTAAGGTGCCTTAATAATGTTTGCCTATAAGAGATAGGGCGATAGGGCTTGTAAATATATTGTTGTAAGTTGTGTTTTTACAATCTCCTTTAATGTGCAATAAAGTGTTTAAAAAACAGTTTGATATATTTTTTGTTAATATTTTTTTTCTTTTTTACTAGCCGTTCAATTTCAATTCTACATAGTTCGTCCATAACACAACATTGAACATTCTATTTGGCCGAAATCATACTAAAACAAAAATGTAATTTTATTACCTTTCTAATATATCTAGTTTTACTGATATAATTAAATACCTATATTTTTCTTTATTGTACCAATTTCAATTTGAAAACCAATGTTTAAAAAGCAACCTTTATCATACAGCCATGAACTTACTATTTTGGGTAGTAAGTCCATGCATACGGCATCCGTACCTACATACGGCATTTGACAGCTTGACTACCACATAAAACCAAAGGCAATATTACCTAATTTTCAATTTGTACACCAAATTGTGTAAGTCATATTTACGTAACTAAACAATAACAAAACAACATAGAGCTGATTGTTTTCAGAAAATTTCCGTCATATAAATCATTTTCACTTCTAAATTATAGTTTCCTCTCTTTGTCTGCTATTCGGGATATACATTAAATTCAATTCTATACACGTTAAGCATAAAGGCCAAATTCATTTGTCATATTTTATTACTTTCAGCGTGGCCGTATCATTTCTCATTCCGAAAACAAAGACTTGGCAATTGCAAAAGGAATTTGTTTGTTCGAATTTGGAAAAATAGCTTGCTTGCGTCAAAGGACTATAACTGTTAACAATTTTGTTTCGTTTATGTACTGTATATGCATATTTTGTTCTTGGTGAACTATTCTATGCCTAATGGAACATAATTTATAAGTTTTCTTTATGTATGTTACCGTATGATTGTTATAACCGGTAGATTATAATGTAACGTATGCATAGTATATTACATGACAAACTGTCGAGAAATTGTGAACTGTTACTGTCTTAGGCAATTCGGCACTGGATCAATACCGTATATACGGGTTGAATTTTGAAAAATGCATTTATGTTTTAAACGATATCAATCACCAAAAATCAATAAAGTTAAGTTGTAACACAAAAAAAAATTCGGCGTTTTCACCCTACAATTGGCACGCTGACTTAGAACGAACATGACGGTTTAAATTGACTTTTCAAGAAAATAACCTGCCTCGCCAAAATGATCGATATGTTAGAGGTCTCTTCAGAAGCGGGCAAAGCATTGATAACTCTCCTGGTGCGCGGCGGTAACCACTTTCCATCAGGCCCGCTTGCCTGATTGTCTGTCGTATAACATAAAAAAAGGATAATACGCCCTAACTCAAACAGGGAATAATACAAGTCATCTAAGCTATAACATTATCGAATCCCACGATACACCGTAGCAATATTGCCGCGCCCAAGTAAACTATCGCGTTACCATGATTTGATGGCGTTATGGCTAACAAACATGGCCGAGGTCTCCATATAACAAATTGCTGTAGCTCCTATTTTTATATTTGAACCAATGTGTTTTTCATTTTGTTTCTTCGTTTCGAAGGTGAGTGTGTACAGCCTAGAATAGTAGTTCAAAAAATTTGACAATAAAAATGCGCTCGGACACTTCGGCCTGTTGCCTAAACCCTCGAGCTTTTAGTAATATTCTATCAGGCCACAGACTCCCTGCATTGCAGCGCTGTGTAGAAATTATCTGCGTTGTCTCTCTCTACTTCAAATTCTTCTTTGTGGACGCTCTTTATACGATGTCTCTTAATTACTTAAATATGTTTTTATAAAAATCAATCGCGTTACGATTGTTATTTTTTTAAGTAATTAGGCCTTACCAAATCAAATTGGCCTCTCAGGCTGTCAAACAAAGCTCTTGCGTTACTCGTTTTACTAGATTTAAAAAATTCTTGGAACACCTGAAAAGGAAACCACTTTTAGCGCAATAACCCGCGGGTATTTATTTTCTCACGAAAGACACTTGAGAAACGGTTTCCTAGCAACAATACGTAATGCAATAAGTAATACCCGGCGCCTCCACCACATACAGGATGTCCCGTAAGTCGACGTCAAGCCGGAATCGGGTAATAGTCCAAATCATAATAGTTACTAGAAAAATAAAAAATAAAATCTAAGTTTTGAATTTTTTAAATTATAGGCATTTCTTTTTTTTTCGAGAAAATGTACACCCTGTGATGGTTTTTTAGCTCCTGTTGCTACAAATCTTAACTTTTTTTCAATTTTATTTTTCTTATGTAATACCGAATAGTGCTAATCTAACCTATTACTTAGAATTCTAAGTCAACTGCTCCAGCTTGGAAGAAAGTGTCACATTATGCCGTACAATGAATAGACAATTAATATTTCGTCCAACTTTAACGGACTGTACTGAAAAAAAAAAGTACTACGCCAGGTTGGCAAGTAGCACGAAAAGTTGACGCATTTAATAAGGATTCTAAAATGGTATAATACTTGCTACATTATTTCTTTGGTTACGGGGGAAAAAAATCCTTCAAGAAACCCAGTTTCGAAAAATTTTTCATTACCTACTAAAAATTATTCTAGTGCGTTCAAAGCTTGCCTAAGACCGAGTGAGACGGAGAGTCATTCATGAAGTGTGAGTGAGACAGGTAGTGACGCTTTCGAGTCAAATATTCTAATGGGTGAGTGAGACAGATAGTGACGCTAATGAGTCAGATACAGAGAAAGTCATTTTATGAAGTGTGAGCGAGATAGATAGTGACGCCACTTTTTTAATATTGGCACACGCAATACAGATCAGTACGTTACGCTCCTTCGTTTACTACGCATCTTTCCGTATTCGTTCGTGTTATTTCGTACTTTCGACTTTTTGCTTCGTTTATTGGACTTGTTTGTTTGCTTGTGATTTGGACAGTTTCGATCTCTTTACAACGACCTTTGCTTTCTCCTGGACTATCGTGTGATTGTGTAGTGCCACCATGCCTGTGTACACCACTCAGGAATATGCCAACATGCACTTTATTTATGGCGAATGCAGAGGGAATGCTAGTGCTGCGGCTAGACTGTATCGCGAGAGGTACCCAAATGCTGATCGATCTGAATGTGCACCGTCTACTCTCCACAGAAGGTATACTTCCAAACCGACCACATGGTGAAGGAAGAAATTCCTTGCCTTACGAGGACGTAGTACTTCAAGCAGTTGAAGAAGATCCAAGTATTTCGGTACGTGCAATCCAGCAAAGCACAGGAGTGCCCAAAACTATAGCTCACCGAATTTTACAAAAACATGAGCTCCACCCATACCATGTACAGCGAGTACAAACCCTGCATCCTCAGGATTATCAACTTCGGGTTGCGTTTTGTCAAACGATGCTACAAAGACACCGGGAAGATCCGCGATTCTTAGAGAAAATTTTGTGGTCGGATGAATCGACATTTAAAAAAGACGGTTACATGAACCTACACAACTTACACGAGTGGCACGTAGAGAATCCGAATTTAATGAGACAAGATAGATCTCAGTATCGTTTTAAAATAAACATGTGGACCGGAATTTTAAATGGAAGAGTCATAGTACCTTTTGAGTTGCCAGAGATCTTGACTGCTGAAGTTTATTTAGATTTTTTACAAAACAGTTTACTTAGTTTACTGGAAGACGTGCCACTCAGTATATACAGAGAGATGTGGTATCAACAAGATGGCTGCCCAGCGCACTATGCCCGCTCAGTTAGAGCATTTCTCAATAAAGAATATCCGGGCAGATGGATAGGTCGGTCTGGTACGATCTCGTGGCCAGCCCGTTCACCGGACTTAAATCCATTAAATTTTTTTTACTGGGGAGCAGTGAAAGAGAAAGTTTATTTTAAGCCAATCGAAAATGTAGCTGAGCTTCGGCAAAGAATTACGGAAGCAGCTGAATTTGTCAACAACGGAAGATTTGCCCGTGTGATAATCCGATCTTTTTTAAGAAGATGTCGAGCTTGTATTGCAGTTGAAGGAAGGCAGTTTGAACATCTTTTGTAAATAATAACTCTTTGCATCTAATTGGTGTTTAATTTTAAACTTAAGGAAAATTTGTCCTAAATTTAACAAAAAGTTAGCATCTCTGACTTGAAAGCATCACTACCTGTCTCACTCACATTTCATGAATGACGCTCCGTCTCACTCGGTCTTGGGCAAGCTTTGAACGCACTAGAATAATTTTTAGTAGGTAAAGAAAAAATTTACGAAACTGGGTTTCTTAAAGGAATTTTTTTTCCCCTTAATCAAAGAAATAATGTAGCAAGTATTATACCATTTTAGAATTCTTATTAAATGCGTCAACTTTTATTGCTACTTGCCAACCTGGCGTAGTTCTTTTTTTTTCAGTACGGTCCGTTAAAGTTGGACGAAATATTAATTGTCTATTCATTGTACGGCATAATGTGACACTTTCTTCCAAGCTGGAGCAGTTGACTTGGAATTCTAAGTAATAGGTCAGATTAGCACTATTCGGGATTACATAAGAAAAATAAAATTGAAAAAAAGTTAAGATTTGTAGCAACAGGAGTTAAAAAACCATCACAGGGTGTACATTTTCTCGAAAAAAAAGAAATGCCCATAATTTAAAAAATTTAAGACTTAGATTTTATTTTTTATTTTTAAGTAACTATTATGATTTGGACTATCACCCGGTTCCGGCTTGACGTCGACTTACGGGACACCCTGTACAGAGGCGTAGTGAAGCAAACGACGGTATTTAACGAAATTGTATAATATTTATTACAATAAAGCTTAAACTACTGACAAACTCCTGAAGGAGAAGCCAGGTCCAAGATCAGAAACAGAATGGCCACAGACTATGAACTATACCTATATAAGAATGGCCGCGACACCTTGCAACGGAAGAGGCTCTATCGGGAATTCCATATTTGAACTCCTAACTTCCCGCTTTCTTTAAAATCGACTTAATCGGTTCTCAATTCGGTTTTATGTTACTTTTTTGTTTGTATGTTTGTTAGCGCAGAACTCCGTCATTTAATCTCCGCCTATTTGGAAAGTTTTTTTTTTAAAGGACATACATACCTCCAGTTTGGTCCCATTTTTATCAAAACCCAGTTCTGATGAAGAGATCCATGAAGAATTGAGGGAACTCCTAAATATTATAATCATACATCCATAATGTATCCATCTGTCTATAGCCCAAAACACCAAGTATTTTAGTTGCACTCATAAAAAATACCGCGGCGGTGACCACTTTCCATCAGGTGGCTTGCCTGTTTGTCTGCCGTATCACATTAAAAAAAAAACACAATAATACAAGCATTGATGCTTGACGGCGGAAATAAATAAGGTGGTATTCACCCCGGCGGTCTCTTCAGACTTGACAGAGGTAAGCAATTACCAGTCTATGGACATTTGCAATATCAAGGGTATCGCACCACCGGGATTGACTTTAAAAATATTAAATGATGATTAAGCTACAAGTATATAAAATTCAAGTCACTTACTTACTACTATAATGCAGCGACCCAAAATGAGCCTTGGCCTCTGACACTAAGAAGCTCCATTCCAAGCTGTCCCGTGCCACCTCCTGCCAACAGTCAGCCTGGAATCCCGACAGGTCTCCACCACTTCGTCTCTCCAGCGACAAAATTCGACTTGGTAATGCCATAATTCTGCGCAAACACACAAATAGGTAAACGTCGACGTCGTTACAAACAGCTGACACGGCATGGGCGGAGCGAGACCCGTAGGGCACAGTGTAACCGTGATTTAGAGCTTTAAGGAATTAGGAATTCCAGAATAAGAGAAGCTTTCAAAGAAATACTCGACGATTTAACTGGTTTTTAGATATGCCAAATAAGGTTATGTATAAAGAGTATTAAATAAATAAATAAATATGCTTAGACGATTCATACAGCACCATCTAGCCCTAAAATAAGCAACGCTTGTGTTATGTGTACTAGAGAACTGATTAACAACTTCCATAATCTTAAATTCATATTGATTATGGAGACCAGACCCGTAACAAAGATTAAAAATCATCATTTAAATATTTGCCCGGCCGGGAATCGAACCCGGGACCTCTGTGTGGCAGACCGGTGTACATATGTACCTAACGAAATTAGACGCAAAGTTTTCATGAAGTTCAGAACATGTTCAGTACAGCGAATTAATAATATACGAAAGTTATTCCCCAACTGCTACAAAGTGCACTATACTTTGTAAAACTGCAGTACAAATTGAATCCTCCAGACCCGATGAACCTTCTCATATAGTGCACTTATTGTAAGAATCCTTTCATAAGGGAGCGAAGTATGTTTGCGAAGCTAGATCTAATAACAAAGTACTGCGGGCATTCCATCTGTGCAGTGCCGGAATGAATGTAGGATGCAGCTTCGAATAAAGCGGAGATAGCGAAGAAGAAAGCGGAGCGGATAGCGATTTTGTAAGGCTTGAAGACAACAAAGAATATGACCGAAATTGTTGAGGTTTGCTTTGCAAATTAAAAAATGTATTTAAACCTGAGTAGTTCAGTTGGTTAACATGAGAGCAGAGGTGACGCCACGTAGAGATCCCAGGTTCGATTCCCGGCCGGGCAGAAATAGAAATGATTAATTTTAATTTCTATTACGGATGTATACTGGGTGTATACGGATGTCTTAATTTTGTGGTACCCATAAGACATGCTTTGCTTACTTTGGGACTAGATGGCGCTACTTGAATTGTTTGACATTAGAAAACCTACCTTACTATATGTATATATAATTAACATACCAATTATTTATATAATTTATTTATTTATAATTATTATGCTTTATTGCCTGAGGAGTCGCCTGAAGGAAAGCGATCATCCTCGTCCAAGCCTAGGAGAGCAGTTGCGGAGCCGATCTTTAAGAAGCCCCAAGATTATAGTTACAGCAAAGTTTTTACAATTTTAGCTCTTCAAAGACGGTGTCACAGACTATGAACTTGGTAGAACTAGAAGAATGTTATACGGACGTAGTCCCTGGTTTAGTTAATTACACATAAAAAAAGTAGTACAAAAACTAATAACCCCGGCTGCTATTAAAAAACTTAAAAGTTAGAAGGCGAATGGTGCAATTAAATATGTGTATAAAGTGCAGATTCATTTAAACTTGATAGCAGGCGTGGACGGGGTCTTTTGATCACAATCATTTCTTCAGTGACACTTTCAAGATTAAGGCAAATAGATAGACGTAAGAACCATCCAAATCGGCCTACGCGTTTGGTCTCTAGAGTACCACAAAGGAACAAACATACATAGGTTGATATCCACATTACCCTCCTTTACGTCGCGCAGGTAAATACAACAATGACTAGACCTAAAACTTTATCCTGGTGAAATTGCCAACCAGCAAACACATCATGCAGACCTTTTTAGTATACAAGATAGCTGTTAATCACCTCGCTCCCGCTCTTAGCTTAGACACAAAATTGAGAGGTAATGCGATTTAGAAGCGCGATAACTCGGTTTTCCGATGAGATAAAATTCTATTTGGTGCTTGCGCCAACCTCATATATGTCTGATGCAGCGATACTCGATGCATTTAGGGCCTTACATAGTTAGATAGACGACTAATGCCGTAGAGGCAGAGCATCTATCATCTCCGTTCAACATAAAATGGGCTGCAGCATTTTGTGTTGAGTATATTCGATACGGCTATCTCGAACCTGACTGCCAAGTGTTAGGCGGAGAAGGGTTAGGTAGCCGTTAATGTTGGTAAGCGAAGATGGAGGAGGAAAAGGGTAATTACCCACCTGGCCGGATGATGTAAGCAGGGGACCAAGGGCTCGATAGATGATGATCTTTTTTGTTTTTGCGCCTACCGCAATGGGTAAAGTGCCCGGAAGAGTGGTCTCCGTAGATTTGAAAATGGTCATGGTACAGCCCTCCCCAAGAGATCTCCACAAAGACTGGTCCTGTGCCGTCCACTCCCAACTTGTACCTGTGATGTTTACAAGGTCGTCGGTCCACCGGGAGCCACGCTGACTAACGCTGCGTCTTCAGATAGGTGATCACTCGAGAACAATAATAATAATAATAATTTTTATTTCAGAAAATTACATTCCATAATTTTAACTATTACATTCCAATTAATTAAAAACAATAATTATAACAAAAACAATAATGTAACAATTAATTAATGCCTCATCGGCCATCTGTAGGCTAATTACGTAATTCTGATGCTAGCAATTCTCTGATTCCAATGATTGAAATTGTTACTATTGCAATTACGTATGATCGATTTAACAGTTTCTGTTTATTGTAATGGAACTTTGTTAGCAACTGAACCCATGAAATCGATTATACGGAATCGTAAAAGTAACAATTTCAATAATTGAAATCAGAGAATTGTTGGCAACAGCGTTACGTAATTACCCTACGGATCTGGGAGCTATGTGCCCTGCCCACTGTCATTTAAGCCCTCGATTTGTCTACCTCGACAAAATTATATCAAAACCAAACTCCCACAAAATCCAACGAAAACCGAAAAACTTCGTTCTTTACGATATACAGAATTTAAAATACAAAATCTCTGGGCTTCTTCCATATTTCTAAATATTGGCTTAACTTCACAGCGCTCAAAATCCTTTGCAGTTGGAATTATTTTTGACACATATCGATACGTTCTCAAACAAGATTAGACTTTTGGAAACGAAAGCTCCCTCGAATATTTTCAACGAAAGGCAACTTGCATCCAAAGCTTACTAAGCTCGGCAACGGCTGCAGTGTAAGCTTTTACCTCAATAACTTGCCGCCCGATACGTGGAATACAAATTTTGAGCTCTCAAAAGCTCCTCAATATATGCATTTGATTCCAATTCTAAAGAAGCAACTTCTGTATTCAAATATGCAGGTTCTAAACATTGCGAAGAAATTTCGTTGAAGACTGTCTTTCGGACGCAACTTGCAAATATAATTTACATTAAATTTTATCAAAACAACGAAAAGCTATGCATATTTAACAGTTTAGTGTATTCTATTATTCATATTTATTATAATATTATGAGTACACAATTCATAGGCCTTTTTTTATGTGAATAATCCCTTCTTAACTAGCTTTATAGCTAGCTGGCCCGCCGCGACTCCGTTCTCGTGTTATCCTATCCTAGAAACCTTCCTCTTGAATCACTCTATCTTTTGATGAAAACAGCATTAAAACCCGTTGCGTAGTTTATAAGATCTAAGCGTACATACATACAGAGAGACACAACATTGTTTTATGCTATGTAAGAAAATTCACTTCGCATTGTACCTTTATTTTAGCGAATTTTAGCGAATTTATCTACTTGTGGAATTGTTTGAGCGTAAGCGTGGAGATTATGGCAAAACCCTTCACCAGTGCGGAGGCTCAAATCGAGCAGTGAACTGTCATAATAAATAGCCATAACCGTGGCTGTTGTAAAAGAGGCAATGTTCGAGCGACGACCTGCGTTGGTTAACATGCCGGGACGCAGAGGTCCCGGGTTCGATTCCTGGCCGAGCAGAAATTTTTATCATAAATATTCATATCTATTAAGAATCTGGCTGTAGTATGTATAAAAAAGTATGTATTTTAAAAAGTACATGAGTAGTTTATAAGTTATTATATAACATCCATAACACACGCTTTGCTTACTTTGGGGCTAGATGGCGCTGTGTGAATTTGTCCAACATTAATGTTACAATGAAATGTATCGTCCCTCCTCGTATTTACTCCCCATTGTTGTGGCTTCTCACACCTCATCGTGGATCAATTTTAGTAGACTAAAAAAGTGTAAGGCAATTCGATTCTGACCTCCATATAAATTGACCGTTCAAAATATATCTAAACAATTTCTCACACTAACCAACATAAAATCATCGAACCGCTAAAAGCCGATAAAGGGATGGCGATCAGAGATTGATTAGTCTTAAGATTCGGTTTTGGAAGCTGTAAATCTAAAATAGATCTTACGTTTATACTCGTATATAGATACTCGTAAACTGTAGGTAGGTAGGTACAGGTATTATTGTTATTCCTTTTTATTTTTTATTTTTATTTTCAAATATCATTATTTGTATTTTATGTTGGTATGCTTAGTTCGTTGTTTTTATGTTGTTGTACCTAATTATCGTGTCGTGGTGTCTACTGCAATAAATGTTTTCTTTCTTTCTTTCTTTCTTTATTTACTTACTTACCTACTAAAAAAGGAGATGCATGAAAAGAGTTGTACATATATGCGAGGCTAGGGAGTTGTGTCAGGACAGAGCACAGTGGTGGTCCAAAGTCTCTGCCTACCCCACCTTACTTAGTGTTGCGGTTTATTCTTATTTTATTTTTTTATTATTTTTATATTATTATTGGCAGATTGCCAAAAAAATTTACCTAACCGACAGATAAAGTCTGACAAGTCCCGACCAAGTATATATATTTACATAATAATATACTCAAATAGTAGAGCGTCGGTAGCCGGGCGGTTGAGTATTCAACTCGTAAGCGAGAGGTACCGGGTTTGAATCCCGCTTCGGCCATGTACCAATGACTCTTTTCTGAGTTATGTACATTAGTTAAATACTAACCGATGCTCTTACGTTGAGGGAAAAACATCGTGATGAAACCTGCAAATTCAGGCAACTGAATTTGTAACCATGATCCGATATGGTCAGGTTCCCCTGGTAGCAGAGTCACGGAGGTCAGATGGTAGTCGCTCACTGTAATTACCTGATCGCCAAATCCTGGATCATAGTCAAGGCGGACCCCGGGCCCTCGTCCTCGAGAGCACAACCGGGATGTTAACGCTAAGATGATTTTTTTTTTTTAATACTTAAATACTTCGTAAACTACTGAACCGATTTTAATTAAACACGAGTAAAATGGCTTTTAAATAAAGAAAACCGTATCCAAACCACACACACAGACACACAAATAGAGCCACAAAGCCACAGATACACACATCAAACTTATAACATAACCTATTTTTTTGTCGGAAAAAAAAAAAAAAAAAGATATATTTTTCTGCAGTTGCTTTATTGAGGTCTCGCTGCTTATTCAAATTGAGTCAAAAATCGATTCTAAAGCGGAAAAATTTTAAGTTTCAATAGCAGGTTTTTTTTTAATCGCCATCCCGCCATCCCTACTGTGACCTTTATGGCGGCCATTAAAATAATATTCCAAAGCAACAGCTCCAAAATATCACGGACCCACTAAATTGCGGCACGTGTCCCCCTAATGCAATATGCATGTCCTGACTGCATACGAATTAGCGGCGGTTTAAAATAATAATGGATACACAATGGCTTTTAGTTGTAATTTTATTTATCGAGGTGGTTTGTGTGGGCGGCGATGAGAGGTGATGAGGAGATGATGGTAGGCTTAAGAGGGTATGAATACTGATGCTGTCGAGTAATAACATTTTTTATATAAGCCTTGAGTTAGATGAATAGATAGCGTTATTTTTAAAAGGATTCTCCGCAGAGCGCTCTATATACAAACGTAGTATGATCCTATTTTCAATATTACGCTATCAGAGTAAATACAATTTTGTATACGTGATCTAGAAACCAATTTCTATGTTTGTGTTTTGTCGGATTTTAGTTAAAATATAAGTATTGTTTCAAAATTACAATCCTTTGTAGCTTAGAAACGTCATATTGAAAATATGATCAACCGTACAACGAAGTTGTACGTAGTAACGGGGAAACTAGCCTTAGGTAAGGCATAGCTCTTAATGAACAGGAGAACCTGACCAGATTGGATCATAGTTACACCTTCAGTCGCCTGAATGTGCAGGATTTATCACGATATTCCCTCACCATTCGGTTAGTGTTCAACGAATGTACACAACTCAGAAAAGAGTCAGAGAGTGAGATCCATCATGACACTTGGTTTGAACCCCGGTATCTCGCGGTACGAGTCGGAACCCCTTAACAATTAGCCCACCGACGCCCTTACCCAGACAATATTACGAATTGTAATTTGACAGTACCCACATGAATCTGAAAATATAAGTGACGGCGGCCTGAAGCAATACAAAATCCATCAATTTCAATGTCCATCAAAACAGTATTAGGTCCAATTTCGACAACGCGCGCAAAGGGATCTCTTCCATCTTCGTCAGACAAAGCGCCGAATAAAATAGCTGACACGAGGTTAAATTCGTGGCCTGTCCGTTTTGACATTCAATAATGCCACTATAAATTTACGTGCCTTTCTCGACGACGCTGCGAGGGATGGGACCGGTTTCGGATTCCGACAGGGGTTTTTTTAGTTAGGCTAGCCAGGCATTTGACCGCCATCTCACCTAATGGTAAGTGACGAAGCGGCCGTTGATGGAGCATGCCTGTCTAGGAACAGTCTATTCACTCTAGCCTTGAATGCGTCTAGATTATAATGATCAGGAAACACACTCACACATACTGACTCACACGCCCACACATACTCTCATGTCTTTACACAGGGTAGGCCGTGACTGTTGCGTACCACAAGCTACGATCCAGACACTTACATGTACGCCACAGCTTACATGTGGCGATAAAACTCCAAATATGTAGTACGTAGGAAAAAATATAAAACAATATGTGCATTCCAACCCCTAATAAGTCACACGATGATGTTTTCAAACTATTTTTTACGTTTTTCCTAACTTTCCTCCAGAAAGTAACCCCTATTTAAGGCCGTGGACTTCTTATAGGTTTTTCCGTAAAATATAAGAAAATAAAATATTTTTTGTATTTTTAATTTAAAATTTTACAATATAGTTTTGGAGATTCGATCGTTCGTCTATTTTCTTAAAAAAGTAATTTCAAAAATACCCATCTAAACATGATTAAGTAAAACCTGTAATATCAATGTTTCCATTTATATCGAGTCATTTTCGGTTTCAGTTGCAATATAGGTTTTTCAAATGAGAATTGTTAGCAACATATTAACATAATCAACGTGCAGCGGTTTCCCTTTTTATTTTGCTTGGTCTCAGTCTCAATTTACCATCAGGTATCGCATCCCTACAGCCGCTGTCCCTTCATGAATGTGGTGCCGTAACTCTTGGTGACCCACATATTGACTCACAGATTTTTTATATGGATGTTTCGATTGATTGATACCCGACAGTATTAGTTTCTTCCGACATCGACAACAATTTGTGTCGACCAAGCAATAACATGACCAATATGTCTAATAGATATATTTAATACTCTGGTAGATTTGTGGTGACCTTTAGCATGGTGTGTAGGACGCTTTAGTGATCCTATAAAGTCCTGAGTGAAAAAGTTTCAAATATAATTCTGATTGAGATAAATACCCACGCAGGTTATTAAAATATTTAATTTATTTTTAACTTCCGGCGAAAAAAAAAGGGGTGTTATAAGTTTGACGTGTGTTTCTGTGTATATGTGGCCTTGTGTATCTGTCTGTGGCATCGTAGCTCCCAAACAGATGGACCGATTTGGATGCTGTTGTCTTTATTTGATAAACGAAATTATTTGAATTGCCTGTTCAAAATATATTTATCTATTTGAAAGTCAGTATTATTAAGATGGTTTTTACGATTTTTACATTTAAATCGGTTCTGTGGACGCCATTTAAATAGATAGGCAGGGGAAATCCATCATGGACACATGGGGGATCCAGGTAGCGCCAGACTCCTATCGGCTAAAACCCCTACCTGCCCCCGAAAGCCTCTGGAATTCGCGATATCTGGAAGTGGGTTAAGATGTCTGTTCACATCAGGCGTGTCACTGAATTTATGCACCTGGTGCGCACAGGTGTCGACTAGGGTAGCGTACCTGAATCTTCGAATAGTTTTAACTGAACCATTTCGTTACGAAGCTTAGCATTCTGTTTACTTAGAACTAGTTTTAACTGATATTCATTTTTGAAAAATATGTAATTCAATATTCATAAATTCTAGTTGTAACAAAAACTAAAACAAAGGGTTGTAGAATAAACTATTTTTAAGTAGAGGAAAACAGGTTCTGTTTTAACTATAACGTATACGAAACCACAAATACGTCTGTGATATTTAGTTAGGAAACAGACTGTACCGTATAATGTACGTACAAATCAATCTCAACCTTATAAAATATATAGTAAGAATCAAGTTCTACTAGTTGGCCCCACGACGGTCGCGACCCACGTTCAATCCAAAACCCACGAGACCCTGTTACTTTTCCGGGACATAAAGTACCCTATGACACTTTATTTAGTAAAAGAATTTTCAAAATTGGTTCAGTAGTTTTAGAGTTTATCGCGTTCAGACAGACTTTCTTTTATAATATGTATAGACTAGTTTCGATCTATAGAAACAGAGGTTACTCCTTCAGAGCGTACATAGTTCGATCCCCAGCGCATAACGTGTAGCCATGTATGTAGCAATTACTTTTTCTGAGTTGTGTACATTAGTTGAACACTAATTGATGCTTTTATGGTTAGACATCGCGATGAAACCTGCACATTCAGGCGACTGAATGTGTTACCATGACGAAATCTGGTCTGGTTTCGCTATTAAAAGTCACAGAGTTCAGATGGCAGTCTCGTCACTGCTATTACCTAATCTTCCAAATCCTCGATCATGGTCAAAGTGGACCTCGCTAAAACAAGAGTACGTGTCTATGTCAGCAGTAAAGTGTCTTTTCTTCAGTAGTATCCCTCTTAGTTAGTTCTATTTTGCGCTAGGTATTCATATTCATATTTCTTTATTAGTATTGTTCATACATTGTCCAAATTTCAGTATCAAGGTATACATTATGTCCTAACTAACAATGCATATATATTGAGTATTTCCATCAATAATTAATGGTATCACAATTAATATTAAAAACAGAAATGAAATTGTCACCATTAGATATTAATTGAGTATCAATAGTTATATTAACATGTCTCATTACAAAATTAATAAAATGTGAAATTTAATATTATATTATTATCTATTAAAATTAGAATAAACCTATATATTTTAGTTCACTCGTCAAGGAACTCACTTATAGCTTTTATTTGTTTTATAAAACAGTACTCCGTCTTTGCTAGGTGTATATCCTTAGGCAATTTATTGTAAATTCTCGGAGCCATCACGCGCAGAGACTGGCTAGTTTTTTGAAGCCGAATATCTTATCACTTGCGCATTATCCACCGAGAATTCAGATAGATGCCTCCTCGCATATTTCGCCACTTCCAGGATGTAAAGTGACGGCAGTGTCAGGATCTTAAGATTCACAAAAAGCTGTTTTGCCGGCGTATCTGGTGGGTAAGCATAATCATTGTTATAACATTGTTAACACTCTATCAAAGAGTGTCGGTGGCCGAGTGGTTAAGGTATCCGACATGTAAGGGATAGGTACCGGGTCCCACTGCGGCCATGTACCAATGAGTCTTTTCTGAGTTTTAAGTTTATGAGAAAACATTGTGATGACCATTTAGGCGACTATATGTGTAATCATCTTCCAATCTGGTCATGTTCCCCTGGTAGCATTGTCACGGAAGTCAGATGGCAGACGATCCACTGCAATTACCTGATCTGCCAAATCCTGGATCATGGTAAAGTTAGACTCCGGACCCTCGTGCGCGAGAGTACAACCGGGACATGAACAACAATATGATGACTATGAATGAATGAATGAATGAACACTTTATTGCATAAATACATCAATACAGTTGGTACTTTGGGTAGCTAAGTACCAATGATTGTTAACACTATTCTAATGTGTTATACATTTTAAGTAAATGTAATATACTTCGATTACGGCAAGGCAGTCTGTCGGCTCAACGTCATTATATAGAAATTTCAAGCTACGAATTAAATATACAAGTAGCAGAAACCGTCTAAAACAAGAAACTCGACATTCAAACAGAAGTCAATATATCCTGAGGCAGATAACAAAGGTTTTGTCAAGGGTGCGGATGGGGTGCGGTTTTTTGATAAATTAAACCGACACCCCCAGGGCCAGAAGGGGCTGAAAGGTTTTGGAGGGTAAACGGTCAAAGATACGGCGCGCAACTGCGGGTAGACGGAGAAAATGTTTTCTTTGAAAATAAAATTTCTACCTACCTACCTAACGAGATGGGAATGAATATGGAATTAAATCGTACCCATTCTTGTTAGCGAATGCTTTTAGCAGATTGAAAATTGTGTTTCGGCTTTGAATCTACAACAATAAATTAATTTAACGGATTGATGGTTTGATGATAGACTGTATTATTTATTCATGGGCGACAAACGAATTATTTGTAATAACTATAATATTTAGAAACGCTTAGGTACAACTATGAGTATCTAGGTCCTAGTTAAGAAGCAGGTTGTTACTGTCGATCTCATTTTAGCACTTTTAGTATTCAAGATTTTTGGTCGTAAGTAGAACAGCAAACTTAAGGTCGAATGTCGAATGATCTATATTATATTGGATTATATTTTATATAGTTATAATGGACCAGTTATTAGACCAATCTTGATGTATGGATGTGAGGCTTGGACACTGACACTTAAGGAGGAGAATAAGTTATTGGTCGCTGAACGTAAGATCTTTCGGAAAATTCTGGGGCCAACACAGGGGGAGGACGGCATGTGGAAGAGGAGAAAGAACGAGGAGGTGGAACAGCTTATTTCCGAACCCAATATTCTGGGAGAGATCAAGGCCGCAAGACTGCGTTGGCTTGGCCACATGGAGAGGATGGGGGAGGATCGCGCCGTAAGGAGAGCATATGTGGGTCGGCCGAGTAGACGTAGACCGGTCGGGCGACCCAGACATCGCTGGAGGGATGAAGTCCTGAAAGACCTGCACGCTCTAGGAATCCTCAATTGGCAGGAGATGGCGCAGGATAGGGAGAGGTGGCGATCTCTAGTGTCGGAGGCCAAGATCCACTTTGGGTCGCTGAGCCAGCGCAGAAAGTAAGTATAGTTATAATGGATTATAATAAATTATTATTCAAAGCGTCGGTGGCACCATAGACCAATATAATCCAATGGTGGCACTAACGTCTAGAAGTTCTGACTAGTTATCGACAGGTACCGAGTTTGATCCCCAGCGCCACCATGTACCAATGACTATCTCTGAGCTAGGTGCCCTAGTTGAAGACTAACCGATGCCATCGCAGTGAAGGATACCTGCACAATCAGGCCACTGAACATGTAACCATGATCTAATCTGTAATTACCTGATCTGGCAAATCCTGGATCATGGTCAGGGCGGAGTATATTTACATTATTACATGTAATCATTATTATATTTTAATATCGCTTAAACACATATAAAGTATAAACTGTTTTGCAGGTTTTACCTTCGTAGAATTCGAAACACGAGCATCCAATTACCCCGCAGAAGCCTTGTATTTCCGTTTAAGTAGCGTATTTCGCTCAGGTATACCTATTTCGAAATTAATATACTCATTAGGTATGACGAAGCGAGGTTGACAAAGGTCTTCCGCTGGACCCTGAGACTGGTTGAACAGTTTAGGGCCAGTGACGAATTTTTAATATTATTACCACGCAGATCAGGCCAGACCTACGAAATACGGTGACAGGGGGCCAATCTACCCCTGAGACAGTTCAACAAGTTTCAGAGACCCCAGTGGAAATCTTAAACCTTGCTTCGCTAATAATATTAGGAGGCATACCTCCCGAATGACAACCTCGTTGCGGTACTGAAGTCCGATTAGTCTCACTGAAACTATGATACAAAGGGTCTTTGGATCTGGTATATAACAATTCAAAGTCATCCCAGCTGGTCACCATGGTCTGGTTCTGCCAGCCTATCCAGGCCGGTGATGATCTCAGCTTTCAGGCTACGTTCCGGTCACATTCCAGGAAGTTGTACCACATGGTAGGCATTAGGCCATCACCCTTAAGACGATTGTAATATGGTTGAGGACTTACGTCACATATTGCTGGAATGTGACAGAAACTCGGATTTGAGAGTGAGGCTATTTGGAAGTCCGAACATGTACAATGGACAGGTCAATTGTTGGTTGTCTGAGTGTCTCTCAGACAATGCTATTAAACTGTATGGGTTTATAGTTTTGTGTATGTAGCCCATTTATGTAAGAAAACCCATGAGGCTGACGTAACCATCTAGGAGGGTTACGTTAGGTTAGGCCTCTTTAAAAACATAGAATAAAAAAAACTGTACAAAATGAAATTAAAAAAATTTGAATAAAATGAAACGGTGACCCATTCAGTCACCGCCACCGGCGTGCGTGCTTAACTTTTCTTATCGTACGTTCTCGAGTCACGTTTCTCCTAGACCAGGGCTTCCCAAGAGCTCAGCATAAAGAGCTGTATAAAAATCAGACCGCCACCTGTCATTCCGCACGATCCGTGCGTTCCGGGGCAGGGAATTCCTTCCGGGAATGCCTCATAAACCCACTGCAAATGCAGCCTTTTGTCTATTCTGGCGCGGACCGGGCACCGAGGGGACGTCGCATTCGGCAGTTTCCAAAGTCTCGTCAGGAAACTGGAAGATTTTTTTTTTTTTTTGTTATACCGAGAGATATAGACAAAGAGGCGAGCGGGCCACCAGATTAGCAACACCAGAGGCGCTACTAATGCGTTGCCTGCCTCTGAAAAGACCTCTAATATACCCCTCTCATCAATACGTTTAACCACACGCGGGAGTGACAGAGATTTGTAATAAAAGGGCCTATGTACACATGACATTTAATTTCTTTATGCTCCGCAGTAGTTTCAAGTCTTCATCATTTCGGCACAAAGTCACTTTTCTTTTGGGCGACTATAATGTGCCTCAAAAGCAAAACTGACAAGAGAATGTGAGGCCGACCGGCTTTTTAACTTCTAGGACCCACGCGAGAGGATATGTTAGTACTATCGCAACGAAATGTCGAAGTTTGTTTTACTCAAAACAATTTGTTTTTTGTGCCCGGTTGTGCATTAGCATACCAACGTTGTGTGGGTCTGCTAAACGTGTACATATCATAGTGGGATTTTCCTATTACTTGTCATCTCGGTCCTCAATTTAAAGTCAATCCATTTTTTGATATGTTTGCTGCAACTGAAGTATCCATCCACAATCATATTCATAAAAATATTGGCAAAGAGCTTGTGTAGGTTACACAAGCTTTTTGCCAATATTTTTAATTTTTCCGGTTTGGTAGCCGGCTACAAAAATTTAAGTGGTAATTAGTAGATACACTTTAGCTTTTGTACTGAACAAAATCTATCTCTACATTTTAAAGTTTTTATTTAGCGCAGTCTATGACATAGCGCCTCCGCGCCCCCAGACCATTCTCCTCGCAAGCCTTATATTAAAAATTCATGACTTCTGAGCTTAGGTATTTTCGTGAAGTCAGATTTTATTTCCTGCATTACTGCGAAACAATGAAGACTGCATTTTGTTAAATGTTTCCGGCTTAAATTACTATTCAGTGAATAAAAACTTTGTTCCTTTTTTACTGAACAAATGGGAAGTCATATTAATAATATGTTCGCTTGTCCTCAGACAGCGGATAAGCGTTGCTACCCAACGAGGCAAAGCAGCTAGCTTTCTGGGCAAAATTCCGCGGGACAACAGTGTTGATGGTTAATTACATATTTTAATATTAGTGTTTAATTTTTTGTAAATATTTTTTATGTTAAATAAATAAATAAGTATTCGTGGACAAATTCACACAGCGCGGCAGCGCCATCTAGCCTTAAACTAAGCAAAGCTTGTACTATGGGTGCTAGATAACTGATATACTACTTAAATACTTTTAAATACATACTTATTATACATAGAACACCCAGACCCGTAACAGAAATTAAAATTCATCATTTCAATTTCTGCCCGGCCGGGAATCGAACCCGGGACCTCTTGCGTGGCAGGCCGGCATGTTGACCATTAAACCACTCAGGTCGTCATGTTATAAATTTACTAAATAGGTTTCTAAATATATGTTAATATGCGTCATAATATTTAACAATAAGTAGGCTTAGGGTGTATTTTTTTGTTTTTGTTAGGCTTTTTTAATTTGTTGTATTATAACTTTAAGGTGTTGTTCAGTAAATATTACTCAGGCTTAGGTCGCCGTAATGCCGAAGTGCAGGCTGTTCGTACGCTAATGTTAGTCAGTTTCTCAGTCGAAGTTTCTAGCCGCCGTAATCTGTATACATACTTTAAAACAAAGTCACTTCCCGCCGTCTGTCCCTATGTATCTATGTACGCTTAGTTCTTTTAAACTACGCAACGGATTTTAATGCGGTTTTCAACAATAGATAGAGTGATTCAAGAGAAAGGTTTATGAGCAAGAATTAAGGAGTAAAGTAGGTGTACGCGAACGAAGTCGCGCCGAGTCCACTAGTTACTATAAAATAGACTACTATTACGAAATGCTTAATACAGTATTTGACAGCCTATGCAAGTAAATAAAGAATCACCTTGGCGTTAATGTCCCGGTTGTGCTCTCGTGCACGAGGGCCCGGGGTCCGCTTTTAAAATGCTCCAGGATTTGGCAGATCAGGTAATTACAGTGGCGCGACTGCCATCTGACCTCCATGACGTTACTACCAGGGAAACCTGACCAGATTGGATCATGGTTACACATTCAGTCGCCTGACTGTGCAGATTTCATCACGAAGTTTTCCCTCACCGTAAGAGCATCAGGGTTAGTATTCAACTAATGTACATAATTCAGAAAAGAGTCATTGGTACATTACCGCAGCGGGAATCGAACCTCTCGAAAGCAGTAAGGGGGTCCATTCACTCTGCAACTGACGGTACGAGCAGTGCACAGTTCACTGACTCTACGCAAGGCCAATTTCTCGCCCACTTACCTTACTACGATGCACACACAATCTGACAATCTAAAAGTGACGATTTAATTCATTCATCATGGACCCATTGTTACGTGTTTAATGTAAAATAAGTACCCACGTGGTGTAACTGCATTTGGAAAGTGGGGTAACTGGTACCATTGTCGACATCAAGTTTTTTGGTTTTTTTTTGTAATAGGGAGAGGCAAACGATATGGCAGGTCAAGTTATTATTAACACTTAGTTTTATCTTTACATGACATTTACATCAGCTCCTCTTAGGTTGCGGATGTCTTGGTTCCCTTTCCATCGGATAGGCCGTCGACGCGTGTGCTGCCTTTGACAATTAAAAATAAAAGCACCTGAAATCACAACTTGGCCCCTGCGTACAGCTATCAGATACCACCTATTGTGTATTGTTTTCAGGGAGTCGTATTTAAGATAATGTACAGCTTCACAAAAAATAAAGGCGCTTCTGTCATACATTCATGCCAATTATGTAGTGGATCACCACCACACCAGTAAATCAAAACGGTCGTTCCATCTGTCACCACTGCCAACTCTGTTTTGGCAAGCTGTACAGGGAATAGCCTGTATTTGTAATTTTTAATTTATTATTTGACATTATTTATTAATATTTTGATATTGTAATAATTATGTTTACCTATTTTGACATATTGCTCGACTATTTAGTGTTATAGATACCAATGTAATAATGATGTGCTACTGTACGTATTTTATATAATTCAATATTGACATTAATTTATATTACCAAATAAATAATATGAAAAAAATATGAATATGAACGTCATAATCGTCATCCCCTGTGGTCTTCAAAGAAATTAGTGTCATCTAACTTACAATACACATAAATAGGCATCTACCGCGAGTTTCAATAATTACACAGTAGTGGAATTAGTTCTAGAGAGGATTTCCTCGGAGAGTACAATAAGAAGTTATTTAAGAATGAAGTAGTTCGCTTTAGTCAGGCCGTACGCTTGTCTGACATAAAAAAATATATATTTGCGAACCTCATACCCCGGTCACTTTATTTTATTATCGAAACAATAACTTGGATCCAAATCATTATCAACACATGCAACTTTTGTAATATTACACCCACACCATACCAACTCCTAATGTTTATGGCAGCCCGAACGTTGCGCTAACATATAGGTAGATAGACTGCCGCAAACGTAGATACGAAACTTCGATCGTCTGCAGTCGAAGCGGCGTATGTGGGAAACCGAACATTTATCTCAGTGACGTTGTACCTGGAGTATCTACTCGGTGTTTGAATTTTTAAAGCCACCGAAAATACAGGCCGTCTAGACTAGGTTTAAGATATTAACACCGTAAGGTTAATAGACGTATATGTCGTAGATTAGGGCAGACAGCAGGGGAGAGCTCCATCAGAAGGTATTTTCGGGATAGTGTTATTAAAATAAGTATCAGCCGAACAGTTTAATAGTGTATTGAGATAAGAAAGCATTATTACAATAAAAATAGCAAACAATGAAAGAATTGGATGAATTTAGGATAATTTCGTAGCAGATAATAATGGGGGACTAACGAACCCGCGGGTCACTGGAAGACCCGCCGCCACCCATGGCCTCCTGCTAGGCCGAAGCTCAAGGTGCGCCAGGTAATCTTTTCACGTGCACCCTTGTACACGTTATTCTTTAGTAGTCCCTTCTGTACTCACACTTTTCTTTATGGAGTACGGCTTTGTGATGGGAGGCAATCAATCAAGACTTCTTCTTTCTTTAATGGATGAGCAGCTAGTTACACATCTCGACTCGTCGATGGTCGGATAGGAAGTGTTCGTTGCGATGGCGCTCCGAATATGATGTCATTACAGTATTTCCTGCTATCCGCAAGGTTGCGCTTCGATTGACGTTGCGTTTCTTAGTCAAAATGATGTCTAGGCTCATGACCGTCTACGACATATATTTAATATTGTAAATGCAAAAATGTATAATAACTATCCGTTATACTTTGAAGAAAACAATAGTTGATTTAAAATAATTTTAATGATTTATTCTAGTACAATTGACAAGCTTAAGACGACGACCCAGAAAAACATTCACTGATCAGATCAGTAATGTTTTCGAAAAAGCTGGGATCCGAAATAGCAAGCATAAAGAGAAATGTTTGAAAAGAATTGTGAATATAGGCGTGCGAGGCTAGGGAGGCTGTGTGAGGACAGAGCAAAGTGGCGGTCCATGGTCTCTGCCTATCCCACCTGTAGGACAGAGGCGTGAGCTTTATGAATGTATGTACAATTATTGACACTGTCGCAGAATCGCCTGAGTACTTAAATGTCTTCAATCTACGTTATTAATTTCGGTTAGCATTAAAAAAAACAACACGATATTGACGAAAAACGGCGCTACCCTTTAACGATTTCGACAAAAACACTGTCAAAAATCAACAAACTAAACCTTTAAACCAATAGTAATTAGTTAGTAGTAGTGGTAATGCGAGCACCGGGGATGAAGAGATGAAGAGGTTTGCAGACTGGAGAGCAGAGTGGCGATTGCTCTACCGACAAGAGTCATACTCTTAAATATATGATGATGAGTTTTAGTGTATTTATAATTAACCTAATATCAATATAAATTATTACAATATGAATTTACAATTATAAATTACAATATAAATTTCAATTGATAATTTATATTATGAGAAAAGAAATTGGCCGTATGGTGTCCGGCAGAGTAGAATAGCACCAACCCCTTACACTCGTAGGTCTCGTACAAGACGACAAGTATTTTCGAGACTAAAGTTCTAGAGTCTCCATATCCTGGAAAATGGGCAGCAGCGTTTTCCATTTCTATATTTACAACACTGCGATCTCCAACCCGCTTTCCAAGCGTGGAAATTATGGCAATAGCCTAGGGAGAGGCCCTAGGTCCTGCAGTGGACTGTTACGGGCTGTGATGAAAATGATTATGAATAAATTTATAATTTTAATTTTATTTATGAAATATCGTGAATTATGTAACTTAAATGTTAAATGTAAACGCTTTGGATTTTGTCTGTAAGTTTGCATTTATTTTAAATAAATAAATAAAAATAAATAAACAGACCAACGTTTAATAACGCGTCAAATCAATCAACTCGAATTAATGTTGCCATACACTGGTGCATTCACCCTGCACTAGCCTCCGTTATTGCGACACCGGATATGAATGAGTCGGAATCAAAGCCCCGTGAGGTGACAATGGAGCTGTAATTGTACTGAGTATGATAATGTGCATTTTCACCTTGCTTTGCTATAAACAATGTTGTCTCTGCCCTGCGGGTAAAAGGGCGTGACATATGACTGTATCATGGATGTATACAGATAAAAAAATAATTTTTCATGTTTTCATTTAACTCGAATTAAGAATTACCTAACTAGGTAACTCTTACCTTGGCTTTGAAAGGCCAATTAAATTTTGTAGAAGTTAATTTTCCATACTGTTACAGCCCGTGCAACTTTGCTATTATCATTTAAATTATTATTTTAAGGAAAATCTGACAAACCATAGGCATAGATATTGATTTCTGGATAACGTCCACCAAATTTCATTGGCTTTGACAGCTTAATTTTGAAAATACGATCAAACTACGTCTATATGGAGTGCGCTCGGCAAACACTAGCCTTAAGGCTAACCGTGTCCTTAAACCTACAGTCCTGCCAATTAACCGCCCGAATTTAAAAGTCAAATCCACCGAAGACAATAAAACTATCAATTCCCGAAACGTCCGCGCGCGCCGAATTGAACGCGGCACTTCGCAAGCTTTTAACTTTAATTGAAAACTCCAACGACTCAAACGGCCAATAAATATCGGAAAATAATTTTGTAAAGCATTCAGCCAGCCAGCGGGCGAATGATCGGGCGAACGAACGAATGAATGAATGGTGAATGAGTTTGTGAAAGCCATTGAGGCGGTGCTATTGTTCCGTTTTGTGATCGATTGCCTTCGAGGATTTGCGGTTCGGTTTGACGCCCGGCTTTAGGGTTTGGCGGCAGACGTGGCGGTAAATACTCTTCACTAGGTAGCTTATAGGAGAAGCGGCCCTATTGCAGAGGCAGCATGCTTACGACTCCGATAACAGAAGTTGAGCACCGCACGGCGTGACCGGTAACTGGATGGACCCTTTCGTACTTTGAGGCCAGTCGAACTTCAGCAACTCAATGAGCTGTTTGTGCCCCTAATGCTGTTGGCGAATCGACGTTGACCAAGGTCTTCCCCTAGGGATCCTGAGAGTGGTTGAAGTCTCGGAAGTAGATTGGCACCCCGTGACATTATTATTATTTGAATAAATAAATAAATAATTGTAGACAATTTCACAAACTAAGCAAAGCTTATACTTTGGGTGCTAGATGTGTGATATACTATTCAAATACATAAATTAAATTCATCATTTCAATGTCTGCTCGATCGGGAATCGAAACCGATACTAAATTTCTTGAAAAGTCAACTTCGAGGTACGTCATTTTCTGGTTTAGTCATCTTTTTAAATGCCACTGCCGTCATGTACCGGTGGCTCTTTTCTGAGTTATGGGCATTAGTTCAATACTAACCGATGCTCTTACAGTGAGTAAAAACGTCGTGATGAAACCTGCACATTCAGGCGACTGTATGTGTAACCATGATCCAATCTGGTCAATTCCCTCTGGCAGCAGGGACCATGAAGTCAGATGGCAGTCCCTCCACTGTAATTACGTAATCTGCCAAATCCTGGATTATGGTCAAGGCGGATCCCGGGCCCTCGTGCGCGAGAGTATAACCGGGACATTAAGTTTGCCCATTTTACATACTAAAACCGGAGTCTTAAAGATCGTAACCTGCCGTAAGGTCGTAACGTGATAAGTCAAAACCGTTGGCCGTGTGGTGTCCGGCAGAGTAGAATAGCACCAACCCCTTATATTCATGGGTGTCGTACAAGGCGACTAATGTTTTCGAGGCAAACGATCAAGAGTCTCCGTAGTCTGGAAAATGGGCAGCAGCATTTTCCATTATTATATTTAAACACTGCGATCTCCAACCCGCCTGCCAAGCGTGGAGATTATGGCAATAACCTCCCCTTTCGTGGGAGAGGCCCTAAGTCCTGCAGTGGACTGTTACGGGCTGTGATGATGATGATGATTATTATTTGGAGGTTTCTGCTTCAAATTTACACATATGATAACAGGACCCCTGAGCAAACCATATACCAAATTGAAGACCGCTCCTGTTGCCGGTTTAGATTTTAAGACGCGTTTTGTAGGTGAAGAAATTAGATGGGGAGAACCATAACAACATCACAATGTCAATGGTAACCTTTTTAGTAATTTTAATGTCCACGGGTGACCGTATTATTGCTCTGGCACCAAAATCCAGTAGCAATAGCAGCAGTATCCGGCAAACTAGAACATGACACCAATTCCCTCACATTGTCGTAAGATAGAGTCACCTGGTTTTTATGTATGGAAATGAATGGAGCTATTTCACTACCGGATACCATATGCCCATCATGCAAATATAATGTTGTTTGACGACATGTACCCAACTTTCTAGACCTCCCTGACCTTATGAGAAACCTTCCTAAACATTTAGTTAATGTCTACCACAAATAGTGAAATTCAATTTTATGGACCTGCCATTTTTGTAACACATCCATAAATCTCTGCGAGCATTGCCAAAACTGTACGTAAATCACGATAAATATTAATATATCACCCACATTCCCAGTCGTTACCAAGGGACCAGCGAAAGCTAATAAGAAAACAATAATCTGGGATCAGCATAAAACAATTTATTATCTCATTTCGTCCAACGAAAATCCAATAAGAGGAAAAGAAAAAACAACATATAAAGTGTACGGAAGATGTCCATCAAATTACCATTAGGAATGATAGATGTGTAATGAGGGGGAGGGAGGGGTATAGTAAAAATAAAGTGTAAAGATGGAGACGCAGATGCGGCGGTGAGCAGTGATGAATTGCCGTGTTGGCGGCGACTGGGGAATCGGAGTAAGTCCGTAGTTACTACTTACTATTTTGTAAACATTATATCGATTCTGTCGATGGTAGTACTCTGTTAGTTCTGTGGACTCTGCCTGAATGCGTATCAGCTCTTCTGCGAAAGTTCGCAAAAACTACTGAACGGATTGACAATAATCGGAACCGTTTCGGATGATAACAAAATCATTGGTCAGATTCTCAGGACGACAGATTTTGAGGAAGTCAGTTTCTTATTTAGTCAGATTCAGACTAGGTCATACATTTGTACAACCAAAGACACATTTCATATGAATATGCATACAAATGTTTGGCCTAATCAGAATCTGACCTACGTTGTCTTTTATTTATGGTTGTCATATTTAAGGATATAGCTGACCTTTCAGGTATTTCACAACCTGACTGATGCACAATTTCACAATTCCATAACGCATCAACGAACCCCAAATCTAGTCAATGAACGCTACCATACAATTACATACAGATTTGATTCCTTAATGAATGCCTCCGTATCAGATGCCTCGTTACACTGACGTTGACAAATTATGTTAAGTGTATCTAATCTCGTGGCCCATTCGGTTCAAGACATGTGTATTGTGGCCGTAAAAGTCCTCAGCTATTATTTCTGGATCTAGTTACGGAGGTCTATAATTAATTGTGAAGTTATTTTCTGTGGAAATTAATTGGGCAGTAGTACAGCCACCCACATTGGTCGTGTAATAGATTATACGATCACATCACATCACAGCCCGTAACAGTCCACTGCAGGACTTAGGGCCTCTCCCACGAAAGGGGAGGCTATTGCCATAATCTCCACGCTTGGCAGGCGAGTTGGAGATCGCAGTGTTTAAATATAACAATGGAAAATGCTGCTGCCAATTTTCCAGACTACGGAGACTTTTGATCTTTTGCCTCGAAAACATTAGTCGCCTTGTACGACACCCATGAGTATAAGGGGTTGGTGCTATTCTACTCTGCCGGACACCACACGGCCGATTATAGGATAAACCCCTTCTATTAATACCCCTTCTTGTTTATTACAAGGCGACCAATCTCTTAAAGGTTGACCAGCTATACATAGACTGTAAGGGGGCCCTAAGTTATCCTACGTCATTGAGTAAAATAAAAATGGCCGTATGGTGTCCGGCAGAGTAGATAGCACCAACGCCTTAAACTCGTGGGTGTCGTACGAGGCGACTAATGTTTTAGAAGCAGACTTCTGAAGTCTCTGTAGGCTGGAAAATGGGCAGCAGCGTTTTCCATTTCTACAAAATTAAAATATCTCCACATACATCCACCTACACACACCACACACACATACACACACACATCTACATATACATCTACATATACTCCTATGCACACATTTTAGATTATTATGTTATTATTATTATTATATCTATCACTTTATACATTTCACATTAAGTATATTATTTTACACTCATATCTGTTTCAGAGTTTCCGTGAACCCACTTAGGTTTTGGCAGAATACCAGTATGTTGTTCTTCCAGGCAACACTATGCTGAGTCAAGACCTTTTTGTGCTACAGCACACACATACGACTTACCTATAGGTTTTTATAATGTTTAAGTTACTTCGTGACAATTTAATTTGTACTTAGTTCATGTATTTTTGTAATTTGTTCTTTACTAGCATAAGTTGTTCATATGTGCATGAAGCATAAATAAAGCTCTATTCTATTCTTTTCTATTCTATTACCAACCCGCATGCCAAGCGTGGAGATTATGGCAATAACTTGAGGAGAAACAATTTTAAAGACAAATTAATAATAGTCCTAAACATCAGCCTATATATCAGATAACATCAGTTATCTTAAGTGTTTTACATATTATTTGCATTTAAAGAATGAAATGTAAATCACGAAATTAATTAATATTAATGAGTGGTTTCTTAATCACGACATAGAGTAATATTGACTCTACACGATATAGAGTTCGTTAAACCGCTAATGTAGAGCGTGTACATATAAATACAGTTTTAGATCGCATACTGGTATTTTTTTTTAAATACTGCAAATAGGCAAGCGGACCACCTGATGGAAAGTGGTCACCGCCGCCTAAGGACCCAACAACACCAGCGGTAGCTACCAATGCGTTGCCCGCTTCTAAAGAGACTTTTAATATACCTCTTGAACGATCCCATGTCATGTCCAAAGGAAACACTGTGGCTCATTGGGATGTGTGAGCTCATTCGTCCGAGCACATCGGAATCGTACGAGCGAGACACCATTAGAGGGTCTACGTAATGGGGATGAGTACCCAGCCCGCGGCGTGTGGTGTGATGGCGGATGGTATCATCACGTTCATTTTTTTTATGTCTATCGGTGGGCAAATAGCCAAGTTGGTCACCTTAAATTAATACCCACTTAAAGCCATTATACACGCTGGTGAAGAGTGATATGCCGTCCTGGTCCAAACCAACGTGAGGGTCGAAGCGACAGGTGCTTTCAATGTGGTGGCTGGCCTCCAAACCTATACTCATTGAGTTACCAGGCTGCAGTCAAACCTGAGAAGCCCGCACCGAGCAAATTGTCTCGCTATATCTGCTCCGAAATTCAAAAAAGAATTTGAATTCTCGGAGGAGGCTTCAGGCTTCCAAGCCAACATTGTACTTTTACGTGTTGTTTGTTATTTGATAATTTATTGTATAATATTATTTATTAGAATTGTTATTGGGACAATAACAATTCTTGTAGAAAATAATATTATGCAACTACAATAGTATACTCACAACCATAAAAATTTACCAACTTTAAACTAAACTCAGAAATCCCGTTGCAATAATAATTTTCATCGCCATTCCAGCGCACAGGCAAAGTTTTCGCGTGACAAAAAATCGAACTATAAATTCTAATATTCTTGTCGCTAGATGTGACACGCAACAGCATAGCAGGCGCCGCCCTCAAATAACCAAGTTACACTCAACATTGTACGAATGGTACATATAAAAGCGGAGTCGTCCAAAAGTTTGTAAAAATGAGGGTAACATAACTAAAAAAACTTGGGGCCGCATAAAACAGGGACATCATAAAGGGAACTCTATTAAAAAGTTAGAGAAGGGTACCGTAACAGCCCAGTCACTGGGAGACGAGAGTTATGGTACCTACGTATAACGCCTAAAGGTTCAACTACCTTCAAAATCATAATAAATTTTAATTGAATGTACCGTAATTTTAACATGTTATACCTATAATTGTTGATATTGTTGCAACTTGTTTGATTTAAATGTAGGAATTGCCAAATAAGATCTATGTCTATGTTTAAAATTAAACTCATATTTTGTTAAAAAAAAAATCTTGGCGTTAATGTCCCGGTTGTGCTCTCACGCACGAGGGCCCGGGGTCCGCCTTGACCATCCAGGATTTGGCAGATCAGTCAATTAGACAAGAGCTACTAACATCTGACCTCCGTGACGCTGTCAACAGGGGAACCTGACCAGATTTGATCATGGTTACACATTCAGTCGCCTGAATGTGCATGTTTCATTACGATGTTTTCCCTCACCGTAAGAGCTTCGACTAGTATTCAACTAATGTACAGAACTCAGAAAAGTGTCATTGGTACATGGCTGCAGTGGGATTCGAACCCGGTGCCTCTCGCTTACGATACCGTAACCACGCGGCCACCGACGCTCCTAGCATTACTTACATAAATTAATGAATAAAATAGTCTTTCTGACGCAGTAACTCATTTCATAAAAGCTTCTCAACACTTCTGGCTATCGTGTTAACTTACTTCACCAGTGTTTGTCAAGGAGTTATCGTTAAAAATACAAAATTAAATACAGTAAGATCTGCAGTTGCACACAAATAACTTTCCACTTTAGAAACATAGCCTTAGGTACACTGTGGAATAACATTCGCTCGCAGCAACCAGGCGTTTCCTTAAATGTCGACTAAAACAAATTTATGCTAATGCCACGGAAACTTTCCTTTCTCCTTATACGTAAGTGAGGTTTAATTTTACTAAATATCAGGTTAAAATGCATTTCCGTAAATACGTAACGCCGTAGTGTGCAGGCTGTTGGTACGCTAATGTTAGAGAGTTAGTCGTAATCTATAAATAGCATACATACGTAATCTATATAAGCTATATATGTCTAATATATGTATGAATATGTATGTGTGTATGTATTTGTATGTATGTATGTATAGTATAGGCTTTTATTAATTGAGCATTATATATATATATATATATAGATATATATATATATATTTTACTACTGTGCACGTCTTAACTGCATTTAATTGTCACGATCTCTCTGCTGTAGGCCTGCTGGAAGAAATTTCTTTATAGAAATAAGTTGGCATGTTGTGTCTGATATATTCTGTCATTTAGTTTTGTAAAAATCTTGTGTACAATAAATGGTTAAATAAAATAAATAATAAATAAATAGTATAAAACAATCTTAATTCGTTTAATACGGTTTTTTACAATAGAATAGTTTAAAATTATAGTTAGGAAGATGGGGTAGGTATTGGGTAGGTGTAGGGTTCTGAGTTATGTGCATTAGTTGGATGCTAACCGATGCCCTTAAGGTGAGGGAAAACATCGTGATGAAACCTCAGCAGATGGCAATCGCTCCACGGTAATTACCTGATCTACCAAGTCCTGGATCATGGTCAAGGCGGATCCCAGGTACTCGTGGGAAAGCACAATAGGGACCTTAACGCTGAGATTACTTTTTTATTTTTTTAGTAGGCAATGCTCCAAAACAGACCTGACCCCCCGTTCTTCCCCCGACCAGAGGTTATTTTGGCTGCGAAAGTAACTCTATTATACCTACAGGATGTATCTGTTAAACAGAATTGGTAACATAGAGATAAATGGTGACCTGGGATGGAATACCACATAAAAAAGTAACCGAATTTATTCTTGTTCTCTAATTAACGCCGACGCTTTAAACTGTGTAAAATTATTCTTAAAGGGGGTTCGATTTCCGTTAATAATTAATTTTACCATTCTTCGATTGAGTGTTTAGTCATTTAATTATGCTATCTCTTAGTAAATGTATTCAATGGTGCGCAAAATGGTTTTCTATAGGTTTAAGGTAAAAAAAACACAAATCGCCGCTAGATAGCGTTATTCTGTGATTTCATTCTTTTTCTTTTTAACATATTTATTAACATAAAACACTTCACGCTCATTTGGATACAATTAGGTACAAATGGCCAATTGCTCAAACATACATTAAAAACACCAAATCCTTAAAAGAATGGATAAATAATGTTACATTACTTGCATTGTTGTGTTCCGGTATAAAGGATACGGTAGCCAGCGAAATTACAGGCATGAGGCATTTCATCTCAGTTCTCACAGTGACAACGGACCTGCGGCTCTGCATTTTTGTTGCCTGCAACCTAAATTCATGGAACGTAGATGTTACGGGCGACAATTACCGCTTACCATCAGGTATCTGCTCTTTTGTCACTGCGTAGTATAAAAATGGAAAAAGGGAAAGGTGGAAGGCACAAGACCACGCGGAAGGTCACCGATGCGCTGGACCGACCAAGTAAGAGCTGCTGTCAATGGTACTCTCTATGAGTATACTAGGAAAGCAGCAGTTCGAGAGGAGTGGCACCGGGGATAGTGAAGCGTGCTGCCAATCCTCAACCGACGACCACGACCACTCTGTCAAGAGTGTAGCGACTTAGAAGAGAGATAGTATAAAAATATTTTTTTTTAAATTGTATGAAAAACGTCCCCAATATTTTGCAGTACTTACTTATTTTAAAAGTTGTGGATACCGATATCACTATCTACGTTACACTATCTCAAGAGTTAACATTTGACGTCACCGACGCCCCTATGGCGTGGTGTGGTGTCATTAAGATAAGGCATTCCTATATTTAGTGAGTAACGAAATGACTAGTCGGCCATTACTGATTTTAGCCAATGTTCTAATTGTGTAATTGATGAGTCATCATCATAATCATATTAGCCGAAAGATGTTGACTGTTGAGTATAGATTGATTGTTACTAGCGAGGACCTGTAATTGGTTTGTAAAATAATATTTATTATGTTTTATGTAGCTGTTCATCATCATCATCATCACAGCCCATAACAGTTCACTGCAGGACTTAGGGCCTCTCCCACGAATGGGGAGGTTATTGCCATAGTCTCCACGCTTGGCAGGCGGGTTGGAGATCGCAGTGTTATAAATATAGCTATGGAAAAAGCTGCTGCCCATTTTCCAGCCTACGGAGACTAGATCTTTATTCCGAAAACATTAGTCGCCTTGTACGACACCCACGAGTGTAAGGGTTTGGTGCTATTCTACTCTGCCGGACACCACGCGGCTGTTGGTACTCCAATAAATAAATAAATAGGAATCCCCCAGAGATCTCCACAAAGGTCGATCCCCATCCATCCAGTACCTGCAATCTTTACCAGGTCGTCGGTACACCTTCTGGGACGCCTACCCACGCTGCGTCTTCTGGTACGCGGTCTCCACTCGAGAACTTTACTGCCACATCGATCATCTGTTCTTCGAGCTGTGTGCCCTGCCCAATTCTTGAGTAAGTATAAAAATATATTAGGATTCTCTCGTTACCAATTGGGACATGAATGTCACACATCATAATCAGCGGTAAGTAGTGTACATCGGCTAGATTCGGCTTCATATTTATTTAGTCGATTTGTTTAGTCTAGTTTTAGTTATGCTCGTTTTCACTAAACATAAGAATCACCTAAGTCTGATACTCAAATATTAAGAAATTTCTTAAGACGAAAACACGTTTCACCAACCGCTTGGCAATAACTAGCGCCTTTAAGTAACGCCTAAAGTTAGGAAGTGAATTGGGCGGTGCTTAGTCCCTAGGCATCGCCTAAAATGACAGTTGCGTTCTCTTTCCCACAGCTGTTAGCTTTTTCATTTATTTCAGAAAATAACTTTATTAGCTTTTGATGTTTTTGGAGATATTTCATTAATCAGACAATGCGTTATTATAAGACCGAGTAATTCGACCTAAAGTTTTAACAAAATTAGGCAGATTTTTTAGTAGATATTGGATGTCATAATTTATTATCCCGCCTAGGCGTGCCAATCGGAATTCGAGACTTTTCGACCAGTCCCAGGGTCCATCACTCTGCGTGCGTTACGTAACCAACCTTTTAATAGGTTCTCATGTTTGTCAGTTACGTTATTTTTGTTGTACACATATTCTTAAGGAATGCCGTTAATATTTCTCACACCTACATACCTAAAAAGCCGGTACGTGTGAAAGCGCCTTGACAAGAACTTATCTTGAAGTGCCGATAGATAAATATAAGTTGGCGCCTCAAAACCATTTTGAGGAGTATGATAGATAAAGTGCAGTCTGACTGTGAGGTTTGACGCCTGGGTTTTTTCATTGCAGCTAACGCGTAATAGGAGTCTGATACATGTGCTTTTTCAAGAATCAAGTTTCTTCCTTTCAAGAAACTTGATTGTTTATCAAGTAACAAATTCTAACAAACTAATAAAAATATTCATCTTGGCGTTAATGTCCCGGTTGTGCTCTCGCTTACAAGGGCTCGAGGCCGGCCTTGACATAATCCAGGGTTTGGCAGATCAGGTAAATACAGTGGAGCGGCTGCCATTTGACCTTCATGACCCTGCTACCAGGGGAACCTGACCAGATCGAATTATGGTTACACACTCAGTCGCCTGAATGTGCAGGTTTCATCACGATTGTACATAACTCAGAAAAGAGTCACTGATACATAGCCGCAGCGGGATTCGAACCCGGTACCTCTCGCTTACGAATCGGATACCTTAACCGCGCGGTCACCGACGCTCCTTTTAACCAAACTTATATTTAACACACGTATACACTAACTGGCCGTGTGGTGTCCGGCAGAGTAGAATAGCACCAACCCCTTACATTCATGGGTGTCGCAAAAGATCAAGAGTCTCCGTAGTCTGAAAAATGGGCAGCAGCATTTTCCATTATTATATTTAAACACTGCGTTCTCCAACCCGCCTGCCAAGCGTGGAGATTATGGCAATAACCTCCCCTTTCATGGGAGAGGCCCTAAGTCCTGCAGTGGACTGTTACGGGCTGTGATGATGATGACCATGATACACTAACACGTGTACACTAATACCTACTAGCATTGTACACCTAAATCTGGGAAACTGAGAAATGCATCGTTGTACTCGCGTGAATTGCGCGCGTGCAGTTGTTGCAACAGCCCGCAGGCGGCGCGTTGCATTTCATCGCATAAAACAATTGAAGACGTGCATGTGAGCCAAACAAATTTGTCAAAGTGCATAGCCTCCTTCATCTTGGAGGCTATGCATTGCTGTAAATTTGTTTGGAAGCACCCTTGACTGGATGTTTGTTTCTCTTTCACACAAACCTTGTGAACAGATTTATGGGTAAATCTTGGGAGGCTCTATTTGCGCTTCGGAGTAAACAGTAATATTAAATTTTTAAACGAAAATATTTTTTCTTCTACTTTAATCTATTATTTAACTCAGGCACGATATAATGTTTTAAACTATCGCGGTTATTATACATTTTAAGGGTATGTTCCGGGTTTCCTACCGCGTACCTTTGTTGACGAGCCTTAAAATGTCAGGCACGATAGCCAATTAGCGCGTAATTGATATAAAAACTACAAACATGACTCCAACTTACGTACGGAAACAAAATAAATAATAATCTTTAATCGCAGTCAGTGCAATTATCATAGCTTTTTCTTAGAAATACATCTAAGTTGGTCTGATACTAAACAATACACGTGATTCCCATGACGTTGGTTTTCGCGAGAAGACGACATCGCCTGGCTTTACTTACTATGAGGACACAGCGACCCAAAATGAGTCTTGGCCTCCGATAATAATAAACTCTATTCCACGAGCCTGACTACTCCAATAGCCTGATTCCGCAGGCGACATCTCCGCGATTTTTATGTAAGTGCAAACCTGCAATTTCGTTGAAATTATTCGACTTAAGATAATACCTAATTCACAAACACACAAGTAAATTTTGTCATTTCTTTCTTGAATTCTTTTTACACCAAGCATTCTTTTTGCAGAAATTGGTAAGGATACCAGCTGATAACTGTATAACAGACCTTTCTTACCAAAGCTGGCCATACAACTACCGCTCCAACAACGACGCAAATACAGTCATCTCAATAAAGAATCCAACATAGAAGATCGCAGGTACCAGCTGGATGCAGAAGACACAAGACCGGCCTTTGTAGACATCTCTGGGGTAGGCCTATGCCCAGCAGTAGGCGTTTTTCGGCTGACATGATGATGATGATGATGGGCCCAGTTGCCCGCCACCACCAAAAATTAGCTCTGGTGCAACTATCAGAAGTCTATCCTCAAACTCGCATGAACAGTCTTTGATATGGTCGAAAGGCGGCCAAAGAATTGACAAAGACACGTAATGGTGAAATAGTAATTTGTAAAAATCAATGAAGGACAAAAAGCCATGCTTCAAAAAATGACAGCGAAGTGATAAGAAGCTTGGAAAGCTCATTAACATCATATAAAAACAATCATCTAAACAACCTGCCCCAGCCCACCTAGTTCCTACTTTAATTAAACTGAATCGAGCCCAGTCGCCCGCGGAATTCCCGCGGCGGTGCAAAACCAAACAAAACAAAACATTTACCGGGAACAACTTTACCAATAACTCAATATTGTGCCGAACCCCCGTCAATAACAGTCCGAAATGTTTCTCCTTACCATACAGTCTAGGCGGGGAGTCGACCGTATTTTTCTGGTATTGTTTAAATTATGACAAATAGTGGTGTTACTGTGTAAATTGGTATAACTTCTTTGCCTTTGACAAGGATAAATGATGTTAAAAAATATATTAAAGCAGTCGATGTCCAAATCCCGCTTAGTGTTTTGCGGTATTTTATGTTTATGAGGAATATTTTTTTTAAAGCACTAAGATGACAAACAAGCTTTCGGCCTGCCTGATGGTAAGCAGTCACCGCAGCCTATGAATAAGGCGCCATTTACCCCGATGGCCTTGTCCAGTCCCATATTCCACAGAAGGCGCCCTAGGCGAAATTTCGATCAGCTTGTCAGACCGCAGCAACCTCGTGTTGAAGGGGTCCCGACAAATGCCTATAAGCATCACGCAAAACACTACAGGAAGTCCATTGAGTCTCTGCTAGTCGATGAGCGCTGGCCAGAAGCCACTCCCGACAAACCACGTGGCGCGGGATCAGCGATTCTACCCACAGTCCACCAGGGGGTAAAGGTTTCTACTGATTATATAGCCCTAACAATAAGAAATAAGCAAACAGCGTCACCAAATAGTTAAGGTATTTAATGAACATTGACGTCAACATTATCTCATTGGTCTAGCTGTAATGAAAATGCTTGCAATAGATAATAAATAAATAAGTTGTTGAAAGTGAACGTTCACTGTTGCATTTTAGTTTCATTTGCATTGGTTGCAGGGTTTACTGCGATCTCCAAGTTGGAGATCACACCTATAAAACATGTGACCAGGGCAGAAAACGCTACTTCACATATATACAGATTTTCATTTGTTTCCAGTTTTTCCACTTTACAATAATATGGATAAAGAGGCGAAACTAATTTTATGAAGAGGGAACATTTCAAAATGAAATTTTAAGCACCAGTTAGTTTAATATTGTCTGATTATACTTATACAGTTTTATTGTATTATATACGGATTTGCCATTTCGAAGAAATTTAAAATTGGTTAGTACAAAATTACAATTTCCATAATTTTCGCAAACAAACCGCCAATTTCTTAAGTAAGGATCTATTTTCTTTTTGCCTACTTCTAGGAACGTACTATCTATTGCAAATTGCAAATTCATACGTGTAATTTCCCCCAGAAGCGGTATGACTACGCCGTAGTAAGGTTTTTTCAAGAAATGAGACTAAACCTTTCTCAAAGCCGGGCAACCCCCTCCTGCTGTTGCCATCCATCAAGCGCATCACGGTGATCTCTTACCATCAGGTGACCTATTTACGCGTTTACCTCATAAAAACTGAATTTAAAAAACAAAAGGAAAGAACTAGGTACCCCCAGCTCCAGGCCTACCCTAGCTCCCTAGAACTATCCATCCGTTGCGGTCTGGACTTTGACAGTACGTACACGTATACTGTACACGGCGGCTGTCCATGGTATTGGTAGACATGCTTGGTAACGCCAACTGTTTGTTTTGCTATTTAGAGGTAACTCATGTAACACTTGTATTCAGAACCGTTACTATAAGGTGGTCTAAAAAGGCCACATTAACGTTTCATATTAATTTGTAACAAACTTATTTGCAGTGTCGCTATAGTCGGCATTGACTTGACAATTCAAAATGGCGTCACTTTAACTGATGGCGGCCACCGCTTTAAAATCCGTCGCGTGGTTTAGGAGAATTTATCGGATATACAGACAGACGCGGAAAGTGATTTTATTTTATATCATGTATAAGGAAATAACTAGTTACCCCCAGCTCCCGGCCTACCCTAGCTCCCGAGAACTATCCATACGTTGCGGTCTCGACTTTGACAGCTCCCGAAACGGCGAAGGCGCCCGCGGCTGCGCCCGCGCGTCCTACGCGGCGGCTGTCCATGGTATTGCTAGACGTGCTTGGAGTTATGTTTGTTTTGCTGTTTAGAAGTAACTCAGGTAGCACTCGTTTTCAGAACCGTTACTATAAGGAGGTCTAAAACTCCACATTAGCGTTTCATATGAATTTGTAATAAACTTATTTGCAGTGTCGCTGTAGTCGGCATTGACTTGACAATTCAAAATGGCGTCACTTTAACTGATGGCGGCCACCGCATTAATATCCGTCGCATTGTTTAGGAGAATTTATTGGATATACAGACACACTCGAAAAGCGACTTTATTCTATATAATGTATACGGACCTTTTCACCGAGGGCGACTCGGAGTGCATTGTTTGACTAGATAACGACTAGAATAGTTATAACATTTGCTTACTTATGTATTGTTATGACACTAGCGCGCACAAAAAAGCAATTCCAAACCCAAGACACTCGAACTAAGGAAGCGACCATCGATCTTATCACAACATTTATCTAAAATTGGGTATGACATTCTTCAAATATTGTTCCTAGCCACAACCTACCCTAAGGCTTTTTAGTTTACCTCTCATGTTTGCTAACGAGGGTAAACAAACAGTTGACACCTGCTATCAAAATGACGTATATTTACTACATTCCTGATAACGAAAGCTTTTTATGTGACTTCTCTATTAAACCGTAATAATGGTAGGTTAAGGTTCCGTTAGTTTTAAGACCTTTTCTATCATTAGATTTGCTGTAGGCCTGGTAGAAGAAATTTCTTTATAGAAATAAGTTGGCCTGTTGTGTCTGATATTTTCTGTCATATAGTTTTGTAACAATCTTGTGTACAATAAATGGTTATATAAATAAATTGTCTGGTGATAACACCAACCAACTATCCAAAATGGATGTGTCGTGGCCTAATTTTAACTTGATACTTTAAAAGTCTGGAAAACAACACATACCTGCCTCAAAGTACGAAATGGTCACCCATTTGGGGAATCTATGTGCGTTACTTATCTTTAATTATCGGTCTGGCAAGCACGCTGCACCTAGACCAAGCCGCTTCTAATACTTGGCCGACCCCCCCTACTTTGATCTACCCTAGCTATAACATACCAACTCGGACATCAAATTTGAATTATATACAAAAGCTGTCCATTCAAAGCCGATTAATGTTAGTGACACCAGCAGGACTCCCTCAAACACCAATTGAAGATTTAAAATTACCAACGTATAAATTTAAATATTGTATACCTATTATTAGTACCCATGAACTCGAATAAAGGCCCAGAAAATATATTAAACTAACTAATAAATTCACTGCAAGTCGTGTTAGTAAAACGGAATTCATTTAAACCGTCGTTATGACGTTGTAATCCCATTTTACTGCGTTTCTATTGACATATTTAATCTGTGGCGCTTGGGTGGTCCCGCCGGTGTGACGACAATGATGTTTTCATTCCATTTTTAAACTTGGTCCGTAGAAACATTGTGTTTTGTCACCTATTTGAGATGTTGGTTTTTTGTCATGCTTCCGAAGAGTTTCTTTGTCTTATAAAGTAGGGTGAGAGCATGATTTTCGATAGAAAAGACTACCTACTGAATATGACGTAAGAAGGAACTAACATCAAGAAAACTATGTATACAGAAGAAAAGTCAACTGACGCTCCCAAAAAGATTGAAAAGTTAGCTACCTTCATGAATAAGCAAATTTTTTTTTGCTCTGTGGACGCTCCCTTCAAGGTCATTATTATCTTTTTCTAGAAATTTCCCGCGAAAATCCTCAAAGAGAGAATTGCCATTTTTCGGTACCCGCCTTGCGCCTCCTCGCCTTCTAGTAGAAAATAATTTTAGAATTTTGTTTATCAGGTGGTAGGACTCTGTCAAGCCTGAGGAGTCCGTCTGGGCGAGTATCACCATCTTACCTATTTCTGCCGCCGAACAACAATGCTTGCATTGTTGTGTTCCAGCTTTAGGGATAAGGTAGCCAGCGCAATTACATGCATGAGGCATTTTATATTAGTCCTCACCGCGATAACGCACCCGCGATTTTACATTTTAGTTGCCTACAAACTCAATGCAAGAATCGTAGATGTTAGGGCGACAGTTACCGCTTACCATCAGGTGTGGCGTCTGCTCGTTTGTCCCTCCATTCGTACTTATTTATACTAAAGGTACACCTTCAACCTCCCAACTAAATAATTAATCAAACGCCGAAGTGTTTAAGGCCTTCAATTAAAGTCTCTTAACGCCTCTTTGGGTACAAATTAGACAGTTTATTGTAGAAACAAGCTAAAGGTCCAGGGAAACACAAATTACGAACTAAAGTTCTTGCAATATAACTGAGTAAAGGTGACGAATGGGGGGAAAGTATTGGTCATCTCGGGTATTGGCTATCTCAGAGGACAACTGAATTTGACTTAAAATAATCTAACACCACTCTAATTTGGAAGATGCTATAAATAAAAAAAAATAATCATCTTGGCGTTAATGTCTCGGTTGTGCTCTCGAGAACGAGGGCCCGGGGTCCGCCTTGACCATGATCCAGAATTTGGCAGGTCAGGTAATTACAGTGGAGCGACTGCCATCTGACCTCCATGACCCTGCTACTAGGGGAACCTGACCAGATTGGATCATGGTTACACATCCAGTCGCCTTAATGTGCAGGTTCCATCACGATGTTTTCCCTTACCGTAAGAGCATCGGTAAGTATTCAACTAATGTACGTAACTCAGAAAACAGTCATTGGTACATGGCCGGAGCGGGATTCGAACCCGGGACCTCTGGCTTACGAGTCGGATACTGTAACCGCTCGGCCACCGACGCTCTTTTGGTAGACACTATAGCCAGTGGCCAACGTAGATGACGTAGTGTAGAATATTCTAATGTCAAATTCAGTTTCCAACTGAGTTAGACTGAGTCATCTTGGCGTTAATGTCCCGATTGTGCTCTAGCGCACGAGGGCCCGCGGTCCGCCTTGACCATGATCCAGAATTGAGCAGATCAGGTACTTAATTACAGTGGAGCGACTGCCATCTGACCTCCTTGAGAATGTTAACAGAGGAACCTGACCAGATTGGATTATGGTTACACATTCAGTAACTCACTCAATAGCTGAGAAAACCGGAAGGTGGCCCCAGGACCCCGTAAATGCAACTGTATGGAGTATAAACTTGTTTGATTATGCAGGAAATAGAAGTGCTAGTTTTTATTCTGCGACATAATCACATTTTGTCTTTTTTTTTAACCAATCATATTTTTATGCCTAACTTTCTATTGAAGACTTAGCAGCAGCAGCAGTCAGGGTTACTACCAACCAACTATCGCACGTAATAACAATTCTATAATACGTCTATCGCCCTAAGTCACATATGTATAGGTACATACGTCATTCATGAATAAATCAAATCATTTCATCACAACATACATGACACTAATAATCCCTATTAGACGGCCGAGAAGCTTTACATTATCTATTCTGTTTAAGGACAATATCTTTGTGTAGTGCGACCATAAATTTAAGTTCCACTTGGGACTGTTGTCACTAATCTTCGAAGTTAAGTGTATCGAGATTGCATGTCGGACTCATATAATATCTGAGTCTGACAGTAATTTAGTGCGGCCAGTTTCAGCGAGAGCAGTAGTTCCCAAATCATTATTTTTATGACTTTCTTGCCAAACTGAACTTCGCATTCCGCCGTCTGTTCTCTAGTATGTATGTACGTGTGCTTAGATTTTTTATTACGCAATGGATTTTAATACTGTTTTCAACAATAGATAGAGTGATACAAGAGGAAGGTTTATAGAGTAGGACAACACGCAAACGAAGTCGCGGCGGGCCAGCTAGTTATCTATAATAAAAACAAAGAACGGAGCTCTACAAAGCTAATACATGCCTAATCCATATATTATCCCAAAATATCCCTGAATTAAAAGTACACTATGTCACTCAAGAACAGGTAATAAAGTCGTTCCAATGATTTTATATTAAACAGTTACGAGAACAGGTTCAGATGTTTGGCCGTTCAATCTAAAATCTCTTCACCTTTGTAATTTTTGTAATGGATTGAATTAATCCAATATTTAACAACCTACTTTAGAGGAAAAGGTAGATCAGATCTGTTATCATTCTCGACAAAATACCTCAAACTGGACTACAGCCTTAGAAAGTGCCGAGTCGTGAGTGTGGCATGCCCTCCCCATTAGGCATAGAGCTAAGCGAAGACTATTAAATGCCACAATAAGCTACGATCCTGACATACCTCTTTTGCTTCTTCTACATTCATACCCAAACCTAACAACAACACCTTGTTGAGTCGAACAACTTTCCTAAAAGCTCTATACAAGAACTTGTTGAGCAAAATATCTTTCCTAAAAGCTCTATTGACGATGGTGACCCTACTTATCTACCGCATACGGATTAACTAGCCGACGACGCGTAGTAAGGAAATCGTTAACGCGCTGGCCACACAGTGCGTTCGAATTTCGAATTCATTGCCCCTCATTGGGTAATGTTTTCTTTTTAATTTTAATTGATGGCTCCGCGGAGATTTGTGTCTGGAGCCATTTGTTTAGTGGCCAGTAGTTGTGATGTGTAACAGTTTTTGGTAACTTTTTGGACGAATTTTGTTTAAGAATGATAAGGTACGATGCTAAAGGGTTGGGTTGTTAAGATTTTAATAAGAATAATTTGATTTGCCTTGTTCCTGTATCTTTCAGACAACTACAATAATTATAACCATTTAATTTTTTTTATGTTATTCTAGATTTCGGAACTACCGGGGTTATTTCTTTAATCAAGATTAATTAAATATTTAAAGATTAATTAAAAGAAGAAACGCGATATCTCACGAATTTAGCTCCAATATTTTAACAGGATGGACTGGCGACATCGTAAATGACGGGTGATGCTTGCAGGGGGCACAATTTAAAGAAAGTCCAACAGTGAACATACTGTGGCTTAAAATAAGAGGTTCAAAATTACTTTTCTACATATATAACGTTGAAACCTTCGACCTTAACAATTGTCTTTAATTATATTAACAGCTTTCACCAAAGAAAGCATCCAAACAATAAACATATTTATTTTCTCCACGAAGAATTTAGATTAACATTACGAAATATGCTCGATAGATCATCGCTATGGCTTATAGCGTACTGACACGCGATGGCTACGTTAACATACTAACAGGGGACCGATTCTAGTAATACTTATGATTGCGATGAAATAGAGTTACAATGAGAGGTGTCCAATTTAACAATTACAGAAAAAAGTTATCTCCTTGTAAGTAGGTGGAGCTGTACTTAACTCTTATGTCAAGTTTCTTCTAAGAGCCAGACAGGAGGAAATATCACAAGCATCCTTTGGTTCGAGGTTAAGCCTCCTCATGTCCTTCTGGACATGAGAATCCGAATTTTAATTATCTACTTATGCTATATTAAACTACAATATCCACCACTGAAGAAGGCTATAACTGCTTAATTTCTGTTTTAAAACAAAAAAAAATATTCAACACCAAACCATACGATTTCAAATTGCTTTGTAGAATTGGGGCTCAGTACAGAAACCAAAATATATGTTTTCGTTCATTTTCTTACTACGTCATTTATGTTATTATTGTTGTTTACCAATTGCGTAAAGTGTGAAAATCTCGAATGGAAGTAGACTATTACCGACAGCCTCTAATGGTCTACAACTAGAAAGGGCCGCTCTAATTTTCCTACCAAGGGACATTTTGAGAAAGGATCTATGCTCGATAGGTGAAAATACACAACACTGTCGTTAATCCTATCTCTGGAATCCTAGCTGGTCTCCCTGTAAGACAATAGTCGGTTTTTACGATACCCGTGATTCATAATAATCATCTTGGCATCAATATCCCGGTTGTGCTCTGAGGCTGAGGCTCTGGCTCCGCCTCCACCATGCATCTTTGTTTTATACTATGTATAGAAAATTATCATTTCCACTTTAAGAATATCCTAATCAACCCCTAAAAATCCTGGCATTTAGAATTAGAATATACCTAAAGGTTTAATAGAAAGCGAATTCCTAGTGTCGGTAGAAACTCTAATTTCTTATTACCTGCGTAAAGTAAATGAATAATTAACCTATATTGTGATACTTATTATTTACGGACTCCATATAAAATACGGAGTAATAACTACGGCAATAATTTAATGAAATCGCTAAGGCAAATTCTAATGGCTGAATACAAAACGGCCCAATTTCACATAGACCCATAAAAATGTCTGGCAAGAGTAAGAGGGAAAATTAACACAATTTTCTTGTAAACTTTGTAATTTTAAATTAGATTCTTACTTTGTTTATTGTACCAAGTGTATAATTTTAAACCAATATAAATAATAATCATCTTGGCGTTAATGCCCCGGCTGTGCTCTCGCGCGCGAAGGGTGGGGTTCGCCTTGACCATGATCCAGGATTTGGCAAATCAGGTAATTACAGTGGAGCGACTGCCATCTGACCTCCGTGACCTGGGGAACCTGGCCTGATTGGATTATGATTACCTACCTGAATGTGCAGGTTTCATCACGATGTTTTCCCTCATCGTAAGAGCGTTAGTTAGTGTTAAACTAATTTCCGTAGTGGGATTCGAACCCGGTACCTCTCGCTTACTCTCGTAAGCGAGAGGTATAGATACCGTAACCACTCGGCCACCGACGCTCCCGTATGAATAAACGAACCCTAATGATAATTGAAGCATAGACAGTAGACACCCGAAACACTCGGGGAGTCACGAATGCCAGCGCCTGTGGTATATATGTATAGGCTTCCTGAAGTTATTAAAGAAATATTACCATCACTATGCCAGATATGTCGCCCAGAACAGCTATCACAAGTATGTACGCGAGAGAGCGTATGTTTCCTTCTCTCAAATATAAAATTAAAGAGATAGCAGGACCTATATCGCGCCTTTTCTCGTTTATCGCGCGCGAGAGTTGTACTCGTACAGGAATATATAGCATCAGGTACCAGAAAGTATGCAACTTTAAACAGTTTGCATTACCCTGTAAATAGTGGGTTTAAGCTTGCTTTAAGTGCAGTTTTATTTCGATCCCTCGAAGTTTACGATGCCTGCTGGGTTTTTATGCGGCCCCTTGTAACATGGTGTTTTTATGGACTATACTTCTCGTATGGGGAACGGTTGCTTTATTGTGGTAAGTTTATCATGGGATATACCTACCTACATAGGGACGGATAGTGGCGGTATATAATAGATAGGTATCAGTCAGGTCGTCTTTGTAGACTGTCGTGTCTATGCAATAAATCAAATCCAAAGTCCAAACCCATATCGCCTTGTACACGAAGTTACACCGAATTCTACTTTGTATTTGAAGCAATGTTATTCGATGGGTATATCAATATTTAATAAAATTCCACTGGCAATTACAGAACAGCCCATAAACAAATTCAAAAAGGACTTGTATAAATGGCTATTGGAACACTCCTTTTATTCTGTTAAGGATTTTTTAAGAGTTTAAGGTAGCATAAGGTGCATGTTCATTAACACTGAACAAGTTTGCTTGCCTGTTAATACTGGCTAAACATGTGAGAGCCACTATGTGATGATTATCTTAAGACCTATAATTGTCATCAAGTATCCCTGCGCGCTATTTGCTGACGACTTATCAATAGTTATTAATAAAAAACCAGACACTGACTACGAAACTGAAATCAACATGACCATAACAAACGTCATAAACTGGCTAAATCATAATAATCTCTCAGCTAACTTATCAAAAACTAAACACATGCAATTTTATAATAAAAACGGAGAGGCCCAAAATCTATCTATAATACACAGTGGAACACCTATTACGAATTGCACTTCGGCTAGGTTTCTTGGGATAAACCTCGATGCTAACCTAACATGGAAACATCAAGTTGACGAAGTTTGTAAAAAAATCAATCGTTTTACCTATGCCTTATATCGCTTAACAAAATTAAGTAATCAAAAGACCTCGTTACTAGCCTACCATGGGCATGTCTGCTCTGCTTTGAGGTGTGGGCTTATTATGTGGGGAAACTCCGTTGACATAAACCGCGCCTTCATACTCCAAAAGAAGTGTCTCAGAGCCATGTGCGGTGCGGCTCCACTGGACTCCTGCAGACCACTTTTCAGAAAACTTAAACTTCTGACCTTGCCCTCAATGTACATTCTCGAATTATGCGTATTTGTAAAAAATAACCCAGATTTATTCAAGATGAAGTCTGATGTATGCACGTTTTCCACACGTTTTCCCAATAATCTCGTGACTCTCCCTCACTCAACTACATGCTTTGCGAGAAATAGCCACAACATGTCCATACAAATCTACAATATGCTGCCAGATGCAGTTAAAAATATGCCTGTTCAAAAATTTAAAGCTGTGCTGAATAATTTTTTAAGTAATCACGTATTTTACAATATTGATGAATTTAAAATGTATTTAAAAAATAACCGTCGAAACTTGAATGTAAACTTTAAATAAATGACATAAGTAATTTAATTTATTTAATATTTTTTACTAATTTCAATGAATTTTGACTTATTGTTTTGACATTTCTAAAATATTTGACTTAATTTAATTTATTCTATAAGTTTGACATTGGTATTCAATTTGATTGATTTTCTTTGACATATAATTGTATTTGAATAATTTATTTTTGATATTGTTTGTGACGCTCTCTTTTCATTTTGCATGCCAATTGATTTGGCTTTATGTGTGATACTAATTACTCTGTAATATCATGTCGTACGTACATATTTACCACATTTACTGCAATAAATAATTTGAATTTGAATTTGAATAACCATGTTTTAAGCAAATAAATATTCTATTCTATTCAAAATTCTGTATTAGATTGTACCACCAATCGCGTACATTGCTGGGTGTCGAAAAAACAGCTAATTTCATAGATGCAGACTAGCTAGTAGGTAGGTACCTCTATAGACTATACCTACCTACTCGTATAACCTGACCGATAGAAAAAGTCGCTAAGTACAGGACAGATTTAATTTTTTTTTATTTTTCTATTTATTGAAGATCACTAACAATTTATGCACTCATACATAAATATGTAATGTAACATTACATAGATTTTGACTTATAAACTTAGTTTAGTGCAAACTTACTTAAAAGTGACCACAGCATACAAAAATCAGTATCTAAAAATATATTTTTTTACAAACAGAAACAAGCTACGAACCATCTCGATTATACTGGCTTTCAATTAAAAAAAATCGCATCTAAATCGGTCCATTTGTTCGAGAGCTACGATGCCACAACAGACACACACACGTCAAACTTATAACACCCCTCTATTTTCGTCGGTGGTTAAAAATGGTTAGCATCATTTTCATTTGAGTATGGTGCTACTCTGCCGGTCAAAAAAACTAATTTTTATTTCGGACCCGGGTCTGGATCGCCGTGTACCAGCATCTGCTTTTGTGTCTATGCTACAATATAAATTGTATCATCATCACAGCCCGTAACAGTCCACTGCAGGACTAAGGGCCTCTCCCACGAAAGAGAAGTTGATGCCATAATCTCAACGCTTGGCAGGCGAGTTGGAGATCGTTATAAATATAACAACGGAAAACGCTGCTGCCCAATTTCCACGCAGTCTCCAGCCAGAAACATTAGTCGCCTTGTACGACACCCACGAGTGTAAGGGTTGGTGCTATTCTACTCTGTCGGACACCACACGGCCGTTTTGTGTCTCTGCTACAATACAAATTGTATACCACGCCTATATCGAGCAAACAAACAGTCAAACAATAAACAAATACAACCCTCGTGTCCTCAGTAAATAGTGGGACTTCCGTTTGTGTTTCGCCCTCATTTGGTGATACTTATGTGTACTATAGTGAACTAGAACCATAGTTAAATAGTAGAAAATATAGTTAACTAGAGTTGGACTCGACTTTAGTTGCGGGACATTTCGATAATAAGTATCTACCGTATCTACCCGCCGTGGGCTGGGTACTCATCCCCATTACGTGGACCCTCTAGTGGTGTCCACGCGAAGCTTCGAAAGAACGTTTCTCGCTCGTACGATTCGGATGTGGAAAGAGCTCCCAGCCACAGTGTTTCCTTTGGACTATGACATGGGATCGTTCAAGAGGTATATTAGAGGTTTCCTTGGAGGCGGGCAACGCATTGGTAGCACCCCTGGTGATGCTGATGTCCATAGGCGGCGGTGACCACTTTCCATCAGGTGGCCCGCATGCCTGTTTGTCTGCTGGATAACATAAAAAAAAAATCTACCTAGTTTATACTACTGCGTTAGTATTGGTATTGTATACCATTACCCATATTTGTTATAACCTATGCCATAGACTAACAAAACGAATGAAACGATTTTAAACTGGCTTCCAAATAAAACCGCATTGAAAGTCCAGTCAGGGGAAACTATAATGCCACATACGTACAGGTACTTAGTTGTCAAATCGATTGAGCAAGTGTTTGACTATGCGACGTCGTTACTTTTGAGACTAGTTATTATGAGTTTTGGCTTATTTCTGAGTTATGTACCAAGTTGAATGCTAACCGATGCTCTTACGGTGAGTGAGAACATCGTGATGGAACCTGCACATTTAGACAACTGCCTGTGTAAATAATAGATTTAGAAAGATAAAGAGCCCTAAAATCGTAATCCACGTGGACGAACAAAGAGAAAATATTTTTTTCTTGTCGGTTTGCTTGTAATGGATAAACTACAAAACCACTTAACCGATTTTCAAATTCTTAGCTACATCATTCCAGAGTGACATAGGATACTTTAAAATAATGGGTCCCGCGGGAAAGTTGAATGTTTACAGACATCCGAACTGCCGAGTGAATACCGCTGGGAACGTCTAGTGTTAATATACCACCACAGCAGCAACAATCGCCTATAAACATACATAACTTAGTACGCCGCCGATTGTTATTATCTGCAGCGTTCAAAAGCAAACGAAATTATCATACAAAATGGCCGGAAGTTCAAAGAAAAATATGCAAAACCGAACAACAAAACTAATGCATTTCAATTACTTTGATATGTACCTCGGTCAACAATCAATTACTTGGGCCGCGTGGGAATAAGCACCCTAAATAAATGTACTAGAGTTCAATTTTGAACTCAGGGTAAAATTGACCCTAGGAACAGTTAGCGCAGAATGTGATCAATTTTCACGGTTTGTGAAAGAACACAATGGTATTTCACGGACAGTCAACTAGACTGTAATAATAGGTCACTAACACCACTATTAGAAGATTTGGGATAAGCACTTTGTTTCCAGCTTAGTGTGTAAAGATTTTAAAGTGGCCAGTAAGCTGACGATTTTTTTTTATTTTCTTTTTATTTGACAGTTTATTATACACAAGAAATACATAGCAAATAACAGGCAAAGTAATAAATGGCACAACAGGCGCTACTTATTTCTAAAGAAATCTCTTCCAGCAGGCCTTCGGGAGTGTGATGTGATCATGAGACGCCGATAGGACGTGCACAATATTATGTTTATATTATGTAGGTTCAAATCCCACACTAGTAATGTTAAAGAGGAAATATTTCTAATACTAATCATAAAGATCGTGTTACTATAACTGTAATTGCATTATCACCTTAAAAATCATAAACCTGTGCATAATATTTTCTGAAGGAAATTTTAATTTCTCATGATGTTATAAAGAAGAATCCTGGGGTCAATAATGAGTTCTTAGGACCTAAGGAACGGGCCCTTCTTTTACAAAAACAATTTGGCTAACGATGAACCAATATCTTTTAGATATGGGATTGTAGCCACTATTTGTTTTCCTTCTTGTATTTTGTACCATTACACTAGTACAAAATTGGAATGTATGCCAGTGGGGTCCGGCTACAGGTGGGGTACAGGCGACTGTACCTACAGTTAGTAATGATTAATAGCAAACGTCATAAAGAAACGTCGGAGACAAAAATTCGTCACCAGAGGCATCAGTATAGGGCACCTCACACCAAGATAAAGAAAGGTATTGAATTGCAACATCATTCAACATAATATTTTTGTCACTAACTAGTCTTAACACTCCAATTTATTAGTTGGCTTTTTACACGACCCGGGGTATTTTTTACCCTTAATGTCATTGGGGGTTAAAACGCAGATGGCGCCTTCTTGTGAAATTGTCAATGCTTTGTTTCTGTTATTTTGGGGTAAAAGTGGGAATCTTAAACTCCCTTGTGGGTGGTACGCTAATGAAAGATGAGTCCTGCAATAAGTCAATGTCTTTAGTGGTAACGGAGAATATTTTTAGTTGTACATTTTTCGGGTGGATCATGAACTGCTTCGGATGGAAAACGTCAACCTTTTCGAGGACGCTTCGTGGATGAGCGAAACATTTGTCAAGGTTTGCTGTTTGTAGTGTTGTTTAGTAAATGTTGTAAAGAAAAAGAAAGAAAAGATTATTCAGTACTAGGTAGTACATATAGTAACATAATAAGTACATAATACTGAAAAACCTCCACTTACTTCACAACGCGTGTGGTGTCTGGCGCTATGCTTCATGACGAAAGCTCATCTTAAAATTTAATATCTAATCATTATGGACTTTGACGAAATAACCGCGAAATACCATCAAGTATAGACAAACTGTAGCAACATCACGTCCTCCTTGAAACTATTGCATCGAAAAGTTACACACCTACAGATAAAACAGAATCACCGCGCTTGCCAATAACGCCGTGAATTACCCATGAATTACCGCCATTTCAGTCCTATATCAGTATCTAGATGATGGGTTAACGGGTCGCTCGCACCCGGGGTGATTTACAAAAGGCTTCATTTGAATGAAAATGGACAGACACAGGGTTATACCCGTTACCGACGATGGATAAATGCTCAAATACCCGAATTATTGGCAGAATACCCCTTCATATGGGTTGGGGATGCTGAAAAATGATATATTTGTATGGTAATAGCGTGTGATGAATGTATTTTTACACCTACCCGATGTGAATGTGGAATGAGGGATTCGGGTGAAATGTTTTTGTGCAAAATCTGATTTTGGTGGGTTTGACTTCTGAAAACATAGATATAAAACTGGGGTAGATATTAGTACTTGTGCAACCAAAACGCTTCTTCGAAAATGTAGATACGGTATCCTATTTAGAACCGATATCAGATTCTATGGGTACATATATCTATAAAGAGAGTTCAAAGAACTTTGATAAGGCCTAAATACACGCATACGCTAAATAGCGCACGCGCAAGATGTGGAATGAGTTTCTCGAAGTCTTTTCTTTGCACTTTAACATGGGGTTCTTCAAACTGCATGTCTACAGGTTCTTCAAAGGCCAGCACCGCATTCGCTCCCCTTAGGCTGCAGATGTCCTGGAAGACGGTGGTCGCTTTCCGTCAGGTGGACCGTCAGACCGTGTGCCTCCTTAGACAAAAATAAAATTGTTTTCAAGCATTGGCTATTTCGCCTTCGTAGAGCGTCGTCTCTATCGCACGCTTTGAGTAAATACGATAGCGAAGCTAGTAGATGTGCATTATTTACCGCTGGCATAAGGCGCTAAGAGGTGTGCAAGTGCAACAAAGTTAAAAAATCTGCACAAATCAATGTTTTTTGCTAAAAAAGTGTTCACTAATACAGTCGCAGTTTAGTTAAACATTTCTTTTTGGCTATAAGCGGCCGTTTTTATCAGGATAACTTCAATTGTTAGCCATACTAAGACGGTATTTGCGAAATACTATTTCTAGACATTGATTTGAGCAAATTTTTTATATTTGATGTGGTTAGCGAGACCTGACTTTTTTCCTAAACTTGCAGCACTGTCACACGTCATAAGGCCTTAAATCTGTTAAGGTAAACGCATGAATCGAAATCACCGAAACGTTTACACTTAGGTACACAGAAGGACGAGCAATCTATCTCAATCATTGTGTCATAACTAACCAAACATTACCATTCCAAAATACTGCGAACACTACTAACCAGGCAACACATTAAAATTTGTACCTACTTCCGAGGACATAAGGTATAAAATCTAAATCCAACAGCTGTCCGTAGGGACAGACAAACAAGTCAACTGCACGTGGGCCCACCACGTGGCTTTCAAGACTCTATTTCCTGTCGGACATTTGCGGTTGACACGGATATGTTATACATGATTACACCAGTGCTCGAGCTAAGTAAACAAGGACCACTCTATCTATTTGAGGCCTTGAGATGATCGATCTTATAGCGTCACTGTCAAAGGGTGCCATTTTTCATTTTTTGTAGCCACAAATCACTAATATAATGGCATCTATTCCTTCTATATCTATTTATTAAGTGTGGTGTTGCGGCGATTCTGTGGGCGACCTAGAATTTCCGGTGCCGCCGAAACGACTTTGAAAGAAGTAGAAAGGAACTAAAGTGATGTGAAGTGTAGATATTAAGATAAAAATTTTATTGTATGCTTGAGGAGAACAGTTTTTAATTTTGATTATAGGCATTAAAAATTCAATAGGTACATAAAATATTGAATCTTTAGTCACGAAAATCTAAATTGAAAACCGTTTGACTGGAGGGGAGCGCTTCAAAAATAGGGCCCAAGTCCTCAGACAGTATTACTAATACCGTTAAAATGAAAAATACCTACTTGCCTATAGGTTAGTTAGTTACCTACTTAGTTCACAATTATTCCCATGTTTTTTTTTAGATATTTTACGATTTTAATCCTGACTTTGACCTCTTCAAGACAGCAAGAAAGTGACTTAAAATTTCTTAATACCTACGTAGTAACAACAACAAACGTTGGCAAATGAATCTGTCGCCATCGCTGACCTCTTGACAAACGTTAGCCTCTTGTGCTTTTACCCTACACATTAATTCGATGCTTAATTACGTTACATTGCAACAAGGCGTAAAATTCGTCGTTAATCGAAAGTTTTACGACGTAGCCAATTCCTCATATGTCGAGGGTCTTGCAAACTAAGTACTTCATTAACGTGGTACTCCGAATTTTTTACCGCATAGCGTAGGACGGGCCCCCCACAATGCGAGTTGGTGACAATATACTTAATACGACGTTAAGAAGTTGGCAACCTATATATGCAAATCGCACAATTACACAAATAGATAGGTACCATGGACTTACTACCCAAAAGGTACTGCGCGCTTCTAAGACCACAACTGGTCTGAGCGAGAGTCACCATCGATAGTCCTGTGTCCCTTTCTAACAGTGTAAGCACAATGTTATTGGCATAATCACCGTCATTCTAAATTGACAAGTGTCATGTTAGGTGTTGCCATTATTGGAGAAATATCTTTACCGTGAATTTGGTATTATTTTGGGGTAATCTGTACAATCCGAAAAGTAATTTTCAAAATACCTTTTGATCTGCTGAACGTTTGTACGACAAACTTCGAGTCGACATATTAATAATTATATAATAAAATATTAACCTACGACTTTTTGTTCAACAAAAAGAGTTCGGAAACTATTGGTCCTACAACACTAGAGCTGTTATTCGAAATGTATATCTCGACGAACACTACCATTTCTCTTTAGGAACTAATGTTCTAGGACCAATAGTTTCAGAGTTATTACAGTTTTAAGTTTGACAGCTGTCATCCGAAATGTAGATCTCGAGGAGTGCTATCATTTCACTTCACTAGGAAGTAGTGTTCTAGGATCAATAGTTTCTGAGTAGCAGGGTAACCTTGGGTTGGACCCTGGTGAAAATATGACCTTCAGGTTGCACCCAGTCCGGCGGTGCCTGGCCCTGATCGGTAGGCCGGTGTCCGCGCTAAGTATTAAAAGTAATTCGGAATTTGCATCAAAAATGATGGCAACACTAGAAAGGGACACAGGACTATCGATGGTGACTCTCGCTCGGCCCGGTTTTTGTCTTAGAAGCGCGCAGTCCCTTTTGGGTAGTAAGTCCATGATAGGTACAAAGATACATGTTATGTCAAACTTAACAACCCCTGTTTTCTGCCGGAGGTTAAAAAGCAACTGTAAGTAAAATCACAAGATTATTTAAGTTGGTTTCTGGGGTATTTCTGGACACACACACACTTCAATACGTTATAATATAAATAATCATATTTTCATTAATGTCCCGGTTGTGCTTTCGCGCACGAGGGCCCGGGGTCCGCCTTAGATTACAGTGGAGTGTTATCTGACCTCCGTGACCCTGCTACCAGGGGAACCTGACTAAATGGGATTATTGATCTGGTACACACTTTGCGACTTTACACGCGTACATTTTGGTATTATTTGCTACGTCCTTCATTCTCTTCGTACGTCCTAATTTGTTCATCAGTTTAGGCATCACAGCGTATAATTACGAGACGTTTTAAGATAAAAGCTTGTTAATAAATACTCAGACTGTCTCTCATCCAGACGGGTTAAGTGCTGATTAGTACCAGGAGTGGCTCTCAGCGTCAGCTCCGATCGAAGGCTTCCGGAAAATCGGTCAAGTGCAGCTGTAGTGGAAGATTGGCTGGAAATTTCCTACAACTTTTTTCCTTTCCTTTGATGTAAATGGGTAGTTATCTGTGGGCACTCTTTTGGTTTCAGTTTTTTGCCTTTATTCCCAGATGATAAAATTAAATGTTTTTTTCTGAGGTATGTAAATTACTTGGGTTTTAAGACTTTTGTGGTTATTCGCTACACTCTCATCACACATCAGGTTTGTTATCAAGGTTAGTGTTGTTTTTACGTCGATATTTTGACGCAGTCACTAGTAGACTGTCATGGTTAATGGTCACCAGTGTACTTGAACACTAACCGATGTTCTTACGGTTAGGAAAAACCATGATCCAATTTGGTTCCTCTATGAACTATAACAATGAAAAACGATAGACCATTTTCCAGCCTACGGAGACTATAGATATTTCGCCTCGAAAATATTAGTCGCCTTGTACGACACCCACGAGCGTAAGGAGTTTTTTGCTATTCTACTCTGCCGAGCACCACACGGCCGCGGTACCTGCCTACAACAACTCAACCCGAAAATCCATTACATAAGAACAAGAACCCTTTCTAAAGACAGATCAATCACATAATTTAACAATTCGTCGTCAACTTTATGTATGTATGGGTAACCATACACGTGCCGTACCCAGTCGGGTTTATCCGTAAAGGTTCAATCGGACCTGGGTACAATCAATCTAAAGTCCAGCAAGACGAACCTTTGGATGTGAATCCAAGCGGTTTAAACTTAATTTGATTCTGTGTGCGGTTTTGTGAGTTTATTCTGGATTATATGTATAATTATGACGAAGTGATAGTTAAAACATATAATAATAGGTCTTTACTTTTGAATTCGCCAAAATATATGCCTATCTTTCTCTAATCTGAGGACGAAGCACGAAGTATAATTAGTACTCACAGTGAGAACACACGGCAGTTTAGCATTTTTTAATCAACTGTTGGCATATACTTCTATATACAAGACTGTTGCGTAAAGTTTGGCAGAATTCATTTTCATTTTTGTATGAAACAGCTGATTATTTTTTCTCGATACATTACCTATTTTTTATTTATTTACACTGTTACGTCAATGTAGCATGTCATGTGTAGATAGGTAATGATGATCAGACCTATTATCATATCAACCTAGATTAGAACAACGCCCAATAATAACAGGATCAAACAATGAATCTCATTGACACGAGACGCTATGATTAGTTGATTCAAGACTGTGGCTGTGTACAAAGACATTATAATTATACCAGCCGGATATTAATGTCAATAGTCCAGGAGATGACGAGAGAAACCGAGCTGGTTTTCGATACATTACGAATGTCTGTCTGAATACTAATTTGGGTTGGTATAATTTAACTGCTGTAAAACTGTGAAATGGACTAATAAATAAATAAATAATTATGTGTCGGATCCAGATGGTTAAATTTTCCGTTTAGTTAAACTCAATTCTAACCTAAGCGACTTTAAACTATAATAATAGTTTGCATTAGGTTCTAATTAAGGTAGGTCAGCGTTATGATAATGCCTAGAGGAGCTCCATGAATTATATTATTGTAAATTTGGGGCAATATCGTTTGTTAGACGTTGCTTTCAATGTTCATGAATTTAGCGTTTGGCGTGAGCGTAATGCACATAGTCCAGTTCGACTTCGTAGAACACCGTCTCTGTCGCACGCGTGTGAATAAATAAGAACGCGAAACTCTTCTCATTTCCTAATAATAATAATCATCATCATCACAGGCCATAACAATCTGTTGAAGGTTTAGAGCCTCTTCTATGAAAGGGAAGGTTAATGCCATAATCTCCACGCTTGGAGATCGCAGTGTTATAAATATAACAATGGAAAACGCTGCTGCCCATTTTCCACGCAGTCTCCAGCCGCGGAAACATTAGTCGCCTTGTACGACACCCATAAGTGTAAGGGGTTTGTGCTATTCTACTCTGCCGGACACCACACGGCCTTATAATAATTTTTAATAATAATTACACCAATTATATCCTGCACATTCAGGCGACTGTATGTGATCATAACCATGATCCAATCTGGTCAGGTTCCCCTGGTAACAGGGTCATGGAGGTCAGATGGCAGTCGCTCCACTGTAATTACTTGACCTGCCAAATCCTGGATCATGGTCAAAGGCGGACCCCGGGCTCTCGTTCTCGAGAGCACAACCGGGACATTAACGCCAAGATGATGATGATGACACCAATTATATCCTTCCCAAAATATGTAACGTCAGCTCCCAGACTAGACGTACTCAATCAATCACAGCAACATATTGCAGTACAAATATAAACAGAAATGCACATGTGCAATAAGGAGAGCTTTGACGCTGCACCAGATGTTGTGTGGTTAACATAGGGATTGTTGTGAATGGGCAATAGGCAATAGGGCAAATGGGCAATAATAAATAAATATTTATTACCATTTGCCTTCCTACATATTTAGTATTTATTATTACATTTATTTATAAATATTTAGGTAGTACAACGATCGTGCCGTACCTAAAAAAAATGGGCCAAAGAATACCAGCGCTGCTGAGTGGGTACCATTAATATTAATATTTCCTTTGGCAATTATGTAACTATTAATGTATCGTGGTGTGCTATGTATAATAAATTACTTTCTTTCTTTCTTCTTTCTTTCTTTCAATGACTAATAGTAGTTGCAGAATGTATAGTGAATCATCTTGGCGTCAATATGCTGACTACAAGATGTGATTCTTCAAAAGGCTAGTCTACAGGACACTCAAAGGCCGGCACTGCAACCGCTTCCCTTAGGTTGCAGATGACCTGTGGCCCGATAACATAACGGCAATGAAACATGTTGCGACTAATGATTTGTTGCGGACTAGGAAAAATCCCTATCGATGATTTGCGATTACGTAAAGCCTGCAACATCTCATTCAACCAGCTTGCAACCGATATCAATCGATAAAACACTGACATGAAGTTGCCGCGAGTAATGGAGAATAATCGAAAACCCGACTTATTTAAAAAGTCAGTGTTGTGGTGCAAGCGTTAAGCGCGCTCCACATGTGGACAGTTCCGCGGGAACACGAGAATGTGGAGGCAGTATTCGCCTACATTCGTATAGTCCCGTGCATGTTTGGCATGTCTCGCCTATTTCATAGACTAAGTAGAGATAGTCATTGTCGTCTCGATTCGATCGATTTTATATTTATATTCCTAGGGCTTTTTCCCGTAACAGGTTCGGGGTAGACTTGACCATGATTCAGGATATTAGTAGATCAAGTAATTACAGTATAGCAGCTGCCATCACCTCTGTGACCTGTTTAAAGCAAATTAGCGATATAATGTCGACGCGTTTTGACACCCACCACGTCCCTAATAGGCGAGAATGTAGAGGGTCGACCAAAGTCCCGGCCAAAGTTTCGCCGAAAGTTTCGGCGGACATGTGGAGTACGCTTTATGTATTCGGAACGTTTTCATTTACTAGTGTTATACTGCCTGTTGATATTTTGAAACTTTAGTTGTCAAGTCACAAAGTTTACATTTTTCATAGTTTTCTTTGTTATCCGAGTTTTCATTAAAAATACAGTGAAAGTAAGTGTATTTTGTATATTTGTACGTTTTATCAACTCCAATTCCGTCACGAAGAATTCACGTATAGCTATTATGATAATTTGTGTTGTAGATATGGCGCCGAATCGCCAAGTTGCCCACCGGTAACTTAAGGTGCTGGTGGAGTTTGCGGAAAGACACAAACAACAAATTTAACAAATAACACAAAAAACAATCAACAAACTTAACGCAGATAAACAAGGTTTTTGTAATAAAATTTTATGAATAGCTATGTTTTCGGCGCTCTCGAAACAACGTCTGAGTTGTTGCAATTGCAACGGGCTGGTTGCGAATTCGAGCTGCCACTTTCATTGCAACAAAGATATGTAATCGCATTTTCATACGAATAAATTTTATCGATATGTCAAATTCCGGTTGCTATTGCAATGGAACTTTGTTAGCGACTTAACCCGTCAAATCGAAGATACGTAATCGCAAAAGTAACAATTTCAATCATTTTGCTTGCAACAGCGCGAGAATAGTCGGCAACAAAGTTACGTAATAAGCCTGCTGGACGATGGTGGCCGCTTTCCATCAGGTGTACCGTCCGTCCTCCCAAGGCAATAAAAAAATTATCCCGGTTGTGCTCTCCCGTGCGAGAGCCCGCGGTCCGCGGGAACTATTATTCAGGATTTGCCAGATAAGGTAAACACAGAGCGATTGCCGTCTGATCATCTGGTCTGACATGTGGTCTGCCACTCAAGAGGTCCCGGGTTCGATTCCCGGCCGGACAGAAATTAAAATGATGAATTTTAATTTCTGTTACGGGTCTGGGTGTTCTATGTATAATAAGTATATATTAATAAAAAAAAAGTATTTAAGTAGTATATCAGTAATCTAGCACCCATGGCACAAGCTTTGCTTAGTTTGGGGCTAGATGGCGCTATGTGAATCTGTCCACGATTATTTATTTTATTTATTTATTTATCTCTGTGACCAGGGGAACATCGCAAGAGCATCGGTTAGTGTTCAACTAATGTACATAACTGAGAAAATGTAATTGATACATGCGGCGGCACTGGAAATCGAACCCAGTACCTCTCGCTAACGAGTCGGGCCAGTTGGCCATTAGGGCACCGACGCTCTTGAAAATATTCAACAGAAAATGCTTTTGCTAAAATGATGTTGCCAAATTTCTGGTTTATATGGGGTCTGCCCATGAATTTATTACTATGGGTCTGTCTCTATGACAATGTTATGACACATTGTGTAAAATTTAGTAGCAAATGTCATTTAGTCTCCTTTTACGACACCTGTCCTTGTTACCTATTTTTAGAGCTTGTCTAAGCTGAAATGACGCGCCCCACTACTTAATTAGTTTATTTCGATGTGTGAGTGCGACGACGATCGAGTCAATCGAACGACGCGTGCTCCTACGTTTGAGTCTCACCGGCAACTGAATGACCAATTACAACGGCATTTGTATATGTATTGCATCCATATTTTAAATTTGCTTGTGTGCGTTAATGCGATAGTGGGGCGCGTCATTTCAGCTTAGACGAGCTCTTCCCCTTTATCCCTACTGCTCAACTAGTTTGAGCAAGATAGTTTGTGTCACCAAACATTATATGCTCTATCTCAAGCTAACTCAGCAATGTTTTCCTCAACATAGTTTATCAGTAGTTCATCCTATCACAAAATCGAACATACACATTTACTTGATCAACTGCTCTTGAGGCACTGGCCATTTATAATCTAATTCAATACATTCTACTCTGCCAATACCATGTAACCGTAATATATCCAGGACCTCGAATCCGCTAATTTGCTTGGCTAGACTAATTGGCTGGTAATTAAATGGCAATAGTAACTCAACGGCAGTTTTAATTGTAGCAGAATACTAAAAATGTGTCAAACTGAGGGTATCCTAGTTCAACGAAATTATTTATTAATTACCTTTTACATATTAAATTGAAATGTATTTTACAAACGATGAATAATTTAAAAAAATTGTAAATTAGCGGACTTGACGACCATACAGCAATAAGTTACTAGCGAGGACCTGTAATTGGCTTTTTGGTTCTAAAATAATGTATATTTATTATGATTTCGTTGTTTATTATGTAGTTCGCTTTCATATCTATGCCGAATCTAGCTGATGCGCAATATTGTGCAGATGAATTTAAAATACATTAAAAAATATATTATCTTAGCGTTAATGTCCCGGTTGTGCTCTCGTGCACGAGGGCGGGGGTCCACCTTGACCATGATCCAGGATTTGGCATATAAGGTAACTACAGTGCAGCGACTACCATCCGACCTCCGTGACTCTGTTACCTGGGGAACCTGACCAGATTGTATCATGGTTACATATTGAGTCGCCTAAATGTGCAGGCTTCATCACGATGTTTTCCCGCAACTAATGTACATAACTCAGAAAAGAGTCATTGGTGATTGGCCGCACCGGGATTCCAACCCGGTACCTCTTGCTTACGAGTTGGATAACCTAACCGCTCGGCCACCGACGCTACAGTTGAGTACATACACATTAATACACATTAGTCGAACGTTTTCCAAAGTCACATTGAACACTGAACAAAATGCCACCTTGTAAATCGCCCCAAGTGAAATCCAACCGGTCCCATCCAGTCCGGGCCAGTTGTAATTGATATTTATTATTTATAGCAAATTGCTTGGCGCCTCCTCGCCCGTCAGATCTACTGATTAAATACAGTGCGAGAATTTGTTATTTCATTGACGGTGTAAACGATACCTCTGAGAAAAATAGCAACACTTAACTACAGTGCTTGCTTTGATAAAGAACCCGTGGTACTTCAAATAAACAAATAAATAAGCATAGAAAGCTCACACAGCGCCATCTAGACCCAAAGTAAGCGAAGCCTTGGTTATGGGTGCCATACAACAGATACCCTACTTATATACTTTTAAATATATACGTATAAACCTAGATATAACACCCAGATGCGTAACAGAAATTTAAATTCGCCATTTCAATTTCTGCTCGGCAGGGAATCGAACCTGGGACTCTGCGTGGAAGGTTAACCACTGAAAAATCGAAAAACGCATACATTTCATCTTACTGAACAACAATTAATAATAATATAATAATAATGTTCTTTATTCAATATTGAAACGGCACATTCGCGGCTCGTTTGTTGAATGCACCCTTACACATGATATCGTAAAAAAAATAAACGTTAAGAAACAAGGTCACTGACATAGTCCTAATGGTTCTGAAGGTGCAATGGGTAGCCACATACACACATAGCTGGCAGACCGTTGGTTGATGGGGTGGTAATGGTATGTATGTATTAAAAAAAGTATATAGGTAAGTAGTTTATCAGTTATCTAACACCCATAACACAAGCTTTGCTTACTTTGGGGCTATATGGAGCTGTGTGAATTTGTCCAAGCATATTTATGTTTATTTATTTAATGGTCTCACCCCAATCAACAACCAACGATCTTGTGAAAGGCACAAGGAGCCGACTTATATAAGTGGCTCTGGGGAAGCTCTATATCCATAGACGGTACATACGTACACTGTCTAGAGACATTTGCATTTGACATCAATCCAACTTCCAGTAAGCAATCAATCAACAAGTCTATTACCATCCAACCTATTTACCCACAACGCCGAATGCCAAATCGAAACCGAACCAAATACGCCACATTTAAAATCGGGAACCCAATAAACATAGAGCCACGTGCATCCGGTGCGCACGCGCATATGGCCCCAATCCCAAAGGAAAACAAAAGATTACTAAAGCGAAACAACTAATGCGAAATCTATGTTTCGCGGGAGGACTGCGGGTGTTTTGACCCTAATTTGGGTGTGGGACTTTTTGTTGGGGTGTCGTTAATCCGTCCAATAAAATAGGTCATATTTTGTCGCTTATTTGTTTTCCGCTTTTGTAAACAAAATAAATCGGAAGCTTGTTTAGCTGACAGCCAACGAAAGCAGCTACTATATATCTATGTACTATTATGCGATCTCTATCGATCGATTCTTGGGTCTCCCGTGGACCACGATGATGTTTTTTTTGCGCCCAACGCAGGGGAAATGTTCGCCCTCCGGGCTAACGGGGGAGAGTGGGGGTGAACTTTCGTTTTTTTTTTATATCACTAAGGTGGCAAACAAGCTTACGGCCAGCCTTATGGTAAGCCGTCACCGTAGCCTATGGACATTTGCAATACCAGGGGCATCACCCACGCGCTGCCGACCCCGATAAAACCTTTTCACCCCTTTCTTGAAGAACTTCATGTTGTACTATCCTAAATACCTCTCCAGTTCGTGAAAGAAAGTTCCTTTGGAACCCCACAGTTCGCAACCAATTGGCTCCACGGTATAAAGATAATATATCCACGAATGTTAATACTGATGATGATAGTTTTCTGTAAATATTAGTAGAAAGAATTAACATTTGACCCTTTTGTGGACCGTTGGACTAGGAATCCTCTCCTCTGTGGAGTGCCGCCATCCGAAACTACTGAACCGATTTCGAAAATTCTGTCATTAGCAAGAAGCTGCATTATTCGCGACTTTCATAGAGTACTTTCGGAACTTTTGGGAAAATATTAGGATATATTAGGATCCCGAGGCACGGTTCGTACTGCACGTTACTGATTAAAACCACGGAAGGACGCTAGTACCTATATCTAGGTATTATCATGTTGGCATCAATATCCCGATTGTGGTCTCGCGCGCGAGAGCTAGGGGTCCGCCTAGAGCATGATCCAGGATTTGCCAACACGTAACCAACTTTACTTTTTTTTTCAGATCAGAGCAGATCAGGTAATAAGGTGCAATAGAGTTAGAAAAGAAAAAGGTACAAATCTGAGTGTTCATTACTCAGAAAAGCTCATTGGCACACGGCGCCACTGGGAATCGAACTCGATACGTCACGCTTACGAGTCGAACCCGTTAGCCTTTAGTCCACTGACGCCTCGGGGGGCCGCTAGTATCCACCAAAACTATAAACAATACGCTGACACGAAATTCATGTAAACCAGCCGTAATGATAACTTACTCTGTCACTCTAATTTATACCCCAATTACAAAGCGCTGAACCGTAACTGATGAAATGCACAAAATAAGGGGGAATGCGGTAAAAGTGTGCCGCTGCCATATGGTGGCGCGACAGACAGACTGTTTGATATTATTATTAGTAACACGACGCTAGCGGGACGGATTTGTTTTTGTAGTTAGATAGTTTGCTTTGAGATTGAAATGGATGGAAATGTTTTTGGGATGTGGGAAAGTATTTGAGACGATTGTTTTTAAACATTTTGGGTGGTCGTTCTGACTTTAAAGGTGTGGAATATGGTGGCCTAATATGGTGGGTAATTTGGTGTTTTCAGGTTTCCTCTAGTAATATGCATGCATTTTACATTTATAAAATATTCCGGAAGAAACTCTCCAATTGATAATAAAAGAAAATCCAAATCCGTTGAGTCGTTTAATAGAAGTTAGCGGAAATACAGGCTGGCATATTATGCGGAAAGCGACTTCGGTTTATAATAATGAATAATAAAAATAAAAGAATAATTAATTATCATCTCGGCGGTATGTCCCGGTTGCGCTCCCGCGCGGTTGAGGGCCATGGGTCCGCCATCCTACTCTTCCTGGCCCTCTTCACAAAGAATAATGAATAAGGATGTAATATGGTGTTTACAGTACATATCATGCATAACTCATAATGCGCTAGGCCACTAGGTTTTAAATCTGCAATCGTTTAAATTTTTATAACACTTTTCAATTTATTTTGACTAGAACTACATACTGGCCTAATCTAAACCGATTTTGAAACGGATGTACCTTGAACTAATCACTACCGCACCCGAATACCAAGAATAACATCATCTTTATTCGGTTCTCGAGAATTTATTGTACCTAAAATATGCCATTCGTGATCATTCAAATGTTAAACTACGTAACATTCATTAATTAACAAATATGAAAGCTAAATACGCACCATTAGACGTAGTAAAATGCTTTACGTATCCCATTAAAATACTCATAATAAACATCACGCAATATAATCATAACATAGCACACAGGAGCGTCGGTGTCGGTTAAGTTATCCGACTCGTAAGCGAAAACGGGTTCGAATCCCACTGCGGCCATGTACCAATGACTCTATTCTGAGTTATATACATTAGTTTAATGCTAACCGATGCTTTTACCATGAGGGAAAACATCGTGGTAAAACCTGCAAATTCAGGCAACTGAATTTGTAACCATGACCCAATATGGTCAGGTTCCCCTGGTAGCAGGGTCATGGAGGTCAGATGGCAGTCGCTCCACTGTAATTATCTGACCTGCCAAATCCTGCCAAAAGTGCGCGAGAACACAACCGGAACATAACGCTAAGACTTATCATAACATATGACGAACTAAACAGCTTATGTTATTGTAAGTTACATCACTTTAACACATATTTTTGGTCAGAAGGTGTGGTCTCCAAGGTTAGCAGAGCTTAGTATCCAGCACTTTAGCTAGACATTTCTGCTAATTATAGACCTCTGATATCATATTATACACGCACATTTAAGCCCACATTCTATCACGCGTAACCTTGTTTTTATCTGTGAAATAGATATAGAGGTACCTTGTTTGTTATGGGTTTTTGTGACACTTTTTTTATGTTATACAGGGTGTCCCGTAAGTCGACGTCAAGCCGGAATCGGGTGATAGTCCAAATCATAATAGTTACTAGAAAACTAAAAAATAAAATCTAAGTCTTGAATTTTTTAAATTATAGGCATTTCTTTTTTTTCGAGAAAATGTACAACCTGTGATGGTTTTTTAGCTCCTGTTGCTAGAAATCTTAACTTTATTTCAATTTTATTTTTCTTATGTAATTCCGAATAATGCTAATCTAACCTATTACTTAGAATTCTAAGTCAACTGCTCCAGCTTGGAAGAAAGTGTCACATTATGCCGTACAATGAATAGACAATTAATATTTCGTCCAACTTTAACGGACTGTACTGAAAAAAAAAAGTACTACGCCAGGTTGGCAAGTAGCACGAAAAGTTGACGCATTTTATAAGGATTCTAAAATGGTATAATACTTGCTACATTATTTCTTTGATTACGGGGAAAAAAAAAATCCTTCAAGAAACCCAGTTTCGAAAATTTTTTCTTAACCTACTAAAAATTATTCTAGTGCGTTCATAAGTACGGCACTAGTACGGCATAATGTGACACTTTCTTCCAAGCTGGAGCAGTTGACTTGGAATTCTAAGTAATAGGTTAGATTAGCACTATTCGGGATTACATAAGAAAAATAAAATTGAAAAAAAGTTAAGATTTGTAGCAACAGGAGTTAAAAAACCATCACAGGGTGTACATTTTCTCGAAAAAAAAAGAAATGCCTATAATTTAAAAAATTCAAGACATAGATTTTATATTTTATTTTTCTAGTAACTATTATAATTTGGACTATCACCCGATTCCGGCTTGACGTCGACTTACGGGACACTCCGTATGACAGATAAACAGGCAAGCGGGCCACCTGATGCAAAGTGGTACCGCTGCCTACGGATATCAGCGAAGTTACCAATACGTTGCCCCTAATATACCTTTTGGATGATCCCATGTCATAGTTCGAAGAATCCACTGTGGCTGGGAGCTTTTCCACATCCGAATCGTACAAGCGAGAAACGTTCTTTCGATCCTTCGCGTGGGGACCAATATCAAAGTTTCTGGGTTTTCTTACCTTCAAATGAAGCTGTCTGGTGACTATTAAATGATCATATAGTTAAAACTGCATTACGTAATAGCTGAATTAGATCGGGATGTCATAGAGAAGACAATTCTATGTTTATAAACCTTAGAATAATAGAATTCCAATATCAATTCAGCTATCTTTCCTCCCATCGTATGGCAGGCGCTTAGAATGTAAAGCGATAGACATTCCAGCTCGTAGCCATCGTGATAGCAAACTGTTATCTTGGATCAGCCTGTATAATGTCACAGACATGAGTTAAAGCACGAGTTTGAATTCGAATGTGTAATAGTTATTTTTATTGAGGATTCATCGCGGTTAGGTTAAAAATAAAGCTCAATACTTAAATGGATCGAACACCTACCTGAATCAATAAAAATGCATAGATTTACGAAGCGTTTGCGACTTTGCGAGCCAGCTAAGTCTTTTTTTATTAGATAACACGTTTTATTCAATAAATGAATTTATTAATCGTCGTGAAATCTAAATACCTATGTTTTGACATTAAGTAGGGGAAGGTGGGGCAGAACCGGGACCTTAGCTTTCAGTGTCTCTAGATATGCTCCAGCTGGACAAAATTCAATAAAAAAATGACGATAACTACATACACCTATATCCTAACGAAAACTAAATCAATTAATTTAACAAAAACAACTGGATGTACAGAAATAACGTTTTTTTTTTAAATGGCATTTGCCCGGTTTTGCCCCACTATGTAGGGTATAACCGGGTATGCTTTTTTGTGATACCCGATCGCGCCCCATGCCTATTATTCTCCCTCTTAGTATTAAAAAACAATAAAGAAAATTCATATAACCCCAATAGTGACATAATATCGTTACCCAGAATGATACCCGGTATTGCCCCATATACTGCTACCCGGTTTTACCCCGAACATACAATTTCCAAACAAAGTAGCATAATTTTTTTTTTATTTGACATTATCATTTTATAACACCAGTAAACTGTTCTTAAAGCTATGCTTAATCTTTGACATACTCATCATTACTGATATGTAGATGTAAAGTTAAATCACTGTGGTCGAAATCAGTCTGAAAATCGGTAACATTTTAAGAAAAAATTATAAAAATCTCTGAGAGCAGTAAAAACGAAATTTCCTCACAATTTACCTGTAATAAATTTCCATGCCATCAGGTGGTACGCAATTCACGATAAAGCGATAGATACCAATAATAGTTTCCAAAATAATGAGGTACCCGGTTTGACCCGCATACCCGGTTTAATACAACTTTACCCTACTATTTTGAAATTGTATTTATCCGTTCCACATTTTATTTGTAATTTGGGACATTGTAATTTATTGAAATTTAGAATATTGTCATTTTATTTTATAGCCTTGTTTTGTGTTTTGTTGACTAAGGATAATTATGTATGTGTATTTTCGTATTACTCGAAACTATTGTATCTCCGAAAAGGATAAGCTGGCTATCTTACTGTAAAAAAGTCATTATCATACGAGAGGTCAATCCCGGATACTGCCAGGGTCCGCTTTCCTGCTTTGCTTTCTCCACTTTGCCCGATCTTCAGCATCTTCACGTCGTAAACCGTTGGCTGTACTCGTTACGCACTCGATCAAGTCGCGTAATGCCACACATCCACCGCAGCATTTTCATTTCGTTGGCGATAATCTTACTGTAATAAAGTATTTACTTACTAACTTATTATCATCCTTCATATGTAATAAGGAGATCCGCCGTCGTGGTCTATCTTTTACCAGTCTCCAAGCTATCTTCTAGCCAAAATTCATCTAAATTTGATTGAGTAACAGACATACATCAGGGCGTTGTGTGAATTCGTCCACGAATATTTATTTATTTATTTATTTATTTATTATACACTAATTTTACAAACCCATATATTATATTTCATATATTTTATTCCATATATTTCAGTGGGTGTCCTGCGAATGAGGTAAACATGACAGAAACACATTTTGACCAAAACCATAACCTACGCAAAGTCGATTCCATTAGAGCAGTGAATTAATATCAACAATTAATTACAGCAAATGGACCAAATTAATATCTCTACGGGATATCCAAAACGACATCCAATAATGTACGGCATGTTATAACTATAAGTATACTTATGCTACTGCTATACAGGCCGATCTAAGATAGAAATAATATTGGGGCGATTTAAAAATACGGTGTTATGTAGGTATACGTAGATATAATTAAAGTACGATGAACACAAAGTATTTATTACCTGATTATTAATTATCACAAAATTTCAGCTCAATCGGATACCAATAAATTATCGATAATGGTTTGCACATTTCGACGGACAACTTACATGCATACGTTTAGTAAAAGCTTGTAAAAAGATTAATGCTCTTAAAAAAAATAGTAGATTCACAGCCTATTTTTGCTCTATAGTTATGAAAATATGGACGAAATGAGGTAGCATGGTGACATATTTTAAAAGTAGGTGTATTTCGAGTTGCCTACCTTCGTATGAAACCCGAAACATACCTTTAAAATGTGTGATAATAATAACCGCGATAGTTTAAAACATGTTAGCATAGTAAAATGTGAAAATAAAAATAAAGATGACTATTTTAATGTTAACATGTCATTATAATGTCTTCTAACTTGTGCAATAGATATATTATAAATATATATACTTTAATAATTGTTGCAATGTTAAATACCTAGGTACAAATTATGTTTATATTGTTGTGCCCGTCCGGGGTGTCTTGTACTGCTACCACAAATGATTATGCAATCAAACACAATTACTGAATTACCAAACACCTCTGCACGCATAATCGGTAAACATAAAAATATCAAAACACCTCTAAAACTCCTCTTACATCCTCAACACACCCTGTGCACCGCTGATGAGAAATGTGGGTTATGAGTTAGCACGGTCACGGTCAGTAAACACGGACGCGGAGGCGGGGGCGGGGTGCGGTGCACACGCGACTGTGTCCTTATTTCGGGATATATTGTAAGCTAATGGCGTATCATTGTTGACATGCAATCCCGTTTCACGAGGTTGGCGTCGCTAGTTGTTAATAAATGTATGTATGTGATATTTATAAAATTTTGCTTTGATAGTTTTTTGTGATTTAAGACTTACAAACTCTTAAACTCATACTCAAAATTTTTTTATTGATTAGGACTTTAAATATATCTTTCCATCGTCATAAAGGAGGCGGGTAGGAAAGTAGGAAGGAAAGTAGTAAGTAGTTCAACCATAATGAGGGAAAAGAGCGACCCGTCCCTCACGCCACCATTTTTGGAAGACAACACGATCCACAGAATACTAGGATACCGAAACAACATTTTAGAGTAAGTAAAAGTAAAGATGGTTATGTTATTGTTCGATGAAGCATTATTTAGCATAGATAACAGCATCGAGCTTGTCAAGTTCAATTTCAATTTCAATTCAATTTCATTTATTCATCAAAATAGGTAATACATACAGCTGTTAGGAAATTATTCAAAGTCCTCTATGTTGCGCCGGTTGGCACATGAATGTAGCAGGTACGAATAACAAAATTACAAAAATTCAATTAATTAAAATTACAATTAAACCAGTCCCATAATAAAACAACAATAATAATAAATAGCAAAAATAAAAATAAGAGAATTAAAATGTCATGTAAAACAAATGTCAAATTATAAATTATAAATTATAAAATTTCAGTAATACAATTCATAAACATTAAAATAATTTTGTCCCAAGGAATTCGCTGCAAGAATGCGGTCTGATAGTATTTTGTTTCATACTCGTCATAGGGCGATCTCTGTTCCATATTGTTTAGCAGCTACTTTGGCTTCACGAATGGACCATATGGAAAAATCCATTGGGTTTAGGCCCGGGGAATATCGTGGCCTTTGCTGGGAAGAAATAAAGCTGGAAACTTTTTCTTCTAAAACATGACGGGTTTCAAGAGGGAAGGTGTAGAGTCTTGTAGAAATGTCTAATGGTTACTACAGTTTTTTGGCTAAGTCTAAATCTAATAACTTAGTTTATTTAGATTTCTGCGGTACTTTACCTATTCACACTTGCCTTAAAAAGATTAACAACCATTCGCTAAATACGGTATTTGACTTGACGCCCAGTCAAACCAAGCTCTTTATGACTTGTCAAAACAAATAAGTTTTAAAGTTGCGAAATTAACTTATAGACAATCATTTATCTACACATAGTACCTATAAAACAAAGACGTTTCCCGCGGTATGATAGATCTAGCTAGATCTATTTATAGATGTTTTAAACTACGCATCGAATATGAATGCGGTTTTGAACAATAGATAGAGTGATACAAGAGGACTCTTTTACACGAAAAAGGTTAAATAACAACATTGCAAGTGATTCGCCGTCGTTAGGATCACTAGACATTATATGTGTATGTTCTCTCATTCAGAAGTGTATCCTGCAAATGACGAAATTTAAGAGCCACGAACTAGTATTGAACTGGTATTCGACTCAAGTATCGTATCTTGGGAATATCGTTATGGGAGACGGGCCTTAGTTTTCTTCAAGTTCCAACCAGCACTGACCAAAAGGAAGACAGGCGCCACAGCCAAAGGAAATCAAATCAATCGAGATGGAAAGTCGACATATTTACTCTACTTAATTAAGAGTTTCTTGTAGTTGCCTATGCGATAGTAACATTTCAATCCATCCATAGTTGTGCATAGACGCTCAGGAATGTGGTCTTGACCATGTCTGGTGTCAGAAACGCGGGACAACTCTTGATGTTTGTCCCTGTTTCTCTATTGAGTAAGCGTGGGAAGTGACTTACTTGGACGAGTATTAGGTAGATATAAGTTACCTAATTTCACTACAGAGAATTGGAAATGATATTGAATTGTATTGTGGTATTGTATGTGAATTTTAGCGTAATTTTTGTATTTTCTAGGTTTGGTGTAATATGCAATTATGTGGGAGTGTATTTAATTTATTGTACCATTATTCAAAAATTTTACTACCCCCGTTTCACCCCGTGGGAAATTTGAGGATCAAACTACCCTATGGCACTTCCATTTTTGCTTCAGTAGTTTTATTACTTATCGATTTCACACATACCTATTACCTATTGTTTCCCTTAGAGTAGCTGAGATACTTTGTATTGCATAGAAAGCTTTTATTGGCTATAGCCATTGGTATGGTAGGCCCTTAAACTTGTATAGTTAAAGTAGCTGGGAGAGCCTAGCTGGCGACCGCCCTGTCCGGCGAAAGACTATCACTGACGATGTGGCAATTCATGATGCCAGCATTGTTAGCATAAGCGATAAAAGGCGCGATATGGATTTCAATTCAATTAAATTTATTTATTTTGATAAACATAAATTTACACGTCAAATGTTATGAAATTCTTAAGTAGTCATTATTTAAAAAAAAAATGAAACAACAGAAAATAAAAATCACAATCTTAATGTCATAAGGTCAGTACACCGAATAACGTATTTTGTCCAAGGGAGTTAATTGCAAATTCAGATGTCATAAACATATTATTATTATTATCACAATTAAATTCAATACAATTCGTTTATTTATTTACTTCTATCTCTTGCTTAGAAGGAAACAATCGCTATTTCGCGGCGCAAGCAATGTCGCGGGCAAACTTGTGCTAGCTTAAGGATCTAGCCGACACAGGCGCGAAACGAAACGAACGCTGACAACCCCGTACCAAACAGGGCGAATTCTCATGTCTGTTCACTGTGTGACCAAATCTATAATTCCCGTGTTACCCGGCCTCTACAACCATTAGAGAAGTGCTGTACCTTTAAAAGCGACGCTGTTTAAATCATCTAGAAAATATGTTAAAGGCCAATGATAATGAAAGTTGTACAACAGCGAAGCAAAGTTCAATAAATGAAACACGTTACCTTTGAGTTATGTATGTTCTCTGGCTTCAAGGCTAGTATGTTAGGCTGTTTCATGTTCCATCTTTGGCGTCATCATCACTTACCACCGGGTAGATGGTCATCAAACAGCTGCCTGAACGTTTGACGAGGGCCCGAAGCTAGTCGACGTAACGTAAAATAACTTGCATTTATACATATAATCCACGCCCTATACGTTTCTACATTAACCGCACCAAATCGCGCCTGACCTAATCAGAATCTGAACAGGTCATCAATACCTACTATTACTATCAAATCATATTACTATTTTATAAATTTTTGTTTATCGTGAACCTACTCAGGTAATGGCAGAATACTAGTTAGTTGCTATCCCAGGCACACTGTGCTGAGCCATAAAGCTTTTGTGCTGCAGCACACACATGCTGCTAACCTACATAGTTAATTAATAATTAGTTATTAATCTCTACCTTATAGTCTACTTCCATAAAAATGTTTGTACTTATATAGCTTTTAGGTTTAAGTTGTCTTTGTGTGCATGAAATATGAAATCAACCATATTCTATTCTAATCTAAAATCTATTTTTTCATTGTTATATATATTCTAATCTGACGTAGTCCAAATCTGACTAAATAAGAGACTACCTCAGAATCTGACGTCCTGAGAATCTGACCTACATCGCTGTGTTCGGTTCACATAGGTTCACTTAATCGTAATTAAAACAGCAACACACACAGCCAGCGACACAGTCATCTCTATTACACCAATTGTTAAATTATAGTTTTGATAGTATCTCAATTGACAATAAATTAATTTATAGTGAAGCCCTGTTGGACATCATAGATATAAGCGACAGCACAAACAATTCATTAAACAGTTTTTGCTATGGGTTAGTGATGACTGATCTGTATGTCTATGCATAGTATAAAACAAAGTCGCTTCCCGCAGTCTGTATATATGTACGCTAAGATATTTTAAACTACGCAACGGATTTCAATGCGGTTTTCAGCAATAGATAGAGTGATTCAAGAAGAAGGTTTATAGACAATAAAAAATGTGAAAAAAAGGTAGGTAGGGGTAAACTAGGTGTAGAGTAGGAGTAGGACGCCACGCGAACGAAGTCGCGCCGGGCCCGCTAGTTTTCCATGAGCTATTAATCGATTCTACTATCATGAAGTTTACAAACAAGAAACAAATTATATATTTGAACTATTAAAACCAACTTTTTCGCCGCATACCTGAATATAATAAATATTTATCCGTAGTTGTAGATAGTAAAGCAAAGCTCAAAAAATACAAAGAAAACTCCACGTACAACTTTCATCGTCTCAAATATCTACCCTCAAAAATACCAAAACTACTACTTACAGCCCGAAAACGACAATACACAATCGGTAATACGAAACCAATCAATATAGAATTTCTCACAATGTATAAAAAAATCTAATAAACTACGCACCCTTCACCCTTGTATAATAAGGGTGAGGGTAGAAAATAAATTGTAGAGGGCACGTGTCAGCAATATCCGTTGTTTTTGTCTGTTTATCTGTCATTCATTGAGTTTGACGTTGACATGGCAGCGGCCTTATTCGGGTACAGCTTTAGTCGTCTGTGGTTCAAGCTGATTGGACAGAAATTGGTGTACCCTGCCTTACGAACAAGCACAATTAAAAAACAATTGTCACAATGTATGAATACCATTGGCAACTTGGCCGTGTGGTGTCCGGCAGAGTAGAATAGCACCAACCCCTTACACTCGTGGGTGTCGTACAAGGCCATTTATGTTTCTGAGGCCAAAGATCTGCAGACGCCGTAGGCTGGGAAATGAACTGCAGCGTTTTCCATTGTTATATTTATAACACTGCAATCTCCAACCCGCCTGCCAAGCGTGGACATTATGGCAATAACCTCCCCTTTCGCGGGAGAGGTCCTAAATCTTGCAGTGGACTTTTTGGGCTGTGATGATGATAATGATGAATCCCACATGAAAATAGCTTTCAGACCGTTTTGGCTGGTAATGTTTGTTTTGTTTATACTTTTAGATATTAAACAAGCGAAATTTGACCCGGTGAGTAAGATTTTTGTATAAAGCCCTTCAAAATCAAAACCATTTACAATGGGGACTTTAATTTTATTGATTTAGTGATTTCTACATTATTTACTAACCTATTACGAAAACATTATTTGTCCAGATTAGGTAAATACCTACTTTTATGATATCTTTGTTGTATTTTACCCGTTTCAGAATCTACTATTACTCCCACCTCTATAAAACAACAACCTTCAACCAACCACCATCAGTTACTAACAAAAATAATCGCCTAAATAACAGAAAACACTTCACTATAACTTCATAATATCTCTGCGATAATCGCGTCTAACTTCAGAAATAATGCCCATTGCTTGGTCATCGGGAAACTTTTACAGGATCGCTTTATGACTACGATCGACTACGATCGAGTGGGCAATGATTTGTTGGTCGTAAGAGTCGTTATTTCTGTCTGTTTGATCGTTTAAGTGACGTGTGATGGCTTGTTTATTGGGGTTAATTGGCTAGGGGTCGCTAGGTCCGATAGAATATTTTCCATAGTAGTACCAAATCATTCTGATAGAGATCTTTGATTCCTACTCTGTGGAAAATATTTTTTTTTTTTTTTTTTTTTTTTATTTAAGCTATATCTGTCAATTTCTTTTATTGCCAAGAGAGGCACACGGACATGAACCGGGCATCAGGGATGGAAAGCGGGCAACGTCGTCCAAGCCATCTGCAACCTAAGGTGGGCGGATGTGGTGCCGGCCTTTGAAGAACTTGTAGACATGCCCTTTGAAGAACCCCATGTTATAGTGCAAAGGAAAGACTTCGGGAGCTAGTTGGATGCCAGGCATCCAGTTTGTGTAGATGAAATCCATCCCATCGCCGGAGGTTGCGGTGGCGTAGGCACCAAGTTGAACAGTTCCTCGGAACATTCCCCGTTGAGCGACTACAGAGATTTTCAAGCAATTCTACAAAATAGGTAGATAAATAAATTCTTTATTACCAGCACAAGAATAACAGGGGCTTACAACATTACGTTCGATCCAAATCCGTCCAAACTGATTGTTTCTTAATTGTTCATTGTTAAATTTGCCCTTTTCTTTCTTTCCTGTTCTCAAGCTTTACATAGTTAAATCTTCTGTTGTGTACCTACTTTAAATAAATTTTCCATGACCAATAGATATTATCAAAGTTTTTGTACTTATATCTGTTAAATACAGAGACATATACAATTATTAACGAACCTAGTGACTATTTAAAACATTTAATTGACATACGAGTAGACGAAATAAAAAAACTCAGTAACCAAGTGTAGAATTCTAGATCGCAAAGGCCAAGGCAATGCTTGTTTAGCTAATGCGTTTACCGTGTCGACTGTCCGAGTGCTTTACCGGTTGATCTGGAGTATCTGTACCTAGGCTATCCAGGGCTTTTAGGAATTCCTGAGGTCTAAAAACTAGTACACTTTTGGGAGTTTACATGTTTCCTGTAATTTATAGTCTAGTATGGGATAGGATTAGACTAAGATTACACTAGGATCATTTATAGTTCAGTTCAGTACAACAAAGATCCAACATCATTCTTATAAAATTTCTCACTTCCAATATTCGTAAGATTATCATCATCTTGGCGTTAATGTCCCGGTTGTGCTCTCACGCAGGAGGGCCCGTGGTCCGCTTGACTATGATCCAGGTTTGTGGCAGATCGACTACCATCTGACCTCCGTGACTCTGCTACCAGGGGAACCTGACGAGATTGAATCATGGTTACACTTTCAGCGCCTGAAAGTGCAGGTTTCATCACGATCTTTTCTCGCACTGTAAGAGAATCGGTTAGTATTCAACTAATGTACATAACTCAGAATAGAGTCATTAGTATATGGCAGCTGTGGGATTAGAACCTGGTACCTCTCGTTTACGAGTTGGATACCTTAACCATTCGGCTACTGATGCTCAAATATTCGTAGATATTACGTGAAAATGAGTATAAGGGAGACAGTTACCGCTAACTCACTATGTTTTGCAAAGGTTGCAGGCATTGTCAAAAAATAATGAAGTTACCTGGAAAGCATAAAATGTGTGCAAAAATTAAAATTAAATTTTCATATTTTCACTCGCTGGCAACAGCAAAAAAAATAAATTTAACAAACATTTCTTTGTCGAAATCATACGCAAATTTATCTGGTCATACATTACAGGGCACCGGTAACCGTACATTTTCCCTGTAGCGAAAAAGGGAGAAAAAAGCCAACAAAAATACAGGCGCTTGGTTCCGCCGATAAATTATGATCGTGTCAATATTAGCTGGCTTGGTTTACCGTGGCTTGCGGTGGGTAATTTGCTACGAAATATACCTTAGCTATAGGTACAGGTAAGATTTGCTATGTCGGTAAGTAGGTATAGTATTGCTTTCTATAAAAGTAACTACCCATAAACAAGTTCAAATGAAAAAAAAAAATTTATCTTTCACAAATAATTTATTTGATTGATTGATTGAATCTTTTATCACGAGTTCTCTATGATTTGTCAAGACTAATAAAACGAGCTCAATCTCAATGGGTTTGCCATACGTTGTTCAGCAATTCCTATGGCCAGCTTCCGTTTCCATCATCAGATCAGCTCGATGGTATCATAACATTGCATTGTCACTGAACTTACACCAGTATACAAAATTTCAGCTCAATCGGAAACCGGGAAATGGGTCAAATTGAACTTGCAAGATTTTATTATGAACAGACATATCAAACTAAATTATTATTATTATTATATTATATTAGCCTGCATCATCCCACTGCTGGGCAAAGGCCTCCCCGAGATTCTTCCACTCTTCACGATCAAGTGCCAATCACTTTCGAAGGCAGCTCATCAGAATCTGTCCGCCTTTTTTTGGGTCTGCCGCTAAACTAAATAAAATATTGTAAAATGTTACTACCTATATCATTTTTCTCTTTGCCATTATTATCGTGGGGGATAGTCGGATATTTTTAAATTATTTGGTTATCCCCATGGTACAGTCGAACAAACTGAAGGCTCCAAAAGGGATCTAAGTTCTAGTACAATGGCTGGCTGTGCCTTTTATTTGTTCGACCGTACACAACAAAGAATAGCCAAACCAAACCGAAAAGCTCATCTGCAAAGTGAGCGCAGACGAGTACTGTGAGGTCACTGAAGATGCTTAGTAAGGGCCATTTTATACGTCGCCGGTCGCCGGTCTCTGTAGCTCGGCCTAATCCGCTAATTTACAAATGACTCGATCGAATTGTAATTAGATCTCCATCGCAGCTACATGGCAGTTTTAAGCATTTTTGGTATTCTGCTACAATCCTTTGGCGGTACATTACCCGGTTTTCTGCGAAAAATAATTTTTCCTTGTACATTGCTGGTAATAATCATCTTAGCGTTAATGTCCCGGTTGTGCTCTCGAGAACGAGGGCCCGGGGTCCGCCTTGACCATGATCCAGGATTTGGCAGGTCAGGCAATTACAGTGGAGCGACTGCCATCTGACCTCCATGACCCTGCTACCAGGGGAACCTGACCAGATTGGACCATGGTTACACATCCAGTCGCCTGAATGTGCAGGTTTCATCACGATGTTTTCCCTCACCGTAAGAGCATCGGTTAGTATTCAACTAATGTACATAACTCAGAAAACAGTCATTGGTACATGGCCGGAGCGGGTTCGAACCCGGGACCTCTGGCTTACGAGTCAGATACTGTAACCGTTTGGCCACCGACGCTCTTACATTGCTGGTAATGTAACTCGGTTATGTACGAGTAACAAGGCTCTTTTTCTACGATCATAATGTTTGTTTATCGACGTATGCGACACACAGAAATAGTACTACGAGAGTCATTATCAAACGCAGTGAACCGTACAGTTTACGATGACGATGACACATTCGTAACGAATAAATAAACAAAATGTGTGTCCATTCATTGAACTAAATCGAGTGAATGAAAACAAAACAGTAACTCTTGTAACCAAACAGGAAGTGGGGCACTCAGCTTGTATGCGCTACTGAAATATATTACTAACATAAACTACATTTAATTTATACGACTGTGTTGTACGGAAGTAATATTTAGCCGACTACGATAGAAGGAGGGTTATGGTTTTCGGGCGAATGTATGTATGACTGTTTCTTTGGCTGGGATTTAAAGGCCGAGATTTTTAGTTTTTACTACTTGTATTTTTGAACCAACTGCGTCGTAGGAGGGTTTTGTTTTTAGTTAGTTATAAATGTGTCTTATGTTCACCGTTATATGGCCGCAAATCGTTTGTGATATGAGCACGGATGTATTTGTCTGCCTTATCAGGTTTGACAAGGAATCACTTAATCAACAAAAATACTGTAGGTACAATACTGAATGAATGTCTGCCTGTCTGTTGGTTACGGTTTAAACCGCTGCACAGATTTGAAGAAATTGTATGTAGAGATAAATGTAGCTTTTGCGAGTTCCACTAACAATAGACACAATTCGTTCTTTTGTCGTGTATCGGAGGAGTTTAATAGATTGGTTGACATTCCCAACCTTGACCTCTTCAATTCTTATAATCTAATACTGTCAAAAACATCCGCGTTAGTTAGATGCGGTTGCCTAACTTGTTTAAATTCCCTATCTTTATAAGTTTTTATCTTTTGACGAAATTACTACATGGTTTTGTAAAATAGTCCTACAAATATTTGTTCTCCATTTTAGTTAACAATTGAAAATATATTGTAAAGGCAAGTCAAGCTTCAGTTTCCTATATGTAAAAACATCTAAATGGTCCATAGATATGTCTAAAATTTATAATCTAGTGGTTAAGCACTGTGTGTTTTCCTGTAAAATAATATAAAATAAAATTTATTTGAGATTGTGTCCCCTTCAAGTAGAAGTTAACGTTATAATTACTCCCTTTCTATAGAAAGCTTCTAGTGTCGGAGGCCAAGTCTAGACAGACCGAGTGCCTGACTATAGGAATAATTACTTATAGAAAGCTACGATTAACTTCTTTTAGCGCTGCAGTACATGCATCGTGATTAATTTATCACTTATTAACAAAAACAATAGAATTGGTAGAGATGTGAAATGAGCTCCCAGCCTCAGTGTGTCGTTTGGACTATGACATGGGATCGTTCAAGAGGTATATTAGAGGTCTATTTGATGTGTTGCTGATATCCATGGGCGGTGTTGACCGCTTTCCATCAGGAGGCCCAAGGTTACAGCTTTCAGTGTAATAATTTTAACAAAAATATCAATCATACATAAGTCATTATTCTAATATGGAAGACATCACATCAACAGCCCTTACCAGATCGCTGCTTTACTGGAGCCTCCTCCACATTGGTGAAGTTTAGGTATTGCCAGCCCGGCGTGACCTAGTGGTTAAGGTGTCCGACTCGTAAGCGAGAGGTGCAGGTTTCTAACCTCAGTGCCGCCATGCACCAATGACTCTTTTCTGACTTATGTACATAAGTTTAATACTAACAGATGCTTTTAAGGCGAGGGAAAACATCGTGATGAAACCTGTACATGTGTAACCATGACCTAATCTAGTCAGGTTTCCCTAGTAACAGGGTCACGGAGGTCAGATATCAGTTGCTCCACTGTAATTACCTGATCTGCCAAATCCTGGATCATAGTCAAGGCGGACCCCGGGATCTCGTGCGCGAGAGCACAACCGGGACATTAACGCCAAGATGATTATTCTATAGGTTCAGTAACTATTGTTTGTTTGTTGCGTCAAAATAAGTCGGAGCAAAAAATTGTTGAGACATCGCGGATAGAAGCTACTAAGTAGGTACAAATTAATTAGTTTTTAAATGAAAAAAAAAATTTACGTAACAAGCTTTTATCGCGCGGTAATTGTACCTTCTCATCAAGACAATTCCAAAGATCCCAAACACGATGAGGTTATTGCGTTTATTAGTTCCTATGACCACCTTCCGCCTCCATAATTATACCAGCTCCATGGTACCATATTAATGCATTGTCATCCAAGTTACATTGCTATACCAAATTTCAGTTCAATTGAACGTCAGGAAGTGGGCCAAATTAGGCTTGCAAGATTTGTCCCGAAATAGTAACATACAAACATTGCTTGTTGAATGAAAGCTTGTAAAAAATAGATACTTTACAAAACGGGAAACCATAAAACCAACAATGCGTACGCGTAACAGAATAAAAGACAAGACAAGTATAGACTAGAAACCTTGCATACACTTTTAAAATTCCCTCCAATTTTAGAGAGTCAATTGTCTCGTCTAATGGACTCGTTCTAAATTCGAACTCCTGATAGACGATAATGTGCGCTTGGGCATTGCGCGTTCTATTTTCAAATGGCTGCGTGTACGCATCCGGTCGCGTGCTTGGGGTGCGATAGTGAATTACGACGGGCTGGTTGGGCGACATTTGCGACAGAACTTTATTGTTAGCAGAGACATTTTGAGGAATGCTTTCAGAGGTTTCTTTCAGATGCTATGCCAAAGCACAAACGTAAGTAAAATGTAAAGATGTGTACTTAAATAATGCCCTTATTACACCTGGCTAAACTCAGTCCATTAAATTCAGAAGCAAAAAACGTGAGAGCACATCAAAGTGGAATTTATTGCTCAAATAATAAGGTCCAATTTCGTATCATACCTTTTGGAATGCGGAGCGACGCGTAACAATCGTGTAAATGAAACAAAAATGAACCTTATTCCACTAACAAAACATTCTACTTTGACTTGCTTTCACGCTTTTTGCTTTTGAATTTAGACGACTGAATTTAGCTAAATGTAATAAGCACATAAAGTAGGAAGTAAACTTCCCTAGTAAAACCTAGTAAAATAATTGAATGGTGGTTGTTGGACCCCCTAACTATCTCTAGGGCCCAAGTGAACCTCACCTGCTTACGGTATGCGGAAAAGGTCCAGTGGATCGCCGCATGACACCGAAGGCTGGGCAAAGTGGAGGTGGAATCGTAAGAAACCGGACCCTGGTAGAAGCCAGGATTGACCGCTAGGTTGATGATGACGATTATCGATATGCTAATAGCTCTATTGACGAATATACAAAAAGCTACAGCTCAATATTTTTCATTTCTCGGCTTGACCTGCCTCGTTCAGCACGCTAGCACAAGCGTATTTTCGTGCGCGACAAGCGAGAAATGGCGCGACATAAATACTGCTATCTCTTTCATCTTAGTATTGAAAGAAAGAAACATAGGCTCTCTCGCGGCGCCAGCTATGTAGCGGTGACACTTATGCTAGCCGTGTTGTTAACAATTAAAACGGGGTTTAACAACCACCTATTACATTACCAAATTTTACACGGACCAACTCCGAAAAGAGGCAGTAATTTATTGACCCTAAATTTTACTCGCACCAGTTATCACCTTCCAGTGATGTATAATTAAAATTCGAAACTATTAATCATACTGAATTTCCCTAACCACATGTCGGAGTACCCGCACGCGTTGCATTGTCATTTTACGAGAGGGTAATCGATGTAATTAGGGGAAGCACCGTCGCAGCATTAACCTAGCCAGATATCAAACTATGGAGGCTGCAAACATTCACCCGTATTCAGAAAAGTTACTGTGAGGTCTCACAGTGCGCGCGAACGCCCCTGGGTTCCATTTCACTGACAATGCTTGCGCGCGAACGCACCCTCCCACTGACAATGATTAGTTGAGATCGGCACTGTGTGTCCATCAAAATAAACGCATAGCTAACCCGTCATAGCAGTATGTATGAATTCACATTCACACAGTAAACAGCCGCTAGCGAGCTACTGTGAGAACGCATAGATACGCTACAACTATCATTTGTAAATAGATGCAAGGGTTTGTAAATAGGAATAGGCTGCAGAGTGAAAGGACCCCCCCAGCATACATTCAATGTAGGGAAGGGTGGTCAGTTCTCTTTGCAGCTGACTATACCTAGTACCAATGGGAATAAATTCTACAGTGGCAACCCAAAGAGCAGAACAGTTGGCCGTTGGGGCAGTGAAGTTATCGAGTGGCGTACCAGCTAGATGCGAAAGACACAGGACCGGCTTTTGTGGAGATCTCAGGGGGAGGTTTATGCCCAGTAGTGGGCGTCTTCCGGTTGATATGATAATGATTATGATTATGAACCCAAAGAACTACTGAGTTTGACAGTCCGGCATACCGATTATGTCTTGTTCTATTGGTACACATTTCAGTAGCTTAGTCCATACAGACATACGCGACTTATGCACGATTTGTCCCAGATGTTTATGCAATTTTGGTTTCTACTAACTAACAACTACACTACATTATTTGTAAACAAACGGAGATGTAAAAAGGGGCCCTTACTGTGAGGTGTCTTTCCCTCAGCATCTGTCGTTATTAAAATGTGATAATCAAACTGAAACCCGATACCGGCAGCTACATTGGTCAGGATATTGGATAGGGTAGCTACCCTATCGGATAGTCCGAACAATTTATTACGCCCAGACCCCAACACCTGGGGTTCTATTTGATTAATTATGCACTATGATTAGTTCTAATGATCCAATAATGTGGATTCGAGTGTAAATTATACTGCGGGGGCCAATTATGAAAGAGGATTCCCTGTTATTATCGGGCATATGTAATTCGACTTGCTAAAAGCTTATTTCGAGAGGTTTAATTTTGAACGGCAAATATTAAATATTAATAGGGTTATTCAGAATCTTTAATTGTTGAGTAGACTTTTGCCCGATCGTACTAAACTTAGGCGACTTATGACCGTTTTCAATAAACTTAGGAATCGCCTAAGTTCTGTCTTAACTAGTTTTCAGCCAACCAGCAACGTCCAAATTGAGATAAGGAAGAACTTAGCCGTCTCCAAAGTTTATATATAACGGCAATAAAGTTGGCGCCTTAAGATATTCCTAAGTATATAGGAGTCACAAGATCGGTGTCATGAAGTTAAGAGCGAGTTAGCGAATTTAGTTTTCACTTAAGTTTTATGTTGGTACAATGCTTTCTTGTTGTTTTCAATTCCTTGAGGTTGGGACCTAGAGACCTAAGGTACAGACGAAAGTCCAGTTTAGGCTCTAGTCTCATAATCATGATATGTAAACTTAGAATTGTAAAATGTAACACTGTATGTTAGAATTTTTTTATTATTATTTATTACCCATTTATAGTGCTTTTTCTTGTTTACAATACTCAGTCAATTTAAGAAAAAAAGAAAAAAAAAGCGTCAGCAACAGTCGAACACTGCTCAAACGAAGTCACGGGAAAAACTAATACCTGCAAAGACAACACTGTCCATCATCAATAAAGCTTAAGTCCAAAATAAAACCTAAGCTCCGACAATGGTGACCTTATTCCTCGCTTCCTGGTCTTAACAGTTTTTTGTACTCCATCATAATTTCCTAAACTAAGTGAGGGATAAACCCTCGGACGCTATCTTTGCTATGGGTGGCACCAAACACGTGAGCGTAATCGCCATAAATCTCATGGTGGTGATAACACCATGATGCGAGGGGGAACTTATGGCTTTTTGATGACTTTATGGGAAAAGTTGGATCGTATTATCATTGTTTTTCGATGAATGTGTCGATGATTAGTTTGATGTTTGAGTATAGATTGTATACATACCTAACGAAGCGTGTTTGTCGACTGTATGGCAAAATACAAATCTATACAAAAATGAGTAAAGATGACCAAAGTTTGCTGGCAAAAAACTTAATTTTTGAGTTAAACTCGCCTTTGTACATCTCTATTACCTTATTGTATCATGATGGCATGTTTGTGTGTACAATAAAGAATAAAGATGACTAGAATTTTTTCGATTTCCGAGCTTAGAGAGTAGTACAGATCTCCAGATTAAACATACAACGCAGAAATTATTTTGGTACTTGTTCAGTTTTAACAGCACCGTTTAACTGTTCAGTTTTTGACGTATACATATCACGTACTTACGTGACATTTATTAGATAGTTGTCATAGTAACTGGCCATACTGACCGTGTTATGTCCGGCAGAGTTGAATAGCACCAACCCCTTACACTCATGGGTGTCGGACAAGTGACCTACGTTTTCGAGGCAAAAGATCTAGTCTTCGTAGGCTGGAAAATGAGCAGCAACGTTTTTCATTGTTATATTTACAACACTGCGGTCTCCAACCCGCCTGCCAAGCATGGAGATTATGTTAATAACCTCCCCTTTCGTGGGAGAGGCCCTTAGTCCGCCAGTGGACTGTTATGGGATGTGACAGACATACCTACGTCAGAAAAAACAGTACAGTTAAAACTGAAAACGTGTAAGACTAAATCAAACAAAGGAACGTCGACACACGAAAAGTGTAAAGCCACATCGACTAATCAAATTGTAAACTTTTCGCGTAAAAGCTCAGAAAAAGCTACACATCTAACTACCATACCTACAGTGTGTTGAAAAGCGTAGACTATACGAGAGCTTGAATGCCCGAGACCACTTCACAGGATGATACTTTTAACGGTCCGGGTTTTAAAAATGGGAAATTTAAAAATATATTTTTAAAAGCCGGGTGGAAGAGGAGTTTTGTTTCGGAATAGATAAAAGTCAAATGACTCGGGTTAATCTACATATATCACAAAGTTAAATACATAATTCACATTTTATAATTTATTACACGTTGTAGTTCAGAATGCAGCAGGTCAACCTATCCACTACCCGTATAAATAATAATAATATGCTAGTAAAACTTTTATTATCATACACAAGATCCATATGGAAGTACAAAATATTATAAAGAAAAAAAAACATAATCTAAGATAACATAACATCTCACCTTCACCATATCAACACAAATTACACACAGGTCCAACTAGAGGTAATAGAATAAAAAAATAAATGCGGAAATTACAGGCCCAGCCACGCGACTACTGCCTTAGAGACATCGTATTTCTGGACGTGCTGAAAGTCAGCGAGAAGGGTCGCCAGGTCGCACTCGTCTGCTGCCAGCTCTCCCGCGCCTTTGACTCCATGAGCCATCGCCTAGTAACAGATAAACTGCAGCATTGTAGGATTTACTGTCACTTTACTGTCACTTTAACGAACTAAGTGGTTCAGATGCCGGTCGACACGCAAAGGTCCCGAGTTCGATTCCCGGACGAGCAGAAATTAAAATAATGAATTTTAATTTCTGTTACGGGTCTGGGTGTAGTATATATAATAAGTATGTATTTAAAAAAGAACTATATAAGTAGTTTATCAGTTATCTAACACCCATAACACAAGCTTTGCTTACTTTGGGGCTATATAGCGCCGTGTGAATTTGTCCAAGCATATTTAACGCTACTATCCTGGTCTTGGAAATTGGAAACCCAGTGAAATCGAGGGCAACCCTCGAAAATGGTACCATAGCGTGTTTGGTATACGAAGCCGAGGCGCATCGTTAGCGTTTCATACGTATGTCGTAGCCAATTGTTTCCTTAGGTACGTAAAAAATCCTGGATACAGTTCCACCAACATTCGGTTTGTTCGGTAAACCAGTACATTCTAAGCGAAAATAGGCGAAAATAGCCCAATAAATAACTCTAAATTCCCTTTTTATGGGGAAAGTTGTTTTGTTTTTCCCTCATCTCTGTAAGAGGTACATGTTTATGTGTTGTGTTGACTGCTTATGGTAGAGGAAGTAGGTGGTGGAGGAAGTATTGAGGAAGACACGCTCAGATGAGTTCGGGCGGATCAAAGAGTCTGTGAAAATTAATTATGATTCGTTGATGGATTACTTCATTTTGTTGGTTTGGAGATGAACGAAAAAGGTTTAGAATTATATGGATTCGGAACACCGAGACCGAGAAAATGACGGGAATTGAAATTTTCATAAAAGCAAATTTTGCAATTTCTTAGAAATGGCAAATGCAATTTAAATAAGACTTTGTGGGTATAATTAGACAATAAAGCTAACTGGTGAATACCATTTCATTCTGATATAACTGCCCTTATCATAAAATTTCATGTGGATAAAGAGATAAAACTGACGACATATGAAAAGGAGAAGGGAAAAGGACTAACCATTTAAACATAATCTATAATAGAATTTTATTTGTTTATTTATTTATTTAACCATTTATTATACACAAGATTTTTACAAAACTATATGACAAAATATATCAGACACAACAGGCCAACTTATTTCTATAAAGAAATTTCTTCCAGGAGGCCTACAGCAGAGAGATCGTGACAATTAATTTTAATGTTATTTCAAATTTTAAAAAATTCAGCAAATGTGTACCTAAACAAGGACCCAATATTTTGTGTACTCATTTGTACATAAGGTCGGTATAACTGGCTAATATTATTGAAAGCTAGCTAAACGGGACTCCCACGCGACGTATATTTTCGATTTGTTTTCCCGACGTTTCGGTAGAGTTACACCAACACAAATATAAAACGTCGCGTGTGAATCCCGTTTAGTATAATAACATGTGTAAATACGCGAGTTTACTTAACAAATATAATTGGCCAATTTCAAACAACGTTAGAAATATACCCAGTCTAACCCTTTACCTGCAGCACAAAGCCACAATCGTTCCCAGACAGAATTCGTCTCACTATTTTCTTTGGTACCGCTCTGAAGGCGAACGTTCGCTTTGTCAAAAATAACAGTCTTTAAAAGTTTCCGATCGCAACTACAACTACAAGAAGTCTGTCGCGCTGTAACTACGTAGTTGCAAGATAAACGCAAGAGTCGAGGAGCTTCTAGGAGTCAAGCGACGCTCGAAAGCTATGGCAAAAAGCACCACCACACCCTTCGTTGTAGGAGAGAGGTCATGGTGATGAGACATAGCGGACTTTACGTAGGCTAATTACGTAACTCTGTTGCTAACAATTCTCTGATTTCAATGACTAAAATACTTACTTTTGCGATTACGTATCATAGATTTCATGGCTTTTGTTTCTATCAAAGGTCCATTACAATAAACTAAAACTATTAAATCAATCATACTTTATCGCAATAGTAACAATTTAAAACATTGAAATTAGAGAATTTTTATGAACAGAGTTACTTAATTAGCATAAAGATGTGATTATTTACACACACAATTGAATAACCGATTTGAATACTTTCCGTAATTATACTTTTTTATTAATATCGAATGAAACTCAGAGGTTACGGTCTATCGGATCGGTGGTACTAAATCGGCTTCTAGCCTCATGCCAATCCTGGGCAATACACATCCATCTTTCTCAGTTTTAGATTAGATTAGATATACCCGGGCATTTCCGTAACTCGACGAACGCTCGCATTTAAGTCACAGAAATTGGTATAAGTAATAATAAATTTCAACTTAATCGGGCAGTAGTTTCGGAGAAAATTGGTTGTGACGTGACAGACGGACGGACGCACGAGAGATACTATATGGCTTCTGTTTTATTTTTCAGGCGTATGAAACCCTAAAAATGAGAACAGAATATTTTACTCCATTACATTTTAATGGAAAAACCCACAAAATAATCGCCAAAATATAAATAATGAAATAAATCTTTGTAGCTCACGCCCATATCTAAAATAGGTGACAACGAATTTACCTGAATCGCTATGGTTTCAAAGATTTCATTACTTTGCTGACTCAGCGACCCAACGTACATCTTGGCCTCCTTGGAAAGGTTTCATTGGATCAGTACAATTTTTGTCAGGAAAAGAAATACCCGCAACCCGCTTCATCGTCCGCTCCCGCGCCCGCTCCGCCCGCCACCCTACGCCCCCACGTCCACTGCAAGAGTGCAAGGCTAAGGACGACGCAGCTTTGTTGCAAAGGCTGCCTTTGACGGTAGTTGTGCATTGTTCTTTTGTACAGGGCGCGGGCGGTAGTGAACTATTTATACTGGCATTTCTATTTATGTGCATATGTGCTATATTGATAAAGAATTAATTAGCATACCTACATACAGGCCTACGGCACTGTCTTAATTGACAACGATCGTGCGACTGGCGATTTTGAGGCGCTGTCCTTATTGGCATCGGTCGTGCGACAATGGTCGTATGACGGACGTTGCTATACTAATGTGAGACCTCAAAACCACCCGTCGTACGAGCATGGTCGTACAACCGTTACCAATTAGGACAGCGCCTGAGGTCTCCCATTGGTGAGGCGACGTCTATCGTAAGACCATGGTCACACGACCGTTGCCAATTAGGACAGCGCCTACGACTTTCACAATATCGTCTGTTAGGTATATTAACAAAGTTTTACGATGACGATATATTGGAATCGTTCTCATGTATATCGTGCAAGCATCTTTACCCACCAGTTAAGATGGCGGCCATCCCGGCTTTACTAGCCAAAAAGCTAAAAAGACCAATAAAATCGTATTCAAACGAAAATTCTTCAAACTTTTCACATTAGACTATTAGGAGCTAAGCTGAAGAACAGATAAACAAAGGGAAATCACGTGACCGCCTCTCACATTCCTCCGGAGAGCAGTAAACTTTACCCAATGTCAGATTTTGGACGAAAATTAAATTTCTACCTAAGCTAAAACGGCGTAACTGAGAGAAATTGTAAAACAAGGCGAATGTAAATCAGGCCGGGCAGGGTTCCGTAGCAATGTTATTGTTGCCAGAATTAAAGGGACTTTTCGTGTTGTTAATTTTATTACGGTAGATAAAATAAAACGCATTTATTCGCATGATTTAAAAAAATTATAAACCTAATGTAGTTAAGTTTTAAATATGAATACAATGCTCGAAATTAAAGAGATTAATATAAAAAAATACCTATTTACAAATTATCTGTCGAAGATGTTACGTTATGTTTTAAGCGATCGCTGTTATTATCACACATTTTAAAAGTATGTCCCGGGTTTAATATTGGGCTACTCGTAAACAAAGGTCATAATATCCGCCAAAAGACGCCCACTGATGGGCATAGGCCTCCCCCAGAGGCCACGAAATAAAGGTACGTGGTAGGATACCCGTTTAAAATGTATGATAATAAAAGCGAGAGTTATAACACTATAGCATAAATTGTCAAAGCAACTCATTAGCATTAAAAATATATAATTAAACAAGTACTAGCCACTCTGATGGACGGCCCCTAAAAAGAAAACTGCTGGAGGCGCGAACTCGCGGAATGAAGGCACCCGCAAAACTTTTTTCCCTACAACCTTCCCGTTTATAATATTCATGGCCCTTTTTGCCCATTTTCCCTTGCCTCACCCATATAAGTGTGCGAATACCTCTCATTTCTATTTTTCTTGGCTCGCTCTGGCATGTGGCAGTGGATGTGGGTGAAAGCAAAAAATGATGGCGATGAAAAATTATTGTTGTTTTTTTATTCTTTTCGTGCGCTAAGATAACAATGAAATGAAGCGTTTTAATTTATGTTAAAAGTGTTTTCTTACGAAGTTATGATTTTCAACCCCTAATTTACATTAAAATGCTCGAAGATTTTATTAAATATTTCTTTATATTATATTTAAAAAAAGGAATAATTCTAACTTTACATAAACTCAATAATTTTTTAAACTACAGAACCGATTTAATCAAATAAAGTTAAGAATCATCTCGATTACACTGGCTTTCCAATAGCGAAACCGCATCCAAATGGGTCCATCCGGTCAGAAGCTACGATGCCACAGACAGATACTCATAGCCACAGATACACAGATATCCCTCTCTTTTTTCGTCGGGGGTTAAAAAAATACACAAAATATCTTGCCCGCATTTAGCCTCGTGTATAGAAGTATTTGCTTGCCTGGTTCGTCCCAAATGACAGTATGTAAAACAAATCTGATAAAAAATGTAGCTGCACATAAGGTTATCTTACCCATGAATACAAAGAAAATCTTGATCAACGCTGCAAACATGAAAGCAGGTCAGATATTATCCACGGATTCCGCTCATAATGTTCCTTCTCTCGCACCTTACTTTTCCTCTTTTTTTATTAAAAAAATGCAAATTGAATCCATTTACGCAATCACGGAGCACAATTCTCAACAAAAGAGAAAAACATTTAATGAAACATAAAAGAAATACGACGCAGAAACAAAAACAGTTCAAGATCCATAATTAAAAAAATATTAGTACCTAAGTACCACACACATAATAAAAAAAAACGAACTCTAGTGTGTTTTTTAAATACACGCAATCTCTACTCGCATAAGGGCCCTTTAGTTTCTGAAACAAAAAAGCTGAATCGAAACACGTGGCCGGCAACAAAAACGCGGCAACTCACAATTTGTGCAATCATTGCACTCGCACTAAAACCAAATGCGTACCATGTGGTCACTCCCGGTCATGGGCTCATAGCAGCTCAATTCCGCTAACTCCATTCCGCGCGTCACTGTCTCTTTCACGCCTAGGGGTTTCTTGCTCAGGTGGCGTTGCTGTCTCGCTCGCACGCAGCCATTCCTTCCCCAGTCCGCGTTAAGGCTTGGAGCGAGGTAGTCGCGGCCGCTCTTAGCAAATTCGCGTCTCAACTTTCGTGAACAAAAAAAACATTGAAAATTACTTTTTGGTGTTTTTGCGAAAGTGTTACCTTGTGCGACTGAGTGTGGAAAACAGTTGTTCTGTGTGTTATTTGGTGGCGAATTTTTCTTGTGCTCCAAGTAGAACTTGGTTGAAAAAGTGCATTTTGGAATGTTGCAAACATCTCGCGCGGTGTCGTTTTAGTGCGAACTGCGAAGTGAGCGGATTTTACGGTTAGTACAGACGTTTTTTTTTGTTATCAATTTTTTTTTACTATAGCTAGTTTTGACGTGGCTGCGTGTATCGAATCGGCAGAGATAGTATTCCGTTATCTTTTTTGTTGCCATTCGCTGTATTAGACGTCATTGCTTAGTACCTATACCTATATCTTTTTAGATTTGGCCTTATAGGTAGGCAACACGAATGTAACTATTTGTACAGTTGCAAGACTACAAGGACCAAACAATTGCTTGATTATTGTTTTGATACGCAACGTTCGTCTGATATTATCAATTCTAATTTCAAACATATTTGTTTCCATTTTTGCACTATTATTTTGTACAGTTTCGTGTCTAGACAAATTGTTATTACAATCACTTTGTAATACTATATCTAATTCTACACAGTACCTACATATAGCTAGGTTTAACGCGAGTCTAAAAGGTTTTATCTCGAAGGCAGACAAGGTTAAACCAATTAGACAGGGCTTGAAAAGATCATAGAAGTTTAAGTAGGTACAAAATGTATAAGCTTACTATCATTTATGTACATTACTATACTACATATTATCATTACACACTATACTTCATACATTAGTATCATTTATTTATCTTGACATATAAAAACCTTATAAACAATTATGTTCATTTTATTGAAATATTGTTGTTTTAAGTGCTTCGTGTAATTTTGTTTTATTCAGTTTCCCCTTTCGCTAAGATTATGCATGAAGCGCGGGTAGCTTGACATTTAGAGAAGAGAAATCGTTATTTGCACGATTAGGATCAACACGAGCTTTTGCCATGAACAGAAATAAACTTAAAGTAAATATTAGATTGAAATATTATTATGTAGACATCGACATTATTTATTTTGACATCACAATACTCATAATACCTACTTACTTACATTGAGTAAGTTACAATATTTTATCTACATTCTACTATATCTAATTTAAATCTACATAAAGCGATTCGAATATGGAGTAATGCGATAGGTTAGTGTAGGTATTCCATAAATCTGAAATGATTTTTAAAATATACTTGCGTATGAATTTAATTTATTCACGCCTTTCCAAATTCCTACAAAAAAATTATAAAATTGTTGATTATCTATCAATAACATAACTATAAAGTAAGGTCTCAAAAAATCCAAATTAAAGTATTCCACTGATTTCCACATTTAAAAATCAGATACAGTTACAACCAAAACAAGAAAATATCCTATCTGTTTCACAGGACACATTCTATTCACAGAACAAAACACACGACTTGAATAGCCAAAATTGTTATTTTAGGACGGCCATTGCACAACCAATTTGAAACAACAATAAAGTCACGAAGGAGTTTTTACAAGGTGCCGTGTTGTAGTCAGTCATGGTAGGCGAACGCTTAAGAATAAAATATAAAAAGAGAACGGACATGAAAAAAGTATAATCACAGATCAATTACTTGGTAAATGTGGTGAAATACTTGCAAAGAAAAACACAAATGTAGATAACCATTCATTTAGGTATCCATTGTTAAAGGTCTTCTTATGTTTACGGATTGCTAATAATTATAAGTTAACTAAATTGCTCACAGAAACACTGCCGTCCATTGCATTACAAATTATTCTTAATCAAGGGTTTTTAAACTGCGGAGCGTCGGTGGTCGAGTTCTTAAGGTATCCGACTCGTAAACGAAAGGTACCGGGTTCGAATTCCACTGAATACCAATTACTCTTCTCTCAGTTATGTACATTAGTTGAATGCTAACCGATGCTCTTACAACTAGGGAAAACATCGTGATGACACCTGTACATTCAGGCGACTGAATGTGTAACCATAATCCAATCTGGTCAGATTCCGCTGGTAGCAGGGTCACGGTCAGTCAGATGGCAGTTGCTTCACTGTAATTGTCAGATCTGCCAAATCCTGGATCATGACTAAGGCGGATCCCGGGCCTTCGTGCGCGAGACCACAACCGGGACGTAAACGTCATGTAAATTTTTTGTTTTTAAGGGTTTAAAAACTGAGTCGATAGTCTTTAGTTTCGCCCTCCTATTATAGTTTGAGGCATTAGTCGAATTTTACGATACCACCCATAAGTCGACGGAGTCGGTGCTATGTTCTACTCAACCGGACTGCACGCTGCACATTTTTATTATGTAGTAAAGCAACAAGTTTAAGAACATATTTGGGTTAATAAACCATTTGTTTCTGTAAGTACCTGGGGCCTAATTCTCGTGCTGTGTCATGTCGAATTTACTATTGAAATTACTATTGCAGCCATAATATTTTCTACAGCCGTATATTGTCGGAGATCCATTTCAGTGACGTTGTAATACAGTTTTTTGACTAGAGCGTTACAGCGTGAGAATATCCCCCTGGTGTGTTATCCCTAATTACCTTGACAAACATGAAAGTATCCTTTCGTTTTGCTAATATACTGCTTAACTTTAACCATCATATGCTAAGTACAGACCGTGTATTGAATACACAAGATTACTTACCAAATAGTAATGAGATACACCCACGTATTATTTACTTAGACCGCATTGCTTTGAGGTTGTACAAACAATGTTTAGAAACGTTATTTCTTAAAGTTTGCACTGGCGGAAGGTCAAGATTTAACTAGAAAATATTGATGTGCACACACATGGAGAGAAATGATGATTTTCTATTAATTTCAAATTGATGTCTAGCCACAGAATGGGGAACTACCGTAGCCTAGCTAGGCTACGCGTTTATATATTTAAGGTCAAAATACAATGCCCTAACAGCTGTTCTTCGTTTCTGTGATTAGTTTTCCTGTTACCTACCTAGGTATCTATAATATAATTAATTATCTGCTGACTATAACGTAATGAAAGAAGCAGTAAGACAGATCACAGATCCCAAGACAGATTCCTGTAATAATAGAGTGCAACAAGGTCGTTTCTGAGAACATTGAGTTAGATGTTACTTGACCTGGTTATTCTATAATTCGTGGAATTTATTACTTATATCATAACAATTTTATTTTATGTTTTAAACCTATTAGGATTGGAATTTTAACTTGCGTACTTATTTTGAATTACGGTCTGTACGAGTAACCAATTCTATTAGCAATAAAAACCGAAATTTGTGGTATTTGGGCTCGTTTATACGTCACCGCTTGCAAGCCGGACAGTAAACGCATAGGCACCGTGCCCGCATAGTCACCGCGTAGCAACTGGACACGAAACGTAGAGTTTCACGCGACGCGGTGACTGTGTGGGTGCTGCGCGTTTTTTTTACAAATAATAACATAAGCTTTCTTTCATCAGTATAGAATTTAAAATTGCAAAATCATTGCAAAATCAAATCGTGCGGAAATCGTCTACGTCTGTGTAGGCTCTATCCAACTATTACGCCAAGGTGGACACAAATTTTATATGTTCCCACAAATAGTATTCATAAAAGGATACATTTCCATTACATTGCTTGCTCGTTTGAGAATCAATCACGTCCACTGTGACCCAATGCAGCAACGGACCTTATCCTTTCAATCTGTACATGACCGAAGACTATTACCACTGTCTTACATCTACAATAATATACATCAAACGATTTGATTATGTAACGAGGAAGGAATGAGCACGACGCTGTATGTTATATGGCAGGTATATTTGAATACTGCATTATTATGATGGACGGTAATCGAACCAGGAACCGCGAAGCGAGCAGCGTATGTGTGGCACTATTGCGCAAATGAATGTAGTGAATTGTTCGTATGATCTCTGGACTCTCAATATAACTCACATTTGTTTGTGCAATATGAGTGGTATCGTTAATCTTCATGAAGGAGGAAGACATGTCTGATTTGTATTTACGAGAGACCGCGACAGTTGTTGTACTGTATTTAAGAATGCTCTGTGATTTTCGACGACCTGAATTGTTCAGTTGGATCTGCCGGTCTGCTACGCAGAGGTCCCGCGTTTGATTATTCGAGCAGAAATTGAAATAATGATTTTTTATTTTCTGTTGCGGGTCTGGGTGTCGTATGTATAATAAGAATCTATTTAAAATATATGTATAAGTAGTTTATCAGTTATCTAACACTCATAACACAAACTTTGCTTATTTTGCGGCTAGATGGTGCTGCGTGAATTTGTCCAAGCTTATTTATTGATTATTATTTATTTGTCCAGCTGTGACGACTGTAGGTCATACGTCAGACCATCAACTTATTGTTTCTCGGTAAAGATTAATTGCAATCAGTACTTGATACGCGCTGATAACCGCCATATCAAATATTTCAACAAGTTTTTACTACAAAGTGACTATTTTTATCGATGAAATGAACGCCTATCAATTCGAATGCAATGAAATTTCACCGATTTCTTTTTTTGAAATTCTCTTAAAAGTCTTACCAGCCCATTAAAATGTTTGCGCAGCGCAATTACTGGCATAAGTGAAACATTGCATCTTAGTCCTCACAGTGACAACATTTCTGCCATATTTTTATAATTTGAAAGAAAGCTATGTGTATGAATCGTAGTTATTATGGGTAACATTTACCGCTTTCCATCAGGTAGGCTGTGTGCTCGGTTGTCACAGAGTAGCATAATATTTTTGTGCTGCAGGCTATGATTTATTTAATGCTTTTATACCACTAAGGTGGCAAACAAGTTTACGGCCTGCCTGATGATGGTAAGCAGTCACCGCAGCCTATGGACGTTTGCAATACCAGGGGCATCACCCATCAATTAGACAAGAATATGCCAATGCCAGATAATATTGTCTTGTACGCACCAGACTAACCTACATTCATACACCAGACAACATCTCATAAAACAAGAGAAGGATTCAAAATCACACCTAAAAACCACCTTGTCAAGCAACATCCCGAACTCCCATTAACCCCAAGCTTACCCCAAATAAACGAATCTCACAAAAGCCCTCCAGAATCATAACCGCAATAACGGAGGTAGCCAACCCGTACGCAACCTCCGACGAAACACAATGGTGTAATGACCTTCACAATTTACACGAAAAACGGCATGTAAGCCACGTCACAAACATAAATTGTGAGCAACAACGATTGTTATGTTAAACAGACATTATGGGGCAGAAGAGGGAAAAAGGAAATGTGAATGATAAATATTAAAGGCATGGAATGATTCCGGATTAGATATTCGCGGAATCTGATGCAGATAGGGTTCCTTGACCTACTTCGGTCAGTACGGCTAGCACAAGGTGCTCCCGCGCGTGATAAGCGAGAAAAGGCCAACATAGATACTGCTGGATAGCTGATAGAAGCAAACAAACGCTCTCTCGCGGCCCATGCTGTGTCACGGACACAGTTGTAACAGCCGTGTTGCCATTTTAGCGCTTTCGACGCCAGATCTAGTGGAATTTCAGGGTAGTCCACTCCCATTCTTAATATTAGGCTCCTAGCGGAAAATCTAGCGCTTTGCGTCATTTGGAAAATGTCAAATTTCAAAAATGTCAAAGTGTAAAATGTAAAATTTTGGCTCAAAAAACCTGGGCTGAATATGATATAGGTACGAAACATAAACAGACTGAGCGAGCGCAACAAGCGCAACGAGCTCTGTTTGTGCCGCCGGTAAAAGCCACCAAATTAATTTCTTAGTCACTCAAACACTAGGTGTGGTTGTGGAACGTATCTTTTAACTTCTAATTGTAATAATTTAGCGCTTTTTTAAATCACACTTGTTTAGCGATCGTAGATGTTATGGGCGACAATTACCACTTACCATCAGGTGGGCTGTCTGCTCGCTTGTCACTGAGTAGCATCAAAAAAAATATAGCGCTTTTTGAAACTGATCTAGCCCAAGACTCAAATCAGCACTGATTTCGTTAGCACTAAAGGCTTCAAACGATTTTGCACTCACAGAATGTCATTGCCTTGAGTTCTCCACTATTGACTATTGTTTATCTACACTCATTGCTTTATAATTCATATCATCTCATAAAGTACATACAATTTATTGCATGCGCAATTTATCGAATATTATTATACAAGTAATGCCTACATTACACATTACTGTAATTTTGATTCTCGGAAACATATCCAACAAATTTACTGCTTACCTACAACGATTTTATTTGTATTGATACAAAAATGAGTTGTCCAGACAATAATAATGAAGTAGTTGGCACATTGTTGATAGAACTTCATTATATTATTAAACATTAAAACACTTTTATACACTAGTTCCAATAAATGTATTAAATTGATAAACTTTTAATTAATCGCAACCGACCTGGACATCATCATCTGGCAATGTTTACATTTTAACCCATTAAGATTTTGGTTCCGAACTAGCGTATAAAAGTGTTTTAATCTTATCATCATCTCGGTGTTATGTCCCGGTTGCGCCCCCGCGCGGTACGTGAGGGCCCGAGCTCTGCCTTCCAACTATAAAAGTGTTTTAATCGATCTATAATAATAATGAAATTGAAGAGGAGGTATCTAACTAATAACGCAAAAAGTACCGAACAAATAAGAGAAATTGTTGTCCATATATCTATTAGAGTAGTACCAAATCAATCATTACTGTCTTAGTATCTACATACTTCAAAGTACCGACTACCTATATCACCACTCGTCGCTCCGTAAGAATAAGCTGGACCAACCAACAATGACCTTAGAATAACTACATACAATTATCTCCAACACGATAGTTATTTTACAAAGTCACGCCATAGCCAGTAGAGACAAAAAACCCAAGCATTCTATGCCACCTTACATTTTAAAGTAGGTAGTTGGCTTATTCTTGCCTGACCGTCGACCGAAGACTGTTGATGGGTAGTACCATGCTCTCTTTGTTATTTTTGCAAGTTTTAACTGTAAATAATTGTGTAGATCTTTTTTGAGTAATTGCAATTGGCTAGTTACTTTATTTTAACATTATCTTTTTGTTAGAAAGTTAATTGTTATGTTTCGTTTTTACCAACGTGTCTGTGTCATTTATTTACTGACAACTATTGTTCGCGTAAACCTCATTTACTCTTACCTAGCTTATAAACCTTCCTCTTGAATCACTGCATATTTTGTTGCATTAAAATCCATTGCGCAGTAATAGATACATAGGGACAGACGGCGGGAAGCGACTTTGTTTTATACCATATATTTATGAAAAGGTTTCCAATACAGAGTTTATTTTAATGTCAATATTCGTTGTTAGCGAGTTTGCATGTTACTGAAACGTTCCCTTTCTTTTTAAACAGCTGTTTGCATTAAAAACTTTTTTATTTATTTTGATATTGTGTTCATTTGGTTGATTAATTCTTCTATTTATCTTCACTTATTCAATAATATTACAGCAGTCTTAAGACATATCAAGACACTAATTCGACTTATAATATGAATAGGTAGTACACAAATTTCATTCACTATACAGAAGACGCCCGCTAAGAACCGGTTGAGGCGTCTCATGCAAAAAACCATCGGTTCTCGTGATACGTGTTAGAACAAGTTTGGTTCAGGTTTTAGGCATTAGGCATCCAAGGGTACGTAATTTGAAATAATACTCAGTAATGACATCACATGTATTCAATCTTTTTATATGTTTTTGATATTTGTCTTTCATAAATCATGGGTCTATGTTGTGGACATCTTCCATTACCACTTTTTTTTATTAGTCTTACTAAAATTTGGGATATTTTCCTGTTGTGTAAGGCGGTGTGACTCGACAGAAACAAAGGATAAATATCAATCTATCAGAACTATATTTGTTATAATACAAAGTTTCTCGCCACGTCTGTCTATTCGCGTTAAACTCAAAAGCTACTAACGGATTCTCAAGCGGTTTTCACCAATAGACACAGTGATTCATGAGAAACGTTTATGTGTATAATTTGTTAAGGTTACTTTCTTTGCGAAGCTGAGGCAGGACGCTAGATTTTAAAATACAGGAGGATATAAACTTAAAGGATCACGGAAATATCTTCACTGATAAATATCGTCTAAGATACCTTTACGTAGGTAAATATTATAATAAGTATTATTAACGAGTATAGTACATCGAATTATTTATTTGTAAAACGATCGTCGGACTCTAACTAGATAGGCATTCGCTTGAACAGTTGACGTAGTTATTTAAAAAAAATATAATAAAATGTTTACTAATTATTCTGACCTAGATGGCCACTGCAATTATAATCGAAACAGCAGTATTTCTTTTCACCAGAATGCAGAACTCAAAACCACACCTGCAATTTGCCCAAATTGATGGATAGACGTGAAAATAATTGTTACACAATGGTCGTGTACGTCTGTTCGTCATATAAATCATCATTACTAAGCATATCGCATCGATCATTCATAATGTTTCACTGACAGTGTCGGTTTCCATCGGCTGCCTAATGAGTTTTTTTCTCTACAACTGTTCTGTGTTTAATGGTAAAAGCTTTTTGGTTAGTGTCGTAGCTTGTTTGCTGGGCAGAACTCATTGCAGCTCTGGGCAGATTCTTTCAGAATTCATTACCCGATGTTTAGATGTATAAAAGCTGAAATCAATAAAAAAAATAACCATCTTGGTATTAATGTCCCGGTTGTGCTCTCGCGTATGAGAGCTCGGGGTCCGCCTTGACCACGATCCAGGATTTGGCAGATCAGATAATTACAGTGGAGCGACTGCCATCTGACATCCGTGACTTTGGGGAAGCTGCCCAGATTGGATCATGGTTACTCATAGAGTCACCTGAATGTCGCATCATCATGTCTGAAAGAGCATCGGTTAGCATTCAACTAATGTACATAAATCAGAGAAGAGTCGTTGGTATATACCCGCAGTGAATCTCGCTTACGAGTCGGATACCACAACCACTTCCTCACCGACGCTCCCAATCAATACTGGAGCATAAGTACATCACCAGCTTAAGAATCATATTCCTGTTTTATAGCATTCTTGAATGAAATTTTCAAAAAATCATATGCGTATATCCAAGTAGCCTTTCGATGACTCTTGTTACTTAACTTGCAGCTGCAAACGAAAATGTTCTTTAATTTTTAGTGGTAAGGGTATGTTCTTGTACTGTACACTGTATTCGTATCAGCTGTAATATTGATATTGCACATTTATACAACAGTGATATTGTGCACCTAATTACTAGATACTATAACATAAAGGCTGTTACTTTCAAAAGTCACAACCTTTTGTTTGAAAAGCACGAACTGCGATTTATCAATCCTTATGTAATGTTAGCAATAAAGATATGTCTGTCTGTTCATTATGAAACGAGTGCGTGTTTGAAAAAGGAACGCTTTCATTCGTCTATTCTATTTGAATTGATTCAATACATTGATAGTGCACGTTTTGGTTAAATTCATTTTACTTGAGATCGTATTTTTTTATTACGTATTTATCTCCGTTCTGATTTCATTTATTGCAATATTTATATTATACAGCCAACCGTTGTTTGACATAGATAAATATATATATCATCTTGGCGTTAATGTCCCGGTTGTGCTCTCGAGAACGAGGGCCCGGGGTCGGCCTTAACCATGATCCAGGATTTGGCAGGTCAGGTAATTACAGTGGAGCGAATGCCATCTGACCTCCATGACCCTGCTACCAGGGATACCTGACCAGATTGGATCATGTTTGACATAGATATTGTCATATTATTTATTTGGCATTTACTACATTAAAATAAAAAATAGTCCCTCCCAAAGTCTTTCCTTTACACTGCAACATGAGGTTCTTCAAATGGCATGTTTACAGGTATCTCATAGGCCTGCACCACATCCGCTCTCCTTAGGTTGCAGATGTCCTGCCACTTTCCATCAGGTGGACCGCCTGACCATGTGCCTCCCTAGGCAATAAAAAATATATATTAGCAACAAAGACAATAACAGTTTGGTGATACTTATGTGTTACTCTTCGTTCTGATTTCATTTATTGCAATATTTATGAACAGAATGTAGCACCAACCCCATCCATAGACCATTTATTCCCAGTCTGGAGCTACATATTACTGGGAACGTACCCACTGGGTGCAACTGGGAATGTTTTCCCTTAAAATGTACTGGAAATAAAATTCCCATTAGTTCCCAGTTGTAGGGTAGGTCTGGGGGAGATGTAGGGGTGGTTTAGGGGAGGTGTAGAGGTGGGTTCTTAAAGGCGACTAATGTCACAGAGGCAGACTATCTATTACTTCCGTAAAGAGAATGGGCAGAAGCATTTTCTACTGATAATTTTCGACGCTGCGATCTCCAACCAGTCTGAGGCTATACTCTCCACTAACGAGGAGGAGGCTCAACTTATGTGTGAAGAAGCTGAAGTGTCGACGTGTGGATACGGAGAGCCGTGACATTAGTTGACATTTAGCATGAACAGAGAAAAAATATACAAACAAGCATAATTAAGTCCCACGCAAAGTTGAACTTTGGCTGACACAGATCAGAAGTAAACACAGTGCAATAGTAGTCATGCCGTCACTAAATCAAATATATTTTATTATTTATTAATCACACAACAATGTTACAAAGTTAAAGCCTTAAGATATTTCATAGAGGCGAGCTTATCTCTGCAAGATATCTCTTCCATCCAACCTGAGAAATGTGAGGGTAATAGACATATACATACTATATAACTATCATAACTGAGTAAATAGATTTAGATTTATTTATTACTCTTACACAAGATAAGATATTTTTAAATACATTTTTGTGTCAATTATAAAGGAATATACGTAATTAATAAAATGTTTATATAATGTAAAACATGTCCATGAAAAATACATGTCAATACGAGATTAAACATGTCAATACAATAAATTTAAATAAAGTAATTAAATGTCAAAAGTGAATACATTTAATAATGTACAAATTGTGTACAATAATGTACAAAATAAGAGGCAGACTCTTACTCTCTCTCTCCATATAGGCTCTGAGTTTTTATTTCTGACTAGCTTCTACCACCGCCTTCGTTCGTGGAAGTCTGCATAGCTTAGTCTCAGAACTGAGAACATATCAAAACATTATTTCATCAAGCTCGATGTAGTGGTCAAAAAACAACGAACGTAAGAAGTCAAACAAGCAGATACTGTTCAGCATTTGTAGGATTAAAGTTAAATAGTCAATATTCTACTTTAAAATAGAATAAGTATATTTATATTTGATGTGTGTCAATACTTTTGCTTGCTTGCCTTACCTTTCAATACAATGTGCCATTTATTTATATATTTTCTGCCAATATATAAGTCAAGTCACCCGATGGTAAGTGGTAATTGTCGCCCATAACATCATCAATTCATACATTTAAGTTGCAAGTAACAAAAATGCAGAACCGCAGGCGTTGTCACTGTGAGGACTAAGATGAAATGCCTGCCGCATACCTGTAATTGCGCTGGCTACCTTATCCTTCAAACCACACAACAATGCAAGCATAGATGATAGGCGTCAGAAATAGCTAAGGCGATGGTACTCACCCAGGCGGACTCCTCAGGCTTGACAGAGTCCTACCACCTGATGCTTATTTATCACCCTAGTGTTCTAACAATAAATTAATGGTAAATGTAAAGAGAATTCGTTTCCCTTTCTATTAGCCGCGCCGCACGCAATCAACTCTTGCGCACGTTGCGTTTTGATAACGCAAACAACACGTATCGATGAGTATGCGTTTAGTTAATGCAAGACTCATGGACGATTCGTACCGCTTGGTTGGTTCGGACACGTATATTATTTAGTTGCTATAGCTTGCTACACGACGATACGAAAATGGCGTCATTTCTGGGATGGGAAATTGTATTTTTTGTTTAATATTGAGCCCTAAAGCGATGAGTGATTGACTTGCCTATAATTCGAGTCTAGACGTAAGGCTACGTCTTTGAAATTACTGCAAATTTCAAAGACTTGTCAAAGAAAGAAAGATTTGCCTTTTTACTGCCAGAGCAACGTGTTATAGAGGTGGGCAACGCATTAGCGATACTCTTGGTGTTGCTAATGTCTATTGGCAGTGGTGACCACTTTCCATCAGGTGGCCAGCTTGCCTGTTTGCCTACCGTTTGACATAAAAAAAAGACTCGATTAATACTTTGTATTTTTTTTTTCATATAGGTACCTACACTAAGCAATAATGTAGGTACGCATGTTAATAATACTCTTGGTGTTGCTAATGTCTATAGGCAGTGGTGACCACTTTCCATCAGGTGGCCAACTTGCCTGTTTGCCTACCGTTTGACATAAAAAAAAGACTCGATTAATACTTTGTATTTTTTTTCATATTGCTTCATTATTATCACATTATTGCTTAATGTACCCATGTTTATGTAACATAACATTATTGCAATCAAGTTTATGTTAATGGACATAAACAATCTGGCAAAACAAAACATTAGCTGCCATTAGGTAATGAGTGAAATTCTTTCTTCGGAGTAGGTACATGTTCTATTTGTTCTAGTTTAAAGTTATTGTTTTTAATAAAGATGTAAGTTTACTATAAATAGACCTACTAATCACTTGTGTAGAATTTAAGTACAAATTTGAAATGGAGGGAAATGTTTCCTATATCCTTATTTTGTTTACACCATATAGGTAGGATAGACAATGCTCCACTGACTGACAATGCAAACGCTCCACTGTAATTACCTGGCCTGCCAAATCCTGGATCATGGTCAAGGCAGACCCCGGGCCCTCGTTCTCGAGAGCACAACCGGGATATTAACGCCAAGATGATTATTTTTTTATGAGGTAGGATAGACAATGGATCACTATAACTTTTTCATAAGTTTTAAAGCTAAACATAAATCCATTTTTGGCTCCACACAACTAATAAAGACAAGATTTAAATTCCGCAAACATTTCTGCCAGTGACATCAATGTCAGTGACCTCGCATTCAAGGTCAACAGCTATACTTGTCTACAAAATTATCAAATAAAACCGAGATTAATATGTTTATTATGTAAGTAATTTGTTTTGATTTATAAGCACAGTTTCTAGTTTTATTAGGAGAGGAATAAATGAATTTGCAAAACCCATTATTTTTACTGGCAATTCCTATTATTTACCTAGTAGTGGACCCGCGCGACTTCATTCGCGTACACCTTCTTTACCCCTACCTACCCCCTAACCTACCCCCTTGTTTTTTGCTTATGAACCTTCCTCATGAATAACTAATGACATGACTATTGTTAAAAACCGCATAAATCCGCAATAAAGAGGTCCCGGGTTCGATTCCCGGCCGGGCAGAAATGGAAATGATGAATTTTAATTTCTGTTACGGGTCTGGGTGTTCTATGTATAATAAGTATGTATTTAAAAGTATATACGAGTATGTAGTATATCAGTTATCTAGCACCCATAGTACAAGCTTTGCTTAGTTTTTGGCTAGATGGCGCTGTGATTGACTGTTATGTTTTATGAGCAATAAAGTGTTTATCTAGATGGCGCTGTGTGAATTTGTCCACGATTTTTTTTTATACTATGTATAGAAATATATTATTTATGGTAATAGTAGGTAGGTCCAACCTACTTGCCAGTTAAGCCCTAAAAAACATGGCTTCTCCGTTTAAATTTACTCAATTTAATATAAAAAGGTGCCCAATGCGGACGTAAATTTAATGTAACAAAGGATTTCGAATATTAAATCTTTTTACAACTTGTAATGTAATATAACCAAATTGATTACGCAATAAGTTTACCTCAGATTCTGGGTACTACTTTATTTCTTTGTGGATTAGTCCTGGGATAAAATGGGTAAAATAAAGGCACAAGGGTTTTACAAGCTTTTATTTAACTTGCACTGTTCTTTTGTAAGTTGTCCGTCAATATTTGCAAACAATTTTTCGACCATTTGAAGGTATCCGATTGAGCTGACATTTTGTATTCCTATGTAACTTGGATTACGATGCATTAATATGGTACCATGGAGCTGGTCTGATGATGCTGAAGGTGGTCATAGGCACTAATGAACGCAATAAGATAACCCTATCGTGTTTGGGGTCTTTGGAATGGTCTTGATGAGTAGGTATATAGTAACGCGCAATAAAAACTTGTTAAGAATTTTTTCTTTATTTGAGAATTTATTTCTTGTCGTTATGTTATCCAAAGTATGTTTTAACCAGTTTTCTTCAATGCTTTAAAGCATCTGTAGCTGGGACTAATTGCTGTGCTTTTCCTTTTGCCTAACCGATGTACTTAGTGCAATTTATTATGCATGACGTTATACACATGTCATCATACAATTCTTATCACTGGCTGTTTGGCATTTTCCGCTAGATTGTGTGGAACTTCACTATACACATTAGGCACGTACGTATGCGCGTTCCTAATACAATTTAGTAGCTAACACACACATATCAATCATTCATAGAAATATAATCTCTAAATATAAGTACGCATTGCATTTAACACATTTTTCCCGTTGTTTTCACTTATGCAGAGACCACATTATTCTTCTTCCTAATTTTTAGAATCATATTACAATTCCAACAAAGATATTGAGCATTATATTATGGACTGCGGTGTGAATGATTTTTGTAAATTTTTAATGCGTTCCTATGTATAGCAATATTTATGGACCGTTTTTCTGTTTCTTACATTGTGAATACACTTTCATTTTCGCTGTTTTAAAAATAAATTTATTCATATTATGTTGTTTGACTGGGATAAAGACTAGAACGCATAAACGTGTACTTAGAAACGCCAAGCGTACTGTCTAGCTTCTCACCAACATCGCTGACTTTGTTCAAGATGAAACGCCCAAATTTCACGTCACGCTTTTTCAATTCCATAAATTGTCAACACCGGAATGTCTCACCTTTTCCATGGGAAAATGATGGGAAAAGGCCTAGACTACGTGAGTGCAAGGTGGGGTCATGTCGCAATACAACCATACTTTTTTAACCGTTGTACATCTCCCTTATAGGGTTTTTGTTATCACATTCCCACGATGCCTTGTGACAATTGGCGGAAAAGGGACGGAGAAAGTTTGGTCAAGCTGTCGAAAGGGAAGTAATAGTTATGAATGACTTATTTGGTTGTGTGCTGTGCTCTGATTAATACATATCTACTAACTAACGAAAGAAAGTTGGTAATTTGGAAGTGACACGTTCTCAGTTTTTGTTTTACGCCTTCTTGATTTACGCAAGAGTGAGCAGCGAGTGTAATTTAAGAGTGTCTCTATACAAACTAATATATAGTTTGAACATACTTTTAATATTGCGCTATCAAAGCCAATGAAATTTTGTAGATGGGATCCAGAAACCAATATCTATGCTTGTGGTTTGTCAGATTATCATTGAAATATGACAAAGTTACACGGGATTTCTATACAAATTTTAAATCCTGTTTAACTTTGAATATTTTAAAGAAAATAGAAGAGTGTATTCCTTCAGGAGCGAAAAAGATTATCCTCTAAGTGTTTCGAATTACCTCTGAAGCGCGCATCCACTATAATCCATTTAAAAATACACTTCTTCACAGCTTTCAAGTGTCAGATCTCCTTAGTCCTCCCTCTAGATCAGTCAACGCAGTATTTCCAAGTCAATTTTCGCCATCCACAAAATGACAAGCAGAATTAACACCAGGGGTTTAGAAATGGCATTTTTTGTGGCATTTTTTCGACAGAGTTTTTGTCACAGCCGTGGCGTGAGGGAATTTATTTCTGTTCGACTTACTGTTTTTATTACCTAACTAATTATAGGTTCTTCGGTTGTAGCGTTTGGGCATCGTGCCGTACTCTTGATGGATATGTTTGGGTATGTGTTTTGGCGGTAGTTACTTTCGGTTAAAGGCTCTATAATTTAGCTGCCATGTTTGGGGGTAGCCGATGACAGAGTGTGTCAGAAATTGTACTACCTACTTAAACATTTTAGCATCAATCAGTGTCATGTTTAAATAATTCCCACTCCTGGCCGAAAGCCTTATAATTCGCCACCAATATTAACTAATTAAACACAAATATTTAATAAATTGCATGCTCTTACGGCGAGGGAAAACATCGTGACGAAAACTGCACATTCAGGCGACTGATGTGTAACGATCCAATGGTCAGTTTCGATTGATAGCAGGGTCAAGGAAGTCAGATGGCAGTCGCTCCACCGTAATTATTTGATATGCTATAACCTGGATCATGGGCAAGGCGGACCCCGGGCTCTCGTGCGCGAGAGCACAACCGGGACATTAACGCCAAGATGATTATTTTTATTTTATTAAAAAAATTGCACGATGTCTATATCAAACCCACATTACAATATCTAGTACGTATAACAATGTCGAACCAATCAATCACGAACAATTCATGCGTTAAAAATGTTGTACACACAACCGCTCGAGTTTATCAATAATTCCATAGGCCAGCCTAGCAAGCCTCAAGCCACCTGTTTGGTAAGGTTATGGAGCCAACAGGTGCCATAAAACGCAATCTTGACTTAGGACTGCTACATAAACCGGTTTCGTCCAGATTTTACTACTTCTGCAGCCCAATTAGACCCAACACGCAAGGATTTGTAAATGGTCAAAAGTGAAACCATAGGTGAAACTAAAGTTTTATGATCGTCGATTTTTAAGTGAAGGCTTTATTTATATCTCTGTGCCTTTGCAAAGCAGAAATGGAATGCATTTAAATTCGATGTATTTTTTTCTAACCATACTAGCCAGGCATTTGACCGCCATCGCACCTGGTGGTAAGTGACGATGCGGCCGATGGTGGAGCTGCCTGTCTAGGGACAACCTATTCACTCCTATTCACTCTAGCCTTGAAGGCATCTATATTATAATTATCAGGGAAGACACGCGCAGGAAACGCGTTCCATTCCTTCCATGGAATTAAAATTTGCTCTGTGACGCCTAAAAATAGCTGAAAGTAGGCAGCAAATAGATGTGAACAACTCTGTAGTAAATTACCCAAAAATTTGTTTCCCGCCAAAATATATTAAAATATATTACAAAAACACTTATTACGAACCATTATTATTTATGACGTTATTACTAAAGTTACACTCTCAAGCAATTTCCACTCTTATCCAAGTTGAAATAAGGAAGATATGCGCGTAACAAAACGTCTTGTCTACCATACTTCGTGATTAACACTCATTGTTCACCGTACCATATAAATCGTAATGTAATCTGTAATTACGGCCAGAAATTTATGAGATCAAAGCACTAAGGCGAGGCATACAGTAATTCACTACGAATCGTTCAAATACTGATATCTCCTTAGTAATGTTAGTGTAGTTATGCCATTTAATGTTAGGCACTAACATTCAGTACTCTCACATTGTTTCACGTCAGTTTTGTTGAAACTGTTTGGTCTGGATGATTGACGAAGCAGTTTTCGAATGTTTTTGGAGTGTGTCTTGTTGTGGTAAAAATATTCTCACATTGTTTCACGTAAGCTTTCATGAGTTTTCTTTTACGGGAAGAGTGTCGTTTGGACAGTTTTGATCGATTGATATGTAAATAATTGATTATCAATTTAAAGTTGATCTTATTTACACTACCTTAAGGTTTAATTTCAGAAATAATCACTAACGACCGACCCTAGAATGATAAAGACATTGAACTTTATACTATGAACGCATACCGTACATATCAATCAATAAAGCAAATACAAAATTGCATTGGTAAGTTTGTCTGTCCTTCAATAGTACGAAAACAGTTAAATGAATTTGGATTTCAGTACTCAGAGATAATCCTAGATTGACACATGGAAAACCTTTTATCGAATCGCGAATGAACAGAGCCACGAGTGATAGCTTATATTATAGTCATTTGTAAAATAAAAAAGGAATATCGTCAGCCATATTTGATTGGGTCGCCATTTTTTAAATGGCTGACGCAAGCTCCGATGACGTACTTCATTTAAGGTAATCAGATAGCCATTTGGCGGACGTTTGGGTCAGAACAATTGTTTGAAAATATTTATGCAACATTCACGAGGTTACATACCGACACCACCATCACAGCAACATCAGTATCGTTCTACACTTTTAATTACTTTTGTATTGCCTAGGAAGGCAAACGATTTACGCCAAAATTATTATTTTCGATGCAATTTTATGCAATAGCGTCATTATCGTTCATAGACATCTCTTAAGTACCTTCTTATAGAAAAATTGCATCTATTATCTCGCCCACACTCACGTAACCAAACACTGAAATAGGTGTGACAACCCCAGGCGTGTTGACGTCAATAAACACACGGGCAGTAACATTTTTATGTGCATAATCAACGTTTGAAAGACAAACAGTAGCAGACTGTAGATGTATTATGTTTACGTGACTTTTGCCCATCGATCAAGAGGACATGGCTAGCAACCGTCTGCGTCTTATCATATGCACATTCTATTATTTGAAGTGATTTGACGTAGCGTCGTGACCAGAAATGGATAGCAGAGATACTATTTTGTCTGTCTTCTGATCGGAAGGTATGCCTCTTTAAACATTCAGTTTGTCAATTTGTCATATTCCAACTCATACATACACACTCATGCCCGTATCCCATAGGAGTAGGCAGAGAATCGAGTCCCACAAACTACGATCCTGGCAATCTCTTTTGCTCCGGTTGAGGGTACTCCTAACATGCCATTTTTGGAGATGGTAGGTAATCTATTTAAACAATATAATTATGTTCTTCTTGAGCGCCCTCTGCTGACCCTTTCATTCACATTTGCACCCAACTTAACTCCTAACTCGTCACTCACGTAACCTAGAGTCAAGAACGGGACGAGTTGCGAACATAATACATACTTACAACTAATAGATGAATCAATAGGAAGTTGTCCTCCAACCAGACTTTACATGGTATAGAATCTTAAACCGTACAGCTTAATAATCATACAGTTCCCAGTACTAACACAGAATGTTAATACCCATCGTACTGACAGCGAATGTAATTAATTATCCAGCACGCGTACGAAGAATAACAACAATAATCAACTCCATCATTTTAACTTAGGTCGTTCTTGCAAAATAACCCCCACAGACGGGTCTCAAAACGGCGAAATTGGGAACTAAAACTTTAGCAATATCTAAGATTTGGTTGAAAGCGACGACAGCGCCCCCCTCTTCGTGATATGAAGTGGTTTGGGAGTACAAAGTTTAATCTCGGTGGGCGATAAAGCTGATTTACAAAGGCTTATCATGCAAAATCGCTAAAGTCTACCCAGCTTCTCGACGATTCACAAAATGGACCTTATTCATGTAGAATTGTGCGCTGTGTAATTCGTAATCTCGGTAAGCTTGGGCTATTTGTAATTACGCTGAGCTTTGGAGTTTTTATAAAATGTTGGCATCAGAGAAGCAAAGTTACCGACATGGCGTATAGAATTTGAAAGCTGATGTGGCTGTGAACTGAGAAGATTTGCCGAAGAACCGAGGACCGCCGGGGTAGGTGGGTGGCAGTGGTTACGGTATCCAATTCGTAAGAGGTACCGGGTTCGAACTCGTCGCTCCACTGTAATTACCAGATCTGCCACATCCTGGATCATGGTCAAGGCTGACCACGGGCCCTCGTGTGCGCGAGCATAAATGGGACATTAACGCCAAGATTATTTTATTATGTAGGTACATACATTCACTAATGATATATATGCTCTCTACTCGTTGCTAAAGTACTGAACGAAACTGTTCCACTTTTAAGCGATAAAAACTAAAAAAAATACACGTGTTTATAATATGAGCAATAAACGCTTTTAACTGTTATGCCACTTTCACAAAATAATGAATTGTACGTATAAATTGCTGTGTTTAAGTTGCGCCAATGGATAATGGATACAGCTCTCATTGAAACGGTGATTGTGCGAAGTATTGCTTATGTAGGTATGTACCGATGTATGTGAAAAAGCAATTTTTATAATTAGCTGCACTTACCCGAAATCCGATCATAAATATTTTGTAGTAGTGGTGAAACCGTCAACAACAGCACACTATATGACTTTTCTGTAGTGTTTTGACATAATATCCAGATACGCGGGTTGGTATGTATTGAACAGATAGTGGATATTGCAATGGTGAAATTATTTTGATACACACTTCACTTGCATAATGAAAGGTCCAAATTGAAATGATCAATAATTTTATTGAGACGGCAATTTACTAAATCATGTTCAAGTAATTGCATTTTTATCGTCATTAAATCTGAAACCATTGCTCAAATAGCCAGTGTATCTTATAGACTAATTGTGTGCGGATTATGCATTCCTGTCGGAGTTCTTGATATTTTTTCCTAAGTATACTTAGATACAGATTTGTAATTTTTTCAAAACTGGAAATAAAAGAAATTTTTTTTAGTTACAGACAAAATATTTACTAAGACCTTAAGAAAGTAAGAAATGAATAATAAACAAACTAAAATATTACACAAAATTATCCACACCGCTATCCCCCGGAATGGTGACTAGAAAGCTAGCTGCGTTGCCTCGATGGATAGCAAGGCTTATCCTCTGTCCGAGGAACGAGTCAGATCTCCGGTCACCTGTGGTATGTATTAGGTTTTTCTTACAGATTTTAGGTAGGTACACAGTATTTTTGTGATTCAATCTTAGTCCCGTTGTACAAATTGTTTCAAATGATAAGTAAAACGGCACTTTTCGTGTTACTTCTACCAATATACCTGTTAGGTAGACGCAGGAAAAGTAATTTGCCGTATAACATTTTACTTACTTCTACCATTAGGTACACTTTGAAGAATTTAACGGTGCAACGTTCAAGTTTTTTCTTTTGCAGTAAAAACATTTAATCTGCGATTGAAGCAAAGTTTAAGTTAAAAAACTGGTATTCAACATACCAGCTAGACCAGTTTTTGCCTATGTACGTAGTCTCTTCAGCTGTTTTACATTCTATTGTTTATAATGTCAAGTGCACAATTTATCATGTCCGTCTTACTGTTGGCACATTTTTATTTGTTTCCTCGTTGTTTTTGCATTAAAATTGACAATGTGCAGTTATCAAACACAAGTGAGTGATTATTATTTTGACATTTCGTTATTCTGGCATTTATTTTGAGAGAGTTTGGTTATTTTGTGGAATGAGCTTCCAGCCACAGTGTTTCTTTGGACTATGACATGGGATCGTTCAAGAGGTATATTAGATGTCTCTTCAGAGGCGAGCAATTCATTGGTAACTCCCCTAGTGTTGCTGATGTCTACAGGCGCCGGTGACCACTTTCAATCAGACCTGCTTACCTGTTTGTCTGCCGTACAAAAAAATTTCAGACGTGCAGGTTACTACCTTCCTACTTCTTTTTACCTACAGCAAAATACTAAGACAAGAAATCAAATGACAATCCAACAAACATAACTCACAGGTACAATAATTATATCACCGTAACTCCACAGCTTCTTAACACACTTACCTAGCCAAGTTAACTAGCCACTGTTACGACAGTAACCTTTCGCAAGTAGTTAGCAGTTACCATGGCTACAGCTCACGGCTTCAGTTACCGTTTCCTTTATACGTAACCGATGGTATGTACCTCAAGATGGAGACTCATTCCTTGGAAACTATTACAGAGTGAGTAAAAGATATAAAGTACATTTTTGACAATAGCTATGCACTTTATTTTGAGTAGGTACACAGAAATAGCGCGCGTGTAGCGTCGGTGGCTGAGTGGTTAAGGTATCCGACTAGTAAGAGAAACGTGCCGGGTTCGAATCCCACTGCGGCCATGTATAAATGTCTTTTTTCTTTGTTATGTCCATTAGTTTAATACTAACCGATGCTCTTACGGTGAGCGAAAACATCGTGATGAAACCTGCACTTTCACGCGACTGAATGTACAATTATGAACCAATCTGGTCAGGTTCCTCTGGTAGCAGGGAAACGAAGGTCAGATGACAGTCGCGCCACTGAAATTATCTGCGAAATCCTGGATCAAGGTCAAGGCGGACCGCGGGCCCACCTGCACAAGAGCACAAACAGGACATTAACGACACGATAAGAAGTACCTAGTCGCAATAGGTAGGTACGTTACTTAGTCAGTAATGCCAAAATCAGGCACCCAGACAGCCAGACACCTACCTTCTAACTAAGCACAATACATCATACCACAATGCAAATTTCATCATAGTCGTTACCTAGAACTACGTATAACCCCATAAAGTTAAGTGCACCGCTAAAACGTAACAGCGTCATAATGACAGAGTCGTTCCTAATTCCGTCGGGTTGGCACCGTTGCCAAATCGCATCCGGGTGCAGTGGGCTCAATGTATGAAAGGAAAGCGATATTTAACTTTGTTATATTCAAATTATACCAAATTAAAACTAAATATAATAAATAAATAGTAAGTGGCTTAACATTAAAAAATATTCATAGAAAAAAAACAGGCATAACTTTAACAGTATTAGGTACTATACTTAAATTATTCTAAATCTTGGCGTAAACATCCCGGTTGTGATCTCGAGCGAGAGGGCCCGGGGTCCGGTCCTTCTTGATCCTGATTCTGGATTTGGCAGGTCAGGTAATTACAGTGGCGCGACTACCATCTGACCTCCGTGACCCTGTTAACAGTTAACTTGACCAGATTTTATCATATAAATGTGTAATTTCCCGCATCGCAAGTGCATCGGTTAGTATTCAACTAATGTACAGTCAGCGATAGAGAGAACTGACTCCCCTACCATGCATTTAATACATGCTAGGGGGATCCATTCACTCTGCAGCTGACTGTACAAAAATCAGAATCAAGGTTCTTGCCTACATTACCAATGCGGCACAAGGGATCAAACTTGGATCCTGTCGCTTACATGTCGGACCCACTAGCCATAGGCCACCGACGCTCCAACGAGGTACGGCATGACTAGCCATTTTCTGTCTAGAATTTTATTACCCACTGATTCTAAATTGCAACAGTCATGCTCACGCCATTACTGTGAACTTGGTATTAGATACGACTTTGCCAAATATAATGTATTTTTTATACCTATCTCATCAGATCAACCATTTACTATAATGGTCCTCGTGGAATATGTATCGTCCATGTTGTAGTTTCTGGATTTGGTAGACGAAAATAGAGTTATTTACCTACAGTACAACTTATTTCGTCTCTCCATGATTGATTGATTTATTTATTAAAACTTTATGCACTAAAGGTACATAGGCGGACTTAAAGCTAAAGTAGCTTTATCTACCAGTCAACCGTGAAAGAAAAAATATCGAAAACGGTAGGCGGTGCGAGAGAAACAATAAGAAAAGGTGAAGGAAGGGAGACTTTACATCAATAAATGCAAATTTAATGTTTATTCAAATATTTTCTAAAATACTAAACCGATTTTGATAAAACAAAGCTAAGAACCATCCCGATTAAACTGTCTGTCAAATTGAGCAAACCCCATCCTAATAGGCCAATCCGTTCGTGAGCTACGATGCCACAGACAGACACACACCGCCACAGAGCCACAGATAGACAGACACACACGTCAAACGTATAACATCACCCTTTTCTCGTCGGGGGTTAAAAACGGCACAATTACTCAATACAAAATAAGTTATTGACCAATAAAAAAGTCAAAGCCATACACTATTTGCGTGTTTTCCGACTTGCGTATTATTAACGTACACGCATGACCATTCACCGTCGCTATGTACACTTACAGGCTGATTCATTTAACTCAGTTAATCTTAGAAAAGAACTACGTCGCCGAATTTGGAGTTGAAACCAACTAAACTTATTTGTTAAACTTACTGTATTTGTATTAGGTTAGTATAGGCTTTTATTAATTAAGCAATATATATATATATATATATATATATATATATATATATATCTATCTATAAATATCTAGTTTAAGTTTTATGACGAAGTTGTACGGATATCTAGTTTTAAGTTAATTAAAAAAAAAAAAAAATTACAGTCAAAAATGAATAATAAATGTCAACATAATATTCAAAATCCAATTGTAATTATGAATTATATTATTTACATAATAAATTATTTCATATTATTTCTTATTTAATAATATTTTTAATAACTCACGAAAACAATCCTACAGAAATCAAATTGTTTGCTATGACCTTTATGAATGACGTCATATATATATATATATATATATATATATATATATCTATATTTACTACTGTGCACGTCTTAACTGCATTTAATTGTCACGATCTCTTTGCTGTAGGCCTGCTGGAAGAAATTTCTTTATAGAAATAAGTTGGTCGGTTGTGTCTGATATATTCTGTCATATAGTTTTGTAAAACTCTTGTGTACAATAAATGGTTCAATAAATAAATAAAATAAACTTTGGTAGATTGAGAAAATATGCAGTGAGTTATTTGCTGTTTTATGTTAAACAATTTGATGAAGCATTAAACACAGGTTATAGGTTAAAACACTGTTATACACTATGCATCATGAATGCAAGACACAAAGTGTCAACTAATTAAACACAGAGTTCCTACACTCTAAGATTTCTTCTCCAAATCGGTTTCTCAGTTCGGGAGCTACACTGCCACAGACAGTCACTACACAGATACACAGACACCCAGTCAGACTTATAACACACGTCTTTTTTGTCGACGAGTAAAAATCGAGATTTCATTACGTGGTGTTGAGTACAGCAAATATTATGGTCAAGAGCGGTTTATTTGACCAAAATAAAACATCTGCCTGTATAGTAAGAATCTCTGTTTCATGCTAATACGTTCTAAACCGAATCCACCAGCCTAGGAACTTGGTGCTATTAACCTATTACTTCCTATTCTATGCCATTAATTATTGCACTCTTTTTCCGTATTCGTGCATGTTGTTATTGTTGTGGCAGTCATTATGTAATAAAAATTCCTTACTTAAGTAGGTTTTTTACTTAATATTTAACTCTATTAAAGTTATAGTAACTACTTGGAAGTCGTGGTTAAGTTACCTCAGCAAGGGATCAAACTAATGATAATATTCTTAGGTTGAACACGTGTTTTTTGACTCTCAGTTTTATTAATTTGACAAGTGTTTTTTCGGAGGTCTTACATTGCGCGCGAACGCACAGGGTTCCATCTAGCTAGTATTTACCTGATCTGCTAAATCCTGGATCATGTTCAAGGCGGGCACTGGGCCCTTAAGCGGGAGATCACAGACGGGACATTTACGTCAAGATGATGATTATAGCACCACAAAGATCCAAGAGTAGATTACAGCACTGCTATTCTACTCTATTGGACACCACACGTCAAAAACATTTACCTAAAACATCTAAAAAATCCCATCACGAAGCCAAACATTTACACAAAAATGTACTAGAACTCCAAACCTATTGGCGTCGCCGCAAAACCTCCGAACTGGCAATTAACCCGGTGTGTTTGACCCGGAATACCCTGCCGGATACCCGGCTGTTTAACCGGGTCCGGCCGACCCACGGTATGAATCGGCGTTCTCTGAATTAGTGCGAACGTAAACGGTGGATGATATGGTTGGTGTTTTGGCTTAGGTTGTTTTGATTTCATCCCCTTGACGTCTATACTAATATGAAGGGATGAATATAGCACATCGGCTAGTTTCAGCTATTTATTCGCACGCGAGACGATGCTCTACGAAGCCGCGAAGAGCTCAATTTTTTATGTCACGGTAGACAAATAGATGACAGGGCTACCTGATGGAAAGTGGTCACCGCTGCCCACCTCTAAATTAAAATTATATCACGAAAAATATATGCCGAAAGAAACAAACATTTATTACCCACGGAAGCCTATAACGGAATACAATAACATAAAAAAATTCCAGTTCCAGAAAAGGTTCCAGTGGCATGGTTCGTTAGACAGTAAGAAAACACCTCTGACAAAATAATAACGATTTAGGTGCTCGCACTGTTTGAGAACCCGTTTATAATATAATACTCCTACGGTACTCCATTTTCATCATTGCAAACTATAGCAATTGCGGAGCTTGCAAAAATTTTTCAGGAGCAGTACAATACTGAAATGGTTTCGACTATAACGGTATAATATAACTAGTAATTATATCGTATTTAGCTAGTAATTATAAAATATAAAATTTAACTAGTAATTGTACCGTTATGATCGAAACCACGAACTTTGGATGCAATATTAACACAGTTTCAGGCCATTTTAATAGGAAATGAGATCAGGTTCGTATCTACGGGACTTCTGGATTAAAGAAAAAGTCTTTTGACCAGAAGCTTAATTATACCGTTCTGTTCGCCAGCTCTTCAATTACGATTTCGGTTCCACAAACGTAGAAGCAACTCTAAATGTAGATAAAACTTCATCTGCCATTCCCCGCTTTACTCACAAAACCGGCATCCCTATTAAATTGAGCCTTCATTCCTTTGCACTCCAAAATGGACCGTCGTGCTTTCCTAATAGCGTTTAATTTGGAGCGAGTACGAAATAGTGATAGTCATTTGTCTGTAAAATTTGATATTGGGCCACATGGCGTACAGCGGATGCGTTTTTGTACTGATTGCGTGCTCGATTCGAAATTAATTCCAGTCTGCACGTGGACTGTGGATGATTGTTTCGTTTATTGGTATCTAATATGTTGTTGTTGATAGGCGTTGTATAATATCAAGCCTTTTCAATTCTAATTTGACCACTGGAAGATTGATTTTGTGTTTTTGTGCACGCAGATGCGTGGACACAGCTCTGCTCTTTCTCTTACGGTTAGGGAAAACTTGGTAGGGATTGAATGTGTAACCATGATCAAATATGGTCAGGTTCCCCTGTTAACAGGGTCACGGAGGTCAGATAGCAGTCGCTCCACTGTAATTACCTGATCTGCCAAATCTTGGATCGTGATCGAGGCGAACCTCAGGTCTTCGCGCTCCAGTTTACAACAGTTTACTACCGCCATAATGATGATACCTTAACCGTCATACCTAGGAATAGGCTGTTTCTAGACAGGCATGCTCCATCATCGGCCGCATCGTCACTTACCCTAGGTAGTCTAATTATAAAAAAACCGGAATCCAAAAACGCCAATGCATTGTCGCGCCAAAATGTTTTTTTTTAATTTGTATTACTTTTGGCGGTTTTGTCGACAGGATATACACAGGGAAATTACCTTAATTCGGAAAAGATATAGTATCCCACATAAAATAAAAATTATCATCTTGGCGTTAATGTCCCGGTTGTGCTCTCGAGAACGAGAGCCCGGGGTCCGCCTTAACCATGATCCAGGATTTGGCAGGTCAGGTAATTACAGTGGAGCGACTGCCATCTGACCTCCATGACCCTGCTATCAGGGGAACCTGACCAGATTGGATCATGGTTACACACCCAGTCGCCTGAATGTGCAGGTTTCATCACGATGTTTTCCCTCACCGTAAGAGCATCGGTTAGTATTCAACTAATGTACATAACTCAGAAAACAGTCATTGGTACATGGCCGGAGCGGGATTCGAACTCTGGCTCACGAGTCGGATACTGTAACCGCTCGGCCACCGACGCTCTTCTATATAGTGTCCCACATAAGCGATGTATTACGCAGAAAGTGGTCACGCGTTCAGGCGACGCGTTCGGCGGTCGTTGTTTTGTACAATATACCTATTGACATAAAGCGGGCATTCTGACCGCGTCGGTCAACCAGAAAATTAGAACGCAGAACGAGAACGCGGAACACCTGAACGTGTGACAGCTATTTTCTGATATACATAACAGCAAAAAATAATTTACACTTTTAACCATTTCTGCTTAGACATTATATCGCCAATCCTGAAGTGATACTCTTTTGGATAGATATATCGAAACTACAACATAAACGCAGCTGTTGCAAAGCGAATTAACAGCATGTCTTCACCAAACACAATACAATGGAGGAAACAATATCGAATTTCAACAGCCCAATTCGAAGGCTTACATCTGCTCTTCAAAGGACATTTTTTCCATAAACACTTTGTTAATTTTGCGCCCACTTTTGTAGGGAGAAGACAAGGAATGCTTTGTTGTCCTCGTCTCTTTAAAAAGACCTCCCCCGCCCCTGAATTTGCCAGTATTCGTTGGACTGCAAAAGGAATTGAAGCGAGATTTGTAGATCAAGTGATACTGGTCAAAGTGCGTTGTCGCATCTGCCATTTGGAAAAGTTATTCCGTGACGTTTGGCAGATGGTCAGGGCTGCCGCACCGTTTATCAAGGATAATGAATATAATATTTTTTTTATTAAAAGTAATATTATTTATGATAAAATGTTATCGATCTCGCATTTGGAGCGTGACAATCAGGTTTTGTGTGCGTTCGTCGATTCGTAAATAGTGTCTTGAGGCGAGGTTAAATGGATTTACGTTTGTTGAGCAACCAGACGTTGTTTCTTGGCCATTTATTGCTTCAATAAGTAATTTATACTTCGAAATCGTTGGCTACTGTATGTTTAACTTTGTTTTGTAACTTATTTTGTTTAGAGCTTAGTTCTTGAGCGCATTTACCTCACTAATGAAGATTTTTACAATAGACACAATAAAATACCTGACGGCTGTCTGCCTGTCTGTTTGTACTCTACGAAGCCATAATTAGTGTCCGACCGCTTCGCAATTTAATTTTTTTTATCATCTCTGGATCAACTCCTAATCTATTTGTCGCTGATATCTGTAGTTCGCTAAGCTATAAATCGGATTTTTGAATCCAGATAGTGAGACAATTAATAAAATAGGCAGGTAGCTAAATATTTTCAATAAACACTACCAACCTCTTTACACATACTTTGCTATTGTACACACACTTTCACCGTATGAACTTGTAAACATCTCAGGTAAAAGATGGTCATCCCTGTCTCTCAATCAATCCGGGACAAAGCATTGTCCCGCCAAGACACCTGTCCCGTGTCTGTCATCTCGTGGTCTCTATTTCATTTATTTCGCGCCATTTTAGTTGCGACAGTTATTTCGTTGTTTCCATTACGATTTTGGTCGATAAGAGGCATATTGTAATTTTGAGTTCGACGCTCTTGGGTCTTCGTGGCAGTACGACCTTGAGTAAAAACGCTTCTAGAATAAAAAAAAATCAAAAAGTCATTCTTTATTTTTACCGCAATTTATTCTATTTTTGGAAAAATAAAATTTGTGTATTAGTAAAATATACTTTAAATGAAACAGTTTAGGTTGCTCTGTCCATTTAATCAAACTGAATGAATTAATGAAGTTGAAAGTATAGATATATGTGTGTTTGTTACAAACTACTGACGTATATTGAAGCAAACAATGAGGTGGTAGAAATTAAAGATATCATATCCAGTTTGATAAAAGTAGCCATAGATACGAACTGATATACATATACAAATACTAAACTAAACTGAAAACGGACCATACTCCACCACTCATTCCATACACCTACAACCTCCTAGCTATATGCCGACTTATCCAGGGACCCGAGTGGTCAACCCTGTCCCGTAAGTCCTCATAAATCCGGGACACCGCATTGTCCGACGGGACACCTGTCCCGCAGTCCCGCGCTCTCTATTTAATGCACCGACGCTTTAAAGCCACAGTCGAAGAGCGGATTAGGACAGACGAAGTTTCCACTCTCTTTATACAAATAGAGGTTCTTCAAACAAAAAAGAGAGAGAGATGTTATACGAATTGAGATTCGCAAATCTGCATGTTGTGTTAATTACTACATTCTACATTTTTACCTTGGCTAAATTTTACTTTCTTTTCAAATTTATTTGCTTATTGACGTCGGTTTTGTCTAAGGATAGTATATCACTGGATAATAATGAAAACATTTGAACTAATATTATATCAACGTGAATATTTATTTGTTAGGTTATCGTTATTTTATGTTGATACAGAGAAATTAGGATAACTAGATATTTAGCACAGTAGTTCATGGGCACGAAATAGGGCATAGTATATCTTGTTAGTTAGGAAATAGGGTTAACATTGAAGTGGCGAACACAAGCTGTATTTTAAATTAAAATACCTAGTTTACAACAGGACAGTTTACACATTTATTGCACAATAATAATAATAGGATCATCGTTATGATAATCATGGCAATTGTCATTCATTGTTTGCATCACGGCTTCCAGTAAAATTCAGTTTTTATAGGCTTACGAGTCACGTTTTACATATTCTCAATAATTACTTTAGTTCAGATAAAAGGAACCAGTATTATGTATTACTGGCAGGAGATACATCTGCATGGTATGTGCCTAGGTGTGTAATTCATAACTGAATCAAAAGGCGTTGAGAAACCTTGTCACAGTAAATGAGTACTGCTGACGGCTTAAATAATGCACATCGGATAGTTCGGCTTTCTCAAAGATCTAAGACTACCGTTTTGTACACTAAAGTTTTGTTATGAATAGTTGTTCAGAGTGTTAAAATGGGTCATCATTAAATATACCGTATCCGTCACCGCATGTGCATTTCTATTCATCTTAGTTAATATTGTATTACTCACGGGAAAGTCACTATTTTCATCTTTCACTTTAGCTATATATTCTCCAACTTGAGTAAATAAAATTAACTTCTAATCTTAAATGCACCTGTCTGCCCTTGCCATTAAAATTTATAGATAGGTCGTCACGAAAAGACCAAATTTAAAAATTATTTTGTTTGAAGAGAAATGCAGAAATGCCCGTACATTCCCTAGGCCTGAGTTACGCCAGATAAATCCGGTTAAATCCTACCAAATGGATGGAAACACCTGTTTCCACAATCCCCGTAATGCGTTGCAGATTGAATATTTAATTGTACTTGAAAATAATAATGAGTTTGCCAGAATTTACTTGCAAATTATTCTTCTACGTACCAGCTTGTTGGGACTATTTCTCTACGCTTATTTTACGGTAACCTGAGGAAGGATAATATGGTACCTACTTTTTATATTTTAGGAAAAATAGCCGTGTTTTAGTGAAGTCGCTAGCAATAGCTAATACAGTCATTCATCTAATTATTTAACCCCCAAACCTTATGATAATCCATATGACAATAAGGAGTAAGGGGTCAGCTAATTAGTTGTATGACTGTACAAATAAATATATGAACAACCCAATAAAATCTACTGCTAGACTAGAAAGACGAGACCTACAGGATATTAACTGTTACTGGCAGTCACCAAATCAAATGAATCGTATACTGTTCGAATCGTTCTTAAGACAGGATCATTCGAAACTTTTGTTCTTTTTGCACCAACAGACCAAACTGAAACGCGTTGCTCATAGATTATAAGACTCAGTAAAATGCGAAAGAGTGCTAATTTTGACACATTTTTGCATGTTATTAAAAAACTGTCCCTACATAAAAAATATATTCAGCGATACTTGTTTACTTATACATCTATATATTTGTATAAAAAAAATTGTAGTCGTGACTGTAAATCTTGAGATCTAAGCGATTAAAACTGATTTCTATGGGGTAGTTCTGGTTTTTTTTTTGCAATAAGAAACAATATTTCAAAAATGTACTTAGCGATACTTTTAGTTCATCAGCTCTTCCTGTATTGTTTTACAGATTGTAATTATGGCCTGCCGCGCCAATCTGGTCGTTTAAAAATCATTCGCTTCGATTAAATGGACGCCATGCCCACACAGATGTCGCCCATTTCGAATAACGATTCACGAATTTCAGTATATTTGGACAATCCATAAATTATACCATCAATTAATCTGGATTCATTGAACGAAACTATTATAGTAGGGGTGGGAAATTATTAATATAGAAATGTGCCAAAATTGGGGTGGGCGAAAATTATTTGTCCGAAAGTGCTTTTCCAAAAGGACTGCGCACCCCTGCACAATAAGTTTGGTATACAGGTTGAGTAAAATAACAGAAATATGGGTACGAGTTTATCTTTTAAAAATTCCAATAGGTTCAGATTAGGAAAAAGCTTGAAGGAATCTAAGTGCGTATATTTAACGTTACGGTCTAGCGCAATTGGTACCTGTTTTTTTTCTTTTTTTTTTCCCGAGATACTAATAGTTTATTGTCAGTCTTCTGCCCTTGGCTTCGTTCTCAAAACAAAAACAGATATATGAAATCTAGACTAGCTACTCCGGCTAGCAATGTAACATTGAATGTAAATTCATTTTTATTAAAAGACTAGTTTACCCGGCGCGACATCGTTCGTGTACACATACTTTACCCCTACTAACCCTTGTTTCTTGCTTATAAACCTTCCTCTTGCTCTATCTATTGTTGCAAACCGCATTAAAAACTGGTGCGTACTTTAAAAGATCTAAGCGTACATGGATACATAAATAGAGACAGACGGCGATAAGCGACTTTGTTTTATACAATAAAAATAATCTAAAGCAATTTGAAAATTCATTATTCACCCTATATAGCATTTAAAGCAATACGTAAAGTGTTTACAAATAATATTAATCTCCCAAATCCACGTTGCAATCCCCATATATTTTATTGTCCACTGGGGGGCCATTTTGTGTTTTATTGAACTCCTAGCGTACCCCCCGTAACGGCACAGAATGGACCACATGGGGTCCCGCAAGGATCAATGCTTGGTCCGAACCTATTTTTTGTGTACTTCTTTTTTCGGGGTGTTTTTATTAGGCGTTTAGTATGAAATTGCGTTTTTTTTTTCTTTAAAAGACATGACCACCAGCCGTGTTTTTTTGTTGTTTTTATTGCTTGTTGCTTAGCTACCTGATAAACCATGTTATTTTTTTTTAAATTACACTTTTATTGAGCGAAATTACGTTCCAAAATGGTTTCTATATTCTAGCTTGTGATTTCATTATGATTAGCAACGCACGTACACACAATATACCTACTCATCTATTAACCCCATTTGTCGATAAAGTAAATCAATTTCCATAATACTCTATTCATAAGCGGTTTAATCAAAACCGCTGTGTCGGAAATTGGTGTGGCGTAAAATATACTGTAGGTTATTATAAAAAGTATCGACTCGACAGAAGTTTTTTAATCTAAAAAGTTCAGCCACACAGGTCAGGTTTGCTGAATGTAAACAAGGTTATAGGGCCCCATGATTAGAAATCCTTTTATGTAATAGGTATACTGTGTGTTGGTAGCAGGGTCATGGAGGTCAAATGGCAGTTGCTCCACTGTAATTACCTGACCTGCCAAATCCTGGATCATGGTCAAGGCAGACACCGGGCCCTCGTTCTCGAGAGCACAACCGGGACATTAACGCCAAGATGATTATTTTTATTTTTCTAATACTGTGTGTTTGTAATGTGTAGTTGATTAGTACTTTGATTGCATATTGTTTTAGCATTATAGGCGACAAATCGTTGGGTGTTGAGTTATTAATCAAAAACAGGATCGACAGAAAAACTCAGATAACCGATAAGTTTACTTTAACTCGAATGTTTTCTAAACAACAGAACCGATTTTAATGAAACAAAAAACCATCTCGATTACATTGGCTTTCAAAAAGACCGTATCGTAATTGATCCATCCGTCCAGGAACTACATTGCCACAGACAGATACACAAAGTCACAGATACACACGTCAAACTTATAACACCTTCCTGTTTTCGTCGGGGGTTGAAAGAGCTATTTGTCTTACAATACCAATATCAACTATTTCAAATATTTTAAATAGTGTGAGTTAAGAATTTGGAGTGACAACTTACATGAGATTACGCTTCTAGTGATAGAATTAAATACAGTTTTAAGGTAACGCCTATTTCATTAAGAAAGTACAATAGCTGTAGTCCTTATCGCGAAAGCCTTGCTCGTGTTTTCGATCAACAACATAAGACGTACGGACGTCTGTCTGCACGTCCTTGTTCATTACACGAGCCCGAACTCGATCCAAACACGGCACAAGTTTCTGGAATGCTTAAGTATCTTTCGTTACAAGCTTTGTACAAATTTCAGACTTACTTAAGTATTCTATGCTTAAGAGAAGTTTTGGCCCGGATTAAGGCCCGGGTAAAGGGATGCCTCGCTTAAGTTCCAACTTACATACGGAATTGAATGTGTACTAAGTTGCCTCTCTATTTGGATGCAACAGATGTTTGGTTACACTTCAAGCGGCGTATCAGAGGAGAGGGATTTAATTAGCCTTTCTTCTTTTAGGAACTTTTGATTTAGTTATTTCTTAATACTTTCTTTTTCTCCTGAGATTTTCTTATCTTTAATAACTCTGCTACAATAAATATGTGAACATTTTATTTCTGTATATATTTTACCTATGACTGTATTATTACCAGCATATCTTGTGTGTTTCGTATGACATAGCCATCATTATCTTCCAGCTTCCCCTTCGGCGTTTTGCTCCTGTCTTGTATTTCAAAAATGACTTTACTTTTAATTCTGATTTGCTCATATATTAAAGGTTTGTTCCGGGTTTCCTATCGCGTACCTTTGTTGTCGAGTAGCCCGATAATTCAATGCATCATGGTCACGGAACCATCATAAATGTGTGATAATAACCGCGATAGTTTAATACATGAATTTTGAGTTGGTTGCTGAATTGATGATGATGATGAAAAGATTATGAAAACTAAACTTAATTCTGAATCGACCTACATCACTAGCATTACAGCGCATCGTATTGATTTAAAAGTAGAGCGAAGAATATGCAGTTTGCAATATCGAAGACGATGAAGTAATTGAATGGAAGTTGAAGCAACAACTAACAAAATACAGAGAAAAGCCACTCGAAAATAACCGAGATAATTGGAGGCTGAGACTAATTCGCTAACGATTAACTAATTGTTCACAAACTGTCTAAAACTTCAAGCTATTGTAATATTGGTCTTATTGCATAGCAGTTAAAGTCCATTTTCGATTGGGTCATGGCATAATTCCGGTTACTTAATGAGACAATGACATCTAACTGAAGCAACTCTGTTTTGTAAATCTAGTTATAATTTACGTCATTATCGTTTCAGTTCTGTTTCGTCAACGTGCTTGTTTAAGTTTGTTTAAGATGTTGTTTTTATTGTATGTACAAATTAATAGATGCACATTTTTTCATTATTATTTGCCAGTTTTCATTGTTGTCTCATGAGTAAATGTAGTTTAAGTCAGCGGAATTCTTTGTAGTGGAATAATGAAGCGAGACCATAAGCAGAAGTCATTCCAAAGTCGACATGTGACATACCTACGTCACCTGGTTTGTCACAGCAAAGCATAAAAAATCACTATTCTATGGTATTCTATGGTAGGCAGGAACTATTAAAATAAAGATAATACTAGAATGAAAACATAATAAAAGTGTTGAACTGTCAGATTTTAATGTTGTCTTCTCTTTCTCCACAGGTTCTTTAAAGTGAGACAGTGTAGTGAGCATGCGCTAGTTCGCGATGCCGCCGGCGCGGCGCCGTTGTCGTGTCACGTGACCAACGGATTCCAAGATGGCGGACAGCAGTCCCGCCACCTCGATCATAGAGGGAACAGTCAAATTCCGTGACGGGAAGAAGGTAAGAATTTTCATGTCTCTACCTACAAAAATTAATAGAAAAGATGAAAGGACTCTCAAAATCTGACTAAATTACGGATTTATAGAGTACGCGGAGAATGCATTACGCACGCTATTCTCTATCAGGGGATGAATGACCTGTGTGGGTCCGGTTACACTCCTGCTACGCTGCCGCATCGCCTCAAAGGAGGTATCATGAGAGCAACCTAAGCCTTTTCAGTCATGACCCATCCGACGACCGCCCTTACGCGTCGGGCCTGCCATGCCCCCCTTGCGGGGTACACAGATGGGAATAGCCGGAAACGCCGAACCATTCCCACATGACGTAGGTCTATGCAATGCAGGCGACCTATGCAATGCAGGCGAAGATACACCTCCGACCATCCACTTCCTACTTAAACTATCATATGCTACCTTTTACTCAAGCATACAAAAGAGCGAAGGGTTCGTTAAGCTACTACCTAAACCAGACCTCAAACGAAATGGATCCTGAGCCAATCACTTAACATCAGACGGTAACGTCGCCCTATCCAATATTCGGAGCGTGTTTGCTTATCGCACCGATACGGCATCGATATCTGGGAAATATGTCACCATATCGATTGTATTTATCGATAAGACAGCAGATAAGGCCAACACAGTAGTCGAGTTCAGAGAAAACGAGTAGCTCATAGGCTGCTTATTTTTTTATGATTATTAAAGGGATTTCAATGGTATGACGTACAGAATTTCGATACTGAGAACTTTGGCCGCATTGTCGCTTATTAGGTTCTTTAGGTTCATATTGGCGTCAAAATCCCGGTTGTGCTCTGGCGCGCGAAGGCACGGGGTCCGCCTTGACCATGATTCAGAATTTGGCAGATCAGCTTATCCCCGTTTATAGGGGAACTTGACCAGATTGGATTATTATGGTTAAACATTCAGTCGCTTGTTTTCGCAGATTTCCTCACGATGTTTTCCCTTACCGTAAGAGCATCGGTTAGTGTTCAAATAATGTATTTAACTCAGAAAAAATTAAGTCACTATTAGTTATGGTTGCATTGGGATCGAATCCGGTACCTCTCGATTACGAGTCCGACCCTCTAGCCACCGGCGGTAACCAACTACGCCTAGTAGTTACTAGGACTTAGTCAATTCATTTGAATTTACTTTGCCGGAATCATCAATCAAATCAAACGGAAGTAGGTACGAGTACAAATGACTAATGTGCTTAGTGACATGCATATCAACAACAAAACAACATAACTACAATTTTTATATGATATACCTAGTCATTGGAATTGTTGCTATTCTCGAATTTGAAAATGAGTTCTCTTTGTACAGAGAACTTTTTAAGAAATTTGTCGAAACCACAGGTGATAGAAGAACTGGCAGCTACCTCGCGCAAAGAATAAGCATTGCTTTTCAGAGAGGTACCGCTGCCAGCATCTTGGGTACGCTTCCACATGGCCAAATTTTTTTAATTTTTTAAGTTATTTAATTTCCATTTTGAGTTTGATGTACATATTTAATTGTTATATAAATAAAGAAAGGACCTAATTTCATAAATAAATCAGTTAATATAATCTTACTAATATTTTTAAAATTTCAGAATAATTTATTATACCTGTAAAGAAATTCACCAATTCTAAAACGTCTATGTGCATCTGCTTACTTGCTATAGTTATTAGTAGCTTGATGACTAATAGCATCGCGCAGGGAGTGTGCATATCAAAACACGCCATTGTTAACAGTTCTCCCATATCCAGTAGCTTTTGTAACATGATGTTTGTTGCCTGGGTCTATGCGAATGCCTTGGTCACGTAGGCACGAAGGCACGTAGGCACGGGCGGTAGTGGGCTTCGATTTCTCGGATACGACTGTGTTTATGGTGAAACAGTACGCTCATTCTTCATCAGCCTATAATAGCCCCACTGTTGGGATGCACGAAACTTGGTGTGACGAAATCAGACCTTCCAATGGCTGTACAGGCTACCACGAAACATACAGAACTCACAAAAAGTTATACAGAAAACTCCAAGATTAGAGGATAAACAAAAATCAATATATATAATATTACACTAGGTTTTCCCTGGAAACTGCAACATGGAGCTCTTCAAGAAAGGGGTAAAATGGTTTTAACGGGGTCGGCAACGCGTGGCTGATGCCCCTGTTATTGCAAACGTCCATAGACTGCGGTGACTGCTTTCCATCAGGCAGGCCGGAAGATTGTTTGCCACATTAGTGGCATAAAAAAATACTAGTTGGCGGAAACAGTTCCGTCTTCATATTTATGTCATCCGTGCGACCTATTTTCTCTAGCTTTGAAGGCGTCTAGATTATAATGATCAGGGAACACACTCGCAGGCAACGCGTTCCATTCCTTAGCAGTAAGCTTTATAAAGGTTGAACCAAAACTGTGTAGATAGCTGGGAGTTCCTCGACATAAGGATGAAACGACTGGTTTCCTGAAGCTATTCCTTTTCTATTTAGTTTCCGCGCTGTCTCCTCTTTTTGAGGACCTCTTGCTTCTTAAATAACGTTCCGGGTTTAAAGACTGTATTAGATTGTCCTCGGGTGTACCTGAGTGTCAAAAACAGTGGCTCTTGGGGTCACCCACCGCTGTACATTCCGGCTAAACATGAGTTGCAGCGGTGGGAATGAGTGCGCTAGGGCTTCTCACAGAATTTGATAAAAAATGATCTCTTTCCAAGTACAACACCATAAATGCCAAAATTTACGCAGAAAATAACTACGTACGTACTAATAGAAATATATTTATAATATTAGGTAAGCCAGAGAATCGCAGTTTAGAAACACAAATTCAAACCAAACCAATACGTTCAAATAAGATAGGACAGAACCTAATACTAAGCGCTATTCCACCTAATCTGTTTCAATACTAATAAGATAAACACTGAGCTCTTGCAAACGAGTTGTCGAGTCGTAGTCGAGTCGAGTCGTAGTCGAGTTGTAGATAGTTTATGCAGTGTACCTACGAGTAGTTAGTAATTATATCTACATACCTACATATGCTAAAGTGCCGAGCTATTCCCAAAAGGGGGAGCGACGAGAATCGCAATGTCATCGCGCTAATTAAAACTTGTTGCAGACTCGCCCACATCCAATCGAATTGAGTTTACAACTCTAGTGGTTTCTACTTGTAAAATGTAATTGTGATTGTTTAGTTGTCTTTTGTGTAAAAACTAGTGTGAAACAAGAAGAGACTTTCGGATTGCAAATTTGTATAATCCGTAACTTGTAATATTAATAATAGGTCGTAATTTATACCGCGTAAAATATTTAGTTCGAGATACCAAAGCAAATATGATATGTGATTCGAAGGTAAAAAATCTAAGTAACTAATCATTTCGTAATAATACGTAATTTCCTTGGCCGTTTGATATTGCATGATGTGCCGTTAGATAATAAATAAAAAATTAATAATTACAATGCTTGGACACATTCTGACAGCGCTATCTAGCCCCAAAGTAAGCCAAGCTTGTGTTATGGGTGTTTAATAACTTATATCCTTTTTTTATATACATACTACATCCAGACCCGTAACAGAAATTAAAAATTATTATTTCAATTTGTGCTCGGCCGGGAATCGAATCTGGGACCTCTGCGTTGCAGACCAACTGAACCACTCTGGTCGTCAAGATGTGTCAATACACAACGGCCGAATAAATGAATGGAATGAATGAGGTGTAAATAAATAATAATCATCTTGGCAATAATTTCCCGGTTGTGCTCACGAGCACGAGGGCCCGAGGTCCACCTTGGCCATGATCCAGGATATGTCGATCAGGTAATTACAGTGGAGCGACTGCCGTCTGACCTCCGTGACCTTGCTACCAGGGGTACCCCACCATATTCGATCATAGTTACAAATCCAGTTGCCTGAATTTGCAGGGTTATCACGATCTTCTCCCTCACCGTAAAAGCATCGGTTAGAATTCAACTAATGTACATAACTCAGAAAAAAGTCATTGGTGTACGATGGCAATATAGCGATCGCCTATCAATTAACTGATTGCACTGCAATTTCCTTTGCTGTTTGACACTGCGTTGACGTGCTGTCAGTTGCGTCAATACGCAGCGGCCGGACTTCAATCGAGTGTCAATTGACGTTCAATTAGAACCGCATTAGCCGGAGTGTAGAGGCTTGGGCCTTAATTAGGTGTAGCTGAGAACATGTTTGTTGGATTTTCTTTTACTAATTATAGGTAAGAACGTTGTCATATCTGTTGCTTTTAAAAGTAGATAGGGCTTAGTGATTCGTTGCGCAAATAGATATTAGTTGAACACAAGCCGTAGTTAAGCTCTTATGGGGAGGAAAGACATCGTGAGGAAATCTGCACATTTAGGCGACTGAATCTGGTCAGGTTCCCCTGTTAACAGGGTCACGGAGGTCAGATGGCATTTACTTACTGCGCTAGCTCAGCGACTCAAAGTGGATCTTGGCCTCCGACACCAGAGACCCCACCTCTTCCTATCCTGCGCCATCTTCTGCCAATCGAGGATACCCAGTGCGTACAGGTCTTTCGGAACCTGATAACATTTGCTCTCCTGTAATTACCTGATCTGCCAAATCGTGTCTGGACCACAACTGGGATTATAAGCCCGAAATGTTTATTTATTAGATTGCTGTTTACTCAGATTGGATCCAGATTTCTAACTTTTTTCTTGTATCGCTTCCGATGGGTTGGACCGATTTTTTTTTAAGATTGGATTAATTTAGGATAGTTGTTAGCTTTGTTTCATTCAATCAGTGAAATTGTTTCAATAAATATAAATTGCAAAATATCATTGAGTATACATGAAATCTACACCTAAATCACCTACTTACTTGTATAGCGGTTTGGATTTTAATAGTGATTGTTTTTGTTTAGTTTTACATATATGTATTTTTTTTTATAATATCTTTATTGCATTTCTTCACTGTATGGTGATTGTAACTACGGCATCGAATTTCAAATGTACATTGCCTACAAGTTTTTCGCTTTCCGACCTCCACCATATCCATGTAAATGGTTGTCTGGAAGAGATCGCTATTGGCGATAAGACCGCCCTTGAACTGGTTATAATCTTACAGAATCTGTGATAATTATACTGTTAATAATAATGTTATTGTACATTATTATTAAGTGTTAAATAAATAAATAAATAAATTACTCACTATCTGCATGGTCTACTGGTTGACTAGGATATAAAGCCATAATGGTTTTAAGCCCGCCAATTGTGTTGTTCTGCAATAAAGCTTTTAAATAAATAAAAATAAATCAAAGTGCAAAAGTCGTAAATGTTAGCCTCCTTTATCTGTCTACACATTTACCGCTTGACCTGTCTCTCAGCTGGTTTGTCACAGAGTAGGCAGTACAGAAAAAATTAAAAAGAAAATCAGCCTCCAAATTGGAAAACTCATTGGAATGCGTATTATTCGTTACTCTGTGCGTCCACACGGAATGCATTGTAGCTCAGCAATGCGGACGTAGGGTTGCTGGATACGGTTTATGGAGGCTGTTAACATTTTATTATAATTGTTTTATTAATGCAATACCTGAGCGGTGCCTGCTTGTGTCGGTGATTGCACGTACAAGTTATAACATACGCGACTTAATGTTTACACATACACCATGAGCGGTTTTGGATATTTGCTCCACTGAATTATCTGCCAAATCCTGGATCTTGGTCAAGGCGGACCCCGGGCACTTGCGCGTGAGAGCTTAACCGGGATGGTTGCCGAGATGATGATGATTATAAATTATAATACTCGTGCTTAGCTATGAGTGGCGATGGAGGCACTGGGTGTCGAAGTCGGTACCCCTCGCCTACGAGTCGGTCCCGCTAGCCATTAAGCCACCGACGCTCTCTAGATTATACATACCTTCATGAAGTAATTTTCTCCGCTTCACCTTATTGACCATTAGTAAATTAGCGGACTTGAAGCCCGGAATGAGATCGTTAAAGATCCCTTTGTTATTCCCCTTAGCCTTTTGTCGTTTCAGAGCTTAATAAATCCTATTTCAATGAATAATTTTCAAGTTTGAGTTTGAGTGTTTCGCCTGATCCAGTTTGAACTTTAATTCCGCAGCATTTTAAATTAAAAATCCCGCATAGTGTTGCCAGCATTAAATTTCCACAGAGAGCGGAGTGAAAAACAAATGTCATAATGACTTCGATTGCTTTTCGCCGCCATTTTCGTCGGTGCCATTTCTCAATTGCTGCTGCTGCATAATGAAAGCGTAGTTAAAATTGACGCTTTATTTTATGTTCTTTTTAATATACAAGAATGCTCGCTCAATGTGGAATTATTGGAATACTTTAAATAACCTAACCGACAGACTTAAACTGAAATGTTTCCAAAACTACTTAACCAATTTTAATGCAGCAAAGCTAAGTACCATTTTGATTAAACAGGCTTTCAATACCGAAAACTGCATCCAAATCAGTTCATCCGTTTATGCACAGACAGATACACAAAGACACAGATACACACGTGAAACTTATAACACCCCTGTTTTTCATCGGGGGTTGAAAGGGAACTATTCATAAATGGCAATGTTTCATCCACTATTTCATCATAACAACTTATCAATAGAATATGTCGCGGTTGGTCTTCGAACTAAAATTGCAGTTGCTGCAAATTTTTTTCACTTACTAGACAAGTATTTGATCGCCTAATGAGAAGCGACGATGTGGCCGAAGATGGAGCATTCGTATTTAGCACAAAAGCCTATATTCACTCTTACCTTTAAGGAGTCTAGGACCTGTTTGGATGGACGATTGTTACACTTTCTCACAGAAATAATTATGAATTTTGATGGATTCTTGCAGTATTGTAGGTTTAAGTCTCAGAATAACAACCCAAAACTCAATGTTGTGCTCCCGGGAACACGTCATAACCGAAATTAAAACTACCGTCTTAAAAACCGTCTAAAACTACTACTTACCTCCAAAGTTTTAAAATGTTTTTTTTCTCTCTTGCAGTGGAAATCGAGATGGTGTGTCATGAGAAAACTGTCTCCAGTTGCAGGTATGTTCTTGTTTACTAAAATGTAGCTCATAGCGAATTTATTTTAGTTATCTACTTAAACTTAGGTATACCTACATGATGATACATCTAAGTAGTATTGAGTATCTGTCAGCTGAGATAGAAGTAACCTTTCCTGCTAATCTTATGTGCGATTTACGATTCTCATGAAATGTAGGATGTTCTGTCAGATGATAACAATATTTCAATAGAAATTTGCGCGTTGCTTGGCAACCTGGCCACGACCTGTCACGCGTCATCGTTGCGCTCACGGATGTTGTCTTAGAGAATAACATAGCTGATAGTGACGGATTCGAATCCGACGGAAAACAAATACTTATTTATTATTAGTCATTAATTCATCTTATGAAGGCCAAATTATTGCCGTGACCTAAAACCCTTCGGGAGATCTGTCAGGACCCTAGCTAGTGGAACGATGTGGTCTCTGCCTACTCCTATGGGAAAAGGTGTGATGTTATGAATTGTAGGTATGTACCGTAGAAAAGCATAAGTGCATGCCCACCTTAAGAATCATATTCATTTGCACTACAGCTGTTGTTAAACGGTTTTTATAGCATTCATGAATTACATTTTTAGTTATTATATAAAAAAAACTCTGGAGGTACAGGACGAGTCCTGTGGGCATAAGGGACAGCTAATGCTCCCTTCTTTTAGCAACCTGTGTTTGCTAATGGTGCTGTAGCGGCAAAGGGAAATTTTCTTGAAGTGGTAATTCACTTTGCTCTTGCACAGTATATATGTGTGCCAAAAACACATATATACTGTGCAAGTTTGCTTCCACAAATTGCTATTAATAGATCTAACAGTCATGGTTATCAGGAGTACAGATAGCAAACGAGGGGATACCCATTAAAGTTTGGGAGGAGATAAGCAAAAACAGAAATCCCTTCACGCCCTTCTACTAGGGTGCCGTTCGGAGTCGCTGTTGTTGACCCTACTTCGAAAACTCGAAAGGCACCACACCAAGGCACCAGTGCATATACTTAAGCAAAGAAGTAACTATAAGCATAAAAGTTCGGTATGCATGTACTAGTGATAAGAAACAACTTTCACTCTTTTGTCCAGCAAAACAGCACCAACTCTGAAATCGCAAAAAAACAGCTTCATTCATTTTGGCGGAATTCGTATTAAATTTTGTATTAAACAGCAGATTTTTTTCGCTATTTCAGAGTTGGTGCTATTGTAAAAGTTGTTAGTTATCAATGTACCCCTTGCTTGGTATCATGAATTTGAAATTATCCTGTCTTGCTGGACTAAAATTCACTGGATCCGGATTCAACAGTTGCGGCGTCGTCGTCGAGGGTAATATGACTGCCTAGAAAATAGTCCGTTATAAATATATAGAAAGTACTTTTTCATAATTTACGTTTGTTCTTACAAAGACACTACATGTTCCGCAATGAGTAAGCACTGACACTTATTACTGTCGCCTCTTTCAACCTTTTCAAACACACTCATCGGGGGCGTCTAGTTAAGTAACTCTAACAAATTCTAGACGCGACCCAAATAAGTACGCCGATACACGCGCTATACTCATAATCATAACACACAATGTTATGTTACGAACTGATGTAAACTTCACATACAGTGCCTACGTAACAGTTCGATCACTCACGTGTCTCGATAACGTCGAGGCCCGATTGGTTCGTAGTTTCGTACCTACTTGCCGTAAAATGCGCAAGGGCATAGTTATTGCATAAACTTTATATGGGTATTGTGTGACGTTTTTTTTATGCACTATTGCACTATTCTACACGCGTAGGTAGTAGGTCCTAACACTATAATGCCAAATAAATTCAAAAGCGGACAAATCTCTCGGTCAGAACTAATTTGTAAGCGGTCAAAACGATAGCTATACAAGTAAAATAATTGACTTGTATCTTGGTAGTATACCAATTATTAAGTATACCTACTGAATGCGTAATACTAATTTGACAGATACATACAAAGCAAAAGATACCGTTGTTCAAGTCACGTCTATCATAACGAGAAAGATCAACAGTCAAGTAAGTTTAGCTCATCGTTCAGATATCATCTTCACATTGTCCATAAAGATCAGGGTCGGTGTATCACGAGAACAAACGTTTCAAGTGAAAGTGTTCACAACAAAACACTAAATCTAGTCCAAGAGCATAATATGACTTTGGAACTGGTGTCAGCTGGTTTTTACCAGTTGTAAAGGAAGCGATTTAGTTTTGCGGTCGGCTTTTGTGTGGGTTTCTGTACAAAGAGAGTATTGATGTTTTGAATATGTCAAGTGAATACGTTGTTGGCTGTAGCTTCATTTTCAGTGGGATTAATGTATACGGATGTTCTATTATACCCAAATTTGTCTCTCTTAGCGTCGTAAGTCATTACGTTATTGGTCGTGCGTAGGATTGCCGAATTTACTATATAATATAGTATCCTATTATATTTTGGGTAAAGATACTATTGATAGAAAAATATACAGCCAAATCTACTATATTTCAGCAACACAGTTACTATTACATAACACATTTTCAAATAAATACTGTTACTAATGTGATTCAGAACCTGACATATAATAAAGCGCACGGCTGTTTTCGGCGTTCTCCGATGCGCACACCGCGGCGGAGAGCGCGTCGCCTGATACTTAGTGACGATACTGCCGAAAATGAAGCGTGGCTGTCTAGAAACAGCCTGTTCACCCCAGCCTATTCGAGTCGCCAAATAGTAGGGGTCATAAAGAATAGTGTTCCGGATATCGTGAGTTTTCTGCGGGCAGAGGATTAGGTGGGGCTTGGAAGAGGGCACTGTAGATAAGGTTCTTCGTGGGGTCTCTATAAGCGTCTTTAAAAATAAGTACCAATAAGTAATAAGGATAATCTATTTTCTTGTTGTACGGCAGACAAGCAAGCGGGTCACCTGGTGGAAAGTGGTCTGTGGTCACCGCCGTCTATGTATGGATATCAGCAACATCAGGACCATTTTTGTTGTCATTCATTCAAAGTCAAAGTTACGATTCAGTATGACTTCGTGCATTTTGTTTGTTTAAATAATGTGGAGAATGCTCAAGTCCACCAGTGGGCTGTTCTTGATGATGACGTGCAATAACTTATTTAAAAAAATTAAACAATTAATATGAAATGTTATTTACTTTTAAATTATTTCTAGATCATGTCAATTTGTTAAGAATTTTATTCCCACCTACTATTCTAAGTAGCTCACCACAAAATAAAGTATGATTCTTATTTGAACATCCAAATTTGCATTAGTAGTTTACTAGTCCTTGAACAGGAGATAACACGAACCAGTACCTATAGCAAACCAGTATAGGTAAGTACATTCGGTCGTTAAAAACACTCGAAATAGCCATCTGCGTACCTTATCCAAACCGATAACAGAAACACCTTTGCCAAATACAGAAAAAATAACAGAAAATAACGACTCAAACGTTGGATGAATGGGCTTGGAATTCCCCGCAAAATTATGACTCATCTTTCCTTTGAAAGTTGTGACGTCAATTTTTAACGTCCATTTTGTGTATGTGATCTTTCTACGAAGGCCAGTTAAAGAGACCGCTTACCTGATCGTCTATCTTCCTCCAGCCTATGAAAACCGAGGGAGATGCAAACGGTACAGAAAGAAAGGTTTAGTACTTTTGAGGAAATTCAAGGGGTTGTCATCGATAGTGCAATTGATTTTTTTTTTGTCAGGGAAAAGAACTGGATCACATTTTCTTAAATATGTACTGAGTTCAGTTGCTAACAAAGTTTCATTGCAATAAACTGAAACTATTAAATCGATCATATGTAATAGCAAAAGTAATAATTTCAATCATTGAAATCAGAAAATTGTTAGCAACAGAGTTACGTAATTAGCCTACTGGTGATATCATAGTTAGGAAAGTAGGAAGGAAACACAATGACACGTTGGCCGCCCCACGGCCGCAGCGCACACACCTCACGCCGACAAATTACTTAAAATTACTACATTTCAAAACTCATGATTTAACCTCAATCTAACCATTCGAAGCAACCTTCAACCGTCCTTCCTTGGTATTTTGTTACGTCCGGATGCTTTACATCTTGCGGTTTCTTCTACCTGTTGTTATGTTTTCCTTCATCATTTCTGGGAATTTCATTATAGAGTAGTTTAGCTGTGGGTGTTGTTTGTGGTTAGAGTGGGCGATTTCTATACTTATAAGTAGTGATGGAACTCGAATCGAAAATTAATATTCGAATAGTTTGAATCATGATTCGAATTAACCCTTGATTCGAAATGATTGATGATTCGAATCGCTACGATGGTTCAAATCAATTCGAATCGATATGATGATTCGTATCAATACGAAAAGATATAAATAAACAAAAATACGTCTTTGAATAAGTACTTAGATAGATCTAATTGTGAATTTACTATGCTGCTAAAAACGTTTTAGGAGAACAACTTTGTTGAAAACAACCTGAAGGAATCCCTATTACCTCATCTATAAGGTAAGTTTGCCGCATATGAAAGATTCGAATAAAAAAATTGATTCTAATCCGCCGCGGATGCGAATCAGATCGCGGATTCGAATCAACTCGACAATTCGGATCAACACTACAATTCGAATCAAGCGATGATGATTGGAATCGAGTTTTGACCATCATGGGATTCATTCGAATCAAATGTGAATCGAGTCCCATCTCTACTTATAAGTATTTGTTATTGGGTCCGTTCATGTTAATATTACAATGACCTGTAGTTTTCTCATACTTTCGATCGTTGAACTTAAGTGTCCATGTCACTCCATGTCGTTACATGTCCGATTGGCACGAACATGTAATTTATAAGACATGTAACTACATGGATGCAAATAAACTTGATTGATTGTTGTCAGTTAGTTATAGACGTTATGGGTTATTATAATATAGGGGTTTTCACTTTCTACCAGCTAGGTCTGATTATTACTATCTATAGTAATATTAAAAAGAGAAAAGTAAAGTAAAGTAAAGTAAGTAAAGTAAAGTAAAAATTTATTTCCATAAAAAATTGAGAAATACAGGGTTACTGTGGGCTCTGCACTAAGATCGACTTGTGTCGCAGGCCCCGAGATTTACAAAAAAAGGGTACACATTTCTTCATTTGCCGCGGTTCAATCTATAATCAATAATGAATAAAAATGGGTAAGTAAGGTAAGTAATTAAGTAATAGGTAAGTTATACCTGTATAAAAACGAAAATTAAAACATTTATAAACGTAATAACACTTAAACTTAAACTTGTGTCTGGGGGCTTGTTATTGTAATGTCTACATATGTTTATGTCTAAAGTGAGTGTGTGTGTGTGTGTGTGTGTGTGTGTGTGTGTGCGTGTGAATGTGTCATGTGAATGCGTTAGTTAAACTAACACCGTCAGAATATTTTCTGTTTCGATGTAATTAAGGTTCATTAACCACTTCTCGATGCTCAGTTTGGCTTTGGAGCTGCGGAGTTTTGTAATTTCAGGTACTTTCTTACAAATGATATTATAAATGTAAGGCAACAAAAAATGTGATTGTCTTTTAGCAAAAGTAGAGCGTACCTTGGGAACAGGGACTCTGTACACTCTGCGGTTGGCAAGGCGCTCATAGTCTGGGGATGTGAGAGTGACGCTATGTATTGCGAGCGCTGCTCTTAACAAAAATAGTTGACGGACTCTTAAAACTTTACATTCTCGGTAGAGATCATCGGTGGGAAACCTATATGGTTTGCAGAGCATCACTTTCAATACGGAGCGCTGAGCTCTTTCCAAAAAGAGCAAGGTCGATTTAGACTTGTATCTTTGTTTGTTTGTAATGAATAAACTCAAAAACAACTAAACAGATTTTAAAAATTCTCCTGCTTTTAGAATGCTACAATCACAGAGTAACACAGGCTACTTTTACCCGGGAAATAATGGGTTCCCGCGGGAAAGATGATTCTTTACAGAGATCCGAAATCCAAAAAAGCCGCTTAGTACGGCTTGTTATATATAAATTTGCTTTGTCTACATCATCATCATCATCATCATGATTGCCTACAACTAGTTACATTTTGTTTGCTCTAAAACCCCACCTAGTACCGATACCTACATACTAATGGGAGAAGCACATTCATCTCACTAAATTCTTAAAAGTATAATACGGTGTTCGGGGAATACAATCGCAGACAATGCATGCTATTTCTTATGTACTTTTATAAAGTTGTCGTCTTTATTAGCTTTTTTTTCTTTCTTTTTCTTCTGTTATTTTCTGTTACTGTCACTCTTGGTTTGTAAATGTATGTCAAATTTGCTTAAACATAAGTACTTAGATTTAATGTGTTCTCCAATATTTGTGTCAAACATGTTACACCGCCCTGTAATTTCTCATACTATCAACTTTCCGGTTGACTGGTAGAGAAAACGATGAAGCTTTAAGTCCGCCTTTGTACGTAACAGTGCATGAAGTTTTTAAAAAAAATAAAAAATAAAAAAAATAAAGGACAGCGTTAGCACTGCTAACTTAGCAGTGTGTATCTATTGATATATTTTATACAACCATCACGGGGTGCCAACCTGCCGGCACCCGAGACCCCCGGACAACCAGTGTATTGATAACATAACAAAACAGTCTCAAAACAGTATTATGTTCCGGCGAATTGAGAGTCATATGTTTGAAGGGTCGGTATGAAACTTTACGGGTGTCCCCCAGGGTTGTCAGGATTGCCATAGAATAGATAAGGACAAAGTAGATACAGAAGCAACACTTCTTCGATGTTTTAACTATGGCACAATTTCTCGATTGGCCGCATGTTCGTTCCTTTTACGCTACGGTCCTTACCTACCTATTATTGTCTTCGCTCTCAATTATGGTTTTGTCTTTTTTAATTTTGAAAGCTACGGCCACATGTTTTGCTATTGAAACCCCCGGTCCAAATGCTCATAAATTGACCTTAACAACGAGGCACTTTTTATCTCTGTGAGGGAACTATAGTGTAGTCATTCGCCTCGAGCGCGATCTAGGTGGGTACTAAGGATGTTACCGATTCCTAACAGTCGAATGTCATGAGATCTTCTACATCCGATTCCAGTTCCGATTCCGATAAACCAAATAGAAAATATCCTATTCCGATTTCAGTTCCGATAAAACCACTTCCGTTACATTGCTGGTAGGTACTTACTCAACGAGTGTCAAACTAGTAACAGACGCTTCGATTTGGCTGGAGCCGACAAAACGTCAGTTGCAGTTGATACTAATCCTTACGAAGTACAAAATAAAGTCGCTTTTGGATTAAATCGGATGCTCGGGCGAGCCGACCTTGATCCAACGTCCGATCACGCCCTCCGCACCCATAAGAAACTTTATTTTATACTGCGTAAGGATTAGTATCAACTGCAACTGACGGTTGGTCGGCTCCAGCCAAAACGGAACAACTGTTACTAGTGTCCTGGCTACAGTGACTTGGGAAACTTGTCCGATGGTCCTGTTTGAATTTTTGATGATCTCACTTATGTGAATGTGCCCTGAATATTGTATCGACCATTTTGTTACGCCGTCACGGGACCTGATTGAATAACGACACGCTTTTCCGTTAGTTTCCGACGGCATTGCTGTCGGTTTTCTTTTGTAAAGTAAAAGCCACTAACAGTTTATCTCTTGTGACCTAACGGATCATGTTTTTGTGTCCGACTATAGTAGCAACTAGATAGCCCTCGATGGAAAAAGTTTTCTAATGCCCGTTACGTTTGCTATTTAGTTTGAAGTACTTGTTTGAGACCCTGAGACTGGTTACACAGTCACGGAATCCGATTGGTACCCGTGACTCCATGACGGTAAAATGTAGTTTTTAATAATATATTTTTAATTAAACTCCAAATAGTGGCATTACTATAAAACAAAGTCGATTACCGCCGTCTGTCCCTAAGTATATATGTATATATGTTCGATTATATCTTATACTACGCAGCGGATTTTAATGCGATTCTGCAAGAATAGATAGGGGGACTCAAAGGGAAGGTTAGTAAAAAAAAGAGTAGGTAGGGGTAAAGTGTGTGTACGCGAACGAAGTCGCGCCGGGTCCACTAGTTTACTATACTTAGTAACCACAATTCAAACACCAACAAGTCCCAAAGCTAAAAAGCACGTGACATTATAAAAAAATACTACCGAAACTCATTCTCGAACTTTAGAGAAACAATAGCGACTACATTTTCCTTAAACTTCAAGAGATTGTATTTCACTAACTAATTTCCGCAAAGCGAAGAATGGAGCTTGAATTTCCTTTACGTCCAATGGTCACAACTTGTACAAAAAAACAAAACATCTCAATAAAATGGCATCGTGCGGAGCGTGACCGCTTCCGCCGGCACTATGTCCGCACCTTTAAAAGTTTCCTTACTTAATAAAAAGTCCTAACTAGCTGCCTCCCTTTTGTTTACTCTTTTGATAGACAACACGAGGGAAGCGGATGTTCGTTATAGACCGTTCGGTTGGATAAAAGATGGCGGGCGGATATGTAGGTACCGAAAAAAACCTACCTGGTTCTTCATTACCAGGATTGTGCGATGTATTTTCTGGTGTTCTTTTTTGTTACTAGGACCAACACATCGTTGTATTCGGTTTGAAGGATAAGGTAGCCAGCGCAAATACAAGCATGAGGCATTTCATCTTAATTTTAACAGTGACAACTCACCTATGGTTCTACATTTTTGTTGCCTGCAATCTAAACGCATGAATCGTAATTGTTATGGGCAACAGTTACCGCTTACCTTCACGTGAGCTGTCTGCTCGTTTGTCTGGACAATAAAAAAATCTATATTTGTCCACTTCTAGACATAGGCCTCCTCTGATTAGTATAGCCTATCGTTTCCACAGGAAATCAATAAAAAGCCTGATTAGGAACTGATGAGATGCAGCCATATTGTGGAATTTTTTAGAACGAATTTCTTACGCAGGCTAGAGCAAACAACAGTAGCTCCCTCTTTACATTCTTGACAGACCTCATATATATTCCTCAGGTCAGGCTTTACGACAATAGTGAATATGTATTTAATAGACAGGTATGCGCCATCGTAGACTGCATTTGCACTTCACATCAGATGAGATCGCAGTAAAAAACCAGTCAATTTTCTATAAAAAAAATAAGTAGATAATCGAGGTCACAGTTTTCCGCCCCCGCCCCCGCTCCCGCCCGCACCGTGTCCGCGGCAATAGGTCACGTACACAGTGATTATCTGCGGGTAAATTAATGTTCTACCGGCGAAAGCGGACCGCTCCGTACTTTGCTGTCTGGAAGTCCACAGAATATTGCAAGTTGTACAGAATGTGTTTTATGCCTTAAAATTTAGTTGAAATATCACAAAAGTTGCGGTAGATATAGGTACCGGTGACCACTTACCATCAGGTGGCCCAATCGCCTATTTGTCTACCTGTATTACATAATAGCCTAATCGACAGAAAAAGTCGGACAACTCCCGACCAGGTTTTCTTAAACTTAGCAATTTCGACTGATTTTATTGAAACAAAGCTAAGAACCATCTGGATTAAACTAGCTTTTAAATGACTTGAACTTGATAGCTCTCACTTACGAGTCAGACACACAAGCTGTTAGGACACCGGCATTCTTTGTGCTCCATAATCAAGCCTAGTATTTTCAGGTTTACTGTCAGACATAAAACAAGACCTACCTAATAACAATGTAGGTCAAAGAAAAATTATGTTATTTGTCTATACATAGTATAAAACAAAGTCGCTTCCCGCCGTCTGTCCCTATGTATCTCTGCATGTGTCTATGTACGCTTAGATCCTTTAAATTACGCAACGGATTTTAATGTGGTTTTCATCAATAGATAAAGTGATTCAAGAGGAAGGTTTATAAGCCCGTTTAAGTTAATAAGTTAATAAGTTTTTAAGGTCCCGGGTTCGAATCCCGCTCCGGCCATGTACCAATGACTGTTTTCTGAGTTATGTACATTAGTTGAATACTAACCGATGCTCTTACGGTGAGGGAAAACATCGTGATGAAACCTGCACATTCAGGCGACTGGATGTGTAACCATGATCCAATCTGGTCAGGTTCCCCTGGTAGCAGGGTCATGGAGGTCAGATGGCAGTCGCTCCACTGTAATTACCTGACCTGCCAAATCCTGGATCATGGTCAAGGCGGACCCCGGGCCCTCGTTCTCGAGAGCACAACCGGGACATTAACGCCAAGATGATTATTTTTTTTTTTATTAAGAGGAAGGTTTATAAGCAAAAAAGGGTAGGTAGGGAAAAACTAGGTACACGCGAAACAAGCCGCGCCGAGGACATTTTACAAAACATAAAAGTAGTAGTAGTTTACTTAAAATCTAAACAATTCTATACATATTTAATACTTACTACATCATATGTTCGTGATTTTTTTATTTGTATGTCTAGATACCATTGATCGTCGCCCTACACGGCCCTCTGTTTTCACGAAGACAGCTTTTATCATTATTACTTGTTTATTTTGTCTCTTCGCCGTTTGCCTGACCGATTTCGGCGATAAGGGCATCTTCTGCTGTGTCAACTGTTTGTTGGCTTTTGTTATGTTTTGTTTTGTATACATTTGACGACTGTATATGCATTTTGCTAACTTCGCGACCTACATAAGTCACGCAGTTACGCGGAAATTTAATGTCTCTTTAATGATTTTATTAGAAACCAACTTTGAGTTTATTTCTTCCAGCGGACCTGAGATATTGACGTCAAGATGATGAATGTTTAGTAATGTCTATGTGTCAATTTTTAATTTAATGTAAACAAATAAACATTTCTAATTCTCTCACACCGGATGTTTCTAAATGCCTAAAGTATTTCTCAAACTCTGTGTGAATTGTTGGTGCACCTTTACCAAATCCTCCCCCCGAAAATCAACAAAGCTGTGCAAATACGTGCCAAAATGTCACATGATGTCATACATAGCTTCTTGGAAACCCGAACCAAGGCTAACAACCAGGCGCAAACTTAGATAGCTTTAACTTAATTACGTCATTTAAGTTTGCGAACTGGTTTGGTACCCCGTTAGAGACTAGATCGTGACTGCATGGTGTTTGCGATTTCGATCTAGGTCTTAGGTGGAACTTGCCTTGGTGGCAAGTGTAATTAAACATGAAACCTTTGTACCTACACTGGTGTAGAAGCTGCCATGATGATGTTGAGGTACATAGAGCACGCCCTCTATGTTTAGTTTGGCTATAACAACTGCCTTGTGATGAGCTGGCAGGGATGCAGCGAAAATAAAATTAGGAACTGGGGCCTTATTTTTGATTCGCTCGCCTCGATTCGAACGGTTTTTAATGTCGATTTTCGGCATGAAAAAATCGATATTTAGACGTATGATGCTCGATATCGAATCGATTAAAAAATGGAGCCCCGTTCTGAAATGCTTTTCGTTTATTTTTTATAAATATACGAATTCATTAACTACGTTGATGTCTCTGATATTAAGTAATTAGTTAAAAATAAATGGAAGACACAACAGCACTTAGCGAAGCGGGACAGGAAGTACCGGAGTGCCACTTTGAAGTTTGGTAATAGACAATCAGTCTATATCTAGGCCTATATCTACTATGATTGTCTAGTAAAGTGTATAGGGTATAGTTATCCGTTTATAAGGTACTAGTGCTCCCGGCGCGACTTCGTTCGCGTACACCTACTTTACCCCTACCTACCCTTTTTTGTTTATAAACCTTTCTCTTAAATCAATCGTTGCGTTGTTTAAAAGATCCAAGCGTACATAGATACAGACGGCGGGAAGCGACTTTGTACTTTGCATATATGTAGCTATTAATTTCACAAAACATGTATACTACTCAAATCATTGAGACGCATAACGCCAAAAACGCAAAACGCCAAAACATGTATTGCCAAATTCTGGTAATACCAGCAGCAAAAAGCTGTATAAAAACTAAATACGCATAATGCTACAAGCTAGTTAGCACGCATATTGCCAATCTGTATGAGAAGATGTAAAATGTGGAAGAACCAAAGGAGATCTGTCAGAACCATAGCTACAGACAAAACGTGTGAAGAGAACTACTGCTCCGATTTCAAACCACTCGAGTCGCTAGTGCATGGTGCATCGACCTACTATGAAAGAGCTGTCTGTCCGTCCATCTATCAGACGGATAGTTGTGCATTCAGTACCATACGAATGAGAACCAGATCCCAATATCCGGATGGCTTGAGCATGGTATAATAATGTAATTAAAGATGTAAGAAAATAATTATACGTTCTGTCTGATAGCGTACACTTAAATGCTGAGTCTAATTGTCGGATGTGCCTCAAGAACAAGAATGAGAAAAGTGAAACAGTTGTTAATATAAGTCTTTAAATTATTTAGAATAATAAAAATCATTCACGTTCATTGACAACCTTCATTTTGGACGAAGTATGATTGTGAATTTCTTTGTGTTGACAGTTGTATTATTGACATTAATTTAACGTGACATGTATTTAAATTGTTTAATAATAATCATCTTAGTGTCAATATCCCAGCTGTGCTCTCACGAGCCGACCCAGGGTCCGCCTTGACCATGATCCCGGATTTGGCAGATCAGATAATTACAGTAGAGCGACTGACATTCAGATGTTAACAGCCGAACCTGAGATTAGATCATGGTTACACATTCGGTCGCCTGAATGAGCAGGTTTCATCACAATGTTTTCCCTTACCATAAGAGCATCAGTTAGCGTTTAACTATTCTACATACCTCAGAAAAGAGTCATTGGTACGGAAATAGCGGCACTGGGGTTCAAACTCGATACCTCGAAGTACGATTCGGACCCCTTAACCATTAGGCCACCGACGCTCCTACATACTTTACGAGTACCTATGGAGTATTACAAAATATGGTCCACGGAACAGTCGTGTGCAAAAGCTTTTCCACATTACCTGCAACACTGATATGATGTCATGAATGTCACAACCATTTTAAACAAATTGATATACGGCTTCCATATATCATCAAGAAGCCCGACTATAAAACAGACATGTCTCTCTAAGTGACTGGGTAATAGAAACGAGCTCTAGGAAATGTGATAGCAAATTTATAGCCGTATAAAATACAATGTCATCCTCATTTAAAATGTTACCACCGTGACATGAGCAGAGTTCCTCGAAAACAGCTTCTCCATAATAATATCCTTCCGAAATTAAGGGATTTCGGATTTTGTAGGATTATTTTCTTAGTAAATGTGCCTTCTTGAGAAGATAACCTAAATTAATGTCAAGAAAGTCAGCACAAATAACTAAAATGTATCTATCTAAGTCATAATTTATTCTAAAAAAAGTCGCTACCCGCCGTCTGTCCCTATGTATCTATGTATGCTTAGATCTTTCAAACTACGCAACGGATTTTAATGCGGCTTTTAACAATCGTACAAGGCAACTAACGTTTTCGAGGTAAAATATCTAGTCTCCGTAAGCTGGATAATGGGCAGCAGCATTATCCATTGTTATATTTACATCACTGCGATCTCCAACCCGCCTGACAAGCGTGGAGATTATGGCCTTGCGTGGGAGATGCCCTAAGTCCTGCAGTAACCTATTTGCGAGTGAGCGGCATCATCCACTGACAGTCACTTACAGTGACAGATAGACAACCAGCGGCGCTAGCGTCGCGGAGTTCCCTTTATTTTTTTTATGACCTGTGGTGGTGGTGCCGCGGCTCCTCATCATCATCTTGGCGTTAATGTCCCGGTAGTGCTCTCGAGAACGAGGGCCCGGGGTCCGCCTTGATCATGATCCAGGATTTGGCAGGTCAGGTAATTACAGTGGAGCGACTGCCAACTGACCTCCATGACCCTGCTACCAGGAGAACCTGACCAGATTGGATAATGGTTACACATCCAGTCGCCTGAATGTGCAGGTTTCATCACGATGTTTTTCCTCACCGTAAGAGCATCGGTTAGTATTCAACTAATATCCCTCGTTCCGTGGTGTCGGAAAGCCGAATAAGACTTGTGTCAGAGATTGAACACTCCTTGGAGCAAGTTGCTCACTGGGGCAGATTGAACCTGGTGGAATTCAACCCCTCTAAGACGCAGGTCTGCGCATTTTCCGCCAAAAAGGATCCTTTTGTCATGGTGCCGCAGTTCCAAGGAACATCCCTCTCCATCTCAAAAAGTATCGGGATCCTTGGTGTCGACATATCAGACGACGTACGGTTCCGAAGTCACCTGGAGTGTAAGGCTAAACTAGCCTCGAAAAAACTTGGTGTGCTTAACCGGTCTAAGCGATACTTCACCCCAGAACAGCGTCTGTTGCTGTATAAGGCACAGGTGCGGCCACATATGGAGTATTGTTCCCATCTTTGGGCCGGGGAAACCGCCGACCTGCTTAATCACTTGGATTCTATACAGAGGCGCGCCGTACGAATTGTCGACGATACCGTACTGACAGGCAAGTTGGAACCACTGGCTGATCGAAGGGACTTTGGCTCCCTGTGTGTGTTCTACCGGCTGTACAATGGGGAGTGTTCTGAGGAATTATTTGATCTGGTGCCCACAGCACAATTCCGCAATCGCACCACCCGCCGTGGGCTGGGTACTCATCCCCATTACGTGGACCCTCTAGTGGTGTCCACGCGAAGATTCGAAAGAACGTTTCTCGCTCGTACGATTCGGATGTGGAATGAGCTCCCAGCAACGGTGTTTCCTTTGGTCTATGACATGGGATCGTTCAAGAGGTATATTAGAGGTCTCCTTAGAGGCGGGCAACGCATTGGTAGCACCCCTGGTGATGCTGATGTCCATAGGCGGCGGTGACCACTTTCCATCAGGTGGCCCGCATGCCTGTTTGTCTGCCGGATAAAAAAAAAAAAAAAAAAAAAAAATGTACATAACTCAGAAAAACGTCATTGGTACATGGCCGGAGCGGGATTCGAACCCGGGACCTCTGGCTTACGAGTCGGATACTGTAACCGCTCGGCCACCGACGTAGGTAGTGCCGCGGCTCCTATTTTATTTTATTTATGTACAATTATTGTAATGTTTAATATTAAGACATTCATGAGCGTTTGTAAAAAACCTAAACTGAATATACGTGATTTGATTGATTGATTTGATTTGATCTGTAATGATGGTTGTAGGTAGACATAGACAGCACTTTATTCGGTTCCACATTACATCCTTAACCTAAGGTGAGTACAGTAAATTATTATTACGATGAAATTAAAATTACGTAAGATCAGCCAGTGATGTATCGGAAACCGAAATGGATCAGTCTCAGCATAATGCTGTGAGGGCTCATGCCTGTCACAGCGCTGGTTTTCAGAAAAGCCCATGGCATCCCACGCGCTTTGCGCGAACGGTTAAAGTCAGATACAAACAATAATGCAAATTTTTAATACATATAATAATTACACTAATAAATATATACCTACTAGGTACTACCAGCATGCTTTACCCAGAAGGTGCTATAAAACACACATAAATGTTATCGCCACACCCCTCACGAGCGTCGAGTCGATTTCACATTATTCCCAATGCATACTCGTTTTCCTTAGAATAAAATACATTGTCAGTTTAACATTGTTAACTGCAGTTTGAAGAATTTTGAAGGATATTTTCATTACATACTTAGTTTGTCTCAAAGCCATTTTACATCGATGAAAGTAAAGAAATGGAGAAATTAAAATTAAATTATTGGCAGTAATATGTCAATCGATTTAGATAGTTATTTGCTTACAAATCGAAGCAAAATTTGTGACCTACGGTGTGAATTCACATTCTTTTGTTTTGACGGATTGGCCAGTATATGTTTAAGTGCGGTTAGTGGTTTCTTTACATCGATGCAAAATAGAATATATATATAGATATGCTTGGACCATTCACACACAGCCTTCTAGCCCCAAAGTAAGCATAGCTTGTGTTATGGGTGCTAGCAACTAACTGATAAACTACTTATATACTTCATTTAATTACATACTACACCCAGACCCGTAACAGAAATTAAAATTAATCACTTCAATTTCTCCTCGGCCGGGAATCGAACCCGGGACCTCTGCTTGGCAGAATAGGTTTCAAACAAAGTTTTCATGGTGATCGACCCATGAAATTTTGCTCGGACAAAGCGCGCGTAAAAGCTAGTCAAACACAAGCTGACCTTACTATTGCACCAGCGTCAGCGAGAGTTTAATATCAACGCGAAATTGGGTCAGCAAAAGGGAAATTTATTTCGTCGACTGCGAAGAGACGGATGCAGAACGGTTCGTTGCGTTCGAGCGGACCTCTGTTGAGAGCGATGTATGGTTGTACTGCTTCTGTTAGAAGAATAACATAATTTGACCCTCTAAATCACTTATGTCAACGGAAATGCACATCGGTTCGTAGAGCGGTATCTCTGTAGTACAGTTCGAGAGCTTACTGCATTACCACTAAAAGAAAAACTACAGCAACGTACATGGTATTTGGCGCACCGAATTTAATAGTATGAAAGCAAGGGCTATTAGCTGACCCTTAGACCTTATGTTGATGCCAAGGATAAGGGATAAAGGCCTTTAACAACCGCACAGGAATATGTTTTTAAGGTTGTAATACATCTTGTATTGCACCTACCTACGCGTGTGAGTAAAAACGTTTAATGTAAAGAAATGGGAATATGAACAGAAAAATGGGAATGAGGAGAAAATGTTTTAACGGGGTCTGCAGCGCATGGGTATTGCAAACGTCCATAGACTGCGGTGACTGCTTGCTTACCATCAGGCAGGCCGTAAGCTGTATTAAACACATTAAACGATTTGAATATGGCCAACCAAGCATAAAATTAAATAAAATTAGCATAAAATAGACGTGGTCAAACCCTTGTAACGAGGCAAAGTTAAGTCGACTGACTTGAAACAATTTGATTCCTTTGTCATTTCGCGTGGACTGAACGGTTTCAGTGATTCAATTTAAAGTTTCGCGTTTAATTTGATTGCACTGATTTGGACTCTGTTGTTATAATTGTAAATGTTTGTAAATTTAATTTAAATGCAATGATCAGGGACCAGTTCAGGAGGGAGGTGTTGGGGGGTCATTTTTAACTCCCGACGAAAAAACGGGTGTTATTTAGCCCCGACAAAAAAAGAGAGGTGTTATAAGTTTCACTTGTGTATCTGTGTGGCTGTCTGTGCCATTGCAGCGAACAGGTGGACTGATTTGGATGCGGTTGTCATTGATGTAGTAGTAATAGATATATTATAAACGACAGTCGTAAAAAAAGGAAGCTATTAAGGGCTATATAACAACGTCAGGTACCTAAAAAGTAATAGAATAGGAATAAAGCCCTAAATAGTGGTTTTTATACTGTACTAGCTTTTAACCCTTTTCTAGTAACCACAAGCAGTTTCGACCCCGATTAACATGTATCTTTGATCGTTCTCTAACTCAAAGGGTTAGTTCTAATTGCAGAGGACGAGCTGCCCAAAGCTTCGGTTTAAAAGCTGTAACTAACTTGAATCTGCATTGAATAATGGATCAGTCTGAGTCAACTGTCTGTTGGCTTTTGAGAGGCGAGTTAGTTAAATTCTGCGACGCAGGTATTTAAGTACTTGTGCTGTTTAGGAGGTAGGGCTTTGCGAATAGGACGAAGTATTACGAACCCTTTTTTAACAACTGACGAAAAAAGAGGAGTGTATCTGTGTGTCTGTCTGTGGTGTCGTAGCTCCCGAACGGATGGACCGATTTTGATGTGGTTTTCCTTATTGGAAAGCCAGTTTAATCGAGATATTTCTTAGCTGTATTTTATTAATATCGGTTTAGTAGTTAAAAAAATATTTGAGAATATGTAAACTTGGTCGGAGGTTATCCGACTTTCTCCGTCGGTTGGGTTATGCTACTCAGTGACAGACTAGCTGACTGCCCACCTGATGGAAAGCGGTAACAGTAGCCCATAACTTTTAATATTAGACTAGATAGGCATTTGACCGCCATCTCATCTGTTGGTAAATGACGATGCGGCAGAAGATGGAGCATTCCTGTTCTAGAACAGCGTATTCACTCTAGCCTTGAAGGCGTCCAGATTATAATGATCACGATGGTTATGGCTTGTTTCACAATTAATTAGTTTTCTGTCCATTTTGTCCTCTACGGAACTTCTAGAATCATAATTAGTGCTCTTACGACGAGTTTATGTCATTCTACTCCGACAGATTATGAATATCCCCATTATACTGAGTTCACTTATTCAATTTCAAATTAAGATTGCCAAATAATTTACGTCGGCATTCTTTCCTTTGAATTACAAAACGAGTTGCCGAAAAGAATCTTTTAGCAGAAAAAGTTAATTTGTTCCCCCTTTCAAGGCCAAGAATGAAAATCTTTAAATCGTAAAAGCTTTAGCTAATTAGAACCGAGAGACGTTGGTAATTAAGAGTTTAAATGAAAAGATATAATTACCTTGCGAATAATTTCACCAAATTGAAAACCTCTTGCGTTTTCGCAGTAGGTAATTAGCGTGAATTTCTTATTTTTTAATTGACTTTTCTGTCTGTGAGTACCAACTTATTATTACAAAAGAAACCAAGTTTTTTTTTACTACACAGTGCCTAACGAGCAGACGGCCCACCTGATGGTAAGCAGTAACTGTCGCCCATAACATCTACGATTCATGTATTTAAGTTGCAGGCACAAAAAGCAGAACCCCAGGTGTGTTGTCACTGTGAGGACTAAGATGAAATGCCTCATACCTGTAATTGTGTTAAGTACTTCGTGTGTCTCTTTCTACACAGGCCTCTCATATATTTCATATAGGAATAGATTTCATTTGCCTCTAAGGCCCGATGTTTCGCGGGTTAGCGGGACAAAAATACCGGGGCAATTAGAACTGGGTTTGTGTCATCTGCCCCGCTTAAAACCGGTGAGACTATGTAAGTTAAACTATTTTATTATGATACAAATAAGTTCTCGTATATTTCAATCAAAATAGACTAAACGCTGTCAGGCGCCACATGACGTCAAGCCTGTTACTTATTAGAGAATTATAAAAGCTAGTACCTACCTACTTGTAAGACTAGTATATAATTATGTTATACTAGTAATGTTTTTGATGTGAAAGTCAATCCGCCTGCTTCTCTGTTACGCTTTCGCGGCTATATAACAATGAGTTAATTTTGATAAAATCATACTACAACTTAACTATTTTCAATGTCTATCAGTAGTTTTCATGGAAAGTTGCGAGGACTAAAGGCCTCATGAAAAGATTAAACCATTTAACCACTGTAAAGAGACCATTCTAAAGAGATCCAAACAAGATGGAGTTATCTTATTGCGTTCATTAAGTTCCTATGGCCACCTTCCGACTCCATCATCAGACCAGCTCCATGGTGCCATATTAATGCATTGTCATCCAAGTTAACCTATTAACTTGGATGACATTGCATTATGTAACCTATACCAAATTTCTGCTCAATCGGATACCAACAAATGGTCGAAAAAATTGTTATCAAATTTTGACGGAAATCTAACAAAAAAAAGTATATTGGTAAGTAGTTTATCAGTTATCTTAACACTCATAACACAAGCTTTGCTTACTTTGGGGCTAGATGGCGCTGTGTGAATTTGTCCAAGCATATTTATTTTATTTTTTATTTCATTTATACATACGAATAGTTCAATGAAATCTTGTAAAAATGTAACTAATCGTTCGCGGGCTTTCTATACTAACGTAGTAGAAGCTATGGTGCGTATTTAGGTATAGATATACATATGTATCGAAGGTCTTCAACCCCTCCCACGCTAACCCTTCCAATGACAAATGGAGCATATGACGTCAGTCTCTTGTGCAGAAATGGCTTCGCCCTTTGTAAACTCAGAATGGTATGTCACACAATCTCGTGTACCTACGTAACAATTCCGACGGAAAAGTTTGCTAACATTTAGAAGAGGCAAATACGTTTGGAAGTCAATGTAATTATTTTGAAATGATACCTACTGAGGTTCATGTAAATCTATTTGTAGAGCTTTATAAATTTGATAGTCTTCTATCATTTCTGTTAAATAAGAATAGATGTCGCCTTTGATATCGATAAGGTACCGATAAATAATAAATAAATAATCATCTTTGCGTTAAATGTCCCGTTGTGCTCTCACACGCGAAGGCCCGGGGTCCGCCTTGGCCATAATCCAGGATTTGGCAGACCAGATAATTACAGTGGAGCGACTGCGTACTAATCGCCGTAACCCTGCTACCAGGGAAACCTGACCAGATTGGATCATGGTTACACATTTAGTCGCCTGAATATGCAGGTTTCGTCTCGATGTTTTCCCTCACCGTAGGAACATCGGGTAGTATTCAACTAATGTATATAAACTCAGAAAAAAGACATTGGTACATGGTCCAATGACAAAAAGGAGTTTTTTGAAGCTTGTTCGAAGCTTTTAAACAAACATTTTAATTGCTGTATTTCTGTCCGTTTAAAATTAAATAAAGCTATTTTCGGACGAGGATTCCGTGTACGTGGAAAATGAAATGATAATAATGTTTGCGTTTTTACTTCCAATAGGGATGTGCTCATTTGTTATCGATGTCGATATATGTAATCCGCCATTTTGTATTCAATTCCTAGACTTAACATATTTCCAGAAAAATCGATAAAAAGTAACCAATAAATCGGTTTATCATCCTAAGGTTGAAGTTCATACGTCATAAAGCAACTTACCGATTTTGTATTTACTCGCGTAATTTTGTCAAAACTGATAATACACGTTCTTGGCCTGAAAGTACAAGGTCTGTCTAAGTAAGTTGGTCTGTCACATTCTTATCTAGATTCTATTCTATACCTAGACCTATTGCACTTTGTATACAGCATAATGTTGACATTTTGAGAAATCACTATTGTGTACGCGATGTCACACGTGACTGTGTAACAATAACACCATTGTTTTCTAATATTATATATAAATATTGCAATATTCATAATAATAAATACGAGGAGTGTAGAAAGTTGTTATGGCTTTACGAGTATTACATACATCATACATACATAACATCACACCTTTTTCCCATAAGGTTAGGCTGAGACCACATTGCTTTACTAGCAACGATCTCGAGAAACTTCTCTCGCTTCTTCCACATTTTGACAATCGTTTAATGCATGTTGTGAGCCCTTCTATGCGGATAAAATAGGTTCGAATCCCACTCTGGGCCTGTACTCGTGTCAGTTCTGATTTTGTACAGATTTTAATACAAGCGCCTTTATCGTGAAGGGATAAAAGTTACTATATCTAAATATTATACAACTAACAGAAATCCAAGGGGTGAGCGTGAATTCCGCCAATCGGCACACAGCGCGGTGGATTAGGCTCTCAACTCCCTTGCGACAAGTTTTGCAAAAATAAACAACAATTACAAAAATATTTGTGAAGAGATATCCTTTGGGCTGATATTATAACCTGCCTGGCTTATTGTCATCCATTTCTATCGAATATATATTAAGAATCAAAATCCCTACGAAATAATTTTAAATTAGACCTCAAATGTCATCTATGTCACATTTACCACTCAACACTATCGATAACCAATTCCGTACCATCGACATATTTGTCTACACCCATCCCCTCCCTATCTCCGAAGTGTTGACTCGACGACAGGTGGAGTTTTGGTTTTTGTGCACTTTGTAGCTTGGAATTAATGGCTCTTCCTGTTAAAACTTCATTCCGGGAGTTTGTGAGAATAAGACCGGTTGTTCGAGATATAATCCGCGTGCATTCAGAATAGGACGGAACCTTGTCAAAGTAAATCGAATTACAGTTATTGAGCGAATCCTTTATGTGGTAGGATTCCGTCAAGCCTGATGAGTCGGCCTGGGTAAGTAAGATACCGCCGTATCTATTTCTGCCGCAAAGCTACAGATTACATTGTTGTGGTCCGGTTTGAAGGACACGGTTGCCAGCGCAATTACAGGCATGAGGCATTTCATTTTACTCCTCCACCTGCGTTTCTGCATATTTTTGCCTGCAACCTAAATGCTTAAATCGTGGTTGTTACCGCTTACCATCTGGTGGGCTGTCCGTTGGTTTGTCACTAGGAATAAAAAAAATAGAATATTGTCGAAGTAATTAACATTCCTTTCGATATCCTTCCTATTCTGATTGTGCGCGTGTTAAAGATCTGTATGTCTGTACATAACATATATGGAGTTTGAAATAGATTGTATCGTGCAGATGATCGGCAAAGTAGGAAGAATAAGAATATTACTTACTTTCTTACAGCGGTTGCTCAGCGACTAAAAGTGGATATTGGCCACCTACACCAGTGATCGCCACCTCTTCCTATCCTGCGCCATCTCCTGCCAATCAAGGATGCCCAGTGCAAGTCTTGCGTGCAAGTCTTTTAGGACTGTATCCATCCAGCAATATCTGGGTCGCTCGATCTGTCGACATCCGCTCGATCGACCCACATATACTCCTTACGGCGTGATCCTATCCCCTCCTCTCCACGTGGCCAAGCCAACGCAGCCTTGCAGAATAAGAATACTAGTGTTTTTTTTAAAGTTTGTAAGTTGCCAACATTAAAATGGCGGTGTCTTCATTCGCTTGTTTGTCGACCCCGCAAAATTCCTTTTCACGCTCTTCTTGAAGAACTTTAAGTGAAGAAATATGTGGAGTGCATTTATCTTGCATTTATTTTATGAAATTCCTATTATGAATTGTTTTGTGTTAAGAATTCGCAAACATAAGAATACTGACAGGCACCTCGGAGCCTGCATACTATTAAAACAAGTTCGTGTTAATTCCTTTTGTATGCTTATGTGTGTTACAGGTAGTAATTTTATGTCATTGTTTGCAGGATAATTGCGTTTGTGTCATTATGGACTTATAATTTCATACACTTTTTTCATTGTAATATAGAACCTGCTCTATGAAGGGTGTCCTAATAAGTGTAAATTGTAAAGTAAATACCCTCTTGATAGAATAATTGTAATCATTACACTTAATAAAAAAATAGGTTTTGTCACGTAATCAGAAGTATTACATTTTTCGTGTAAAAATATCCGTCAGTCCGAGTTCTCTGCGTCTTCAGCGCCTTAATTACAGATTCAGATACGTTAAAATAGTTAAATAAGTACTTAATCTAGAAATTACAAAAGAACGAACCAGAAATGAAGTGCTATATCCATTAGTTCCATCCTGTAGTAATCTCAATAGACAAGCAACACTCCCATAACACTTAACTCTTCACTTCCTGTGAAATTAAACCCGACGCCAATAAAATATGGGTTTACAATTTGTAACTTAATCTGTGACAATCGGACCGTGATCCCGTTGCCACGAAAAAGAAAAAAGAAGTTGTCATCCCGTGCGCGGGAAAGTTTCTGAATGAAGAGTGTCTGTTTAAAATACTCTTTATGCAGTGTGACATAAAGTTAATATTTCATTATTTCAACATATGATATTTAAAAGATTATCTTTATTGTTATAGACCAATTTATATTTAAAATTAACTAGCTCCAGATGAACTCATCGTGACTTTCAATGTTACCAAGTCAGTCCACCAAATGAAAGTGGAATTTAAATAGGTATCCAGAATTATGCGTAGCCAGCTACTGATCACAAAACAATGCCAATGTCGTAAATAAAATACATTGCTGTCATCATCATCATCATCGTCGTCGTCGTCATTATCTTGGTGTCAATATCCCAGTAGTGGTCCGGGTTCCGCCTTTACCTCAATCCAGGATTTGGCAGATCAAGTAATTATAGTAGCGGCTGCGTTATTATGCGTTATTATTATGGTAGCGGTATATGTAACTTAAAATGGTAATTCATTTAATTAAGTTGATAATTGGTATGTTATAATAATTTTATGACGTGTAATGAAAAGTTACCAATAAACAATGTCTATGTCTGCCATCTAATCCGTGACACTTGTCAAGGAGTCCTGCCCAGATTGGATCACGGAATGTCTTCCGTCACCGTAAAAGCATTGGTTAGTATGAAACATATACATAACTCAGATTATTTGATTCACTTTAATAGACATAGACACAAAAATTGCTTTTTAATGCAAAATGAATTATTTCATCTTCTATTTATTCAACTCAAATCCGTTATGAAGCCCACTTGTGTCGCTAACTGTATTTTTCGCACTGAAATTCATACAAGTACAGTTAAGTTTATCTATGTTAATGTTTATTTCATGAGTAGCAGTTTTATACAGTGTGAACATGAATTCAATCAGTTTTTGTTGTCTGTTTTATAATGTAACTAGTGGACCAGCGCGACCCTATCCTTACTCCCACCCTACCCTACAACCCTGCACCTACTCTACATCCACCCTTCACCTTCTTTACGCCTACCTACCCTTATTTTCATACTTATAAACCTTCCTCTTAAATCACTCTATCAATAGCTGAAAACCGCATTAAAATCCGTTGCGTAGTTCAAAAGATCTAAGCGTATTCAGATACTAGGAACTATGTATAGAGTTGTATTTAAATAAGAGCTCAGATTCAGCTAGGTCCTTATCACATAGTCGACATGAAAACTTTAACCTTTTACTAATTAACCAAAATGAAAAAAGAAATAGCTATATTTTAGCAGTATTACGTTATGATCTCCATCTTTTCATATTGAGGAAAGGCCTGAAGGGAAGTTCTTAATTTCATTACGTAAACTCTTTACGAAGAAAGGTCTTTTTCAAATTCCTGAGGGCCGGTGGACAAACTTCACAAAACTCATTTTTGTCTTCGGAACCTGCAAAATGTTTTGAATTTAAAAGAGGCGTATAATATTCTGAGATAGGGTGGGATGTTACATCATAGGATCGTCCAGGTGTGCCATATCTTACTGCTAAACATGATTTCAATTACTTCTATCTTGCGGGTGTGTTCCCTGATCATTATTTTTGGATGCCTTCAAGGCTAGAGTGATTAGGCTGGTCCTAGACAAGCATGCTTCATCACTTACCACCAGGTGAGATGGCGGTCTAATACCTGGCTAGCCTAATTAAAAAAAACTTTTGTGATATATTTCCGACATCTCATCCAGAAACATTATTTGATGATCTGTATCATCTTATATGACTTACTTTATTTTAATTAATTCTAAGACTTGTTTGTGTTACATTCTAGAGTTTCCTAGGATTAATTAATTTCATATAATAAATGAAATGATTACAATTTCTAAGTCATACCTGTCATGTAAAATTAAATTTATTTACTCAGTAATAATACAACATGAAAGTAATAGGTTACCAAAGCGTTGCAAATTCTATATTATGCGTTGTAATGTATAAATTGCAATATTTAAGTACACTATATAAGATATATAATTATAGATAATTATAAATATAAATGCAAATTAATGTTAAGCTAATGAAATTGTCAAAAAAAATAGATAATATCACTTAAAAATTCCTGCTAATGTTGCTTTTAAATCTAAGTTATAGATTAACGCCATATCTTTCAATTTCTATGCTTGCAACAAGATATCCCAAAGCTGCAGGGTTATTACAATTCTCATCCATTATGTATACGTCACAGATGAATTTAAAAACAATTGAAACCGTTTCTTTTCCAGGAAAGAAACCCATACATTTTAGATTACATTTTGAGCCGCAGTTTTCGATCTGATTTTACTGTTAAATGCAGCTGGGTTAGTGATTTAACTTTTGGAATAACGCTTAGATAAGGGTTTTAGTAGGTATAAATTATACTTATTTACTTGACCATTTATTTTAATCGTAGTTTAACTTCTTAAAATATTGTATATAGTAATAGGAAGATATGTTTCTTATTGCATCTTCACAATACGTGACTGTTAAATGTACAATAAACTTTATAACACTGTTAAATATAGATATTCTAAGAACATTCCTACTGGCGCACAGTGGGCTGAAAATCGAGCTTCATAGACATAGGCAACTCAACTTTTAATGTGTCGTTTTTTTGGCGGGAATTGCTTCCATGAGCTATAACTATACATAAAAATGTTATCCGAGTTAACTCTGCGCAAAAACAAATGAATTATATTTTTTTTACGAAAAAAATGTATGGAGCCAATATGAAAAATCCAATTATCTCTGAAACCGCTAGGAAAACCGTAATATCCTTACAGATGGTTATAAAACTAATTATTCATGATTTTTTGACATACTCCATATAACGGTTACTGCTGCAGAATTTTTTTTTAAAATCGTCGAAATATTTTATTTATTTATTTATACACGGTTCCTTTCGGTGAGAATTTAGCAACACGTTAAATCATATAGTATTAGGCTTGGTTCCTAGAAATAGTAGGTAGATGTAGGTAGGGTAAATTCTCACCGAAAGGAACCGTTTATAAATAAATAAATAAAATATTTAGAAGATTTTTAAAAAAAAATCTGCAGCAGTAACCGTTATATGGAGTATGTCAAAAAATCATGAATAATTAGTTTTATAACCATCTATAAGAATATTACGAAAAAAATGTATGGAGCCAATATGAAAAATCAAATTATCTCTGAAATATTTTGCTTGGTTATAAAACTAATTATTCATGATTTTTTGACATACTCCATATAACGGTTACAGCTGCAGATTTTTTTTTTAAATTATTGAAAAAAAGTATTTTCAAATTTTAAATGGTAGGCAAATATATTTGCTCAAATGTTTAGTAGGTATATATATAATAGGTATATGTATATAAAAACCGTTTAATCAAATTGATAATTGTTTATATTGATAATTTACATTTATATAAAATGGTGGGTTACAAAAATGTGGTTTTTATTAATATAATATGTATTGATAATAAAAAGATAGTAATTTATAATATCTTACAAACTATTGATAAGAAGAAACTTAACTTCTTCACTTTTTATTATTATGTACAAGTAATAAGAAATAAGGAATAACAATAGCATGCAATAATATTATTGAAATAAAAAAAATAACAAAAAATAATTAAATATGACTTAATCTAAAACACATTATTCAGTTTATTCATTTTCCTTATCACTCTCGTCGTCTTGGGTATCCATTTCTGAGTCATAATGCACATTGGAAACATCTAGAAACTCAAAGTCAGTTTCTCGAAACTGAATTATCTCGAGAGTTTCAGAAAAATACTGCTGCCTTTTCTTGGTATCTAACTTGGGCCTTTGTGCACTTATTATAGGATCTGAAGAAATAATAAGCATATTAAGGATATCTTGATTACTATCTTGCCTGTTCTTTTTCCGCGAATGATGTTCTCGAAACCTTCTAAAATCTTTATTTCGAGCTTCTGATGCTTCTTCTGAGAGACTTCCAATCGGTACAATATCATTATTTTGGATTATATCTGCCCCGTGTATAAGTATTTTATGGACGGTTGAAGACATATAATACCAGTCATATAACTCCACGTACTTTTCTGCGGTTTGGCGAGCATAATCTTTGAACTTACTGACATCGATGTTCTCACCCGAAGTGATTGTTTGCAAAATTACAGCAAATCTTCTTACAAGTTCTTCATCCAACCCGGTAATGGCTGCAGTTTTATTTGGGAATTCAAAGAACCTTCTTGCTGTATTTCCGTCATTGGTAGTTCCCGAGCCTTGTTTTACGATGTCAATCAAAAGATTGAGTTCATTTTTGAACTTATCCTGGATAATCTTTTTTCTTCTTTTTAACATTTCTTTGTGCTCATTTCCTCTCGCTGCCCACTCTTTGAAATCAAGTCTGTACGAAATATGTAACAAACATTCCATACAATTAATACGGGCGTGTAGAGATGACAACCCAAATTCGTAAACGGCAGCGGACACGGTCTTTGACGTCACAGCATCCAAACGGTTCATTTCAGTTGGTTTTGCTAAACACAGATAGCATGATGAATTTGATCTGGCATCAGATAGGTACGTGCAGACTTTAGCATCGATCATTGTCATCATCAGTTGATGGTTCACCTTATTTCCATTATTGCACTCTGTGGGAATAAGAGCCTTGATTTCATCATCCATGTGTCTTTTATTATCAATGACGACTGCTTCGCTCTCCTTCACAAAAGTAAACTGAACTGGGCGACAATACACCGCTGAGCACGGTTTCGGGTTCGTCCATAAAGTGTTGTCTCCATCAGTCAGTTTAAGTGGCACTAAGGACGTCATAAAAATGCTGGAATCATCTTGCTCACCCTCCATTTTCTGCTTGTATCGGCTTTGGTTTGAAGCACCATCAAATCCCCACTTTGATATCAGTTTCAAATGTTTATTTTGCACATTGTTAGAAAGAGTGTGGAGGATTCTCTTCACTGTGATGTCAAGTAAACTTTGAAGTGTAATCCTGGCTGATGAATCCGTCACCGACACTGCTTGCTTTGGCGGATAGCATTCAAGCTTCGCTTGTTGCACTTTATAGTACGATGGATAAATGTCCTTAGCACCTTCTCTAATGGCCGTCTCTCGCAATGTGATATATTGCCACTTCGATAGTTTTAAAGAGAGCAATAATCCAAGCGCTTTTTCTGGGGTAAATATATCAGTTTTCACAGTTTTTTTTATTGATTCCTTAATTTGACCAGCTGCTTCAGGATTTTTTAATATATATTCGATGACAGATGCGATATCCTCGTGGCCTTTCTCTTTTAAACGTAGTGCAGCTGTATATGCCAATTCACTTGGGTCTTCGTCTTTATGATCATCAGATCTTCTCTTTTTCTGTTTGCTTCCTAGATCTTCAAAAGGTTTTCGAAGTATCTTGGTCATTGTTCCAACAGAGGATGATGTCGATGGCTCTGGTGAGACTGGTCGTTCATCAACAGTTGCTTCTTGAGTGTTTAACATTGTTTGTACGCAACTTGGCCAATCGATATTTGCTTGTAGCCAATTATCGTACTGTTTTCTGAATGTATCTTTAATTCGGTGAGATCTCTGCCATCTCTGTGATGCAGCTCGTGTGAATTTCCGACAAAATTCTTTTAAAGTCACACAATCTTCGGCACCAATGCAATCGCCTAAGCGAGACATAACTGCACCAAACAATACTTTATAGTCAAATGAAGTACTTTCACTTTTTAGAAGAACAAACAAGTCTAAATTAGTTATTAAACTTTCCATTCTAACACTTTTCAGTCGCAGGACAAATGTAATGTTAACGGTTACAAAGTTTTGTAAATACTAAATTATAACACAAAATTTTAGTCCTTTTATTGTAGTGGTCGCTCATTAGTTAATTACTACCCTCATTAAGGGTAGTTACCTAATGATCATTAGTTAACTACCCTTAATGATGATCATTAGTTAACTACCCTTAATGAGCGACCACTACAATAAAAGGACTAAAATTTTGTGTTATAATTTAGTATTTACAAAACTTTGTAACCGTTAACATTACATTTGTCCTGCGACTGAAAAGTGTTAGAATGGAAAGTTTAATAACTAATTTAGACTTGTTTGTTCTTCTAAAAAGTGAAAGTACTTCATTTGACTATAAAGTATTGTTTGGTGCAGTTATGTCTCGCTTAGGTTACGGGTATACGGTTTTCCTTGCTGTTTCAGAGATAATTTGATTTTTCATATTGGCTCCATACATTTTTTTCGTAATATTCTTATAGATGGTTATAAAACTAATTATTCATGATTTTTTGACATACTCCATATAACGGTTACTGCTGCAGATTTTTTTTTAAAAATCTTCGAAATATTTTATTTATTTATTTATAAACGGTTCCTTTCGGTGAGAATTTACCCTACCTACATCTACCTACTATTTCTAGGAACCAAGTCTAATACTATATGATTTAACGTGTTGCTAAATTCTCACCGAAAGGAACCGTGTATAAATAAATAAATAAAATATTTCGACGATTTTAAAAAAAAATTCTGCAGCAGTAACCGTTATATGGAGTATGTCAAAAAATCATGAATAATTAGTTTTATAACCATCTGTAAGGATATTACGGTTTTCCTAGCGGTTTCAGAGATAATTGGATTTTTCATATTGGCTCCATACATTTTTTTCGTAAAAAAAATATAATTCATTTGTTTTTGCGCAGAGTTAACTCGGATAACATTTTTATGTATAGTTATAGCTCATGGAAGCAATTCCCGCCAAAAAAACGACACATTAAAAGTTGAGTTGCCTATGTCTATGAAGCTCGATTTTCAGCCCACTGTGTGGCGTTAGAAATCACATCGATGATGACGACATGCACAATTTTTTTTTAAATCCTATACCCTTCAACACATATTTGAATTGAAGTAACATGTGAAAGCAACTCACTACAAACAAGCCCAACCCCCGTGCTCAAAAGCGAACCAAAAATGGTACCGAACTCCCAAAATAGCGGTCCGAATGCACAACTCGATTGCCGAGCACTTAACCGGTAAGTTTAAGTTAGTTAAACTAAGTTTACAAGTTGCCGACGTCCCAAAGGGGGATGGTAATGGAATAACTAACTCGCCTTCAGGGATGCGTCCGGAACAGATTACGGAAATAATGTAGGAGCCAGAGTTTAGAAAGTAAGAAAGGCGGGAAGTTACTTACTGGCTCACGTTCACGGAGTATTTGAAACGAATATTTCCGGGGTTCGTAATTCTCACTCCGGGGATCACCCGGCTTCGTAATTCTGTGACTTCTAATTTGCGCTTTGACTCTCCTGAAAAGTTCTTCTCCAAAATGTTTGCCAAAGAAAGTTACTTCATAAAATGCTTTAGTAGATACGTTGCGATATCCAGTTAATTCTGTAGAATTCAAATGTCTTGAATGTGCTTATTATTTTGGATCGGCTTTTACAACTTATGAAACTTTTTATTTTACAAAGAATTAGAATTTATTAAAGCCGTTTAGCTCTAATAGCTAAAAAATGGCGGATTTTATGTTACTTTGTGATCCGCAAACGTATCTGATGAATAAAACACAAATATTATCACCGACATTTAGAATCTGCTTTAAAATTTAGACATTCTGATAGCATTAAGTCCTCGTAAATCCGTGCAACGCTCCGGAGTCTCCCAAGGATGCAACTTGGGGCCAACCCTGTTGCTAATCTATAGTGAACATCAATCAGCTCGCAGTCTCCTCTAGCGAGTGCCAGTGTCTGTCAGCTGCTCCATTATGGCCCTACCGTACACGTGTTTATACTTTGCCGCATTACGCTTGAGGTGCCGCTAGTGACTTACTGTTTACATTTATACCTTAGATTTAAAAGTGTTGTGGTGATAATGACCGTGAGTGGTGCGTAGTTGTATAAGATGTGTTTATTTTTTAACTACAATGTTACATATACAATCGCTGACTTTCTATTGTTAGAATTTGTTTAACATAAATAAATAAACAATAGTAAATAAATAAAATATTTTATAGATCTAAAAAAGTTACAATCTCTCGAGTGACATAAATTTGTTGTTCCAAGTTTTGTCAATTTAACCCTGCCTCTTAAACCTCTAAAAGATTAAAAGTTAAAAAAAAAACAGTTTTTCAAATATTTTCTAAACTACTAGACCAATTTTAATGAAACAAAGCCAACAACTATTTCGATTAAACTAGCTTTCAAATAGAGAAAACCGCATTCAAATCCATCCGTTCTGGAACTACTACACAGACAGATACACAAAGCCACAGATACAAAGATACACGCGTCACACACATACAGAGAGAGAATCTTATATTATATTTTAGAATGAGAAGTTTATATTTTAATTTTGATAGTAGTTTTTTTTTCTATTAGTGGTGGTGGTGGTGTTTACAGGCTATATTAATTACCAAAATTATAAATTGCAGTTTTGTAATTGGCATTACAACTTAATAATATAACATTTTTGAATTATATTTTATATGCTGTAAAACTGTGAAATAAATAAATAAATAAATAAATAAACTTATAACACCCCTCGTTTTTCGTGGGGGGTAAATAAATCCGTGACCGCGTTATGTTTAACATTACGTCAATCTTATTTAGACTTAGAACTATTAAAATTAGTTAAACAACCTTCCTTATTAATAGATGCATATAGGTATGTCGTAAGTTGTATTATTTTGTCATTAATATTCAATTAATTGACGTTAATAGCATTTGCTGATTTAAGTACGTTGTTATTTTGACAGCCGTAAACAAAATAAATTATTAAAATGTAATAAATTATTTTCGATGCAGGTTTTGAACGTGTATTTATTTTCTAAAATATTTGTAGCAATCTATTTTATCCCTGACTAAAGACTAATGTCTGCCTTTGATATAGAGATGCCTTTCGAATAATTTGTAGAAAGAAATCACATATATAGTTCCAGAGATAGCTCCCTACCCTAGAAAGAAACAGATTTTACGTCAGTCATAACATTATTATGGAAGGATGATACCCGTTGATATAAAAGATGATTAAAGACGTTCTATAAAAATCGTCCAGTCCAGCTTCTTTGGACGAGGCAGTAAAACTGGAACAAGGTTGTGAGACGCATAAAATGGGTTATGCCGTACCTTATCGGCTATAAAAATGACATTTATTACCAATCGTGCTCGAGGCTTCATAATTACATTACGTTTAGGTACTGATCGAACATTTTCTTCAATCTTCATATTGAAGATTCAATCTCGTGCCTTTTTTTTTTTATTTTTAATAATCTGTGGGTCACATTGACTAAGGTAGAAATTACCAAGTGCAACAAAATTGCAATTTACAAAGAAATCTTATTAATCATTTACCTAGTGTACTAACGTATCAAATAAATCTTGATTAAGTTCCACATACAATGAATGAATCAAACAATTCTATGAAAACACATTTAAATGTAATGGTACCTAGCATCTACAATACTTTAACAAAATAGAAATTTAAAAGGAATAAGTGCAGCAAAAGAGTCAAAAAGCTAAAGTACCTATAAGTAAAAGTAATATTCTGGCATCTTTACTGTAAACAAAAGACAAAAAACGTTTTATCATCAATACGCCACCTGTCAATACAGCCAGCCAATAACATTGTTTCAAAATGAGAACGTAAACTGTCATTTTCGAAATCACCCCACTCAATCCTTTCAAGCTGCCCGTTTTCGTTGAGAGTTTTGCAAATTTCTTTTTTTTCCACCGCCATTTACGATGTTGTACTTTTTCTGCGTGCGGGCAGATGTTGTGAACACCGGGCCCTCTAGATTTTGCACCTGTTACGCTGGGCAACAAGTTGAGTACATCTGGCCTTGAATTTTGTAGTGCAAGATATAAGTACAAGGTAGCTGCAAGGTATAAGTACTTTCAGTACAAGTATTTGGATCTGGTAGTGTCAATTAATTTTACAATATTAACTTTTTTATGTTCAACGGGCGACCTGAAGGAAAGTGGTCACAGCTGTAACACCAGAGGTATCACCAGTTTACTGCAACTATCGTTGATTACCTACTATTACTACCTGTAGTATACTTAATTACCAACTAATCAAAAAAGTTGCTCTGAGTCAATATTTTGTTGTTTGTTTTAAATTTGAAAACAAATTATTCATATTACCTAATCCATGATCTAATACGATACGATACCTATGCTCTCTTTAAATCTACTAATAAATCGACTGTACCTACTGAATGTGTAACTATACCACGAAATCGTTATAAATAATTTGGTCGTTGACTTAATTTGACGTGTCGATTCTCATTAAGTATATTGATAAACTATTTTTTGCACTCGACATATTATAGACTGACTTCATAATTCAAAACAGGTTTTGTATGTATTGCTCTTACATTTTGATTGTCGGTCGATCGATTATTTTCAACTCGCTTGACCGGGAAACAAATAAAGGCTTAGAGGTAATTCAGGTATAGTATTCTGTGGTATGGCCGCTCACTATGGGCCTTATAAGAAAGCTCATGCTCGGAGTCACGTTGCGCGATCGAATCACAATTGAGGAGATCCACAAGCGAACCAAGGTCACCATCACAGCCCTAAGGATTGCCAGGCTAAAGTGGCAATGGGCAGGGCACAAAGCTTGAAGAACGGATGGCCGATGGGGCAGTAAAGTTCTCGAGTGGCGACCACGTATCGGAAGACGCAGGAAGGCGCTTACACCATACTATATCGACCTGAGTGGTTCAATTGGTTAACATGCCGGTCGCCACGCAGAGGTCCCGGGTTCGATTCCCGGCCGAGTAGAAATTGAATTGATGAATTTTATTTATGTTACGGATCTGCGTGTAGTATGTAAAATGCGTATGTATTTAAAAAAGAGTATATAAGTAGTTTATCAGTTATCTAACACCCATAACACAAGTTTTGCTTACTTTGGGGCTAGATGGCGCTGTGTGGATTTATCCAAGTATATTTATACACACATACACATTACGTAGTCAGTACCTATAGTACTGTTTTAGTGCCTACTCGTAAGCCCTGTGCCGGTTTTCAAAGACAAATAGTGGACGGAGTACAATACAAGTCATTTGGACGTACCTATGTTTATCTAGGACAACATTTGCATGGCATTGCTCTATGTATGTATGTAGGTACAGTGAGTAATACGTGTTTACATTGCAAGCTTATGTTCTAGATTATGTAGGTTCAAAGTTCATGTCGATTTTGTTTAAAATGTTTCTAAGTAATAATTAGTAATGTCACAATATTGAGTCATCTTGGTGTAGCAACATTTAGATTACTTTATTTCCATGGACATAGGTTAAGGTTCAAAGAGCGTCGGTGGCGTAGTGATAAAGATAGCCGATTCGCAAGCGTGAGGTACCAGGTTCGAATTCCACTGCCGCTTGTACCAATGACTCTTTTCTGAGTTAAGTACATTAGTAACACTAACCGATGCTCTTACGGTGAGGGAAAACATCGTTATGAAACCTGCACATTCATTCAACTGAATGTGTAACCATGATCCTATCTGGTCAGGTTCCCCTGGTATCAGGGTCGTGTAGGTCAGATGGCAGTCACTCCACTGTAATTATCTGATCTGCCCATCCCTGGATCATATTCAAAGCGGACCCCGGGCCCTCGTGCGCGAGAGCAGCACAAACGGGACATTAACGCCAAGATGACAGTATAGGTTAATGTTCAATTGTATTTATGTATAGACTGACCAATATCAGTTAGCACCTGGCAAGAAACCCAAGTAGTTTTTTTATACTTACCAAGGTGGCAATTACGCGTACGGCCCGCCTGATGGTAAGCAGTTAGCGCAGCCTGTGGACGTTGCAATACTAGGGGTGTCGCTAGTGTGTTGCCAACTCCGTAAAGTATGATGCTTTTACTAATATTTTAAGGGTTATATTTTTATGAGATTGACATTTCCATACTTACCTATACTATAATATGAGGTAAGATTGTAACTTTGTATGTTGGGGGCAGAACCGATTTTGAATATTCTTGCTAAATAATACTCAAACTAATAGCAAACAACATTATTGTTCAGTGCCATATAATTATCTATTCTTTTCTAGCCATTATCAGTTTTTACTTTTTATATTGGACTAGCCAGGCAATTGACCGCTATCTCACCTGGTGGCAAATGACGATGCGGTCGATGATGGAGCATGCCTGTCTAGGAACAGCCTATTGACTCTAGCCTTGAAGGTGTCCAGATTATAATGACCAGCGAACACGCTAGCAGGCAACGGGTTCCATTTCTTAGCCGTACCCAAATTGCTATTACCAATTATATTTTCAAAGACATTGTTCGCCAACGTTGGCGGCGCTAACTGTAACCGTTTTTTAAAACTCACAATACAAGACATTCAACACTCCACCACTTAATCAACTCACTTTGAACCAGAATTAACAGGTTAACGAGACCGCATCCAAGAATAAACTCTTTTTAAGGAGACCATAACTCTAAGATGTTAACACTCCATCAAAGGGCAGCTTAGATGATGGCCAGTGTTTACATTGCGCTCACTTTGTAGTTGACTGAGTTATTTTCGACCCCTCGCAGTAAGATTGACGGTATCTTAAACTCTTTAGAAAAGTAGCTATTAGTAGTGTAAAGTAGTTAAGTTCTGGCTGTTTTATATATGGCACGGTTGAGATGTTTGGGTTGCTTAGGTACCTTAAATATAATAGAAGGAAACGCTAGCTGTTTGTACCAATGGACTAGGTTGGGCTAGGAGTTAGACTAGGAGGAAATGGATTAGGTCTCTACATAAATATTGAATTTTTAATGGCGAAAATAAAGTTTGAAAACCGTTTGATCTGAAGAAAGCGGTTCAAAAAATGTTTCGCCTTAAAGGACCCAACTTCGGTCGAAATATGTATTATGGTTAGTTAATTATTATTATTTTTAGCCATTTCTGTCCCACTGCAGGGCAAAGGCCTCCGTTTCACGATTAGTTAGTTAAACCTAAGAATCTTGGTTAGTTAAACCTAATATAAATAATAATATAAAAATTCATGTTACCCGCTTGTCTGTTTGTCTACCGGTTGACATAGAAAACTGAGCTAAGGCATTTCCATATCAGCTAATCAATTAGGTATACATTGTCTCAACGGCCAAAAGTGGATCACTGACGAATGTTCCTTTCTGCTTTATTTATCTCTGGCCCAAATTGCATATGTGCTAAATATTTGAAAGCCATCCTGGGGATCTCCCCTACAAGGTGGACCGACGACCCGGTAAAGATCGCAGGTACCAGCTGGATGCAGAAAGCATAGGACCGGCCTTTGTGGAGATCTCTGGGGGAGGGCCTATGCCCAGCAGTGGATGTCTTAATAATTTTTTTGCGTTGGTAAATCCTGGAGAGCAATGGACCAAACCATATTAAATTGGATGCAAAGATGAAAAATCTCTTTCGGCATGGAAAATATGCAGACACAAATAAAGTCTTTTCGATATTGACACAGGCAGGATGAAACAAGTATAAGCAAACTTTTCATTGTATTTGATTCATCAGCCCACAACAGCCCATAACACAAAAGGAGAGGTTATTGCCATTATCTCCACGTTTGGCGGACGGGTTGAAGATCACAGTGTTATAAATATACCATTTTCCGGCCTACGGAGACTAGAAGTTTTGCCTCGAGACACCCACGAGTGTAAGGCGTTGGTGCTATTCTTCTCCGCCGGACACCACACAGCCATACGGCCGATTTTGATTATTATGATTAAAATGTACGAAGATATACCTACTAAAACTAGGCCACGAAGACCACAGCTTACGTATTATACAACCTCCAACATAGTGAACTGCTTATTGGAACCGTAACTCCCTTTAACCGAGTCGTGAGCGTACAACGCATTAAGACCACAATGTGTATTAGAATGTATTGTGTACATTTATTTGTATGCAAATAATGGTACGTGACTTATTTATTAATGTTAATGTTTAGTTCCAACACATTGGACATTGTCCAAGCTATGGTATCCTTGAAGAGGCCTAGCGTTTATGGAGTTCCATTTACATAAAGTAATTTACATGGTACACCTACCACAGTTCTGTGCACATCACAGATGTGGCATGTAACGTGCGCGTGCGCGTTCATGTCTCGTGCGCGTACAGTACTTATCTGGGTATACTCTGATATAACTCTCATATAATTCGTGTCATTAAAATAACAATTAAAACTAACATGTCCCGTGAGGTTCCCGCAATTTACGTAAATAATAATTTTTTTTTTAACAAAAATCTTCTAGTGTTTTTAATGTTATACGACGACCGACGACCTGAGTGGTTCAGTTGGTTAACATGCCGGTCGCCACGCAGAGGTCCCGGGTTCGCTTTCCGGCCTAGCGAAAATTGAAATGACGAATTTTAATCTCTGTTACGGGTCTGGGTGTAGTTGTAAATAAGTATGTATTTAAAAAAAAATATATAGTTAGTCCTGACAGTCCTAAAGTGGCGGTCCATAGTATCTGCCTATCTCACCTGTGGGACACAGGCGTGAGCTTTATGTATGTATGTATAATTAGTTTATCATTTATCTATTACCAGTTGTCCAAGCAAATTTTTTTATTTACATTTATATTATAAACTCTCGGATTTTGTTCATAAATATTTATTCTGAACTAACGAATATGTTTTTGTTACAGGTAAATTTTTAATCACGATCAAATAGGCGTCAAGTAAGTTTTATTTAGGTACCTACCTAATTATTATTCTGACCCCATCGTCTCCTCTACCATAATAAAGATTATAAAGTATTAAAAAGCATAATTATATCAGTATTGCACCTAGTTAGTATAAGTATTGTTGGCAATTAGTACTTGTAAAGCAATAGCGAACTAAGATAACCTTTCTTACAAATTTTAAAACAAGCTCAAATTGGCGACAGATAAAATGGATGACCTCACGTAATTTTAAGACAAATGAGAGTACTTTATTTACGTTCTGAGGTTTTTGCTACACTAACATAATTGACAGTTACTGCTCTTAGTTACCCAGAACCCCTCTGGGTTCAAATACATAATTTCTTTTCATACACATTGATTGTAAATATTATGTGAAGTTCGACAAATATTTTGAAAATTTCTATAAAATTCCCATTCTACATTTCTATATTCTATACAATATCACCACGTAAGTAGGCAGGCGTGTAACGAATATGGGCACCGCCTGCTTTCAAGTTATAATTAATATTAATATATAATAATATAAAATTTGCATTTTATACCTACATATTTACATACAACAAACTGCTTGATATTAACTGTTTAGTTTTCAATAGCAGACGGGGTTTTTTTAATTTTTGTACTCTAGGTATTTTTTTTATTCTTGTTATGAATATCTCAAATCAACTTAAGCATCAACTAAAGTTTACTGCTATCGGGCATTTTTAAAGTATTGTATGTGAATACTTATAGCCGTGTGGTGTCCGGCAGAGTAGAATAGCACCAACCCCTTACACTCATGGGTGTCGTACAAGGCGACTAATGTTTTCGAGGCAAAAGATTAAGAGTCTCCGTAGTCTGGAAATTGGGCAGCAGCATTTTCCATTGTTATATTTTAACACTGCGATCTCCAACCCGCCTGCCAAGCGTGGAGATTATGGCGATAACCTCCCCTTTCGTGGGAGAGGCCCTAAGTCCTGCAGTGGATTGTTACGGGCTGTGATGATGATGACTTATATGGGTGTTAGTGTAAAAAATTTTAAAGTAGGCATTGTTTGTTAATACGTGTGTTAGTCTAAAATTTAAAACCGGATAATGCGCAAAACAGGTCGTTGTCCTTATTCCATGTAAAGCGATACATCACTTCACCTCCGCTGTCACTTTCGTACCCAAACTCTGGTATCTTAAGTGCCTTTGTTTATCACGAATTAGATAAAGAATGACGTAAATTCCTCCACAAAAAGAGGATAAACAAGCTATGATGCAAATCGGATAAAGTGTGATTTTTATCTAGCAAAAATTCTTGGAATCGTTCGAGACACAAGTAGGTACAAACAACATTTTAATACTTCCAATTCGTTTAACATAGTGATAGTACCCTTCGATGATGGGATAGCGTATCATCCATTGGCATCTAAGTAACGTACGTAAAGCAAATAGGTCATCCAACGGACCAACTGACCGGGGATCCTCCCTAGGCATTAAAGAAAAAAAAACATCCCCTGCCAACAAAAAATCAAAGGGTCTGGCACGGTGCTAACTCGCGTTGCGCTCATTGTCTCATTTTGTATGGACCAGCCAGGGGAGTCGTGCGCACTTGCGTAGCCCCGTTTACGACTCAACTGTGTAGGCCGCCACAGAAAGGTAAAGGTAGGCCTAAACTATTATTACCCCCACCGCTGATCCCACTTGGTGGGAGGCACAACATGTTACCGTTTCAATCAAACATATTACCAGGTTTGTTACCACCGCTAGAATTCTTTTTCCTCGATATTTCGACGCCGTCTCGAGTCTGCTCGTGACCATGACGCATGCAACTGCGTCGAAATATCGAGGTAAAAACCATTCTATACGTGGTACCAAACCCGATAATATGTGTGATGAAAGTGTAGTGAATAACCACGAAAGTCTTAAAACCCATATGTTACCGTTTCCCATCACATGGACTAAGTATCTCATTTGACACGTAACAAAACACACAACCAACCTAACCTCACTCTACTAATCCGCCATCTTGATCAGCCTCGCGCCAACTGAATGCAAATGGCTGAATACAAGGCTGCGCGAGCGCTTGGAAAGGCAATTACTTCGTTCCGAGTACCTTGATAGTGTTAACCTGTGTTACATTAGTATATTATCTACGGGATTTTGCCAGCGTTTTCGTTCGGGTATTTTTTTTATTCGGGTGATTTTTTAAATGAAAATAGCCTTTGTTCTTCCCCAGGTTGTCGCCAGTGCCCTTACCAAGTTTTATCCAAATTAGATCAACGGTTTAGATGTAACAGACCGACAGCCTGAGTTACTTTATATTCGGTTTAGGTTCGTGAGCTACGATGCCACAGACAGACACACAGATACACACGACTTATAAAACCCTACTTTTTTGTCCGAAGTTAAAAAGGGCAAAAATTGACATTTAGGACTAAAGATTTGCCTTCGCTCCGGATAATCATTTAGTTTTATCTACCAACATACTAAATGTGGCGGTTTGTAAATGGCTCATAGATAATCTATTTTTTTAATGCATTATGTATTACAATTACAGCTGTAATCGATCCGGAAAAAAAAAAAAAAAAAAAAAGCATAACATATTTTTGAAATAAACTTTTTCTCATGCAGGATTCAAACAAAATAGAAGCACATAAATTAGAAATACCAATGTAGTGTAGTTGACGCCCTTGTGTACTCAACAATAGGATCTGAAAGCTTGTAGGTAATGTCTAGAGTTCTAGGATATGGAGGTTAACTGGTCCACTCGTGTCAATGTAAACACCTAGGTCTGAAATAGAAATAAATAATTAGGCTATACGAACTAGGTGAAATATACCTGCGTAATATATAACTCTATACGAGTTTAGTTAGTAAAAACCCTAGACAGCTTAATACAATGAACTAGTAATTCTGACGACCAAAAAAGTTTAGTTCAACGAACCTTCGATCGAACGAATAGATCATTTTGCTAAAGCAAAAGTCAGTGCCGTAGGTACCTTCTTACACTGAATTACAAAGTTTTAAATGCCAAGGGAACCTGAAGTGATTTACTTCTGACTGAACAGAAGACTTCATAAGTTACAGTCCACACTGCCATTGTAAAATTTCACCGTAATTATTTACAATTGTGTACATCAGTATCTGGTTACAGTACTGATAAATTACAACCGTTTATCATGACCCTGTCATCGAAAAGAAGAGAAAAGAAAATACAAAATCTCATTCCCCTGGCTTTGGCCCTAACGATCGGTATTGTTTTAGATCGCTTTGTTGGCACAAAAATGCCACCGTTAGAAAATATTCCAACTCGGCCTGACTGAAAGGTTGTCTTTTGGGAGTAACGGACAAAAGGCCCAAATTACAAATGTTGCTGAACCAGATTTTTCTGGATCTCAATTTGGGTAGGAACGCGTGAATCGAATGTCGTTTGGTTTGTGCCTTTGTAGTAATATGGTAATGATGTGGCTTGGAGTCTTTCGCTGTATAATTGAGCATGGTGGCCAAGGTTAGTGGGCCCGCATTATGCGGATGACGTAGCGGCTAATTGCAATCGGGGTCTATGCTGATCAGTATTTGTATGATTTACATACGTGTTGTTGATTGTTAAGCGTATGATGAAAGCCTATATTATTTTAGAAGAAGCTGCAACATGTGCTATGCATAAAATCCGTACTTCTTTTCAGTAATATTGTTCAGTTGGGTGACATAACACCGTCTTTCTAATATTGAAACCCGCAGTAGATCCGAAATACCTATTTATTTATTCGTATGGCATTGAAAATTTTACAGTCACTTAGGTATTTATCTAAAGGATATATTTCTTTTTTTAAATAGGTCTAGCCAGGCATTTGACCGCGATCTCATCTGGTGGTAAGTGACGATACGGCCGCTGATGGAGCATGCCTGTCTAGGAACAGCCTATTCAATCTAGCCTTGAAGGCGTTATCTAGATTACAATGATTAGGATTTGAGTATTCAGTTAAAATTACTTATCAGAAGGCCCAGTTTCTCTCTAACCCAGATATTTAAGAAAAGGCTGGGGAAATTGTACGTCAATGATGACGATATAGTTCTAACATTTACGCAGATGACTACTGACACAATAGAAAAATGAAAAAATACTTCTTACTCCCACGCTCTCACAAATAACTTAAAAAATCGCAGTCAGGTTCATGTTCGAAATAGTCATTACCATTCCAAACACATAACGAGCCTGACAAACGTTCCCAAAAACGCGTAAAACCAAACAGAATCCTTCTGAACAACCTCAATTTAGATATCCTCTTAACAAAAATTTATTGAGGACACGCCGAGGAAAATGATGTCATAGGTTTCATAACGTCTCTCTCCTCGATCGCAATTATTCTGGCTCTTTGGGTAATGATAATAAAAATGTCGCGACACGACTAAGAATGGTCTCATTCTCCTGGCCTCTCGTCGGCGTCTGTCATTACTATGGCTGTTATGGTCGAAGATCCGACCTTAGAATATCTTCCCTCATAAGTTATTTAAAAAAATTGGTCAGAACGGAAATATCGGTGATCATTCATAAAATAAATGAATTAAAATTAAATTCCCAGCCTTCTGGGCACATTGTCGCATTCAGGGGACTTGGGGCAAATATTTTATCTATTTAAGTAATTTTAAGGTTTTTATTTATAGGTAGGTTTAGTGATTATATATTGTTTGTGTATTATGTATAAATTGTATAATAAAATTAATATCGTACAGAATATTAACATTGCAATTAAATTATGAATGTTTAGCAATATTTCCGTTCGGACTAAGATTTACCTAGGCAACCATATATTGGTGGATATGGGAAAGAAATACCTTTCATTAGACATATAACTTGATTAAATAACAGATAAGAGTGGATTGTCACCATGGCAACTCCATAGAGGACCAGGTTGTGAGTAGGCAACCCATAATTTTTTTTTAATGAGTAATATTCTTTAAAAAAAGCAGTTTTTTTTTTAATAACATATCAGAGAAGATATTACTATGGCCGGATCTCCTACTATTATAAGATCCTGGAGTATTTGAACATGAACGATATCACTTTCCATCCGCACGTTGACCGCGGGGTGTTACGTGCCTGGAATAGGAATTCGAAATTCAAATATCAGTTGTAAACGACCTTCGCTTCGGACTGGCCGGAAAAAAGATCGATGGCTTTTTGTTTTCTTTTCAATAGGTAGATGGTTGGTACCTATTGCGTAATTTTTTGTGGTGGATTTTCGTGGGATAACCAATGGATAAAATTATCCACGAGGAAGTGTTAGGTTTAAAGTTTGTTCTAATTTAGTTTTAAAGGTTGTACGAAGTCGGAGTAGTAAGTATTTGCAATAAAAAAATAGAGGAGGTTATACTTTTATCTGAAAAATTTAATAAAATAATTTTTTCAAGACATTCTGTAAAATATCTCAAGAAATAGAGAATCAGAATCAGAATTATACTGTGCAACTAAACAGGTTTTCAATCTAATATTCTCAAAAAATAATCCTACTTAAATAAGTGCCAACTCCTCAGGAAGACAGAAACATGCAAACGATTTTGAACTCAAATCGAACCAAGAAAAGGACAGTGTTTGCCAAGCATTTCCCCAGCTGAAGTACTAAATCTCTCACCGTTAACACAATCAACTGTCCAACAAAACGTGGCTAAATACGGCGAAGTTTATCAAACCGCCGGAAACTGACTGTAAAATATCTGTTCCCGTCCCATGTTTACATTTTGCACTAACATTTAGTCTTGCTATTTTCGTTCTAAGGCAAGACGTTTAGCTACAAAGGTTGTAATCCACTACTGGTCTCGAGCATCCTTAGACGATTCATAGGTACTCGAAACTATACATATAAGAAAACAGTAAAAATATATTTGTACATTGAACAAATTTACAAAAATAAATATTTTGGGCGATGTAGAAATAGTAATAGAATAAAAAAAATTAAATTTTCTGCCGTGTTTGTCTGTTTGTACACGCTAATCTTCGGAACTACTGGACAGATTTGAATAAAACTGTTTTTTTAGTATAGCTATTCAGCCTGGAATAATATAGGGCATGATTGTTATTAGAAACTGGAACACCTGACGTAGAACCATAATAGTCCAGCTAAACTGTAACTAATATGATAATCATGGCTAATTCGGTTGGGTAGAACCAGAGATACAGCTAATAGACCTCTCCGTAGTACTAGGTTTAATTCAGTAGAAAGGTCATTTAAAATGGTCGCTCGGGAAAAACATAAACCGCCCTAGAAACGATTACCCTAGTAATATTGAAATCAGATATTATCTGTGCATAACGGTATTTAATAAAATTCCAAACGAAATAAAAGAGGTACTGCCACATAAATTTAAAAGGGCTTTGCATGATTGGCTTATGCAGTATGTATTTTACACAGTAAAGGAATTTTTAGACTTTAACGTTAAAAATTTGACGAATAAATATATAATATAAGTTTTTGCATGCCATGTAAAATGACTAAATATGTGAGACTTCATAGAATTAAGACCATGTATACCATATTTATATGCAAATAAATGAATTGAGTTGAATTGAATTGAATTAAAGACACATATTTATCCTACTAGTCTTTTACCTAAAAGTCATTCGACTTTCCTTCCAGTCAAATAATAAACACATTATCCAAAACTTCGAGAACCAAACGGGACGTATCACCACATTCCCGCATGTATGATTGACTCTCCAACCTCCAACACACATTGGCTCAACAATCGAATCGAACATGCAACATTTTACAATCGAACTACTTTTTTTTATCCATGTGAAAAGTCGTGACTCCGATCAAAAGGGTCAATCGAGGCCTGTCAACGTCCATATCGACGACTGACAGCTGTACCTATGATTTATTGCAGCTGTGAGTGTCACAACACTTTAACAATTTGATCGAAAACGCTTGAGAGTTCGTGAATGTTTTGGCAATAGGGAAACGTAAGGGTTGTCGGTTTTTAACTCTTTTGTAAATTATGCGAAAATGTGAGCGCTGGGGATTATAAGAAGATGAAGAGGTTGGCAGACTGGAGAGAAGAGTGGCGATTGCTCCACCGACAAGAGTGATACTCTTAAATATATGATGATGATGATATAAAATTATAAGTTTTACGGTCTGTTTGTCTGCGGCAACGTAGCTTCCGAAAGGATGGATTGAATTCCATCTTTTTTATCACCAGCCTTCGATATCTTAAATATTCAACTGGGAAACGCGCATTTTGAATGTAGGTAACTTATACTTTCTGGGAAAGAGGCGTCATTATGCGTCGTCTTATCCATGATCATCCATCATCATGTCATCCTGGTGACAAAGTTGTGTATGTTAAGCATGTAATGTAGAACGATGATTTAGTGACAATTGCAGGTTGCCATTGGATGGATCGATTTGGGAGACGCCTTTGCTCAGTTGACATATTTCGGCCATTAATGATGATGCCATTATTGATAATGATGATTGATGAACCACAGCACAGTGAAAAATTTGCATTGACCCCACTTGAAAGAAAGCATAAGCATGTCTATGAAAATGCCATAAATAGACTAGTGAATGACTCAATAGCTATTAACTTGTAATGTTATTTACCGTTCAACGTAACATAAGTGGAGTTTAATTATGTTATGTTTATACTAAATGTCAATATTATTAGAAGCTGTTATAATAAAACAGAGAATTTGATGAGCATTTCTATTTTGGATCTACATGTTGAGAGTGTGTAATGTAAACAGATTATAAAGTTTGATGGCCACAAAATAAACGCTAAGATCAATAAACTAAGTCTTCCTGTATTATTTTAACGGTTTTATACAACTTTAGTGACATAAAATGGCGGCAGTCTACAACAATTTGTGATCAGCGGATGCAGTTTAAACTTAGAAGGAAAATTTAGACCTATTTATTTCTTTTATAGTTTATTGTAATAGATACAGAGCAAATGTATATATGACACAAAAGGCACTACTTATTTCTATGAAGAAATTATAATCAAGAAAATAATCATCTTGGTGTTAATGTCCTTCCTAATACAATTGCCGAAGACGTTAGCTACGTATCCTAGAAGAGTTACTGGCAAGTACAATAGAGTATCTGTGAGTATCTCATCCACGCAGAATAGACGCGAATTCGTCGAGACTGTCGAAACGGCCCGGATCGGAGCAAAAATTCTTCCGCTGGGGTCCCGAAGCCTAGTTGAACAGTTTAGGGTCCTGTGACACTATTAATTTCTTGTAACGTGTCCCTGTACTAACCAAAACCACGACAGCTTACGTTCTCACAAATACCAATACTGGATTCAGTCACACCGTTGACCGTTGTCCACACAGGCTACTTAGCTACGCTGTAACACTTCGCACCAGGGCCCACTGAGGCGTGTACCCGCGAAATGGAGTGCACACGCAAAACGCCCGCAGTAAGCCGCTTCCGCCATATTGGATAGCCCTGCCCACTGACGAGGTTATACGTCTAACTCTAGCGTATGGTGGGTGTTCAGGCGTTTCGGTTCGGTCTGGGTTTGGTTCGCGGGCAGAAACGCCTGAAAACGGGCAGTTAAAAATTCTATTCTAAAATGTTTTTCCCCGACTGTCCTGAAACTATTTTTAAGAACATTTTTAAATTAAACGTATCGTATTTAATAAAATAATAGTAAACAATTTTACACATATTTAGGTTATAAATATGAAACATACATAAAGCTCACGCCTGTGTCCATAGTCTGCCTACCCCACAGGTGGGGTAGGCAGACTATGGACCGACCAAATATGAAACGACTGCGTATAAAAGAAATAATAATCATCTTGGCGTTCATGTCACACTCACGGTTGTGTCTTGCGCACGAGGGCCCGGGGTCCACCTAGACCATGATCCAGGATTTGGCAGATCAGATAATTATAGTGGAGCGAAGCCATCTGACCACCGTGACCCTGCTACCAGGGGAACCTGACAAGATTGGATCATGCTTACAGATTCAGTCGCCTGAACATGCACGTTTCATCAGTGTTTTTCTCACTGTAAACGCATCGATTAGCATTCAACTTATATTCCCCTATATTAAGTTACAGGTTCTACATCTATAAATATATATTTCTTTTCTTTTATTTGGTATTATATATATTAGTATTAATATCATTTCTGCATTAGCACGTCGTTCGCGTCGTGCGCGCATCGAGCTCTATTACGGGTCAGTCTGAAAACCAGCGCTGTGTTTGGCTGCTGTCATTCATAGCATTAAGCTGAGGCTGGTCCAATTTGGTCCGATGATGCATCGCCCTGCTTCCTTATTATGTACTTATTATGTTAGTTCTAAGTTTTTTTTAAATGTGTTATTGGACCAAATAAAGATACGTCTATGTCTATGTCTATACATAAATCAGAAAAAAGTTATTAGTAAATACATGGCAGCAATGGGATTCAAATTAGGTAACTGTCGCTTAAGAGTCGGATACCTTAACTACTCGGTCACCGACGCTCCGTAAATCATTCGTTTGATAAATTAAAGGTCTTTCAATATTTCTGTACCTAATACGTACTATTCGTTAGATATTTTTTCCAAAGTACAATAAAACGGAGAACATGTCTAAAGAATAACAATACCTTCTGATTCAGAACTAAATATTGAATATCAAATAACAATAGCATACCACCACATTTGTTTCGACGAAACGCAATAATGCGGCCAAACAATGACCACTTGTGTGACCTTATTCCCCTTTCTCAGTGGTTCCCAAACTGTAGGTCAAAATGCTCTAAGCTGTTAAGTCAACATGTCTTTATTAAATACCTACATTCTCATTATGTAGGTATTTCTTTTCCGAGAGCCGATTAAAAAGAAAGTATATCGGTCGGTGGCCGTTCTGTTAGGGTATCCGACTTGTAAACGAGAGGTATTGGGTTCGAATCCCGCTGCGGCCATGGACCAAGTGTAACCATGATCCAATTAGGTCAGGTGTCCCTGGTAGCATGTCATGGAGGTCAGATGGCAGTCTCTCCACTGTAATTATCTGATCTGCCAAATCGTGGATCATGGTCAAGGCGAGGATATTCGCACACAGTGTAACTGTTATTGAATAAATAAATACAATACAATACAACCCCGGGTACTCGAGCGCGATAGTACAACTGTGGATATGTGTATAATATATATATAATTTATTCAAGAAAAACTTAAGTCTAAAATATTACACCGTTAAATATACGTTAATAAGTACCTTCTCATGTTAAAATTTTTTTAGGAGAACAATTTTAATTTACTTATTATCCTAGTTATTAAGTAATTTAATATAGGTACATGCTAAATTCTTATTAACTAGATACCTAAACTAAGTAAGTAGTTTACCTGTGTCTTAGGTATCGATGTTAGTAGGTCAATTTTAATGTAGGTTAGTGCTTATGACTGTATTTATTAATACAACAATAAAAGTAATGTTTACATTTTGTACCGGAATTAGTTATTAATTGATATAATTTACAATAATATATATTTATTTTTGTAACATTCTGAAGCGACCACTTCGAGTAATTTTTCCGTTTCCTCGTACAATTTACCTTTTAACCAGTTTGTAAGAGCAACCTTACAACCATAGCAATTCATGGGGTGAATGCATAGGGTACGATTTATTTTAATATACAGGTACGTACCAAGGAAACAGAAAAATCGATGTGAATGTTGTGCGCAATGAACTGTTCCAGTTCATTGCTGCACACGATGTCCGTTCGTCTATGGCTAGTCTGGGTTCCGGGATGTAAAGGCACTAGGGAGTGTTTTTTCATGATAGTATGCAGAATGAATAATTGACGGACTGATAAAACATCACATTCAGTAAGTAGTTGCGTTGTCGGGTATCGGAAGGTACGGAAGGAACTCACTTTTAGAATAGCTCTCTGTGCTCTTTCTAAGTCAATCAAAGTCGTTTTATGAAGGCCACCCCATGACGTATTGCAGTAGGTTAGTAAGGACTGGCATAATGCAAGATACACGGTTTTTAGTAAGTTTTTGCCTGCTGCGTGTCTAAGATGTTTAAATACGTATATTGGTTTTCTCATTCTTGTAGTCAGTTTAAATGCTGGTCAATAATGATTCCTAAGTATTTTATTGACTTGGTAGAACCAAGTTTGGGACAACCACAGACATTACCTAAGTTTAGGAGGACGTTTGGGGCACAGGAGTGGGCTATTATTGAATACATATTAGGAGGAGGTTGAGTAATTGAACTGTAAGAGAATGTCATGTACTGCGTTTTGTCTGTGTTTAAAGTAAGCGCATTTTTATTAATCCATTGTGTTACTGAGAAGAGAGACTGAGACATTAACACCAAGATTGGGTATGCCTCCTATCCAATCTGGTCAGGTTCCCCTGATAGCAGGGTCATGGAGGTCAGATGGCAGTCGCTCCACTGTAATTACCTGACCTGCCAAATCCTGGATCATGGACCCCGGGCTCTCGTTCTCGAGAGCACAACCGGGACATTAACGCCAAGGTGATTATTATTTTTATTTATAGGTACGCCTCCTAATACCACTGGAGAAGCAAGGTTGACCAAAGTAGGTTGAACAGTCTCGGTAGCCGATTGACAGGGCACCCCGTCACTCTTTTTGCCGTCGGGTTATATTATTTGTTATTTAACAGGATTCGCGCTTAAGATTGGGAACCCCTGGCTTGCTGTGTCGTTTCTCACTTTGCCGAACATTGATTCAAAATAATCGTGATCGTACGCGAAACAAGAGTTAGCTAGGTACTTTGAATTGAATTAATTGTTCTGCAAATTCAATTGGATGTTTTGACGACCAATTTATGTTTATGATTGGCCAAATTACGCAAGTTGCCTGCAAGCATTTTGGAGGTCATGGGTTGTTACATTTGCAAACATCATCATCATCATCATTTAAGAGTATGACTCTTGTCTGTGGAGCAATCGCCACTTTACTCTCCTATCAGATTTGCAATACTGTTTCAAATTACGTATATAGAATTATGTTATTGAAAGAGATATTTACAATATTTACATAATACAAAAATATTGTAACAAGTATATTTATATTTACTAGCTTTTTCTTGCGACTTCGTCCGCGATAAATTTCGGACCATTTCTCGCAGGAGCTACATTGAATTTCTGGATGAATTATAGCATATATGTAATTCTGGGCTATAAGCTACATTACTGCCAAATGGAGTAACAAATATCCAAACATACTTACAAAGTTCTCAGACCAGTGGTCGTCATGTTTTCAAAAACGGTTTGACCGAATGAAAAAGTGTTTAAAATATAATGGAGAATACTTCGAAAAGCAGTAAACATATTACTTTACATGTAAATTGTTGTATTAATGAATTACCCAAAACTTTCAGTGTATCCCACGTACCCAATACCGGAGCTATTTACAAAAGGCCGCGCAAAGGGCTTTGGCCCAGGGCGGATTACATTCTAAAAATAGGGTTAGGTTATCCTTTATTCAGTCATTCCAACTTTATTTTATGCTAAGGGTTTTCCATACAAATCGTAGTACAGCGCTATCTAGCTCCAAACTAGCCGAAGTTCGAAAACTAGTAAGAGACGTTCTGTTTTAGTTGGAGCCAACCAACTAGAACAGAACGTCTCTTAGTCAGTTGCAGTCGATACTAAGCTTTACACAGAATAAAACAAAGTCGTTTTTGGGTGCGGCAGACGTGGTCAGACGTCCGATTAAGGTCGTCTCGCCCGCGCATCTGAATTAACAGAAAAATGACTGCCACTTACGGTTGGTCGGCTCCAGCCAAATCGTAGCGTCTGTTACTAGTCTAAGAGCCAGACCTTACAAGATTAGAACGAGACTGCGGTTTGCAAGGCGACAAGAATCCTATTTTTGGCGGCAAAAAGACATCCTGACGGTTGTCTACCGTGCGGCGGTGAATAAAACGTTTCCAAGTTACTAAAACATGAACGAAACGTTTGCGGCAGATATCCGGTAGATCTACCCGCGCAAACTGTTTTTGTTCAATCTTAATAATTTGTACGGTTGAGATAGAAATCTTGTATCTGTATTTACAAAAAATACATTTTAAAGTAGTGCTACCATGCTTCCTCACATGTCTGCTAAGGGAACGCACTGCGTTCAATGCGGCTCTCATCATCACAGCCCGTAACAGTCCACTGCAGGACTAAGGGCCTCTCCCACGAAAGGGGAGGTTTTTGCCATAATCTCCACGCTTGGCAGGCGGGTTGGAGATCGCAGTGTTTAATTATAACAATGGAAAATGCTGCTGCCCTTTTTCCAGACTACGGAGACTCTTGATCTTTTGCCTCGAAAACATTAGTCGCCTTGTACGACACCCATAAGTGTAAGGGGTTGGTGCTATTCTACTCTGCCGGACACCACACGGCTCTATGATTGGTCAATTTCGTTCATTTGACGGACGCATAGTGCCGATCGCCACTCAAGTATTGTTAGTTGGAATCCTGTGTGTACTAATAGTGACGTTTTTTAATATGGGCCCTTTTATACAGCGTCGCATCCGCCCATACACCGCGTGGCACCGAACAGGAATCGCGCCTACCCTATTTGCGGGCACTGCGCGTGAATTCAGTTTAAAATAAGCTTTCTGCCAATACTATAGAAACCAAAATTGCATAAACATTTAGGACAAATCGTGCAGAAATCGCGTGCCACAATAATTTTATTCAAATCGTTCTCCAGCGTTTATTCATTCAGTAGCACACGTCGGATGCAAATCTCACGAGCGTTTAGCGATCGCGGAACTGCGGATGTGACATCCACGCGGAACTTCTCTGACATGGATTAATTTGAGTTCTTCCCGTAGTTTTGCGGTCCTAATGGTTACATGTTGCTTGTTGATTTCACTTTATTCGTAGACGATGTGGTTTGGCAAGTTTGTGAGTGCGGATGTGTCGGCGTGTCATTTAAACCAGACAGCGCCACCCTCATGTGTCTGTGGAATTACGTGTGGGTGCCATGATGATACACACAAACACTGAGCTATGTAATAATGAGTTTGATTTAAATTCGGCATGGATACGAATCTACATAGCAGACTGACATCATCAGCCTACTCTTGTCCACTGTTGGGCACAGACCAACGCATACGCATCCACGTGCAGCCTTTCGCAACACTTCACACCATCTGCTCAAAAGGCGTCCTTCACTACGCTACTACACGTACTACCGCAGCTGCTGTCGGTGCTTCGGCAGATATGGCCAGCCCACTGCCACTCCTATGTCGACAACTTTAACCTAAGCTAAACATAAACATGCAGGCATCGGGTGGATGCTGGATGCGGCAAGCCGAGGACAAGTCTCATTGGAGGAGGCTTATGTCCAGCAGTGGACAGCTTAACATAAACAAGATTTCATTTGATGCAGCCAGCTTTCTCCACCTAATCCTGGGGGACAACAGTACAAAGAACGGGCGGAGTTATTTCTCTTTTTTTTTTTTTTTTTTATTCAGGTTAAAATAAGGTTAGGTTCAGGCAAACGTATAATCACTTAAATGCAGGATCGGTCTAAAGTAGACTATGATGTCAAAAGTAGAATCAGTCTGAACGACTACGTCGACGTTTAGAAAATAGAAGGTTTAATGCTGGAATACTGTATATTTTATTCTTAATAATTTGTAATTCAATATTTCATACCAAAATATCCCGCCATAAAGTTTTAAGGAAACGGATACATTTAGCGAGATCGGAACTCGAGAAGTCACGCGCGACTTCGCCGACTTGCGGAATTCGGTACTCGGCTATATCCACTAATTGGACATATCTGTCGACTTAAAGCGGCTTAACAAGGCTTCCGAGAATTAGGGATAACTATCATAGTTACTATTGATGTTAAGAATGCGTGTAATGGCAGGACAGAGAGTTTATAGTAATTGTAGAGCCATTGTAATCTGCTTTATTTGATGTTAGAGTTTCAGTAAATAATAATAGCGGGCCCCGGGCTCTCGTACGCGAGAGCACAACTGGGACATTGACGCTAAGATGATTTTTAGCAACGCTATCATGAGGAAAAGAACTCCATCTATAAAGCAGCGATTACGGTACAGCTACAACCGTATTTTAGAGATGACAAGACCTTAGTCAACCTTACTTCGCAAACAGTATTAGCAGACACACCGAACAAGTGGCGAGTTCGTTGCGGTGCTAAAGTTCGACTAGCCTCAACGTACGAAACGGTCACCCATCCATTTCCCGGACTCTGCGTTGCTTAACTTCGGTTATCGGTTTCACAAGCACGCTGCCACTACACCAGTGCGCTTAAAAGTCCTTCTATATATCGTCTAATAACCTATCCCAACGTACCTATATAGAGTTCATACAGACCTACGCTCGCATTATCAGAAACTGTGGAACTATCATTAATAATCGTCCGCTGTGAAATTAACCAGCTGATTAATTAAGTGGAGTTCATCGGGGTTATTTCCTAGTGTCGTTAACTCGGCGATGAGATAGACAATTTACTCAGCCAATATAAATTGAAGGTTTAAGTGCAAAGGAAATACCAGGGGGAAATTTTAGGTAACTCGAGATTGTAAGTGACTTTTAAAAAAAAGTTACATACACATACCGACCTGGATGATTCAGTTGGTTAGCATGGCCGGTCTACCACGCAGAGTACCGGGTTCGATTCCCAGCCGAGCAGAAATTGGAAAGATGAGTTTTAATTTCTGTTACGGGTCTGGGTCCCATATATTGTATAATAAGTATGTATTTAAAATAGTATACACATAAGTAGTTTGTCTTGCATTGTCTTGCAATGTCATTTAAAAAAGTATATAAAAGATTTGCTTACTTTGGGGCTAGATGGAATTGTCCAAGCATATTTATATATTTTTTTACGTTGCTGCCTATATTTTTTTTATATTCGCCATCATAAATTCACAACAAATTACTTATTCTGAATACTAAAGCCCTACCAGGTAGCTGTGAGGTACCTAACTTTTAGAACATTCAACGAATTACCATCTCCAGACTTCTCTACCTGTCACTATTTTACACTGTCTGCGAAGTTTGTCGTCCTGCGCGCCATTCGAAAACCATAGCAGGATATTCTTTTGCTTTATTTATGTATAGTGAATGTTTAGCAAGTTGACATAAGTCTGCAATTGGCCGTGTTACTTATTTTCCGACCGGTTAAGGTGTCCGACTCGTAAGCGAGAGGTGCCCAGACTTGGGCATCCTCGCGTCGTAAGCCGTTGGCTCTTGCTTCCGTTTCGGCTATCAATCCATCGCCTCTTGGGCCTCCCGTGGGACCTTTATCCTGATAACGGCAGGTTTAGGTACTTATTTCTTACGTATCCCTGGGGCATACGCAACACGTGACCAATCAAGCGCATACGAACCTCTTCAATCCTATCCGCCATGTTTATTATACCAAGGCTGCCATAAATGTGGACTTTGACAAGACGAGCACGGCAGCATTTTTAAAAAACCAAATTTAATAAAAAACAAAACAGTACTGGCGCCCACTTACGTTCCTATTTACGTTCATTAAAAGATTCCTATTATTAAAAATACGGATACATTACATACAATAAATACATTGACTATTGATATAATCTTTGATATTTAAAAATACTTCCAAATTCTCTTGTGAACTGCAGTCGACTGACTGCAATAAATATTTTTGAACACTAGTCAAAACACAGGTCAAAAGTTTGGCCACCGTAAAAAGTTAAAAGTAACAGCTGCATAGGAATATGATTATGCACTAATGCTTTTGAACTAATATAATGAATATACTTTATCTTTTGTACTTACGCTTCTATAACAATTGCCAACATTGAAACTATGAAACACACGCCAGTTCTAACTACGAAGTCGAACTGTGCGGTTGGAACTATACCCGTGTGTGGTACTTCTCAGTTTTAGCTACACACGACAGTTTCACGTACCTATGTTAAATGCTCTACAGGTAAATGCAAAAGCATAAGTACATGACCATCTTAAGAATCATATTCCTTTGCACTACAGTGCAGTTGTTAAACGGTTTTTATAGCAGTCATGAATTAAATTTTTACTTTTATTATATAAAAAATACTCTGGATGAAAGACGAGTCCATTTTAGCATAAGGGCAGCTAATGCTTCCTTCTTTTAGCAAACTGATGTTAGCTAAAGATGCACCAAATACCGTGAAGCGACAAAGGAAAATTTTCTTGTAGTGGTAAAGCATTTATGTTCTTGCACTGTACACGTAGCTACTAAATTCCATAGTTGCATTATTCCGATTTGAGATGCTGACAATGCGCCCAAATTTCCAACTAAATGCAACCAGGTATGCCTTGCCATGTATTACGAAACTTGGTATGTCGACGTCATCGCCGTGTCGTATAGTTAGTTTAACATACACTATGTATTACGGAAACTGGTGCAGTGGCTGGCGTATTCTCTGCGGAATACCTATATAGTATAATTTGATTTATATTTATTATTTAATATCAAATTAATGCTCTACATTTATTTAATCCTTGGAGCCAAACTGGTCGCGAACTGGGCGGTTCTAAAGGATCTTTCTGCCACGCACACAAAGGTTGTGGAATTAACTACCTCGAGAGTACAACATGGATTTCTTCAAGAAAGGGGTGAAAAGGTTTTTATGGGGTCGGCAACGCGTGGGTAAAGCTCTTGGCACTGGGAACGTCCATAGGCTGCGGTAACTGCTTACTGTTAGGAAAGCCGTAAGCTTGTTTGCGCCTTAGTGGTATAAAAAAGAATCATCATTATCACTAATGGCTAGCAGGGCGGATTCGTAAGCGAGTGGTAGAGACCGGGTTCGAACTCCAGACCCGCCATGCTGTCTTGTTATTTTCTTTCCTCTAAGAAAAAGATGCCTGAGAAAGAAAAAAAATCACTAGTGATCGAACAAAAACCCGTTCAGCGACTAGTCCAGTATCGAATAATAATTAATTCAATTCACACCCGAAAGGCCTACCCCATCTTCATCAAAAAGTTAAAGGTTACCACTTACCTAATATCCGCGTCGAGTTATATTTATTTGAGAACTTCGAGTGTGCGGATCCGTGGACATCCGCACTTCCTCGGGCGCTAATACCAGCAGTCTGCGAAGTTTGACGTTTACAGTGCTCGCTGGGGCGTAGGGATGGGGCAACGTTGCTGTTTATTCGAATAGGTATTCGAATAGGAACGGATCGGGTAGACTCGTTGCGATCTTCTTTCAACTTTTCAACTTCAGTAGTTGATATACGATATTCCAAAAAAAAAAAAATTCGAAGTGGTAGCATTAAAATAAAATCGTTACCGTTTACGTTATTTAGGTGGTCAGACCATTTTCTGCGATATTATTTCTTTACCCATTAGATTTTTTGTACAAATTGTTGATTTCATTTGTTAAAGTTAAAATAAAAAATGTTTAATTGATCCACTAGACCAGAAAATCTTAATAATATTATTATTATTTAGCCTATCTATATCATTCCACTGCAGCGAAAACTCCACGCTCGGAAAATCGTAGGGCGTTAATTCGAAAATGGCCGGTTCCAATGCTTCCAGTTCGATCTTCTATTAAACCGGATTCGATTATGGCATCCCTACTTCACAGTGCTCGCTGGAGTTAATACAAAAGGACGACCGAGGCCTTTCTTCAGCTTGCGTTTATTAAAAACTTTATTTCGTGTCGCCCCCAAGTTGGTTAGTTCGGGAGAATGGCGGGCCGGTGGAGATGGTTGTGTTTACGCGGGATAGTTATAACCTAGCTCGGATAACTCCCGGACAAGTTTGTACATACTCAAATATTTTCTAAACTACTGTAGTGATTTTAGATAAACAAAGCTTAAAATCATCTCGATTGAATTGGCTTTCAAATAGAGACAACCTTATTCAATTCGGTCAATCCGTTCGGGAGCTACGATGCCACAGCAGACACAACGCCACAGATACACACGTCGAACTTATAACACGCCTCTTTTTCGTCGGAGGTTAAAAATTATAGGATATGTAGGTACCACGAGATTAATTGTTTTTACTTCGATATTGAATTATCGTTTCCGTGGGAAATAGGTGCCTTATCCTGCCGGTAGAAATCAGGAAAGAGGTCCAGCGGAAGAACCAAAAAGAGTCGGGACACGAGAGCCGGCTTACGATCTGAGAATGCGATGTGAGATGATTAAATTATGTATGTATGTATGTAAACTCTTTATTGCGTATAACTACATAAAGAACAATAACAAAAGAAAATAAATATACATTGCAAAGGCTGGCTTATCCCAAAATGGGATTTCTTCCAGCTAACCTTACCTTGGATAGTCCGAAATGAGCTATTTAACGAGCGGTGGTAGCAATATCGAGTATTGTGCAAATTTTAAGTTAACTACAATTGAATACTATGTACCATATACATATACTATACCATAACAACTAAAATATATAATATATACCTAATATGCTATAAATATATAATAATTAAAATAAAATAAAGCTCTATTGAATACTGAGGAAGTGCTTCTTCAAAAATTATAATTTTCTTAATCTGTTAAGTTTTCGACATCTACGATGTCAATCGATCGCTTCTCGTTGCCTTCAAGTTTACATATGTATACCTATGTCTATACTATCCTACAAATATTATAAAATGCGAAACTTTGTATGGAATTCATATATGGATTGTTTGCTACTCCTTCAAGCAAAAAGTACTGAACTGATTTAGATGAATTTTGCCAGCAATGTACCCCAGAATAGCACAAACGCTATAAATTTATCCCGAAATTCCATGTGGTTCCCGCGGGAACGGGCACGGAACGTTAAAACCGAAGTTGCGAGCAAAACATTAACTACTTATTGGAACGACAAGTAATAAATATATTATAAACAATAATCGCAAAAAAAGGAAGCTATTAAGGGCTATATAACAACGTCAGGTACCTAAAAAGTAATAGAATAGAATAGGAATAAAGCCCTAAATAGTGGTTTTTATACTGTACTAGCTTTTAACCCTTTTCTAGTAACCACAAGCAGTTTCGACCCCGATTAACATGTAACTTTGATCGTTCTCTAACTCAAAGGGTTAGTTCTAATTGCAGAGGACGAACTGCCCAAAGCTTTGGTTTAAAAGCTGTAACTAACTTGAATCTGCATTGAATAATGGATCAGTCTGAGTCAACTGTCTGGGGGCTTTTGAGAGGCGAGTTAGTTAAATTCTGCGACGTAGGTATTTAAGTACTTGTGCTGCTTAGGAGGTAGGGCTTTGCGAATAGGACGAAGTGTTACAAACCCTTTTTTAACAACTGACGAAAAAAGAGGAGTGTATCTGTGTGTCTGTCTGTGGTGTCGTAGCTCCCGAACGGAGGGACCGATTTGAATGCGGTTTTCTTTATTTGAAAGCTAATTTAATCGAGTTGGTTCTTAGCTTTGTTTTATTAAGATCAGTTCAGTAGTTCAGAAAATATTTGATTACTTGTAAACTTGGTCGGTGGTTATCCGACTTTTTCTGTCGGTTGGGTTAGTGTGTACTTTCTGTCAATCTGTTTAATATCCACTAGCTTTTACCTGCGACTTCGTCCGCGTAAAATTCGGTTACGGCATGTCCTTGTTTTTTATGGAAGCAGGAGTCTATGAAGCCTTGGAATCCTTTCAGTTTAGACGGGTACCTCCTATCGTACTGATCACTATTGTTGTTCAGTGCACGATTGTGGGCGTTTGGTTTGAACAACCCTGCGGAGTGCTTATGCGGATGCTCTGCGGACTAGGGACCACATTTTGTGAGAAAAAATCTGCTTAAAAATAATAAATAAACAATATAATATTTCTTATATGGTTACTATTTTTTGACACTCCAAATAGAAATCTCCTACATTCCTATTGAAATTCCATGGCAACCCTAGTTACAATACAACACAGCCACAACTCGAAATCATTGTTAATCACGAGTACAGTACGCAGCGCACTCGTCCGTCGCGACATTACCCCCGTGGGAATTTGAAAATATCTTTTACGATCTCTATACTTAGATCCTTTCAACCGAGCGCTGCGCAGGCGTCACTCCTGATTTATTGGCGACACTCCATTGGTTGACGGGCCGGCCATGTTTTTAATAGAATACGGGGCTACTTTCTACACTTGAGATTCGTAACTTCGAAGACGCTCGATGTCAAAAATCTGTCTAATTCTTTATTTTTTCTTGGACACTCGCTATCTGCATTCGCTGTACGCCTGTGACAGTACTTACGTCAATTAATGAATAAATAAATGTACATTCTTTATTGCTTACAAAGCAAAAACAAAGAAAAAAAGAAAAAGCAACTGGAGGCCTTATCGCTTAAAGCGATTTCGTTCAAAATTTTACCTTTTTGCCAAAAGTAGATTTTGAAAGTTGTGGCTACAGCGTAGAGTATTCAATGGTCAAGAAAATTACATACATTTCACATATTTATTTACCTCTGTCCAAGACTCATTGCCTATTTCGCTGAAAAAAATCTTCAAACTACTATAACTATAACTAGACTAATATAACTATTTCATAACAATTAAATCAGTTTTACAATCGACCGTTAACAGTAAAACGCGCAACAAGAATAAGGAAGCAACCGAACACGCGGAGACAAATCCAAAACACAATTGTGTTTAAGACACAACTGGTTATTCGAACCAAGGTAACCGACGTAGCCCTAAGAATTGCCAGGCTGAAGTGGCAGTAGGCAGGGCACATAGCTCGAAGAACAGATGGCTGATGGGGCAGTAAAGTTCTCAAATGGCGACCACCAGAAGATGCAGCGTGGGTAGGCCTCCCACAAGGTAGACCGACGACCTGGTAAAGATCGCAGGCACCAGCTGGATGCGGAAGGCACAGGACCGGCCTTTGTGGAGATCTCTGGGGGAGGCCTATGCCCAGCAGTGGGCGTCTATCGGCTGATATGATGATGACGATGATATCAATTTTACTTGACCTGTAAAACGCAAAACAAGAATAAGGAAGCAACTGCATACGCGGAGACAAATCAAAAACACAATTCCGTTTAAACGCAACTGGTTCATAAATTTAAGTTGCACAATGCACCATCAATAATATCTTCCCAGTGGTTTTCATAGATACGTTAACGTAAAGACTAAACTATGCACAAGGCATAGACTGACAGCGGATTCATGTGGTAAATTGATAAATGTCTAATTTAAGTTTGCCAACGTAACTGTGCAAACAATTTAACAGTACTGATTTGATTAGGCTTTGTTCGCTTAATACGGGTTAACGTCAGTTTACAGTAGATCAATTAATGTTAGAAATTGAATAGTGAGTGAAGAAATAAATTCTTGGAAGTTGGAACTATTACATATTTTCTTGGACAGGCATTCTCCATCTTCGGCTGCATCGTCACTTACCAACAGGCTGCTGAGGGTCGTGGCCTCTTCGGATGGCTTTATCGTGGAAATATCTTGCGCCAGCTCACTCTATCTTCAGCAGCATCGTACACCGAGGTGTCCAGGGTGGAGCTGATCTGATAAATCAATGGACTAATAGGCTTTCTGTATCATATTTCAGTGTAGGCAGATAGGTGTAATGATACAAATAGTATGAAAAATAGTATTAAGCTCTAAAAACGATGCATAACAAAATCTAATACTCATTATGAATAATGAATAAACGAATATATGAAATACGCGAATAAAATCCTTCCGAGCTTATTTCCGGTTTCCATCAGAATCCGCTTTCCGCTCAAGAACCTCCATTTCGCCCTGAATAAATGACTATAATCACTTAAACAAAAAATACAGGCCTTTGAAAACAACACTTGCACTCCACACGCGCAGTAATTCAAACCGGAGCGTTTAGCCTGCGCACGCGCCGCCTCGTAATTGGCCGACGCGCGCCTTTGATCTCGCCGCGCACGAATTAGCGAGCGCCCTTTGAAGTCCGTACCGGCTTCCGTTTCCTATTCGTTTGAAATGGGAAAGTGCGTTTCTTCGGAATGTGGGGGCGCAAAACTATTAAAATATACAAATTTATGAAGCGGTTACGGCAAAAACATCGTGATGAAACCTGCACATTCAGGCGACTGAATGTGTAATCATGATCCAATCTGGTCAGGTTCCCCTAGTAGCAGGGTCACGGACGTCAGATGACAGTCGCTCCACTGTAATTATCTGATCTGCCAAATCCTGGATCATGGTCAAAGCAGACCCCGGGCCCTCGTGCGCGAGAGCAAAATGTCCCATTAACGCCAAGATGATTTTTATTCAAATTTTTGAAAATGCACTGGTCTAGTGGCAGCGTGCTTTTGAGACCAATAACCACTGTTAAGCAACGGCAAAGTCCGGGAAGAGGATGGGCGCTAAATTATCTACCAGCAAACAAAAATCAGAAAAGAAAACATGATAATCGGACCGAAATTTGATTCGTACATGGAACTGCATAGCTCGTGTGCCTTGGGTCTGTATATTGGCCGCGCATCACTCCGAAACTACTGAATACAAATGAAACATGGTATGATTTGAGTTCATACTACAAGGTAGGACATTGGATACTTTTTATACCGAAATTCATCACGGTTCCCTTGGGTGAGGGGATAGGGAAATAGTTTATACAAATCAGAATGTTAGTTCCTATAAACGCCATGCCGCGTTTCTTACAGCAAAGACTGTCATCATTATCATCCGAGCGGTCAGTCCCGGCTTCTGCCCGGATCCGCTTTTCGACTCATTCTTCTCCATTTCACCCGGTCTTGGGCATCCTTGCGTCGTAAGCCATTGACTCTCGCATCCGACTTGGCGATGCCAATCCATCGCTTCGTGGTCCTTCCTTTTTTTTTTTTTTTTACAAGGCAAGCATTTGACCGCCATCTCACCTGTTGGTAAATGATGACCTGATACCGGAAAGTTTAGGCAAAACGTGACCAAATCAGCGAAGTCGAGCCTTTTTGATCTTATCTGCGATATCCGTCACACCAACGATCTATACTCAGCTTAATAACTAGAGATTATTATATTTATAATAGTTTAAACCGATGAGAGATCATGGAAATTGAGGCTGCGCGTTAGAGTAAGCTCTAGATCCCAGTATTAAGGATATCCTCTAACGCCTGGTTTCAATATTATGTAACCCTCGGGCCTTGAACCTTAAGAGAGCCGAAAATGTGACCTCGAAGTTCAAGTCTCGAATCCGCCTAATAAAAACCCGCAGCAAGTACTTACTACAAGCTTAAGTAGCCAGCACTGAAAAAGGCTTTTAACAGTAACGGGCCGTTGATAACAAAAAAGATATTGCATTAGCTAGTTTCCCAGTTTATTTTGGACCAACTCCAAATACTTACGGACCGAATCAATCGCCGAGTAGCAAATGGTCGCCCACTAAGTGTACAGCAAGAGCATACAAACGCTTCCAGAACACCATATCTTCCCCCCAAAGTGTCGCAAACAAATATAAATCGTGCTGAGTAACGATAAGTCAACGTCGAAAAATAAAATTTGTTACACCACCCCCAGAAAGTTGTCTTTGCGTTCCATTTATTGTTCTTTATTCACACTTTCCGGAAACGCTCATAAATTGGTGTTCTGTTGCAACGTGGGCGGCGCTACGTTTTGTACCAAAATTATGCTTTGTATCATAGAGCAGGGTGTCAATTTCTTTGCGCTCAATATTTCCTTTATCACTTAAATCGTACGTCAAAACACTATCCATATCCATTTATCTTGACGCGCCCTCTAAACAAACTATTAACCGCAATATGTATTCAAATTCAAAACCGAATGACGAGCGACGTTCGATATTTGATACGTTCGGAAAAAAGGAAATTATTTTTCTTTTTAAACGTCGAACGCTGACGGAGGCGCGTCCATAGAGTTTAGATTTACACTCAATTTTTTAAAAGTTTCCGCCTTCCGGTGGGTGTCAGTGAGAAATGGCGGGAAAGTCTTGATTGACGTCCCCGGAACCGGTTCTCGCTGGTTCTAGGCGCAAGGGGAGACGCCGAGTTAAGCTTCGTTTACAAATTTCCTGCGCCGCTTTATATTGGCTACATTTTTCATGCTTTGGAATGTAATTATAGAATATCTAACGGTGATTTTGTACCCGGATCGGGTTCCGCTTGGTGAGAATACTTGAAGTTTAATTTCATCCCTTTTGTTTCAGGTAATATTCGATGTTATCTGTCTTCCTGTAGCTGTACTGTAAGTTGGAGTTGTCTCAGTTTAACAAAGGTTTTAATTAAATTATGTAGTAGCGTATTTTGTCTGCCAGATAACATAAAAAAAAATATATAAAAAAATTGGAATAATGTTTACATATACAGCTTAAGCCTAGATTATGTAAACAACATTTAACATATAAAAATAAGAACAACAAAAATAAGAATCCTAATATTGTAGGTAAGTACATTAAGGTATTAAATTAAATATTGACAGATTGACGTATTCACAGGCCAAAGTGTTCATCTTAGAGTTTCGAGTTGCTCAGTCTTCTGATTCGCTATTTCGTCAACTCGCGGAAACCGTCAACAGTTCCACAATATAATTAGATATAGTTCCACAACAGTTACACAGTATAAAATCTACATAGTAAAAAACCTAACCGACAGAATAACCACGAACAACCTCTGACCACGATTACAAATAGGGACTCAAAAATGATCAAAACTACTGAACTCATTTTAATGAAACAAAGCTAAGAACCAGCTCGATTAATGTCTTTCAAATTAGGAAAACCGCAATCTGCCCATCCGTTCGGGAGCTACGATGCCAGACACACACCACATATACACAGAGCCGAGATATACAGATACACAGACAAACACGTTCGACTTAGAACACCCCTCTTTTCGTCGGGAGTTAAAACCCGGCCCGCTCCTCAGTTCTTTCCAACTTTATTTCTTTTCTAATAAAATTTTAATTTAAAATTAAGCACCAACTCAAACTTAATCCGTAGACGCACAACTAATGCCCTAAAGCCTGTAATCTGGGGCCTACTTTATGCTTCCGTAAAGCATGTTGTCCCGCTCACACTTACCTGAACTCTGTACGAGTGAAGAGTACAGCTTGGCCAGTAAATTCTGAATCCTGTCCTATCCTACCCTAAACAGGGACAGATAGGGAGATTGATGACGTCTCATAAAACGACGCTCACTTACCTCTGCTCAAATTAATTGAGACGAAGCTGGGTTGCGAGGTGACCATTTTGAACCCCTGACGAAAAAAATGGGTGTTATATACGTGTGTATATGTGGCTCTGAGTGTGTGTGGAGGTGTATGGCTGTCGGGCATCGTAGCACCCTTACGGATGGACCGATGTCGATGCGGTTTGGTTTTGGAAGCCAGCTTAATCGAGGTACTTGTTAGCTTTGTTTCATTAAAATTTGTTTAGTAGTTTATTAAATATTTGAGTATATGTAAACTTTTTCGACCAGAGTTAGGTTATTTATTTAATATACAATACAATACAAAACTCTTGATTGCACACCAGAGGATACAAGTACAGATACAAAAAATATGCTAGGTAGTACAAAGGGCGGTCTTATCACTAATGTGATCTCTTCCAGACAACCTTGGTATGGAGAGAAGCACAGGATTATGACAGCAGACTGGTAGTGCACACAAAAGCAACACTTACAACGACAACAAAAATAAAAAATACCCACAATTCCACAATAAAATACCCACAGATCTATAAAAATCAGAGAAAATCCCAGAACCACAGCACTCACAATGACCCCACTACAGACATTAAATAATGCTGTTTTACTTTATTTTTAAATGTGTGCAGTGATTCCGCACATCTAATGTCGCGGGGCAACGCGTTCCAGAGTCTAGCGGCCTGCACCGCAAACGATTTATGGTAAAAGTCCGTTGCATGGGCAGGCATCTCCAGCATCCTATCACGACATGAGCGCAAAGAGCGGCTTTGCGTGTCGGACTTGAACGTAAAGAGACCGCTGAGATACTCCGGTGATGATTTCCCAAACAGCAATTAATATACCTATCTCTGCTCCGAGGATAGATGACATCAAGGACAGCGTGACGAGCTAATGCGAGCTCTGTTTACATCTAGAGAAGGTTGCTCTTGACGTAAATTCATCGGATTTGTGAAATACCTTTGGTCCTTGCAGATATTAGAGGTATCCTTAGAGGCGGGCAACGCATTTGTAGCGCCCCTGGTGTTGGTGATGTCCATAGGCGGCGGTGACCACTTTCCATCAGGTGGCACGCTTGCCTGTTTGTCAGCCGTATAATACCTATAAAAAAAGCTACCCTTAGCCATTCCGTGAAATTTGTATCTTCAGTATGTAAGGTATTTGTCTAAATAATACTGTAAATGATGGTAGATGCACATTTACTTAATAAAGACGACCTGAGTGGCTCAGTGGTCAACATGCCGGTCTGCCACGCAAGAGGTCCCGGGTTCGATTCCCGGCCGGGCAGAAATTGAAATGATGAATTTTTATTTCTGTTACGGGTCTGGGTGTTCTATGTATAATAAGTATGTATTTAAAAAAGTAATATATCAGTAATCTAGCACCCATAGCACAAACTTTGCTTAGTTTGGGGCTAGATGGCGCTGTGTGAATTTGTCCACGAATATTTATTATTATTTATTATTTAAAGGCAGTCAGCTTTCGATCTCGGCCTTTCATTGACGTCTGGACGGACGACCTATCGTAAGAATAATTCTACGTGTATTTAAAATGCCGATTGGAAAATTAGAAACGTTTGATCTCAACTCCAAGCAATGGCCGGCGTACGTACGTCGAGTCAAACAATTCATTTTGTTAAACGAAATAAAGAAAGAATTGCACGTGCCTACGTTAATTACTGTGGTTGGAGAAGCGACGGATGCTCTTATGTGCGACTTGTGTTCGCCGAACAACCCCGAAGATAAGGATTTTGACGCGTTGGTGAAACTAGTCACGGACCATTTGGAGCCACAACGATAGGTTCGTCTATCTAGGTATCACTTTCCGGAGCCGTCGAGAATGAAATGAAACTCGATGCCAATGCATCCCCTTCATAGCCGACAGGCCACAGGTTATCAGAGTACGAGCGGTCAATGGATGCTGATTTTCCGTTTACAGTCAACTATATTGGTCCTAGTCAATCCCTGTCTCTTCCAGACTTCAAAATCTTATCCTATCCTTCTTCCTCAACATGGGCGATATTCATTATTATATTGTGGTGCTTGAAAATTATAATCACAACAACATTTACAAGCTTAAAATCCAAGCATATTACGTACTATTAGGTACCTAAACGTCGAAACATTCTTGAAACCAGCAACCCCAGGCCTTTCGCCCCTAAAATTAGATATTAATTTAAAACCTCCCTCGTAAACAGGGGTCTCAGAAGATTATACACAACATGATTATGAATTAAATTCAATATTTCAAACGCTCAACTTTGTCCCCTCCTCGAAATTAGCTGCACAGAATGCCTTTGTGGAGATTAAAAGTTTATGATAGACATCCTGTGATTTTGAGTTAAATACGCCATCTCGTCTTTTATTTCAACGATAATTTATTTTCCTGCTAGCTGTTTATTTCTATTTTTTGTTTATGTAGAAGGACGTTTTTATTTAATACTTAAGTGGCTAATTAGATAGACGTAAAATGCAGTTGCTCATTTTCCACTCCATGTATGGGATCTAGTCATCAAGGACCATAATCGCTATCACCGAACAGCTAGATCTTAAGATAACATAATAAAATAGAGAAGGCCTGCCAAGCTGAAGTTCCGAGTCAGTTTTCTGGTACTCATAAATATTTGTGTAAATTGTCCAATCATATTTATTTTAATATTATTTTATTTTTATAAACAGCATACAGTCGAATTAAGAACTTCCTCCTTTTGTTGATTTTTGAAATCGGTTTAAACCAGTCTTCTGCTAGCAGCGATTACAATCAACATAAAAAATTGCCGCTTTCCATCCTTCTGATGGACAAACCTACCTTGTTAAAACCATTAGTCTAAAACAGAAATGCCTAATGGAAATATCTTACCAGGCACTCCTAAGCGAATCAATCTTGCTACGACAGAAATGGGCCGGCAAAATACAGGTCGTGGAGGCTAAATCGCGTAAAATCCAACAATAAAAATGTAGCTCTTACGCGTTTTACGATTGCCAAGAGAGGGGACCCTGCGTTTAAAATTTTCCCTCTTTTAGGGTCATTCCCTTTCCCGGTAGGGCGCGAAAGGTGAGAGGTAGCGAGTTCTCCAACAGAAAAAATCGGTCAAATATTTGTTAAACTACTGAATCTATTTTAATGAAATAAGCGTTAGAGCCATCTTGATAACGATGCGGGATGTTTCACATAAAAAAGACACATCGCCAAACTCACTCTACCATAGCCTAGAGAGTACAACATGGAGTCCTTCAAGAAAGGGATAAAATTGTTTTTGTACTGTCAGGGCGACCCGAAGAGGAACTTGGCCTCCGAAACCAAGACGCTACTGATGCCCCACCTTGAGCAAATTCCTCCGGTTTAAACCTCTGAAGACCGGTCAGGATCTCGTCTAGCCAGAACTATTTCGTTTTCCAGTAGGAACATTTTTAACCCGGGATGTGCTTTCCAGATTTTAAACTAACTTACTGACGCCTAAATGTTTTTAGATAAATAGGTAAAGTATTGCAAAGAAAAGTTTTAAAAATTTACATGATGTAAAACTTAAATGATCTGTGTGCAAAGGCGCATTATTTACACCGCAAGCTTTCTCTTTTACTCTTAACCCTTGCACCGCCCACAGGTAGGCACTTCCCTCAGTATCTAGTTCCAAAATGGAACTTTCGGAACATTAAACTTGAATTTCCTGCAACGCACCTGTTTTGGGGTGAGCTTTCTCACCCTAGGGTGACGAGTGACACCCGCCATCGATTTACGCTTATTTTACAACAGGAAAATGTGGTCTTGCTGACTATGCGGATTTAATATGCGGTAACTGATTTTTATGCGGCGACGTAACGTATGTACCTTCTTTTTTGTTATTGCTATATTTTTTATATTTATTTACGTACCTAGGTAGGTATGTAGCCTATACTTATAGCTTATACCTACGATAACATAAATATTAAAAAGATTTTAAACCACATGAGCAGGGTACGTAAAAAAAAAAAAAAATTTGACACTTGGGTCAAAAGCAAATAAGTACAAAAACACTCTGATTAATCAACAGACATCTTAAAAACCGTCCCAAAAATTGCAAAAACGCACAAAAATAAACGGGGCAAAAAGAACAGCCGCCCCGCGCTCGGTAAACATAAAATGTGTCGCCTAAAACATTTTTGGCGTCACAAAAATGTCGCGGCGTGTCAGAAAATATTATAGGTTTGTAATATTAAAGCGTATCCATAATTCTTGACGAGTGTCAACACACAAGTGTCGGGTAACCCTTCATGCCGCGCCGGTCATATTTGCATATTCACTTTAGAGACGCCTTTTGAAGGTCAAATGAACCCGGTACTTCGGTTTTGACATTTTCTTTTCCGCCGAAAATATGAGCCGACTACGTTTTATTAAAAATAGTTATGCGTGTGTCGATAAAATTTCATACCGTTTAATCGTTTTATATGTTATTTTGAACTAACTTTCGACCCGTGGCTTCTCCCGCATGGACCATACCCTAATCTAGCTACCTACCCAATTTCATCCAAATCCGTTATTCCGTTTAGGCGTGTAACATACACACTTATACACACACTAAAAAAACAGTTTGCCGTTTGACACACAATTTCAAAACCCCCTAACGAATCCACCAGATTTTAGCATTAGGTAGGTATGTAGTGTAGCGAAAACCGAGACCGAAACTAATCAATAATTAAAGCCAAGGCCCCTCTCTATACGTCTCATTCGGCTATTGAACCCCATATCGCGTATTGGAAAAAATGTTTGCTTTCGCGAGCAAATACGCAGTGTGTGACTTTGACTGATAAACGATAATGTGGTGGTTTCACTGTTGCGCTTCTATGGAATTTTCTATTTATGTTACTAATAGTGCAGAAGACTAGGCGAAGTGGAAAAGGAAGAGTAGGAAAACGGATACTGACAGAAGTCGGGACTTGGACGATGAAAAGCAACAACAACTGATGATGAAAACAAACAAAACCTAGTGCATCCTGATATAAGTACTCGTATTTCCACACTAAAAGTGGCGTAAACAAAATATTACCAACACAAACCCTATGGACCCCATAAACGTGTCAAAAGCAACGCTTGTAACTTTCTTACATTATTAGATTTGAAATCTAATATCCACTAATTTAATATCCAAAAGAATTACATTTTTTTTAGACTGGCCAGTCATTTGACCGCCTACTCATCTCCTAAGTGACGATGCGGCCGGAGATGGAGCATGCCTGTCTAGGAACATCCCATTCACTCTCGTCTTGAAGGCGTCCAGACTATAACGATCAGAAACTAGAAGGATTCGCAGGCAACGGAAAAACCGATTCTAATACTATCCCAATAATATCCTTAATTCAGTGTATTTGTTTATTGTGACACCTTTTAACAGTGAAAGGGTTAAATTTACCCTCTCCGTTGTAATCACCATACGACACCGCATAATACGATAAAAACCAAATCAGGCCATACCATCCACGTGGTCGAAGAGGTCATCGTTCTTTTAAATATTGACAGAACTGACGCTCAAAGTTATGCCTGAACAAGTGGCAAACATTTGCTTTGTAAATGAGATTACGGGGTCGGTTGTGCAATGTCGATTCCTTTTATTGTTTGATTAATAACTCTGCTTTTATGCGATTGAGCAGTGTTTGTTTTGAGAGGTAGGAGGTATTTTGCAACGACTTTAATTCCCATCTGACCCCGTATGCCGACACGGGGTTCTTTGGGAATTTAATTCGCGCTCCTTAGTAGTGTTAAGATGTGTATTTGACAAAAATAATATTTATTTATGCACTATGTCATTGCTACACTGTAAATATCTGTGAATATTTACTTGCAAACGTACATAAATAATAATCATCTTGGCGTTAATGTCCCGGTTGTGCTCTCGCATACGAGGGCCCGGGGTCCGCCTTGAACATTATCCAGGATTTGTCTTGCAAACGTACATACAGCAATAAAATGAATAATTATAGAGTAAATATTTAATTGATCACACTAATCGCGTTACTTAAATTGAAAAAACCAAAAAATGTATTTTAGACATAGACATAGACATAGACATAGCTTTTATTTGGCAATAACTACAAATATATAAAATAAATAAAATATATAAAATAATATTTTGATACCCCATTGCTAAAAGCTTCATTACTTTGTTTTATTTGTATACTTTATTTCATTGTATAGTACAGTAATTTAAAACAAGCCGAATGGAAATACAAAAATAAAATATTACTTCTACATTTTTATGTGCACACCCTAATGTCATAAAGGTTGCGACTCGCAATGTCCCGGTCATCATCGTCATCATTATATCACCCGAAAGACGCCTACTACCGGGCTTAGATCACCCCCAGAGATCTCCACAAAGACTGGTCCTGTGCCTTCCGCATCCAGCTGGTGCCTGCGATCTTTACCAGGTCGTCGGTACACCTTGTGGAAGGCATACTGTCCCATTACGCTGGCCTAATATCCCATTAGGACCTCTTAAATAAATACACGACGCATCACCAAAAATGCACGTCACGTCACACTCATCGTCGAGAACATCTCAATGCCGCCAACACATAAATCAATATTAACCCTAAATTGGCGCTAACTTGTGCATCCGCCCACAGACTATCAATTCCAGGGGTCCGACAGACCCCAGCACGGGCGAACGGTTAACTGTATATCGGTAAGTGATTGAATGGTGTCCTAAAAATTTAAAACGTATTTCTGAAGTAGAGTTTTATTTTTAGCTATAGGTAGTATAGTTCCAAGTTCCAAGTTCAAAGAACATTCGTGGATTAGCCAAAGTCATGTAAAAAATCTTTCAAAAGGTCTCGTATTATCAACAGCCCATAACAGTCCTGGATTTGAGCCTCTTCGACATTTGCGGAGGGTTTTGGTGTTCTCCGCACGCTTGGCAGGCGGGTTATAGTAAAGATCGAAAAATCTCTGAGTAAAAATTACTATATCTAATTAACTGAGTTACGGCCGGTTTTATCGCTTACTTCAAACTATGCAAATGATTTTATTAAGGTTTCCAATGTACAAATTGATTTACAAGAACTGTTAAAGTCTCATAATAAGTAGGCACCTATTTTTTCACAAAACCAACTATGATTCTGTGACGAAACTAAAAAATTGTAAAAAAATAAGTACCTATTTACCTACCTAACTCATTACAAAATGGACAAAAAATCTACACCAATTTAAAAAAAACACTTTCGTAACGGACCTTGCGCGAGATTAATCAATTTGGCGCCAAAACAGAATCTGTGGCGCGCTCTAATTAATCTGTTAAAAGAGCCGAGCCGATACAGCCGACCACAGATTATAAATATCCCCAAGACAGACACATTCACACGCACTGTTAATTATAAGAGAACTGTTTTCGGTACTAATTGGCCCCTAAGGCGCGGGATTGTACAGTTGGGGACAAATAAATGTGGAAATTTGTTTTGGTAAATATTTTTCCGAGGCAAAAACATGATTCGAACATGTAGGATTTAAATTGGCACAATAATTTAATTGGATCATGACTGTGTTGATATATTTCTGGATTTGTTGGAAAAAAAGATTTAATATTTTACTGTATTTTGTTGCTAAAGCATAGCCCTGACTATTTATATTTAGACCCAGTGATAGCAATATCATACGCACACCACAAGAACATTGTTTACTCATAGAAAATATGTAAGTTAGATTTAGCTTAGATGTTTTTAGTTGCGTAAAAAGCAAAGAAAAATAATTAAACTGTTCGTTTTAAAAAATTACTTAAAAAGTATGCTAATGGTAGATAAACGTTAAAGGTAGTACGTTACTAAGTTCAATTAGTTAGGTTAGTAATTTGATTGACTAATTGATTGATTGATGTACTCTTTATTATACCAAAAAAAAATATACATATAACATAAACGTTACAAAGGTATGCAATTTGTTCTAAATAACTCATTTCACAATCAAGCCAGCCCACAAAACAATCCTACAAACCGCAGAATCCTCGAAAAGTCCACCTGCTACCCAAATAATTTACATATGCCAAACCCCAACACACAAAACACAACACAATGGAAAGACTAAACGACCAGCCCTAACATTTAACGGGGTCCAAGTTCGTTCCATTTTGTCCTCCAGTGTACCCAAGGATGATCGATGGACCAATAAAAATATGTCGCTCCATAAAAATATGTTGTTTTATTAATAGTTCAGGAGAATTATTAGGCATGAGCACGGGCGGGATTTATTGCCCGCATCTTGTAGTGTTGGTCGAGCTAGGTTTTCTATCTTATCTTTTACTAGTGGGCCCGGCGCGACTTCGTTCGCGTGGCGTTATGTTATATCTCTACCCTACCCTACACTACTCTACACCTACCCTATATACCTACCCTTACATTTTTTAAAGATAAAATATAGCCTATGTTACTCGCTGATAATGTATAGGTGAAAGAATTTTTAAAATTCAATTTTTAATTTTTTTTAATTATGTAGTTTTTAAGTTTATCTATTACAAACTTCCAACAATCAAATCTTTCTTCTTTATAATGTTGTAGTATAGATGTCTTGCCTATCCTTAGATAATTATAAAATTGGTACAGTTTAGCAGTTTAGTTTTAGATATACTTACTTAGTTTAAGGACCAGGGAATTCTATCTATCCCTAGTTTTGTAAGGCACTTTTTAGTTATAAGGTTAGCTGTCATGAATTTGTTGTGACTTCGTTATTTTATTGGAATAAATGGGGAACCGGCGACCTAGTAAAGATCGCAGTTAAGATGCGGAAAGCATCAGACCGGTCTTTGTGGAGATCTATGCCCAGCAGTGGGCGACTTCCGGCTGATATGATGATAATGATTTCCAATCTCCAACCCGCCTGCCGAACGTGGCGATTATGCCAATGCCCTCCACCAATGTGGAGGAGGCTCAAATCTCTCATCAGACTACCCGCCCCTAAAGATACGAAGTAATTTAGAATGAAATATTTCATTTTAATTACAAAGTTCACCTTTTAACGGTGTGTGTACAAAAATAAGCCATAAAGCACTTTATCTCGTTAGATTAGAGTATAATTTATAGTGCGCTATTTCTGGCTTAAAAGAGGGTATTATGACAAACGACGTATCTTGTATGGGACTCTATGAACTCTTATTTTTTTAAATAACTTTGTTAGAAACGAATTATAATAACAGCTTTACTTATTTATGAATGGGATTATCTTCTTTGATTTGTTTTTTTATGAAGCTTTAAATACTTTAATTTCCTTTTAAGAATGTTATTTTATAGTAGGTACTAGTGGACCCGGCGCGACTTCGTTCGCGTACACCTACTTTACCCCTACCAACCCTTTTTTCTTGCTTATAAACCTTTCACTTGAATCACTCTATCTATTGTTGAAAAACGCGAAAAATCCGATGTGTAGTTTGAAAGATCTAAGCATAGAAAGATACATATATAGTTGCATACATAGATACACAGGGACAGACAGTGGGAAGCGACTTTTTTTTATACTATGTACAGATAGTCAGGTATTTAGACTGCCATTTCACCTGATATTAAATGCAGACGCAGTCTTCGGTGGAGCATACCTGTCTAATAGACAGTACCTATTCACTCTTGGCAATTGGCTAGGGATCATCATCATCATCTTGGCGTTCCCGGTTGCGCTCCCGCGCAATACGCGAGGGCCCGGGGTCCGCCTTCCCGCTTTTCTTAGTCCACTTTGCTCGGTCTTTGGCATCCTAAGTGGCCAACGGACTTACCGTTGGCATGACATGCGGTCATGCAATTGACAAGGGATTATTGATCCTTATAGGTCCTTGGCAATAAATAATATGCGATAAACGATCAGTATTCGAAATCGCGAGTAGGTGAGAGCTAATCTCGTACACATCCGCTTGGAACTGCAATGGCGACAAGTTTTATTACAGTGACATAGAATGTGGGACTCGTAAAGAGGAACGATTTCGGTCGAAGCAGAATGCTTATAGGTCTATAGAATTAGGTAGGGACTTAGCGGTTTGCTTACTTATTTATATATGAAATTAGCATCTACGGGATACGACTAAATGACGTCGGGATATGTAAATTATGTTTTGCTTCCTTTCCTTATGCATAGTTTAACTTAAAATCGCTTTCCGCACCTGTATATATAAATTAAATAAAGCAAGGTGAACAAGTAAAGTATAGCCGTGTGGTGTCCAGCAGAGTAGAATAGCACCAACCCTTTACACTCATGGGTGTCGTACAAGGCGACTAATATTTTCGAGGCCAAAAATCAAGAGTCTCCGTAGTCTGGAAATTGGGCAACAGCATTTTCCATTGTTATATTTAAACACTGCGATCTTCAACCCGCCTCCCAAGCGTGGAGATTATGGCAATAACCTCCCCTTTCGTGGGAGAGGCCCAAAGTCCTGCAGTGGACTGTTACGGGCAGTGATGATGAACAAGTAAATAATAACTGTATACCCTATCACCCATCGGGAACGTTAGTATAAATTAATTTGTAATAGTAACAAGCATTTACTTATGGACTAGTTACAGAATTATAATCTATACCATTGTTCATAAAATTATTTGTATTTAAGGCAAATGTACTTCGTACTCGTTCAACCATTTGGCGAGTGACGCACGCACTATAGGGCTTGGCTGAAAATCAGCGCTGTAGTTTTTCTATCTACAGCATATGCTGAGCTGAGTTCTAATTTGGCATGACACTACAATATTCACCATAAATTTTAATTGAATGTACCCTAGTCTTAACATGTTATAACGATTTATATTAGGTACTTTGTAATATGCTAAACCTGTAAAGACAATAATAGAATATCAAGAGACCAATTTACAAGACAGACAAGCAACAGAACACTAAACCTAAGTTAATTCAACTATAGCTTACTTTACTAGCTATACTAAGTTGGGCAACACGACGGCTTGACCACAGACTATATTTAACCTGCAAAAGCATGGCGTGCCAAAGCCGACCGCAGCCTGGAATCGAACTGCAGTTCTGGATTTAAATTCACTGAGGCGGTTTCGGTATGCGGTACTGGTGTACTACTGGAAATGCCCATCTGGATTGTAATGCTGGAATGGAATAATATATTATGGACAGTAACAGCATGGTATTTTTACAGATAAAAAGATTGATATTAGGTATTTACAATACACTAAGATGTGAGTAAAACAAATTGTCCAGCAGTGGACTCGAGCCTCCTTGACTACTTACATCGTAACAAGTAGGTAAATAAATAAGTAAGTAAATATACTTGGACAATTAACACAGCGCCATCTAGCCACAAAATAAGCATAGCTTATCTTAGGTCGTCCAGGTATTCCATTCCTCAACACCATTCCATTACCTCCGACCCGGAATCGAACGCTGACCAATATCGTGCTGGTTTTAGGCCTTAAGTTCTCATCTAAAAACCAGTATGACAACGATGCTGTAAGAGTCCCAAATTCCAATAAGTTCACCCCAGTATCCCGGAATAGTTAGCAATAAAAGTATTTACGATATTGTTACAACCGGGTTCGAATCCCGGACCAGGCGCGTAGCTATTTATCTATCCCAGTTTCGGCCATTGGGAAAACGCAGCATTCGTACAGAAGCCGAATAATAAAACAGGGTTTGTATCTTTACGTGGTTTTTAGTCGTGTACATATGCATTGATAATAGTCGTTGCAAAATAGCGGAAGAGTTTCAATAGGTTGTATTTAATTTGGCTACACAGCTGATCCCGGTCAGCTGGTTGTTGACCCGGCGGTGCTGGTATGGGTGTAATTCTCACCAATGGCAAGACTTCATCAAGCCTGAAGAATAATGGTCTCTGCTTGCGATTCTTGTGTTTATGTGTTTCCAGGTAAGGGAGCCATTGTACCTAAACCGATGTTCGTACACACTGTTATAGGTTACCAATCAGCTTTGTCACTGTCCGATTATTAGTATTTAATTACCAATATATAATGTGTATTTCTATTTGTTCCGCTTTGTTCACACACGTAAGAAGTTTCAGTAAATTCCAATTTATTACCACATTTACACTGAGTCGACATTCAATATTCTAACCTAAAATCCGTCGACGATTTTCCCGCCATCGACATGCGTTCCGTTTTTCCAATCTATTTGCGTACAAGTTAGATGCAGCGGGCGGTACACTTTTATTGTCGTTCTGCGTTTCCCGCGTAAATATGCCGTCGTAGTCGTTTTACTTGCCCAGTTTCGAATTTCGAACCAGAGCGAAAGATTTTTATTGGCGGGAATGGAGTTGTCATGCCATGGCGATTGTGTTACGTTATTGTTATTGGTCCATGTTGTAAGGGAGTTTATATGTATTTTATTCACGATTTTAGATTTTAAGATACCTATCCCAAAGAGGAAGGCAGAGTGAAGCGAGTGCCACACGCTTCTAAAATTATATTAATTTATTACATGATCAACGAACATGGAAAATATTGTCCGTCTGTTACCTCTTTCCATTTGCATAAATGACAAAATTTTACACGCCGGAGCACACTCCCAGCATACGTTCCTGCCTCCTCTCAAATTTCTAAGAGCAACTAGACTGGACCACTAGTATTACCTACCCTAGCTAGATGATAAACTCCACCCCCACGTACAATAGGCACAGGTACGTCGAATGGCAGAGAATACCCTACTAAGTATATCTAATCTACTCTACAGCCAGTACAACAGCTTAAACCTAATCCCCAACGCCCCACCACAAACAAGTTCGCAACTCATATCGCAAACTGTACTCAGCAAACTAATGATCGTACGAACCCGAGACGTAACTATATTAATCACAACACCAGTCCGTCTGTCTGTTGTTCCCTCAAGACGTGTTTATCGACCGCACTTTGATGTACTGGACCGCGTACTGCGATACGAAGCCAAGATACTGGAGGCACTAAATCTGGACTTTAGTAAGTACTAAATTTGGCACAGTCTGGATCACACGCTTCGGTGCTTAAGTACAGATGCTAAGAGCCGTTTGCATTGTTTTGCCACATGTTTGGGTCTGCCATAAGAGGATGGGAGTTTTAGTTTGATTATAATTTGGGTTGTGGGAAACCGGGAAATGGGTCAGATTTAAATTGCGAGGTTTTATTACGAACAGACATGGGAACATGTGAAACTAAATAAAAGCTTGTAGTAATAAGTTATTGGTTCTCTTCTACGGCATTCGACGAGTCGATTGACAATACTTTTGGCTTCATTTTGTTCTATTACGAACTCACATGTCGCGTGGAATATAGAAGCTATGGTTTATTTCCCAGGTTTGGGTCACTTGGCAAGACGTTTTGCTAGCAATCTAAACAAGTTGACTTCGTCTAAGAAAAGACGCAGTAAATCAGTTACCAACTGTGTAACTTATTGGTCTAGGTTTTCGCCCCTACTGATATATTAAATAAATAAATATGTATCTTTTTATCTTCTTTTATTTAGATTTTATATTTTAGTAATAGATAATTTCTCTGTATTAGCACGGCGTTCGCATAGTGCGCGCATCGAACTCTATTATGGGTTAGTCTGAAAACCAGCACTGTGATTGGCTGCTGCCATTCATTCTGCTGAGGCTGGTCCAGTTTGGTCCGGCGACGCATCGCCCTACTTGCTTATTATTTATTAAGTTATTTTGATAGTTTTAAGTTTTATTAATTTGTGTTTGGACCAAAAAAGATATGTCTACTACGCTACGGAATTTATACTCTAGCTTATGACTGCACTAAACGTTTGGATCTAGTCTCAATGTTATGCAAAACTTGTTCCACGTGTTCAGAATCCACGTCATAGAAAAAAAATTAGCACTTTATTTTAGTACTTTTTATATTGATGATGATTACCACTATGCGTTTAAACTTCATTACGTGAGCGAAAACGAACGGTTTATCCATAAAAAAGTTCTCCATAAAATAGAAGACAGGGCTGTTCCAAGGCTACCAAACCGTTTAAGCGGGCTAAGCCGCCGGAAACTGATTGCCCTCGAACAGTTCCCGAGTTTCGGCCAATCGTAATTGTTTTCGTTATTGATTGTGAGTTTTCTCCGATAACGGAACGTTATCTGATTGATTAATTAACGTGCGTGGATGGGGTTTCATTGTGTTTAAGGCCTTAAAAAGGTTTAAGATGTCTTATCTCCCGTATTCACACAGAATACTCAAAATACGTCGTCCAAATTGAGGGTAGACATTCCAACTTACATTTAAGAAGAGGGAAAAAAGCCAGCAACCCTTATTCAGCCTAAGGCATTATGAAATAATTAAATAGTCACTCAAACCTTGGTGTTTCCTTTGGTCTATGACATGGGATCGTTCAAGAGGTATATTAGAGGTCTCCTTAGAGGCGGGCAACGCATTGGTAGCACCCCTGGTGATGCTGATGTCCATAGGCGGCGGTGACCACTTTCCATCAGGTGGCCCGCATGCCTGTTTGTCTGCCGGATAACATAAAAAAAAAAGCAGTACTAGACTAAGTAAAGTGGCTTTAGTATGCGATCTTACTGCTTACAATATGGCTCTATTATTGGTCAATTTCGTCCATTTTGACGGACGCATAGTGCCAATGCTCGTGAGACCTTAGTAGTAACGCAAAGAGATTTTAGTAACGTTTCTGAGTACGTAAGTCAGCCAATTATAGTGGCCGTTCTTTTTTACTGCCAGATATTTGATTACCATCCTGGTGGTCAACAACTTGGCCGAAAGTAAAGCGAGTATGCCTGTCTAGATTTAAATTTAAGTGCCACAAACTTATCTGACCCGGTGGCCAAAACGCGAACTAAGTCTCGGTATTTTGAAATGTCAACAACAGCGACGCCGTCACCGGTTAAAATAAATATGTGGCAGTCTACTGACATTATACGTTTTAGCAATGTTGACGGCTAGACAGACTAGGTTAGTGTTAGTTAGGCTAGTTAGTGAATTTAGTACTTTCCGTCCCGGAAAAATAACATACAAATCCCGAGGGATAGTTCAATATTCACAGAATTTCAGACGCAAGCGAGTAAGACCGTTGGAGCCGGCTAGTTTGCTATGAATTTCGAAAAAATATGGAATACAGAACAGCAATTACAACTCTAAAACAAAACTGTTTAATATTGCGGATTCGATTTAAAAGTCAATATTTCTACACTCACTTCTTCCGCACTGTACTTTAATTTGGAGCCCAGCTGTGACGGTTCGAGACTCCGGGCTTCGTGTAAAAACCTATTAAAACTCCCAAAAAGTTCATTGGAGACTGGAACATACATCAGAGTAAACCTTAAAAGCTTTTACCTGCAAATTTCAGGTTCATCGTACGGGTTTTAGACATAATCTAGCGTTGTGCGTAGGCTGAATTCAAATTGCCTATTTAGAGCCATTGAACACATTTTGCGTAGATTTAAGGTTGGGTAGTTTTCTTTAATGCCAGCTATCTGTCGTGCGGGATGTATTGCAAATACGGGATCGTTTTTTACTATTGTACTATTTAGGTACCTACAGGCCAGGCCATAAGCAACTTGAGGGGAGCAGATGCGGTACCGGCCTTTGAGGTTGTTTGTTTTACCACCAAAAACTCAAGTCAAATGAGTCCATAGGAATGAGTTCGGGAAGATAATTCGATGTCTTGCACGTGCACGGTAAAAAAACTCGCAAGGCACATACTTTACTTGAATACCAGTAGTGCAGACGTGGATGCCATCTATTCCGTTGGAGAACAAATCGAAGGAACGGACAAAAATCTACTTATAAACATATTTTTTTACATTAATAATACAAAGTATAAAATAAAGCTGCTTTCCACGTCTGTCAGCCTACCTATCTGTATATCCACTAAATCTTCCTAAACCACGCAACAGATTTTGATGCGGTTTTCACCATCAATTAGATAATTTTTCCCGAAATCTTTCTGGAAAAACCCGAGAACACCCGCTCGAAGCCGGGACGGGTGGCTAATGTATAACAAAAAACGACATTCTTTCGTCTTTTACACAAAAGAGAACAAATTCATCCTATAATACGTACGTATTTCGACCCGAAACATAAATCGTTGTGGGGTCCGACCCAGTAACTTCTAATGGACACTTTACCCAGCTTTGTTTAGCGACGTCAGTTCTAATCGTTGTAAATTTCAATTCGCCAGCCGATAAAGTAGGCAACTTTACTGCTATAGAAGATTTCGGTTCGGAAAATGTGAGATTTATTTGTTAACAGCTCTTTGAGACGTTTGTAAAAGCATATTACTCATTCACCGTACGTATCACAATGTATGCTCGACTATAATTACCTGATCTGCCAAATCCTAGATCATGATCAAGGCGGAACCCGGGCACTCGTACGCGAGAGCACAACCGGGACATCAACGCCATGATGATTATGAATTATGTATTATATCTATGGGCCTATGTAGCCTGATACAAATAAATAAATTATTTATTATATTTCGTTGTTGTTGTGACTGTTTTCTTTACATTCTGGTTAGTGGAATGACCAGCATGGAGAGGTTTTCCCTGCAGAGTTCATAGAAACCTGTGAACATTTTTAGAATTAGATAGATAGATAAATTCTTTATTGCTCACACAAGAAACACTACATTAAAGAGTTCCGACAAAAACCATAACTGGTTGTGAGCAAAGGCGGCCTTATCGCTGCAAGCGATCTCTACCAGAATTAGGTTAGTATATCACTGGTATATGGCACGCGAACATCTATAAATAAATAAAACAGAATTCCCTGTAAATCATTCACACATTTCCGGAATTGGTAGGTATTTATTGGCTTCTCTCGCGAGATTTCAGCGCTCATCCCCAATACTTTCACGGTAGACGTTTCAGTTTTCAGTGAATCATCGGAGCAGAAATGTAACGATGAGAAAACCGGAAGTTATCTCGAGTATTTTCAGCGGAAATTGTCAATTTTACTACGTATTTTTCTTGCGTGAGTCTAAATTTAGGTAGATTATTCATTGTAGAACGAAAATAATTTTAATGATATTTTTTTCTGAGTCACCCTACATACATATCTATGTCGCGGAAGCGACAGCGAAGAGATTTGGCTGTTTGTTAATGTGTAACCACTGATACAAAAAAACTGTCTGTCTGTGTCATCGTGGCCCTGTCACCGTGGCGGATGGAGCCCAAGCACGTGGATTTGATAAAATTCATTTTTTTCCATCACAGCTCATAACAGTCCACTGCAGGAGTTAGGGCCTCGCCCACGAAAAGGGGAGGTTATAGACATAATCTCTACGCTCTGCAGGCGGGTTAGAGGTCGCAGTGTTGTAAATATAACAATGGAAAACGATGCTGTCCATTTTCTAGCCTACGTAGATTCTAGATCTTATGCCTCGAAAACATTAGTCGCCTTGTACGACACCCACGAATGTAAGGGGTGCTATTCTACTCTGCCAGGATACAACACGGCCGCGGTCTTTTTTTAACCCACTTTAATCGAAGCGTTGGAGCGTCGGTTTCTTTTTTATCGAGATGTTTCGTAACTTTGTTTTATACGAATATCGCAAAATAAATTCCCATGATAATCGTACCCTATACCTGCACGCCACACATAACAAAGCCATTTAATTAGCAAGTAAGATCGTACGTCAATTTTATAGACCGACAATATGTCGGCGCTCCAATAAATTTTGTACAGAATTAATGGGCCACTTGGACTTTGTAGCCGTAATTATATCAAACCTGATACGTACTACAATTAAATTGCCGAGGTTTTTATTATTAGCATTGTTAAGGTTTAAGTTTAGAGTTTATGGTTAACTATGCACTTAAAATATCCCCTCGGCAGCAGGGTCACGGAGGTCAGATGGCAGTCGCTCCGCTGTAAGCAAGGCGCAAGGCGGACCCCGGGCCCTTGTGCGCGAGAGCACAACAGATATTCTGCCAAGATGAATATTTATGCACTTAAAACTTGACTAGGAGTAAGTATATTGCGGAATTATCCGACGGGGGTTACCCGACTTTTTCTGTCAATCTTTCCTATCGTCAGGCTTCACATTAAAATAACGCCCGCCCATCCGCGACTCTCCCCCTCCCCACCCCAAATTTTGAAATACTTCGCTCGAGTCAATCCATTCCCAGAAACTTTGGTGTACCTAATAATATTATTAGGATTCCAGAGGTACACTGTCGCCAAAATTCACTCGGAACACATTACCCATTCGCAAGAATCGCAAACAAAGCCGCGACATACATACAAACGAGCAAAAATAAGCTTCATACATACATCTTTGTCATACATAAACAATGCATACCGACGGGGCACTTCAAAAACTTCGTGCCCGTGATGTATTGTCATTATAATGAGAGAAAGAAAGTGTGTAAGTTCAGTGTGACTCACAATCGGTAGCATCGTTAGCATACGTAGTATAATATTAGTTTGGTTACGTGTTACGTCCTGGGATATGTGCGGATTGCGCGGGTGCGTAAACCAGACAGTACCTGTCAAAATCAGGTGATACGACTCTTGTCAAGCCTCAGGAGTTCGTCTGCGTGAGTAACACCGTCTCATCTATTTCTGCCGCCAAGCAACAATACTTGCATTGTTGTGTTCCGGTTTAAAGGATAAGGTAGCCAGCACGATTACAGGCATGAGGCATTTCATATTAGTCCTTACAGTGACAACGCATATGCGGTTCTGCATTTTTGTTGCCTGTGACAGTTACGGCTTACGAGCCCGTTAGCCATTGGACCAACAACGAACTACTGAATGAGACTATGAGCTACTAAACCACTACACCTGCAAAAGGTTTCCTAACGGGAGTACTGTCTGCTCTGGGTAGGTACTGGCTGCTAAGGCTGGACTGTCCACTCTGTTATAACTACAGTCCATGAAAAGTAAATAAGAGTATCCCCTTTACAACTACAATGCTGCAAACACGATCCCGTACCCGGTACCATACCACGCATATCAATAACAACTATGAGTCACAGCCTGTATGCAAAACACCTGTCATGCGGGTCAATGACCTTGCTTGGTCAGACCACGGTAACTGTGTGCTGAGGTGTTAGTTATACCCACACATTATGGGTAAACTCATGAATACTGTTAGGGTGGTGCAATATTTGATCCTTTCTTTATTATGTCATTGTTTGGTTTACAAATGTGACTGCGATGTATTTTACTGACGGTCGGGATGCAATCAGGTTCACGGAGGTCAGGAGGTCTAGAAACGTTAGCGTTTCATAATATGATTTACATTAATTTGTCAGAAACTTATCTGCAGCGTCGCTGTTGTTGACATTGACATGACAATTCAAAATGACGACGCCATGTTTCCGGTTCAGATAAGTTTGTGTCTCCAACATGAATAATAATATAAAACGCTAATGTGTCCTTTTCAGACCCCCAGATGGCAGTCGCTCTTTTATAATTACCTGATATGCTCAATCCTGGATCATGGTCAAGGCGGACCCCGGGCCGAGAGATTTTCGGCAAGATGACAATGACGCTCGGGATGAATGTTATAAGCTTATTTTTATTGAAAAAATTTTCGGCATTTACTAAGTTTTAGTTACTCCCAACATACGATATTACCCTTCGTATTAATTTAAATCTTGCTACACGCTGTATTAAGCGGTAGATTGCCCATATTATACAGCATGTTATAATAATCTCTCATCAGCTACCGAGCTATCCATTGCGATCAACTATTTTGCATAGCAAATTACAAGGGGGGAGGGGGGTAATAACCGCGGCTTTGAGGGTAGACTGATAAAGATATTGGATGTTGTTGGGTTATTAGGGAGAGATAGAATAGCTGGTTGATAGATATATAAGATTTAGGAATATAGGCGGGCTATTAATATAATGGTGAAACGGAAATGTGCATGGATTATTAAAATTTGCTTAGAGTGTGACAATAGTTTATTAAATAACTAAATGTAGCAAAAAGGGGTTATTGTTCAATAAAAAAAAAATTACAAAAACTGTTTCTTTTGAGTAATAATTTTAATTAACATTTTGTGTTTTACGATTTATAAAATCAGAGGATAAATGCCAATTGGGCACGATGCAGAGATTATAAAATCAAGTAATACATACATACATACCCACTCTAGCCCGTATCCCATAGGAGTAGGCTGACACTATCGAGTGTCACAAGCTACGATCCTGACACACCTCTCTCGCCTCTTCCACATTTATATATCTTTCTATTCATGCATTTACGCCGGTTGAGGTTACTTCTGACCTCCACTTTTTGGAGCTGGTCATTTCTCTGATCAGTATTATGTCCTTCACGAGCACCCTCTACCGACCCTTGCATTCGTTAAAAAGCCAATTTAATAAATAAATCACAATCAAAATAATCACGAAATCTAAATGCAACAAAAACGATGTTTTAAAGAAAATCTCTATATCTCCCATATTGTCTCTCCCTATAACATCGAAGTGTACATTTACTCCAAATAGGGAGGTTCCCATTAAGTTTTTGTTTCGTACCTATTATTTGGACGCTCATTATCCGGAATAGCCTTTACTGCACTATTAAGGGGCCCAGTTTCAGTTCGCTTGCTCCCGGAAGCCATTTTCCTCGATTTTTTCAATTTTAAGGCTGTAGTCCTCTTTCTTATTAAGTTGTTTCCTTATTTCGGGAGGATTTTTCGACTGAAAAGTCGCTATAAGATTGAATTGAAACCGAATTAAGTGAAACGTATGTAAAATGGGTAATGTTCTGAGGAACTTTTTGATCTGGTGCCCAAAGCACAATTCCGTCATCGCAGCACTCGCCGTGGGTGGGTATCCACATTAGTAGACCCTAGTTGGTGTGCATGACATTTCGATACAATGTTTCTCGTTTGCACCTACTATTCGGATATGGAGAGCTCGTAGCCGCAGTGTTTCCTTTTAACTATGACTTGGGATTCTTCAAGAGGTATGTTAGGGGTCTCATTAGAGATGTGGTGCAAACCCAAAGAAATTTTGTAGATGTGATCCAGAAATTAATATCGTGTATCGTTTCAAGTTACACGGGACTTAAGATTTCCATAAAATGTTAAGTTCCATGCACGAAATATTTAAACAGAAATCTGACAAACTACATGCATATATATTGTTATCTGGATCACGTCTAGAAAAATTCATTGGATTTGATAGCGTAATATTGAAAATATGATCAAACGACGTTTGTATGGACGCGCTCTCTAAATAAAAGGCGTAACACCATATTCTTACCTTTATCTGTCGTTACCTGCTTTCCTTTCATTTGCCATTCCAAATATTCCAATGTATTCATTCACACATTAACAGCTCCACTGAATTGAATGGAAAAAGAGCGAGGAACAAAACCCTTACAATACTTATGTCGACAATGCTTCCTGCACTATTGTATGTAAATGCGTTTTCTCGAGTTCAAGGTTACTACACTATGCATTGCGTAGTGTGGGGAGAGTGTCGATATATTGTACGATGATAGTCGATATTTTTAAGTACTGTAATCCACTTGGTAGGTAGGTGATGATGCGGATGATGGTGAAGCATTTATCATTAGATAGGAGTAGCAATTATTTTCTACGTATTTGAGAAGTTAATTTATTATTAGATACTGTTCCTTTATTACTTATTGTCTATGTATGCAGTGTATGCGGACAGCGATACCATGTAAAAAAAATATAGATAACGATGTTATGAAATGGTGGCTAACGCTCTCAGAGTCCGGGAACTGGATATGTGAAGCTCCGCAACAAGCACGCAAGTCTTTAGGTGTACTTCCTTAAACCGTTGTCGAAGTGAGGTAGACCAAGGTCTTCCGTTGGGGACCCTGAGACTGGCTGAACCATCTCGGGAGCCGATTGGCACCCAGTATTGGTATATACAAACTAGTATCCTAGATAAATGGCAGGTTTAAAGATCTAGCCGACAAACGACAACGAAACGACACCTACGCGCTGATAATCCCTCACCATCCAGGGCGAATTATCTTGTCTGTTCACTGTGTGACCGAATCTGTCTTTCCCGTTGGCCTCTACAGCCATCAGAGAAAGTATCGTACGACGCAATGACGCAGTTTAAATCATCTGTAACAGATGTTTAAGACCAATGATGATCCTTGATAAATGTATCGATATGACACTGTCTCATCCCTACGTCGATACGTTTTTTAAAGAGGTCTCGCGACTGTGTTACTGCTTACTGGCCCTATTTCCCTTAAGAGGTTTCCGGGAGCTCTTAATACCTTCCGATCGCTTCACTTATCTTGGAATTGGTCGCAGCTTATTTTTCCAAGGGATACAATCCAGTTTCGCTTTGGAGGCTGTTCGGTGACGATACCTTAGGCTAAATAAGGGACGGGGCTTTGTGAATTGGGTATAATGGGGATTTTAATTTTTTTTTCTATTGAGGTTGAGGTCTTGATTTGGTTGTCATCATTGATTTCGTTCGGTAAGTTAATGTCGTTGGTTGAAAATGTAATTCGGATTAGTTTGAAAAATTATTACTTTTTAAAAAAAAAATTATGAAGGTTACGTAAACAAAAAAATTTGAATGTCAAGTTAAAGCTGCTAACCTGAAACCAAGTACTACGCTCGTAAATTATTTCTAGGCAAATATACATTATTGTACTTGTATACCAATAATATGTGCTTCATGCAGGTCACATTACCGTCAAGATTCCACTGAAAATCAGCGCTGCAGCAAGTGCTGTAGCTTATGCTGAGCTAGGACCTTTTAGGCATCGCATTAGACCATGATTTATTGTATTTTGTTTTAGTATTGAAGTGTTCTATGAATGTATGAATTTTTGTAATATCAAATAAATAAATAAATATAAATATTCGTGGACAAATTCACACAGCGCCATCTAGCCCCAAACTAAGCAAAGCTTGTGCGATGGGTGCTAAATAACTGATAAACTACTTAAATACTTTTTAAATACATACTTATTATACATAGAACACCCAGACCCGTAACAGAAATTAAAATTCATCATTTCAATTTCTGCCCGGCCGGGAATCGAACCCGGCACCTCTTGCGTGGCAGACCGGCATGTTGACCACTGAACCACTTAGGTCGTCAAAATACATAATGTCTATGTCTAAAACAAATTTAAACTCTCACTTTTCTCTACTAAAAACATTGGAAAGCATCAATATCGTCCATTGCTTTCTAGACATCCCTTCAATTGTAGTCTCGAATACCGCTGTCCATTCCACCTCGGATGGCTCACGCCACCCTCGGGCATGGAGACGTCAAACGCAATATCCTGTGACGAGGCCAAGGAATCTGCAGGTCACGCCGACTTGCGGTTTCCACCCTCCACTTGAGGGGGTAGATGACGTCAGCGTTATTTGGTCGATATTTTTGTGCTATATTATTTAATTGTGGGGAACTTTTGGTAGTGGTTTCTGATGTGAAAACTGGTAAAGTATAACGGGTTTATTGCCCCATGCTGAAAGACAAAACTAAATCTCTTTAAACATATGATTAAAAGCTTCTTAGTTTGGTGCTACATCGTCATCACAGCCCATAACAGTCCACTGCAGGACTTAGAGCCTCTCCCACGAAAAAGGAGGTTGAAAATCGTCGTCTTATTTAATATGACATTTTAAAACGCTGCTGCCCATTTTACAGTCTACAGAGACTCGATCTTTTGCCTCGAAAACATTAGGCGCCTTGTACGACACCCATCGACGCCTTGTACGACACCCGGTGCTAGATGCTAGATGGTATTGTTTAAATCATTCAAGTACATTTATTTAGCTTTAAAGATACTTACTTGGCAGAGCGTTGGTGGATGAGTGGTTAAGGTACCCGACTCGTAAGCGAGAGATAGCAGGTTCAAATCCCAGTACGGCCATGTACCAATTACTCTTTTCTGCGTTATGTACCTTAATGTAGTGTAGTGAATGCTAACCGATGCTCTTACGATGAGGGAAAACATCGTGATCATCATCATCATCATCTCAGCCCGTAACAGTCCACTGCAGGGCTTAGGGCCTCTCCCACGAAAGGGGAGGTTATTGCCATAATCTCCACGCTTGGCAGGCGGGTTGGAGATCGCAGTGTTTAAATATAATAATGGAAAATGCTGCTGCCCATTTTCCAGACTACGGAGACTCTTGATCTTTTGCCTCGAAACCATTAGTCGCCTTGTACGACACCCATGAATGTAAGGGGTTGGTGCTATTCTACTCTGCCGGACACCACACGGCCAAACATCCTGATAAAACCTGAATATTCAAGCGACTGAATGTGTAACGATTATCCAATCCGGTCAGGTTCCCCTGGTAGCAGAGTCACGGAGGTTAATCGCTCCACTGTAACCATCTGATCTGCCAAATCCTAGATCATCGTCAAGGCGGACCCGGGCTTTCGCGCGCGAGATCACAACCGGGACACCCAAGATAATCATTTTATTTTTAAAGATACTTAATCCAAAATTATTCAACGAGGCCAAATTTCACCAAATTTTGAACGCGTTCAATTCACATGACGGAACAAGGCACAAAATGAGGCGACGTCGTTTTTGCAAAATATAAATTGACTTATCAACAACATTTCTTTCTACAGGTAAGAGTCGACGCTCGCAGTAAGTGATAATGGCGCGGGAGGGAGATAGGCGATATGAAAATGGGGAAAATTTACGTGGTAGAGGGAGACGCGAGACGTCGTCAAGACGCTCGTTACGACGTCACTCGAGGGCTGTGACGGAGATATGACAAAAATCACCTAAAGTCAGCTAAGAAATTATCTAGTTACATTGTACGGATAGAAGAAGAACTATGTTTATTTTTTTTTATCTATTGTATGTATATTTAAAGTCTCGTGCCTCCTTATACTGTTGACGAAGCAAGGTCGACCAAGGTCTTCCGCTGCAGACCCTGAGACTGGTTGAACAGTCTCGGGAGCCGAATGGCATCCCGTGGTGGTGCCACCACGTGAAGGCATATTATTATTAATAAAGTCAGGTAATGTCTGAGGTTTGTGTTTGTACATTAACAAAGAAATAACTGTTTGAGCATTGTTTAAAGAAGTCCCAGAAAGGAGTGAAGCCTCTAATTTAGTCTCTAATTAGTAACGACCTATCTCGACCTAACGAATTTCTAATTAGTCTCTAAGTAGAACTTGAAAGATACGACGTTGGGGTCTTCAAGCATCGGGCTATTATCGAGATTTTTTTTTTCAAATGACGGCATCGTATTCGCGTCCTCGTGCTACGGGTGTATCATAATCATCATCATCATCTCTCAGCCTATACTAAGCTCTGGCTGGCTCTATCCACCCAGCGACCTACATCACGCTTGCCTCGTGGTCATAACTTGTTTACCCCAGCGTTGGTCGGTTCTTAGCCAGATATGGCCAGCCCACTGCCACTTCAGCCTGCTGATTCTGTGCGCTATGTCAGTCACTTTGGTTCTCTGTCGGTTTACTGCGTTGCGGGATGCAAGCTTATCAACTTACCTATTCCAGTATTAGCCTTTTATACGGGTCACGATCGATCAATATGCCGTCGCCAGGGTAATCTGATCACTTACCCTCCAATATTAAACCACTCTCCATCAGGTGACCCGCTTGCCTGTCTGTTTTAAACTATCGCGGTTATTATCACACATTTTAAGTCACCGTCGTACCGTGACCATGATCTGCGTCGAACTATTGGGCTACTCATCAACAAAGGTGTGTGGTGGAGAAAAATATATATTTAAAATTATATATTTTAAAAATATATTAAAAATATATATTTAAAGCCCGTGTCGGATTCCGCCAAATTATCCCTGTTCTCTTTCGCTTGTCTCCGTGCCTGCTGTCTGTACGTCGAAGGGCGTAGTCCCAAAGCGTCGGAATATAACGCTATCTCGGCCCCTCGGCGCTAACGCTGGATTACATTTAATTAGCCGAAACAATCCTCGACCAAATGACGCGATCGGACCCGTGGTTTTTCTGCTAGACAGGAGCTGCGAATGTGTTGGACGACACCTAATTTGGACACCTTCAAATAGTGAATACGTGTTTTTTTTCTACAATAGTTCTTAGAATAAAGAAACGTATAATCTCATCTTCTTTTTATGCTCTCTTCTCAGTCTTAGCACTCTTGGCAGCGTGGTCGTGGTGGTTATGGGTTGGTGGCGCGCTTCATCGGTCGCCGCTATTCTGTCATTATGGCTCTTTTTATGCTACGCAGTAACAAAGAGAGAATACAGCCTACTCGATGGTAGGCTCATGACATTTATGATTCTTGTATTTAGGTTGTATGCAACAAATATGCAGAAGCGTAGCGTTGTCACTAAGGACTAAGTCTGCCTTGGCCGTGCTCCAGGATTTGGCAGATCAGGTAATTACAGTGGAGCGACTGCCATCTGACCTCTGTGACCCTGCTAGCAGGGGAAATTGACTAGATTGGATCATCGTTACACATTCAACTCCCTGAATGTGCAGCTTTCATCACGATGTTTTCCTTCACCGTAAGAGCATTCACTAATGTACATAACTCAGAAAAGAGTCATTGGTACACGGCCGCAGTGGGATTCAAACCCAGTACCTCTCGCTTACGAATCGGAAACCTTAACCACTAGGCCACTGATGCACCGTAAGTAAATACCTAAAATTAAAATGTAACTTTTTTATTACATGGCCTACATTCTCGGGTAACATTGGCGTCAATCCAACGATACACCCGCCGAACGAAATTTAAAACATTGGCCTATTTATCGACTGTTTTATATTCGGCCCCCTCGTTTTAGACAAATGATTGACAGGGACCAATGGGCGTTCGACGCCGCAACGCCATTTGTGTATCCAGCAGGGATATTTATTTATCCAGCCATTTTGTCATGATTTAACGCTCTAGTAAACAATATCTGAAAACGTTGATAAAAAATAAAATAATCATCTTGGCGTTAGTGTCTCGGTTGTGCTCTCGGGCACGAGGGCCCGGGGTCCGCCTTGACCATAATCCAGATTTTGGCAGGACAGTGGAGCGACTGCCATTGGCCTCCGTGAGCCTGCTACCAGGGTAACCTGACCAGATTGGATCGTGGTTGCACATTCCCTAGCTAAAGTCCCTACTCAGGTACTAACTTCGTATTCTTGAGAAAAAAAAGAAACTTAATATCATCTGGTTATGCATGTGGTATCCTGTCCAATTTCGTTAATTGAGTACCTACTTTTACTTTTTGTATAACGATAAATAGGAGTAAGTAAAAAGTAAATAAGTGAAGTAAACAAGTTGGTAATTTATTTTTTATTGTAACTCGTAGGATGTGCTAAAGAAAGCTTCACAGCCTTAATACGTTATTTGCAAGCCCATTATCTTAAGCGGCCATGTTTTCTGAACAGTCCAATCTGTATTAACTTGCTTGAATAAAATCTCGCGCCATGATTGCTTCATTATGCACTCGTTTGTAGGAGAAAATAAATTTAGCGTGTGATGAAAAATATGCATTTTGATGGCGTGGAGTTGTGGCCAAAACAAATTGATGGAGATTAGGCACTTTGTTAGAAACATAAAAACGGTATTGGAGAACAGCTGAAGGACGTGGAAGGAAAAACATTCTTGTGGTCCAGACCGGAGATCTGGTTCGGGATCTAAAGTCGGAATGGACGAAACGCTTCGAGAAAGTGTTAGTGTACTGTTTTCGGCTGGTCTTGGCGGGGACACTCCCGTGTCCATAGATCAGTATCGCTGGACGAATTAAGGTTAGCAACAAAGCGCCGACTGTACAGATTATTAACGTATGAATTGACCTCTATATTTTGTATGCCATAAATGGCAGAGCATATATCACTTTTCATGTATTCATAACCCCTATTTATACCTGTGTTTCACAAAATAAAGAATCTTGAATATGATGTCGTGGATCTCCAGATAGCTCTGGAGCAAACGTATACTAAAAAACGCCAATTCCATACGTAAGGACCCAATAAATCAAATTTAGGCAGCTATCTATAGTAAGATACTTTAGGAAGTGAGTTCGGTAACACCCTACACATTCACCGTAACAAAGTTATGGGCGATTCTGAAACGTAATGGTTTTAACTACATTACTTGTTAATTAATTTCGTATTTGTCAGAACTATGGTTACGGAGTTTGCAACTAATTTGTTTAGAACTAGTTCGTCGCCAAAGCTTGCATATATTATAATGTGATTTTGAGTTGTTCCCTTGTGTAGTCGTCCAGTATTGGATACAACTAAATTACAATTATCTAACTTTGATACAGTGACTTTGGTCACGTGGGGTAGGCGTGTGTCGTATCAAATCAAATCAAATCAAATCAAATCATGTTTATTCAGTTTAGGTTTTTACAAACGCTTATGAATGTCTTAATTTTAAACATTACAATAATTTTATTGTATATAAATAAAACAAAATGCTCAAGCGCCGCGGCACCACCACCACAGACCTTAAAAAAATGAAAAGAAAGGGAACTCCGCGACGCTAGCGCCGCTGGTTGCCGTAATAGGGTTTTAGGGTTCCGTAGTAAAATAAGGAACCCTTATAATTGCGCCGAGACTATCTGTCTAAGGCGCTGTCCTATTTAGCAACGGTCATGCGAGCATTGACGTGCGATGGGCGGTTTTGAGGTCTCTTATTGATCGGACGATGACCGTCGTACCACCATGGTCGCACGACCGTTGAAAATTAGGACAGCACTTTATAGTTGCGTCTAGTCAGCCTGTCTGACGCGGTTTAACTCAGATATTATTGGTACTAGGAACCTGAAAGGTGCGAGTATGGTTACACATATTAATCACTGGGTAAAAGAGTAATTATTTATTTATTTGTATGGCATTAATAGCCGAGCCGCCACTGAGCCGTTTTCAAGAGAAGCTTCCTAACAATTCCCATAGAGGGCGCGTCCTAATGACTGAAACATAATAATCTCTAGGCTGCATGGTATTGAAATGTATCTTTATTACGATCCAATTTAATTTATATCTGCTAATTCAACCACGGGCACAAATTTAGATTTGTATGGTCGCTTCAGCAAAGAATAACTGGCTTTGAATGTCGTTTCATTTGTTCTGGGGCAATGAATGATGACAGTCACACATATGGTATGTCATACGACAACAAAAATAGCCCCCCATAGCCAAGAGATTATAATAATGTTTTGATCGTTAGAGCGCGCCATCTGTAGGAATTGGGTGGAACCTACTCTTGAAAACGGCTTAATTTGACCTATTGTTGTTAAAGCAACCCAGCAAGCAAGGCTAGAATGAATAGTCAGTTCCAAGACGGGCATGCTCCATCTTCGGCCGCATCGTCACTTACCAACAGGGGAGATGGCGGTCAAATGCCTGTCTTGTCCAATACAAAAAAACATCACAGTACGTGCGTCGTGTCGCAAGTCGCTGCTAATCAGAAAGTAAGAGTAGTTACTTACTGCCTACAGATACTTACTCAAACCAACTAAATCGAAACCTCAGTAAGTAATTCCAATGAAATTACGACCGAACTTCCTTGGGCCACACCAGAACAAACTAGCGCATTTCCAAACATCAATTACACGAACTTCCAAAATAAATAAATTAGCCCGGGAGTGGAAATTTCGTCGATTCCGGGGGTAACACGCAAAGTTACGGATTTATTATCCCTGGGATAACGATTGCAGTGGGTTTGGGATAGCTTAGCCTTGGGTAGGGTCCGACTGAAGGTCCATTTCTGGCCGAGGCCGACGCTGAGGCCGAAGTCGGTTAGTCGGCTATCGCCACAACCGTCAAGCCGAAACTGACGGCTCTAAGAAATTTTGTTAGATTGGCTACAAGCCAGAATTGTTAATATTAATAATTAAAAAACTTTATATTGACTGTATAGGTATTATAGAAAGGTGATTCAAATTGTCTCTACAAGTTACACTAGATACTTATTGGGTAATGATTAGAACGAATTTAAGATAGCAATAATAGCATAAATATTTGCTTTCGTGGTCTGCGTGACAAGAGATGCGTCCCCCGTAGGTTGAAGATGTCCTGCACCGGCACTTTCCATCAGGTGGACCATCTGACCATGTGCCTCCCCTGGCAATAAAACAACTCTAGAAGTCTATTTTGTGAAGATGTTACTTTGCAATTGCACCCTCACACAATTGCACATCGAGATGTTAGCTGTATGGTGTCTGGCAGAGTAGAATAGCAATGGAAAATGGGAAGCAGCATTTTCCTTTCTTATATTTATAAAAAACTGCTATCTCCAATCCGCCTGCCAAGCGTGGAGATTATGGCAATAACCTCCCATTTCGTGGGAGAGGCCCTAAGTCCTGCAGTGGACTGTTATGGGCTGTGAAGAAGAAGAAGAATTGCACCCTTTCCGAAACCAAACATTCTCGAATCATCTTACATCTACATATAATACTCAATATTATTAGCTACATATATACATCAACGTAACGCAATACAGACAGACGCGTGAGATTAACAAAATCGATGAATATTTAGATTGAAATCGATAATCCGACGCATAATCGGATTATTCACACATCACACTCGAGTCCGGCATACCTCATAGTCGGTCGATTAAAACTGATATCTTAATAGCGGCACACTCAAACTGACATTCGACTTGCGTTTTTATTTTGTGAGAAACGGATGGTTGTAACATGAAAATCGATGTAGCTGGAGTCGGAGAAACAGAATTGGTTCCGTATGATTGCACATATCAGATTGGTATGTTTAATATTGTAACCTAACCTAACCGACAAATTTCGCAGAACCCCGATTGTAATAGAAAAAATCCATAAGATTTATGCCTCATTGCACTAGACTTATTCGACTCTTAAGTTGGCGCCTTAAGATATTCCTAAGCAATTCGGCGTCACAAAATCGGTGTCATAAAGTTAGGAGTGACTATGAGTTTAGTTGTCACTTGACGTTTGTGTTGCTTCAATGCTTTTCGTTGTAATAAACATTTACGCGGTTTGTAACGCGTTCGTCTGCGAAAGTGAAACTGCTGATAAGGATGCAAGTATAAATGTCGCTATAGTTTGAGCGAGAGAGAGCTATTTCGCAGTTTCGCTTTCGCGCGCGAACGCGTTAGTGGACTAATCGGTTTGTAACGCGTTCGTCTACAATAGCGAAACTGCTGATAAGGTTGCAAGTATAAATGTCGCTATAGTTTGAGCGAGAGAGAGCTATTTCGCAGTTTCGCTTTCGCGCGCGAACGCGTTAGTGGACTAATCGCGTTTAAATCAACTTGTGTCGTCTAAAGTTTACTGCAATCTTATGCAGATTTCTTGATATTTATTTGTCGAGATATAGATCACAGTACTTAATATTCCATGAATAAGTATTTCAAATGACTTCAACTGACACAGTCCAGTGCAAGCAGATGCAGACAGATAAACTGTTAAACGGCACAGACATTACTAACAAGGTTTTTGACTACTTTAGGCCGCGGAACCCTAGAAACGACGTAATCAATCAGTACTTTTAAGGTATCCAATTAACAGGCCGTTGCTTTTCATTTTACAAGCGTTGTTAATGCTTTAATACTACCTACTATCGATTCTTTAGATGGCATTTTAATGTAATATATCAACTGTACAGTGAATGGACGGAACGGCGGCGTAAGAAAAGTAAGTTTAAAAGGGGGTTTTAAAGTAACAAAATATTTCTTTGTCAGGTGTTTCATTTGGATTCGCAATGTTAGTTTTTGTTGCCTGCAACCTAAATGCATGCAGGAATCGTAGATGTATGGCAACAGTTAAATCTTACCCTCAGCTAGGCTGTCTACTATTTACATATTTATACTTATCCTTATCCTTACATAGTATAAAATAAAGTCGCTTTCCGCGTTTGTGTCTATCTGCGTATCCGCCAATCCCATCTTAACCACGCAACGGATTTTAATGTGTTTTTCATCGTCAACCAGAAAATTTCTTCCGGATATACATACATATTAAAGAAAGTCGAGAAAACCCGCGCGAGGCGAATCGCTAGTTTGTTAATGAGGTGAATTTTTCGACCCTATCTCTCAATCTATAAACGACATCCGTAACTACGAGTAACGGGCGTAGAGAGTATCCCCCAGATATCGTCGACATCTTCGTCATTTGGAGAATTCTACCCAGCAGAGAAGGTAACACAAACACAATAAACGAAACAAATTCTCCTTTGTTGTGGAGCTCGGCCGTTATCAACCTATCAAGTATCAAGAATAACGAGCGAACACAGCGACACCTGCCAAACAACAAGCGATAACGATTGTGACAATCGTTAACTGTCATAACGATAAACGCCATCGTTAAGTGACTTAACGATGTTTACCTGCCCTCCGTTGGCGGTTGGAAATTGCGAGAGGTGGCTGTTTAGCTTTGAAGGTAAATTTGTGATTATGTTAAAGACTGGACTAGGTACTATCCTCATCATCTTCTTGACGCTTATTCCGGCCTCTGCCAGAGTCCGCTTTCCTACTGTATCTTCTCCACTTCGCCCGGTCTTCGGCATCCTCTCGTCGTAAGCCGTTGGCTTTCGCATTCGACTCCATTCATCGCTTCTTGTATCGCCCACGGGGCCTCTTTCCTGATACCGGCAGATTCAGGCACCTATTTCCTACGTATCCCTGAGGCTTACGCAGCACGTGACCAAACCTGCACAGACGAGCCTCCACGATCTTATCTGCGATATCTGCGGTCTTTTTTCCTGGACTCGTGTCTTTAACTGTACAAATGTTTGACCTAATCAGAATCTGACTAAATGAGAAACTGACCTCCTCAGAATTTGTCGTTCTGAGAATCCTACATTGCCGAGTTTCAAACATCCACCTATACAAACTTTCGCATTTTGTTTTAGAAGTCGCGCCCAAACGCTAGTGAATATACCAAATAAGCTACAATATTACTGGCCATTCTATGCCAAACTGACACTATGCCTGTGCGTTCAATACGGCCCTATGTAGGGTTGCCAAATCTTCTACATAATATAGTATCCTACTATATTTTGTGTGAAGTTACAGGCTGCGCCACTCTAAAGTGTTACCAAAACAAATGTGTGAATGTGAAGTGTAAACAAATTAAACGGTCGTGAATGGAAAACTCCTATAAAATTTAATAAATCAAAACTTATAAATAAAATAAACTCTAGACATTATAATTAACCCTAGCTCTATCATTATAAAATAAGTGATCACTGTTGTTCATTTTGACAGACTCATAGTGCCGATCACCACTCAAATATTGTCCATTAGAACCCTGATCGCGCGCACTGTGAGACCTCATTATAACGTTTCTGAATAAAATCTCATAATGAACCAGTCGGGAGGTAGATAAAAAGTTAATTACGGCGGTAGGCCGGGATAGATAATGTAATTTAGTAGAGTGATAGGTTTTGCGCCGGACATTGACCTCTGCGGGATAAATTATTGCCTAGCCCCTAGTATTTTATGAAGAGATCATTGAACTTACTAACTTAGGTTAGTGAAGACATTTATTACATAAACATGTTTCATCAAAACATTTCAATAAAGTTTTTTTCATTATTGTTTCGTGTTTAGTAAGTAAGTCATCATCATCAACATCTTCGCGTCTATTCCATCTTATGCCTGTGTACCTACGATAGTATTACTTACTTAATTACTTTTGAATTTTTAAATAGGTAGGTAAATTATTATATTAAAATGTAGTTTCTGCCTACCCCTATGGGACGTTATATTGTGTATGTACGCTCTCTATGGGACGCTCTTTGGTGTTCCGGGATAGGTAATGGCAGAAAGCTTAAATTACTATGCCTTAAAAATCCTTACAATTGTCGTAACACTAATTTCCCTTCCACATTTGAAAACGCGCTTCCGCATACAAAAATTACGACATTACCACAATTTGGAAATGTAATGAAAGAACAATTCGGAACAATTCAAAATAAACATTCTCCGACGACGACGGTGTCCCCTGGCCCCCATTGTGTCATACAAAATATTACCTTGTTATATTACCGGGTAGAAGTGGGTAAACGGGGTAGGAGCTGGGTAAAATATGTGTCCTGCTTTGCCTTGCCCGCAATCGTGGGCAATTTACCCCTTTTCAAATAAAATGGTGGGCGCGACTCGATGTGGAGTTCAAGGGTTCCGTCTTCAGTTCTCCACTTGTTGTGAAGAGAAATAAATATCTGGAGGGATTAATTTTATTTTATTGCGAACTATTTTTATTGTTGCCTTAGTATTATGTTTCGCCATCTAGCTCTTTTTTACCCGCTTCATCTGAGAGAACATTCACAAATAAACAATCTCATAAAACTAACCAATAAACACACAAACCCAGTTTCGCATTTATGAGGATTAAAACGAAATCGTCACCAAGATTTGTAAAATGGAGGACTTAGCCTCAATAGCGGGACGACTGTAATTTTTGATGTGATGTCATTTTAACTTCTTTTTGTTCTTTCTTCAATATGGCAATCTGTCTAGAGACAATAAGTTATTTACCTGTTTATGTCCGCTAATAGGCATTTTAAATTACGACAAAAATCAAGTAAATCAAGTTCTTTTAAATTAAATAGCTTCAATGTTGCAACCTACGATAACACAGTCACTCGCACAGTAAACTAAAATCCTCACCGGCCCCAACCAACCCTAACCCTTCTAAATCCACCTCCCAATTCAAATTCAGCTTGAAATACGTTCCTGAATACGATTTCTCGTACTGATTCCAACCGCCCGTCAAATTGACCCTTAATCCGACCACAAAATCCAGCGGTCAAGTCAATTCAACGTTCCCAAAGCGACCCCGAAGCCACGCCGATTTGCGGAACCCCAAAATTTTCCTTTTGTCCGAAAAGTTATTCGTTCAACGGTTTGTTTTCATCGAGTTTTTACCGGTTTTTAATTTCGGTCACGGCGAATTTTTCCAGGAAAGCTTTCTGTTTTGAAGTGACAAATGAATTTTTTGGGTTTCGAAATTTAATTTCGCGCTTTTGTTGTAGTTCTAATTGCTACATGCTAAAATTTATATTTCGGGCAGTAATCATAAAAATTATAAGTAAATGAACAAACAAGGCTTGTGTTATGGGTGCTAGACTACTGATAAACTACTTATGTACTTTGAAATACATACTTATTTTACATATAACACCCCAGACCCGTAACAGAAATTAAAATTATTTATTGCTCGGCCGGGATTCGAACCCGGGACCTCTGCGTGCAATTGAACCACTGGTGTTATTATAATCTAATGAATCCTGGTATAGTGAGAGCTCGCCAATGTTTATATGTTAGCGTAAGACATACGACATCCAATTGTTTTACTTACTTATGTTTTGTAAATCCTTGGAATCAATGTATCCATATCCAGGTACAACCATACAACTCTCTAGTAATTCTAAGGCCATATATCTACGTCGGATCTGAAAAGGCCGCGGCATTTTCATCAATGCCTAGGGCTGAGTAAAACGTCTTAGAACGGACATTTGACATTATCTTCCGACAAGTCGGCTCAACAAAGCCGTCTCTCCCGACAAGGCCTACCTAATCTCTCAAATTTCCACCTACATTTACCCTGACACCATGTTTTCTGTAAGCCAACACATTTCCCGTCCAAAAACTCCGGTTGAAATATAGCAATCGTTTAGTTCGGCCCTTGGCGACCCACGCACCGTTGAAAAGGGATAATTACAAGGACCTCTAAGGGAATAGAGGAAAAAAAGTGCTTTCTCAGAAAGATGGGGTCGGTTTTTACTTTCTCTGTGCGAGAAAGGTTGAGTTTCGCTTCGATTCGGTTTTGTTTCGATACAAATCAATATGTTTTTCAGTTTCTGTACTTGTGTTTGTTGGCGTCCGGCGTTGTGAAATTTATTTAGAATTTTGTAAATTACCTATTTTAACTTAGAACGTAGAACTTACTCGAATCTTGTTTAGTACCTACAATAAAATACAAAAACTCTTTGTTTGCCCACTACAGGACACATGCATGGGATAAAATATATTATAGCAAGCAGTACAAAGGGCGGTCTTATTACTAGAGGGATCTCTTCCAGACAACCTACCTATTTAATTTTTCAAAACATTTTTATTTTCGTAGGTTTTTACTTTCTAATAATAATAATAATATACTGTATTTATTTATACCCATAAGCTTAAACTTTGACACTATCTTTGACCGACGATGTTCCTAAATATATCATAGATATTCACCATTTATCCGCACTAACCATTGGCTCGACCTTTCGAATCTGCTCGGCTTAGTATTTTATGGCACTGCATACTAATGGAACGCCTTGCCTGCCAAGTCCCCTAGAGCAGTACAGTAGGCTGACTGCTTACGAGCAGGCAGGCTGTAAACTTGTTTGCCACCTTAGTATAAAAATCTGTCTGGACTCCTTCCAAAAAGCTATTTCTAGTCATGCTTGCTCCATCGTCGACTCCATCGTCTCGGTGAGATAAATAAATAATAAATAAATAAATAAATATTCGTGGACAAATTCACACAGCGCCATCTAGCCCCAAACTAAACAAAGCTTGTAATATGGGTACTAGATTACTGATATATTACTTAAATACTTTTTTAAATACATACTTATTATACATAGAACACCCAGACCCGTAACAGAAATTAAAATTCATCATTTCAATTTTTGCCCGGCCGGGAATCGAACCCGGGACCTCTTGCGTGGCAGACCGGCATGTTGACCACTGAGCCACTCAGGTCGTCTAGAGATGGCAGTCATATATGCCTAGTTCAATCAAATGTCGATGCTTCCCGAATTTTACATTCATAGCTTTCTAGAGCTTGCAGCATCATGTCGCTATATTGTAGTTATTGCTAAATAAAATCTATGTCTATGTCTACATTGTGATTGGACCTATCCATCGACAAAAACCCAGCGATTTGTCGCACCACGTTTTGCGCCTAGCGTCAATTTGTCTAGCTCTTTCGTCAACACCGAATTTATCGAAGGATCTAGCCCCTATTGACTATGCCTCATCAATATGTATCAGGTCGCTGAAACAGAGGTACACGGCTTGTTTACAGAGCTAACCTTATTAGTCAAAACAAGACAAAGCGTTATGGAAGAGTAACATTTGTAAAGTAAGGCAAAAGAAAAACTTTCATACAAATTAACAAAAAAAAAGAAATGTTGTGGTGTTATTGATGTCTATAGGCGGTGGTGAATTTGACAGAACCTGTTTGTCATCAAAAGATTGCTCTTGTTAATAAAATTTGACTATTAGGTAATTTTAAATTGCTCTCAAATTACATTAAAGGGCAAAAACGCTTATCTTTTTCTTTTAATAAAATAAAATAATTTAATAAATAAGGGTAAACAGGAAACCAACAGTAAAAAATACACCCATATTCTAAATATTTACAATAAACAAGCAATACCTACTACCAAATCACTGAATAAGACCTCCCAAAACAGCAAAGGCAAAGGTACCCATTATGGAAGCCGCGTTAATGGTTCTTTTAGATTCTCCCATATTAGACTCTGGTGACGTAGTTCCCCTGTTTGTTTTAAAAGACTCTTAGCCTTGCGAATCCATGATCCAATCAGGTCAGGTTCCCCTGGTAGCAGGGTCACTGAGGTCAGATGGTAGTTGCTCCACTGTAACCTGATCGCCAAATCCTGGATCATGGTCTAGGCGGACCCCAGGCCCTCGTGCTCGAGAACACAACCGGGACATTAACGCTAAGATGATGATGACTTGGCCTTGCGAGTAAAATATAACGATTAAAATTATTACCCGTCGAACTTCATGGCCCGTTTTCTCAAATATTTACCAATAGGAAATGAACGGAAGCCCCACTACGGTTCCCTTTCTGCCCAGCCCATCGCCACGGCGACCTCGTCAATCCCCATAACTCAATACAACGTTCCCTTCCACGCAACAAGCTGACAAAGACATTCGAAAACTAGATACGAGCGTAAATTGGAACGTAACAAGAAAAAATATCGAATTTTACCCCGATGGAGGTTAAATCGAGCGGCACCATGATAGAGGGTGCCTTTGCCTGTGTTAAGAGGGCTTGGGGAAAAAAAGAAGGAACGAGTCCTTTTCTTTGTACGGAAAACAAGTAAGTAGAAAATATTTCGATGTAAACAATACAGTAGCGTATGAGTATCGCACGTTTAGGGAGCATAATATTTCGGAAGTACCGAGCCAAGGGGCCTTATTTTTTAATCATTCGCCTCGATTCGAACAGTTTTCAATTTTTATTTTCGGCATGAAAAATTCGTCATTTTTATGCGTGAACTGCTGAAATTTGGTATATCCATGTAACTTAAATGACAATTCTATAATATGGTACTCTGGTGATGGACTCGGAGGTGGTCATAGGAACTAATAACGCAATAAGACATCGTGTTTGGGCTCTTTAGAACGGTCTTGATGAGTAGATTCTATACCGCGCGATGAAAGCGAAAAAATATTTTTCATTGGAGAATTTATTTTATAAATATTTCAGCTAACCCTTCGGTTCCGACGTAGATAATCGAAGTGCAAATTCGTAAGACCTCAATTATGTAAATTAACCGGTAGGCCCGATTAAAATTAACTTATCGAAAGTAGAACAAGCGGTAGGTAACAACAATTAAGCTAAATTTGATCGCGGCCGCCAGTTACTTGTTTCAGCAAATTAAATTCTGCCTAATTCTGCTTCATTCTTAATGTTAATGTAATTATTAGTCAGAGGTATATTTTTATATTTTTTGACGAATATGGCTTGTACCAAAATGATGAAATAGTTAACTAGTGGACCCGGCGCGACTTCGTTCGCGTACACCTACTTTACCCCTACCTTCCCCTTTTTTTCTTATAACACTTCCTCTTGAATCACTATCTATTGTTGAAAATCGCATTAAAATCCGTTGCGTAGTTTGAAAGTTCTAAGCGAACATAGATACATAGGGACAGACGGGGGGAAGCCATTTTGTTTTATACTAAGTATAGATATGGATGCACATAATATTCTCTACTTTATTCCCTTCGCAACAATATGCTACAAGCAATAAAACTTTTTAACTGCTGATTCTTAAGGTGTGTAATTCTCATGAGTTGGGACGGTAGAGTGACTTTTCCATATGACATCCCCCTCTATATACCCCCCTGAATATTTTGTCATACAACAGCGTCTGTCGAGCATTCAAGAAAAGAACACGACACACTCACGCCGAGAAAGACATCAAACGTCAAACATTTGAATTCCGAACGCTATCAGCAAAGAGACGCAGGTGTAACATAAACTCTTTCAGCTGAACAACCCGTAACTGGGCTTTCTGGAGTGTGATGCCGTTGCCAAGTAACTTGTCGACATTTGTAAACAACAGTGAGCGATATTACTTATTCACGCATTCAATGTTAGCGGAGAAAATAGAAATCCGACCTCTTTAGTGACGTGTTTCCTCAAAGACTTGGGAGGGTGCATACGGATGACAGTTTCGAGAGTGCCCTCCGAAAAACAAATCTACGATTGAAAATGTAGCATGTTTTGAACAACATAATAATATGTTTAATAGAAACAGTTTAAAGCTCCTCTTTATAGAAAATTAGAAATAAAGAAATAAAGACCAGTAGAGAAGACTATTGCAGACCCAACAAGCAAAGATATCCTATAAAGAAAGATTATAAGCAAATGTCTACTAATAACGTTCTTATAAAAGCTTTGTGGAGACTCATTTACTTATAATTGTATTCGTCAAGCTGTAACATACTCAAGAGCATTAGTTTTTATATTTCAGTCTTATACTTAACTACAATACTAACACGCAGAACAGTTACAGGATACTTTTACTAATAGTAACATTTCATAAGCGTAGATATTCTCAAGAGCATTTGTTTTAATTTCATAGTCTTCTAGTAATCTACAAGATTATCTTATAAGATACTTATAGGTATAACTATCCTATAATTGTTTGCAGAAAGATTAAATAGTCTGGAATAATATTTTAATCCTATAGTAATATTTTGAACGAGAAAAAGATATTTTAATACACTAAGCTGAGATTATTATAAGTTTGCATCGTTATTAGTCTTGTTCAAGATTCTTTTAAATGTAATTGTACTTAATTAGAGCGATATTGGATCAAATAACCGTATAGACTACTAGATCAATCACTTTATTAGTAATCGTTAGTCATTTTGTTCTTCTTCAATAGTTTCAATTCGTCTTAAGCTAATTATTTAAAATGGATTTAAGCGATTGTAAACGATTTAAAAGGAGCGGTGGTTATAGAAGAAAAGTGAAAAATAGGTATAAAAAATCAGCGAAGCTAGATCCATCAAAAATAGTTTCATCCGCATTTAAAAGTAAACCTGGTGCGTCAAGTGCAAATACAGGTGATGTAAATGAGGGTTCCGCGATGCTAAATATTTTTTCACCCTTAGCCCATCACTTCGACAGCGAAGAAGTTGAAAATTTTATAGAAGAATACGACTTCGATTTCGAAGAATCCACTGAGTTTAAAAAAAATGATGAATTGCTTGAAAGTATAAAAAATTGGGCCATAAAATTTTATATACCTCACCTAGCCCTGAATGAACTGTCAACTATTTTAAATAAAAGTTCATGCATCTATAGGCAAAACATTGTTTTGCCTATGCACTTACTAACCTAACCGAATGAAGCAGTCGAGATATTGAAATTGTCAACAATTTCTTACTACAGTGTCGAATGTCCAAAGAGATACACAGAACAATAAGATCTGTAGATGTTTTTTTGGCTCACTGGAAAGGTTCCAAGTACCGATGTTTTTTTATTATCTAAGTGTCATAATTTTAAAACACGTACTCAAACCAGAACCATTTTATCATTTTTTAAACATTTTTTGTGCCATATCGATTTGCTCAAATGAGAAGCATTTTCCACTCTTGCGGATAGCTGAAATAATGTTAAAAGATTTTGTAACAAGTTTTAATACCAATGACGGGCAAGACTATGTTACTAGGAACATACATAATTTAATACATGTTGTGGCCGAAGTACGACAATTTGGAATTCTACAAAAGTTTATCGCATATCCTTTTGAAAATAAATTATATAGTATTAAAAGAACAAGGAAATAAAATACTACAGCAAGTAGCAAAAAGAATAATCGTAAACATTAAATTGAAACAAAACATCTCGAAGAAGAAATAGCAGTCAACCTATTTGTAAAAAAGAACCAGCGAGGCGGTTTAATGGTGTTGCACCTAGAAAATTTTATTTTATCCTTAAACGATCAAGACAAATGGTTTCTTACTGACGAAAATCATGTAGCAGAGTTCAAATACCTCACGTCAAAAGGCAACATTGAACAAGAAATAGAAATCACAGGATATCGATTTCATAATATCCACGAAGTTTTTGATAAACTAATAAAATCTTCTTTTCTAAATATTTATAAATGCGATTGTGCTGCAGCTATAGAACAATCCTTGGCAATATGTAAAGTTCAAAATGTCAAATGTAAACTTGTAAGTATTACATACAAGTCACAGATATATTTTTTTCCTTTGTTACATACGCTATAAATTAGAAGTTTAAAATAAAAAAAAGCTTTATTACAATTATGTTATTTTATTCAATCCAATTAAATTGTGCTGAACATCGAATTATTTAAATACACACAAATATATATCTAATTATTTAACAAATCAGTCTCATTCATGAGGTTTTACATAATATGTTTCATTATTAAAGCATACCTATATCTTAATATGCCTCTTCATGCTAAATTATCTGTGAGTATTGAGTAATAAACATTAAAAAAAGAAACTTGACTAGAGTTAACGCAATATTTGATAACTCGACTAAACAAAATTATTTTTTAATAATTGTAAACAGTTTTATCATTTCACAAAATATATTTCACATTATTACTAATGATTTATACCTCTCGTAATTGAATCCTAACAAAGTTATTTTATAGATTAGTTATTTCGTTATTCTGTGGGGAACCCTTACTTCTTTTAATATGGAGGCCAGTTATCTGGATTGAAACTGCTATAAATACTAATTTACCTATAATTGTTCCATAACATACTTAATGCAGACAATTTTCAAAACATGGCGAATGTTCTTAAGAATTATCTTAATATTTTTTAATAATAAATATGCTATGTGCTATTTTTCAAAGCGCGTTGTGAAATTAATCAAATTTTGGTAGATATTCACAATAAAAATGACTTCCCCGGCGAGTTCACGCACTATATGTACAATAATTTTACAATACTTATGTTCTACAATAATAAAAAATAAATCGTAGTTTCATTAATAGGAAGTATACCCACGTTTTTCAATATTTCTTTTTCACAAACAACCGCACCAACCAAATGCCGAAACTTTAAAAAACGTACTTATAACTAACTACTAAGTAAATTACTAGTGCATTATAAACAAGATTGCTTTAGTAATATGCTTATGTCAGTTACTCATAAGAGTGTTTGCGTTTATAAATGTATAGTCTAAGAACATTATAGGAGCAATTGCGCTTCCGTAAGTGTATTATAGGGTTTAGTGTCAGTCTGCAAGTGGCTTATAAGATCGTTATAAGAAATAATTATCCTATAACTGCGCCCAAATCCAGCTTTATAGCAATTTACAAGTATCTTACAAATACAAAAAAAGTAGTCTTGAAGACGTCTTGAAGTACTGATTTTGCTAGTTGGGGAGGTCTCGTCTCGTCATTGTCGTTTACTAGGATAACAAATGATTTACGATCTTTGTTACACAGAAAATGTTCAAATCCGTAACGTAGGTACACTGAGTAATAATAAACTTATATGCCAAGTTATTAATTTTAATTAACTTTTTTATACGCGATCCGGTCGGACGTTCCACCCTTATGTCGTGGACCTTCTGCTATCCATACCAGCCGCTTCGATTCGACCTTTATGTATGACTAAGGAATGAAACGCGTTGCCTGCAAGCGTGTTCCCTGATTATTATAATCTGGCCCCATAAGGCCCCATTCAAGGCTATTCCTAAACAGTCATGCTCCATGTTCGCCCTCATCGTCACTTACCACCACTTATAGCATTGAAATTCAAATCCAAATTCAAATTTATTTTTTTATTTGTGGTAACACAGATAAAAAAGATGTTACATTAGATATATATGTGCTCATCTGTGACCTGCCATTCGGAGTACAAATTTAACATAAACATCTAATCAAAATGCTTGGCTTCATTTAAAAAATACTCGCAAATGTCAGTCATTCAATCAGACGTCGACTTTCGCCGCTCAGTCCACGCCCGCAACGCTAGCCCTTATGTTTCCACACTCGGCAAGGGACCATGCAGTGTCAGCAAGAGATTTAGGTAAATTGACTCAGGCGGGCCCAGGCAGGGGTTATTGTATCACCAAGCCCTCGAGGCCCCTTCGATGTATCTCAGTTACCAGTACGTTCTTGCCAATATAGCAGATGTTTTGTGCATTATGCGTTTGATGAGACTGTGAGTGTTATATTGTGAGTCTAGTATTTTTATTTATTGATTTATTTAACAGTTTATTGTACACAAGATAACAAATACAGAAAGTACAGATTAGTTACGACAGAACAGGCACTACTTATCTCTAAAAGAAATATCTTCCAGTAGGCCTACAAAAGGGATATGTGATAATTAAACGCAGATAAGACGTGCACAATGTCTATAATTATACTATACTAAATACATACATAAAATTGTAATGTGAAGGTGAACTACTTTGAATTCTGGAATGTAATGTAAGCGACAACACTGCAAAGTTTTGCTAAAATTCGTTCAGAAGTTGCGTGATAGAGTAAAATATCCATCTGATCCATCAAATGTCAGGTCTGGGTACAGTATCTTCTCGTATATATAGCAAAGCGCAAAAAAAATTGCCAGTCCATGAAGATAGCTAACTTTCCCATCTTTTTGATACATAGTATATAACAAAGTTCCCGCCGTCTGTCCCTATGTATCTAAGTACGTTTAGATCTTTTTGCATAGCGACTGAATCAAGAAATTCCGTAACGAAAATAAACCTAACACCCCCCACTCCGACCGGCACAGCGGTGCGGCGTTGAAAGCCGTGCATCGTCTAACGTCGTTTCAGTTCAGCAGACTTCGGCACGGTGTTTGTGTGCGTGCGACTAGACGTATGCGTGTAGACTAGCTGCTAACTGCTCATAACTGATTTTATCTCTTTTAGACACAATGCTAGGTGAGACAGCGTGCTTTTTGGCCGCGTCCACGAGTGAGTTCGAGCCCGCGACTAGTTGAACCTTAACGTGTATGTATATGGTACGACTGTACGAAGCTCGCACGGATCGAGACGAAATAAATAAATAAATAAATAATTATAACTGCATAAGTTGATAAAAAATGCTATGCAATAGCTTTACCGCGGCAGTCCCCGAGTGCCACACGTATTTTTTTTTTAACTGTGATTCAAGAGGAAGGGTTACAAGCAAGAAAAAAGAAGGGCAGGTACCCTTTTGTTGATCGGGTCCACTAGTGTTGCATCGGGTCCACTAGCGTATAACCTAAGTATGTATTTAAAAAAAAAGTAACACCCACAACACAAGCTTTACTTTGGAGCTAGGCGGTGCGTAAATTCGTCGAAGCACATTTATTATTTATTTACATTTGCTGTCTGTATTCTTCGATTTCCTTTGTCATTCCCTCCAAAATTTATGTCAACGATGGAAATCTCTTCTCTTATCCATCATTCATAACCTAGAATCCGTCGAAGCACCCCTAAGGCTCGGGAAAGCACGGAAAAGCCCGGAAAGCTTTCCTCGTATGTTCTTTCGGGAGTTTAAGGAAAGGGGAAAAGGAAAACGTACATTTTAAAGCAACTTTAAAGAAGACAAAGGGCTTTGAGGGTGGAATCTTTAAAGTGTTTTTTTTTAATATGTTTCTGATGGTAACCATTTGTGTTTGACAGCCCTTTATGTGGATAGGGCTCGCTTTATTGTAAATGTGGAATACAATAGCAACCTTTTTGAATAAATATGAATTATACAGCTATAAAATACTGATCTGGGTAAGGGTCACAGTTACAGCTTTTCTTAAGAACAGTTAGTTCGTTTCAAATATTATTTTCTTCCAATTATGTATTTTGCTTTTTACGAAGTTTGTGTAGCTGTTGATTCACTGAAATAAATAACTATAAAAATACTGATATGGTTAGGGCGACTGTTACCGTTGTTCTTAAGAACAGTTAGCTCATTCTAAATATTATTAATAGGTAGTGACTTTGTTTTAATACTATGATAAAATTATAAATTTTCCCGCCAAAAAATGCAACAACGTTATTATATATTTATATGTATCTATACGAAGTATTTGCCTCTACGTCGCCGCCGCTTTTCAAATATCGAACACTAGAACGTTACATTCAAATGTTTGCCGTCACAAAACAACTACCCTCACTAAGTAAATACACAAATACCTACATTTAATTCCTATCCCCACTAAATTCGGAATCATGTCGGGTAACTGCTACGGTTCTCGCTGACAGCCCTGTTTGCATTCAAATTTCGAACGCCAGAACCTGTTATCGACAAAATTACTATTTATTGTCAGGATTGGTAGTGTACAGTAGAGGGAGAGAATTCTAATGAAATTTAAATTGGATTTGTAGTGTTTTACAGCGTTTAAATAAGTATTAGGTATTTTAGATTTGTAAATAGTACATGCTCGTATTTTGTAAAAAGGATTTTAAGAATATTCACTTATGATCCGAGAAAATATGAGAGTACAGGAAAATTTTAGGCTAAGGCTCAAAGAGACACCTTTGGCAATGCCGTTACAAACTACTCATGGGTACAAATTCCTTGCAAATTAAAGCGTGAATCCACATTTCTGTAAAATCAAACTAAATAATTACATATCTATCCCAATCCAAACATACAACCAATTGACAAAACAAATTGTAATAACACTATGCCCTGATATATCTATAAATCATTTTCAACTCTAACACCTCAACTCAAGATCGATTTTAACACAACACCGTTGCACAAAGGAAAGGGTACACACACGACAGCCACTCAGTCAAATTCGAGCGTTCGATTTTCAAATTAATTCGGGAGCGTTTTCTAATTGGCGCGACGTGCTTCGGCTCTATTCGGGCGCTAATCGGAACATTTGATTTTGGAACTAAGGGCCTCTGCTAACGAGGACAGTGACGAAGCTTCGCCAGCAAATTAGTCGAGTTGGCAATGACGAAGGACTGTTGACAGTTTTTTTATGTTGGAGATAAAATAACGTTATTATTATTTTTTAATTGGATGTAGCTCTTATTTTCTTTCGTAAGGGCTTGTTCAAACCAATGGAGCAGCTAATTCGTTCGGATTGGAGTCAGTATCCGAATGTTACGTTATTGTTTCGAATACTGTAATAGAAATATCAATTGCTCACAACGTATTGGGTCACATCTAGATGCCTTTACTACGTTTTCTTACTTAGGTTGACGATAAACTGGTATACAACAAAGCAAGTTGTTTGGTATTATATTGGAACTCAAATTAGACACATTTTTGTTAAATTTATAATACTACTAAATAAAATCATTAAAACAAACTCTTTCGCGTCATATTACATGTCGACGGCAATTACATTTGAATAACGTTCACTGCTTTGCTAATTAATATCACCAACAACCAAGTCTAGGAAGTAGTAAATATAAAATTATGAAGGTTATTGCTTGAAAATGTGCAACAAAGTTAATTTACATGACATTGCCACGTAAGATAATATACACGCACACAAAACAGTACCAGAAAACAAGCCGAACAAGTTTTCAATTAAGAAGATTGCCACCATTCAATCAGCTAATCAATTAAGCGAGTAGCTGGGTTCGTCTGTGGGGGACATTAATTTGCAAATGTTAGTGTTTGCAATCCAATTTGTGTTACAGTTAGCATTGTAACGCTCACATCGTCTGTGTACAGCGTGTGGTGGAATTGTTACATTATTTTTTTCCATATAAGTGCAACTACTGTACTTGGTGAGTGGATCCAATCTGGTCAGGTTCGCCTGGTAGCAGGGTCATGGAGGTCAGATGACAGTCGCTCCACTGTAATTACCTGGCCTGCCAAATCCTGAATCATGGTCAAGGTGGACCCCGGGCCCTCGTTCTTGAGAGCACAACCGGGACATTAACGCCAAGATGACTTTTTTTTTACTGTACTTGGTGATTATAAATATAATAGAAACTAGCGACCAGCCCCGGCTTCGCACGGGTAGTAGCCATTACAAATAAAACCTAAACCTTTCTTATGAGTCACTCTGTCTATCGGTGAAAACCACATGGAAATCTCTTCAGTAATTTTTGAGTTTATCGGGAACAAACAGACAGACAGACTCAGAAGGTGCCAATCGGCTCTCCTGACTGTTCGACCAGCTGCACGGTGCTCAGCGGAAGACCTTTGACAATCCGAATAATTCTGAAGGATAGACAGATAGATCACGTCCTCTTTATTGCTGAAAAGCTTTAAAACTGTCATATTCTTTCTGTTAGTTTCATATTATGCGTTATCTGTTTCTATAAATAGTACTTTAAAAATCGGTAACTTAGGCAGGCACAAAATACAAACACATATACATACCGTTAAATTTTTTCTCAGACCACATTGTTCCACTTGCTACAGTCCTGATTCCGTATGACACAGCCTACTTTTTCAGTATCAATGAAATTAAATTCTCAATCCCAATAACCCTATACTCTACCATGTCTCTCTTCTATAGGCCTGCTGGAAGAGATTTCTTCTTAGAAATAAGCAGTGCCTGTTGTGTCGTCAATTTGTGTGCAATCAATTGTTAAATAAATAAATAAATAAACCCTTTTGCGACAGCCTGTATACAATATGGCGTAGTGCTTGTGCGTGATTAGTAGAAACTTGTTCAACTATTGACTGCCTTTGGTGTTTGTTGCGCGTGTTAATCGGAGTTATTTGTTAATAAAGTTATAATTGTTATCGATGTTACTGTTGTCCTTTTGTTCTATAAAGGTCGACAGATACAAATACACAGGTTTAGTTTCTTTGAATGCCAGTTTCTTATATTTTTGATGATTCTTATAGCTTTAGTCTTCTTGGGGTTTATGTCCCGGTTATGCTTGAGTTACGAGGGCCCGCCTTGATCATGATCCAGGATTTGGCAGATCAGGTAGTTACAGTGAAGCGACTGCCATCGAACTTCCGTAATTCTGTTAACAAGGGAACATTGTAAACCAGATTGGATCATGGTTACACATTCAGCCGCCTGAATGTGCAGGTAACATCACGGTGTTTTCCTCACCGTAAGAGCATCTGTTAGTATTCAACTAATATTCATAACTTAGAAAAGAGTAATTGGTACGTAGCGGCAGTGGGATTCGGACCCGGTACCTCTCGCATTGCGAGTCGGATACCGTTACCACTAGGCCACCGACGCTCCTGTCAGATGATTATGATTCTAATAGCTTTGTCTATTTCAAAACTGCGTATAGTTGCAGTATTTTCAGTTCACAAGTAGTTGCACCTGCTTCACGGGTACCAACGTCGACAAAATTGCCCAGAAGAGACCATCAGGAGCACTTACAGCAGCTTGATTTTAACTTGTCTTGCCTGTAACTTAAACTGAAAACTTTCCAGTTTCCGGTGTCCTCATCCATTATCGAGTACCTCGTTGTCTTGCCTCGTTAGGAGTCGGCCAGAGGTGCTCATTAACGGTACTGCCCACGTAATTCCCTTGCCTTTGAGAAACTCTGGCGGGTGGGCGTTTGAGACTGCTTGCTTTTCCTTAGACATCCCACGCCGAAAAACGAGGGTTGTTATAAGTTAACGTGTGTATGAGTGTCTGTCTGTGGCATCGTAGTTTCACAATTAACACTGTGGCTGGGGGAGCTGTTAAAACGATAATCTTAAATCGACTTAATATATTCAATTGTTTTCTAAAAATTAACAGTATGCTAATTACGTAACTGTTGGTTCAGTTGCTAACAAAGTTCCATTGCAATAAACTGAAACTATTGAATCGATTACACGTAATCGCAAAAGTAATAATTTCAATCATTGAAATCAGAAATTTATTAGCAACACATAATTAACCTACAGCACTCTTTTTAATTACCATTAGATTTCTGTGAAGTGTTCCAACGAAATGTTGACAAAGGGTACAGACATCGTTACGACAGAGGCCGGTGCAAGACGGCAGACGGAATGGCAAAGATGCTCCTCATTAGTGAAGCTCAAAAGGCAGTCTAGATGTCTAGATATTAGATGTCGGTCTAGATTTATATGTAACACTGTGTAGGCATGGCGTTTAGTTGCGTAATTGTAGTATCTAGTGTGATAATTTCTGAGATTGATATAAAAAGAAGAAATAAATAATTGAATTTATGGATTCCTATTTGTTGGATTAATTTTTCTTGTGTAGAGCATCGGTGACCTAGTGGTTAAGGGGTCCATCTCGTAAGCGAGAGGTACCGGGTTTGGGCCCCAGTGCCGACATCGAGCAATAAATCTTTTCTGAAACCTGAACATTCAGGCGACAGAATGAGCGGGCACTGACTGATGGCAGGCACCACAGCACAACCGAAATATACTTTTCTTGTTCTAAAGCCAATAAAAAAATATGTTAATATATGTGGCTATATGGAATGATGGCACGATAGCGCGGTTAAGCACCAAACTCCAACATATGTAAATACCTACTTACACACATACCCACCACATAATCAACACCGCCTTTCAGTTATTTATTTCCCTTATCGCCCATGCTGAAATTTCTTTTTCCATTTTTTTATTTCATTTATTTAATTAATTCAATGTACATTTTGTTTCTTAACACTAATTGACACAAAACCCGGATGGGTTTATCTGTGTCTACCTGGCTATTTATTACAAAACATACTCGTTCACTACAAATCGCAATTTCTAAGTTTAACGGATACACACCCACATTATCAACATCCATTTTTCATTCCAATAACATGTTGTGCTTGCTCGACACAATACCACAATACATATGTAAACAAAGTAAATCACAATTATAAGAGTACGCTAAACATTTACATTTAATAAATTTAACTTTATCATCTCCACGCCCTACATGACAGCACAGCATCTCGATAAAACTGAAATAATTACCGTAAAACTCCGCAGTTACCGGTTAACCCATCTGCATTTTAACAATCTCGTTTAAAGGCTCGTTCATAACTCAGCGTCGGGAGTTATGGTTTCCTACATTGCGTCGGGTGGCAGATAAGATACGGGCATCCTCTCTCGCCAGGGGTGCGTTCGCGACCTTGCTGTAAGGCTTTTTTATGTTACTCATTAGGTAAACAAATCAAGAGTGAATAGGTATCTTCTAGCCACGCATGCTACGTCTTCGACCTCATCGTCGCTTTTTATCTGGTGATTTGAGGTCAAATTTAAGCCTAGATAATAAAAGAAATAAAAAAAAACAGGTAAGCGGGCCACCTGATGGAAAGTGGTCACCACTGTCTATGGATGCCCTCTAAAACTCTGTCAAATCCACCCGTAATGAGCACTGAAGATTTTACTCAAAGGCAGAAAGACAATAGAATCAAATAATATTAGGTGTTTGGCTGAGGTATCTTTAAGGTGGAGGTACCTACTTCCCCGGTCGGGCGGTTGGTCCCGCTATGTCCTACTTTGGCGCACAATGGCACATTCGCAAAAATACACATTGGAATTTCGCAAAATGTCCGTCAGGTCATTCTCAAATGACCTATTCTCAAAATGTCACATTTTCTAAATTGTCACATCTTATACGTTGGCAAAGTCGGTAAATGTGATTGATAGGACATTTTGAGAATGTGGCATTCTGCGACCAGTTAGTGTCCGTACGAATCAACTAACTGATACAACTTCACAACCATCGAACTCTATTACGATGGTTAAAAATGCTCTGTCTGACGTATATTAGTTGTCTGACGTATATTGGTTTGAAATAGCCGTGTTGCGTCCGACACACGTTCAAAACGCCCATACAGTGAAAAACTCGCATCATTGTCTCTGAACGCGACCCAGCGTCTTAGTATCAAGAACTAAGGGCTGGCGATATTTGGAAAAATCGTGCGTGTGATTTTATTAGTTTCCGATAAGGATGGACCGATAAGTTGACTAAATTCGGAGGTTTGGGTGCGCTTAATGGACAGGTTGGTTTGTGGGAACTGCGTGGAATGGCTCATATATTTCCGATGGCGGTCCATTGCTCCTGGTAATGTTGAAGGTAGATATATGTAAAAATTCATAGCCCTTTAGTACCTATTTCTATTTGGTGGCCTGGTTACTAAAGACCGAAGAAATATGCTCATATCTAAACCGACATGAGCATATGACCGTTTAGCCTAAACAGAATTTTCGTAAACTAGACTGAAGGACAGCAGTGTGTATTAAATCCTGAAGATTTTGACAAATCCCCAGTCAAGGAAATGGCCCATGTTCCGCATGCTATTAGACTCAAAACCTCTAGCAATGTCACTAGACAAAACCCACATAGAAAAAAAAATTATATAGCTGGAATCTCAACTCATCTTATTCTCTTTCTTCCACAGACTGCGTACACCTGCAACTCTACAAGGACCTGAAGGAGCGACAGAAGAATGGGCAGACGAAGGCCTCGCTTTCCCTGCAACAGTACCTTGGCTTCGAGTCTGGCTTCACACTGGACAAGGAGTCGAACACACTGGCGATACTCTGCGAAGATGTGGTCCCTGTGCTGGCCTTTGACACCAGGGAGGGGCTGATTCAGTGGCGGGTCAAGGTGAGGACATATGACAGGTTTCATGTTCAGGGCGACTGAATGTGTAACCATGATCCAATCTGGTCTGGTTTCCCCTGGTAGCAGGGTCACGGAGATCAGATGGCAGTCGCTCCACTGTAATTATTTTATCTGCCAAATCCCGGATCATGGTCTAGGCGGACCCCGGGCCTGCGCAAAACCGCATCGACATCGGTATATCCGTTCGAAAGCTACGATGTCACAGACAGATAGGCAGATCCATAGACACACGTCGAACTTATAACACCTCTCTCTTTTCGTCGGAAGTTAAAAAGAAAAGAATTGTCCTGTTGAATAGATACCACCTTTTAGTCAATGTCATTCGTGGTCAGAACTACATCAGATGCATCGCAATTTCTACGGCGACCCCCAAGCCAAGCTCAAGGGGACGACACGCTTCTATCCATAATTTCTCCACTTCCAGATCCAACACAACCTGGGCAGCAGCCAAGAGTTCGCTGCCGTAATTATATCGTCGCCCGCGCAGCTCAGCATCAAGCCGGGGCCGGTGCGGCTGCACGCGTGCGGGCCGCGGTTGGCGCTGTCCGCGAACCGGCCGCCAGAAGTGCTGTGTCTTTGGGAGGTGAAGCTGTTGAGGTTAGTGGGGTCCAGATACTGTTTTTTGCTAACTATATATTGGGCTGCTGCCACACTATCACCTTAATATTAGGTAAGTGACCATAGAGTTTGGGAAGTTAGCTCCCTCCATATTCTGAATTTTGTTAATATAATTTTTTCATTACATAGTAAGTAAATAAACTAACACCTATAGTCATGTATGTAAACCTTACAAAGTATTAAATAAACCACTTCATTTCATTTCATATGGGTGCAGGCGCATGACGGCAATATTCCATTTTTTGGTCTGTGTAAAGTGCGTTTCAATAAAGAATACAAAATACATGAGCGCGACAATAACAACACCTAGGACCAAGAATCAGAACAACACAGTAGGTGGCGTAAAAAGTAACAAACACATCACCAATAGCGGAATAGGTACACAAACTTAAATGAAGAAAAGACAAGTGAACATTATTACCACATCCCTACCCACTCTCTGCAGCCAATATAAAAAAGGCGTATCCCAAAAATCTTTAAAGGCTCAGGCCCAGATCCGCTAATAACTTAGTCGATCAGCTAATCCCGCTAATGGGACCATAAATTAAATTTAGAGAGCAGTAAAACACAGCGTCGTTTCGAGCGATTGCCAGTTGACGACGCGCGGATAGCTATCGAGTCAAAGTTGAGTCAAAGTTGAGCCATCGTGGATACAACTGGGTCAAAACAGGGCAGTAGTCAGTGGCTTAGTGTTGATGGGGTCTTCAGAGGTAGGTCAGGATCGTTGGGGTTAGGGTTTAGACAGATTTTAGAAGGAATTACTTGAGTTTAGTTTTTTGTCTTGATTTTCATTTGAGCATTTAAATTTAAATCAGTAGATATTTTTCGGTACTGTAATTAAAATTTCCTCAGCATACTTAGGAAACAATCTCACTCAATCTTTACACCATAACTTATTACTGTACTAGTAGCATAGTATGACCATCTGGGCGTCAATGCCTGAATAAATGAATGCAATGACCGTTTGTAGCCAAATTAAATATATAAATTTAAAACATAACAGTACCTTAAAAAATATATATCCCGTTTGTGCTCTCACGCGCGACGGCCCGGGGTTCACCTTAACTATGATCCAGGACTTGGCAGGTCAGGTAATCACCACTAACGACTGCCATTTGCCTTCGTGTCCTGTAGACTGCGGAAACCTAATCGGATAGTACTTATTAAGTAACTTGAGTAATACTACGCGAGAATCAACTATCACAGCTCTATGATTAAAGCATCTTTGTGATTAGAAACTAGTGTAAACCAGAAGACGAGACAACCGCAGCACGCCTCAACTGGGCATCGAGTACGCAAATTTACTAATGACGCGATCGAATTGTAGTTGGATAGCAACCGTAGTTTTTTTTTCAATCAAATTCGATTGGTGTTACAATCGTAGTTCGATTCGATTGTGTGCTAAAACGGTATTATCTTATTTGATGAGGGTATTCTAAAAAAGAACGGAATTTAAAATAAATTAGATAAAGAAAATCAATCGTGCAAATTTTATGTTCATTTGTTCTGTCTCTTAGTAGATAGATTTTAGAAGGCAACACCAAGGAGAGCGTCGATTCGATTACTACTCAATTGCCTACAAGTTTTTGCAGAATACCCAATTTGTCTCGAGTTGTAATCTACTTGTAATATTCGCAGTCGAATTGTTAGATAACTAAAAATAGCGATCTTGAGGCCCTGAACTGAATCCTCCCCACAGAAACTTTTTAAGCAAATCCCACTTTATCCCTAACCAAGTTTGATACGCAAATCGCAAGCACAAGATGAAATATTGACGCTATTTTTCACTGGAACGCCTACAGCGAGTTTAAGGGAGTTTTCTATTCTGCCACCGCTTCCCTGTCAGACCAATCGAGTGCCACAATTCGGCAAAAGTTTTATTTTCTGCCGGATTTGTTGTGCTGGGAAATGTGGCGAACTACTGTCGAAGTTATTGGGCTGGTATGCATATTGTAGCTATGTAATTGTGGGCACTGCTTAGGCGGAAGCGTGAGCTCGTTTTGTCAAAATATTCTTTATTTAGTTGTATTTTATGTATTTAGATATCTGTCAGGACCGTAGCGAATGGAACGATGTCTTTGCCTACCCATACGGGGCAGAGTCGTGATGTATGTAGTTTCCTACACCCCACCTGGCGCAGGAAATCTAAATCAAAAGCGGACGATACAAAAGAAAGGCAAGGAAAGGAAAGAAAGAAGTGATGATGACATCTACCTAGTAAAATAAAGGTAGGCCATGGTGATAATATGTTGACACCCTTACAAAGCTTTAAGCTTCCAAAGTACCTACATCCAATACCTATTGAACGTTTAGGACAGATTTTTAAATTCTCAGATTAAACATATCAGTCTGATAAGTTATTATGTGACTAAAATGGAATCGTATCGTTGTTTCTTATTATGTGGAATTATACCTAGTTTGTCTTAATTTGGTAATATATTACTTTATCGGGCAGATACATTTTGTCTGATGATTGAAAAATCAGCCCTTAAAAGTATTAATGAATCGCTGTATAACAACTAAAGAAAACTATAACCACAAATATCCATGAACCGTATCCGGAAACAAAAAGGACACCGCGCCGTCTGAAATTCAGAAATTAATTGTACTCACCGAGGCTGCGTTCGGAAACTACTATCTGTATTCGAGCGCAACTTTCTTATAATTGACAGCATTTGACAGACGTATTTGACTTCCATCACATCTGAAGCACATGAGCATAGACATTAGGCGTTCTTTATACTGTGTCTGAAGTAAGGTGTGGTTACAGTCTACTTTGGAGCATACCCGCCAGGACAGTGCAGTTGGTACACTCCGGTCCACGGCGCAAGACGTTTAGAAAAGCGTCTTACCTTGGAAGGTGACCAGACATATCAGAGGCCTACCACCAGAACTACAGAACAAGTTTTTATTTTATACTAGCGACCCGCCCAGGCTTTGCACGGCTTTTCTTCACTATAATCTCTCTTATCCCCCTTGGTATAGTACACCTCTCATAAAAATTTAAAAGAAAAGTCAAAAGTTTTAGCTAAGTTCAACATCTATGGTAATATTTCTGACCGTAATGCGTTTTGTTTACTGCGCGACAGGGCCAAAGCTTTGGAGCGTAAATGTTATGATGCGTATATGTCGACCATCGAGGACACCATCACGACCAATCCGAAAGCATTCTGGACGTTCATTAAGAGCAAACGTGTTAGCAATAACTATCCTTCAAATATGTTTTATGCGGGTTCCACGTCTGACACTGGCCCTGGCATATGTGAGCTGTTCTCCAAATATTTTCGATCGACCTTCCTTGACACCGACTCGGCTGCAGTTGTTACTGGAACTGTGGATAGTCCTAACTCGGTCTGTGACATCACGTCTATTGAGGTAGACGTTGATCAGGTGCACAAGCTGTTGGGGTGTCTAGATCTGGGCAAATCTGCAGGACCTGATGGTCTTCCGGCGCTGTTTTTGGTCCGTTGTGCGGCTGAGTTGGCATTACCTGTCTCTTTGCTGTTCAAACGTTCGCTGCAGGAGGGCGTCATGCCTTCTCTGTGGAAATCTGCTTTTATTACACCTATTCACAAGAAAGGATCCAGGGATGACGTCGGAAACTACAGACCTATTTCGAAGCTCTGTCTGCTTGCTAAGGTACTTGAACGCGTAGTCTACAACCAGCTATATTCCTCTATACAGTCCAGCTTATTATCCCAACAACATGGCTTTGTGAGAAATAGGTCCACGGTATCGAATCTTGTACTGTTTACGGAGTTTGTCAGTGCCAATATGGACAAAGGCTACCAAACAGACGCTATCTATACCGATTATAGCAAAGCCTTCGACCGTATCGACCATGACATTCTTTTGGAGAAGCTTTTCGGTCTTGGTATTCGTGGCGATCTGTTCCGGTGGTTTATGTCTTATGTGAAAAATAGGACTCAGGCAGTTGTTTTAAATGGGTATTCGTCTGCTTGGAGAGCGGTACCGTCTGGCGTTCCCCAGGGATCTCTGCTGGGTCCGCTACTTTTCGTGGCGTTTATCAATGACATCGGCAGCTGTTTCCTTAACTCTAAATATGTCCTGTTTGCAGACGACATGAAAATATATAGAACGGTGAATAGTTTTGCCGATGCATCTCTGCTACAGGAAGATCTTCTAAGACTTGATCGCTATTGTCGGCACAATAAGCTGGACCTTAACGTATCTAAATGCACTGTAGTAAGTTTTTCGCGCAAGAAACAGCTGTTAGTATTTGACTACAGTATTCAAAATGAAATTCTGTCGCGATCTGACTCCACACGTGACCTGGGAGTTATACTCGATAATCAGTTAACATACGAGAGTCACGTTGACCAGGTGGTTGGCAAGGCTTCTCGTGCTCTAGGCTTTGTTCTTCGTTGTGGGAAGTCACTCAAAAGGATGAAAACGCTTAAGGTTCTATACTGTGCTTATGTCAGAAGTCATCTTGAATACGCAAGTCAAGTCTGGTGTCCACACTATAATATCCACTCTGATCGGATAGAAAAACTGCAAAGGAAATTTACCAGATTTCTTAGTTTTAAGTTTAAAATACCTAAACTTGATTACGAGAAGCGATGTGTCCGGTTTCACTTGCTACCTCTCTCAATTCGCAGAGAAATTGCAGATATAGCGTTTTTGATAAAGATTGCGCAGTCCAAAATTGATTGTCCACTACTTTTGTCTAATTTGTTTTTAAATGTACCATATTACCACTCACGTAGTAAATAATTACTCCATGCTCCATACGCTCGCACAAATTATCGTATGAACAGTTTCATGTTGCGATCGGCAAGGGCATTTAATGATTTACCCGCTGATGAGCATATAGACTTGTTTTTCAGTAGCGTTACGCAAGTTAGGAACATTATGATTAAGATCTATATTTCTAAGTTCGATAAGTCGACCTAATGTATGTTTATTACGGTGTTAATTTCGTTTAAGTACCTACCTACACTAAGCATTTCAATGTACTAGACCTCTTTATAGTAAATTTGTGAAATTTATCTGTGGTGTCTCGTAAATGGCTGATGGAAATTATGCTATTGTACTTATCTTATTGTTGTAAGCTGTGAGACATCCAAATACAATAAAATAAAATAAAATAAAATAAAATAATATGCATATAAACCATCCGGAAAAAATTATCTAACTGATGAGTGATTTTGAAAACCGCATCAAAATCCGTTGGTCCAGGAGGAGTTAGCGGAAACACAGACAGACGGACAGACGCGAAAAGCGACTTTTTTATACTATGTATAGAAGATGAATTTGCCAGTTTTCTTTCTACGTCCGTAGATTGAGTTATTTTAGAGTTCTCTTAGTGTCAATATTTTACGTTTAGATCAACAAAATTTTAAAAATTCACTCTCTAAAGTCGAACGCACCCTGACTAAGGTATCCTAGCTACCGAGTTCCATTCACTCTTTGTCCACACATTCGGTCTTTGTACAATCGTTCCTTTCATTCGGTCACGGTAATTTCATCAGTGAGCATTGTTAGCGGGCCGCAGGTTCTGTTGTTGTCTTGTTTGTTTTGACTTTAGATGGAATTGCCCGACGACGCCGACGTCGCGGAAATGTAGTGTTGTTTTTTCTTTATATTTTGTTCAGATTATTTGCCGTGTGCAGAAAGTAAATTCGCGCTCGATTGAAATTGGAAAGGATAATAATCATGTTTATTGTATGTACTCAGTAAAAAGAACGTGAGTAGGAACTATGTATGTATCGCGTACCTATGTATGTATGTAGGTACCTACTTAGCAATAGCACGATAGTATTTTTCTGATAAAATACGGGATTTTCTTATGGAGGCTATAAGCTAATGATGATCATGATGATCATGCTTAAGGTGGAATTTATTACTTCTTATTTAATCGGTTGAGTTACGGTGTCGGTCTCTTACGGTGAGGGAAATCATCGTAATGAGACCTGCCCAATCAGGCGACTGCATGTGTAACCATGGTCCCATCTAGTCAGGTTTCCATGGTAGCAGGGTCACGGACGTCAGTACGGACTGTAATTACCTGATCTGCCAAATTCCAGATCATGGTCAAGGCGGACCACGGATACAGGTTCCCCTGGTACCAGGCTTACGGAGGTCAGATGACAGTCGTTCCACCGTAATTATCTGATCTACCAAATCCTGGATCATGGTCAAGGCGGACCACGGACCCTCGTGCGCGAGAGCACAACCGAGACATTAACGCACACAGTATGGAAATTGTCATTTTTAAAAGGCTGCAAATTATCATCTTAGCATAGGCATTAGCTACCTATTTCTTAAAGTGGAAACTCAAATTATTTCAAGCACCTACAGTAACAGCTGATGGGTGAGCGTTAAGTTATTTTGCAAATCCTTTTCTACTTTTGCTTTACAAAGTCGTTAAATTTAAAATGAGTTCAAAGAAAACTTCCGAGGACTAAGTACGTCCACGTTTCTATACTGTATCTCAAGTCTGGATTATGCAATGAGATTTTCGAAAGTTTTATAAAATGTATTATCTCACATTTTTATATCTGTTGCATTTTGCACCTAACCCGACTGCGTAGCAGAATTTTAAACTCCCGTATGAATAGACCGATTTCGATGCTGTTTAATTTTTTTCGAAACTAGTTTAATTGAGGTTGTCTTTGTGTCATAAAAATTTATGCATTTGTTTCGGAAATATCCTTTACAAAAAAAGTTGGCAATTTTCATAGAATCGACTTTCCGGGTGCACCCAGAAAGTTCCTAGGGGGAGATCCAAGGTCTCCAAATTATCAAGATTGTTTGAAAATTACCCTGTTATACCTGTTTTTTTTTTGCAACAGGGTTTATTTGAGTATAGGATACTTAAAAGGCATATAAGCCCCCACAGTAACAACACTCTATGGTTGTTGTACACGAATCGTTGAATATAGGTTGTTGTACATAAATCTTAGGATTGTATGGGCGACAGTTACCATTTTCATCAGGTGGATTGTCCACTCGTTTGTCACTGAGTAGCATAAAAACTGCAAAACATGGTAGAAACTTTAGAAAAATTGTAGAAAATTACATTTGTCCCTGACTTAATTCAATTTCATAGGTGCCAAGCGAGATGGGACGCAGTCGCCGTCGAAAGGTAGTCAATAATAAATCTTCCCTTTTCCTCTGAACACAGGACCGTCCAAGCAAGTGGGTCAAATAGGCCATTACGTCGTGGACTCCATTTTTCCCAATTGTCTTTTTAATGACAACTATAAATGTTGTTTGTGGGCACACAGTCCCTAATATTATTGCTGGCAACACTATTATTTAAATTTAGATAATGTTTTTTATGAGATCCAATGATCACAAGTCGTTTCTTTTAGTATGGGCCCTTTTTTGGCTGATTGAACTAATGCAAATGTGGTATAATGTAGTGTTGTTTTTTTTAGTTTTACTGGAATTAGTTTTACTTTGTCACTAGCACTTTGTTGTGCAACGTTGTCCTGGGGGGTTAGTGACTCTATGAACGAATATGCAATATTATCGGGAAGACTTTAGTTTTGATGAAGTAACACTTATTTTATGAGATGGAAATTTTGTAATCGTTCCATAGTGTTGTGCCAATTCCTAGTTATAACTTCAATCTGTCATCTATATAAATTTAAAATCGAAATTTTCTCGAAATATTTAATTACTTATGGTAAAAATTAAATAAAGTATCCCCATAGCCGACGTTAAACCACAAAAAACATCTTCATAATATTTTCATTCATTCAAATAACAGATCTCTCTAAACAACACCTAACAAGTAAAACAGTCAGTAACTAAACCAACTAAACAATTCTAACACGCCACTCCTAATAACGTCCGAAAAGGTCCAGAAACGCCCTCCGAGACCTCCCAACCGGCCCCAGAAGACACGGCCTGTCTACCACCGCTTACTCCATGAGATATTACGTGGATAATTCCCATAATTTCTGCAAAAACACCCCCGCAATCCAAGGGGCGAGACAAAAAATAATGAAAAATGTGTTTTCTTTTGAGAACTTCGCTTAATTAGACTTCCCCTCTTTTTTTTCGTTCTTTTTTTTTGTCGCAAGGTCGCTTGCGAGTTCTGATCGCCGTAAATGGCCATTAGAAAGTTTAAAAAGTAATGAGGAATGTTCTCTTTCTTTATTCCTGTGTTCGATTGCGGTTGTACTTTACTGTGGGAAGATAAGCTTGGGAAGCGTTATCGGGAAATAGGTTTTATCAAGACGAAACGCACACTAAGGTTGTGTAATAGGCTCCCTGGAGAGGTTTTCCCTTGAGTACAACATGGAGTTCTTCAAGAGAGGGGTGGAAAGGTTTTGACAGGGACTTTTCTGAGCTATGTTACTATTAATTGACTAATTTACTATTTAATTGGTACTATTAACAGTAACCGATGCTCTTACGGTGAGGAAAAACATCGCGAGGAAACCTGCACAATGTGTAACCATGATTCAATCAGATTCCGGCATGGCACCGAAGGTCAGATGGCAGTCGTTCCACATAAATACCTGATCTGCCAAATCCTGGAACAGGGTCAAGGCGGATCTCGGGATATTTTAATAGATACCAGAAAGAATTTGACAGTAGAGTAGCTACCGGGGTATAACGTAGCATCAACCCTTTCACTTACAGGTGTCATACGTCATACGAGTGCCTGCACGCGACGGTCTCTAAAAGACCAGCTAGGATCTTTGTAGTCCAAAGGTTGGGCAGCAGCGTTCCAAGCTGTTGCATACTTTCAACGCTTTCTTCTTCAACCAGCCTTACGATCATGTACCTATATTTTAGCAAACGCTACCATTTAACGTGGAGATTGTTCGGTGTAATCGTTACGGGTTGTTAATGACATTCATTACGTTCTTAGCTCCTAAATTGTAATTTGAAACTAGGTTAAACTGTTTGTTGTACGTACAACTTCCAAATGTAATGTAAAAAATAATTTATTAAAATCACGAAAACATGATCATCTACCTATTCGAAATTACATTGATCATACCTGCTTGACAGGACTTCATATTATTTGCTTGAATCCGTCTTCAATACCCTTCCTTTAGTATTCCCCCTAAACACATTACATTACTTTCAGTTGCCACCTTAAAACGGTGAATAGAGGTGATGGGTGCCCGGGCACGCTTGGGGGACGTATGATTTGTTGACTCCACGCCCTTTAAACCTTTTAGGGAAATACTGCTTTTCAATTTATTTATACTTACTAGCTTTATTATTACCACTGATTGAAACTCGCTTAAGTAATAGGTAGGTACAGTCAACGTTTCGTAAATCCAGTACTTTCGATTGCAGTGCTTCGAGTCAGTAATAATTGTATCTAGTTTATATCAATAGAATGAGAACAGTAACGTTTACGGCGCAGGATAGTAGTAGGTATCAAGCTGTCTATTTGTAAAAGCGCACTTTTGAGCCTGGTGCTACTTGGGGAGGGCTATTCAAGCAGTCATTGTCGTTATTTGGCGATGTCTGGTGACTTATGCAGATTATTTTCGCTGGTTTTTCTTTTCTCATTTCATTGATGTTAAATTATTTACTACCCTCATTGACTACCCACATATTGGTTTGTAAAATCAACCAACCACCGCCTTACAATATCAGTACAGATTACGCGGCCAAAACCAGCAACCACTTAGCAAAAGAAGGCGGATTGCCGCCGGAAAGCGATTTCTTCCATACCGGCCGCGAACAATGCCCCCACAAATCATCCCCCATAACAACATCCCCTAATAACGCCGTATAATAATGCGAGTGAGAAATTAATAACCCATGGCCTGCGACGGAAAGCTATCGAGTGGCTTGGATAAATTGGTTTTTCGCGACTATTTGTGGGCTTCTACTGAGGAGGAGGAGACGGTAGGAAAGTTGTGTATTAAAAAAAGTCCTACTAATATTAAAAAGGAGCGGTGGCCGAGGGGTGTATCCGACTTGTATGCGAGAGGTACCGGGTTCGAATTCCATCATCATCATCTTGGCGTTAATGTCCCGGTTGTGCTCTCGCGTACGAGGGCCCGGGGTCCGCCTTGACCATGATCCAGGATTTGGCAGGTCAGGTAATTACAGTGGAGCGACTGCCATCTCACCTCCATGACCCTGCTACCAGGGGAACCTGACCGGATTGGATCATGGTTACATATCCCGAGGCCTGAATGTTCAGGTTTTATCACGATGTTTTTCCTCACCGTAACAGCATCGGTTACCATTCACCTAATGTATACATAACTCAGAAAAGGTACATTGCCGCAGTGGTATTCGAACCCGGTACCTCTCGCTTAGGAGTCGGATACCTCAATCACTTAGCCACCGAGCTCCAACAGCAGCTACCTACTTTAATACGAAAATCGGATGTCAAAAACAACTTAAAAAAATTGTGTAATTAATCTCGGACAAAAGCTAGCGGAAAATACATCCCATGACATGACGTGATCGCTTAAAAACAATGACCTTCTCCTGCTCCAAAACGGTACCCAAACGAGTTTTAGAGTGAAGCGTCTTGATGTACTGTAATTGGCATTTACCATAAACAATGGTAACGCAACAGTAGCCCGGAATGATGGTGGTCATCCATCACGCGGCTCATGAGGCTTGACAGCCACTAGTTATCCAATATTATTCGAGAGTGGTTATTAAAAATCTTGTACCTACATACTACGTAGCGTCCATAACGGGTATGAAAGTTTTAATTGTACCACGAAACAATAGGATAGAGACTAGAGACAACGAATTTGTTTCAGATTTAAAAATACAGTATTATACTAACTTTTGTCTACGACTTGATCTGCAGATACTTCGTATTCATTATTTGTTTCAAATTCAGACGAACGTCCATAATTATCGATCTACCCACAACCAGTACAAAAAAAATTCCTTTTGTACTTAGTCCGACGAACCGACAACCGCTGGTCGCTCTTAAAAGGGCTTTACCGCCTTAAAATTTATATTCCTGTTCAGTTCTTAAAAGGTTTTATAGCATTAATCCATTCTAAACTTAAATTTTAGTTAGTTTTTTAAATTTATTTTATTTTATTTCCTATAGAAATGCATTAAAGCAATTTTCATTTATTAATAATCAAAAACGTGCATGTTCAGGCGACTGAATGTGTAACTATGATTCAATCTGGTCAGGTTTCCCTGGTAGCAGGGTCACGAAGGTCAGATGTCAATCGCGGTTATTTTTATTTTTATCTAATATAAGTTGAGCTATCGTTTCTATACACACACACACAAATTAAATTAAAATCATTAATTCGCCAAATAAAAAACCAGTGTTAGCAACAAATGTCAAACGCAATTGACATTTGCATAGAAATGTTAGCTCCTTTTGTGCCGGTTTTGGGTAGGGCGATATGCTGTCGACTGTACCGATTGCGAGCTAAGATGATGATGATGATTTTACAAACTCGAATCTTACACATTGTTATTTATATAAAACTAGTGGGCCCGGCGCGACTTCGTTCGCATACACCTACTTGATCCCTACCTACCCTTTTTTCCTTGGTTTATACCTTCCTCTTGAATCACTCTATCTATTGATGAAACCGCTTTAAAATCCGTTGCGTAGTTTAAAAGATCTAAGCGTACATAGATACAGACGGCGGGAAGCAATTTTGTTTTATTCTATGTAAAGAACTAGATTCTAGGGAACCTAGTCAAATATACCGCACCTAACATTAAATACAATTATACCACCTCCCTTCCCTTCGGGAGTTAGAACACCTAACTACACCATAGATCTACGAAAGCCAGACAGGGCAATCTAAACAATAGCCCAGGGCTGGACTCGGCAGGCCCTCAGTCCTTGGGGGGTTGCACTCAATAACTCACCCGTAAGGCGTGTCCACACTGCGGACGCGGCGCTGTCATTTGTTTTGTTTAAAGGACGATCGTAAAGGGCGAGTTAGATGTAGATAGGCATGTTATATTACAGGCTATTATATTGGAGACTACTAATTTAATGAGGAGTGAAGTTTGTCTATGGTTAGTGTAAGGCTCCTACTCAGAATAGAACGGACACCAGAATTCGGCCTGGCTGAAGAGCATTAATCTGTGATAGTCTATGGCACTGTCCTTCCGGTATGTTGTCTTTGCTCCAACTATCTCTTGAAATTCTCCCTCGATCTCTCATTTCCGCTTATGTTGCGATTACTTACCTTACGATGCGCATCGATTCCATTTGTAGATATATTATTTTATATTTACATTGCGAGTGAAATAAACATTCGCGTACAATGTTAATATTTTATTTGAGAACTAACACAACAGTTAAAATTAGTTAAAACTGTTTCGAGCTGAATTTTAGTATGAAGGGGCTCTATTGTCTAAGGTTGTGATTCCGTACGATGAATCCATCCGATGACAAAAAACTGTCAAATTCGTGTAAAATTCGAATTATGAACAGGCTTTTTTCTAACTACCTATGAATGCTTAGTAACAACAGACTTGAACAGTGCCTTGTTCCTGGCTTTATTTCGATTCGAAATAACGAAATAACTCCTTAGTGGAAAAAAACAATTACATTATCAACGCTTACTGCGATAAAACTCCCTGCCCGTAAAATTATTCAGTTACCATTTGCATCTTTATTACAATCATAACTGTTAGCGTTATCTATTCACAAGGGCGCCCTGAAATAAGTCCTAAATACACTTTGAAATATAATTAACAAATTACAAGCAGATGACTTCGTTTAAGGACTCCCTACAAAGTTGCCAGCAAAATAATATTACCTACTAACATTTAAAAGGAGCGTCGGAGGCCGAGCGGTTAGGGTATCCGACTCGTAAGCGAGAGGAACCGGGTTCGAATCCCACAGCAGCCATGCAGTAATGACTCTTTTCTGAGTTAAGTACATTAGTTGAATACTAACCGATGCTCTTACGGTGTGGAAAACATCGTGGTGAAACCTGCATATTCAGGCGACTGAATGTGTAACCATGATCCAATCTGGTCAGGTTCCCCTGGTAGCAGGGTCACGGAGGTCAGATGGCAGTGGCTCCACTGTAATTATCTGATCCGCCAAATCCTGGATCATGATCAAGGCCGACTCCTCATGATCAAGGAAGACTACGCCAAGATGATTATTTTATTACAATCATAACATTACAGTAACTGTTAGCGTTATCTATTCACAAGGGGCCCTGAAATAAGTCCTAAATACACTTTGAAATACAATTAACAAATTACAAGCAAATGAGTCGTTTAAGGAACCCCCTACAGTGTTGCCAATAAAATAAAACCATTTATTAAGGTGCGTCTACATCGCGGTGTGTAATGTTCGACATTAAGGCGTGTACACACTCGTGACTGCCGCAGCGCCCCCTGGATTATGCTCAATACGTAATATCGTTAGCTCGCGAAAGTAGCGATATGGATGTGGTTCAAAGGTAAAGATTTAGCGGTAATTGTAACTAATAAATATGTAGGGACTTCAGCTTATAATGGTACGCGACATCCAGTCTTGACCTTGGACGTCTGTCCTAATAATTATGGGAAGCACAGGTACTGTTTGAAAGTAAGAAAGGTTTATATCCGCTTACCTTACGAGTAGCTCGAAAATTGACGGAGTTTCATGCATCGTGGTCACGAGATACCCCAGGGATAGTGCTGTTTTATTTTTCAATTAAGTAATAATGGGTCGAATTACAGACAAAACTTTATATGGATCGCTTAATGATATAAAAAATATATAATCGTTGACTGGGAAGCAGAACATACAAATTATACACACAAAAAATCCTTTTTATTATTATCTTATTTGATTTTTATGCTTATAATAAGTGTGGTACAGATAGTTCAAATCATTTTTGCGTTATGTGTAAGTAATTTAAATATGAAAGACAGCTCCTACCTACCCACCACCAGCATAAAGAGAGCTAGCATCACTATGGATGCGGTTACAAACCATAGATCATTCAAAGTCTAAACAGAAGGTGGTGCCTTGCGACTGCCGCGCCACTGACACAAAAATCAAAGCAGCATATTAAAATGATAATTAATTTCTATTACGGGTCTATGTGTTATATGTTTAAAAGTAAATAAGTAGTGTATCAGTTATGTAGCACCCATAACACAGCTTTGCTTACTTTGGGACTAGATGGCGCTGTGTGAATTGTTCAACCATATTTATTTATACAATATAAATTGACAAAGGCCGAATTAGACTTTTAAACATGTACTAACAACCTCGAACAAGTACTAACAAAATATCTTTCCAACTTCATAAACTTTTGAAATAATGACTTGTACTCTCAATTTCTCCAAAGAACAGTGGCGAACTCGCTTATTTCTGGGTACCGGCGCCACCGCCTGTATCGCCCGAGGCCACGCGCCTTAACTAAACAAACACGGTTCTAATGAGCCCGCCAATGGGAGCGTCCCGCGCCCCGCGCCATATTGTCTTTGATCTGCACTCGCACTTATCGCAGCGCCGGCCTTCCAGAGAGAGAGCGAAACAAAAGTAAACTAGAGTAAATATCTTAAAAGTTACTAATCGCTCTATTATAAGTTTTAACAGCAAAGTGAGCGAATCATAGTAAACTAGGGCAAATATTTTAAAAGTTACTACTCTATAACTACTCTATAACTTTTTACCTATAACTCGGAGTTGAAATTCAAGATCAAAAGTGTAAACAAATTGTCTCTATAAAAAATAAACCCAAGGGGTAGATTATGTAAAATAGTGTTTTTTAAATATTCATACGATTTTAATTTATTTTGATTGTGATATTTTTTATCAATATTTCAATGCTTTTAAATAATCCAACACTGGGTTTATTTTTATAGTGGCAATTTGTTTATACTTTTGATCTTGAATTTCAACTCCGAGTTTAGGTTTCAAATCGTTCGCAAATATTTTTTTTTCGTCTTCCAAGCAGTCAATCTCGGTATCTGGCTGGGTCCCTCCATTTTTATTGCCTACATCATGCGGTCAGACAGTCCATCTGACGGAAAGCGGTCACGGTTATAGCAACCTATGGAGGCCGGATGCGGTACCGGCCTTTGAAGTAGACATGTCTTCTAAGGAACCCCAAATTACATAGATAATAATAATTAATATACCTACCTAATAGTCAAGTCGTCGTGTATTCAGTCACAAGAAAAACTTCGGAAAAGAGATCACTCCACATCTTGCATCTTGCAAAAAAGTTGTGTTGATATAGTCAGACTGGAAGGCCGTCTTTAATAAATTGAGAAAACGATCCCGCAACATCCGTTTTTATCGATTGCGAAGATCAAATTGGGGGTAACCTGGGGGCTTGAAGTTAATGCTCGCGGAACAGAACAACAAAGATCACATCATACTTGCCTAATACTGAGCAGAACTCCGTAAGTAGATGCTCTCGCGGAAATTGAGAGTTTACCAAGACCCCGACCAAGTTTACCAAGTTAGACCACGACGCGCCGCGAATGCGCCGGCCGCTTTATTGAACGAAATAAACTGAAGCACGCGCGTTCGCGAAATATAAACGCACCCTTACGTATTGCATTCTGCAGCCGACTCAACAATTGAGTCGAAATCGGCACTATGCGTGTCCGCACGACTCATCTGGCCGGTCCATTTAATATGTGCGCAACGATACTTAGCACTGCTGTAGCCTCTCTGGTATTTGAGTTAGCAGGGGAAGTGTTAAGAAAGGAAAGTTTGCTTATTATGTTTTGTGTAGGTTTTTGAAGTTGATATTTTAAATTTAGCCAAAACCGTAAAAGAGAGAGCATATAGTAACAAAAATACTATACTTTTAACTCGCGGAAATTCAGCATAAATAGTGTAAAATATGGTTGTGTAAGTGCGTATGTACTGTTTAAAACTGCAATCGTAAACAACAAAAGAACGATCAGCACATCACCGGAAAATACTGTCTCTGTCGAAATAATGGATGTTTTCATTGTCTGAACGCGATTGTACGCTGTCCGATACGTGGTCAATGAAGGCAGACTATTGGCTTCGGTCTAATGAAACCGAAGTGTACTTCCAACGAGTGAAACTACGATAAATTTTCATATTTAGTTAATAAATTGTAACTAAAAGTATATAAATTAAAATAAATAATTAAATAAATATGATAAAATTATAAGGTTCATAAATACCAATAGATGCATAACAGATAGGATATTAATTAGTAAATAACTTTATACACGTGTTGTCATAGACATCAGGACATAGACAGGCAGATCCGTCGGCCAGTTTTATATACACCCACGCATTATTTGACAACATGCTCAGTCCTCTTAAACTGAATTTCTTTCCTCATTGAACTCGAACCGAAACCGAACCTTGCGTACTCTACACAAACGAATAAAGGGCATGTCAGAATGTTAATCGGGCCATTAATACGAAAATGAAGGCCATTGTTTGTCTGTGCGGGCCTTTATCAAACAAATGCTGGAACCCGACTGTTCAATTATGTGCACTCACATGTAATGAAAATCCTACCAAAACACTTATGTTAATTAAGGCCCAAGTTCCTGGCCCAAAATCTCGGTCTCGTAAAGTACTGAGATCTAAAATTTGACCAAGTTTTGGCCGTATTTCTGCCTTTCTTCGGCAATAATTTTACTGTTCCACTCTTTTTTGACTTGGCAAGTTTTTTTACTATTCTATCAGTATTTGTCTTTGTTTTTTACTTGACAAGTCACAGGTAATGTAGAAATTTTCTTTGCTGAGTAAAATCGTAGCCTACTTACTTATCAAACAAGTTTCTACTCCCTTGGGAAGTGAGTTACATCAGCCCTATTATATGATATTGTTTCAGGCCGTTCTAAGCAAAAATTGTCAGTTTTCAGAATTTTTCCTTTTTTATATTTTTAAGCCTGCTTACATAACAAATTAAGAGTTTCGACTCCCTCGGGAAGTGCCTCATAATTTTGATGAGGCAGTCAATCCATCGATTTTGTAAAAAATTTAAAACGGGAAAATCTCATTAACTACTTGACATAAACTTTCTCAAAATTTTACCAAGTAGATCTCATATAATTATGTATAACGATTACAAAGTTATGATAGGGGCGAAAACCCGCTGAAACGTTTCGTGTAAACACACACACTGTGTGCTTTCATGCCGGAACTTGGCGTGGCACTGCCGTGCGCCTCTACAACATCAAAGACGACGGATTAGAGGCCAACGATATTGCGCGGATAAATGTAACCATGGTAGCAGAGTGGTGAGGACATCTTTGAATGCTGGTAACTGGTATGGCGGGGTTTTAGAGGTGGGGTCTGTCAAACATAATAATGCATTTTAAAGGTATGTTCCGGGTTTTCTGACGCTTACCTTTGTTTACACGTGGCCATGGCGCATGCAACTGCGTTGAAATAGCGGGCTAGTCGAAACCATATTTACACGGTAGGAAACCCGGAACACACCTTTAAAATGTGTGATAATAACTGCGACAGTTTAAAACATAAAAATTATATACGTTACGAGCAACTTCCGTAAGTCTATTAGACGGAAAAATCGGTGGTATAGATAACTGCACTGAATGCACTACATTTCGCCCGTATTCAAAATTTTCACGTGCATGTTAATTTTTAGTGTGCTAAAATTAATGTTCTGTAAAATATATGTATGTAAAAGAGTCTGTCCAACCAGTCTATTAAATCATCATGTTATACGCATTGCAATGTTCCACTCAACGTCTGTTTCACGCCAATATATCAGCCCATTTTTATTAAAAATCTGCCAGGATTTTCAAACCCATAATTAAAGATAAAGCAAATATTTGAGAGGCTCGATCCTTACGCCCTTCCCCTTTGAAGGTTCAGATTAACTTTGTAGGAAATTAAAACGGTGTTAATCTCTGCCTATCTTCTCTTTCTTTTTAATTACCTGTTCTGTTTTGGGTTTGCGTAATGGGTATCTATTTTTGAAGCATTTATTAACCCAATTTTAAGGATTTTTAATGCATTTTATTTATTTCATAGTATGTAATAGGAGAGTGTCTATAGCCTAAGGATTGGTGTGTCCGACTCGTAAACGAGAGATTCTGGGACCTGCAAACCGCTCTAATAATCATGATCCAGAATTGGATAGATCGGGTAATTACAGTGGAGCGACTGCCATCTGACCTCCGTGACCCTGTTAACAGATCCTGGCCAGATTGGTTCACGGTTACACATTCAGTCGTATCAATGTACAGGTTACATCACGATGTTTACCCTCACCGTAGAGCATCAACTAATGTAAAACTAATGAACTAAGAGAGCTCAACTAATGTACGTAACTCAGAAAAAAATAATTTGTATGGTGGCACTGGGGTTCGAAATTCGAACCCGTTATCTCTCGCTTACGAGTCCAGCCCATTAGCCAATAAGCTACCGACGCTCCTTATAACTGTGTAAATATTGCGTGAGACAACTTCTTTGCTTCGGCTAAAACATACAATTTTAAAGGTATTTTCCGGGTGCATGCATGCAACTGCGTCGAAATTTCGGGCTACTCGTAAACAAAGGTACGCGGTAGGAAACCCGAAACATACCTCTAAAACATGTGATAATAACCGCGATAGTTTAAAACATATTTTTAAACATTCAAGTTTCATATTGCGCACATTAAAATTACTCTTAAATTGCTTACGAGATTTAAGTGAATTAAGTTAGAATCTGCTTTCAGATTGTAGCAGCCATTTAAGTGTCTATTCACTCAGAGCTTTGAAGCTTAAGTGCTGAATCCCACAAACGGGAAGGCGTCTTAACTGAATAGCCTCTTTGCGAGTACCTAGATAATTTTAGACATTTATTTATTTATTTATTTCCATACAGTTTTACAGCAATGAAATTTAGTTATAACTTGTACAATTCAAAGTTGCAATGCGGGCGGGCGTGCGTGCGTGTGCGTGTGCGTGTGTGTGTCTAACCTGACACGTTACACATTCACCCGTTTCATATAACTATTTCATTTAAAAAACGCACAATAAATACTTTATTTTTGGTCAGTGGTAACTTAAAGTAGGTATTGGTAACTCCCCTGGTGTTGCTGATGTCCATAGGCGGCGGTGACCACTTGCCATCAGGTGGCCCGCTTGCGCATTTGTCTGCCGTATAACATAAAAAAATGTATGCTTAAAATAGAACTTACATAAATACCTATCTAACCTAAGAGAGCCATTGATTTTATCAACAAAGACAAAAAAAAAAAATGACATATTTTCTTGAACCAGATTTCGTTTCGTTGTTCATATCGAAAACCCTCTGGGCCTTTCATTACATATTTCCTCTTCATAATAGAAACGATTCCAAATGTTTTCTTCTAATATACCTAAAACAACTCCGTTTCTTTTGCTATTAAACTAATGATACCTACACAAGACATGTACTTTGGAACAACATATTATTTATTATATTACAAGCGTATATTTAGTTTTCATATATTCGGGTGTGCCTGTAATAAAATCTTTTTTTATTTTACTTGGCCTTCTTTTCGATTTTTGATGAAGCTGAAATATCGCATGCATAAGTATCTTTGTAAATAAAATTACAACACAAGTGGCATAGCAAATAATGTTATGATACCATCGAGCTGATTTCTTTTGTTTGTGTTAAAAATTTGTAACCTGCAGTGGTGTCAAGGGTCTGAGTAACAGGGTCCTTTTTATCTTGGGAAAATAATAGGTTCCCGCGGGAAAGTTTATTGTTTACAGAGATCCGAACTCTGCACGGGTGTAAGCCGCTAAGAATGGCTAGTTGCTAGTTGCTAGTTGTTAATAAATGAATATATTGCTTGGTCTCAGCTCTCAATGGGTGACCCACAGTACACTACTACCGCCACCATTAGTGCCACTATTGTAACTGGAAGAAATGACATTAAAATCCCTTAAACTAAAGTCAATTAGCAGAAACGACGGCCTCTTCACTCACCAGTCACTTCCTAACTCGCGTCACGAACTCTGCTTCCATTAAACAGATATTTAATTTCATATTTTATTATCCACCCAGCTGTCATAACTCCATCTTGAATTAACACGTTCCCAGAAGATTTAAGGCTGTATTAAAACCAACGATACATGCTTTATTCATGCTATGCACCCCTAATAAAAAGATACACGTGACTTGACGTGAGAAGAGTGCAAATAGCTTCTGTTATCCAACTAAATTGAGAGCGCTCGTGACCACTTAAACATCCACCCACTCCACAGACTCCTCAATCCGTGTACATAATATTCCGTTTTTAAATTATAAGTTTTAATAAGTTCCGTGCCTCCAAAGAGACTTTACACATTTCGGCAGCGATCTCGTTTTAAAAGCCCGCCTTTTTCTGCCCATTTTTTCTAGCCCGTTTTAATGAGGCACAGACACGTGTCGCCATTATGCCGGCAAGTTTTATCTGTTTGAAAAGTTTTTATTTCGATATAAAACTTCTTTGCCGGTTGTTGAGAGGAACTCCTTTTGTTATGTGGTTTTGTTTTACTGCCGGAACAATGGCTCGAGATCTTTGTAAGGTTTTGAGAATTTAAAGGAAGTTGTGTGCGCGTCTCAAGTTTTATGCGCCATTTCAATATTTAAGTTGCCTAGTCTTTATTGTCCGCCGGCCATTTAGTTGGATCTTGGATTAAGCGTGGTTTTATAATATTTTATTACCTGCAAGTTTCAAAGGTTTAAAGCTCGTGAAATTTGTTTAGAATTACAAAAGACTTTCGAAGTTCAAAGTTAAACGTTTGTAAATTATAGGTCTGAGGTTTCAATATTAATGTAGGAGAAACGGGCCTTTTATTAAATCAAAAGAACTAATTTTACACGAAACTATCGCTTGCGATCTTGAAATCGCTTAGGTCTTAATGAAATTCCAAGTTATCCTAGATAAATCCGATAGCAAAGTTCCTAATAGACACAGGGCCGTATTTCGCATAAAATTGACCCTCGCAATTAAATTCTTCTTCTAAGTCACTAAACTCTTGACCACTCTGGTCGTGGTTGTGGACCTGCTGATTTTCTAGTAGGTACACTCATAGAGAGTACCATTAACAGCAGCTTTCACTTGGTTTTTTCTTTTTGGCAATAAAAGTACAATATGCTTTTCTGTCTATTATTGATCGACCAGCTAAATAAAATTCAAAACCTTTTCACGTATGACTTAAATATCATTATCATCATCCTCATCCTAATCATCATCTTAGCAGTTGGACGTTTATTACTGAACATGAAAGAAAAAATAGACATTACTTAAAAATATAGAGTTGTGTCTATCTTTGTAGAAACAGTAGTATCATCATCATCACAGCCCGTAACAGTCCACTGCAGGACTTAGGGCCTCTCCCACGAAAAGGGAGGTTATTGCCATAATCTCCACGCTTGGCAGGCGGGTTGGAGATCGCAGTGTTTAAATATAACAATGGAAAATGCTGCTGCCCATTTTCCAGTCTACGGAGACTCTTGATCTTTTGCCTCGAAAACATTAGTCGCCTTGTACGACACCCACGAGTGTAAGAGGTTGGTGCTATTCTACTCTGCTGGACACCACACGGCCGAAACAGTAGTATGCACCAGAATATTTATGTATTGTACCTATACTTTGCTTTAGAAAAAATACCACGACATAGAAATCATCATGACATAACCGATTCAACATAGACAAGTATCCAATGACCCCACCTCCCAACCCCCACCCGAATACCTCCCTGCGCCTCCGAGCCAACTGGATGCAACGGGGATGATTTGACCAGACGGAATTTAATTTCCTGCACTGCAGCCACAGTCCCAGATGCCAGGGCCGGTTTCAGGCTGCACCGGGCCTCTGGGGGCGCAATAACAGATCCACCACGGCTAAGATTCGACGGTTTAATTAAGGCCACGTTTACGCTGCGATGGGCCTAGCAGAACTGTGGTTGGATGAACGCTAGGCTTGTTTTGAACGTTAGATATTTAATTTAAAGATTTACAAGGGAGGGATCATGGCAACTTTTCTTCCAATGTCCAAGTGACCAAGAATGTGAACGAACGTGTTAGTTCATTTGCAAAGTCGAGTTAATAAGCTAAACGGCAGAAAAATGCCGGAAAACCCCCGACCAAGTACACTAATGCTCAAATATTTTCTAAACTACTGAAGTTTTAATTATACAAAGCTAAGACCCACTCTATCAAACTGGCTTTCTAACAAAAAAATAGGTTCATCCATCGGAAACGGCGATGCCACAGACAGATACACAGATAGACAGATACACACGGTAAACTTATAACTTTTTTCGTCGGAAGTTAAAAATTAGGGTATGCTTTCTGTTTGAGCTAACGAGATGGCGCTCGCGAGCTGTAATACTATACTAGAACGTGTTTAATAAGTCCTTTTCCGAAAACAAAATCGTTGTTTAAGATCATTACCATCATAGCTCTTGTCGAGGTAGCAATCGCCATGTCATAAAAATATTTTTCGTCACTTTTTAAATTTGCCTTGATACAGAAAAAAATTACAGTGATAACTAAATAGGAAGCTTTATATCCCAGACTACGCACATTATTGCTGGTCATCCATTTATTTCCGAAAATACTAATTGAAGATTCCCAAATCCTCTGTAATTTACCAACTAGAATTAATTAACTTAATGTCTTTTATTGTTCCAACTCTGTTTACTGGGTGGTTCGTTTAACTCGTACATAACTAAAAGACTAGATTAAAGGGCCGCCCGCATGCTTCTAATTAATTTAGAAATGGTAATTTGTATGGAGTACAAATGATAGGAATGTTTTTGTATGATTGATGTGGCTGTTTATGGTGTGAGTGTAATTTAACAGTAGTTTTACGGTATTTAGTGAATTAGTCCCAATTTCTCCACGAAAGGGGAGGTTGTTGCCATAATCTTCACGCTAGGCAGGCGCGTTGGAGATCACAGTGTTATAAATATAACAATGGAAACCGCTGGTACCCATTTTCGAGCCTACGGAGACTCTAGCCATTAGTCTCCTTCTACGACTCCCACGACTGTAAAGGGTTGATGCTATTCTACTCTGCCGGACACCACACGTCCATACGCCACCGACCGAAATCACCATCATCGTAGTACCGCTCATCCCAGCCTCTGCCAGGGTCTGCATTCTTACCCATTCTTCTCGCCCAGTCTCCGGCATGCTCGCCGTTGTCTCTCGCATCGGACTCAGCGATATCAGTTCATCGCTTGTTGGGTCACCTCTTTTGCTGATATCGGCAGGTTCAGGCACCTATTTCCCACTTATCCCTGAGGCTTACGCAACACGTGGCCACAGACCGAAAGCTAACCTCCATCTCTCCCCTCATTTCGCCACCTATTGCAAGACGTTACGGTTATGTCGAGCAGCGGTTCTGATACTGGCCAGCTCAGGTACCTATTTCCCACGTATCCCTAAGGCTTACACAACACGTGGCCAACGAACGATATCTAACCTCTATTTCTCCCCTTTCCAGACGTTACGGCATGGTCGAGCAGCGGTTCTGCGTAGAGGGCGGATCCCGGTGCGGGCGTGCGGCTGGCGCCTTCGTGTTCGCCGCGGAGCGCGGCCGCGAGCTGGCTGGGCTGCTGGCAAATGCGGCGAGGGGGGGCGCCCAGCAGCGGAGAAGTGGTTCTGGTAAGTTTTTTTTTGTGTAATATGGCAGACAAACAGGCATGCGGGCCACCTAATGGAAAGTGGTCACCGCCGCCTGTGGACATCAGCAACACCAGGGATGCTACCAATGCGTTGCCCGCCTCTAAGGAGACCTCTAATATACCTCTTGATGGATCTGATGTCATAGTCCAAATGAAACACTGTGAGCTCATTCCACATCCGAATCGTCCGAGCGAGAAACGTTCTTTCGAAGATAATCATATAAGGTCACGGGGTGCCAATTTTCCAACCTTGCTTCGCCAATGGTATAAGGAGGCACACCTAATGAGCGGCGAGCTGAAATTGCGGTACTGAAGTTCCATTAGCCACAAAGTACGAAATGGTCAGCCATCCAGATTCTGGACTCTGCGAACGTTGTTTACCCTTGGTTAATGGGCTCGCAAGCACGCTGCCACTGGACCAGTGCCGCTCTAGATAAACATACAGCTAAAGATATACATACATAACACCACTCCATTTCCTGTAGGATTAGGTAGAGAACACATCGTTCCACTTGCGACGGTCCTGGCAGATCTCGACCGCTTCTTCCACATTCATCATTTACATAAATGTCTTTATAGGGTGCTCTTGCTGACCTGTCTTTAAAATATCATCGATTTGATCGTGATACTTGCATCTCGACCATACCGTTCGCAGTTCCGTTTCGTTCATTCTATCTACATGCCCAAACCAGCATTCCTTTCTCTATCCTTGTCACAACATCCCAGCACGTTCCCATTATTAACCTATTCTGCAATTTATCTTTAATGGATAAAATTTACCAGCTTGACCCGATACACGCACTATTGAAATGAAACTTTGCTCCGCATAAAGCTGAAATTGGCTTACCAACACAAGGCCCGTACGACCTTTCCATGGACCTTCCCTGGCTGGACGATTGCTCAAAGGCTAGCAACGAATTTGCAAATGGGCTGTCATCGGCGACGGTGATCACTTCACATGGCCTCGACTCCGATTATTTACTGAATTGAAATTGGATCGCAGTAGCAGCTCAATTTTTTACATTTGATTTGTTTCATTAGATGTCTACTTATAGGTGTACGCTCAATAAGAAGTAAATATTTTTTCCCCAATAGTATGTTTTTTATAAATTCAACGAAACAAGAGTACCTACTAGTGACTCTGTTATCGATTCCACTTGTTATACTCGAGTGGAGCCCAGCGACTTGGCATCTCCGGGGTTCCTTGCAAGCCAACTCGGTTGGTCCGGTGCCAGCTACCTTTGACGATGGTTATCGTCGAACTAAGCTTTCGAGACACGTTTCAATGAGCTACTCTCATACTACTTACTCGTGTTTAATGTAGAAATCGTGCCAATGGAACTTTTGCGGTGTTGCTTTGGTGTTACGTGTCAACTTGTTTATTGTATAGGTGTGGCACTTTAGGAGGAGGATTCAGTTTCATCTGATACTTTTCCCATCGACATATTTTAGACCGCATAAAGCGTTTAGCACCTACTATTTATTGATTTAGGGATCATGCATTCAGACAGACAAAACGTTTACTGCGAAACACTGTCAAAACTGGTCTAGCGACAGTGTGCTTGCGATATCTATAACTAAGGTTATGCAATGTTCGCAGTGTCCGAGAATTGGATGGGTGACCGTTTCGTACTTTGAGGTTAGTCGAACTTCAGTCCCGCAACGAGCTCGCCACTCGTTAGGTTTAGCTACCTTCTAATACTGTTGGTGAAGCGATGACAATAATTGTTTATTTTATTTTATTGTATTTGGATGTTCCATCAGCCATTTACGAGACACCACAGATAAATTTCACAAATTGACTATAAAGTCTAGTACATTGTTAGGTATACTGTGACTTAGAAACAAGAAGGGGTAATTATTGGTATATTATATTCGACAATACATTGTCTTGTCCTTTCCTGGCCTCAAGAATAAGAAGCAAAAAAAATTTTAAACTCATATTTCGTATCGTCCAAGAAACCTTAACTCACTGTTGGAATCTTTATCTCGTGTACCAAATTTAAACTCTGTTTCCTCTAACAGTTATGGACAACAGTTTCTGCGATACGAGCTCCTGCATGGACGAGTGTTTCCGTCAGTCCATGAGGTCTGTTTCCCCTTCGTGGGCAGGACCGTCCAGCCAGACCATGCATTGCCTGTCAGACTTGGATGCCAGTCTGGACAGCAATGGGGACGACAAGTACCGAAGACCCACTTCGCTGCCACGATGCTCAAGCTGCATCGGAAAGATCAGTCAGTTGACGAGGTAAGTGCGACATTTGATCGCCCTTTCTTTTTAATCATTTATTATTTCCACAATTTTTAAGTGGCACTACTACAATTACGTAAAAACCAAAAAGGTTTGTGCCTGTAATATTGCGAGCGAGTCCTGTGTTGTGGCAACATCTTTTTTCCTTAGTTTGCGTACAACTTGCGCCAATATGTAGCACGTATTACAATTACGTTATTTTGTTGTAATAGGTTAATTTCTAAGTTGAGAGAGTTACGAATGGTTCAAAGAATTGAATTGAACGAATGAATGGGAAATTGAAGCAATACAACATCTAATTTTTTTTGGCAAGGATATATAATCCAATCGCTAAAAACAATCATCATCATCCTATCGATCCTAGCGATCACTTCTGGCTTCTGCCAGAGTTCGCTTTAATACTGTTCCTCTTCCACTTCGCCTAATTGAGTCAAACCAAACAGATAACAAAATCTCTATGATTTTAGAATTTTAATCATGCAAACCTATAATTATCTCATTTGACAAATACCAGGGCCTCATCCCCTTCACGTTTACCTTCCAGGTCATCAACAATGAACACCCCTGGTTCCCTGATGTCGCCAGTGTGGACGATGGAGAACATTCTGGAAAAGCGATCAGATTCGGACCGAGCGTCCATATACTCTAGATCCAGTGGTAGTGCCTCTGAGTACTCAGTACCAAGGGGAGCCTGCCTTATGGACAAGAGCTTCGAATCTAAGAGGGGAAGTCCAGTAGCCTGCTGTACTCCTACCATACCAGTCAAGACTGGAAGCTCTTGCCAGTGCTGGCAACAGCCGAAGCCTTGCTGCTGCAGGAAGAAGTCCTTCAGTGGCCCTTATGAGAATTACGACGTGCCAAAGACGCCAATGCCTTTAATACAGGTGAGTTGGGCTTTAATGCTTGTAATGTTTTATTTTGTGAAAGTTTGCATAAATTATTTGTTATGTAAAAGTAATGCGAATCGCCTTCAATAACAACTACATATATAAATTATACTGATAATTCTTACGTTGAAATCCTTTTGCAATGATCGTTTTGTTCAATTTTCAGGAGCACCCAATAGATGGCAACACAGACCCGTCAAGTCTGTACGACACACCAAAGAAACTAAAATGTCTGTTAAACGGCCAAACCTGCAGCTGCGGACAGAGCGAAACCAAAAACGAACAAGACAACCAAACTGTAGAGAACAACAACACTTGTGATACTAGTGTAAATAATAACCAGGATGATTTAGAATCGCATTCGAACTACGTCAATGTTACCCCGATTACCAAAAATGCAATTACGCAGCATGATTACGGAAACTACGCGAATGTTGACTTGTCTACTACGCTAGAGAAGTTTGAGAGTTCACTGCAGATACTCAGAAGCGCTGGTTTCAGTCAAGAAGAAATTGACGCTCTAGAAGATATCCCCAAAACTGACGACGATATTTCCACGGCGACAGCAGATACTGTCCATCCAGCGACTGAATGCTGCAACGATCACCAGAATTACATGCATATGGAGCCGCTAGAAATAAGTAGTTCCAGTAGTAACAAAAATTGTTCAGACAACATAAGTCGAATTAGTCACGTGTCAGATCCGACACAACATTCTGATACAGACAACACTACCAGTACAAGAAGATCCAGTTCTGCTGACTTCACCAAAAGACACGATGATGACTTAAGCATCAACAGCCACTGTTTTACTCCCATGGTGCTCAGGAAGGCTATTAAAAATGAATTTATAAATGAAGGTCTTCATATCCGAATCAACACACCAGAGATTTTCGAACCGAGACCACAAGTTTTTAAGATACCAGAATCGAAAACTGAAAATCATCTCGTAGCAAGAATTAGAGATGCAGTGAAAATTAGGCGGTCGTCCAGTGTGCCCAGTAAATCGGAGAAAAATAGGGACTCTTCGAGTTCCAATGATTCCGGGGTCTCGACTGGATCATTGAAGCACCATAGAGGTGACTTCCATGATTTCGAAATGCCAATCACCAACTCTAAGTCATATAAGAAGCACATAAAGAATTCGAAGCAAATGAGGAAGTCATTGACGCCTGCCCACACAATATTTGTCAAGGCCAATTCTACGGATCCGTTGAAGAACTTGACGTTTCAATTCGACGAAGTGGCCACGCTGACCAAATCTAACTCCTGCGACGTCGATACCTTGACGCGGCGCAAGAAGCGAAACGGTAAGTTTTTGCTAAATTATCCACTACTACTAGATAGGTAATGTTTTCTGTTCCACAGACTTTTCTATAGTTTTTAAAGTATCTAATTCTTGGCAATAAGCTGTAACATACATTAATCAAACTCTATAAGCCAATAGTGTTCAACTCTACGATCTGTAACGCGCCATCCAAGCGTAAAGATTATGATGAAACTCTTCCCTGTAATGTAGAGGAGTACCATCCAACAGCAATCAGTTGGTGATGATAATACCTTTTGTCGTCTTACCAACAATTAATACAAATTCTCCTTCTTCCAGTGGAAGCAGACATCACAGCGCGCCACAGCCACCTCACCAACAAGAGCACATCCAGTGGAGCATCAGACACTTCTGACTACATGGAATCCTTGTCTGTGTCGTCATTCAGCTCCTGCGACGTATCGGCTGATAGGCACTTGACCAGGCCAAGGTCTGGGAAGGAATACGCGAGTATAGACCGCGTAGCCTTAGCCAGTGTTTGTGACGTTCACAACGCTTGAAAGTTTGTTAATAGCTACATATAGTAGTGTATTTGGTGGGAAATTAAAAAGGACTGGTTTAAGTGTCGAAACTCAGCACCCCTGAGTCGCTGCTGTAGATCGTGGCTAAACATGATCAGCAGTGTCGGGAACGACCCGTTTTAAAAATATCGAAAATGTTTCAAAAATTAACAAGACGATATTTTCCGTGTGTTTTTGCAACTTTATATAGCTACGCTTGTTTTAAATTTACAAAAATGATACACCTTTTGCGGGATCGTTTTTACGTGTAAAAAAATTCAGTTTTAGACTTCGTTTTACTTATTTTTTGTTTGGTTAAATATACGATTGTTGCGAAAGCCTCTACTGAAGTGTATAAAAGTATTACAAATAAATCGTGTTATAAATAACAGATGTCACAAAATAAATCGGGTTAAGGATATAATTGAAAGCACTTGATTTGGATCCAACAGTACAGCATATATGAAATAGATTTTAACTTAAGTTCTTTCAGGTAAAAATGTTTAGAATACAATTATTTTTGTCTGAAATGTGTACATGAAATTGTAAAACTATGTTATTCAGATAAATTTTAGTATTTTTATCACGCAAATGTATATACCATTTAGTACATAAGCTAGATGATGCAAACACACCGTTGTTCCTATGTACATAGTTATTGTACTTTGTAATATTACTTATTCTTAAAGTAGTGGTAGCGGAAAACGAATTTAGTTATTTAGAAGCGTGCCAAAAATAATAATATAGCTGGCTATTCTATGAATTATATATTGTTTGGGTTCTGGGTATGTCGTAAGTACTTACGTGTAGATATTTAAAAAATTAGATTCGTCTTTGTTAGTTTTAAAGCGTTTTTAAAATAAGTATTGCATAAGATAAATTACCTTGTATTTTTGAATGTTTGTTTAGGGATATTTTTTAATGTTATCGTTTAGTTTAAAGTAAATATTGTACTAACATCCCTTGAGATTCTTTTGGGCCTCGGCCACACAGAAAAGACGTAAGAAGCAGACACGTCGCAGACGCGGCGCCCCTTTAATTTACTTTCATACAAAATGTATAGAAGCTTCGCAATGCATAACACACAGCAAAGACCGGGCTCGGACGCGACGCAGACACGTCTACGCCCTATTGCAAACATACAGAAAAGACGGGACACGGGCGCGACCAGGGGTGCGGGCGGCCGCGTCTCGCACACAGCACTTGCTGTCCTTGTCCTGCCTGCGTTCTTGATTGGTCCTAGAAAAGGAAGCGCGACGCTGCGCCGTCCGCGCCATATCTTTTCTGTATGTTTAAAAAAGTGGCGCCCGCGCCCCGTCTGAGCCCTGTCTGCGTCTTACGGCTTTTCTGTGTGGCCGGTCGCTTAGACTCTCAAAAAAGTGAACATTAATATTTAATCATTTATAGGGTACTTAACTTATTTGTGCCTTTATGTACAATTTAATAGACAATCTGTCTTTGTCGAAATTATGTTATAAAATTACATGTTTTGGTGTTACTTTTTGTGAAATAAAAAGATAAATATTAATACTTAAATGAGTACTGTAATATACTTACTGTGTTATGTATATTGACTACCTATAGTTTTGTATCATGAAAATTGCCTGTTTCAAACTGAAAGCAATAGCTTCCTTCCAATACATAATAAACTATTATATATAAAATGTAGATTCTCGTAAATAAAGTTAATTATATGTAAACGATACATAGTACATTATATATTAGGCGACATTTTGTTACTAATTATAACAAATATAGAGCATTACGATATAACATCCTGCCAACACGTTGACTGACAAAATAAACTTAAATTATTAAAATAACTTCTCGATTATATTTTTCAAATAAAAGGATGTTATTAATCAGATTTTGCTTGAAATATAAAGACTACCTACCAATATACAAAACCATAATATGAAATCAGCAGGCCTAGTATATCTGCCTCCGTAAGTGTGGATCATGCCATCTTGGTCATTGTGACACTGAGTTTGATTAGCGCATATCCGTAACATCGAATCCTTTATCGGATCGGATTTTTTTTTATTATCCATAACTTCGGAATCCGGACAGAGATGGCACTCAGGATGCAATGTAGGTTGAGCGTTTTATGATTACCTATGCAAGGGTTTTCCTTCTAATACCATTATCTGAAACTACGGACTAGCCCGAGTTCGAAATAAATGCAAAATCATTATATAATTCGAATTACGAAATGTCTTGAGAGGTAATGCCCGTAACTTAAACGTTTTCAAGTTTGACGAGTGCAGAATGTAATTTATTAATTTTGAAACATTAATTGAATACCAAGATGTGGTAAAAGTGATACGGTTCATAAGACACAAGCAAGACAAATGTAAAATCTTTACAAAGCTTGGATCAAGTTATTTGAAACGCACTATACACCTACAGATTAGCCCCAAGTTAAATTTTCACTTTCAAACGACTTGTCATCGAAATTCCATAACTTCACAATATTTGTATCGAATCATCCTAATGTACTGGGTAATGCCAAATTGTATTTCATCATAGTAAAATGATTTGCAACTAGCTCTAGACTCGTTCAAGTGTTACCGTATTTTATTTTACAACGTAACACAATTATTGTATAATTAAAACTATATTTAAAGATTTGTTTGAACTAAACTTCTTTGTTTTAACGTTTAATTACAAAGTAATTTAACGTTAACGCGAAACGCATGTGCTGAGTGGTTATTTTATTGTCTAGTCAGAAGATTTGTAAAGATCACAAAGAGGTTATCAGTTGATTTTGTAATAAATAATTATTAACTAACAGTGGATTGAGGGTACATTATAAATGATCAGTGGATCGTGGTGGATTGAGGGTACCTAGATTATTTCAATCCGGTTTTGAATAAAGTTGTTCTAGAGTCTCACAAAGACAATTGACCGTGTGCACCCATTGGTTAATGCGCATGAACTTGAACCAGACCGTCATCGCATTGACCAATGAGCTGCGATTATTGTGGTTGTCTAGGAGTTCGACATGTGGAACGGACTATAGTGCCTGGCGCTGGTGTAAAGTCCATTGAAAATGCCAATTCGGAAGACTTCTTCCTTTTCTTAAATTTGCCCTTTTTTCAAGCTTGACACATGCCTAATTCGTCTCATTTTTAACTTGTTTGTAATCATCCTATGATTTTGCGCAATGTTCATTCTGTATAGGTACTCAACCTCCTAGGCTCATCGCAAAGTTACGATTGTTACAATGTATATAACAATTGGAAATTTGAACGTTCTTACAGTGCTCGTGTGCCGTGAATGCCTTAAGCCTTAGATCAACTATCAGCTGTTGTTGACCTAAGAATATGGCTCCATGATTAGTCATTTTCGTTTATTTTGACGGACGAATATTGTCAGTATTGCCACTGGTTCGCGCGCACATAGTAACGTTTCTGAATACGGGTGTTAATGAGTTCTTCACCCTATCTATTTAAAGTGAGATCCTAGACAAAACTAGAATCGCTAGAGAAAGACAACGCAACAACGTTCTAGACTTTGTGATCAACGCAATAAAGGTTTTGGTTTAGCACATCGCAATGGTTTCAGCACAATACTTACTTATAATAATAGTTTTTATGTACATACATACTTTATATGAAAATTAAATATTTTTCTTAAAACTCTTTTAGGTTGCGATAGTTTTATTACATTTTACATAACGTTTTATCTACTTTGTAATATTTCATTGCAACTGAAACGATAAAATATAGTGCATTTTGAAAATGATTACTTTTGTTTTTATTTGATAATACAAACTGCTATCCAACTTCGGATATATGCCTCCCCCAGCTTCTCCCATCCTAATCAACAGGATATCTTCCTCATCCACATCTTCTCGCACTTCATGGGTTAGCACCCACATAATAGACTGTGAGGGGATCCCGCTCCGGCCATGTACCAATGTGTAACCATGGTCCAATCTGGTCAGGTTCCCCTGGTAGCAGGGTCATGGAGGTCAGATGGCAGTCGCTCCACTGTAATTACCTGACCTGCCAAATCCTGGATCATGGTCAAGGCGGACCCCGGGCCCTCGTTCTCGAGAGCACAACCGGGACATCAACGCCAAGATGATTGTTATTTTATTTTAATAGACTGTGAGGGGGCTCACAACCTATATCACTGAGTATCTACAAGAAAAATTCCACTTGGTGGTAGCTGGCCGGCAGACCTACATTTTGTGGGTCTTCTAAACCACTAGCAGGAGAGGTTGGTCTGGACCAAAAAGATTGGAGAGTTAGTTACCTTCACAGTACGTAGACTGGCAATTTTTTTCTGCTCTATTATTTGGACCCTGAGATGGTGATCAAGCTCCGTATAGTAGGTAAGCTACCCACTCTCCGAATAAGTAGATATTATTAATGTGAAAGTACCTGTTTGAGGAATAAGGATGAATGTTTGGTTTCATGATTAAACTACTGAGATGCAATGCAATATTGCTTTCTAGCTTTTGTCCGCGACTTCATCCCAAAAAGGGTACCCTTTTCTAGTGTTTTTGAACCGTTCTAATCCGTTAATATGATTTAAAAAATATTGAAATTTTCATGCCAAAGACTAAATATAGAAAACCGTTCGAATCGAAATGAGCGATTCTAAAATAAAGCTCCAGCTTGCCACCTCCCTCCTTGCTAGATTTTACGCAAATCGGTTCACAGGCGCAACAGAGTGCCACACAGAAAATTTTTTCAAGAAGTGAAAACCGCAAACGGTAAACTGGTTGGCATTTTATTTGCAGAGCAAAATCCCACGCACTTATACCCAGCCTCACTTGGCGATCCTTCCGGCAGTACTATAAATCCTTGAGTCCATTCCCCGAAAAGCGGTTTCTGTACAATTTCCCTAATGCACCCCCTGCAATTCTTATCTGTTACAACCCCCATCGGGGCAGTTATCTTACCCCTCATGGTCGCGATGGTGACCGAGTACTAATAGATACAGATTTATTTCTACTTAACTACCGTTCTACCCCATCCCTTTGTGAAGGGATGGTTATCGAGGTCTTTGAAGTATAGTGCGTAAGCTGTGGGTGTAGGAGCTTATCTTACATGGGTATAGTTGTTTTTATATCTATAAGGTTTTAATAAAAACGTTTCACGTTTATAGTAATACGATTCTCTGTGTCGTGAAAGTATTGGATACACATGACTAACATAAAACAGTAAGACTTAAATGGGGATAAAAATTAATCGCTTTCATTTTTGCCTGGTCAAGATCTGAATCCGGAGCGTCGGTGGCCGAGTGGTTAAGGTATCCTACTCGTAAACGAGAGGTACTGGGTTCGAATCCCACTGCAGCCAATGACTTTTCTGAGTTACATTAGTTGAATCTTAACCGATGCTCTTTCGGTGCGGGACAACATCGTGATGAAACCTGCACTTCAGGCGACTGAATGTGTAACCATGATCCCATCTGGTCACTTAACGGTCAGGTAGCACGGTCTGGTAGCAGGGTCACGGAGGTCAGATGCAGTTGCTCCACTGTAATTATCTGATGTGCCAAATCCTGGATCATGGTCAAAGCGGACACCGGGCCGTCGCGCTGATGACGACTGATATAAGGTTCGTTATGTAGGTAGGTGAATTTTTCGATGTTCTTCACAATCGCTTTCCTACGAGTATATGCCTATATTTATTATTAGAGGAAAGTAACCAAATATGGAATAGGCTCCAAATATGGAATTCCTTTATTTCTTCGAAAATAGTATTTCAAAAAGCAATACAGAACCATATTCTGTTTCATATACTCATATAAGACGTGTATACGTTCAATCTTGTCAGTAGGGCGAAGGCCGGTGACATGGCATGTGCGTTTTGTTTGGTCGCTGCTCAGAACATTTTAGGGGACTTAAAAACAATGTATTTATTTTTATTTAGAGAGTGATAACGTTTTCCTCGCATATTTATGTGGTTGCATAGATGGTAGTTCTTGTATTTCCAGGCCGTTTGTTTGTTTCTGTTTTGTAATTATTTTAATATTGACAATCATTTCCGAGGTCATTAAATTCCAAATATGGACCAGCACTGGGGTCCACTTATGGAATATTCCATATTTGGGCCAAAATCGAAATTGGTGGTTTCATTTTTACTTTAAGGTGTTAATATTTATTTTTCAAAATGATTTCAACACAAAAAATAAAGAAATATATCCGAAATTCAAGAATTTGTCGATGTATCAAATAAAAACTATTATTTTTATTTGCGGTTGGTAAACAGCATTTTTCTAATAAGCCTTAAGGAAAGTTGTTTTACAAACAGCAAATACTTTTTTTTAAAGATTTAATTCAGCTGAACCGATTTGCATTAAATGTTATATATTTGTTAGATCGGACGGATTAGGATTGTAATACGTATTTTTATTAAAATAAATTTACTCTATGTTTTTTTGCAATATAACAGTCTAACGATCTATTTACCAGTTCTGACACAACTAATTACCAGTTTAGTAAATAATGAGACTGTTATTAAGTATTAAAAAATCATTTATCAAACATTATTTTTAAGAAGTTGTTGTGCCTTTTTCTCATGGTCCATATTTGGGGTATTCCATATTTGACTACCTTTTTAATTTTTTGAATAAACTAGGATACTGTAATTAGTTATAAAAATCATAATACTATCACTGGGTGTTGCAATACATTATATCTTCTCGTCTAATAAAGAAATAGACTTCGTACTATGAATAGTTTATTTTTTATATTCAAAAAACAAAATGGTAAGTATTCCATATTTGGTTACTTTCCTCTATTATTATTATTCGTGCTGGTCAATGGTAATGCAACTATCGTTTGCCAAACGCTTTCAAAACCATTGGCACGATGCTCTCGTGGCTCTACATACAGGTTCCAAATGTAGCGATTTCTATGGGAGATAGTTTGTATTAACTTACTTGTCTGGGATACAATGAGTAAACGAGAGCTTCGGGGGCCTAATGGCTTGCGGGTCCAACTCGTAAGCCAGAGGTACCGAGTTCGTACCTAGTGAGCCATTTTTCTGAGTTACCTATGTACATTATGTGAATACTAACCGATGCTCTTACGGTGAGATAAAACTTAGTGAGGAAACTGCACATTCATGTGCATTTGTGATGAATAAATGTTTACGGACATCCGAACTACGCGTGGGTGTAAGGCTGTCCGCATACATTCATTTTCCGTATTAGGTTTCCGAATTCGAATTTTGAACTCGACCAATCAGAATCCGGAACATTTATCACGCAGGCTTCTGTTTTGTCTTCGCAGATTCTGATTGGTCAAGTTCAAAATTCGAATTCGGAAACCTAACGGATAACGAATGTATGCGATGGCTAGTCATTAATAACTGCATACATTAACGTCAAAACATCAAAGTGAAAATAATTCCATCGTTCTACAATTAGACCGTTTAAATACCAATCAACGCTTTCTCTCACTCGATTTATTTGTTGTGTTCAGTGTTCATGAGGTAGGTACCCGTTAAATGAGATAGGTACTCATTAAGTATCTGTCATGTAGGTTAATAACTGGCGTCATCCGGCCATCATTCTGGGCTTGGGGCTGCCGCGACTGGAACGTATAGATAGCCCAATCTGAACGTCCAATTTTCACACAATTTGGTGGTAGAACTGTCAAACCTGTGGAATCGAAACATACTTAGGGCGGCTGTCTTTTGCTGCCCTTATTTGTCGTCAAGTGGTACCTCTACAAAGTGATGTAATTAGAGGATACCTTGACCGCTTTGAAGCACTCATCAAGAAAACCCCATTCGACCTCAGCCTCCTCCGCATAGACGTAAAAAAACGAATCCAACATCATCGTACGACAGTCGTACGTACGTCAACCTACCAAAATCCAGTCCAAGATGAGCTAACATTTCTATGGATGTGCATAGCAATGTTAGCTCCTTTTATACTGGATTTTGGTAAGTTGTTATGACGTCACAGCCCGCCTCAGTTGAAGGCAAAATCACGCAACGGATGTTGATGTGGTTTTTACCTTGACTCAGAGAATTTCTTCCGGATGGTATATGTTATGCAAAATACATGCATATTAATTTAAGGGAAGCCGAGAAAAACCCGTGCGAAACCGGGGCGGGTCGTAAGTACATAATAAAATTTTAGAATGTGTTCGTGTTCATAGTTAGGTGTAGTATTTAATAACAATATTAATAATGTAGTATACCATACCGCAGATATTAACTCCGATTAGTCTAGGCGCACAGCAGTGCGCCAGCAAGTTCCCAGACAATCGTTTCTGCGTGTTTTTTTTTACATACCATGATTTATTGTTTGTTAGTATCTGAAGAACAAACAATAAAACTTTTCTGCTAATCGTAACTTCGTTATCGTTTCAATTCTTTATTTGAAACGATAACGGATTTTGTATATAAATAATTATTCAAATTATAATAAAATCATCATCATCATCATCATCACAGCCCGTAACAGTCCACTGTAGGGCTTAGGACCTCTCCCACGAAAGGGGAGGATGTTGCCATCTCCACGTGGCCGTGTGGTGTCCGTCAGAGTAAAATAGCACCAACCCCTTACACTCATGGGTGTCTAATGTTTTCGAGTCAAAAGATTAAGAGTCTCCGTAGTCTGGAAAATGGGTGTTAAGTGTTATGTTTAAACACTTGCGATTTCCAACCCGCGTATAATAAAATACTACATGTTTATTTAATTTCTCTGTTATTACCTCACGAAGAGCTGAACGAAGCAATATAATCGATACCAAATACAGGTTGTCCCACACTTGCCGCTTGGCAGGAAACCCTTTAATAGTGTTGTTACTAATTATCCACAAACCTATCTGGCAGCGGACGTAAGGCAGTGTAATGCGGTGCATGTTGTGTGAAAAGTGGAAATTTTGACAGTTTCTTTGAATAGAAAGGATAGGAACATACAGAAATGGTGCTTGCGAAACCATTGTGCAAGGTTAAGCAACGAACGCAGAATCCGTAAAATGGATGGGGGACCGTTTCATACTTTGAAGCTAGTTGAACTTCAGCACCACAACTAGCTCAATTCTCGTTAATGTCCCGGTTGTGGTGAGTAAGTTAAAAGTAAGAGCATTGGTAATGTACATAACTCAGAAAAGAGTCATTGGTACATGGCGGCACTGGGCTTCGAACCATTAGGTCACCAATGCCTCTGAAATTAATTTAAATGAAACAGAGGTAGCTACACTAATCCGACTTTTGATCCCTTTCAAATGATAGGATACCGAGGGATAGTTAACTGCGGGGGGACAACTTGAATACTGTGTAACGCCACTGCTAAAATATGTATGTATAAGTAAATCCCTAATAACATGCACTAATATTAATACTGTCAACATTTAAGCACTCAGCTTACGACACTGCAGTAAGGCCAATCTACAGCAGCACACAGGCAACTAGACAGTTAATACTAAAGGTAGCACCACATTAGACCGATGTGACGTGCGTGACGCATGTAATATCAACACTCGCAGTAAATGTATGAAAAATCACATTTTAGCAGCACACTTGTCTTACGCGACGTCGTTGATGCGACCAATTCCCACGGCGTGTGCGTCAGAGCGCGTGTGTGACGTGTAACACGACCTTGGTCGCACGACCGTCGCCAATTAGGACAGCGCCTGACGTTTATAAAATAAAGTCACTTTTCGGATGCGCGGGCGAATCGACCTTGGTCCACGTCCTCCGCATCCAAAAGCAACTTTATTTTATACTACGTACGAATTAGTATCCAAGTCGTGTCGTATGAACTCGTATGTATTCTTTACTAAGTACCTATAACCGATGTACAAACCTGCCTAGATAACAGATTAACATCTGTCCATAACAGCCCGCATCAAGTTTTATAATTCAAGGCCAGAGTAACAATGGGTCATAACTTTTGCAATCTTTCGATATTTTAGCGGCAAGTTCTCTGTAGGCCATCGGGTCAACAAACTGAGTCATGTGTAAAATAATGCCCTATCTAGGTATTTCCCATTTTGCCATATTTCGCAGAGTTCCTCGGCATTATGTTATCTTTTAAGCGAGATGTTAGGGATGGGGTCATTAATTATTTATTCAATGTACTTATTCGTATTATATTTTTTTAATACGTATTTAGTATTCTCCTGTTGATAACGCGGTGAAACAACCGTCAGCGCAATAATCGCGGATTTATATTTATTTTATTCGTCGTGTCTATCACGATCAGAGAGCCTAAAGTTGACTTATTTTATAAAATGTAATGTACTGAATAAAGTTGGTATAATATGTTTTACGGGTTTAACCGCTAACCTTGATGAACAACTAGCCTCAGTTTTGCGTCGAAATATCCGGCAACTCAACCAAGGTATGCGGTAAAACAGCAACGGCGACATTTGAAAACATTACGTGAATGAAGTTTATTTCTTTCTTATTCCATTCCATTCGCCGTTTGCCCCTCACTACTGCAGCCAGGTGGGGTATAGAGCCTCCACTCAGGCCGCTTCGCCACAATCCACATTCGTTGGTGGAAAATGGCGCGCGCCGGTTTGTCGGTCTGTGTGTTCGTCGCCGTGCTCGTGTGTGGAGTTCGAGGTATGTTCATTTTAATTTGTATATACATTATTGTGCAATATTGAAGTACATAATCATATAATTATATCATCATTTGCCTGCCCTTATCCCATTCATTTGAGGTCGGCACAATATATTTTCGTTCTCCAATCATCCCTATCCGCTGTTCTCCCTCATCACCAATCCATCCATATTTTCTTTGGTCTTCCCCTTCCTGCGTATCCATACACATTCATATTCAATACCCTTTTCAATCATAAACTTATATGTTCCCGTAATATTCACCAGCGTGCAAAACGAAACTCTGGGAACCTTTGACCATGTACGAAATGTTGTTGTTCATTCTGGACTAAAAGTACCCTAGGATCCTTGAGAATCATTTACCTACTTTGCTTAATAGTGTCAATTTTTTCGAAATCGGTTCAGTAGTTTCGAAGATTACTCCGAACTAACATACTCAGGTATTGGGACCTGTGTTCACAAACAATACTTAACTATGTAGCGTCTATGAATAGGTTTTGGGAACCAAGCGTTTTCGTGCTTACTGTGGGATCTCATAGAAACGTTTCTAAATACGGGTGATACGAGTGTATACTTTCAACCAAAGCACAAATGCACTAAATTCTATTAAGTTCAGGAAAACAGGAAAAAAACGGTCTTATCACCAAAGTGATCACTTTCAGACAACCTACATTAACGCCGTATTCACAAACAATACTTGTCTAAGTAAAGTGGTGTTACTGTGTTAAGTAATTCTCTTCTTCTGCCTTATGCTTCTTATGTATTGCTCATAAAATAAGGTCTATTTTTGTACCACAGCTTTTGAAGAGCAGAGCGACGCCTAACATAGTATAAGTGATTCAAAAATGAACCTTATTTTATGAGCAATAAATTCCACTTTAAATTGCTGTCATACTTTTGGCTTCTAAGTTTAGGCTACTGAATTTAGTAAAATGTAATAAGCGCATTAGTAAAAGCACTGTGTTAAATACGGGATATAGTTTAATTTATGCACATTTTAACATTGTAAAGTACATTTTAATTTTCTTTTGAGTTCGTTTAAAACCGGACAAATATTCTAAACGAAAATTGGTAAATGGCCACCATTTGAAATTAAAAGTAATAGGTATTTCGTCTAAAAGAAAATAACAATCTACAGTTAATTTAAAAAAACAAGATTAACAAGAAAATGAGGACAAATAACACCTCTCAATTTCGCAAATTGAGGTACATGACTCGACAATTTGCTTTGTTTCCTTCAAAAGTTTAAATCGTTGATCAAAAAACAGGTTGACCGTTTATTGCCTGGATATTGTACAAACTAAAATTCAATTTCGGCCTGATAGAACTTAAGGTGATTCGCGAAGTAATCTGATCTTAACTGTAGTTAGTGTTTATAATTAAAAAGTGTCAATGTATTTGCGACAAAAAGGTTGTTATAAAAATAGATAAGACCACGCTAAGTCCGAATCGCTTATTAAAAAGGAAAAAAAATCTCTGTATGGCAACTTATGCCAAGTTTTTTAAACGTCATAGAACGTCATTCATAGAAGTCTTAACAAACAATTTGATTTCTGTAGGATTAGTTATTTTCGTGAGTTATGCAAAATATTAAATAATGGGCAAAACAATTAAAAAGGAAGTGCGGGAGATAACTTTCAGCATGATTAATAATTTAGACAAACTAAAAGTACAAGTTCAAGCTAATAGTGGCCAAATAACTGAATCTCTACAAGCAGGAGGGATTATTGATGGCAATAATCTCTTCTTATTGTACATTATAAAGTGCGGATATGGATCCACACTTTATAATTTTTACTACTGTCAGTCAATACGGACTTATCGTGGTCCTATTTCTACTTGAAATTCGTTTATTGGTACGCACTCCGTTCATTGGTATTTTGTCTGCTTTAATTAAATTAAACAAAATTAGACTGTAATTTAAAGCTAGTAGTAAGCTTGTTTTATCGTTAAGCACTACAGTAGTGCGTGTTGTGTTGTTTATATTTTTCATACATTTATTTTTAGTATGTCATTTATGGGAACTCAATAGACACCTCTTTTTATTTTACTGGCTATATTTCTTATGACGTGTTGATGTCAGTTCATTAGTATTTGGCAAAATCGCTACATAGCGGAAGCAAAGAAGGAAAGAATTCGTTTATTATAACCTAACCCCTGACCAAGTTTACATATACTTAAATATTTTCTAAACTACTTGACAGATTTTAATGAAACAAAGCTAAGAACTATCTCGATGAAACAGAATTTAAAATTTAGAAAACTGCATTCAAATCGGTCCATCCTTTCGAGAGCTACGATGCCACATACACGACACACAAAGTTATAACACCCCTCTTTTTCCGTCGGTGGTTAAAATCACAGAGTTCCAATGTAGGTACATACATACAGGATATTAAAATAAAGGCGATATCAGACGTTCCTAATCCACCAAACTCATTTCATGTAAAGTTAGTCATCGTCAAATCTCGCAAGCTCAGGTTTCAATGTGGAAAAGTGATTAGAACTCATGAAGAACCTTCCCCGCTCACAAAACGCCTTCTTGGCTTATCAAAGGTTAGCTGGAAGAAATCCCGTTAGTTCGCCTTTTCAACATTAAGTGTATTTTTACTTATTTATTTAGTGTACTTAATGTTTTATGTTAATGCAAAGAGATTACAAATAAACAAGAGCCAAGCCCATAATTCTATAAAGCCTACTCAACATATACTTAACCTACTGGTCAGCAAGTTTGGCTTGACTGCTTCATAGATTCAACATCATACTTAAACACTAGTATATAACGTATTGGATATCGAAGGAATTTATAGGCATACTGAATGGACACCGATTATAAATCTTCGGAAACGACGTTGCGGCAGATCCAGAAACTAAAAGAGTTTATAAGCATTTGGTTTCTTCAGCAAAACAATAATGCTTGCGTTATTGCGATCCGGTTTTTAGGATATGAGGTAGCCAGCGTTATCACAAGCCTGTTAATCACATGCTAGAGTCTGACTATCGAAAGTACCTACTTAGACCTTGAGAAAACCCCGGCAATTATTAAAAAGAAGTAAAAATGACTCTAAAGTAAAGTCTGACATTGGTATTGTATAATTAATACAAAATTACAACGCCGCCAAGATAAGGCTCCACTTAGATATGGCGCCTCTGTCATTAAATGCCCCTCTGATACAAGATTAAAATTGGAACTGACAGAAGGTCTATTATTGTGTTCAATAGATTTAAGTGATGCGGAAGCATTCGTATGCGATTCCGGCTCGCACTTGGCCGGTCCTTTCATCATGTTGATTAAACTTTATTCTGTATTGTTTTTCATTAAACTAGACATGCTAACCGCCATCATGGTAAGATTTATGGGGTCGAGAATAGAAGATGCATGTCTAGAAACAGCCTATTCACTCAAGCCTTGAAGGAGTTTAGATTGTACGACATATGCCCGTTTCTTTCGCAACAAAAAGAAAAAAAATGTAACAGAAGTACTCTACAAAAATGCAATACCACATTATTAAAATAGTGCTACTATGACCCGACGAAACCCCTGATATCCAAGACACAGGTGTCTGACTTACTTTGGTTTCTGAAGTTTCAATGTATTTTGCTTCCGTACTAAGTATACATATCTTTGCTATCTGTACCCCTAATACATACATTGTACTTTTATCGCCTGTGAAAGTTTTGAAATAAATTATTATGTTATTTATTATGTTATGTTATTATGTCCTGCGTTATATGGGATTGACGGTGGAGCATGCTTGACTAACATAGCCTATTCACTCAGGCCTTGAAGGAGTCCAGATTGGAGAACGTATGCCCGCTTCTTGTGCCCCGAAGGCGGAAATTGTATGGACTGTAGACGTTATTAATAGTAGCACTTTCCGGTCGCTTGTCACAGCGGTTGTATAAAGAAATTGCCACATCCACCTACAACGCGAATGTTATCAAAACTGCGGCAACTTTCCGAAACTAGTTGATACAGAGAAAGTACATTGTTTCCAACAACTCGTCCATCAATTATAAGTGTCGACTGACGGACAGACTGTGTTTACTAACAGTGCAACAGACAGACAGACCGATGCGATGCACGTAGATAACATTTGATTGTTAGAAAAATGAAAGTACGCTATCTGACATTGGAATCAAAGCCGGCAATGATGCGATGCGCGATAATGTCTAGTTTAGTTGGTATAAAAACAAAACATGCAACGACGGAGCTAAATTAAAGTTGATTAAAATGTAACGTTGCCTTGGAAGATAACTGATTGGTAATCAAGATGTTGATTTTATTAAACTTCTGTTTTTAAATAGCTATTTTCTTTTATGACTTACGCGGTGCATCTTGTTGGTCCGACATTTATAAGTAGAGTAAAGAACGTAAGCGCAACACTACCCTTTGATTCATATATTTGAGCAATTATTAGTAGTTTAGCATTAGTAAGTTCATACAAATCCAGAATCATTTATGGATTAGCTCAAGTGTGCCATTTATTTTGTTAACATCTGGCTGACACCTTTCAACTCTAAACAACAGAGATATAATATCATTTTCATACAATACGACACTTGCGGTATTTTGCATCATTTAAGGTAGATCATTGATATAAATAAAAAATAAGAAGGGCCCCAAGATAGACCCTTTGGGGGTCCCCAAATCCCCATTTTAATCAATGAACCCGTTGTGTTAGATCGATTAATTTTTACTTTTTTCTACCAGTTTCTAAACGAGCAAATAAGATTGTAAATTGACATGCCTTGGGCCTCAAATTATCATACATCCTTCAACTTCTGCACAATTGATTGCGCAAATACTTTAGTGCACAAGCCACTTTAGCTGGACCTTTCTAATGACGGCTAAGGAATGAAACGCATTCTCCGAATAACGGGTACAATCAGGACTCCTTGACGTCGTAAGTGAGGAGGATTGCTTTCTCAGCGATTTGCTTCAATTTTTGTCGGTTAGAGACGTTGCTAGTACATTGGACCATGGTGAATTATGTTGCTTGCTTAATCAGATCAGTCCATCGAGTTAGTGATCGACCACGTGTCCTGCCTTCAAACTGGCCCTGGATGACCAATCTCTCCATCCAGTTCTCAATTCTGGAGATGTGACCAAAGAACTTGAGTATTCGTAGCTGCACAGTTGACGAAAACCTGTCTAAGTGGATAGATTTCTAGATTTACCCCATACTTCTAGATCACATTACCATCAGCTGAGATGGCAGTCAAATGCTTATAAAAAAACAAATGTAATTTTTTACATTTACCAGACTCTTCAATCCCAGATTTCAAAGATCTCAGATTTGTATAGAAAACTTTCAAAAATTACGATTACACAACTTACCATTAACTTACCGTACTTCACAGGTCAAGTAGGCTCCCTATGCCGATCAAACGAGAGGTTCCTATCATGCGGAGGTTGCCAGAAGACCTGTCAGGACCCGGTACCGGACTGCAAGGCCGTATGCAAGGAGGGTTGCTACTGCGAAGATGGTGAAGTCAGGAATGCTACAGGACACTGCGTCAAGTTGTCCGAGTGTCCTCCAATAGGTAAAGCATAGTTTTATTAATAAACAGGAAAATCTATAAAAATGGAAGCTCTATTTTTTAACTGCTCGCCTCGAGTCAAAAGGTTTTCAATTTTTATTTTTGATGCTTAACGCCGATTATCCCTATTTTTGAACCAACTGTTGTCGGTGTTGCAAATGTAATCTAAACAATATTTCATTTCTCATGCTGAAAATCAAAATTGGAAAGCGTTCTACTCGAGGCGCGCCGCAAAAATAGAACCACATATTACTCCACTTGCTTAGGCTAAGAAACCTTTCTGGCTGAGAAAACATAGAGTTTCGTTGAGTGTACCATACACGTAGGTACGAATGAATTTAATGATAGTTAATAATTTTTTTAACCATAACATGTAAATATAATATCTAATAAACTGAATACCCACAAAATAATGTCATTGGAGGACAGACGCTTTATGGCCGATATGAAGCTTCTGTATGACATCATACATAGCGGAGTAGATACTCCGCAGTTATTATCCCGAGTGTTGCTATGCGCGGGAGACCCGCGCGCGCGCCGCGGTGGCCGCTGGCCTCGGCTACTTGACCACCGCCGCGCGCGCAGCGGCTACGCCCTGGGCTCTCCGCTCAATAGGCTATTGACGGGTATGAGAAGTGCCTCTCCGACAGTGCTGACGTTTTCCATCTTAGCCGAGCACAATTTACAAAAAGGGTTATCCAGTACCTGAACCAGTCGCGTGAAGGATAACACGCTCATACATTAAAAAAAACACACGAACACACACACACAAACACATATACAGAGAGAGAATCTTATATTATATTTTAGAGAGAGAAGTTTATATTTTAATTTTGTTAGTAGTTTTTTTTTCTATTAGTATTTTATATGGTGTTTACAGCCTATATTAATTATCAAAATTATAAATTGCAATTTTGTAATTGGCATTACAACTTAATAATGTAACATTTTTGAATAAAATTTGATATGCTGTAAAACTGTGAAATAAATAAATAAAACTATGGCACAAATTTAATCGAACAAATTTAATATAATATTTTATACAGGTTAAACCCTCAAATAAACCGCATTCGAAAAGAACTTAGTAGGTAACCGAGATTAATATTAGACAGATAATCACACAAACCTGTCATACATACCACATGACAGGCGTCAACGTGACAGGCCTGACCGGTGTACAATGGCGAAGTTTCGTTTACAATATTTACCTCCTTTTGTTACCTTACTGTAGAAATTCCTCGTTTTACATGTTAAAGCAAATAGGTATATAAGCAATCCTCCTTCCAGCCACAGCATACCTGCACACCAGCGAGCCCCGAAGCACCACCAATGAATGCCCAGACAACGAGGAGTACAAATTCTGTGAACCCTGCAACAGGACCTGCGACAATCCCAACCCTGTATGCCCAGCACAGTGTACTAGAGGCTGCATGTGCCTCGATGGCTTGGTGAGGAACAGGGATGGAAGATGCGTCAAAGTCGACGAGTGCCCGAGTGGGAACGAGATGACTGATAGGAGTGAAGGTTGGTATTAGAAGTGTGTTCATGAACGGCTCATTAAAGTCCACTGCTGAAGTTGAGGTAGAGCCTCCATATTTGTGAAGACCTGAAGGGTATTGCTATAATTTCCACGATTGACAGGCGGGTTGGAGATCGCAGTATGGATAGTACTGGTCATCCATCTTGACGTAGATATACCGGTTGTATTCTCGCACGCGAGTTCCTGGGGTCCGCATTAAAAATGATTTAGGATTTGGCAGATCAGGTAATTACAGTGGAGCCTGTTAACAGGCAAACCTGACCAGATTGGATCATGGTACGAACTTCAACTGATTTCCAATAAAAAAACTGTGTTAAAATTGCATCCATAGTTTGTGGTTTTGAAGCTATGTAATTATACAGTTTTTGGCCGAACAATTTCAGTTTTTTACTGCCCCTGTAAAGCTTAATTTCTAGTAATTATGCCGTTTTGTTCGCCAGCTCCTTAAACAAAATCGCGTAATATATTAACCCTTCGACCCTTCCAGAAGAACACACAATGTCCACGGCCACGACGGCATCTCCACACCGCCCGTACAAACAGACTTGCGGCCCAAACCAGACCTACAGTCCCTGCCAGGAATGTGAATCCTTATGCGGCAGCTCCCACCAGATCTGCATGAGCCCCTGCAACGCTGGCTGCTTCTGTAACCCTGGATTCGTGAAAACTTCTACCGGGCTTTGTGTCAAGCTGGAAGACTGTCCCAGAGGTTCGTACGTACATGAGTATTATTCGGGACGACGGACTTAGTTTGGCCCGGTTTGTGTGGTAGATTTCGTGTAGCATAGCTGTGGGACTGTGGACGCCCTGTATTATATATAGTTCATAGTCTATGCCCTGTATACTGAGGGCTCTACTCTCTAAAATCCGTCAGATAAAAAAACTGTCAAAAACATATTGCCTAAGTTGAAATATTCTGATCATTTTTTTCTACTCTTTGCTGAGCCTATGAACAGGCTGTGCAGTGAACTTTCCAATGATTTGAGGCAAATTAAAATTTATTAACATTCCATAACTACGAACGTTGAGGAATGGCGGCTTTAGAGAATACAGCCCCTGTTCAGTCACAGTAGGAACCGTAGCTGGTTGTAGCGCCGTTTGTTACTGATGTTTAAAATTGGATTTAGACTAAAAAAGCGAAACGTTCCCTGCCATTTTATTGGGATTAACCATAAAGTTACTAAAACCCTTTGGTACTAACAGAGGATTTCTTCGTTCTTCTCTATTTGTTCATGAGAATTCTTAGAATTCATTAAAAATGTTCTAATAAGAAAATAAGTAGCTTTGTATTTATTCTGTGTTACTTATGTAGATAACTGTGTGTTTCTTATTATTTTGTACTGTCAGCTGCATAGAGAACTGATTAATCCTACCATAAATTTAATGTAATATGCTCACTATGCAGGTGCCTGTACCTATATATCGAATTGCCTTCGTATTTGTGGTAAATATTATAATTGGCTGTTGTAAACGTAATTTAAAGTACTTACTTATATAAAACATGGTATTATGTTGAATTTCAGTTGTTGAATCTTTGTTTAAGATTCTATATAGAGCAGTACATCCAGTTATGCATATGCCTGCGCAGATAGATTTTATCAAAATTAAGAACTAGATCTACTGCATTATGTACATGTGTATTATTGTTGCACTTGTTGACTGCTTTCACGCACTTGTTTGTACTAATTTATGATGTAACGTTTGTTTATGATGTAACCTACTTGTTTCAAGACCTTCATTGCCTAACCAATCTCGATCTAGATGCCTATACAGTGTAGCTGTAATTCATGTTAAACCACTTTTATTACCTAGTGTGTGTAAACTCAAGCATTTGTCCGCCATCTCATCTGAGCCCCAAGTCTGCTACTATTTTAAAACAATTGTTTTCAATGACATTCCATTGGAGTATTTGCTAGACTGATTGTAATTCGATTGTGGGCTAAAACAACAATGTTGTAGTAGATTTTAGAACGTAAGTCCAACAACTATTAATCTGTGAGTTTTTGCAATGCAATATCCAATTTGACTCTATCGTAATTGATTTGCAATTGAAATACAATAGCATGCGAGTTATATAAAATTAGCAGACATTGGCAGGGGCCCACATCAGGGTGATGTGGTGGTTTTTATTTTAAAAACATACATTTTCTACATCTGGACCAGACGCCAGTGTCCGAGGTGTCCAGTTTTTTACATTATGCCAATTTGCGAGAATGTCTTAGACGACGATATTTGTAAGCTATATCGAAATTAGGAATTATATCGCTGTGCAACAGACATGAAATTTTAAAAAATTGTGTAAGTAAAATTGGGCATATTTTACAAGATGCAAATTTTTGCATCTTACAATATTTTTACGCGAATTTTCAAAGTTCGCAATTTTGACAAAGTCTCGTTAGGGAAGAATGGCGTCCGATTTTTTTCAGGTACATGTCTATAAGCATTTGTTGGTTAGATACTTACATATATACTATTTTCATGTTGCCCTTTCTCTTGACAAATAGCTTATAAACTAGAGAAATAACGACACGTATGACTAACCCATAATTAAATATTTTTATAAAGGTTTAAATTGTGATAATACTGTTGTTACTTAATCCTTTTTATATTTAAGTATTTATTGATGTTAGCTAATTGTACGTAAGTATGAGTGTGTGAGTGTTGTAATTTATAAGAGTATTAAATTATTTGTAAAAATTCTGTGGGCTAATGTCTTTCTTATTTACCTCTTGTACTCTTCCTCTGCAATCCTCAAATATTCCTCTTCAATGTTCCTCTTTATTGTTACTTCCTATTATTGCATTATATTCCTCTTCTGCATTTACCTATAGTGATTTAACAACATTATGTTACAATAAAAATGGTATTGACTACATATTGACGTTTCCTATCCCTATAAATGTTCTCCAAATAGATATTGGGTTTACGTTTACTTGTAACCCTGTGATCTATCTGCTATCTTGGGTCATATTCTTTACCGCTGGATCCCAAGTCTGCTTAATTACGAATGTTAAAAATTTCCTTAAAAATTATTTTAGGACAGTCAGGGAAAAATAATTATTTTAATAAATGCTTTAACTTTTCTAGTCCGATTGTAACTCGATTGTGGACTAAAACGGCACCCTCTTGGCAGATTTTAGACGGCAATACTAATAACTATTCAACTGAGAGTCAATTGTGATTTCATTAGTAGTCTACTGAATAATTTTTTTACAGAATATTTACCTTATTTATCGCAATGGCAATGAAGACGCAATTGAGTCTCAATTGAATGTCAATTGAAAGAAATTAAGAAACTTTACCAAATAGCATGTGGATAAATAAAATTAGCATACTTGGGACCCTGACCCTGATGAATCAAGTCTAAAATTGACGTAATCCTAAGAGCCCATACAGGCATACACGATTTGTCCCAAATGTTTAGATATGCAATTTTGGTTTCTATACTAATGATAGAAAGCTTATATTATTATTTGAAAACAAACGCTCACCGTTCGCATTGTTCTTTTGCACAAACGTTCGTCGCGCAAACTTGAAAAATAATTTCTCGAAGCAACGATCCGTCGAACTACCGATAATCGATCATTTGTAGTTCGGACCGAGGTTACGGACTCGTAGTCACTGTCACCGCATAGTAATCTTGTCGTGCCCGCACAGTCGTCGTGCCGCACCCGCATTGTCACCGCGTCGCTACCTCGCACACACTCGTCTTAAGCTAAAAGACAGGCGAGCGCTCGCGTGAATGTGAGGGGTTCCAAAATAAGGCACCTGGGGCTCTATTTATGTACCGCTTGCCTTGAACGGTTTTCGTTTTAGATTTTCGATATGAAAAATTCAATATATATTTTAATAACATTGCAAACACCGAAAGCGAACGGTTTAAGTATGGCGAAAATCAGCGTCACTTAACAAAATCTTGAATAGAATAGAATAGAATAGAAATCGTTTATTGTAGGACACTGACAATAATTTCTTATTAAGTACAGTGTTGTCCATTTCGGACGTACCATATTCTACATGATAGTATCTATTATAAATAAACTAATACTAAACAGACAAATAAATACCTGCCATTTTAACACTTATAGGTATTGTAGGTAATAGTCTTTAACACTTGTATTTAACACTTTTAACTCATTTTAATATTACTACCTTGAAAATCAAAACTTAAAACCGTATCTATGACTCGAGGCGAGTAGTTCAAAAATAATGTCCCGGAATCTTAATATCTAAATATTAGAGATGCCACGAATATTCGGCTACTTTTTCTAATATTTGGTCGAGTCCGCAATATTTGGCCGAATACCGAATGCCCAATCACGAGAAAAAAACATATATTATTCAAAGCTGTATATATTTTAACTTCCAATCAGAAATTCTATGCTTATTATTTTCTATCACTTTGCCCGGTATAGTAGATTAGCACCTACTCCTTTGATTTACGGGTGTTGAACAAGGTGACTAATGTCTGTGAGGCTGACCAGCAAATACCTGTCTACCTTTTGTCGAGTACCTATTTTTATCACTAAGATCTCTAATCCACCTATCAGGCTTGAAGATTGTGGCAAACTCCTCTACAATTTTTCAATCTTCTACGAATTTCATCAGTTCGCTGTTATGGGATACCTCCGTAGCACCATTTTGTGTTGAGATTTTTTAGCAAAGCGATATCAATTCACCTATCAAGCGTGGAGACTTCTGGAAAGCACTTTACTAATATGGAGCAGGTTCTAGTCCAGCAGTTTGGCTGTTGAGGGCTGGTAATATTATGATGTGGTTCTGTCTGTGGTACATTGTTTTTGTGTTATACGGCAGACAAACAGCCAAGCGAGCCACCTGATGGACAGTGGTCACCGCGGCCTATATATAGCAGCAACACCAGGGGAATCACCAATACATTGCCCGCCTTTGAAATATACGTCTAATATATAACGATGAATAAAAACTAATTTTTCAGCATATTTTATTGAAAGCTATTTGTTATAACGTAAACAATGCCTTCTGCTGAATGATATGGTATGTATGATGATAGATGTTCGGCATATCATTCATATTTATCTGTAAATTCGGCCGCTTAATATTCGACGCTTCGCCCGAGAGCCTGGCCGAATATTCGATATTTGATATTCGACCAAATCACTATTCGTGGCATCTCTAATAATCTCGCAACGGGTGACACACAGTGTCTGTCTGTCTGTTACAGTCCCATGTGCCAATTGCCATAACTTTCCCACAAATCGTGCAACTAACTATTAACTCCAATTAATAAAAAAGGTTGTTGACCCTTGGGATCTCTCAATGGCATAAGTAGAAGGGATTTGTAAAAATAAAAAGTATTTTACAGCCATTAATAACTTTACACATGTGCAATTTACAACTTCACACCTACACCGACGCTCATTTATTTTCGAGATAAAGGATCACGACTTACGGAATTTATTTTTATGAAGGTAAATGTTAAACAAATAAGAAAAACGTAGGTACCTACAATTATGTCATAAATCAGTTTGGCGGTGAAGGATATGGCAGCCGCCAATGTTGGCAAGCGAAGATGGAGAGAAGGTGGAAAAGGGTAATTACCCACCTGGCCGGGTGTTGTGACCAGGGGACCAAGGGTCCGACGGTTGATCGTCGGAAGTTGTATATATGCCGCGGAATTGGCATATTCCGTTAGCACGATGCAGGAAAGTTAGCGCCATCTATGTGCGTATGCTTGCCAACCTTGTGTTCGTGTACTTGTAATGTGAGTACCGTTCAGTGTCCCTATTGGAGCGATAGATGTCGCTACAATCAGTAAGATTGTTTAAAAAATCTATACCCTGCTTCTATATTTAATCCTCAACCAAAAAAGTGCCATTACCATTTACCATTTACCACCTGATGGCAGGTGGACTGACTGCTCGTTTGTCACTGAGTAGCATAAAAAATCTGAAATTTAAGTTATATAGAAAACTAGCAGCCCCCGCGTCTTCGTTCTGTCTGTTGTTGAAAATCGCATTAAAATCCTTTGCGTAGTTTAAAAGATCTAAGCGCACATACCCATATACAGAGGGATAGACGGAAGGACGGACTTTATGACGATTGAAAGAGATATGTAATGCAGTACTCAATAGATAAAGTTTGAGTTTGAAATCGAGTTTTTACTCTAGTTGCATAGCTTTTGATGCTGCCCGCTCCTACCACCAACAGCCGCGCCATCTGTCGGCGCCCACGACATTGTCGCCGAGGACTGCAAACCGGACGAGATATATTTCAACTGCGGGTGGTGCGAACCCAGCTGTTGGGAGCCGAGACCTGTATGCCAGGGGGCGTGCGTGCGAGGCTGCTTATGCCGCCCGCCGTTGCTGCGCCACCATTCCGGGCAGTGCGTGGAGGAACGTGAGTGTGCGGCGAGTAAGTTGGGATTTTAATTTCAATTTCAATTTCATTTATTCATCAACATAGGTAATACATTCAGCTGTTATGAAATTATTCAAAGTCCTCTATGGTTTTATTGTAAATTTTATAGGGGCTTGCATTGGACCACAGGCGTAGAAATAGGCGCTGTCCTAATTTGCAACGGTCGTGCGACCATGGTTGTAGGACGGACATCGCCCGACCAATAGGAGACCTGAAAAAAACCTGTCGCACGATCATGATCGCTCGACCATTGCCAATTATGACAGCGCCTTAGAGCGTCGGTACGGACTAATGGTTAAGGGGTCAGGCTCGTATCCCGTGGTACTGGGTTTGAACACCACCAATAACTCTTTTACGAGATATGTACCTACATTAATAAGTTAAACACTAACCGATGCTCTTAGTGAGGGAAAACATCGTGATGAATCCTGCACATTTAGGCGACTGAATGTATAACCCCGATCTAATCTCGAGAGGTTCCCCTGTCAGCAAGGTGGCAGTCGCTACACTGTAATTACCTGTTATGCCAAAACCTGCATATTAACGCCAAGAAGACAATTCGACCTCAGCATGAGGTATAGGTAACCAGCAAAGCAGCAAAATGGGCAAAGCTAGCACCGAATATGCTATTTCTAGTTGAATTTTTTCGCTCATTCTCATGTTAGATTTCTGTGCTAACTAGTGAGGGTCAGGACAAGATTTTCAGTTAAGAGGTGCCCCATTATTTTTTTTACCAATACAATCATCATCATCATATCAGTCAGAAGACGCCCACTGCTGGGCTTAGGCCAATACAATGTCCCAATTCAAATGAGGAGAGGCATTCGAGTCTAAATAAAAAACAAACATATTAATATTAATTTAATACCGAGGCAGCCGGCAGAGTGAAGCCGTGTGTGGTGTCCGGCAGAGTAGAATAGCACCAACCCCTTACACTCGTGGGTGTCGTACAAGGCGACTAATGTTTACGAGGCAAAAGATCAAGAGTCTCCGTAGTCTGGAAAATGGGCAGCAGCATTTACCATTGTTATATTTAAACACTGCGATCTCCAACCCGCCTGCAAAGCGTGGAGATTATGGCAATAACCTCCCCTTTCGTGGGAGAGGCCCTAAGTCCTGCAGTGGACTGTTACGGGCTGTGATGTAATACCGAGGTGTATCTTTCATTTTTTCCTGTGCTCTACGCTTCTTTCATCTGTCCAACCCACTTTCTTCTCTATCCACGCCGTAACTCAATAGGACAGTCGCGCAATTCCAGTGGGTAGGCAATACACCACAGAACAAAAACAAATTGCCAGTCTATAATAGGAACACGCTATAAGTTGTCATACAGAGATTTGAATTTAATTTTTTTTAATAATTGTTCGGACTTAGCGTGGTCTTATTATATAAAGATAAACTTAAATCGTTTGTTGACAAATGTGACTTTGACAACCAAATAGATTGTCAAGCTGACGTTTGGCACGCATTTTACCCAAGAGGGCCGCTCTACTCAGCTATGAAGGTAGCTCACTATCGAATCTTTTTGCAATACATAGTCTTACTAAGACATTACGTGTAAAGTAGCACATCTTCTCAAAGTGAGCCGTCAGTACAATTTTCGGTTTTGTACGGGACAAATGTACTGCCTAGTCAACCGCGTATCGGTTTGCATTCAGCGACACTACTTCTCCCCACGCCACTGTCAGTGACAAGTATTTATCTATCTATAACATAGTGTCGATTTATCATAACATAGTATAAATTAAAGTCGCTTTCCGCATCTTCCGGAATATTTATGCCAAAACGTACAAAACTTACGATAGCAATATATTAGTACGGCAATGGAATTGAATGAAAAATGAAATTTAAACATAGAAAATACACTTATGTAACATCCTCTACGAAAATTCCTCTAAAAGTGGATAAAATAGGCACCTACTTAACTAACAGATAATAGTTTCTAGAAAGTCTATTAAATCTACAATTTAGGATAGTAATTAGTTTGTTAGTTAACTATCCTATGAGGGTCTATTATCTACCCACCGTACTATTAATCATAAGCTTGGTTGTCTCAATTACCATTCAGACATCAATCACGCCCGGATATCTACCTAGCTATCTAGGGCATAGTCTGAGCTTGAACCTAGGCGACTAACACGTCGGTTATAGTCCAATAACTCATGTTTAAGTCAAGGTAAGGTGAGATAAAGGCTTTCGAACGGAGTACCTACTAAGTGTTTATGAGTAACCTGTAATCAGGTAACTTTTTTTATGCTACGCAGTGACAAACGCGCAGACAGCCCACCTGATGGTAAGCGGTAACTGTCGCCCATAACTTCTACGACTGATGCGTTTAGGTAGCAGGCAACGAAAATGCAGAACTGCAGGTGCGTCGCAGTGATGACTAAGATGAAATGCTTCATGCCTGTAATTGTGCTGGCTACCTTATCCTTCAAACCGGAACAAAGCATTGTTGCTTGGCGGCAGAAATAGATAAGGTGGGCGTACTCACCCAGGCAGTCTAGTCAGGCTAGACAGAGTCCTACCACCTGATAAACTTAGATGTAGGTTAGTGCGGCATCAACAGCCCATAACAGTCTTGTAGAGTCTAGACTCCTCCACACCAATGGAGGGTTTTGTCATAATTTAATTTCCACGTTAGGAGATCGCAGTGTTGAAGTGAATAGAAACCGATACTGCCTTTTCCGGTGCAGGGGAAGTATTGTAACTAAGTATATATTGTCTGATGTAATAGAGGTCTATGACATTTACGGCCTTAAGTCGAAAGGCTTGAGGCTATTCTACTCTACTAGACATTATAATCATCTTGGCGACCATATCCTTTGTGCTCTCGCGTGTGAGGTCCCTAAGACTGCCTTGACCATCATTCAGGATTTAGTGAATCAGGCAATTACAGTGGAGCGACTACCATCTGACTTCTGTAACCCTGGGGAACCCGACAAGATTGAATCATGGTTACACATTTAGTCGCCTGAATGCGCTGGTTCCCTCACAATATTTGCCGTCACCATAAAAACATCGGTCAGTGTTCCACTAATGTAAGATAAAAATAATGATATCTACATGGCGGTACTCCCCATAACTTCGAACCCGGTAACTCCCGCTTACGAGACAGTTGCGCTAGCCATGAAACCACCGACGCTCATGATTATTTTTAATTGCAGTGAATTGCACCGACCCAAACACTGAGTACGGCTGCCGGTACGGCTGCGAGGCGCGATGCGACCCGCAAACCTGCGACACCCGTGCAAGACGCTGCAACCTCGACTGCCACTGCAAAATAGGCTTTTTCCGCAACGCCAACGGAACATGCGTCCCGCTAGCACAATGCAGATTCACAACTGCCAACAACACTGAAAACCCTGATTATGACGAAGATAAAGAAAACAGCACAGACTACATTGAACTGACCACGTTTATGGAGATGCCAGATTTGAGAACAGCGCAGGGCCCCCTCACTCCGTCGAAGATTGGCATGGAGACACTGAACCCCGAGAAATCCATGTTCGACATGAAACACCAGGCTTTGAAGAGTTTCAAGGACATGTTCGATTTGAAGAACAAGTTCTTTGAGGGATTCGAGATTTTGCCACGCTTCAGAAGTGTCGAAATTCGTTTGCCTGGCGACTGGAAACCTGTAGATTTTGTCCCCGATATGCAAGCACCAAAGCTTGATGAAGTCACTGCAGAAGTCTATGTATCAAAAGATGGCACGGTATATGGCGACCCTCCGAAAATTGAAGAAACGATCATAAGAAACAGTGACGGTTCAATGTTGATGGGAGATAGCAATGAAGCAATCCCACAGAGGTTGATAAATAACTATATGAAAGAGATGATCAACGCCGCCATGAGCCGTTTGCTGCCAGTTATTTTCCTGCCAGATGCAACAAACTTGACAGATAATAAACAGTTTTGGTAAATAGATATTCAATAGCTCCAGGATTTAACGCGTAGGTTCCTGTGGTACCTAGAGAAGTGGTGTGTGGTGGTGGTTCCAATAATCAACAAGCTGTCATCGGATTTAAACCAAACCGTCCTACGTTTACTGACGGTAGCTGATGTCCTGAATGACGGGGGCTGCTTTCCATCAGCTGGACTATCTGACCGCGTGCCTCCCTACGTTGACATCAAAATAGAATAACTCCCATTCAACAGAATAACCTAACCCAACCAACAGAAAAAGTCATATAACCCCCGACCAAATTTACTTAATTTCAAATAATTTCTAAACTACGAAACCGTTTTTAATAAAACAAAGCTAAGAACCATCTCGATTAAACTGGCTTTCAAATAGGAAAAACCGCATCTAAATCGGTTCATCCATTCGGGAGCTACGATGCCACAGACAGGCACACAAATCCACAGATACATCAAACTGATAATTTCCATCTTTTTACGTCGGGTGTTAAAAATAGACAATCACAGAAGGTTTGATTGTCTCATATTTTTACTTCACGTTGAATATTGGGACCAAGGAGTGACATCATTGCACCTCTGCTACCTGTATCGATCACTCTCAACGCAGGACCCTACTGACTTAAGCGCTAAATCAGAAGGATGTTAGGGGTAGGTTAACCCATTTATACTCGTACATTAAGATAGCCAAACGTTTTGATAACATCACTGCGGCAACTTTATTTTCGTGGCGAAAAAAAAGACCTGCCATCTGACTTCCATTCCGTCCATACCTGCTGCCTTATTTCCTTATTTCAGGCGTTTTTCCGAATTGATCACATTTGTGTTTGTGTAAGTCATAAAGGTAGAACTGTGAGTAAGTCACTCGCGATCGGGCTCGGAGGGTTAAAATTGTCTATCCACGATCGATTCAGGAACACGGCGATTTAGCAAAATAAGCCCCCTGGGGTGGTGCAGGGCTGGCCTTTTCGACGTTAGTAGGTATCTACTACCACTTGAGGAAGATAAAGCATCCTAACTTTGCAATGCATTTTATTATTATCGTAATTAGTCAATTAGGTAGTTTTACTAGGTATTTTAAGACTGAATTTTATTTAATGATTTACTTTACAAATAAAACGCCGAAAATATATTTTCTGTGATTGCGTTTTACTGTAGATAGATTGATAGGTAGGTAAATAAAATATTTTTGTATTCAGTATAAAATAAGATATTAATTCTTAGTGTGAAATAATCATAGGTAAGTACCACCACAAATAGTCGGTGGTAAATTTTGTAACGCAGATCGATTATAGTTTGTGCTAAATGAATTGGCAATAGCGGACATTAACCTCTCGGTCAGAACTAATTTGTATGTGATACACAGCAATATATTTAAATGATTAAATTCGTTACAATTTAATGAAATAGAACAATTTTTACTTGTTTTCATATATTTTTAAGAGTTATTGACCAAGAGCTCAAGTAACGCTATTGCCAATTTATTTGTCACGAACTGTAGTTTCGGCTTCGTATTTTCTATTATTCCCTATTGAGTTACTATTACAAGTTACACTTAGATAGGTACTCTCGTGCATGTGGGTAGGTACGCAGTAGTAGAGTCAGCTGCAGAGTTAAGGGACCCCTAAAATAAATGTAATATATGGGGGTGGGGGGGGTCAGTTCTCTTTACAGCTGACTGTATCTTCCTAGGTACCGAACTACACTATGTGAAACAGTAATTAAATAAATACCTACCTATTTCTTTATAACTTTTATTAAGACGCCCTTTACCTATTTATTTACGTAAAAAGATACTACTCAATTACATAACTAAATTATTAGGTAGCTCTACAGTATGGCATGTAAGTTGTAAAAAAGGATGCAGTCTAGCCTTCCCTAGAAGGTCTTCACCAGCCAGACATTTGTTGTCGCCTAAATGTGGCCAAAGGTTTTCTCCCTTAGGAGCATCGGTTACTTTTCAACTAATGTAGGTACCTACCAACATAACTCAGTAGGGCGGCACTGGGGATTGAAATCGATAGGTACCTCTCGCTTCCAAGTCGGACTCGCTAGCTATTAGGTCATCGACGCTGGCGACGCTAGAACAGACATTTACCAGATGTCCACCAGAGGTAAGTTAAGTAATTAATACAAAATTATTAAAAAATAATCATCTTGGCGGTAATATCCCGGTTGTGCTCTCACGCGCGATGGCCGGGGCCCGTCTTGACCATGATCTAGGATTTGGCAGATCAGAAAATAACAGTGGAGCGACGGCCATCTGAGCTCCGTGACCCCTCTACCAGAGGAACCTGACCAGATTGAATCATGGTTACACATTCAGTCGCCTTAATGTGCTGGTTGTGCCTCACCGTAAGAGCATCGGTTAGCATTCAACTAATGTACATAACTCAAAAAAGAGTCATTGGTACATGGCCGCAGTGGGGTTCCAATCCGGTACCTCTCGCTTACAAGTCGGATACCCTGACACTTGGCTACCGACATTCCTTAGTGTAAAGCCAGTACCTACGTACCTCATTACTTAGTGTCAAGTCAAGCCAAATCCAGTTGACTACTTACCTACTTATAGCTGATATAGTGCACTATAAAATATGAACGTAATACTTGGTCAAAACTAGGGCTTAGCAGTTTAGCGGCCGTCCACACTGTCGAGAATGCAGGTAGAAAAACGATGGTTCATAGTTTGAAATTTTAGCCATTGAAAGATTTTAAAGATAATGAAAACAAAATTAAATAAAAATGAAAAATCTCCCCGGCGGGGAATCGAATCCCGGTCTCCCGCGTGACAGGCGGGGATACTTATCACTAAATTAAGCGCACTCCACATGTGAACAGTTCCGCGGGAACACGAGAATGTGGAGGGAGTATTCGCCTATATTCGTGCAGGGACTACGTTACAGGATGTATAGCGTACTCCACATGTCCGCCGAAACTTTGGCCGGGACTTTGGTCGACCCTCTACATTCTCGCCTATTAGAGATGTGGTGGGTGTCAAAATGCGTCGACATTATATCGATTCATCGGTGTTATATCGCTAATCTGCTGTAAACAGGGTCACAGAGGTGATGGCAGGCGAATATAGGCGAATACTCCCTCTACACTCTCGTGTTCCCGCGGAACTGTCCACATGTGGAGTGCGCTGAGGATAGCGCTTATTAATTTGAAAAATATCCTATGAGATTCAATCATCGTTTAAAAATATATGAAGTAGTATCCTGTATACTAATTTCTTTTCTCTATTGGATTATTCTGTTTTAGTTTGTGTTTTATTACAATATTAATAATAGTTCGTATTCTTATTTTTAAAATAAACGTGACGTGATCATAAAATACTTTGAGACGTTTATGAACGAAAATGGAAATGTCAAAATTCCAGAGATCAAGTGTTGCCACTTTGGCAATTTCTACTAGATTTAGTGATTTTGTAGGTCGATCGTGATTTTCTCAATTATGTTATCGCTTAGTGAAACATACTTACCTACATCACATTTTTATAGTTTATGAACGAGAATAAGTAATGAGACGTAAAAATAAATTAGAACCTAAACTTGTAAGATTGGACCAAACCTGACGGTATGAAAATCGTGTCACACGCGGTGTTAAAACATTAACAGTTGCTTAAGTATGTTGCTCATTTTCTGGTTCAGATATGATTGATGGTCTCCCTCTATGTCCTCTCCCAGCATGTATACTATCAGTCGCTTTTTACGACACCCGTCAATGAATGGAGTTAGTGCTTGACTTATTATAACCCCTACACGCCCCATTAACAAAGTTAAGTCGTACTTTTGAACTTATATTTTCTAGAACTATTGTCCTATCTTAATAACCGAAGTTATTTCAATGTATCATATTACAAAATAAGTTTTATAGAAAGTGTGAACATGCAAATTATTATTTACTAAATCAAATAAACCTTGAATCTTGCACTTTTCGAGACCAAACTTGCAAATCTTTTTTATTTCGTGTAGGTATCTCACTTTGCTGTTCACTTATTTAGGTACCGATTTCTAGAAAAATAGGTACCTAATATAGGTATCCTTCTTTCCTACCTTTAACAAAATAAGTACATGACAATCTCAATACTCAATATTTAATACTCAAATCTCTTACTTCTAGACTAGATTAAAAAACAGTATCTCAGACAAGAGTTAGAAACATAAATACGTGCAAAAATTGAAAAAAGGTGCTTTAGTTAGGTACAAAAATCTCAAAATGAGTTCAGAAAATTAATATTAATTCCGTTTAGTGCTGTATGGTGTGATGTATGTAGTGTGAGTAATAAACGATACATATTATTTCGTCGATGTAGCGAAATTATTTGCTGCAAGGTGGCAACACGTGTGGCGTGTTTTTGCAGCGCAGAGTGCAGACTATACAAAAATATTTCTAACTTGCGTTTGCATCTGTTTCGCGTCGGTCGGTTTTTTGTGAATATGTGGTTAATAAGAAAGCATTTATTGTAAAATTCGTTTTATCCACATTTGTAGGCTAAGATAGACAGTTATGGTACAAGTGCGGACTAAAAAGAAACTATAATGAGTGAAAAACTAAAGGAACTCCGTGAGAGATCACAGAAAAGGAAGAAGTTATTAGCCCAAACAGTAAGTTGTTAACATAACCTATCATTGACGGAGGACCGCTTGCTTGGTGCCTTGATAGTTTAAATTATAAAATAGATTACCTAATGTTTAATTCAGTATCATATCCAAGTACAGTCTCTACACAAGCATTAGCACATGTTACCGACGAAATTCTTTCCTGTGCAGCATTAGGTAATAGTAAGATTGTTTCTTATGAATTTTTGTAAACAAATTTTCTAATTAATTATAATTGATTTTCAACCCGTCAAGACCCTGGTGGCTCCATATTGGGTCACAAACAATTTTCTATTATTATAAATTTCTTGGGACTTAATGGGTTAAGTTGCTTTTTATAAATAAAGGCCTGTGTAAACAAGGCCAATAGCCTCCATTGGTTCCATGTAAAAGGGCCTTAAAGGTAGTGCATTTATATCCTAAGGGAAAACATTTAATACTAATAAGAATGCAGTATAAAACTGTGTTTTACATAACACAACACTATGGCAACATTATTTTGTGACCATTTTCAATGTTATATAGGTACCTCTAACTAAACCACTACAAAAATGTATAGCTTGGCGTATCCAGCGTCAGTGAATTGCGGCAGGCTCTCGGGGCAAATCTCGATGTGCCACCGAAGAAGCAAACGGTTGCAGATGCCAGCACTGAGGGTGCAGAGAAAGCTGTTAATAAAGATCAACCCGATGGATTGGTGTATACAGACTCCTCCACGTTTTTGAAGGTACTTTATAGAAATTGTTTGGCTTTTTATAATTTGAAATTAGGGTTGATGTGTTCTTTTTGAAGATTTCCTTCTAATTTATTTTAAGATACGTTTTTACACCAAACTTCCTAGAGATAGATATACCTGGGCTTTTTCCATAACTTGATGACCTTGCGCTTCTTTTATGTGAAGGTAGAAAGTATTGCGGTACAAAAAAAATTTTGAAAAATGTCACCTTAGTTGAGGGTTTTGGTGAAGGGGGAAAGGTGGGGGAGGGAGAAGGGAGTCGGTTCAGTTGTATAGAAGATACCCTACAAAAATGAACACAACAAAATCATTGCTTGGTTGAAGAAATAGATAAGGCAGTGGTACTCACCAAGGATGATTCCTCAAACTTGACAAAGTTTTGACAAACCACCTGATTAAAAATGAATACTTGAATACTTTTTATTTACAGGGTACCCAATCTTCTAATCCCCATAATGACTACTGCCAACACTTTGTTGACACGGGACAGAGACCACAGAACTTTATCCGGGACGTCGGGCTGGCAGATAGATTCGAGGAATATCCAAAGCTGAGGGAGTTGATAAAGCTGAAGGACGATCTTATCGCGCAAACTGCTACACCTCCCATGTACCTCAAGTGTGATCTAAAGGCAAGTATAGCAATGTCAAGCTTGTACAATGTAGACAAACCTCTGCCAGGACCCGCTTTTCTACTCATTCTTCTCCACATCGCCCGCTCTTCGTCATCCTCGTGTCGTAAGCCATTGGCTCTCGCATCCGACACGCTTCTTGGGTCGCCCACAGGCCTATTTCCTAATACCGGTAGGTTCAGGCACCTATTTCCCGCTTATCCCTGGGGCTTACGCAACACGAGACCAAACCTTTTTATCTTTACCTGCGATATCAGTCACGCCAAGGCTGCCACGGATGTAGACAGGCTATTTACTCTTAACTTAACATTTCATGGATGGATCTACTGGGTGGCGTAAAAGGTGACTAATGTCTTAGACCAGAAAGCGGACTGGGCATACATAATAGTCAATGTTGGCAAGTGAAGATGTTGTCGTTGGAAAAGGGTAATTAGGTAATTACCTAGCTGTTCGGGTGTCGTGACCAGGACTATGGGTCCGACAGATGATCGTCGGAAGTTGTATTTTTATTTCGTGGGGAACAATTTTTTAGCGCGATGTAGGACAGTCAGCGTCATCTATATGCTATGCTTGCTAACTTGTGTCCGTGCTCTCGTAATGTGAGTATTGTTGAGTTTCCCTGTTGGAACGATAGATGTCGCTACAAGCTAAGCAGTGTACCTGCTTGGAGCAGTTACCTTCCTTCCCTTCACACACTGTGTCTTTTGGTTGTTCTGGGGCTGGGTGGCGCCTGCTCTGCGTTGGCAGCTGCAGTAGTGGGATTGCGTTGGGCAAGGATAGAGTAGGGGTAGGGTAGGGTGGAAGCAACTACCTCTCACATGCAGCATCTGTAATGCATGCTCGCCTGTAATGCATGCTCGCTTAAAGGTCTGTCTGGAGGTGGCGTGGGGTCGGTGTGCTCCGATCCTGGAGCGGCCAACATGTCACTGTGTGTTTCCTTCCTACTTTCCTACTCTCTCCTCCTTGATTCTTATTTATTTTTATTTTATTTATTTAACTGTTTATTGTACACAATAATTATATACAGAGAATCATGAGAATATAAAAGACACAACAGGCACTGCTCATTTCTAAAAAGAAATTTCTTCCAGCAGGCCTACAGAAGAGTGAAGTTAGACTGAAGTAATGCAGATACAACGTGTACAATAATTGAATATATAAATACATAAATATATTATATTATAGGTATATAAAGCTAGACATATTATTAAAACAAGCTATCTAAAATACATAAAAGTTATGGACTAGACAGGGAAAGATAATACTCCTTGACTCTTCTTTGTCCTCGCGCTGTCCTGTTATTAAATTAAATTAAAAGTCATTTATTTAAGGTACCATAAATACATAACTAATAATGTCACATATAACATAATAATAATCATGCCATACACACAAAAATAGCATATGTTACAAAGAGCAATTACAATTAAATATAATTAAAATTAAAAATTATGCGGGGTCGGGTCTCCCTATTGAAATACATATTCTATGTCCTACTCAATAAAGAGATTTTGATTTGATTTGTTTCCCCACTCCCCGTAGACCCTGGACCTATCGACGCTAGGCGTGAAGTTCGACGTGGTGGCGGTGGAGCCGCCGCTGGGCGCGGGCTGGCGCTGGCGGGACGTGCTGGCTCTTGACTTGCACCACCTGGCCATGCCCAGGTCCTTCCTGTTCCTGTGGTGCGGGAGCTCCGAAGGTAGGGGAACTGGACTAACAATAGTTATTTGTTATACAAGGGAGCGAAATTACTTTAAAGCCCGATCTAGATAAGTCTAGAATTGAATCACGAGCTACACTTGTAAAACATCAACATTTCACATCTCTCACGAATACACTATCGCCTAGTTTATTTTCTCCAGTACAGAGGACTAGTGGTGTTCGAAATTTAAATCAGTTTTCCTCTTAAGTGAATAAAATGCAGTTTTCATGCAGCTTTTCATCTTCAAAGTTCTGGTTAATGTTCTGTAATGTTTATTTTAAAAGTTAACCTATTTATCTTGTAAGCCTATGTATTTACAAAATACCTTATTTTTTATTTCAGGTCTCGACATGGGCCGTGAATGCCTGAAGAAGTGGGGCTTCCGTCGTTGCGAGGACATATGCTGGATAAAGACCAACATCAAGAACCCTGGACACTCCAAGAACCTGGAACACAACGCGGTCTTCCAGAGGACCAAGGAGCACTGCCTGATGGGCATCAAGGGGACCGTCAGGAGATCGGTTGATGGAGACTTCATTCATGCAAATGTGGACATAGATCTGATAATATCCGAAGATCCAGAATTCGGCAGTACGGAGAAACCGATCGAAATATTCCACATTATGGAGCATTTCTGCTTGGGCAGACGAAGGTGAGGCTGTTATTTGATCTGTAATAATCCAAATAGTAATAATGATAGACAAAGTTCCAGTATTTTTTTTCTGAGTTATGTGCATTAGTTGAACACTAACCGATGCTCTTACGGTGAGGGAAAACATCGTGATGAAACCTGCACATTCAGGCACTAAATGTGCAACCATGATTCAATCTGGTCAAGTTAACAGCGCCACGGAGGTCAGATGGCAGTCTCTACTATATTTACCTGATCTGTCACATCCTGGACCATGATCAAGGCGGACCTCGGGCCCTCGCGCTGGAGAGCACAACCGGGACTTTCTCGCCAAAATGACCTTATTTCAATGAATATTTTTGGGTTTTCTCATGTGAAGAACAGTTGGTGAGAGACCATATCCAGCAGTGGTTGGTCATCATTAAAAATCAGTCAGACAGAAACCAACAGCGACCCGCCCCGGCTTCGCACTTCGCAGTACCCTTAACAAAATATTAATATAAACCGCAAATAAATCCGTTCAGTAGTATTTGAGTTTATCGCGAACAAACAGACAGACGCAGCGTGGAAGTTTCTTTCCACCTGATGGAAAGTGGTCACCGCCACCTATAGACATTAGCAACACCAAGGCCTTTGCCAATACGTTGCTCATCTCTATAAACACGTAGCTCTGGCAGCAATAAGTGAAGGGGACCACTGCCAAAGTCCCGGTTCTAAAAATACCCACCACATGGAGCACTGGATGAATTTGGAGTATACTTGTTAACAGTTGTAATGTGGTGTCCTGTGAGTTGAAGCATTAATTTATCCCTTATAACTTTCCAGAATCCACCTATTCGGTCGGGACTCCACCATCCGTCCCGGATGGGTGACCGTCGGCCACGAGCTCACGAACTCCAATTTCAACGCGGAACTATACTCGTCATACTTCACGGAAGGCCGGGAGAGTACCGGTTGCACAGAGAGGATAGAGGCTTTGCGACCTAAGAGCCCTCCGAACGCTAGTAAGACTAGGCCTAGGGGCCGCGGCGGGTACAGGGGTAGGGGGAGGGGCCGTGGGGCTATGTAGAATGGCTGTATAGCTTAAACTGAAGCTGGGAGGAAACTTGCGGAGGACCGACTCACCGTCCCCCTGTGACGTCCGATTGATGAAATGTAAGGAACTTTTCACTAATCGAAAGAAAAAATTGACATTTATTGACGCAAACAACAACACCACAATGTTGAAAACAGACAAGAAATACAAAAGGATATAGAAAGAATACAATTACAACATAGAATAGCCAGGAAGACTACACAGTGCCGATGTATACCTACTGATTACTACACAATGTGTTGTGGTGGTGTGTTAGTGTAAAAAGAAAGAATTCGACTCATCCTACGCAACAGACTTCTGCGTCAATGCGCGTTGGGAAATGATGACAATGACTACCTACCTAAGTTTAGGAGTAGCCAGATATCTCGACGCAGCAGCATGCATCATCTTCACGGGTGATCGCTGGAGATGTAGTGAGCTAGCGAGCGATAGATCGAACGTACGCGATCTACCCTCATTCTAACAAGTTGTATGCTTCTACTAGAACTCTGAACTCTCTAAGTGATCAGGTGTGAGGTCTCTTACAGCATCCTTTGCTTGGATCCATTGTAGATCACTCCGGCCTACATTATATTTACACATGGTAGCCGATCGAACATAAGCTATTTTTAGTATTATGTACAGGAATTTTTCGCCGATCACAGTCGTCCAACGCTGCTTAGACTACTGTGTCTAAGCCAATGGCACTGATTTGCTCTCCATAGATACTAATATTGGAAACAGGTACAGTTTGTTTATATATATAATATTTGTAATACATAGCCTATTCTGAGTGGTATAGGGTTTATTTTTATCGGAATGTATTGGCTCTCGAAGCTCTGTGTAGCAATAAAACATTTGTCAGTGTAACGGTACAGTCAACATCAAAAGTAGCTACGCGAAATAGCAATCCTGAATGATTTGAACAACTAAGATTATTTAGAACTTATTTCCATGGCATAAAGTCCGTTTGAGTGTGGTGGGGATAGTGCTCAAACAACACCCCGGAGCTGAGAGCAGGTGGTGCCATTTTGGCGCTTCTGGCGCAAAATCTAGCGGAATTTCAGTGTAATCAACTCTCATTTTAAATATTTGACTCGTGGCGGAAAATCTAGCAAAATTGTTGTTAAATACTTGACTTCGGTGTCTCAGATTCTGACATTCAAGAGCTATTTTCAAAATTAGGCTTTCTCAGAAACGCTTCCGTGTACTACGATAGATATAACCATAACATAATATATATATTTTTTTAATTTATTAATTTATCCGCGGCACTTCCCCAAATCGGGTGGCTCCGATTCGAACGCCATAACGGGGTTCTTTTCCGATTGCTTAGCTACTTCTAATGTTGACTGTACAACAAGTGTATCAAAGTAATAAACTGATGACATGAGCAAGGTTTGTTGATGAAGACGTCTCGCAAGTTGTAATTGATAGAGTATTACTTATTTTCATTTAGGTACTTATTTTTGGTATATAGTTCGTAAAGTTGAGAATTCATTACGTTTGATTAAGCATATCTTAGGATTAAATACACGAAAAATGCATTGTGAAAATTGAGTGAAATCCGAATTGGAGTGCTGGGGCTCTACTCTCGAAGCTAGTAATTCGAAATTTGAATTGTACTTGATAGTTCTTTAAGTTCTTTTGAATTGTAATGCACTTACACAAGTTAGTTTCAACTGCACAGTAACTCTGGCGAATGTTTGTCGTAGGTATGTAAGATTTAAGTCACAGTTGCTTGACAACTGATGAAAAGAATTCACAATAAAAATCATGAAATTATAAAAATTTGAACAGGCTCTAAGATAGCGATGTTAAGGAATGACGAGCTTGGAGGGTAGCGCAATAATTTTAAATATGACACCAATAACAATTTAGTTTTACATAATATAAAAGGTTAAAATATTATTGAAATGTTCGACCTACTAAATGTTGTATTTTATATAGACTGTAAGATTTATTCATAATGTATGTAAATATGAATATTTTGTGTATTAAGGACTTGAATAAACTGTTATTCATTTTAAGTTTTTACTCTATTTTGTCCACGACACGGACGCCATCTTGGGGCCCTATTTTTTAAACTGCTCACTTCTACGCGAACGCTCGTCTTCTGATGATTGTCTTTTCTATCTCTAGCAACTTACCTGCTTAGGTTGCCTGATGGAATTGGTATGAATTTGACATTTTTTATTTATTATGTACCCATCTATTATTGACATTGCATATTTTGATTTATTTCCTAGTTTTTTTTTCAAAGGGATGTGAATTTTAATATTAAATTATTACTACTTTAATTATTGTGTGTCCGAAATGGGCAAAGTATTGAGACTCACAAATATAATTTGCAAAACAATAATAACTTTATAGTTCTAATATATTATATTACCACGAGTGTGAAGGTAGTATCACGCGTAATTTGACAGCTAATACTTAGAAATACGCTATTGTACTTCTTTCCGTTTGCTATTGAACTGCTTTGGTGTTTATTTCTGAGTTAAACTTTTATGTTCCTAAGCAAGACAGGATTTCACTTCACTTTCAACTCAACTTTGGTTGGCATTCGAATTTTAGCATAATACCGAATTTCGCGCGGCTTAAGGGGCCCAAGCCTATCTCACCTACTCATGGTACTGACAGACAGAAAGGGTTATACCGAATCGGCGTTTCGTCAAATTGACCTTATTGCATGAGCAATACTTACGTTTCACTTTGATCTTGCTCTCACGCTTTTTCCTTCTAACTTTAGCCAAGTCTAAGGCTTTTAAGTAGGTATTGGTAGTTTGCAGTCGATTGCACTCCGTTGATCTTGAGTGGAGACCGGCGACTCGGCAAGCGCAGTAGAACGCCCACCGTCTGCGGTGGAGTGTCTGGATACAAGTGTGTGCATTGGCGCTGAAGGGGAAGGCAATGTCCAGCAGTGGATAGTCTTATGATGATGATAACTCCCATACATTTTACTACCGGGCTTTTTTGCCCGCAACTTCGTGCTAGTAAAATTCGGGTGCAATGTTCCAGACCAGAAGAGTATCATTAAGAATATACCTTTATTACGGAATATTGTAGTAAGGGAACGTGCTGGAGTGAAATATGTAGTGACTGATTAGGATAGAGAACGGAATGCTTAGCTGGTTTTGTGCATGTAAGAGGATAAATAGATTATCGAAAGGGGAAGACCGAGACGTACGTATCACGATCAAATCGATGATATCCCAGAGTAAGGTCTGGTCAAGACAGTACTTTATGTACGGAAGTATACTACCCCTACGGGAAAAAAGCGTGGACAGCTTTGCAGATGGCAGACATGGATGAAACAGCTAGACCGATATTGATATAATTTCCATTAATTATAAAGAGTATTTTAAGTGTAGAGGAGCGTCGGTGGCCGGGTGATTAATATATCAGACTCGTAAGCGAGAGGTACCGGGTTCGAATTCCACTGCGGCCATGTGAATCTTTTCTGAATTGTGTACATTAGTTGAATGCTAACCGATGCTCTTACGGTGAGGGAAAACGTGATGAATCCTACACATTCATGAATGTGTAACCATGATCCAATATGGTCAGGTTCCCCTGGTAGCAGGGTCACGGAAGTCAGATGGCAGTCGCTCCACTGTAATTATCTGATCTGCCACATCCTGGGTCATGGTCAAGGAGGACCTCGGACCCTCGTGCGTGAGAGCACAACCTGGACATTAACGTCTAAGATGATTATTTTTATTCTATATTGTTCGTACCTACATCATCTCATTGGCGTAAACAGAAGCGAAATTAAGAAAACACCCAATATATACATCAATATATTTTATTTTACATTACATAGGTTGTCTTTAAATCAACTCGACTATTCCGAAGTTTCTCAAAATATAAAAAAGACAAAACAAAAAAATATGACATGAGATCTTTTACTTACTAAGATAAGAAAAATTTACACATTTTTTAATTATTGTGGAACCAAGAACTTCTTATGATTCATAAAAAAGTATGTTTTATATTTTTATCGGAGAGGATTTTATTGGCCACTGAAATTTTAAGAAATTATATTATAATAGCTAAGTATTACAATTTTCTAAGAGTACAACTGAAATATTCTGATCGAAGAATCTGAAATTAACGACAACACTAACAAAAAGGTCATAAGATATCGAAATAAATACCTTCAGCACACGAAACAATTTATATGTAGTTGTATAACAAATTATATGTAGTTATAAACTGTTATTTAGGTACAGCTGTAGCAAAAGTATTTAATTTGGACAATTAACAAATTAGATACGAAATCGGTGTGTATGTAATTTGTAAAAAGTACTTATTTCAACTGCATATGACGATTTCACAATAAAGTATAGTATTTATAACATGCCAGGCCTAGCCACCAGTGGCAGTTTTTGGCACACACTTCGATATTAGCCGCACCTACAGTAAAATTACCTGAATAGGTAGTAAAAAAGCACCTAAGTCCACTAGGCCTAATGTTAAAAGAAATTGAGGATTGCCAGGATTGACTACGTATCAGTTTTGCCAATAAAGCACTCTCCGCAAACTAATCTGATACCAATTGACAGGGCCCCAAAGGACGTACACAGCATAATGTCAAGTCTTATTAATACATAATTCATTTTGTTATCATTATACAAGGCATATTCTTCTTACGCGCCGCGAGCGCAGGGTGTTTCGGCCACTTCAACGCAATGCTCAATGCTTTGGAACACCTACTGTTTTGATGCAACTATTGAGTCGCTACAGTAACACAATGGGTAACTTTCGGGATTTTACACACACTTTATTATTGGGTGAAATATAAATAGTTGGCTGATATGAAACACAAATTTCACAAAAGCGTAATATTGTCATAAAAAATATAATAAACAGATGATTTCACAAATTTTACACCAAATGTAGGAAGTTTGTCAACAGACCTGTCTGCAACAAAAATGCTAGATCATGTCTCGTAGGTTATCCCTAAACTTTATTCCAAGCGCGAGCATTTAGCATACGAAAGTATTGTGTCGGTCTTAGCACACAATAGCTCGTAGAATCGTGGCTAAAAGCTTTACCAATCTACCAAACTATTTGTGGTAAAAACTTTATATTGAAGATCCTTTTATCGCTTGTCCAGGAAACTCGCTCACACAGGACTGTCCAGCAGGCTAGAACAAGTGTGCCTGCGACATAGCTCGCGCCGCGAGAGAAAATATCACAAAATAATACTCGTCTGAAACTGTCCGGGAAGTGGCAAAACACCGTGCGCCTGCGGCCGCGCGCAACACCCTTTAAGTATAATCGTCATAAGATCACATTTTTTAAGGCAAACAACAATCTTTAAAGCTAAAACTTTGATGTAAGGAGGGAGGCCGAGCGGATCCGATTCTGCAATACGTGCGAAACGAATTAATATAGGACTAACCGATGCAGTTGGATGGAAATATCCAGAAGTTGCCATATAGTTTAGGCATTGCTTAGGCCTCTGCAGCCCGTACAATGTAAAATCGTTGGGACATTATGTCCCAATGGGCTATGCTACTGCAAAAAGAGTCCAAGTCTTGCATGACTTTTACAACAATATCAACATAAGGTAACAATTGTATTAAAAATGCATACATTTTTTGAGAGAAAAGTAAATTCAAGCTTGCAATCAAAGGGACATAACCACCAACTGATCTGGACTTTTTTTTTGTCTGGAATGGGGACGTTTAATACTAAAGGTGGCGGAAAAGAAACTCTGGAAGAACAAGTCGTTGAGTGTGACTCGCTCACTCCGGCCAGCGAAGGATCAACACATAAATTCTAAATTTGTACTTGATGATAAACACGGTTAAAGTATCTCTACAATTTACATTGCCTTATAAATGATTTCTCAGTAGACTTGTTCATGACGGAACTATTGTAAACATGACCTGAAAGATTGGATAACCGAGAAAACGATTCACAAGACAAATGAATTGGCCAGACGATAAATTGTATGTATCGCTACAATTCCAATCCAGCGGAGAAATTTTTGGGAATTCATTAATTACACAAAGCAATCGCTAACAAATCGTATAGTAATTTTAATAGGAAATCAAAATTTCACCTGAGCCAATACTTTAAGGAGTTAAATCTACGAAAACCGTCCGAAGCGATACATTTAAAAATTAGATTACAAACTAATTTATTGAAAGAGAAATGATAATCCATGACACGTCTACCTCTCGAATTGGAAGCTTCGCGATCTGATAGCCATTTAATCGAAAAAGACGCTATTTTTTAATAAAAGCCTAAACAAATATTCTCTTATAATATCTTAATAGTTGCTACATGTACGAATGCCCAATTTTCATACAACTCTTTTTAAATTAAACTCGATTTTGCATCGGAATTGGCGCTTATTCGTAACGTACATTAGCCCGTTCATACTATTCGGCAGTAAATCCATAAATAAGCAGTATATCTTTAGGTTTCAAATTAGTCCAGCCTCTTTGACAAACCTCTGCACAGAGGCTGGCAATTCGCTTATAACCATATATTTTCGGCCATTTTATGAGCGGCTTTCAACGCTTCTACTGCTAAAGATACCGCTAAATATCGATTGTAATTATGTACGGCAACTTGTTTAGTATAAACGGACTGTCGGCCTTAAAAGCAGCTGCACCTCCGTAGATTGTTTGAAATACGCCCGATGTCCACAGTATTATATAATACTATGCGATCTGTTAACAAGTAAATAATGAACTAATTGCGATAATAAGAAGGGGTACTTTTATGATTTTTTATTAATTAACCCAAACAGTAGTCAAATAATTAAAGTAGGTATAGATTTTTGAAGATTGGGCGTTTCTCTTCAAATGCTTAGTTTAGTTTACTAATTCTAAATTTAAAATAGAACAAGTTCAATATGCAACTTGATGGTTATGCCTAAAACAACTAGACCTGGCTAAACCAGTGCCAAAATCGATACCAAACAATCTACGGAAGCCGTCTAGTCAGCCAAGGCCGAGTTATAGCAATTAAAAAACATTTTTTAATGTTTCTATGACGTTAACCTATCTAATGACGACCTAACCTAGCCTTACCAATAAACCTTTCCTTACAATCCTAGTGAACAATCGAAATACCGATAACTAACTAACCGATGTTACCTTAATCCAAAGTTAGTACTTAACGCCCAGAGTATCCTCGCTTCTGCGAAGTTGTACTACACTCAATACAATACTCCAACCACGTTTTACTCTCCTAATAAGTATTCATATACGAGTTTTTTATCAAAATAAGAGCGAAACAACATTTTACATAGACCGACCGATCGGTCTCCGTTGCCGTTTCAGGCATTGGTGGATTGGTGACATGATTTTTTTATCGAAGAAAGCCAATCGGTCGTCCTGTGTAAACGTGTCTAAAAAATTGGTGGGAAAATGTGATGTATACCGTTTCATCTGTGTTACATTCAACTAGTATTTTGTTTTCTCAGTGTTCGCAAAATTGTCAGCAAATCTGTTGCGACGAATTCAAGAACAATCTAGAGGCACTACTAGTTCGCAATAGTCTAACGAATACTTGTTAGAAATAGTAAACACGAGTCTATATGGGCAATGCATTTGTAAACGTTTCAGTTCATTAGTATTCAAACACGCCTAACATTTACCAAATACAATACTCCAGCTGTTACCGCAGAACTAGTGCATAGTTCTGGTCAATTTACCGGATGTACCTTTCCCTTTCTCTTACACCATCGCACCGAACGCCATAGAAACTAAACTACAAAAACCAATAGTAAAAGAAAATATCTACCACGTTCCCATGGGCTTGCCACATCCGCTATTGTCAAAATGATAAAATATTTCCAAGAAATGTCACATGTATGACGTCACTTATATGATATACAGAAAAACAGATCTCGCTAATATTATAATATATTATAACAATATTTACAGTAAAAATAATAATTAATAAAACCGAAATGGTAGCGTACGCTCAGTACGGAACACAGGCGTTTGCGGCCCAGAATGTCAGTTGGTTACGGTTCAACTTTTAACTTCTGCAGTGTAACGACAAACATTATTGGAACGGGTGCATTGAATAATAAACTCTAGGGCATACCACCGTCGCCTGAAAATGCCACTCGAGCTGTTGAACCCAAAAAGACCAACCACACTGCGCTCATCCTTGCAAAATTCATTATTAAACTTTCGAAAATCATTCACTTAAATCCAGGCCCCGGGCGCGCTGGCCTGCCGCTAATCAGTAATTCCTAAAAGAATCGTCGCGCCGTCTCTCTCTCTCTTAGTCCTACGTAGGCCTATCGCAAGTAAACTATACGTTCAGAAATCAATGGTTTCTTTCATCGCCCTAAGGTTTATGGAGGATTTAATTCAACGCCAATGACTGTTGTGGACATTTTAGTAAGGAAGGCTGTTGCTGACGGCTTATAATCCGATGTCACTCAAGAATATTGAATATGCCTAATGCACCTATTGCGTCAATAAAACAGTAAATTTAGCATATAGTACTTATTTCTGTGAAATGTGGTAGCACTCTCAAAGCCTTGGATACCAAAACGCCACTGCAGCCTCAATAACAGCCATGTACGACGTCAGTTGCTGAGATCTTTTGAAATCATACAAAATTATAATTAATAAAAAAATTCACCGATCGCCCGAAACTTAGTCAATTATTATTTAGTTTTAAACAAGCTGGTGGGAGAATCTGCCACGCCTCAAGGCAATGTATTTCTCTATAATTAAAAATCGAGATAAATAAAAAATAGCATTACTTAACAGTAATAGACAGACACCAGTCTGTAGACAAATCAAATTAATTATAACAAACATTTGCAAACATTAATTATTATCCAATAATTATTTTATAATAACTATTTTTGAATGCTCATGACCTAAAAAAGAGTTTGTACTCTAGTGTGAGGACTCTAAGTGGTGTCTGAATTGTTCCATTACCACATTTAGGAGGTAATTTTTTAAAAACGGCGTATCAAATCTGTTATTAATATGTAAGACATTCATTTACAACAATCCAAATTAAATATTGCAAAAATATTTTCAGAAGCATGTTTTTGTTATTTCTGATGAATTTTGAGTGAACAAAGAGCACCAATTTTTGGTTCGAAATCGTCACTAATAGTTTTGGCGTTAATATTAGGTTATACACTGAAATATTAATTGATTGGCACCCGCTAATACAAATTCTCGTTCTGAATTATTATTAAAAATACTGATCAATTTTGCTGTTGTCAATAATTTTCAAATATACATAGAACCAAAATGTAAGTACTTCCATGGCTAATATTAACACCAAACTAATCCTGTTTTGATCATATTCTCAAGACAGCATTCCAAAACTATTACACAATATATTATCCATTTACAATTAAAAACATCTTTTAAACCCCATCAGATTCAAATTTGACATTGGCTGGTAATTTTGCTGTTGTCCGTTTGGAGTCAGTTTCTACTTTTATTTCAGATATTCACTTATGACTTAAATAATTATTTATTAATAATTAGCAAACAATTTTCTCAACACAAATCACACGAAAAACTGTTCTAGAGTGCCGCCTCAGAAAACTGACTCGAAACACCAACGGGAGCCGTTAAAAATACCTTCGTCCCTCTCACACTGCGGTGGCGAATGCTCGCGTCTCGCACCACCGCCATGTACTTAGCATCAGTCATAAGAAATACCTACGTAAAAACATAACCCTCCTCTTGCGCACCAGTCGGGTAAAACATACCTTGTGACCAACACCGTCCGTCGAAGTACAATGAGTCGGGAAGAGTTAACGGAAATACAACTAGCAACACCGACGCGAAAAAACTACTACCACGAAATCGTCAAGTCCATTACACCTTTCGAAATATCACATTTTCTTCATGTTCAGTCCTGTCTACACCATCTTTTTTTTTTTTTAGAAAAATGTTCGAACCACGTCCCGTAAATTCCGTGCAATGGCACTGTACGCGTTGTTATCTACACAATTTAGACACAATGGAAACACTAGGAGTTCGGCCGGGCGGCCGCGTAGGGCAGGCTCCTCCGAACAGATCCACATGCCCCTCACAAGTGCGTAGATTCACCTGAAACGTAAGAGACCCACGTGAGCTCCCAACGCATACGTCTAACGCCACATACAGATATATTTAACACGTCGATTCCGGTTCTAGGACTCGCTTCTCTCTGTTTTCTTTAAAATTGGAACTTTAGGTTTAAATTTAATAAATTGATTTAAGAGATGTTTAAAAAAAAAAAAACGTCTAGTCTTATTGAACTACGTCGTTTCAACACTAAGTTGATGATGATGGCAATTCTAAAACAATATTTACGTTTAAGTTACTTAATATAAAACTACAAAAAAGTCTGAATCAATCTAAATAAAAGGCAAAACAAAAAACCTAAGAGAAGAGAGTACAAAAAACCGAATCGGACGTCTTAAAATTAATTAACGATTAAAAAATTTTCAAACGCCCAAAATTACGCAAAACAAAACAAAAACGCTAATTTAAAACAATCACATCAAGCGGTGAAAACACGTCTAACATTAAGTGGAAGCGAAAAAAAACAGGCGTTCAAAAATGTTCCAAAAACAAAATCTGCATGGGGCATGTGTATTGCGTTGGATGCCGGCGAAGCGAGGGTTCGTACGGAATGGCGTGTTAGCTGGTGAGATGCGTTTGCGGTGTTAAAACGACCCAATGGTACCGATTTAGTAGTTCTCTATGCAAACTGTGAGATAATCTTGATACTGGCTAAAAATTTAAGCAAACTGTGAGATCTTGGTACTGGCTAAAATTTTTGTTTCTAAAAACGATTCTCAGGATGATGGGAAGTGAGATTACGGTCCGTTTTCAATGTATGGAAAATTATAAATTATAAAAAATTGTGTTCGACGATATTATCGTCCTGAACGACAACACTGCTTTCATGTCGCAGAAATCCACTGCAGTTAAGGATTTCATACTAATTTGGTACATTTTAATGGAGGCAGATTCATTACCTTGGATTGCGTTAAGCTAAAACATCCAGGAAATAAAACTTACTTCTAGATCTTTGCCAGAAAGATCCAGTACAAAAGAGAAAAGTTACCTGTCTAACGGACCGTAGCCATAAGCATTCTGTATTGCCATTTCTCTCTCACCAAAGCACAGTGCAAGAGATAACCTGATTTGTTAATTTAGATTAGAGAACATACAAAATCGTAACCACCGACACCTAGTTACAATTTTACAGTGCACAGGAACAAGTTGAAACTGTCATATAAATAGTGTTATCTCTATCACGTTGATACAACGAGACAAAGACAGCGTTATTTGTACAAAAGTTTTTCTTTTATGAGAGAACTGCACGCCAGAACTGTCACCAATATAAAATAGATAAGACTTGACAGAGTAATCGTCAGAACTAGAGAAATCAATATAAAATTTAAAAAAATGTGCCCTATTTGCTTAGAGAGACTTAGTGACCCCTGCCAGTCTGCTTTCTTTTTTTTTCTGCACATAGTGTACATTCTACCTACAATAGGTTCATACCTCCTAAGCCAACTATTCCATTCCCCTCCCATAAGTCATCCCTACTCCTAGGAACTAAACAATGCTACTTACCTTTTGTAATGTTGTTTTTTCTACACATAGTCTACATTTTACCTTACAATCCGTCCATACCTCCTAAGACAACTATTCCCATCCAACCTCCAAAAGTTGTCCCTAGTCCTAGATACTAAACTATGCTACTTAAGCTTTTGTAATGTTGATCTTTCTACAAATAGTCCACACTTTATCTTACAATCCATCAATACCTTCTACGACAATTGTTCCCATCCCCATCCATAAGTTATCCCTACTCCTAGGAACTAAGTAATGCTACTTTACCTTTTGTAATGTTGATTTTTCTACACATAGTCTACATTTTACCTTACAATCCGTCCATACCTCCTAAGACAACTATTCCCATCCAACCTCCATAAGTTATCCCTACTCCTAGGTAAACAATGCTACTTTACCTTTTATAAAAATACATAATTGCTAAAATTTTAATAAAAAATGTCTGAAAAAGATTCTAACCTAATTCTGACGATATATTTACAATGTCAAGTGGTTTTATAACATTTAATACACATTACACATCCACATAAATAATTTTGTATTGTATAGTAATCATAGATGGATAGTGGAAAAAAAAAGTATTAAAAACTAATTTTATTTGAATTTTAGTCGAAAAGCAACAGATATGTTATTTATTTTAATATAAAATTTAAATTTAAAAAACCATCTGCAATCCCTATACAATTTATTATTACAAATAGTAACAATGTTGCATTTACATTTTATTTTCCAAAAAGTTCAATACATTTGACGACAAAACTCAAGCAATTTATTTCATACAAGTACACTAAAAAAACAAAATGCAACATCATTAGACATACAAGCATGCACATGAAAAAGCTAGATTATAATTACATAAAACGAAATCAAACCGGAAGACACACAATCACAAAGTTAAAAAATCAAGAGGGCGGGGTGAAAACAAAAAAACATTACAGCTGCATTTTTATGTGACGATGCCGAACGATGAGGTAGGCGGTATGTATACATGATAGTTGCTAAGCGAGGATTTAAAAAAAAAATGTAAAATAAAAAACATTAGATCGGGAGCTTCGTAAAGCGGTTTTATTCAAAAGCCGAGCGAGAAACGTGCAGTTTCTTGGTGTTGCGTGACGCAGTTAAGAAATAAATAAAAAATACTAAACACAATTTAAAAAAAAAGAACGCAATTTGAAAATATTAAAAAAAAAGCGTACGACACTGATATATTGGGGCCAAAACATATACTAACCAGAATTTACAATACTCTTTAAATTTACTGTATCAACGGAAAAGTGACGTACAGCAGAGGAAATCGTCCCAGAAAACCAGTAAGGATACATTACAATCAAAACTGCGCCACATGTTCATGGTTACTCAGACAGAAAACGGGTGCAGCACACACGGCCGTCGGGCGAATAGCGGTATGTAGCCCGGTCCAGGACAAAGACACTTGACATCCATCCATCGACGATAGCGACAGAAGAGCGATAAACCTTCTAGACGGCGAATTCGCGATTCCAGGTGGCGCTACTGAGAGGTCAGATATCAAAAGAGGAGGTTTTACGACAGTTCTTTCTGTCCAATAGCCCGGCAGTATAGCGGCAACGGACCATCACAGTGGCCCCATCTGGTGAAGCGAAATCCCTCTAATTGGTGCCACTGGCGAGTAAGGTCCGTTGTCAAAATACGTCGCGCTATTGATCGGAAACCAACGCTCAAAGTTGACAGTTGTATTTCAGCCAATAAAACGGCGTTATTTTGACTGTGACAAGACCTTACTCGCCAGAGCCGCCAACCGGCGAGCACAAATTGCCCTCTGCGGTCTAGACGCTTTATCGCTCTCTAGTCTCTATCGACGTGAGCTTCACTGCCCTGCAGCCGTACCGCCGATCTCCGATAGCACGCCGCCAGTCGCAGCAAGCCCGAGCCAGAGCTGTCTCGCTGCGGTTGGTTTAAACTCATCAAAATGGCAGCGTACAATCGTTGATAGGCGGTACCACTGCTGTCTTTGCCCCGTCCCCGGCGTGACGTGACATGGCTGGTGTATGGGGCGGTGGTATGGTGGTAATGGTGTATAGTTACGTGTGGTCCGCGTTCTCCGGCGACAGCTGCCGGTAGTGACCGACGCGCGCGCGCACCCGCCCTGCGCATACGGACCGACTTCACCTCTTTGTGTTTTTTTTATATACTAAGCTTTGGCCCTGCCTGATGGTGAGCAGTCACCGCAGCCTATGGACTGCGATACCGGGGGTATAAGTCGTGTGGGACTTGGGAAGTGATGTTGGCACTTTGGAAGTGATGTTGCCTACCTACTGTAATATTTACCTGTATTTATTTGTAAGGAATAGTCAGGGCATTTGGCCGCCATCTCACCTGGTGGTAAGTGGCGATGCGGCCGACGATGGAACATGCCAGTCTAGAATTTGCCTATTTACTATTGAAGGTGATGTTTAAGATCAGGGGAACACACGCAACGTGTTTCATTCCTTAGCCGACTATTTATGAATAAGTTTAACGCTGATCTATATGACTGACTATGTAGCATTTGGGAAGTGATGTTGTTGGCCCTTGGGAAGTGCTGTTGGCACTTTGGTTGGCAAATGACATTGTCTATCTATTGTAACTTGTATATCTGTCTTTGTGTGTATTGCTGATGAGTGCTGCTGGCAATTGGAAAGTCAATTAACCACTTTGATTCTGATGTTATGACTACATTGGCAAATGCTGCTGACATTTGAGAAGTGCTATTGTCAATTAGGTAATGCTATTGCAACTTGGGAAGTGCCGTTATCACTCGGGAGGTGCTTTATGGAAGCTTCGTTGTTTATGGCTAGTATGATGGGAAGTATTTTAATCTTCGTTAATTTTATATGGAAAGAATGGAAGAGTTGTGATTTAAAAACATTTTATAATCTCTACAGTTTTCGCATCGGCTTTGGGGATAATTGGAAGACATTTCATCACAATTAGAACATCATAGTGACATTCTACCATTCTATCTATCATTATAAAGTTACCATTCTATCGGCATAGGGTTGCCATATCACAGAAAAAATTAATTAAGCACAGATACTAGGTCAAGATTTCATTAGTGTTGTAATAAGGATACTATGATAGTTTTCCAGTGAATGAATGTGGGACTTAAGATTAACGGTAGACCAAAAAAGTCTTCCAGAGTCTGACAGCGAATGATTTTCGTTTGTTTTTTTTTATTTTTTTTTGTTTTTTTTTTTACTAATCTAAGGCCGCAAACGCAGAGTGTCAATTCGAATAGCGAATCCTAAAACGTTTGCAGTATCACTATCGGCTTAAGAGATCATTCGTACAAACGAACCTACACTCGCCTCCCGCGGTAAAAACTAAAAACAAATCACCTAAAAACATTATATGTACATAATTATTCTACTTATTACTAAAGTCATATAACCACTGCGAAACTCGAAAAGAAACGAAAAATTTCATTAGAAAGATTGTAACGCGAAATTCATTGCAACATTATTAAAATTGTAACAGTCTTTTGGCGAATTACGTATATATAAAAAATAATAAGCAACAATATTCGTAATTTTTCGATTTCGTAGGAGTCCGGGCTCTGGATGTACCATTTAATGAGCGTATTTAAAATTCTACTGAGGATAATCAATATAAAAGGAGCTAATAATCCTATGCGTGTCCATAGATATGCTAGTTCATCATAAACTGGTTTCGGGTAGGCTGATGTACCTACTACATATTAAGTTATTGGTATGTATATGGATCTATTTAGACGTAAACTATTTCAATGCTCTCAAAGCATTCTCAAATGAGATTCGAATCTAATTGTACTTCTTCGTCGCTCCGCTCACAAACGGCGGCCAGTGCGCCGAAAAAAAATAAAAATTATAAAATATAATACAAATTATAGCTACCTAAATATTCCCTAGCACTTATCCGGCGAAACCTGTACAAACATTCTAGATTGTTCTGTTTATAAAACACTAAGTTTAATACACTCCGATGTTGCAACGCATAACCGGTGGCCCTAGTAACATTGGTCGAGAATATCAGAACTATACTGTTATATCCATTTTGAAATAATACTGTTTTACCGATAAAATGGGTGGGATAGAAGCTACTGTACTGTTATATCCATTATAAAATGATACTGTTTTACCGATAAAATAGGTGGGATAGAAGCCTCTGTACTGTTATATCCATTTTGAAATTATACTGTTTTACCGATCAAATGGGTAGGATAGAAGCTACTGTACTGTTATATCCATTTTGAAATTATACTGTTCTACCGATAAAATGGGTGGGATAGAAGCTACTGTACTGTTATATCCATTATAAAATGATACTGTTTTACCGATAAAATAGGTGGGATAGAAGCCTCTGTACTGTTATATCCATTTTGAAATTATACTGTTTTACCGATCAAATGGGTAGGATAGAAGCTACTGTACTGTTATATCCATTTTGAAATTATACTGTTCTACCGATAAAATGGGTGGGATAGAAGCTACTGTACTGTTATATCCATTATAAAATGATACTGTTTTACCTATAAAATAGATGGGATAGAAGCCTCTGTACTGTTATATCCATTTTGAAATGATACTGTTTTACCGATCAAATAGGTGGGATAGAAGCTACTGTACTGTTATATCCATTTTGAAATTATACTGTTCTACCGATAAAATGGGTGGGATAAAAGCTACTGTACTGTTATATCCATTATAAAATGATACTGTTTTACCGATAAAATAGGTGGGATAGAAGCCTCTGTACTGTTATATCCATTTTGAAATGATACTGTTCTACCGATAAAATGGGTGGGATAGAAGCTACTGTAATGTTATATCCATTTTGAAATGATACTGTTCTACCGATCAAATGGGTGGGATAGAAGCTACTGTACTGTTATATCAATTTTAAAATGATACTGTTTTACCGATAAAAGCTACTGTACTATTATATTCATTTTGAAATTATACTGTTCTACCGATAAAATGGGTGGTATTGAAGCTACTGTACTGTTATATCCATTTTGAAATGACAATGATACTGTTTTACCGATAAAATGGTTGGGATAGAAGCTTTGCTAGATGGTGAGCGGTGGGAACTAAGTTGTGGTACACTTAGAAAACATCTAAATAGAGATACTGTACCCCTTGGTATCACGAAAAAAAAAAAAAAAAATACGACCAGGCGATCTGGTAAGTGGTAATTGTTACCCACGCCGGGTATACAACTAGAATCCATCCCGGTCAGGGTCAACGCACATTGGCATAAAAGGTGTAAAACCAATGTGAATCGACCCTAACCGCTTTAGGGTCCCGACCGCCTCACCAAAATGGAACGCAATTGCTATAGCTATAAAACATACCATCTCACTCACTCCCTTCGCACGCCTTTCATGAGCGAGAGAGACGACAAGTCATAAGCGATAGCCATTGCGTTTCAATTTGAATTAGGCAGTCGGGCCACAAGATGGCGACTATGAAAGCAAATTAAAAAAAAATTATATCTATGGACCACTTATCATGCACGTAAAACCGGAGCGTTCGATAAACACGACAACAATTAATTGAGATCAAAACGTGCGGTGCGGCACATAAGCGAAAATATTAATAATAATCATTACACAATAATAATAATAATAGTTATAAAAAAAAAGAAACAACATCAATAATATCACTACAAAAACTAAGCGCAGATTACAAGTAGAATGTTTATATTGTCAGCCTCGTTAAAATTCCGATACGTCTTTCACACACAGGTTGGAACATACCGTTAGTGTTGGGACGGCTCGGAGTTGGTACTCAAGTATTACAAGCTAAAACACAACAAATGTACAACCCTAGCGGTCTACACCCTGTCTGTGTATACGTACGGTCACTGCGAAGGACATCCCCGCGGTAACTGAACCGTCAACCTGTGTAGATAATGAACACTAGAGAAAAACCGTTAAAAAACATGAAATCCCGAATCGGTAACATTGCAAAGTATAACACCGATGAACGACGATTAAGTTACCGCCACGAATGCCTTAGAACGGTAGGGTGATTACGCAACGCTGTTGCAAACAATTCTCTGATTTCAATTATGGAAATTGTTACTTTTGCTATTTAATAGTTTCAGTTTATTGTGTAACTTTGTCAGCAACTGAACCCTGATGATACATAATCGCAAAAGTAACAATTTCAATTATTGACATCCGTTAATTGTTAGCAACAGCGTTACTTAACCAGCCTACAGGACATAAGAGGGCACAGTTCCGCGGACACATACGCCGTGAAGGCTACACCCGACAGGTGTAAAACCTCACGAGTCATCCTTCTCCTTATCCTTGTTCCGTCGTTCCTTCAAACCCCGCCAGGAGGCGCGCACGTCGCCCAGCGACAACCTAGCGCCATCTCTGTGGAACAGCGAGTACTTTCTCCTGCCGTTCTCCTCCTTTTTCGATTTCGTTTTCGACGTCGAGGGGACAGGGTCGGACACATTAGACGGTTCTAACCGACTACAATGTGCCGAGTCGGGAGTAACATCTGGGGTGTTGGTCACCTGGGGTTCGCCGGACCCGCTAGGTTCCAGCAAACGAGTGTAGACCGCCGTTTCGGAAGTGGGCGTTATATCCACATAGACGCGAGAGGATTTCGGTACGGTGTCGCTCACAGAGCTCCCAGACTCGTCCCGACTCAGACACCTTGCGTCGTCGGAACTCAGCTCCGACAGCTGTCGGGCCAACGCACAGTCGCACGGGGCGGTGTCGGAGTCGTCGCCGGCGGAGCGACCCGAGCCTTCGCCCGACGCGTGGGGCTCCGGGCGCCGGTCCACCCGGCATTGGCAGCCCGGGGCGTCGCTCCCCGACTCGGTTCGGGGCGGGGGGCGGCCCACCCGGCGAGGGGTCTCACCCGAGTCCCAGGCGGCGTCGGGCTCGGTGTCGGGGTCGGAGTCGTAGTCGGAGTCCTCGCGCGCGGGCGGCGGCGCGGCGGCGTAGCGCGCCGACGACGGCTGCTTCTGCAGGATCATCTCCACCTGGAAACATACACATATTACCCTGTTCTTTATTGCAATACAAACAATTATTGTATGATATCCTGTGCGAAGTCTTGCCGTTGACACTAACACTATCATTGTTTAGCTGTTGAGTTTGAGTGGTGGTAGATTTAGATTGATTTTTTAATTAGGCGCGATCGATTCTATTGTGAACGTAGTTTGCCTGTTCTTGGATTTACATTTAAGTGTTAAAGATCTTTCGCACTTTATTTCTATGTAACAAAAGGTGTAAAACTATTAGCTAATAAAAAAAAATTAGAGATCGTCGTCATCGTCATATCATCCAGCGTGCCCTACCACATGCACGTGCGAGGATGAACATAAACGCGGCCATGAACAACGCTGTATCGGTAGCGGAGTACGGGTCCTCACAAATTTTATCCGCCACTAGTGGACACGCTAAGAAGAAAGAACGAAGAAAACATTTATAACACATGGACGGCCCGACACGGTAATTTTGCGATACAATAAGAAGCCCACTGTTGGGCATAGGTCTCCCAAAGATATCTTAACAGACGCCGGTGTATTCCGCATCCAGCCGGTACCTGCGTTCTTTACCAGGTCGTCGGTCCACCTTGTGGGAAGCCTACCCACGCTGCGTACGGTACGTGGTCGCCACTCGAGTACTTTACTGCCCCATCGGCCACCTCAAAGCACATCAACGGCCCGTAACACTCTCAATAACGTAGTTTTGCGAATACTCAGGATCAACAAGCAACAGATTATAATTCGTTCAACTGTATTTTTTAATGCTCCACGTATTAAATGGTAGGACTCTGTTAAGCCGGAGCAGTCCGCCAGGGTGAGTACCAGCGCATTATATATTTGTACAGCCAAGCAACAATGCTTGCATTATTGTGTTTCGGTTGATAAGGATAAAGGAGCCAGCACAATGACAGGCAATAGACATGTTACATCCTCATAGCGACAACGCACCTGCGATTCCTGTAAGTATTTTTGTTACCTGTAACCTAAATGCAGGAAACATAGATATTATAGGCGACAGTCACTGCATTCTATCAGGTGTGGTGTCTACTGGTCTGTCACTGACTAGCATGAAAGAAGTAATTGGATAACATACGAGGAGCTGGCGAACAACGCGGTATAATTACATGAAAATAAATTTTACAGGAGCAATAAAAATCTGAAATGGTTTCTGCCGTTATGATCGAAACCACTAACTTTGGATGCCATTTTTTAACACCGTTTTAGGTCGTTTTGATCAGCAATGAGTTGAGGTTTGTATTCAGCGGGCCTAAACCTCCGGATAAAAGAAAAATATTTCCACCAGAAGCGTAAATATACCGTTTTGCTCGCCAGTTCCTCATATCCGAGTCCTAAGACTTGTATTAAGTACTAATAATAATTCATATCACAGTTTATTTCTATACTCCACATCAAAACAATATCTCTGTCCATACCTTGAAATCACTTGGATAAATCTTGTGCGCTTTATCCTTGTGGGCGTCATCCAGCTCCCATTTAGTCATTGTCATCTTATAAGTCTCCAATGGGCCTACGAACAGAAACGGCCATTAAAAAGCATATCGATTAAACCCTAGTACTGGTAGAGAAAGCTTGCAGTCCGCCATTGTACGTAACAGTGCATAAAGTTTTAAATAAATAAATAAAATGATATACCCAGAAAAAAGAAACTGAAATAGGTAAAACTAAATAAACCTTTTTATTATTTGTTTATCTTGATATAGTTTTCTAAACTTATAGAGGAAACGTTTGTAATTTAAGTAAATTTATTTAGTTAAAGTCAAAATTTAACAAAGACCTTAAAGTAAAGGTAAAGGTAACTAAAACAAAAATATTACAAAGAAACTAAAGTGAGGTGAAGTGTAGATAGATATTCAGTTTAAAGTTATAATTGTATGTATTACTTTATAATCTTTGTGTATTGAACCAAAGCGGCTCGTGTGTGGGATGTATAATGAGAAAGTTTCCTAAATTTTTTTTTAATTGAATATAAAAATTTGAGTCAAACGAAACAAAACGGAAAAAAAAAATTTTAGAGCTAGATCGCGGCAGCAATAATTTCGCGAAAAAATATGTTAAACTTTAATATTGTATAACTCAGTAATTTATCGACGAATTTCAAAATTTTTTTTAATGGCTTGTTAGTTTTGATCTATATTTTAACATTATGTCATTAAATATGGCAATATCGATATAAGGAAACTTCCTAATTGTATTCCCTAAAGCTGCCTGTCCACTGGAGCGCAGAGGACCGGAGCTGTGCCAACATTAACCAATGGATTTGCATAAAATCTCCGCTCCTCTCCACTCCACTCCGCTCCCCTCCAGCGCCCACCCACCCAATCCCAACTCACTATCAGCTGGCGGCGCAATCCTCTCCGCACCCACGCAGTTGGTCACGAAGAACGAGTTGAACCAGAAGTGGAACAGCTTTTCCTTGCGGATCATCATCTTGGCCTTCAGATAGACGTCGACCCGCACGTCGCCAATGAGGGGGGTGCACGCGCCCAGCCAGAGCGACACGCTGCTCTCGTTTCGACGGACCTCCTGGCAGCCGGCCGGCAGCTGGAGGGGAAAAAATTGTAGTTCAAAAAATTAAAAAGTGAAAACACGTGTTTTTGTTCATTATCATCATCACAGCCCATTACAGTCCACTGCAGGACTAAGGGCCTCTCCCAAGAAAGGGGAGGTTATTGCCATAATCTCCACGCTTGGCAGGCGGGTTGGAGATCGCAGTGTTATAAATATAACAATGGAAAACGCGGCTGCCCATTTCCCAGCCTACGGAGACTTAGATATTTTGCCTCGAAAAGATTAGTCGCCTTATACGACACCTACGAGTGTAAAGGGTTGGTGCTATTCTACTCTGCCGGACACCACACGGCCAACGTGTGTTTTTGTTGTACCCCGCAATTTTTTATGCAATTGAGTTTCAAGCCAATCGCAGTTTTAAGACAGCTCTGGCTTGCTGCGATTGGTCCCCACTTAATTGCAACAAGATGGCGGCGTACTATCGGAGATCGGCAGTACGGCGGCTCACCGGAATTTCTAGACGGCTTCAGCCCTCCTGTTACGATGAGTCCCTCCAAGTTGTTCGTATCTCGGCGGGCTGTCACCAAAATACTCTACAACTCTGTAAACCAGACAACTGCAACTCACCTTTAACTTGACGTTATTGGCCCGCACTTGCGTGATGCACAGCTCCAGCGCGTTCTGTCCGCCATTGAGGGCGGGCGGCGGCGAGAGCACCACCTCGCGGATGTGCACCTTCGACGGCTCGTACGGCAGCCCCGAGCGCAGCAGCGTGGCGTAGTAGTCCACGTAGCGGCGCTGGGAGGGGATCGTCACGCCTGGGGAGGAGGGAGGGCTTTTTTTAACGCTGTGATGAACGAGCGGACAACACACCTGATGAAAATTTGCCAATAAAGTCCAATTGTAGGGACCAATTTTGATGTGTGGCAAAAGAGTATAGATAATAATGCTCAACCTATACTCCGTAACTATGTCGCTGCTGGATCAAAGAACACTTTTCTCGAAACTGCCAGGACGGGATCGGTCCACTGTTAATTATCTGTCAAACGCTAGATCATGATTAAGGCGGACCCCGGACCCTCGCCCGCGATAGCTTAAATCGTCAAACAGTGACATGCTGGCTGCCCCAAAGCTGGCGATGACAATGCAAGGCAGAGCCCAACCGCACCCGAAAATGCCATCCAGTGTCGGACACTACCCGACTATGCAATCCAGATATATAATCTGAGATAGGCCGCGACCAAAAATGAGGCAGAGCCGGACCGCATCCGACAATGGAAGGCAAAACCGGCTGGTGAAGCGACATCTGCTAAAAGTGATGCCATGAGTAAACCAGTGTTTGTGAAGACACTCACATAGCACCATCTAGACCGAAACTAAGCCAATCGTTGCGTACTACGAGCACTAGATAACTGAATTATAACTTCATATTTTCCCATACTCAAATAGCGTTTACAGATACATAATTCTAATAACAAAACCGACACTTTAGCGTCGGGTCTGCAATATGGGAATTACCAAGTATCAATATGAGTATTACCAAGTATTTAAGTCAATGCTCGTAATATTGCCATGAAATGAGTCCAAAATAATCCAGAGGAAGAAATCGATAACTATAAAAATTGCAAATAAATATGTGGCGAACAAGATAATACTTTTTTTTACTACATTTTGTACGTGCTATGAAACTAGTTAGTTTTTTAATAGCACTACCTACACAAAGATATGATATATTTTGATGGTAAGTGGTCAGCAATTTTTGTACTATTTTCACATTAGACCGTCATTACCTGTATTCAAAAAGCGAATGAAAGAACACTACCTTTCCCTGTATATCGTTATGTATTTATTGATATTATATATAAACATGTAAGTACCTATATATTTTATAATTTTTCATTACTTGTACACGTCATATCTGCATTTCTTTATTGTATGGAAAAGTTAAATTAATTAATAAATTTTAAATAAATCATATTCCAAGTACACCTTGTTGACTCATATTGACCAATACTACAGTCCAATTAGCCGTGTAACACACACCCACACACACACAATCAATTACTCCTCCACGACTGTACAATACCTAAAACATTATTAGTTACGGCTCATTTATTTTTATTAACGACCTGAAATGATTCAGTTTCCCAACCGTACTTCCAACAATCACAGAAAATTACTTATTCATAAAGATGAATCGACGTAATTACGTGTAATTTACCTAGTAAACGCAACCGGCAAACAATATAGGCTAGGACGTAGCATCGAAAATTTCACGTCATTTTATAACGAATGGGAATTTTATACTTTAGTGGGGTTCTGGACTTCAGAGGCCCTATTTTTTAATCGATCGCCTCGATTCTAACGGTTTTCAAATTTGATTTTCGGCATGAAAAATTCGATATTTTCGTGCATGATACGGATTTTCCTTATTTTTGAACCATACTCTTTCGGTGTTGACAAGGTGATTTAAAAAAAGTAGAACTTTAGGGCCCCTGAAGTGTTCTGGATTACCGTCTGGCAACTGAGAGTGGTTGTGTTTTAGAGTAGAGCGGGTTAAAGTTTTCCAAAAACCAGTACGCAATAAAAAAAAGCTATTTCCCAAAAATAAAAAAGTAAAAAATGTGGTCAGCAATGTTATAAAAAGTTTGGTCAAAACTCAATTTATTTTGCATACTAATTGTACGAAGAAATGATTTGAGCCCCTCTCCTCTGAGTCCTGAAACACTCCAGAACGTAACTAAAGTACTTCCATTTGTTATAAAATAACGCAAGATTTTCGTTGCTATCTCTCCGACTACAAACGTGGTGCTTCAAAGGGATGCCGCTTTCGATGCCGTATAAAAGTACATTGTATAATCAGAACGCGTACTTTCTTCATTTTTTTTTTAACTATGCTGTAAAATCTTTCTTCCTTTGTACCAATTATTATAAAAAAAAAACATTGTTAAATAAAAAGCAAAGCAAAAAATGCAACAAAAACTGTTGCACAAAATGAATGAGCCGACTGCATAAAGACCGCCCGGCAACAAAAGCTCTATTAAGGTTTTGAAGATAAGAGCTTTCAGTTTTTTTAATGGTAATTTCGCTGTTTGGAGCGGTTTTTACCTTTGCAAATGGAACAATGTGTACATGCATAGGTACAAAGACGCTAGCTTACGTACCTATGCATGTACACTTTTTTAGCCGACTTAAAAAAATGAGGAGGTTCTCAATTCGTCAGAGCTTTTTTATGTATGTTTCACGATTTCTCGAAGACATGTGGACCCATGTCCTGGACCCATGTGGAAAATGCTTCTATTCTTCTATACATAGTATAAAACAAGGTCGCTTCCCGCCGTCTGTATCTATGTACGCTTAGATCTTTTCAACTACGCAACGGATTTTAATGAGAGTTCATTAGTTCCTATGACCATCTTAGGACCAGCTCCATGGTACCATATTAACGCATTGTCATCCAAGTAACATAGGTATACCAAATTCCAGCAAATCGGAAACCAACAAATGGTCTACAAATTTTGACAGGCATCTTACGAACTGTGCAATTACAAGCTTGTAATAAAAAGAATGAAATGATAGCTCACCTTTCTTATCGTGTGTTCGCATGGTGCTGTAGAAGCTGAGCGCCTCGGCCGCGGTGGCCGCGTGCCCGCAGTAGAGCAGGTAGCAGCAGATCATCGTGCCTGGAACCAACGCGGGGAAGGTTAATAACGCCGAAAGAACTTTAAAAAGCAATCATTGTACACATGTTAGGTACAATAATCGTTGTCGTCGATCATCCTTGGTCTAAGTCCGCTATACTATTGGCTTGATTGAATTGTAATTGGATCGCAAGAGCAGTTCAATGGCAGTTTGATACGTTTTTGGTATTCTGCTACAGTTACTTATTGCGCGATGGAATAGTAATTGAAACCCAATAGCAGCTCAATGACTGTTTGACGCGTTCTTGGTATTCTGCTACAATTAAAATTGCCATTGAGCTGCTATTGCAACCCAAATACAAATCAATCGTGCCACGTGCATATGTGTACTCGCGCGCCGCGCGAAGAGCCGGGGTCCGCCTGCCTACTTCTCCTTGTCCACTTCGCTCGGTCTTCGGCATCTAATACTTGATAGTGAGTTTGTTGGCACGCATGTCATCCTTAGCGACATAAGCTTCATGGGCCGTACCCTTTTCCCGTGCCTGGCGGAGATGGCATAGCTCGGCATTTGTTCCGTACGTAATTTGCCGGTCTACGCGAGACGTGGCCATACCATTGAAGGTGGCAATCTTGGAGCTAATCTGCAATGTCACGGACGTGAATGTGTTACATATACCGGCGACGCAGAATTTCGCCAAGAAAGGATTTTTGAACCCCTTGACCAAGTACATAACTTTTGAAAGCCCTACCATAGATTACTAAATACCCGCAAGCAAAGAAACATACGCTCCCCAGCCTACAATGGTCTCGCTCAAAAGCCAGCAAGTGATAGTTTCTGAAGCGCCTAACGACCGCTCCCGTGCAAGGATATTACAGCTGCACGACCGTGCATGACGATGATCGCTAACGGCCCACGATGGCCCGTGATTGCTGGATTTGCGCATCGTAAAACACAGCGCGAGTTGCAATCCCCCGCGCATTGACTGGCATAGTGATCGAGCTGTGGAGATCACTGACGCATCTGTGCGACGCGCATCGGTCACGATCTTTTTTAACCTCCGATGAAACGAGAGGGGTGTTTTAGCGTTGGCGTTTATTTTTGGCTCTGTAAACATGTGTGTCTGTCTGTGGCATCGTTAGCTCCCGGACGGTAGGACCGATTTCGACGCGGTTTTCTATCTTTGAAAGCCAGTTCAATGAAGGTGGTTATTGGCTTTGTTTCATTTGGGTTTTTCCGACGTTTTTCTAAAAGTACTCAACAAATCTGACAAGCCGTCTGGCCGAGTACCACTGCTTTATCTATTTCTGCCGCCAAGCAACAGTGATTATATTGTTGTGTTCCAGTCTGAAGGATAAGGTAGCCAGCGCAAATGAGACATTACATCTTAGGTTGCTAAAGGCAACCAACCTACTTTGGTTCAAATTAATTACGATATAGTGATTTCGAATCGTAGAAGTTATGGGCAACAGTTCCCGCGTTCCATCAGGTGGGCTGTCTGCTTGTTTGTCACTGAGAATTGCAAAAAATTGTTTAGTTGAAGGTCTCAGATACATTTTACGGCCATTTCTAGACAAGCGACATCGCGGGTCATCTAACCTAGTCTTAATATGTGGCAAATGCTACATGTGACAATAATAATGCAATAAAATTGTCTTCTATTCTATTAGCGGCTTCATTATGATAACAAGGGTAATATCCACTTGGTTTTAGCCTACTAGGTCTAGAGTCGCCACGTTTATTGTCAACCTTTCAATGCAAATGTCACGGACAGCAGATGTGATTTACCATCGATCTGGCCGTTCAGACAAAAAAAGTTGCACAATGTAACTAAGTACTAAAAAACACAATTTAGAGCTTGGTATTGAACACCGAATTCAGAATTTTTTGTGAAGTAAGTAATAAATCAACTTTCGTCGTCCAAAGAAGGAAATAAAGGACACTTTTTACGTTCTACAATTCACTTACTGGGGTGCAAAAATATCGTTTCAAATTTTCGGTGAAAGGTCCACAGTGGGACAGTCGTTAACAATAGTATCCTGTAAGAATTAAGATTCTTTGTCGGATAACTTTTTAAGGTTTTTATTTGAAGATCACAAAGAAAGTCGAACAAAGCGAAAATAATTTGCACGGTGTTCGTACTTAAAAAAAAAGCATATATTTTAAAATTGTATCGGCCCTTCGACGTGGGGGCAGCGGCGGATATCTTTGCGTGAATTGGGAACGAGGGTCTTGGCGCACAAAGGAGGCACCGAAGGGTCCCTCTTTGAAATGCTCGAGTGCGGCGCGAAAGTTTGGACGTAATACCTCCAATTACGAGTGTGGAGAAATTTCGCAATTACGCGCGCGCGAGCGGGGGGGCTGGGCCCTTTTTTGTGTGGCCCACAATGGCACCGGTGGGCCCCGGAGCGGAGTGCCGCGTGTAATTTGTGGCCTCACCCCGCCGGCGGCCGTGCTCCGCTCACCATTGTTGTTATGCTAAACTTTGCGACAAATCTAACAGTCAAAATTGGCGGCGAACAAATCCACTTTGTATTCTTTTCACGAATTGTTTGAATGCAGCGCTGTGCTCCCTTGCGCAATAATGGTCCCATTTTCAGGACAATATAGGACGTTAAAGATTACAAAGACACAATGCGGCGGCCGCGTATAAGTCAGTGTAAGTAGTGCGGGGGCTGCTTCGAGCTCAATTCGTGGGCACGTCCGTCACGAGTCGGATTCCTCGTCTGTACTCTTTATGTGCAGCTTTTAATCTGCATAATAAAGGTGGGTACGTTATCGGGGGCGGAAATATAAAAATAAGTTCCAGACTTTACGACTGCGTGGCAGTACAAAACATGTAGCAATGAATTCAACGGACGAGGCAATGAAGGAAAGGCTAAAGAATTCACCGAGGGCGTACATTATTTAGTTGATTATGTTTGAATGGATTGGATCAGCTGAAAAGGTCGTATCGTCGAACCCAATTCTTTTATTAGGTTAACGCCGACTACACAGTGCTTTATTATAGGGTGTAGCCTGGCTATCATGTTATTGGACTTGCCAACTAGCGCTCCGTAGCCCTAGATCCATACAAAGACGACCGACGATCTGGTGTCGGGCCAATAGCGCTGTGTTTTTGCTCACCAGTCGGCGCTCGTTCATTCGTCACAGAGTAGCATAAAAAAGCAGGATCTAAGTGTGGGTCCACTCATCGGTGCAGCCTGGCAGTGCAGAGCGCTACTAAAGTTAAGGCTTCAGCAGTACTGAAACGATTTGAATGAAACAAAGCTAAACTTTATAATAAAAAAAACCACATCAATACCGGCCTATCCGTTCGGGAGCTGCAATGACACAGACAGATACACCTCTACAGATCCACAGATCCACACATCAAACTGGAAACACCCCTCTTTCTTCGTCAGGGGTTAAAAAAACTTACCGGTGCGTCCCTTGCCGGCCTTGCAGTGTACCGCGGCCGTATTGCTTGGGTCGGCGCTCAGCCAGTCGTGCACGTCCTTGCAGAACGGCTGGATTATGTCGATTATCGGTGGCGTGTGGTCCTCGAAGGCGTACGTTGATACCTGCAACGTGGACAGTGGCGAGGTTAGGGTTTGAATTTATCAAGATCATCATCATCTTCACAGCCCATAAAAAGGTCAACACAGCAGGACCTTTTTTGGAGTCAAACAAACTTACGGCCTGCCTGATGGTAAGCAGTCACCGCAGACTATGGACGTTTGTAATACCAGGGGCATCACCCACGAAAGGAGACATTATTGCCATAATCTCCACGCTTGACGGGCGGGTAGGAGATCGAAGTGTTATAAATATAACAATGGAAAACGCTGCTGCCTATTATCCAGCCTACGGAGTCTAGATCTATTCAAAAAATCTAAAACATTAGTCGCCTTGTACGACCCCACTTGTAAGGAGTTAGTGCTATTCTATTCTGGCGGACACCATACGGCTAGATATTTATTACAAACTGAGTCTAAACATGGTTTTTGTTGTTGCGTACCTAATCCTAGAACTATAAATTTTAAATATAATGAGCACTTCAGTATTTGCGGCACGCGTTTATTATAAAAAATCAATCTCCATTCCCCCTTGACTTTGAACCCGACGCGACTCTCCTTCCAAAGTTCTATGCACACATACGCGATGATAATGTCGCAGGCATATCGTAGAAACCAGCGTTTTACAAACATACAGACGCGCGCCAGTTTGTAAAATGCCGGTCCGATAAATTCTAGATGTAGAAGCAATGACACGCTTGCTTCGCTCGTGCGCGGTGGTTCATTTATTCATAGTAAAAGCTCGTCGGTTTGCTCTTAGGTACCTAACGACGTTTACGATCGATTTACTATCCGACGTCAGAGGTATTACAAAAAGACTAGGCATATTACAATAAGCCTAGACATTTCTTAAACCGTTTCGTTTCTGCCACGCGGAGATCCCGGATTCGATTCCCAGCCGAGTAGAAATTGAAATGATAAACTTTAATTTATGTTAGAGTCTGGGTGTACTATCTATAATAAGTACGTATTTAAGAAAAAATATATAAGTAGTTTATCAGTTCTCTAACAAATTACAAACTTAGCTTACTTTGGGGCTAGATGGCGCTGTGTGAATTTGTCCAAGCATATTTATTTACGACCAACGCGCGTTTGAAATGCATGCATCAAGGTTTCACAAAATGCCGATTCCACGACATGCCCGCAGCAGTAATATCACGACACCCAACCACTCCTTCGCCGGATTACATCGCTGATGTGGTGACATACCGATATTTGCACTGCGATACGTTATATCATAGTATGTAATCGTCGGCGACGAGATAAAAACTCGCGGCAGCTAAGCCATTGGTAGGTGCCAAGTACTACGGCGGCTGGCCACTTTTAAGAAGTTCCTGTTAAATACATGCTAGCTTTTTTTTTACTATGGAGGTAGAAATAACATGCCTGAAATTAGCATGCCTATTTGATGTTTAACATCTATTGTACATGATTTAAACAGCGTCAACGTCAGGGGTTTGTGTACGGCACTTCTGTCTGTAGAGCCGAACACAGGAAAGAGAGATGCGGTTACACAGTGAGCAGACATAAGAATTCGCCCTGGATGGTTGTCAGCACTTATGCCGTTTCGCGCTTTGGTCGGCTAGATTTTTAATCCAGGCGTTGTCGTGTATGGTCACATTGTCCGTGATAGTCTTCCACTAAACGGGGCGGTGGACATCCAGGTTCTGCCAGCTATTCCGATCGATGTCAAATGAGACCATGTTACGCTTAATGACGTCCTCGAAGTTAGTATACACATTACACATGCTACTAAAAAGTCTATGCTCATAAAAAGCATGCTTTTGTGCTTGAAACAAGCACGTGTAACTGGGGTTGTGTGTACATATTGCTTCACCATATTATGCTTTCAAATGATCTTGGCGTTAATGCCCCGGTTATGCTCTCAAGCACTAGGGCCCGGAGTCCGGCTGCCATCTGACCTCCGTGACCTTGCTACCAGGAGTTACATATTCAGGCGCCTGATTGTGCAGGTTTAATCACGATATTTTCCCTCACCGTAAGAGTACATTCGACTAATGTACATAACTCAGAATAGAGTTATTGGTACATGGCCGCAGTGGGATTCCAACACGGTACCTTTCGCTTACGAGTCGGATACTTTAAACACTCGGCCACCGACGCTCCTACATTGTTCTTTCATTGATTATAATGAATATAATGAAGATTACAATCCATTTCGATGGATAATCATTGGTACGTGTCTGAAACATTAGCAGCCGGCATAACCATGCACAATACCTACGTAAAATTTGTGTCTATCTATTTTCATTACCAACGAATCCCTTTTAATAATCAGTCTGTACATCTGTTCGAAGTAATATTCGAAATGACTCTGATTATGATGGTACCCCTATAGTGTACTTGGAAAAGCACGTTTAAAAAAAAAACTGATACGATACGAAAATAAATTTACTTATTTAAATAATAAATAAAAATAGATTTTTCTTTAGATTCAAGTGGATAACACTTAACCGTAACCGTTGTCGTAACAGTCGTATATTGTCGAAGATAAATTTCAGTGATGTTTTAATCCAGTTTTTTGGCCAGAGAAAATGTCGAATTTGAGATGTCACAGCGCGAAAATATACACATAGAACTTTTATCCTAGAAAAATATGACGTAGCAGCATAATTTGATGTACTCAAGGAAGGAATCACACGTAAGCCTCACTGCATGCACGGCCCGCAGCCATGCACCCAGACGCCCACCAGATCAGAGATAGTCGGTATCAACGCACGGTTATCGGTGGATTGGCCGCGATATCGCATCGGCGCAACGGTGACACTGATGGAACTTTACTGGAAGATAGGATATTGGAGTATATAGGCTTTTAATCTCCTTATGCATACTTCATTGGGTGTCGCAACTCGCAATGTAATTACAGTAAGACGTACTAATTTTATAAATGCGAAAATTGGTAAGGATGGATGTAAAAATTACTGAACGGATTTTGCTGAAATTTTGCTGCAATATAAATCATCCCGAATTTCAATGTGGTTCCCGCGGGAATGGGATTGAAACTTTACATAACCGAATTTTAAGCGGACAAAGTCGCGGACAAAAGCTAGTAAAATATAATTGGAAGTTCGATTTTTAATATGGCGGAAAGGGGCCGGCGGAATGAGATGGAACTGCTCGCACACACTTTTTGCGGGTCACAAAGCAGCTAGTTGGTATTTGGCAGAGCCAGCCCAGAGATGGCAGCAGTACTCCATGCAGGGTCGGACTTGTGCTCGATATAACTGTTTCGATGTAAGTACTCACTGCACTAGAGAACTACGCGGATTGATCGTCAATTCAGAAAATCTCAAACCCTGGTGCAAAAGCCAGCAGGAATACCAAAGGAGTCTTGATGAATACCATACCGCGCGATAAATGTTATAAATGTTTTTTTTTGCTTTGAGAACTTATTACTTTCTGCTATGAGGGGTACCTCCTCGAGTTCCAGGTGTGTCTCAACGAGCCACGGGAATGCATCCAGACGCCCACCAGATCGGAGATAGCCGATATCAACGCTGGGTTATCGGTGGTATTATTCAGATTGGGCGCTATCGCATCGGCGCAACGGTGGTATAACAACACGGGCCGGTATCTCCCACTTAGTTTGTGGCATTATTTGATATTTTGCATTGTGAGTAATTGTTGTACCTACTTTTCACTCGTAAGATTATTTTGCAGGCATTTGGCCGCTATCTCACCAGGTGATAAGTGACGATGCGACCGAAGAAAAAGCATGCCTCTCTAGCCTTGGAGGAATCCAGATTATAATAATCAGGGAACACACTTGCAAGTAACGAGTGTCATTTCTTAGCGGTAGGTACCAATGTTTGTGCGGACAACTGGGAAATCCACGACATAAATAAAAAAAGACGAGAATTTTGTAGATAGTGTAGGTAAAGTTGCACGGTCACTCATCATTGTCATCGTCATGGCGTTAAATCCCGGTTGAAATTCCCTACGTAATTTGCCGGTCTGCGCACGACGTAGCCACTCTGCTTCCACTTTTTCACTTGTTGGACTAGCCGCCCCTTGTCAGAATCTGTCAGCGTGATGTCTGTGGAACGGGATGGTGTCACGCAGTTCTAACTATGGTATCTAAAATACCGAAAGATACGGGAAATAGTGTAGCTAAGTATTCTCAAACTCAAATTACGGGAGTTTACGAGTTCCTTACCGCATACCTTGATTTACGAGTAGCCCCAAAACTCCAACTAGGTACTAAAATAATTATTAAAAATTATTTATAAAACTAATACAATACAACAGCGACAATTAAAGTCATAAGATTAATAGATTATATTTAACAACCTTCGAAGAAACTTCCGTAGTTTTAAACTCATATGACAAGTACGTCCACATCATACCACATCCCAACATCAAAAGATCGAATTCACACGCCCCGTCATCACATTACATACACTCCGTTATCCGTACTCCGTACACCACGGCGGATTCCCAAAACGGCGATGTGGAACGTGGAGCCGAATCGATAACCGTGGCCGAGTGACTGCTAACGTGCTCTCCTGTGGAGATATTTCCACTGTTGCTAAGCGGGGTGGGCTGCCAATGGTATTCATAGACTACGGCTGAGCCGGCCATATGCGGGGAGCCATTACACCATCGTATACGAATTACAAATCATATTTTAGACGAACTGCATAGATGGGTAGGTGTGAATGCGCAACGGTTTGAGATTGACATTTTAAAATTGCAGAATTTTTGTCGAGGCTATTTTTATTTATGTATCGGTTACTAATTTACAACTATTTTTTTATTTTAATAAAATCGATGATTTGCCGCCTTAATCCTTAAACATGCTAGAAGAGCCGACTCGTAAGCTCCACTGTAATTATCTGACCCGCCAAATCCTGGACTGTGGTCAAAGCGAGCCCCGGGACCTCGCGCGCATATCAGAACCGCGACATTAACGCAAAGATGATTATTCTAATCCCTAAACATGCTAATTGCCCTCTGAACAATTTATTTCTTAACCAGTGTACACATAAAACAAACGGTATACAGTACTACATTCCGAACACTCTGCTGTTTTTGGGGGTATCATTCAATGCACGAGTATTCCCTTATGGCAAGAATTATAAAACACGACAAGAATTATACAAACCCAAGCCTCACCTACAAATACTACACCCATATATAATATAATAATAATGGTTTATTTCGTTATAAAGTTTTACGCATCATATTTAGGTGGAGATCTCCTATTAAGTATGGAAATGCGCGCGCGTGTTTGCTAGCATGTGTAAATAAATACTAGGTGTAAATAAATAAACGAGTTAAAAAATTTAAATATATTAAATACATTACCTAAGTCTCTAGGTTATTATCTTTAAGAGTGATTCAGTCTCTTCATAATTTTTAGTTTAAGCCAAATAGTAACCTTTTTTTACATTCCTGTTTAGTCAAAGGGTAGAAGTTAAGATTTCTATTTAAATTGTTGTACATGACGACATCCTAGTGTACTGAATTGCTGCAAAATTGGTTTTTACCAGAGGACAACAAATCACACTATTATTCCTTCGTCTTATTTATATTTGGGTCATATTTAGTGGATTTGTGCCTTTTCAGTATCGTGTGCAGAATATACAATTGTCGTATAGTAAGTTTGTCGGCAATTCTGTGTAATTCATTTGTTAGGAATATCCTGGGTTTGAAGTACATCACCTTTAGTAGGGCTCTTTTAGCTCTTTCTACCTGAATAAATCTGTTCTTATGAGCACCTCCCCAGACGGGAATACAATAATTTAGAATAGACTGACCCAGCACAACATACATTTGGTCTAGTATTTATTTATTAGATATTTTCTTAAAAATCCATAGCCTTAGTTTCTTAAAAACCCATATTAATTCTCTCACCCTTCCCGAAATCAGATCAATATGTGAATATCAAGATAACCGTTGGTCAATCATTACGCCCAGATATTTCGTCGACTTCACTTTAGTAAGTTTTGGACAATCACAATGGTTGCTGTCTGGATCACTACATTCATTAATTTTTAGATTAAAATTATTGTCAGGTTGAGTGTTATTATAAATACTGAAACATAAATAGTTTGTCTTTGCCACATTCAATGTTATTAAGTTGTCTTCCAACCAAGCTGCCACGCTGATAAGACCTTTTTCCGCATGTGTATGGACTTCTGACCATGAAGTGCCATAAAACACGATCGCGGTGTCATCAGCATAGGAAATAATATGAGCATTTGGTAGCATCAGGTTGGTCAACTCATTTATATAAATTAAGAAAAGCTTTGGGCCTACAATACTCCCTTGCGGCACGCCGTATGTGATGTCACATTCTCCACTGACATAGGAGCCAATTTTTAGCTTTTGAGTCCTATTACGGAGATAGTCTATATTGTATCATACACCCTCATCACAAACCCAAACACAGAAATGCAGTCCACAGCACGACAAACTAGCACACGCGTGCCATGTGCCGGCAACGTACGCGACAGTGATACAACAAACACAAGAACTATAATAAAACATTGTAATTATAGACACACACGTACCCACCAATGAATATCACACAGTAAAATATCGCCGGTGTATTATATCATTTCCTTTCCTTCTCTATAAATACACATACCGAGATGATTTACAAACAGCACGTTGTATCCAAGTAAGTATAATATTTGTGTTACACAGACACTTTGTTTAAATAATGATACTTTATAATAATAATTTGTGACCGTATCACTGCATATTTGGAGGAAATATAAATTCAGAATTCAGTTACGTCGTAAAAAGCTTCCGGCTATGTTATTTTTAGGAAACATTAAAGGTTATTTAGTTTGGTTTTTAGACATGGTTTAATGTAATTTTGAGCCTGGAAAGGAAAAACTATTTTTAAATGTCTGTGATGGATACCGTGAAAGGTGTACCAGAACGGCATTCAGAAAGACACTAAAGGATCTTCATACGCAGTTTAAAGTTAAGAATCAAATCGGACCCGGTGTAATTTGACTTGTAAATGTACGTAATCCCGACTCTACTGTTGTGGTCACTTTAGACTAAGGCACTATACACGGTACACTCAGTGTATACACCGAATATATCTATATGAATCTGAGTGTCTCTAATTGCGAAATTTATTGAGACACAATAATTAATTTCGCATCAGTGGCTGTGTTAACACGCTGTGTCCAAGTGTCTAGTGTCGATGAAAAGATTTTCAATACACCGCACTGTGATTGAAGCACTAAAAATGAGTTGCACGTGGACCAAAGAGGCTTCAAAGAGCCATATCATTTGCGAAGATTTCCGGCTACCAGAGCTTTGGAATGTTTCATCCAATGATTATAAAAATTATGTAAAAACGATTAAAATTCTTGTAAGATTTAGAAGGAAAAAACGTGAGAGGCATACTTGTCATGCATCAATTATCTTTACGTTGTTCGTTTTAAATCTTACAAGAAGTTTTATAATACTATGATACACAAGGGTGTCGCTACATTTGAGGTAGGTGGTTTCTAAAAGGTCCCCTTTTAACGCCGGGACCGGTACTACCGGGGTCGATAAACCAAATTTTTCCATAAACCAACTAGGCGTGAACTGTGGAAATTGGTCTTAACCTGTGCGGTTCCCAAGGAACTTTCACCCACGCACACTAAGGTTGCCGTATGAGCTCCCTGGAGAGTACAACATGGGAGTTCTTCAAGAAAAGTTTTGACAGGGTCGCAACACGACAGCGATACCGCTATTATTGCAATAGGTTGCGGTGACTGCGTAGCATCAGACAGGCCGCAAACTTGTTTGCCATCTTAGTGGTATAAAAAAGAGGCGGATGGGGACGAGACCCGAGAGTGGGCTTTGGTAGGCGACCTTGGATATGCCTTATTCTGTGAGGATAAACGGGGCAAGCAGTGGAGGGGGATTACGCGACCTTTGATACGCGGTTGATATGCGCGTGTTGGTAGGATGAACGATCGGACAGCCCCACTAATGGAAACCGTACACCATCATCGGTTTCTAGGAAGGCGAGGCACGTTTCGTGGTAACGCGTACAGTGATAAGCTATCGCTATGCCCTTATCAGCGGGCGGGTGAGCGAGCGCACGGTGGGGCGACTGCGCTAGCGGCGAGATGGGTTCGATTCTTGCATTTTTAACGAAGTTGAAGAAAATAGCTGGTTTTGTGCCAAGGATTTGTGGGATATATATGCCTGTAACTGCCGATATCAGGACTCCTCAGGTACCTCTTTAGGAAGTACAGGGGGGGGCCAAGAAGCGATAGATTGACATCGCTGAGTCGGATGCGAGAGCCAACGGCTTTCGACACGAGGATGAATAAGACCGGGCGTAGTGTAAAAAAAGTGGAGGGAAGTGGACCTTGGCAGAAACCGGGATTGACGCTCGGATAATGATGAGGGTTTTTAACGAGGAAGGAAATCGCTATCGTATTCCCCGAAATAACAAAATCAAACTCGTATAACGATTAACATGTGGAAGTATTAACGGGGCTACTTTTATATGTTTTATGGTATTGGAAAGGGAGCTTACAGGTTAAACCCGAGAGAAGTCTGTCCAAAGTGAAGAAATTGTCAAAATATTTAAGTTAAATTACGGTCTGGCAAGAAAGTCGTGAAAAGGCTACTACCAACTACTGCTCTTGCAACAATGAATTTCCGTCAATACTTCCGCTGTCTTATAATTAATTAATCACTTAATTTTCACGACTTTCTTGCCAGACTGTAATCATATTCATTTATTCTAGTAATGTACATCATGTAGTAATGTCACACGACTGGACGTCAGTTACAAATCACGAGCTTAGAGAGTAACCCCTTGGTATAAATTTGAAAAAAATCGCTATATCCAGTCCATAACGCAAAATTCACAACAAAATCATACGACCATTCTACATCATACGACCATTCTACATCATCAGACCATTATAAGTAAAACTAATAATGCGAGAGTGAATTTAATGGTAACAGGAAAAGGATAATAAAATTAAATGTTTAATTAGAAGAATTCGGTGCATATCGTGGGAGAGTACGGAATGCATTGCCCATGTCACTGAAAATTTCCTGTTTCCTTCCCCATTAAAATTAATTAATAATAAATCTAATAATATTTTAATTGTCATACGAAAGCTATCAACCAAGGCGTAACTGACCTAGTCTATGGGCGGTGGTGGTGACTTAGGGGGCAACCATTAATTACGTAAGGCCAAAATGGAGGGAGGGGGAACAAATTCGAAAAAATAAATCTCACTTTATGCTTTTTCCTTTCATACGATGTAGGCTCATAGACAATAGGTATTTGCTTCTAAATATTACACTGACTATTCTACGAAATAACAGAAACATGTGGTGGGATTATTTTTTATTTTTTTATACCGCTAAGGTGGCAATCAAGCTTGCGGCCTGCCTGATGGTAAGCAGTTACCGCAGCATATGGACGTTAGGTTAAATATAGCACAGAATTCGCCAAAAGCTAGCCTGTGTACTTATTTCTAGAGTCATAGCTATCAACTCCAAGGTGATTGTGGAAGAAGCGAGAGAGATCTGTCAGGACCGTAACAAGTGGAACGATGTGGTCTCTGCCTACCCCTACCCCCTAAAAGACGTGAATGATTGTATGTGTGTATGTATGCACGTTTAGCTCTCAACGACATCTGCGGTTCTGAATAAAATACGTATAATACAGCTTGATCTCTATGATCGCTGTCATCGAAATAAATTATAGCATTCTCGAAAAAAAAAAAAAAAAAAAATTTTTTTCAGGCAATAAAATGTCATACTTTGTTCTTATACACGTATAAAGTATGTAATTTCATTTAATGTAAAAATATTATTCTTAATGGGCATGCACACAGCTGTAACAGAGATCAAGGCCACATTTTAACTAGAGTACGCGCAAGAAAACTTTCCGCGCGTCTATAAGCGGAACTAAAATTGACCAACAATCAGAACACCCACCAAAAACACCGACGCCATACCAAAGTGCAGACTTATCTTGCGCGAACTGAACTTACAAACTTACCTAACCAGTGCCCCTACTGTGCGCCTGCCCCGAGCACCGTGGCGACATCTGGTCTGGCCGATACCGCATGTTCGGCGATGTCTGCACGGTTATCTGCCTACCTATGCTATGCCCTTAGCGCGGCCGGTCTGTTGCTATGCGGTTTCCACTTATCAGTGAGCGGTGACGTCACCGGCGGTGTGTGCGTTAGTTCCAGTTTTGGCCGCCGGGGCGGGGCTTGGCACTGAAAATACCTAATGTAGGCTTGTCGTTGTGGAAGCTGCCGGTCGTAATAGGGTGACTGTCACTATTTTGTTACGCAGTTTAAGGATAGTAGGAAAGTAGGTAGGACATGGTTTTATGTGGTTATTTTGAACGTTTATTAAAAGATATAAAAATTTAAATTAATTATCTTGGTCCTATCTGGTTAGGATCCCCTGGTAGCAGGGTCACGGAGGTCAAATGGCAGTCGCTCCACTGCAATTATCTGATCTGCCAAAACCTGGACCACGGTCAAGGCAGACCCCGGGCCCTCGTGAGCAAGAGCACAACCGGGACTTTAACGCCAAGATGATTATTTTTTATATCATCTTGGCATCATCTAGAAATGCTATATAAATTGCCCTGTGTCAAACTTATTATATTGATATCTTAGGTAACTAAATTAATAATAAGGTTACAAACCACGTAACCATTCATAAAATAATAAATATAATATATTATTAATTTCTATGCAACAGTTTGTTTCATTCGTAGGTACAATATAAAGCGCGCATTGTCTAATCAAAAATACAATAACTTGCAACACAATTTATATAGTAATTGTAATATTTCACAATTTATTTAAATTTCCACGCACAAGTGAACAAATATAAGAACGAGGAAACATCAAATTGAATTATGGGGCAATTTGTTTTATGTGCGGTGAAAAGACCATTTCAAATTACGAAAATGTTTAAAATAGGTATGACAGCATCTACTAAGTGACGTCATTACATCTACCCTCACCGTGGCGGGTGTTGATCCATTGTAGATAGACCAGAAAATGAGCATCAACAACATTTTCTGTTTGAATAAATGAATGAATCAACACTTTACTGCATAACTACAGCATACAGCCGGTACATATCGGTAGCAACAGAGAAAACAACAGCCGGCATTATAAAGAGATTTCTTCCATGCAACCTTTGGGTAGCGAACTATCAGTAAGGACACGTTAATACAGAAACTGAGAGCAAGCCCGCTCAGCGAAATTACATGTTAGTGTCCATATTTAAAAATACTAATAAAACTAAGCATACAAAAATACTATAGTTCGAGTAAGGTATCTTCCGGTGATTTATCGATTTCTCCCATTGTAGTGTTCCGGTCTGATGGATAAGGTAGCCAGGAACGAGGCTTATCGTCTTAGTCCTAACAGTGAAAACGCACCTTTGCGCTGTTGTATTTTGTACCATGAAACCTGCAATATAACAATGAAAACGCTTCTGCCCATTTTCCATCCTACGACTTTTTACTCGAAAACGTTAGTCGCCTTGTACGACACCCACGAGTGTAAGGGATTGGTGCTGTTGTAACTCTGCCGGACACCACACGGCTATGCCGGTTACCATACGGCGGTAATTCAATTTACTGGCAAAAAATAAAACTTTGCGTCAACAACTCAGCATCGTACCTACCTACATATTATAATTTAAAAGAAAAAACTTCGCATCCGGTGTTTACGCATGCAGCTAAACACACCCATTTATGTAATTAAATTAACAATAGGATAACCGGTGCATAGGCAATTATTAGTCAATTTACTGAGTTATAAGTTGCACTTAGCAACGGCGGTTGTTACAAATAAATATCAGTCTTGTTAATGTGCAACCATTTTGAAATTGTATCGATGGCAGCATCGAATAAATGCATAGCGTTGTTACAAGGTTTTATTTAACTTTACATGTTTGTCATCGTGATGTTAAGGTCCCGGATGTGCTCTCGCGCACAAGGACCCGAGCTCCGCCTTGACCATGATCCAGGATTAGGCAGATCTGATAATAACAGTGGAGCGACTGCCATCTGACCTCCATCATGACCAGATTGGATCATATTTACACATTCAGTCGCCTGAATGTGCAGGTTACATCACCATGAGGAAGTATATGTATTTCCTCATGGTGATGAAACCTGCACATTCAAGCGACTGTACGAGCATTGGTTAGCATTGAACTAATGTACATAACTCAGAAAAGTGGGATTCGAACCCGGTACCTCTCCTATAACTAACTGGATGACAAAGCATTAAATGGTACCGTGTAGCTGATGATGATAACGGAAGTACTCGGACTGATCGTAGGTGATATCTAAGTAGTTAAAATAGAACACTCGATAAAAACTTGTTACGAGAAAATGTTCACCTGAGAACGTATTTGAATGGAAATTAGAAGTATGGGACGTTAACCAGGCTGACTGCAGAGAGAAGAGACAACACTTCATTCAGTGTACTAATTAATCTGCGTGGTACTCGAAATGAGGGTCTGTCGTACTAGCTAATCCCAGTTGCCATGGCACTGATTGCATTTCGACGTGGACCCTAGAAGCTACTAATAGACTACGGTTCCCTCCGCACTGAGCAAGTATTATGTAGGTGCTTTATGTAAGGGCGTACGAAGCCTGTCATTAATATATCAATACTTGAGTATTTCACATAGCGCTGGCTAGGTATGAAATTCATAATGCATTCCATTTTAAACTCCCGACGAAAAAAGAGGAGTGTTGTAAGTTTGACGGGTGTATCTGTGTATCTGGCTGTGGCATTGAAGCTCCTGAACGAATGGACCGATTTGAATGCGGTATTCTCTATTTGGAAGCCAGTTTAATCGAGATGGTTCTTTACTTCATTAAAATCGATATAGTAGTTTGGAAAATATTTGAGTACATGTAAACCTGATCGGGGGTTTTCCGTAGGTTAGGAAAATTGAAATGAATAATAACAATATTAAGACTAAATAAGAACGATTTTAAAACGTAAAATTTACCCTAAGCGGTTTGGTTCTAGACGCTACACAATCATACACATATCAGTATCTATCTATACAGTATTCAAAACCGCCACCCACGCATTCGCAACCATCTGTACTCAATAAAACTGTCGATCAAAGCGGAGCGGCAAAGTCGTGTTTAGCTGTGATACCCGGTAACTGCGCTAACACAGTGCGCCTGGCCTTGCACTCGGAAATGAGGTGGAAAGAGCATCGCGCCTAGGGTTGCTAAGACTACCATAATATATGTATTATATCATATGGTAGACAGAGTATACTTTTCCTACAATATACTGTTGGAAAAATATACTCGTATGGTAGGCAAATCCACTATATTTTAGCAATATTGCGGCAATAGATTCTTCGGGTTTAATGAGAGCCATTTGGACCTTTTCCTCAAATAAAAGTACAATCCATTGAACTGTTAATTGAACTACTGAGAATAAAAGTACCTACCTGTACCATTTTATCATGTGGTAGCCGGTAGAATAGCACCAACTTCTTCGACAAAGGTGTCATACAAATTGTAAGAACTCTGCTTAAAAGTATTAAATAAAAGATATTATATCTTTCACATGGATACTATTTTCTTGACACCCTAAATATGAATCTCTTATATTGTTCTTGAAAATATTTGGCAGCCCTAACTCTCCGCCATTTGTATTCAGTTTCAGACCCGCCCTGGCTTTATTACACTGGTACAAAATATGCTGTCCAATCCCAAAGGGGCACAGCACAATAAAATAAAATAATATTTTTATGAAAATTAGCAATTTATATTTTTTTGTGGAAATTGTTGCCCTGTCCCGGTGTCTTCATAAAAAAATCTTACAAGTTAAATTTGATCCACTTCCCGGTTCCCGATTGAGCAGAAATTTTGCACACTTACGTAAATTCGGTGACAATGCAACGTTATGATACCATTGCGCTGATCTGATGGTGGAGACAGATGGTGGCTATTGGAACTTCTAAACTACGCATGATAAACCCATCGAATTTGGACTCGTTAAAGCTTGCTATGAAAAAAGGTTTTTCATTTGAGTGAGAACTTGTTTTAAACTATAGCGGACGACCATCCAACAAACATAGCGCTGCGCGGTGTCACACCATCGCCGCTCGTAACCGTCACATTGGGTTAATTAAAAAAAAATCAAGTAAGGTACAGTACAGCAAGGTTCTTTACTTATTTTCTGAAAAATTCGAATACTGATACCTAATGATAACTTACTTAAACACACGGATTAGCCGAGTGAATGTTAGTGCTGTCTAGACCAGTTAACTGATTTAGGCTGATGACGATAACAATGCCTGATATTTTTACGGATATCCCTACTCATATAAGGAACACCGAGATAAGTAGACGGACCGGTTGTACGGATATATCGGGTTGCCAGATTGAAAGTGGCAGTGGGCTGGTTATCTCATGAGGTTCTGGAGTCAAAAATTAACTTTGTGGCGGCCAAGAACTACCAAAATAAATCATGGCAGATCAAAGGCAAGATGGTCCGATGACATCACCAAGGTAGCCGGGAATATGTGGATGAGGGAGACTTCCCGTCGATCAGGATGGAAGAAGCTGAGGGAGGCATATGTCCATAGTTGGACGGAGAAATGCTGATGAAGAAGAGAAGAGATTTTTTAGTATCGTAGTGTTATTTATTTCAGACTTTAAAAGAAACCATCAAACAATTCCACTTTATAACATCAACATAAATTCAGACATCATGCAACAAAGTCTCGCGAAGTAATTCGATACACCGCACCAGGCTCACAGGAGCGTTTAAGAGATCAACCTTGTCCGCATCACGTGCAACACCACCCGGCAACAATGCAGCCAAGCCTGAGGTACCAGGCTCGCATGACTCCGTGAGAGTGTGCACGTACCACACCTATTTATACCATAACAGTGGTGAGTCAGTGTCGGCGATAGCGCTTGCTTTTGCACACATGTGCAAAAGCAAGCGCTGTTTGCTCGTTGTCACCGAGCAATGATATATTATACAATATTCCCTGAAAGTCGCGCGAGGATGTCTGCCGTGGTGCCATGTACTCTTGAGATTAGGTAAGACGTGATATGCGACAGCACGAGGCCCGAGGCGGCCATTGTGCCGCATTCTGTCCTAGAGACAATGTCAAGGTGAACGTTATCAAACTGCCGGCCGCGAAAATTAAAACAAAAGAAGTACCTATCGGATATTATTATGTTGGCACAAAAGGCTGCGGTCGATGACGACAAAATCGCACCTCGCAATTAACTGTTGCCTCGATCGACTGTTGGTGTGCAGTCTTGAACTATTCGATTGCATACCCAGATTTTTTTTATTGCCTAGGGAGACGGTTAGATGGTCCACCTGATAAATTTATAAATACATATAGACTATGGTGTATGTCCTGAGGTCACTCCTATTCCAAATTCATATATCTCAAACATTGCCATTTGTTGAGGATGCTCCTGGCTTGCTATAATCGGAAATTACGCTCACCCGATCCAGACTGTTCAATATAGATAAATTTGTATCCTCATAGAATACCTGTTTCATCACATTATCCTTCAACAAGTATATATTATACCTAGTTAGTAATTTAATTTTATTACTCTAGTATGAATTAGGGCCCGTAAGGTGTCCGGCAGAGTAGAATAGCACCAACCCCTTAGACTCGTGGGTGTCGTACAAGGCGACTAATCTTTTCGAGGCAAAATTTTGAAGAGATTGATTTTTTATAATTAACGCGTGCCGCAAATGCTGAAGTGCTCATTATATTTTATTTATAGTTCTAGGACTAGGTACGCAACAACAAAAATCATGTTTAGACTCAGTTTGTAATAAATATAATAGCACCAACCCCTTACAAGCGGGGTCGTACAAGGCGACTAATGTTTTAAATTTTTCGAAAAGATCTAGTCTCCGTAGGCTGGGAAATGGGCAGCAGCGTTTTCCATTGTTATATTTATAACACTGCGATCTCCAAGCGTGGAGATTATGGCAATAACCTCCCCTTTCTTGGGAGAGGCCCAGTCCTGCAGTGGACTGTAATGGGCTGTGATGATGATGATGAGTATCAATTAGACTAAGAGGTCACAGGAAAATTGATAACGAGTAGGTTTATTGTTATGGGTTGTAGAGTGGTGCCCTGGTCTGGTTTGTGTTGGTCAGCCTGCTCTCGGCGGTTGCGTTTTTGAGAAACAGCGCTAGAAAAAGCCTTCATAGTAGTAAAAAATAAATTAAGAGAAATGGTCAGTTGTGGCATGTTTGGAGTGACATCTACCACACTGAAAAAAGTTGGTCTGCCCGCCTCTAAGCGCTTGAAAGAGGCTTACAAAGTTACAACTTAGCTGCCTAAATATTTTTTCCATATAAATTGTATGAAATGTTTACTAATCCACCTTCCTTTTACAAGTTGGTCGACTATTACACGTTAACTTGAAGAGTTAGTTGAACTTGATAGTTTTCCTTTTAACTTCATTACCTATATGTACTGCATTATATTGGATACATTAGAAGTATCCAAATATTACGGGTTAGCTGTGACCTCTTAGATTACATAGGTATCCTGGAATTTATTACAAAGATAGGTACGCTCTTTCACTTTTGGGCAAATTAATGCTCATGATAGAAATATTTTGTATCGACAAAGATTTTAATAAAATGTACATTGTAAGCAAGGAAATACGTCCGTATGCCATGCATTGAAATTAATTCATACAATACATTTATGTATTGTATGTATATGCAATATGTATTGTACAATACATTTATTAATACATAATCTAGTAATAATAGAGTTACTATTCTTTAATCCTTATAAAAGTGTGACTGGCTATGGGTCTTTTACTGGTAGTAGGACTCTGTTCTACTTGAAAGAGTCCATCCACCCATTGAGGAGCGCCTATTTCTGCCACATAGCAACAGCCTGTAGGTCTTTTACTGGTACTACTACCAGGACTATGTCCTACTTGTAACTACCTCTTACTGCCGCCTAGCAACAATAATAATGCATGCATATTGTGATTCAGGGATAAAGTAGAGAATATGGTGCAATATGCAACAGGACCCCAGCTTGCTCTCATGACGACCAGCATATTACGTAATTTCGAACCAAATCGTTACAGGATTAACGCGAAATTATTGCCTATTTGTAACATTTTATGGTTTTAGCTACCGATTATATTACGTAATTTAATTTGGTTTAATGCGACAGTAATGAAATTAAATCGTGCTATGATGCAACACCAGCCGCATGTGATATTGGTACAATCTCTCGCAATATGGTATTCGGAACGGAAATCTACTTTAAGCTGCTCATCCATTATGTCGATAACTTCCTGTCATATTTCTTCGCGTATTTTTTTATAGTTTTTCCTTCGCCGCGCATTTAACTTGTAATATTTATCACAGTCTTCCGCGTGCTTGATGTTTTTGTGAAATGGGCAGAACAAATTGATAATGTCAGTTCTAAATTGAAGCCATGGGTGCCTGCCGACGAGTGTCACTCGATTTTAGCGGACAAGTGGCACTTGAACTGTACCCGTAGCTTCGAATCCCACAAAGATCTACTGTCACTGCTCATCTTCTGATAAACGTATAGATTTTAAGTGTGCCAGGTGCTTTTATGACGACAACATCATAAAACCGCTCATATCTCGGATCGAATTCCCGCAATCTCCGTCCCATCTTCCAAGCGTGGAGATTATGGCAAAACCTTTCACTAAAGTTCGTCTGTGGAGCGCTACTAGCGTCTAACACCCGATGATAATGATGAAGTAACGCATCCTGATCATCCAAATGGCATAACAACTTCAAAAGAGTCTTTCAGCAGGCCTAAGTCAGATGCATCGCGGCGTGGCAAATATAGTATATTTAAGTTTGTATAGAGTAAGTCGCGTCGCTCAAATACGTCTTGCTCCATACAGCGCAAATACGTTTGGACCTTTCGCATTAGACGTGATCACCATCAGGTGGTAGGACTCTGTCAAACCCGAGAAGTCCGCCTGGGTGAGTCACACCGCCTTATCTATTTCTGCCGCCAAGCAACACCGCTTTCATTGTTGTGTTCCGGTTCGAAGGATAACCCATCTTACAGTGACAACGCATCTGCGGTTCCTTTGATGCCTAAATGCCTGAATCGTAGATGTTATGGGCGACAATTACCACTTACCATCAGGTGGGCCGTCAGCTCGTCACTGCGTAGTATGAAAACAAACATCACAAGCGTCCGTCAAACAAATATAAACCTTATCCAACACCGTACAGAGTTCAAATCACTCACCCGATTATGGAACCGGCTGTTGTCGTAGGACCGCTCCGAGCACAGGTTGTATACCTTGTAGTGATCGTGGTGCATCTTCTCCAGGAAGCGGACCACCTCGTCGATGTGGTTCCGGTAGACGCCCTCCAGCTTCTCCGCGGGGAAGCCCATCGCGATCACATTGTCTGTTATGTCTGGTTGGGTGGCGGGTCAAGGAAATACAGGAACTCACATAGACAATGATTACTCTTATTTATTTTAACATCTTTTTTATTAGACAAGCCAAGTATTAAACCGTCATCTCACCTGGTGGTGAGTGACGATGCGGCCGAAGATGGAGCCTTCCTGTCTAGGAACAGCCTATTCACGATAGCCTTGAAGGCGTCTAGATTATAATGATCAGGGAACACACTGGCAGGGAATGTGTAATATTCCTAGTGCACACAATAAATAGCTTACAGATATTATGACTAAATTGAAAACGACACAACAGGCACTCAGGATCCTTCTTCCGGATCCACATTACATTCTTAACCTTTTATGAGGACATAGAAATTGAATCATTAAAAAAATATGTAAGACCAGCTAGGGACGTAACCGGACCCGAAATGGACCAATCTCAGCATATTGCTATGAGGGCTCACGATGGTCACAGGGCTGGTTTTCAAAAACCTATGTATCCAGAATGCTGCATTTGACACCAAAGTCTGTACTTCTGTATATTAGCATCCATGATGGAGGGAGGCAGTACTGTAGCTTTTGCATTGCTGTTTTTATGTAATTTAGTTACGAGATTCTAAATTAAATGACAAAGTCGAGACTTCAAGAGTTTAGTTTAGTGTTGTAGACATACGCAATGAACATGTTTAATGAAAACAATTCACCACGACGCCGCCAAATGCATAATACTGTATATGTTTGAGGCATATTCGCGTCGCATTTTCAGGCTGAAGATCAAAGGAAGGTGGTAAGTATTTCTTGCTTTTCTCCGCAATTTTGTTAAAAAACGTCGTATGACACTTGTGGCATACATGTACTAGGTGTCAATGTTACCATTCAATCCAATATATTAATATGTTGATTAACTCCATGAGATTACGTCGAGTTTGAAATTGGACGATATATTTCTCTTCGGCTCTGTCCCACAGGTGGGGTAGTCAGAGACTATGGACCGTCATTTGCTATGTCTTGAGCATTCCACAACCTGTGAGACAAGGCGTGAGCTTTATGTATGTATGTGATGTATGTATATTTTTCTTGAAACTAATAAATTACAGACGCATACTCAGGCACAAATAATAACCACAGACAGCCTTTGTATTTCATGATATCCCAATTATCGCGGTGCGGCAAGCTATGCACTGCGCAGGACATTGCCCGTCGTGGCGTCAATGGCGAACCAGCACTTTGCATCGCGCTAACGAATTGGGCGGCGGACGTCAGTGCAGACGACATTTTGGTCGATCGAGAATCGGTAGAGGTTCGGTCACGTTGCTATGGGAGCAAACAGACAAATGCTCGACAAAACTACTGTCAAAGCCACGAATTCCCGTAGCAAGGGAAATAAAGAAAATGTCTACAAGGGTAGCCCGTCCTAGGAATGCCTGTAGAGTCGGCAGTCATCATGTTTGCAAATTTTCGTTATATCTATTAATCACCAAATAGGACAGGAATAGGAAAATAAGCTTAAGTGGCATTGGGCATGGTACATCGCTCGCAGAACAGATGGCCGATGGGGCAGTAAAGTTCTTGAGCGACCACGTACCGGAAGACGCAGCGTGGGTAGGCCACAAGGTGGATCGACGAACTGGAAATAATCGCAGGTACCATCTGGATGCGGAAGGCACAAGACCGGCCTTTGTGAAGATCTCTGAGGGATATTATGGTCTTCCGGCTGAATGATCATGAGAAAGGCCGCCCAACGCCGACAACGGCAACGGATACACAGTCCGACAGCGTCCGACAATGCCAGGTAGAGTCATACAAGTACCCAATAATGCCAGGCAGAGCCGGGCCTGGTCCGATAATAAACAAAACTTGACCAACACAGTCAAGCTCAATCTAACCAATTGATACTTTCATCTCCACAGTGTCGTATTACGTATCTGAAACTAACCTACCTATATTTTTAGAAGTGAATTAACATTAAATCTCAATTCATATTATAATAGTTTAGGTTCAGACTAACAACTCAGAATAAAAAATGTTGACACAACACAAGACTCGGTTGCTATGTTACAGGCACAAACTTCGTTGGTTTTTACGTACTTGTAGTAGTGTAAATTTTAAAAATTGTAAAAATAATAAATTATTTAAAAATATATACTGGGTAAATACCTCTTGGCTTAAGCGCTATGTGTGATTACAGGAGTCTATTTTATTTATTTTACTAGTGGACCCGGGGCGCGACTATGTTCCCGTAGCGACTTACTCCCCTACCTTTTTTTCCTTGTCTACCTAAAATCCGTAGCGTAGCTTAAAAGATCAAAGGGGCATACTGCGGGAAGCGACTTAGTTTTATATTATGTATAGATTTCTAATTAATTTAGATTTCGATAGTGGCAGCTATTAATTTAACTGAAAGTAGCCAAATATCGGCATGACAACAATTACGATAATAGAAAACAGAAACAGTATGATTACATTGATATTACAATATTACATATTAAAATAGTGATTGTCACGTTACGTCCTATGTGCAAACCGGTCTATCAAACGTTCTACATTGAATTCCTACCATTGTATAGTTTACAGTTGAGACAATAAACAAAGATTTATTTCAGATAACATTGATTGAGTACCGTGTCAAAAAAAAACATACAGGAAACGGTAACTGTTGTTATGTTAGGTAGGTGTCTAGACACTTAGGTAAATATGTTTAGTGTCTTAATTTCAGAGTTGGTGCCATAGTAAAAGTTGCTTGTGATCACGAGCACATGCATAACGTACCACTTGTTATCAAGAATTTGAAATCACCCTACACAGGCTATCTTTACTGATGTAAAAATAGCCTGGTGTAATCATGCTACGTACGACCCTTAGGAGCCAAGCAATATACCATAGGTATAACGGCAAAAAGAAGTGAGGGAAAACATCGTGATGAAACCTGCACATTCAGGTGACTGAAGTGTAACCATGATCCAATCTGGTCAGGCTGTACTGGCAAAATACTATATTTAGTCATTAAAAAGTTAGCAACCCTAGGCAAACCAATGTTTTCATGGGCCTCCCTATCGCTCCAAAGAATTTTTCTCGTACTCGATGGCGTACGATAACCAACGTCGCCCTCACAGTCTATAGGTTTCCGTTTACGCTGCCGGTGTGTAACCCTAAAAAACGGAAATGGGAAGCGGTTTAACATACGCATTCGTAACTGGTTTCGAAACAAATACGAACCACGAGAGGTCGCGACCCGTCGATTGCTTTAACGACCTTAAAAGATAATGGAGTTATCAACTTAATGGGGTAATTTGACAAGATGAAATGTTTAAAGGGGGAACCGGGAGGGGGTGGGAGGGGGAATTATTGTGTTCGGTTACCTACGTTAAATGCATTACCACTTCTAGAAAAAGAAATGTGCAGCTCCAGCAAAATATAGAGCAGGTATTTGGTGCATCTTCAGCGAAAAAGAGTTTGCTAAAACAAGGAGGTGGTGTTAGTCTGAAGAACTCGTATTTGACCCCCAGAGCTTTAAAAAATATTAACTCATGAATTCTATAAAAACCTTTTAACAAATGCACAGGGACATGATTCTGTCATGCACTTATTCTTAAATAAAATCCCCCATGATTCGTGTATGTCTGCCTGTACCTACGACCCAATCGAACCTAATGGCGGTTCATGGTCCTAAGACTAGATATTTCAGATGGATGAGCTTGGCGTTACGGGGTCATCGCTGTGAATCTTTGCTGAACAGGAAATACTTTGGAAATACTTTCGAACATTTTAACCACTAGGCCACCGACGCTCCTTATGACGCTACTGCCACAGTAGACTAATTACATCACATTTCAATTTCAAACCTCCCATACAATCAAAATGGCATTTGATCGGGAGTCCAATTACGGCTCTATTATCTAACAATACACTGTTTTTCTGCAACGTCCTAGCCAAACGTGATCCTCCCATTTATTGTAAGCGGCATGGCAACGCGCGAGTGATGCCCCAGGTATTGTAGTGCGCAAGCGTCTATGGACTAACCGCGTATGGACTCGCTGTACTCGGTAGTACCGTTTGTCGCCAAGCGGACCGCATATCCCTACTATTCCATATTATAAATGCGAAAGTAACTCTCAAAGGTCAAGCTCAAAGGGCTTTTATGCTCTATGGCTGCGAGACATGACCAGCAGTGACTAAACACGTTCGCGAACTCTGCGCCAACGAAATGAAACTGCTACGATGGATCTGCGGAGTTACGCGACTCGGTCGAGGACATAACGAGGAGGCTGGCCTGCGCTGGTTTGGTCACGTGTTGCGTAAGCATCAGGGATACGTGGGAAATAGGTGTCTGAACCTGCCGGTATCCGGAAAAAGGCTCCATGGGCAACCCAAGAAGCGATGGATTGACATCGGATGCGAGAGCCAACGGCTTACGACGCGACGCTTTTGGATTGGAGATTACACACACACAAGCAGAGAGCTCAAGTTTCATTTTACATTTAAGATCATTAGTTTTAATACATTTTATTTTACTCAAGAAAATCCACACATACCGACCGACCCGACCGCATATTGTAGATATCGACTGTCACAATGATAAAAAGTCAAGTTTTCACTTAGGTATTCGAGATCAAGATATCATTTTATAAACACAACGACTGGCTATTTATCAGTAGAGTGTATGTTGCTAACTCATCATCACATTTGTGAATGTGAACTTTGGAACAAGATTTGTCTTTTCAAATATATGATAGTATATTTAGGAATAAGGGAAAGTTAAAGTCGATCCTCACACATCATGTCCGTTTCCGGGACGTGGCCGGAACGTGTCTCTTCAGGAGCCTCAAAAAATATCTGTGCATATGAACTCGATCACACGCGGGCGTACCCGTGCTGGCAACGGAGCTCGCTCCTGTCACGTCCCGGAAACGGCCCCGATGTTTGGGGATAGACCTTTAGGGATTGGATAAGCTAGGAATATGGAGGATTTCGGACGCGGATAAGTTAGGAAATTGCAGGTTCCCAAGTATGGACCAACCGGCAATGCTGGCAATGCAAATTGTAATAACGTTGAAATCTACACTAAACTCACTGTAGCTAATAAATGGGGCAGCCGGCATGTCACTGTGGATTTCGTATCACTATCCCAATTTTATTGACTTACAATCTTTACTAAAATATTTCACTATTACATTATTAAAAGCACACTACAAGCTCCCTAATTAATCACTTAAATATTCATAAACATACCTAACGAAAAACTGCGCTAATGGACTTTAGAACTAATGAGGAAACCTTACTTGTGCGAATATTTAAAAGGGGAGGGGCACTAATCTCTGGAATGTTTGATATCAATTTCCGAAATACATTATGGTAGGAATATTCCTTTAGTAAGGGAATATTTCTCTTCTTTAATAAAGTAGTATATACATTATTCATTTTATTGAAGTACTGATATAAATTTTACAACATAATTTAGCCGTTATTACAGAATGGCGCAATTGTAAGTCAATAAAATAATTGAAATTTCACAATCACGAAAGCCGCGGTGAAATCACTAGCAATACACTAGCTACACCGTCAGGCCACAGATAAGACGCGCGTATAGCAAGAAAATGTTTCCACACACAGTCAGTGGAACCTAATGTATTTGTTGCTATGTGCGTTTTACCATCGGTTCTTTGTAGGGGCCCCTTTCCCCCTGGGTGGTTCACTGACCTTACGAATATGTAAGAAATACGAGAGGGCCTAAAGCTGCCGGTATCAAGAAAGAACTCCCGCGGGAGGCCCAACAAGCGATGGATTCGGATTGACGCTCCGAATAACGATGATTTCTAGGTTTGGTAAACTCAAAATCCTTTTTGCGTGTACCAAACCAAAGTTTTTTAGAGATTTTGGCTTAGCTGCTGTGATGTGTGATCCTGATCGTAATAAAAGACAATGAAAGAAATATAAAATTATTGAACGAGCTATCGGAGCGCGCACCAAACTTTTAACATTATGGTTCTTAAAAGCTAAACCCCTCGTGGATCCGCGCCTGGCCTATGTTAGGTCGTGGTGATCTATCTATAACCGATTGCCACGCGCATTTGTATTAAAATCGAATCCATTGCGTCGGTTGCTATGTGCGTATTATCGCCATTGTGACAGTCTAGCCGTTATCATTATGGATGGCATCACTTTCCCAGCACGCAATCGCGCAGGCGCGGCTGCCTATCAAGGATTAGACTTTCTTTTGTCAGAGACTTGTAACGGCTGATTTGTATTAGGAGATTACGACGTGTGTGTCAGCCAAGCCCGCTGCAAGTTGACGCAGGAATGGACAGCGTTGGACTTGCAAGTGATTCATGAAGTACGGATATTACTCGCAATTATGCCCGTTGGCTTTGTTTATTTTTTAATCTATGATTGTCTCCTATTAAGAACTGAAAATTTAATTTATTAAAGCAAATCAATCATGCAAAATTCACGTTCGTTTGTTCAGTCTCTTGGTAGGTAGATTTTAGTAGGCAGCACCGAGGAGAGAGTCGATTCGATTACTATAATTCAATTGCGATTACGTACAAGTTTTCGCAGAATACCCCATTTGTCTCGAGTTGTAATCTACTTGTAATCAAAGCACAATCGAATTGTGAGATCAGCCTGCACTATATTCTACGAACAGTCTATAGTCCATAGACTGCAATTACTGCTGACCATCAGGCAGCTTGTCTGCCACCATAGAAATAAAAAACAAAAAAAGCAATCGCGCAGGCGCGACGTCCTATCGAGGATTTAAACTTTCCTTTGTCAGAGGCCTATGGCGGCTGACTTGGCGTGTCGCGTGTGGCGATCGCGTTTTGTCGACAGGAGGATTTTCTTTTCGTCTGATACTAGTTATTTATTAGTGACTAGTGGACCTGGCGCGACTTCGTTCGCGTGGCGTCCTACTACCCTACCCTACCTCTACACTACACCAACATATAACCCTACTTTACTTGTATCTACCCTTTTTTTCTTCTTATAAACCTTCCTCTTGAATAAGTCGTATCTATTGTTAAAGCCGCATTAAAAGCGTACATAGGGACAAGCGACTTTGTTTTATACTATGTATAGATAGACAGATGTCTTACGATATTGTCAATGAGAGTTATCTTACGGTTTAATTATCTGTTAGCGTAATAATTACCTATGTTAGCCATCATCTATTATTATAAGTTTTATTTAACTTGCAATGTTTTTATGTAGCGGTCAAATCTTGCAAGCTTAATTTGACCCTCTTTCTGGCGTTCGATTTGTTAGGCTCTTTGGTATACTTGCGTATCTTTTACGCGTATGGAGCTGGTCTGATGACGGAGTCGGAAGGTGGCCATAGGAACTCGTAAACTAAATAAGATAAACTCGTTTAAAGGTCTGATGATGATGAAACTATTGCATGGCATTAAAAATCCATACAGTCGTCAATTTTTTCTCACCCTTTCAGAGGGACGAGTGGGGCTGTACCGGGGCAGTGTAAAATAGGTAGTACATATATACTACTATAATATATGTGTGAATCCTGTAGTGTACAAATAAGGAGTTTTTGTATTGTATTGTACATACGGTATCTATATACGTATCAGAACATGCAAACATATTAAGCGTAATTATCATGGCATGGGACCAGATACCGATTAATCGATCGATATCAGGCTGAACGTGGTCTAAACCTGAACAATTTTCGTAGACTTTGGAACCCACAGCTCACATCGTAGATCTTACTTGTTACTAATAAACGTGAAACTTTGTGGGGATGTATATGGGTATATGGATGGTTTATTTAAATTGGAGTTCCTTCGGAATGTTTGAGGTTTGATATATTTTCGGTTTGACGCCTGTGACCATCCACGGCCGAGACATACCATCATCGTCCTAGCGCTTATGCCAGCCTCTGCCGGGGACCGCTTTCCTACTCATTCTTCTCCACTTCTCCGATCACCGACATCTTCGCATCGTAGGACATTAGTTCTCGCATTCGATGCTTTTCCCGAGTGTCATAGGGTAGGTCCCGAAATATAATAGGATCCCGAAAGATAGTTCAACATTTACAGTGATCTGATCTGCGCGCGGGTGAAAAACGCGTCCAACGTCTAGAATTATATAAAAACGTCACATATTTACCAGTGCTAAGATTAACGCGACAGACAGACGGACAGGCGACTAAGGGACATTGTTTGTGTAAGTGCGTAGTGATTACATAGACACATTATATAATTTAGGCTAGCAGATAAGATATCTATCGCACACCGGGCTATAAAAACGCTTATTCGTGGCATAATAATAAAATATATGCTAGAACACTTTATTAATAGCAAATCAATCTATTGTTATAGTACCGGGCGGCAACAATGTGGCGGGCTGAACATTATAACATAAATTACTTAAAATATCACAATATTCAGAACAGTTTCGTAGCGGATCACCCGGGAATCACATTGTTAACACCCGACAAGAAAGAGGGGTGTAGTGAGTTTGACGGGTGTTTATGTGGCTCGGGTATGGGTGTATGGATGTGTGTGTTGCTGGCCGATTAGCTCCCGAAAGGATGGACCGATTTCGATGCGGTTTTCTTGGTTTAAAATTCAGTTTTATCGATGTTGTTCTTTTAGTAAGAGATGTATGCCACAAGTGTGCTTGCGACATAGCTCGCGCCTCGAGAGAGCGATTGTTTCCTTCTCTCGATACTAAGATGAAAGAGATAGCAGTGTCTATGTCGCGTCTTTTCTCGCTTAGAGCACACTTATGCTAGTAGACCAGGTCGGGAGTTATCTGACGTTTTTCTCGGGAGTAGTGTATTTTCCAGTTGTACGCAAGTGTTTTTAAAATCATTTGGGAAATTCAGAGAATATCTCCAACGACCGACTAAACAAGTTTCAAAACTGACGTGTTTACTACGCCCGTCTCTGTTGTAAATTTTTACTACAAAAACAAACACACAAGCGTTTTACTATATTTCGCATAATATTAATATCAATTGACGATGATTCATTAGGCAGATATCCTACGTCACTATGGAAGAACAATGTTCTCAGCCTTTCCCGTTAGGGACTTTCGGTCTGATGCACAATCCATTGTGTAGGTTTTAAAAATATACGAATGCCGCAATCCCTGCCGAAAGAAGGCATAATTAAATCGGCCAAGTTTTACGTATAACATACGTACGAATGTAACAACGCAATACGCGAAAAACTGCGTCAAGTAACACAAATCATTGACGGTATCCTCAGGTCGTCAATCGCGCTGAGTTAGGGAAATACGGATATGTGCACGTCACTGGATATAAAAGTGTGTGCCAAAGGAAACGTTGATATTCGTAAATTTTGGCCAAGCACAGTCGAGACGGTGCATTTCGAGAAATGATTGAAATTCCACTACCTTATGTCAAGGCCGTAAGGCGCATACTGCGAAATTTCCGAATGGCGCCACTGGAACCTGTTAAGTACGCGTGGCTGTTTTCCTATTTTAATGTTTTGCCATCGAGGTTGGACTTATTTATACCTACTCGACGAGGAAACCGGATAGAGGAGTCAAGAACGAATATTTCCCATTAAATATCCAACCCAAAACGCCCAGTCTAATATCTATATTGATTTCGTGGCTTTCATTCCCTTTTCATGGGCCTCAAAAATATCGTCATTCGACTTAAGAGGGGCCAACGATTTCATTTTCAGGCCCAACATTTGCTCGACCCGGTGCCTATTCAAACTGCAAGAAACCGTGTTCCAAGGATCACATCGAAAAGGAAGACGTGCCCAAGCAAACATTTGTACAAGACCACGCCAAGTACGTAAGCAAACTCGTGGAGAGACCTATGATTTTAAATCGAGCACCGCTTGAATTTATTCAAGGAGTCGCAGTGGCTACACTGGGTAGCTATAAAAGTGTAAATATTGGTAGTCGTGAGGAGATACCGCGGGTACGAGTAGTCGAGTCAGCATAAATCGCCGTGTTCTTTAGGACGCTTCGCTGTGGCGACCGCATATTGACCAGGCAACGTCTATCGCCTTTTCCGAGCGATGCATAAGAGTGAACTATTTTAAGACGCGTGTAAAATTTAGCCCAGTTTATGTTGAAGAGAAAGCCGTGCCAAAATGCGCTCTGATATGGCGTGTCCTTGAGGCGTCGACGTTCAGAGTAAATGCATTATGCCGTTAAACTGATACACATAAAGCGGATATTTCAACGGCAATTTGGTTAAATTTAAACCATCACGTTAGTGCATATCTCGCAGTGTTCGTGATAGGGCTGCATCAAGCCTGAGGAGTTTTTTTGAATGGGTGATTGGGTACCAGAGACTGAGCTATTTGTGCCGCCTAGCAACATTGTAATGAGGCATTCCAACGGAGTCCAATCAGCGTATCGTAATGAGTTCAACTATGAAATGAGCATGCGATTCTGCATTTTAGTTATATTTAGAAGCATAAATGTTCGAATCGATCAGTTGAGCTGACTAATCGTTTATCACTATTCTGTCTACTAATAACGAAACTTCTCCCGTCTTTTAGGCAGCAACGAGGCAATGGATCAATGGGGTTTTTATTTCTACTTAGTATTGTATATGACCCGGAAAGTTATAGCTAAATTACTTTAGGATACCAAATTATTGTTACTACGCAACTGCCACACAAGTGAGGCCACTTGGTATCACTCACGCGTTGCCGACCCCCTAAAAACCTTTTCACCCCTTTCTTTAGGAACTCGATTGTACTCTCCAGAGAAAACCACATGAGACAAAGTGATATCTAGGCTTCAAACATCCAAACATCAATTTTGGTTCACGGAAAGCATATGACTCGCCGCTTGGCTTGGAAATGAACCAATCGGTGGTACAAAAAAAGCTTGTGGAATGCACAGAGGCGGTCGTCCCAAAACAGATGACGGCCGATCTGTCTAACACGCAACTCGTGCGAGACTGACGCCGATGGTGTGCCACAACATCTCGGCTTCGGTATACCCGCTGTTGGTGTGGACTCGTGACAAACATTTCAAAGTGGTTGCCTTGCAATTTTTCATGCTACCGGCCATGCCAAGGCGACGTGTACCGTTCGGGATTCAGAGTTAGACCCTACGCCTGCCCTACGCGGAAGCGTCAGATTTTAATCCATTGGGGATTTGATCAATCAAGCAATCGCGGATGGACATAACTTAGGATATAAATTAGTTCTGATAGAGGATGATAGCGATAGCCTGACATTTGTTTCGACATGCAGGGTTGTGAGTAAAAATAAAGGACGGTAGCAAATTAATCGCTCGTCATGTGCAACACAATCTTGAAGTCAAAGGTGCAAGTGCATGTCAAAGCCTGTCAACAAAATCATTTCTGAATTTTGTTTTATAAAAATGTGTTTTCTATTTCTGACTATCGAAAGTAATATGAGCATTATTAATGATTAAACGATTTAACAATTGGGCGATCTGGAATCGAGATCATTTGGGAACGGCACAATTTGAGAATAGGTCTGAATAGGAACATTGAAGACTGCGTGACGAATTTAGAAATTACGGGGCCCGGGGTCCGCCTTGATTCAGGATTTGAGAGATCCTGGTAACTACAGTAGAGCGACTGCCATCTGACCTCCGTGAACTTGTTAATAAGGAAACCTGACCAGATTGGAGCATGGTTACATATTCAGTCGCTTAAATAGGCAGGTTTCATCACGATGTCTTCCCTCACTGTAAGAGCATCGGTTAGTGTTCAACTAATGTACATAACTGAGAAAAGAGTTAGTAGTACATGACGGCACTGGGGTTCGATTTTATTACGGTTACAATTTTATTAGGTATTGGTTAAAATCAGAACAATTAATTATTTTGGGTTGCAGACATCGGAAGCGGGTAGCCGCCTTTCATCCATCCTCTCCACCTGCCCAAACCATCCCAGCATACCTCTTTCCTAGTTACCACATCAAGGCAACAAATCTTTTCTCTTTATAATATAAATTTACGACATCATTACATCATGATAGCCTGACAGCCACCCGGACAGAATCCGTCTAGGTGCAACAATTACCATATTTTTAGACAATCTCTCGTCTAAAGCAGCTACTGACACATGTTGTATAATTTAAAATACAATTTTAATAAATCTACTCTATAGTCTGCGTCTTGTATGGGTGGCCGCGACACGTGTCACAGCATTATTTGCATATAGCATACCTAATGATTTGTGTCGATACACTTCAAATAGCTGTACCCTATTGAGTTTTATAAGACAAACCATAGTTTAATTTGCTTGGTATGTTAGGTACTTGCGTGGTTTAAACGACTAGCTATTGCGTGCGACTCCGTCCGCGTGATCCGACTTTTGTATTTCCCTAATCGTTTCCCATACATTATTTCCACCCTCTTATATCCTTAAGAAGTCTGAAACATCCTTTTTAGGGGATTCAGCTTGATCCATCTAGATCAGGTCTGTCCAAGCCAGATAATTTGTTTATATTTAAATGGATCGGAAGACCGCAAAAGCGCATATATTATTATGTACTTACATATCATGTTTTTGTATTTTTTTCTGTTTTGGCTCTTAAAACATGTAAATGATATAAACATCTATGTACGTGGTATTTTCCTAAGTGGCTTTAAAACTAAACTAATAAATGGGAAAGCGTAGCGATTTCAACCTTGATGGATTGAATAGGGGAGACTGCTACTCATATTTTTTTTCATTTATTAATCGTTAAAATCTTAAAGTCGTTATCGTTAAAATCGTTGGCCGTGTGGTGTCCGGCAGAGTAGAATAGCACCAACCTAGAGTAGAATAGACCATAATCCGGTAATTTTTTTCAGAGTCATACAGACGGTCCACCTGCGGGAAAGCGTCCACCGTCGTCATCTACAACCTAAAGAAGAACATGATTTTTAGTACATATTTAGCCCTAACACATACACATGTGAGTTATGGAAATTGCCAAGACGGCCAAGCGCGTGCCGGGACAATCTCGGTTCGTCTCGCGCTGTGTCAGTTCGCTGTCGATTTTTGACACGCGCTCAAATGGATTACGCAGTCCTGCGGCGGGCGAAAATAGTCGGAATCATCGACTGTGCGTTAATAGACCAGCTTTTTCATACACACTGACACACTATTGAAGGAATTAATTAATTAAATGAGAGTGAATTATCAAAATCTGTGTTAAAGCGACAAATTTAAACAATTACTGATGTGTCAATTTGTTGAGCAGAATACAATCTAGTTACCTAGATACTCAAGTTTAAATAGCTAAGTGTTGTACATAAGAGAAAAATAATATTACTTTGTTAATAAGACAGAGAACTGCTATAGATTCAGTTTGTTGGCGGAGAAAACACACCTTCCCTAGAGTAGCCCTAGTCCACTTATCGCAGGTGTAAGGCATATGCCTGCGCGTCGTACAACGGCGACAAGCGCGATGTGCATTTCTAATAGTTGACCTTTTTATGCTGAAATTAAAAGCCTCGTTTTGGCGTTTTACGTATGGCGACTACCATCCGGCCTGCACAACCCGTTAGGAAATGGCCGGTTCGTCAGAGCCTCGTCCGTATGTCAGCAGGGGGACCGCGGGCAGGTGATAATCCCTATAATCAAAATCTTTAGTAATCATATGAGAAATTAAAAATCTTATATGAGTGTTTATTCTTATTTATTAAGACTTTGGCGTCTTGCGCAAAACAGTAGTTATTATAGTTGTGGTTTAAAATCAATAATAAATAAACAAATGATCGTGGACGAATTCACACAGCGCCATCTAGCCCCAAACTGAGCAAAGCGCGTACTATGGGTACTACGTAACTGTTATACTACCTATACTTTTAAATACATACTCAATAGACCCGCTGATATAAACTCAGTGCTTGCTATACAAATATAAAAGTTGACCTACAGGACTACGCCAATAGGGGGCCCGCGCATGCTAATTCTATTTACCCTAAACAAAACAATAGTGCATTGTTACCAAACACGGCACGTGGAACCCATCGCGAAAGGAAGCAAGAAGCATAGACAGCCCATAAATCGAAGTACCTACTTCGGCAGTTATTACCTTCTACGTCGGAAGTGCGCGCCTATACACATTTGAAGTTCAAGATGGGGTTGGATTTGGTCGGAAATAGGCGGAATCCTTTGATCGGAGGTGAAACTGGCTGATTTGATTAAAGCCTGCAAGACCATGTTCATAAAGTTGATTAATACGGTGCTAAAAGAAAGAGGAATACGCAGAATTGCAGATTGGACCTTTCAACTCTGACGTATCGTGTTTACTAAGTCCAGCTTTTTACTGTAACCCTATAACAATGCAGAGTGCAAGTCCCAAATAGCATTACCAAGTTAACACCGTGTAAGCATGGACGGGTATCGTGCAACAACCCTTTACATCCAATTATAGCAGACGCGGAAAATCGGCTTAGTGGCTTATCCAGAGCCCTGTTAGCTTCGACCATTTTACTTGTAAAGTGCAACATGGAACCATGTCACCGTGAGCGACACAAGTTACATTGTTGCAACTTGTTACATTGTTGTAACTTGTTACATTGTAGCAATGATTGACCCTTTTAGAAAAATCGATACCGCTGCAGATTATGGCTAATCTCATAAGTTGAAGGAGGCTCTTGACCAGTGGATGGTTACGGTTATTTATTATGCATGATGATATAATAGCTTCGACCATTTTACTTACACTGATTGACACAAGTTACATTGTTGCAATTTTGAGGCTTTCAGAAAAATCTATACCGGTTAGAGTTTGATGGAGGTTATGGTAAATCCAACCAGTGTTAAAGAAGGCTCTTGGCCACCAGTGGATGATCCCAGTAGACTATGATCATTGGAGTTAATGTCTAAGAGCCACACACTACACTACAGCCACGCAGGAATCTTCTTTTAGAAGGGCATTGCAAACACTCTACACTCTGCTGGCCACCAAACAGCCAACTTGACCCGGCCAACCTACTAGTACGCAGTAGAACCAAGTCCCCAAGGACAGAAGACTTCGCATTCCCCGAAGCTTAACAGCTGCGAAAATAGCTGGCTATTGCAGCTTTAACGGCGTGTCGTGTCATGCATTCGGTTGTACGCCTGTTATCCAGGCTCTAAAACTATTCTGGGTCCGGTTTGTCTCAGCATTTTCCGGTGATTACCATTCACCTGTGGCGGGGTTACAGCTGTATATGGGAATGACTAATCCACGCTTGCGAAAGAAAAGGCGCCTCCATATCGAACGTACGAATCGTAAGCAAGGTATGGTGAAACGTGTTACTTTGTGGTAGCTCATTGCCATCATTAATCTCCAACTGCTGGACTCAGCTCGCCGAACGTTTTAAGATAAAGTCCATGCTTATTTACGCGGGTAGGTAACTATTATAAGGGTGTTTGGTAATAATATGGTTTGGTCATTGATTTGATTGATTGATTGATTGATGTTGATTGATTATTTTTTTATGATTGACGACCTGATTGGTTCAGTTGGTACCCAACGCAGTCGATCTCCTACGCAGAGATCCCGGGCCCGATTCCCGGCCAAGCAGAGACCGGGCGAAGTGGAGAAGAATGAGTCAGAAAGCGGACCCTGGCAGAAGCCGGGATAAAAGCTAGGATGATGATGATGACTGGATCAAGCTGCATGATAGTGAGTGCCCACCGTAAAGTTATATCTACCTATTGGTACCTACAATGTACAAAGCTATGTCTGTACATAGATATAGACATAACTTAGGATTATAATTTTTGGAATATTCACAGTGGCGTAGCAAGCCACATTGTTAATCTAGTTGTAATTTGTTTCAGCAAGAGGAATGTGGAACAATTGTGCTTGCTTAGTAATTGTGAGTTGTTGGCTGTTGTCAAGCGATACAAATGATACAATCCGTTGTACCTCATCAAGAAATTCTATCAGCCTACGCCGAGGCAGACGTCGATTTCAAATTCAAATATGGATAGTTAAACTACATACTAACGCTTGGCCGTGTGGTGTCCGGCAGAGTAGAATAGCACCAACCCCTTACACTCGTAGGTGTCGTACAAGGCGACTAATCTTTTCGAGGCAAAATATCTAAGAGTCTCCGTAGGCTGGGAAATGGGCAGCAGCGTTTTCCATTGTTATATTTATAACACTGCGATCTCCAAGCGTGGAGATTATGGCAATAACCTCCCCTTTCTTGGGAGAGGCCCTTAGTTCTGCAGTGGACTGTAATGGGCTGTGATGATGATGATGATGATGATACTAACGCTACGCCCATATACCTTATAGACTGTCAGGGCGCCGTAGCCACCAAAAAGAGAAATGACTATAATGTGTCTGAAAAGCGAAACTGCGAAGAGGATGTGAGGGCGACCGGTTTTTTTACTTATATAACTCACACAACAGTATATTAAGTACAATCGCTACGAAAACTCGAAGTCCAGGTGACTAAAAAAATTGTTTTTGTGCCAGGTTGTGCACGGGCTGACTTAACATTTTGTGGGTCTCCTAATCGTCTACCATCGCTACACAGTGGAATTTTTCTTGTACACGGTGACGTATGAAAGCCTACGTCACCCTCACGTCTATTATGGGTGGACAGAGATCGTGGGACACTTCTTTTGCTTCATTAAATTTCATACAACTTCTCATACATTTACGCCTAAGAAATAATCTCAAAGCACCTATCGCCAGATACATTTCGATATTACCATTTTTTTTTAAATCGCTAACTACTGCTACGTAATTCGATTTAAGAGGAATGTTTCCCAAACGCCCTCCATATAAACGTAGGTTGCATCATATTTTATTTGATACATTTAAGATGAATCCCGTGCAACTTTGAAACGATATATGAAAATGCAGGGTACAATGCCTATAGATAATTTGTAGGTATTTATGTATTTTATGTATTAGTATAAGATGTAGGTATATGTAGTTTATTATACGTTTATGTATATTTAGTTAGATATTGTGCATGTCTGATCTGCGACTACTTATCACATATCTCTTTGATAGGCCTGCTGGAAGAGATTTCTTTAAGAAATAAGTAGCGCCCGTTGTGTCATCTATAACTATGTATTTTTCCTCAAACTTTCATGTGTACAATAAACTGAAAATAAAATAAATAAATAACAATATTTTAACGAAAATCTGACAAACCACTAGCATAGATATTGGTTTCCGGACCACGTCCACAAAATTTCATTGGCTTTGATAGCGTTATATTGAAAATATGATTAAACTACCTTTGTATCGCTGCGTTTGGATTGAGCACGCTCGGGAAACACTGGCCTTAATAGACATAGATTTTATTAAGCAATTACTACAATTATATCAAACAAGTTGTAACAATATCAATAATTATATATATAACATGTCAAAACTAGGGTATATTCAATTAAAATTTAGCGCAGCTTCCTCAGTATATACAATGACCAACATATTATTTTTTATACAAATACACAATTACGTATTTCTGTTGCTGAAATGCCTTGCTGACATCGTTAAGCAGACTTCTGAGTACTACCTAAGATATACTAAATCTAAATCTACTTTTAATGATTCCGTGTATACTTAATTAAGCAATTAAATTTATGTAGGTACGTACGTCGTCAGAAGGAAACATTAAACTAACCAGTAACTAGAATACCTAAGTAGCTAAAATCGGAAATATTTATTTGGTATATTTAAAAAAAGAACTACATCAGTTTTGCATTTTGATCTGGCAATTAATTGCCTAAAATAAAAATAAATTGCAAAATGTTTTCTCAGTATGTCAATCATTTTCTCACGGGTGAACTACGTAGTGTATCATATTCTTGTACGTAGGGCAGACTAGACCTAACTGGCCTAGGACGAGGATAACTGTGCCCCATGGTTGTCACCCGCGTTCGGTCGGAAACTGAAACATTCGGGCTATCCCGCGGGATCCTGTACGTCTCGGAACATAAAGTGGTGATCTTGGCGTTTATGTCCCGTCCCGTTTTGCTCTTGCACGCGATGGTTCGAGGTCCGCTTAGACATTATGTCCATGATCCAGGATTTGGCAGATCACGTAATTAACTTAATGGTTATCACAAAACTATAACTTGGAGGCAACAAGAACGCGAAACCGCAGGTGTGTTGTCACTGTGAGGACTAAGATGAAATGTTAATTGCGCTAACAGTTTTAACTATCTAACACTTTTAATTGTCATTTTACCGGCTTGACTTATAAATCAAAATACTTAGCTTGTCCGTCTATCCTCGGCCGCATACTCTCAAGTAAGACCCTAATGTTGTGGATCTTCCAGCTATCCGCACGAGCCGCTTTAGTTCAGCCTTTATAATGCGTACAGGTAAGAAATGAACGCGTTGCCTGCGAGTGTGTTCCCTGAACATTATAATCTAGACGCATTCAGGCTAAAGTGAATAGGCTGTTCCTAGACAGTCGTCATTTACCACAGGTGAGATAGCGGTCAAATGCTTGCCCAGTTTAATGACCACTAATTGCAGAGATTGTGGGTTTATCGCTAAAAGATAAAAAAAATTAATAATAAATATGTTTGGAGAAATACAAACAACGCCATCTAGCCTAAAATTAAGCAAAGCTTGTTTTATGGGTGCTAGATAACTGATAAACTACTTATAGATCGCGAACTGTCGCGAAGAGTTCACAAATTCGTCGGCATACCGTATCCAATCCAAGAATACCTAGGCACCGAGATGAAAGTCAATAAAACTTATGAATATTTATAACCTGGGCTCGTAGTAATCACGCTCTCGGGTGCCGAAACGATATTAGAATTTAATTAAATTATTAAACCATAATTTTTGTTATGAACGACACGAGGGCCGGATTTAGATGCTCTCTGATATATTTTGAGGTCGTAAAATGCAAAGTTGCGCCCCGGCTGGGTCGTTGTATAATTATAAATTTATTAAAATCGGACTGAGGGAAATACGGATTTTCTGAAACTCACGCCCATTTACATATTGAAAGTCTAATATTAAACAATCTGAATGCATGTCCTCGGGTAGAACTAATCTGGGATTAACATTTGTACTTGTAACGATAAAATCGTTCCATTTTTTGCAGTGTTTACTAAGTAGGAATGCACATTCCGTGAGCAATTGTAATAGAAAATATCTTTTATAATAAATTCTTACGGATGCTGGTAAATCATCGCAGATCAATTAATTTTAATCGAAAACATTCCTAATAATAACGGAACCGCTTTGAGGCGAAATACAGGTTAAAAATCCATACGTTCGTAAGCTACAAAACCACAAACAAAAACACAACGGTGGGCGCAAACATAACCTCCTTATCTTTCATCGGAGGTTAAAACAAAAAACAAAAAGAGTGCGCCTAAAAAACCCTAGTCTCGAACCCCAGAGAATGCATTCACCACTCATCAACTTAAGTAAGTAATCACCTCAACACAAAAGCTCTTTAGCGACATCTGTCTTACGATTGGTGATGTACGGCATTAGGCAGTAGACTATTAGTGTCCGTCCGCCATACCAGAGCTTAGAGCCCTCGGCCCGAGTTCGCGGCATTCACTCAAGGCTCCACTCGGATGGCTAGAGCGAGTGGAACATTGCCCTACCTCAGTTCTAGCGGCAAAATTTTTTGCTCTGTTACCAAGCGCGTTTTTGCAACCGGCGTTAGTTAGCATAAAAATAATAGGCACTCCTGTTGCCATGCGGATTTAATGGTGCCGCTGCCAAGAATAGGTTTCGCGGTGGTTTTACGAGCAGCCCGGTGACGGATTGGCACGAGGCTTGATAATGTGCATTTGTGCATGAGCAATCAGTGCACTGAAAATAAGACATTAGCGCGGCGTCCGTTTAAGTAATGCTGTGTACACAACGCCTACGAACGGGTTTCGGTGATCCTTTGTCCTATTTGGACGAGTTAGCCTTTATGTTACCGCCACGCTGCGGATCGCCGGCATACGCCAACGGGCGATCGTTTGCGTTCGGTAATCCGTCCAAATAGGAGAAACGAAAGTAAACGAACGAAACGCATTCGTTATTGTTCGTTGGGCCGGTGTGTTTATAATACGTATGGCTAAGGAATGGAACACGTTGCCTGCGATGGTGTTCCCTGATCATTGTAGGAATCTGGTCGCTTTCAAGGCAGCCCAATCACTCTAGTGATTAGGCTGTTCCTAGACAGGCGTGCTCCATCTTCAGCCGCATCGTCATTTGCCAGGTTAGGTTGCTGGTTTATTTTATTCTCTTCTTTGAGTTGAAATATCTACCCTCATTTTGGACGAGGCTTTTTGTGAATTAATTTGTGTTGCCTATAATTCAGTTGGGTTTATGAAATTAACATAATATGAAGGAGTGACTGACGAGCAGTTAAACTAGTAGCCTGATAATCCGAATTACAAAGTAATGGTCAAAGAATGGTAAATGGTAAATGAGTGTAGGCATTTCAGTCAAATATTGCACTTTAGTTCGGTTGGTTAATGATCTTGTAAGACTGAGACTGCCTTGTTGTAGGTCAGCGACAAAAAAAGAAGTTGTCAAGTTCAAATTGGCATAGGCCGTTTTCAAGCTACAATTTTGTGTTACGTGATCTTATTTTAAATTGCTGTGGCTTGGCTCTTGAAGGTGTGTCATGTCTCTACCATATATTGCTATAGCCAGTTTCCGCGATCGTCGTACGGTCCAAGACCAACAATTACCAATGTTTTGTTGGTCTCTGTGTAGCCTTATTGTTTATCTGTACTGAGTATAAAACAAAGTCGCTTTCCGCTGACTGTCCCTATATATCTATGTACGCTTAGATCTTTTGAACTACGCAACGACAATAGATAGTGATTGAAGAGGAAGGTTTATAAGAAATAAAAAAAGAGGGTAGGTAGGGGTAAAGTAGGTGTAGGGTAGGTGTAGAAAACAAAAAGGTAAAATGTAAGGTAGGTGTAATTCGCAGGCAAATGGTAAAATAATAATTATTATTATGGCGCTAATATCCCGGTTGCGCTCTCGCGCACAAGGCCGCCTTATCCTTGATCCAGGATTTGGCCGATCAGATTATTACAGTGGAGCGATTACCTTCGGACCCGCTACCAGGGGAACCTATCCAGATTGGATCATAGTTACACATTCAGTTGCCTAAATATGCAGGTTTCATCACGATATTTTCCCTCACCTTAAGAGCATCGGTTAACATTGAACTAATGTAAAAAAACTCAGAAGAGTCATTGGTACATGGCCGCAGTGGCATTCGAACCCGGTACCTCTCACTTCATCATCACAGCCCATAGCAGTCCACTGCTGGACTTGGGGCCTCTCCCTCGAAAGGTGAGGTTATTGCCATAATCTCCACGCTTCACGGGTTGGAGTCCGCAGTGTTGTAAATATAACAAAGGAAAACGCTGCTGCCCATTTCCAGTCTACAGAGACTAGGCTTTTGGCTCGGTAACATTAGTCGCCTCGTACGACGCCCACGAGTGTAAGAGGTTGGTGCTATTCTACTCTGCCGGACACTATACGGCCAACTCCAACGACCTCTCGCTTACGAGTCGGCCAACTTTGTTCCTAGTGTAACATAAAATGAAACACAAACTCGTAGCTCACAGCCCGCCTGGCCGTTAGCAAATCTGGCACGTCGAAAAACAAATCCGCCCGATTGTTTAATCAAGCCACGCCGACAGCCCTTACCGAGCCTTTACTCGACAGCCTAAATGTCTAAAAGTTAATTAAGACCGTTTCCAGAGCGTTATGCAAATTTTATGGCCATTGTTGTTGCTATGCAAGCGAGTCGGGCGCGAACGTGGCGTAGTCTCTCTCGCTCCTTATGGGAACAGATAGAGACGAATTGTGACCTTGGTCGTTGTAAACATAACCTGCGGTGGGATTAATGTGTCCTATATAACGTACTAACAATATTATTGTTTGGGAGCGTCGGTGGACGTGTGGTTAAGGTATTCGAGTCGTAAGCTAGACGTATCGGATTCGATTCCCACTGCTGCCATGTACCAATTACTCTTTTCTTGAATTATGTACATTAGTTAAATACTGACCGATGCTCTTACGGTGAGGGATAACCTGCACATTCAGGCGACTGAATGTGTAACCATGATCCAGTCTGGTCAGGTCCCCATATTAACAGGGTGACAGAGGTCAGAAGGCAGGCGCTCTTTAATTAACTAATCTGCCAAAGACCCCGGACCCCGAGCTCTTGCGCGCGAGACTGGGATATTAACGGGTATGTTTGATAGATCATGTCGTTTTATTTATACCAAACTGGACTTTAAATTCATATCATCAGGTAATAGGCATTTAATCTAGTCCTCACTGACAACGCATCTGCGGTTCCGCTATTTTGTTGTCTACAACCTAAATGCATGAATCGTAGAAACGGGCGACAGTTGCCGCTTACCATCAGGTGGGCATCATGATACTTTAGTTAAGTTACAAATCTATATTTTGTATGAACAAAATTGAAGTCGTAGCTAGAAATCCTAATATCTAACTAACTAATCGATTAAATGTTAATTTGTGATACTTTTTTTTAAATATAAGACGTTATTTCAATAATCTATTCGGCAATACTTTTACTTTTGTTCATCAACTATTCTCTGTATTTCTTTTAGGTTGGAATTATGGCCTGCAACGCCAATCTGGACGTTTAAAAATCATTATTTTAGATGAAATGGACGCCAGATTGAGCCGAGGTTGTGCCTCACTATCTAAATTTTAAAATGTATGTCCATACATTTTGAATAAAACACGAAATAAAAATTTCAAATACCAAGTCATAATTACTGTTTATGAACGAAAAAATATTAATAACGCTTTGGTATACTTTAAACCAACTATCTCTATAGCATAGTTACAGTATTAAAATTTATTGGAGAAACTGCAGAATTTTTTAAATAAAAACACTGTATGAGGCTATAAAGTCTGAAATAAAAATTTTATTGCCGCATCTTCACTTTGATATCAAAATACTTGGTATGGCATACACTTGCTGATTGCTGTCATGCAGGCATTTGTTTTACGTTTATAGTTTTAAGAGGTACTGTGCCAGTTTTTTCGGGAAAAATATTAAAAAAGTGGATTTATTTTTAGAATGTTGAAGTGACCTCTACTATACAATTGAAAGTGCTCTACTAAGTTAGTCCGTATATTTTGTGAATGTATACAAAAAACGTAATTTCAAATCATGTAGGTAGATATTAAATATCCCCTTATCAGACTTACACTCTGACCCTACTATAGTACTATCCAGTTTGGATTGTTGCTTTTTGGTAGTGATTGTTAAAATTAATATCCCTAATTATATTTATAGACTGTATTTAGCTGCATTCCTTTCAGATCGCTAACAACACATTTCATTTGTTAGAAAAAAATATATCTATGAAATGTAATTTTGTGTAAATGCGAATTAAACATAACTAGAAAGAAAATAGCCTGTTAAAACAATATTTTTAAATAAATCAAACAAAGAAAGAATCAAACAAAGTGGTGTACCTATTTAATAAATGCAAAAATGTCTGCTATTATACTGTCCATCCATGCTAAAACAAACATGATGGTTATGTTAAAAGTATTATTATTTTTTGCTGTAAGCATGGCAATGACCTAAGTACAATTGTTGTTGGGTGCATCTGCCCGCCTGCATTCACCAGACAAGCCGACATCAGTACAAAAGACAGATGTTTCGTGTATGGATAACACATTTTTGTTGATAATAAATGTTCCACACATATAAAATGCTCTTCCACAAGGTTTTATTACACATGGGAATACAGAAATAGGATAATATGAATTACTCTTTATTGCTGTCTCTGCAGTGGCCGAAGTCATCAGAGCGTAGGTGTAATGATTAAGGGGTCCGACTCATACCCCGAGGTATGGGGTTCCAACCAGAATATTTCGAATTCATGTGACTGATTGTCAAACTATAAAAGAGTCGCGAAGGTTAGATGGTAGTCGCTCTATTGTAATTACCTGATCTGCCAAATTTTGGATCATGGTCAAGGCGCACACCTTGCGCGCGGGAGCACAACCGGGTCATTAACCATAATATGGAAAGATTACCACTGTCTCTGCACTACTGCAATCATTTTTTTAGTGGTATCCTTCATAACTGAAAGTTACCTCGCACGTGAAAGAATTTACACATTAGTGATTTCCACTTTCTGTCTGATATCTGACTTAGCCGGGCATTGTAGAACATAGTCTGATGCTTTTGAAACTTCTCCATTGTCCATGTATCCTTTTTATTTGCCTAACCTTGTTTTTCCCTTTTTTAGTAACACATACCTACATAACATAATTATTTTATGATTAACACAAAAATGTACCCACTCATGAACAATTCTTATAGTACCTTAGATTCTTTTTTTGTGTTCTAATAGTACCTTAGATTCTGTCTTGAACTAACTTTTGTTTCTAATATAGGTATTCACACAGCTAGCGCCATCTAGCCCGACTTAGCAAAGCCAGCTCCAGGAAGAGATTTTTTGTAGAAATAAGTACCTAGTGCCTGCTGTGTCGTATACCTGTTTCTGTGACCTATAGTGTAGTTTTATCATGGTGTGTGTAGAAAAAACACTTAAATAAATAAAGGTTTTACAACATAATGGCTAACATTCTACTTATTACATTTTAATATCACACAAATCTATTTACCTGTATATAGAAATCAATTGCTGTTTGCTAGTCTAGCCTAAACTCAAGAATGACTTGAATGATTTTTTTCTTTTGGGTATGATACAAGGGTAGTTTTCATGCAAAAAAGGATAGGTAGAGGTAGGATAGGGGGTAGGCGAACAAGCGAACAAAGTCACGCCAGGCTAACTAGTATAATAATAATATACTGTGACAGGGTGCCAATCAGCTCCCAAGACTAAATTTTAAATATTTACTTAATAGTCACAGTCAAACTAACCAGGTGAAAAATCTTTTGTGACAGGTCAGCATGTTAGCAGATGGACGCTGAACCAGTCAGGTCGTCATAAACAGGCCACAGGGATTTTAAAATGAATGGGACAATTTTAACTTCAGCCTGTGCCAGCATGCCAAATATGCCATGCCCATGTTCTGAGAAGGCCAAATATCTTTTGTTTCTTTTTTCAGGTGTAGAGGGTACATTCATATTTTTTTAGTTTTTTTTAAGTTATACGGTAGAAAAACAGGCAAGCGGGCCAGCTGATGGAAAGTGGTCACCACTGCCTATAGACATTAGCAACACCAACAGTATCGCCAATGCCTTGCCCACCTCTATAACATGTTGCTCTGGCAGCAAAAAGGCAAATGCCCCTCCACTGCCAAAGCCACAGTTCCCCAAATCCCCACCCCATAGAGCACTGGAGACCTTAATCACCAGGAAAAACACAATACTATTTAAAAGAGTATTGTTTAGCTGCTGTAAGGTGGAGGTATTTAGCCACCCGGGCAGGTGGCTCCAATTAGAACGGGATACCCCGCTATGCCCTACCTCTCTTCTTTGATTGAAGTGTTGATTTATAGATTCTTGTGTTTTGGATACATAACTGTCATGTACAAATTATTATTATTATTATTATTATTATTATTATTATTATTATTCCTGAACAGACAGGCAGTTGGAACAACTGATATTAAATTAGGTGTATAAATGTTAATTGTAAATAGATAACTCCGGTCATTGTTGCCTGGAATATATTGCTTTGGTAAAGACAAGGGCACCTAACGTATCTCATGTGCAATTCAGTGTCCATTATCATTGTACCATTATCAGATTATTAAAAATGAAAATGAGGTTCTAATCTGGGTGATAGCATGCCCGATAGGAACACTATTTTAATTAGGGTTGAACGAACTTAACAAGTGCTGATATCACTATAACACACATCTAAAACGTTACATGTGCAATGTATCACGTATTCACAACCAGTTTAGTTAGTTATTACGTATTAGTATGTTGGAAAAGCTTTTACAAATAGGTCAATTCATTTTCCTTATTAAGCTTCCTTAACCTGCGTGTTAGGTTAATGATAAGAAATAATAGTACATCGTAAATTATACTTTAGTTAAGATGTACGTAATTGACTAATAATTGAATAGGTTTTGTGGCAATTGAAATTAGGCACCTACCTACAATTTTGTATACTAATGCATAATGCATGCTCGCATAGAAATTATAGAAATATCAAAGAATGTATGTAAATATCAAAGCTGTTTGTTAACAGCATCCCATAATAATGAAAAGTTATTCATTTCAAATAAAGAAGAATGGATCAGAGCATGACCAGGATCAGAATCCTCTGTCCTGGCCCTGCTCTGGTCCACTAAAATATAATAATAACTCTGACATAATTACAAAATTAAAGCAAACCTTACAATGCTGGCTCAGTGACCCAAAGAGGATCTTGGCATACTCAATTGTTAAATTTCCATGAGTGTATAGTAATAATATCTCCAACTTCCTATCCATTACCTATTTTAATATAATATTGTGTTGAAGTGTTCATAAAAACATACAACTAGGACTTAAAATAATTTATTCATTGCCAATCAATGCCATTCCCACAATAATTTTGTAACTCAGGTAGAGTATACAAAATATCTTAGTTATACCAACATAAACCTATCTTGCCTTATGTATCAGTTTACTATTCAACATGTGTAAGGTTTATCAGATAGAAAGTATACCTAGTAGTAGATAAAAGTTTTTATGTTGGTTCAAATTTTCTTATAGGTTATGTCTTGTTGCTAAGCAAGATTTCTACTATTATAGGGTAGGTAAAACAAACTGATCACCACAACTTGACTTTTATCATATATTTATGGTGTTTACACATATTATAACTATGCATTCAAGTCTCCAGAACCAACTTGAAGAATAACAGGAATAACTATAGCTACATACCTATTGGAGACCTTGTAACCCTAACACTACCTGACAAGTGACTGGCTAACTTATTTTATAGTTGAGTTACAATTAATATCACTAAATCACTGTCCAAACACCAACACAATCTCGATTATCGTAATTTTCTTGTGTAGAAAGAAAATGTATAACGATTTTTAGGTTATAAAATGAATGCCCTTGAATAGACTAAGTGGAAAGTCAGGTTATTTGCGTGATTGTAAAGCGTTTATAAGTACAAAATAGTGAATACATCTAGACATCGTATCTATAATCTTATGGCCTGTAAAAACAACAACAAAAGAACTCACCCGATTAGAAATCGATCTGTCGTTTGACGAAAATTTGAAGGTAAAATCAAAAAAGGATACAGGCAAGGTCCAAATTGAAGCCGTGCTTTATATATCGCTTTCGGTGTCTGCTGACCATGTTCTTTATTGGAATTGTCATCTTCATATTGGCTATGGAGTTAGCCATGGCTGGTTCGGCGGGGTCCGGCCGGCGCGGTAGCAGCTCCGCCGCGGCGCCCTTAGCGGGTCCTCGGCCGCCGGCCGCCCCCGGCGCGCGCTTCTCGGGAGCCTTTCGGTCGCGGCGCCGGCAGCTCAGGCAGATACCCATAAAATAACCTCCGCCGCGAAGAGGCTGCCCCACTCATCAGGCCGGTGGCGGTGGCCGGGCGCCGCTGCGCTCACCTCGCCCCCGACATGCCGCGGGGCACACGCGCGCGACACCACACCGGGCCTTCGCCTCCGAACGCTGGGGGCGCCGCCAAGCACGTCCCGGTCTCGCGCGACGATCGCACACCGCACCTCACTCGCACTGCCAGACTGTCACTCGCCAGCCCGACCACTGCACTTGATCACCACAGCATAGCTCTACGGCTTCAACGTATACCCACTTCACTGAAGCTCACCAGCGCAAAGAAAATCTACCTCACGCGAATGGCGTCCATCCTGCGTTTGCACTAGAACACGGCCGACCGCCGAGGAGAAACAGTTGCACAAGAAAGAAAGATGGTTATGATGGCCGAAAGTGCATCATGTGTCCTGTACGCGCTTGCACGTTTCGAACGCGAATGACAGAGACAAAACACAACCTAATTTCTAGCCGAGGCTAGCTAGCTCTCTTTGTTCACGTTGTAGTGCTGATTGTTATCGCAAGGTGGCGCCTCATTTGACACTTACGAAACCCGCCGGAATTTTAAAATATTACTAAAAGCATGCCAAAGAGTTTGATCACGTGTTATAATTAATATTTTTATTTAATATTTCGTTTTAAATCAATGAAATAAAGTATCTTTATAAAATATAATATTTTATTTTCTGAAACTTGCAGTAACTTGAACTGTTTACAGATGGCGGTACTGTCGCCTTTCTACCACGGACGTAGTAGTTTTTTTTTGTGTGCACACTGATATATCCGCGGCAATATTTAAAACTTTAGAATAAAAAATAAAGGGTCGGGCACACACTGCACACTCAGGTAGCTTGCCCGCAGCACTCCAATCGAGAGTTTAAATAAGGATAGGCACGTGGCTTTATACTTACGCGAGTAGGTATGTAGATATTCTGTGCTTATACATAAAGTTAGTATAGGTACCCAACGACCACAGCTCAAACAACAATCGGGTGCTCGAATCAAGAACTATGATCGCTAGGACTATGAGGAGCTAGCTTTAGTCCAATTTCTTTGCAGGGGACTACCTCTGCCTATGTCCACAGACACGGAGCACAATTTTGAGTGTGTGATCGAACCAATTAATAGCCAGTACCTACCTACACTCGGACTTGATTCTTGCCTACACCACATTAGTAGAGGATTTGCCTTAACATACACTGGCAGGCGGGATCGCAGTGTTGAAAATAAAATTCTCAACACATATTCGATGAATTAAAATAATATATTAAGGTATGTACCTACCTACCTAGCTAGTGGCTACTATAAGGTTAATGTTCAATATTCTTAGGTAGATACTTACCTATCTTTAAATTGTAGATAGGTACATATGTTATACATACACATGTAGTCGTATATAATTACTCACTTACCTATAATCTATAATTAGCCCGTCAAGTTCGACATGCATTACATACGGTACAAAACCGGTGTTGCATTAATGTGCACTTAATGTAATAGTAATAAGGATCAAAGTGCAGCGAGGCGATTCCGCGCGATCGTCGGATAGCGCGCAGACAGCTTGTTGCCAGGCAAACACAGGCACAACGCACACCTAATTATGTTAGTTTAGTTATACTGTAGGGTAGGGTTGGCGCTATTTAAAAATTACATTGATTGCAGAATGGTCATGATAATGATTTATGTTACATATTATCTAACAAAACCGTGTGGTGTCAGTCAGGGTATTAATTCGAATCATCTTGGCATTAAGGTTCCGGTTGTGCTCTCCCGCACAAGGGCACGGGGCCAGCCTTGACCATGATCCAAGATTTGGCAGATCAGATAATTACAGTGGAGCGACTGCCTTCTAAACTCCGTGACCCTGCTACTAGGGGAACCTAACCAGAGTGGATCATGGTTACACATTCAGTCGCCTGCATGTGCAGGTTGCATCACAATGCTTTCCCTCACCCTAAGAGCATCGGTTAGTGTTCAACTAATGTACCTACATAACTCAGATAAGAGTCATTGGTACGTGGCCGGTAGAGTAATAATTATTCGATCTTTATTATTTCCTAGACTACCTACATAATTTTATTCAGTAGATAGAATAGATGAAATCCTAAAAGATTTTCCGAGAATGATTTTGTTTTTTTAGGAGCGACTACATTTTTTATAATATATTCTTCTTACAGCCATGTAAAAGCAATATTTTAATTTTAAAATGCATTCACCTAGCCCAACGGTTTTAAAAAGAAAATAAAGACACGGGAGGTATAATTATAACCTAAGTAAGGACCTAAGGACAGAAATGAAATAACTCATCGTCAAGTCAATCCCAGCCCCTGCCAGGGTCCGCTTTCTTGCTCTTTCCCCTTCACTTCGCTTGGTCTTCGACATCATCATCGTACTTAAGCCGTTGATGTCAGTCAATCCATCGCTTTTTGGGTCTTCCGCGGTCCTTTTTCCTGAAATCGGTAGAATTAGTCACCTATTTGTCACATCCTATGGGGTTTACGCAGCACGTGACCATATTGCAGGCAAGGATTTTCAATGTCGTACTGGCGTACCACAGGCTGCCACAGATTTACTCCGTTAAGTATTCAGTCAAGTGCTACACCGCACACCTACTGAAGTATTTTTATTTCGTTGGTGTGGAATTCGTGAACGTGCTTCGTCATCGCCAGCCTAGCCTCAGCCATAGATCACTTACAGTCATCAATCTGCATACTGTACTATATTCTAAAAATATTGTAAATAAATAAATAGAGCGTCGGTGGCCAAGTGGTAACGGTATCTCATTCAGTATCACCTCTCAAACAAGAGGTACCGGGTTCGAATCCCACTGCCGCCACGTACCAATGACTCTTTTGTGAGTTACTTACATTAGTTGAATACTAACCGCAATGCTCTTACGGTGAGGAAAAACATCGTGATGAAACCTGCACATTCAGGCGACTGAATGTGTAACCATAATCCAATCTTGCCAAGTTCCCTGGTAGCAGGGTGACGGAGGTAATTACCTGATCTGCCTAATCTTGGATTTCGGTTAATGCGTACACCGGGCCATCGTGCGCGAGTGCACAACCGAAAGCCAAGACGATTATATTTTTAGTGTTAATAAATAAATAAGTACATTTATAGCACTTATACCTCGTGCCAACCCTTAAACAACGCACCTTTTTGTATCACAACCGTATTGAGCGTCACGGCCGGCGATACCGCCGTATCTACTGGGTGCGCTCGCCACTCGTGTAGTTACCTACAGCCGGCTCGCTGAATCATAGACATTGTCTATTGCGATTGACCTTCTGATGTCCACTGATTGTGCACAATAGATCAGCGTGCTTAACAAATAAGTACCTGCGTTCAAATGAGCGAAATTGTTTTGTATATCGAATGCATAGTCTTCGTGGGCTACTGCATTACCTTCTTGATTTTCCGTTGACAATCGATCGTATGAGCACAAGGCGGTCTGTTGCCAATATATATACCTAGGTACACACATTTAAGTTGCATTTTCTTAGATAACATTTATGTGATTTATGTGAATCACTATCTTACCGAAGGACTTTGGCTCCTTGTGTGTGTTCTATCGGCTGTACAATGGGGAGTGTTGTGAGGAACTGTTTGATCAGGTGCCCACAGCACAATTCCGCCATCGCACCACTCGCCGAGGGCTGGGTTGGCTGGTCATCCCCACTATGTAGGTACTACGTATCTGTTGGTCACCACGCGAAGGTCGAAAGGACGTTTCTTGCTCGTTCGGTTCTGATGTGGAATGAGCTACCAGCCACAGGGTTTTCTTTGGACTATGACATGGGATCGTTCAAGAGGTATATTAGAGGTATTTTTTTTTAAATATTAAACAAGACAAGCATTTGACCGCCATCTCACCTGTTGGTAAGTGACGATGCGGCCGAAGATGGAGCATGCCCGTCTTGGAACAGCCTATTCACTCTAGCCTTGAAGGCATCCAGATTATATTGATCAGGGAACACACTCGCAGGCAACGCGTTCCACTCCTTAGCCGTACGCATTATAAAAGTCAAGCCAAAGCGGCTCGTGCGGATAGTTGGAAAATCCACGACATAAGGATGAAGCGCTCGCCCGGATCGTGTCTCCCGATGGCGGAAAGGGGAAGGATCGGACTTGTGCTTGATATAAGTTGACCGAAATTGAGATTGGTAGAAAGCTCAACACCTAGAAGCTGTAGGTTGCCGGTAATTTCCACAGGAACATCCCGAAAAGTTGGAGTAAGATGGAATGGACTCCTTTTGGCGGAAAACAAACACGCCTGAGTTTTGGTTGCGTTGAACGTCACCAGATTGGCTTCACCCCAATCAGAGACTGCCTTGAGAGCGTTGTTCAAACGATCAACCATAACCTCTCGACAATACTGAATATCGTCCCTATTGGCTTTTGCATCTGCCAGATATCTATCCGTTACTGTGCTGTCGTCTGCGTACCCAAAGGTACCTGGTACTGGCAGATCGTTAATATGCAGCAGGAATAGAGTCGCGGACAGTACCGATCCCTGAGGAACTCCCGCGTCGATTGCCTCAAGATTAGACGAGTAGCCATCGATAACTACACGGATTGTACGTTCACTCAGAAAATCCGATAACCAGGTGCAAAAGCCAACAGGAATACCAAATGAAGGAAGCTTGCTTAGAAGGCCCGCATGCCAAACCCTGTCAAAGGCCTTGGAGATATCAAGAGACACAGCAAGGGCCTCGCCATGTCTCTCAATGGCCTCACTCCACAATTGTGTGGCATACACCAGAAGGTCCCCAGTAGATCGACCACGGCGGAACCCGTACTGGTGATCGCTGAGGAGATCGTTACCTTCAAGATGCGTAAGGAGTTTGTTGTTTAGTGCACGTTCCATAATCTTACAGAGTATGGAAGTGACCGAAATAGGGCGGTAGTTGGCAGGGTCGGCGCGGCTGCCTTTTTAGGGCACGGGCTGCACATTGGCAAGCTTCCACGACTTAGGTACAATACCAGTCTCAAGTAAGAGGCGATACAGGCGTGTGAGAACAGGAGACAACTCAGGGGCACAACTACGCAGGACTATTGCCGGTATACCATCAGGTCCACTAGCCTTGTTCACGTCCAGATTCTGCAGGTTTTTTAAGATCTCTCTCTGATGTATTCGCACCTTTGCCATAGCGCAGTCAGCACGGGATGAGATAGGTGGTGTTTTTCCTGCAGTATCCAAACGTGAATTCGCCGCGAAAAGAGAAGCAAGCAAATTCGCTTTCTCTTTAGCAGCATGGGCCAATGTTCCGTCTGGCCTCAGCAACGGTGGCAACGAAGATTGACTAAAATTATATTCGACCGCTTTTGCCAGAGACCAAAACGCCTTACTCCCAGGAGGATAAGAGGCCAGTTTGGCGCCAATCCGGCTTATGTGGTCGAATCTAGCCCTGCGAAGCGTCCTTTTGTAATACTTGGCGGTGAAGTTAAAGGCTCTCTTCAGTTTGCGAGTATCCGGAGACATATGCGCTCGAGCCTCAGCCCAGGCAGAGTAAGCCGAATGCTTCAGCACTTCAGCACGTCTGCACTCAGCACCAAACCATGGGCGAGACCTGCCGTTCATCGCTACGTCAGAATACGGAATAAAGTACTCCATACCCTGCAGTATAACCGCGGTAACGGTTTCAGCACAATTCGACGGATCGCCCGAAGAGAAGCATACCTCCCGCCAAGGATAGGACGAAAAGAAGCGGCGCCTCTCATCCCAATCGGCTGACTTGTATCGCCACACCCGTCGGGGGTTGCATGGGGTTTGCTCGGGTGGGGAATAAACGGATACAGATTTCACCAGACAGTGATCGGATGTACCCAGCGGTGCAGAGACCGATACTGAGTGTCTGTCCGGATCGGATTTTCAGAAGCTGGCAACTCCCTGGTGTTGTCGATGTCCATAGGCGGCTGTGACCACTTTCCATCAGGTCGGCCGGGTTGCCTGTTTGTCTGCGGTTCATGAAAGAGGAATTGACAGCGAGCACGATGCTGATGCACTGCGGTTTTACCAGCGTGCAAATTAAAACAATTTACAATTTTTTAAAGCTACTCAGTGACAGACGAGCAGACAGCGCACTTAATGGAGAGCGGTAACTGACACCCATAACATCTAAATGCGATTCGTTTTAAGTACCTAACAAAAACGCAGAACCTCAGATGCATCAGGATTAGGTATATGAGACGTCCATGCCAGATTTTTTTTAGTTAGGTACCCTATTTTCGACTTTTCGTAGCGATAATACTTACATATCCTCTTGTGTGGGTTCTATAAGTAAAAAAACCAGTCTGCTTCACATCCTCTTGGTTATTTTGCTTTTCAGACACATTATAGTCACCAAAAAGAAAAGTGATTTGTGTGTAGTAGGTATACCAACGTTTTATGGGTCTCCTAAAATTTGCTAAAATTGCTACAAAGTAGAATTTTTCTTGTACTCGATGACGAAGGATAACCTATGTCATCCTCACACTCTATAGCTACCTTAAGCTTCAAATCGAACACAATAGAAATAGATTATCTGCCCATTCAAAGAGACTCCTCAGGCTTGACAGAGTCCCATAGAATCTAGCACCAACAGGGTGTCGTAAACGGCGTTTAATTTTCAAATTCAAATTTAAAAAAAAAATTATTCAATATTGGTACATTTAAGATACACTTATTGAAAGTCACAAATGAAATATTCAACAATGAGATCTTATGTAATAATGACCCGCGCGCGGCATCATCGACGACAGCGGCTTAGTTTGCCCCAACCATAGAGAAAAAATTTTCTATACAGAAGCAGAGAGTACATTTAGAGTTTAAGACAAAATGTCACACATCTCTATAACACACACACTAATGCAAATGCAGGGACGGAACAAGGCAGCCCATCATGAGTTATATTTTGCTACGACTTTCTACTCGTAACGAACACAAACAAATCTGACTTGTTGTTCGCTCCAGATGACTATGCAATATTTTTAAGCTTGTCCTTATATATTTTAATATTGACATTATAATAAAAGGAAGGTGTCTAGTGAATCAAAGCCATGCCCTGTAGCCGTATTCACAATGATTCGAAAACTTTGTCGAATATTCGGCCACGGAAACTCTATCGAATGGGAAATGTCTATGGTTCTCCCTCGGAAAAGAAGAGCGTTTACGAAGACACTTTTGTTGATTGAAAAATGGATTATTGGCAATTAATAACATAAATTTGTAAAAAATGCTATTAATAAGTTATATTTCGCTCTATATATTAATTTTTATATAATATTTGATTGTTTATAAGTAGAATATTTTTTTCTTTGAAGTTAATTTGCAAAAATATAAAGTAATTATTTAAAAGTTAAATTCTTTCTGTCGTTATGAACACATAAATATTGTCAAACTAAAGTTTTCAAAAAAGTTTCCCCATTTTTCTTCGAGCGATTTAGTTTAGTGATTAAATTAATTTTTACCATTTCGTATCTAATCTAATCCAAGAAACCATGTTAACAGTAAGTACCTGACTAAATATTTATAGTACCTATTCACTTGAATCAAGTACAAATTCGGTGATTGAATTTTGGATAAATAGCTATTTAAACTGCCTGTTTTCTTGCGATTCCAGCCATCACGTACATCATACGGCCAACGAGTGGCGATGTTAGAATACATGCGGGCCCATCCCGCACTCGCAACGGGTTGACCGAATTGCCCAGACGCAGCAAGGGAAAAGAAAAAATTGTTAGCGGACCTCGCCTTAAAATTGAATGCTATCGGTGATGGTGCAACTAAAACTGCAGACAAATGGATGAAGGTCGAAGAAGAAGTAAATATTGATTAAATTTGAATAAAACAAGTTGTTGTAGGTTGAATATAATATATTTATTAAATTGGTATTTATTTTCAGACTTGGCAGGACTGGAAGTCAGATATAAAAAATAAAGCCCGTACAATTCGGATATTAAATCTGGCACTGGTGGTGGACCTTCTCTGGTGTGGGTGACCCAATGCTTAATGCCCTTCAACGCCAAGCTGAAGCAGCCGAAGTGCAAGCCGCAGCGGTGAATAAAGTGTCAGAGGGCATAATTAGACAGGCCGTTGCGATAGAAAATCTTGTAGAGGTTTTCACCCGAATCGCAACTGCCATAGAAAATCTAACTAAGTGATTACCTAAATTTGATTACCCACCACTCACTAAATTTCAACTTTATTATTTTATTAGTTTTATGTGATCATTTCATTTTTACTGAGTCTGATTTAAATTAGTAACTGTACTGTTAATTAAAGTTATAATTAACAATGTAGGTTGATTTTTAAAGAAATTTCATAATTGAGATATGCTTTTGTATGTATCACTTACCAAATTACACTTTGAAAATACAAAAAGCAATAAGACAGCATTTTTTCTGTGATTTAAATTAGCAACTGAATTGTGATTTTAAATGTACCTATAATTAGGTTATTAGTAAATAAGGTAGTGATCATTTAATTTTTGCTGTGAATGACTGAGTCTGATTTAAATTAGTAAATGAATTGTGATTTTAAAAGTATAATTAGTAAAGTATTTTTTACAACTGTATATATTTTTATTAATATACCTAAATCAGGAAGGGTGTAAGAAGTCCGCAAAAGGATTGTCCTACTCATTGAACTAAACTCTCTATAAAAATGTGATCAGCTGATCGGTACTGTTGTAAGTAAAAACGAACAGTTTTAATTTCTTAGAGGATTTGTAAGGGTTATTATAATTAGAAAAAGAGAATAAACGTTTTTATGAATAATAATTTAATTAGTTACCTAATAGAAATAAAAGGAAAGATATAAAAAATTTACATATAGTGCATATAGGACCAATAAAAAAACACATTTCAATGTTAAGAAAACAAAGAAGACAGGCTTGTGGTTTGCCCGATGGTAAACAGTTACCGCAATCTATGGACGTTTGCAATTCCAGTGGTAAAATTTCCATGTTGCCGACCCTGTAAAAACCTTTTACCCACTTTCTTGAAGACCTCGCATGTGTCTTTGGGACCACGATGTGAGGATGAACTATGCCGAAGGCGAGCGGTGCGTTGATAGAAAGTAGCTGTAGGCATCAAGACAAATATTTCTTCAGAACAAACACTACAATTTTTACAGCGTGTTTTTTAATATAATCCCAACGGCCAAGCTGATACGCTGGTGCTTTTGCAACCAAGTTATTATAGAGAGTCACTTAACCATAATCAATGGCAAAGCCTCTGTACTAACTGCCTTCTCACCCTCAGTGCCTCTGCCTATATATATCCCTCTCTTCAAATTTAGTGGCAGATGCAAATGAATCACTATCCTCAGTTTCCATTTCGTCTGGTGGGTTTATGCGCACATAGACACTGAAATTTAAAACAGATATTTTCAATGGTTTTGTATTGTTGTTATTGTAAAAAATTTTAGGTTATTTTTCAGCGTTTAGCACAATTTTTGTCATACTTACTTTAAATTCCACCAGAATCGCACAAGCATATGAGGTCCTAGGATAATAGGGCTTTATATCTTCTATAATGTGGATCGCAGTCTCCGCAGAGAAGCGATAAACCCTATTAAAGTTGTGCATGTTAAATGGGTTCGAAAAATCCCTTATTTGCCGATTTAGGTGCATTGTATCGGCTCTCTGCTTCGCCTTTATCCTATTACGGTGTTATAGCGCCAGTACAAACTGCATTTTCCAAGAAAAGCGTTCTAATCCACAATTCACAAAAACTTCCCGCGAGCTAAATAGCATTCGTGAAAATTTCCGAATAATAGACAACTTTCGAATTGAACTGTCATTTTCAAGGTCATTCGAAAAATTTTTCGAATCCGAATCCGAATCGAACCATTGTGAATACGGCTACTGATACCTACCACCGTCTTTTCGATCTCTCGATCCTACATACCGTGAATCGGCAATGCTTGCTTTAGCAAAAAGGAGGGTTATGATTTTAACCGGTATTAATGTTTATTTGTTGCCTCATAACTTCTAAACTAAGTAGGTACCTACCTTCTTACTTATAGTTAAAAGCGTCTTCATTGTTCACAGGTTGGCCTATGTGACTTCACAAATTTAATATGATGCCCTCTAGAGGACATAGTCATGAAAAAAATAATAATCATGAAAAGGATAGATACATTAATATATTAAACAAGCAGCATATTCTTTATTTTCAGTAAAAATTCATATTATGCTGGTGCAGCAGGACAGAAGGGACTTGCATCTAATTATTATCTTGTTCTTCAAAATGTTTACAACGCAGCACTTCCAATTTGCAACCCAGACATAACCATGTCTGGTCTTTAGGAAACCTAGAAAAACAAATATTTATGTAAATAAACGTAAATACGCGATTAATCCGTTGTTTCATATAATGTCTGAACATTTAAAATGTCATCTAGGTACATTTTGGTATGGAACCCTGATTCATATAAAGTTGTGGACCGCTATTCACAAGATTTGAGTAATAAAATACTATACAATAAATACTAAGTCCGACCCTGTTAGCATCAAAATATTTTCGTACCTATTTAGACACCGAAATATTGCTCAATTTGCAAATAATTTTAAATCTATCTCTAATGGCATGTTGTTTTAAGGTAAAGCATTTCAATTAATGCAAATTCACACTATTTCGATGCATATTTTTGTCACAATTTCTAAAATTTATTTCGGATCGCCTCGACCACGAATGTTTACTTACCGGTGAAAGGATAATCCAGGTGTATTTCCATACTTTGCGCTTTCACATAAATGTGCACTAAATTACACACAAAATTACAATCTTTTAAATGGTTTAATTTAAATTTTACTAGGAAATTATAATATTTACACCGATGTTTCAAAAAAAACGTCAGGTCGATAGGCCCTCGAGCAATATGTCGAACGTTCAAAACATTGCGCACATCATTTTCCGTGAACTTATTCCAAGGGATGAATAAACGGGATAGCAAGATTCATAATCATTGTAGAGCGAGCGAACAGGGAATATTTGTGATTTGTGTTTAGTCTGGTATGTCTGTGGCCCCAACGAAGATCCCCACGCAGACATAATGTGCAGAGGCCTTTGTACAACAGAAGCTGGGCAGGAGCGATTTCAGAACTGCGTTTTATAACCCGCCGGCCAATCGTGAACTGCCTCGGCCTTAGATTCTGATTTTCTAACAAGATATTACCGGAGTCTATACTAATATCATAAAGAGGAAAGTTTGGATAAACTCAAAAACTACTTCTTTAAAGTTCTTTCACTGATTAAATTTCAGTACGAATACAGCTTTTTTGTTGGGTATGTAATTTTCACAACAAGTTTTGTACGCAAGAAAAAAAGGGTAGGTAGTGTAGGGTAGGTATAGGTGTAGGGTAGAAATAGGAGTAGGGTAGGTATGGTATGGTATGGTAGATATAAGGTGTAGGGTAGAGTAGAGGTAGGGCCCGGGGTCCGCCTTGACCGTTTCACCGGCCTTTAATATTAATTTCAACTTTATTCCTTTACCCGTGTTTCTGTCAAAACGCGTCTTGAGAATCCGACAGGTAATAGACGAACAACAAACAAAGTGAGCCTGTAGTTTTTACCTGTAGAGGTTCGGTACCCTAAAAAGAAGAAAAGGAAGTCCGACTTTTGGACATAGGCCCCTCTCAAGCCTTTCAAATGTAGGTTTTGTGCCTTCTGTATTTCACGGCTCCACGCACGTCCATCTTGTGGATGGCCTTATGCTGGGTTTCCGTTTCGAGAATCAGTCAAATATTTTTTTACTATGGTAATAAGTTCTGCGAGCTGTGTGGTCTGCCCATCGTCAGTACAAGGCGCTGTCCAATAGTGACAGTTTTGATGTCTGTGACAGACATCAAAACCATACAACCGTTGTTAAAAGGAATGGCCCCGAGCGAGCTACATACAAACGAAGTTTGATCATATTTTCAATATTACGCTATCAAAGCCAATAAAATTTTGTAGACGTGACCCCAAAAACATCGATGCTTGTGGTTTGTCAGATTTTCGTTAAAACATATAGTTTGAAAGTAGAACGTTTTTCAACAAGTAATATGTTGAATGAAAATCTTAGAGCCCGGCGAAACGATATATTTTACCGAAAATTTGACAAACCACAAGCATAGATATTGATTTCTGGATCTGTAATATTGAAAATATAATCACTGCTTTTTTATGAAGCGATCTCGGGAAACACCTTAACCACTTTGAAGGCCAGGTGCGTCTAAAGGCAAACAAAAGGTGTGAATAACTTAATAAAAAAAATACTATTGTCATTTTGCAATATACATGTATTCATATATTCACATTATAATATTTATATTAGCTATTAATATAGCTTGATATAACCTCAGTTATACAATAATCCACCAAGAGGTGTTTTAGTATCGTAGCAAAGATTTTGACATATTGTATAGTTAGTCTGTGGATCGTAGCTTGCGGCACTCTCAGCCTACCCCTGTGGGATACGGGCTTGAGTGTGTATGTATGTATTAAGTTTAACAGTCATACAATTACCTAGCTGACCCCTAATCCATTAGTTGTATGGCTGTACCTTCAATTAAGTTTTCTTCAATAATTAATTACATAACATCACTTAGCTTTACATTTATTATATACTTACAGTATTATGATTCTAATGGCCACTTTCTCATACATGAATCTATTGTAAATCATCAATTCAAATTCACCATCCTTATCTACGGTGACTTGTAGACAGGGACGGAAAGAGTTCTAATAGATGATTTTCATTGACAAGCTTAGAAATTGGGGGCTTACCATGAAGTCTTATAGCAGGACCTAAACAGAACTGGCCTGCTTAGAACTAGACAAGCGCTGTCTCCTTCCAAGCAGGGCAGTTCTGTTTAGGTCCCGGTAGAAGAGCTCATGGCCGTAACTCTATCATCTTCGCCAGCGAGCAAAATGACATTTCCTCAAAAACATCAGCTGTTTCATGCATTACCAACATACTTGTGGTACCTCTTGTACATAGTATAAAGGTTCGTCATGGTCATTTGTCCGGGTGAGTTGACCAGGGCGCGTCTAAGGAAGGCCATAGCGTGCGTAGTGTCCGAGGCCTGGATCAGCATCGCTACGGCGTTTTCCAGGTGTTGACGGATAGACCTGGGGGGAGTATTGGTCTCTATGAGGTTGCAGATGTCGGCCACGGCGTAGGCTGCGATGCGGGACACGTGGGTTTTGCGTCTGCATATCGATTGTGTTAGTCTGGAATTGGGGAGAAGCTATTTGTAAATCGATACTTATTATAACCTTACTAGTGAAATAATTATAGGTACTGAATAGTATCGATGTTTTATAGTTATACTAAGTTTTGCCAGCGACTTTGTATTTATTTTTTTATTTAAAATTTCATGCGCATAACAGTACACTGACGGACTTAAAGCTACGTAGCTTTTTCTACCAGTCAACCAGAGAGCAGTTAACAAAAATTACAAGGCGGTGCAACAAAAAGGAAGAGTAAAGAACATAAAATAGACTAAACGTAAAATTAGACGGTTATGATGGTCTATACCAGTTCCCGCGGGAACCATTAACATTTCAGGATAAATTATAACCTATGTGCTATTCTGGGGTTTAGCTATATTACTGCAAAATTTCATCAATTTCTGTTAAGTAGTTTTTGCTTGAAGGAGTAACCAACAAATATATAACTTTCGCATTTATAATATTATAGTAGGATAGGATTAGTAGGACAATAGTCAACCGTTATACTATTGATAGTTCATACGATAGTCACGTCACGAGTAGTGCTATCGATCGATAGACTCAGTACCATTATACAAAGTTCATGAATTAAGATTTCCGTTCTATTGAAAAATTGGTTATCGATCTAGCCGTTTAACTAAACGGCAAATTTACATTATACTTGAGGCGTCGACACGGCGCGACTTCGTTCGCGTACACCTACTTTACCTACCCTTTTTCTTACTAATTAACCTTTCTTTTAAATCACTCTATTGTTAAAAACAGCATTAAAAGCCGTTGCGTAGTCAAAGATCAAAGCGTTCAGACGGCGGGAAGCGACTTTGTTTCATACTATGTAACAGATATGTGCCATCCATCCCGTACCAGGTTCAGGGAACTATTCTGCTGCGATAAATAGACCTCATATATAGAGGCACAACGGAGGAAAGCAGACCATGGCAGGGGCCGGGATGAACGGTAGGACGATGATGATGATAAAGAGGCACAACATCAGTTCAACAATTAGTTAGTTCATCGGTGCAATAATTTTATTTTATATTCTGTCATCATATTATTGTAGTGCAGTTTTACTTCCCCTTTTTTTGTTTTGTTGTTACTAGCGAGGACCTGTAATTGGCTTATTGATTCTAATTGCGTTTTATATAGCTGTTGGTACACCAATAAATAAATAAATAAATAAACTCACTTCTCAATAGAGTGCGCTAGTTCCGCCATCTTTTCAGTCTGCAGGTCGCGGCCGGGCTCCGCGGCGCGGCGGCACAGGCTGCGCACCAGCGCCCGGTAGCATTGCATGTAGCTCGGCCATCTGGAATCGATACAATACCATTTATTTATTTATTCGTATGGCATTAATAGCCGAGTCGCTAATTATAACCTAGGTATTATTAATGAACACTAAAACTACAAGTAAATATCTAAATAACAACGAAAATGAAAATTAATACTAGTCAACGCCTCTTGACTAGTATTAATTTCATTCGAATAAGTGCTAGAGATAGTTGATAAATAACGGCACTAATATCGGCGGTATGTTAGTACCTTTTTACGCCACATTCATTGTTGTCTAAGCATGCCACCAATAGGGAAACTACTGATGTAACTGATACTGTACTGATGTGCATAAGTGTCATATGGTGGATGCACACCTACGTAAGAAAATGTGTTTTTTTAAATAGTAGCTTTTGCCCGCGACTGTCATCCGCTGGAATTCTGTTATCCCAGAAAAGTTTGCGCAGAAACCACATTGAATTACAGGATAAATTGTAGCCTATATGCTGCCAAATTTCATCAAAATTCGTTAAGTACAGTTTTTGCGTGACGGAGTAATAAATATCCAAACGTACATCCTTACAAACTTTCGTGTTTATAATATTAGTGAACTGGCGCGACTTCGTTCGCGTGGCGTCCTACCCCTACCCCCACCCTATACCCACTCTAAACCTATCATACACCTACTTTATCCCTACCTACACTTTCTCTTTTGTTTATAAACTTTCCTCTTGAATCACTCTATCTATTGTTGAAAACCGCATTAAAATCTGTTGCGTAGTTTAAAAGATCTAAGCGTACATAGCGAGAAGCGACTTTGTTGTATACTATTTATTTATTTATTTATTCCATAAACTTTACACTTACAGCATTACAGTTTAGAAACTAAAATTTATATTAAGTACATCTTAAGATAATAAAACTATGTAAGTCTATGGTAACACAAAATACAATTTTAAATTCCTCATATATTCATTGTCTCACGGAACCCCAACTATGTATAAATAAGTAGGATAGATGATTAAATGATTGCTTCTCATGTTATATTTTTGTCTAACATGGAGTAAACAATTTAGGTTACACTCCAATGGTCTGGGGGCCTGGTGATCTGTATGACAGGTATTTATTACCTAGTGCAGACACCAGTCTCTCACACAGGTTTTTACTATACTTACGTTGAATTGTTTCTGTTGTAAAATTTATCTAGAGCTTGTCTAAGCTGAAATGACGCGCCCCACTACTTAATTAGTTGATTTCGATCATCATCATCATCATCAGCCTATACCAGTCCACTGCTGGACATAGGCCTCCCCCAATGAGCGCCAATGCACCCTGTCCTCAGTTTGCCGCATCCAGCATCCACCCGCAGCCTTTCGCAAATCGTCACTCCATCTGGCCGGAGCGCGTCCTAAACTACGCTTGCCGAGTCGCGGTCTCCACTCAAGATCTCGTTTACCCCAGCGGTTGTCGATTCGTCGGCAGATATGGCCAGCACACGGCCACTTCAGCGTGCTAATTCTGTGCGCTATGTCAGTCACTTTGGTTCTCTGCCGGATTACTTCGTTACAAATTTTGTCCTTCAGGGAAACTCCGAGCATAGCACGAGTTGATTTCGATGTGTGAGGGCAAATATTAATAACGACACTTAATCTGTGTGGGAGCGTCGTCTGCGCAATCGAACGACGCGTGCTCCTACATTTGAGTCTCACCGGCAAATGAATGACCAATCACAACGGCATTCGTATATGTATTGCGTCCATATTTTAAATTTGCTTGTGTGCGTTAATGCGATAGTGGGGCGCGTCATTTCGGCTTAGACGAGCTCTACCCACCTATGTGAAGAGGAAATAAATATATTATTTTTATTATGGAGTATTACCTATCTTCCAACACCTCCTGCCTAGCCATGAGTAGCGCATTGAGCGTGGCGGCGCGAGCGCTGGCCAGCGCGGCGTGACCCGGGTCCACCCGGTCCACAGCACACAGCAGGGTAAATATCGCGTCCATGCATTTGTAGTTTATCGTCACCTGGAACGTGGAAGGATGACAGTTAGTTGGTATTTCGATCCAAAGGAACAGTGAGAGAGGCCAATAGGCTTTACCTGACTGATAATACGACAGATGCGGACAGTTGTCAGACAAGGAAGCAGCTAAATCCATACAGATTGCTGTATAGAGCAGAACACAAGATAATAAAAGTGGGTGCCTGAATGGTCATCTTGGCGTTAATGTCCCGGTTGTATTCTCGGACGCCAGGGCCCGCCTTGACCATGATCCAGGATTTGGCAGATCAGGTCATAACAGTGGAGCGATTGTCGTCTGACCTCCGTGGCCTTGCTACCACGGGAACCTGACCGGATTGGATCATGGTTACACATTCAGTCGCCTGGGTGTACAGGCTTCATCATGATGTTTTCACTCACCGTAAAAGCATCGGTTAGTGATCACCTAATGTATACATAACTCAAAAAAGAGGCATTGATACATGGCGGCATTGTGGTTCGAACCCGATACCTCAGGGTATTAGTCCTCTTAACCATTAAGCCACCGTTGTTCCTTCGGGGTTCGTTTACTTGAACCAAAATCAGATCGACCTAGGCTAAATTAGTTTGGCCTCAAATTTTCAAGAAGAAACTACTACTAAATATCCGATAGTATGGGATTTTCGCAAAGCTTAGATAATTTTAATTATTCCTCAAACAGAACTTTAAAAATACCTGCTTTCCGCTCAATACAGCTTCGGTGATCGTCTCCAGATCAACCGCCAATAAATCGCATACTTCATCATCCGCTTTGGGGACGGTTTCTTCAATCTCTCCTCTCTCTGTTTCTTCAGCTTTCCTCAGATTCTTCCTTTTCTTCAATACGCCATCTTGGTTACAATCGAAATGCGTATATATCCATGTCCTTAAAGTTTTAGTCGTGTTATATAGCAGCATTGTTAGGGCCACGCATTTTGGTCCAACTATATATGCTTTTAGACATTGGCTCCATATATATTTAGCAGCTCTGTGGGAAGTTACGGTTCTTGGAGAGTCCTGGGTCTTCAATTCAGACGGTTTCTGTAAAGATAAGTGTGTTTTCGTGAACGCTAATAGAATGGAAGATTTTCCGAGATCCGATTAAAAAGAAAAATAGTTCTAATAATTGTAATAGATGGCGTTAATTAGACACGATTCTCAAAAATATATCAAAATGAGACAAGTGGTATAAAAATGTAAACATTTTGCGCTTTCTTCTCCGAAATGGTACTAAAACAGGGTATGTCACGAAATACCTTACCAAGTAACTTCGGTTACCAAATTCCAAAAATAAAGAATCCTGTCTAAACAGCGCCATCTAGTGAGACGCGGCCGAACTACACTTTTTACTTTTCAAAGTAGTCAACAGCCAGTCCTACTGTAATTCTAATTGGATAGTAATTTACCTTCAACTCGGCCAACTTGGCCAAATCGCCAACATAATCTTTCTCGAAACACTCCACCGATACTAGTCCGCACAAGATCTTCAACGACAGAGAGATTTCTTCCAGACAACTATCGCCGCCTCTCCTCTTCGCGTCATCCTTTTCGTACACCATGAGAATTCTTGATACTATGCTTTTCCATATTTCGAGGAATAATTTGTCTTTCTCTTGTAATATTGGGTGTGTTTCCAGTTTCTTAGTATTCCGGAGTACAATATTTATTAGTTGGACAGAGGACTCTACATATTGCTGTTTCGTGTTAGGATTCTGTATGGACTGTATCTGAAAATTTACGAGGGATTACTCATTTGGGAATTCACAATCATAGTACACTGATATTCACTAACACCCAGGGGACTATCTCAGTGGACAACTGCATTTGACATATAATATATAGTATCTGTGGCGTGGGTAGGCCTTCCACAAGGTGGACTGACGATCTGGTAAGGATCGCAGGTACCAGCTGGATGCGGAAAGCACAGGACCGGCCTTTGTGGAGATCTCTGGGGGAGGCCTATGCCCAGCAGCGGGCGTCTTCTGGCTGATATGATGATGATGATGATGATATAATATCTTACACTACTCTAATTTGGTAGACGCTGTAGCCAGTGGCTCCACAACGTAGTCCTACACAACGTAGATGACGTAGTGTACAATGATCTAATGTCAGATTTAGTTGCCAGCTAAAATATATGCAGATCGGAAAAATCACATATTACACTGAGATTCACTAAATCCCATATCGAAAAAAAAAAAAAATTTTAATTTTTTATTTGTCAGGTATAGGGGCGCCTAACGCGAATCCTAAATTCCACTAGATGGCGGCACTGACGAGTAAGACCTGTTCGAAATATTTCGTGTTATTGGTGAGAATAAAATACTCCAAGTTAACGTTGTAGACAATAAAACGACGACAATAATATATATCTCACCAGTTAGCGATGCTGATATATCTGTCCCTATTAACCGTGGGATTCTTTGAAAAGTAGGCCAGCCCAGTAACAACTGTGCAAGTAAGACAGAGACACTATGAACAAAGAAACAAGTATACTATGGGTAATAATTGTAGGTAAAACAATACTTACAGCATTCTGAACGAAGAATTCCAAGGCAGACCATAAGTAACCTAAATTCTTGACCCCATCTACTTCAGTGGTCCCACAATATTTTGACAAGGTCAAAGAATATGCACCCATGGCGTTCAGTATTGCCAGCGTATTCTCAGAAACTACCACGCTCTCGTCGATGTTGCCAGACGTGTCCATTAGTAAACTAGTATTTCCACTAAAATCGATATTTTTAAAACATTCTAACACACTTTTGTATAATCTTTCTTGGCAATAAGCTAAAATAGATCTATATGCGCTCGTGGTGTTAGACCTTCTTTCTTTGGTCAAAATCGGAAGTATAATGCAACTTATTTGAAAAACTGTATCACTAAAGTATTCTATGCTAGACACATCGACTTTTTTAATTTTTTGCTTAGCCAATAGTATCTCAACTACTTCTTTAAGAATATCAGCTTCAGTTTTAACTTTCTTCACGGTTGATTCTAATATTTTCTTAATCACCAGCAGATCATTGGAAGTTTTCATTTTCAATGTTAACAAATTGAGCAGAAGTTTTTCTTCGAAGTTGAAGATGAATTTGACAGGGAATATTTTGTATAAGTCCGGGTACTTTGTATTCAACTCGTACAACGATTGCAGTATGTGGTCTATTGACTTTTTGGACTTCTTCTTTGCCGTATTTTTCTTGGCAGCCAATAAAAGAAATACAATCAACAATTGCTTAGGTTCTTCTGCAAATTGTATGGGGATTGACCTCAACAACTGTATGCATTGCATGACTGTATCTTCCTCACCATCCTTTATACTAATTTGATTAAAATATTCTTCAACATCGAAATCTTTGATGAACGGTACAAAATCAAAATCGCTTTTGTTCAAACATTTTGACAAATTGTCGACACCGTCAAGACATTTGCTTATGTTCTTGCCTATCTCTGTCACTATAGAGTTTATAAGATGCTTATTACTTGTTACAGCATCATTTGTAATCAAATCCAGTTCTGGATTATTCAAGAAAATCTTCACCAGGACCTTAGCACATTGTTTCAACTGATTCTGGTTTAAATTGGCAAATAAAACTTTCGGAAAGTGCTTGTTGCTTGTTAGTGTATCAGGGTTAGATGCAACTTGTTTTATGATATGCGTTTTTATTGAGGATAAAGCTTCAGTTTTAATTGTATTGTCAATCTCTTCGTCAGACAACAAGCTTATTGCCATGGTTTTTATTAGCAGAAGGTTGTCCTGGAAGTAAAAGTGGGTTATTTATATTAATACTATACCCTATTCATAATCCCGTGAGACAAAGTGTAAACAAAGAATTGAAGTTTTGAATGAAAAAGTAACACCTAAATAAATCTGTTTTATGTTTTGTTTATTACGGCGTAGGACCCTAGTTAAAATAGCAATTATTTGATGATTAGAATGTTCTGTCATTGATGAAAAGGTGGCATCTTAACTTTTTCTCGGTTTGTTTACATTTTGTCTCACGGGAAAGTGAACAAAATATAGTCGTTTTCAGCGGCTTAGACACGCAAACAGTTCGGAGCTCTGTAAAAAATCAACTTTTCCACGGAGACCTATTATTTTTCAGGGATAAAATAGCCCATGTTACTCAGTGATAATGTACATTCTATTAGTGAAAGAAGTTTTAAAATCGGTACAGCAGTTTTTAAGTTTATTCATTACAAATAAATATACAAATCATTTCTCTTTATAATATAATAATAATTCTTATTAAATAATAAATATTCGTGGACAAATTCACACAGCGCCATCTAGCCCCAAACTAAGCAAAGCTTGTACTAAAGGTGCTAGATAACTGATTTACTACTTAAATACTTTTTTAAATACATACTTATTATACATTTTTTTTTTTTTTTTTTTGAAAGATAGGCTCTTCAAGGCTTTCCAGACCCAGTATCACTGCGACCATTACTGATCTATTGTGATCGCCTCTTTCTACAATTCAGTACTAATTCCTATAGCTTCTATGAACTGTAATAGTTTCTTAGTACTGATTTCGTGCACCTCATCGGGTAGTAGTTGGTGTTTACCCAGATGGATGCTGCGTTTGCGCACCAGGGCCTCACATTTGCAGATCAGGTGGAGAGGCGTTTCGTCCTCCTCCTTGCAGAATCTACAGTCCTTTGTTCTGCTGATCTTCAAATTATACATGTGTTTGTTCAGCCCACAGTGGCCAGTCAGTGCCCTTGTTAGGATACGCAAGTTATTCCTACTAAGTAGTAACAGTTCTTTGGCATGCCGCCTATTATAGGGTTTGACTAATGCCTTAGAATGTGTTAGGCCTGGCTGATTTTTCCAGTGCTCTAATGATTGTTCTTTGAAATTTATATGAAGGGTCAATTTTGCAAGGCTATTTGGTATGCCACAGAATGGTTCTGGACCATATGTCGCAATTGTGCTACCAGCCTTCGCGAGTTCGTCCGCAATTTCATTGCCTTCGATCCCTTCATGCCCTGGGACCCAGCGCAAGATCACTTGGTTTTTCTCACCCAAGGAATTGAGGACCTTCACGCAGTTTAGCACCAATCTTGAACTCACAGAGTCTGATGAGAGGGCCAATAGAGCTGCTTGACTGTCTGAGTGTATATAAATACAATGGTTCATGTATCTCTTTTTGAGGTTTATGTCCGCACATTCTAAAATAGCGTACACCTCGGCCTGAAATATGGAGGTGTATTTGCCCAAGTTTAGGAATTTATTGACCTTGGGCCGCTCTCCGTATATTCCACACCCTACATGAGCACCTGATTTGGACCCATCGGTGTACCATATCAGGCTTCCATTTTTCCAGTATACTTGGCTTTTAAGCCAGTCATCTCTGGATAAGAGTTCCACAGAGTATCGTTTCGGGAAGCTGCTCTGTTTTGTCATAGAGTCAGTGTACATACTCAGTATGTTGCTGCCCATAACAGTGTCCTGGAACGATCTCAGTGACTTTGAGAGCCAGTTTCCTTCTCCCTGGGTGGTTAGCCTGTATATGCTGTTTACCGCCACCATCTCTACATGCAGGTGTAGGGGCGGGATATCCAGCATTGCATTCATATTATACATAGAACACCCAGTAACAGAAATTAAAATTCATCATTTCAATTTCTGCTCGGCCGGGAATCGAACCCGAGACCTCTTGCGTGGCAGACCAGCATGTTGACCATTGAACCACTCAGGTCGTCAATATAAATGCACATTATAAAGATCGCCTACTGTCATAGGCTGATGTGATGACGATAAAAATTCAGATCATCATCATCATTCTAATAGTCAATCCCGACTTCTGCTTTCCTACTCGCCCTCCTCCTCTTTGCCCGGTCTACAGCATTCTCGAGTTGAAAGCCGTTGGCCTCGCACTAGACTCGGCGATGTCAATCCATCGCTTCGCAACTGGGATCGAGGACGTCTTAACGCGCCCTCCGAAGCAGGGAATGTGTGTCTGGCGGTCTGATATCAATAGGCAGGTATAGGTAGATATGTAGGTAGCCTATAGGCATTCGGTAAAAAGCGTGTTTTTCCAGTACACTACGAAATGACTACGATTCGAACCCGAGTCGACGAAAGGGATTGGAAGGTTGGCGGGCGTTGCCCTCTCAGCGGCAGGGGATTTCTCAAATTCTTATAAAAGTGTACATGAAAGTGTTTATATGGAGAGACTATCTTAGACCCTAAATTTCGTCCGTGTAACATTCGGTTATAACGTTCCAGAACCGTTCCCGCAGGAACCACATTTCATTTCGGGATAAATTGTAGTCTGAGTACCAAAATCCGTTCAGTAGGTTTTGCGTGAAGGAGTAACAAATATCCAAATATCCTTACATACTTTCGCATTTATAAACACTTATAGACTTTAGATAATACTTACAAATTTAACTTTCGCTTCACCATCAATTTTCTCACTGATTTCTGTCCACTGCGTTGCATCAAGGAAAGGCAAAATCGCACTGAGGTCTAGAACATCAGTGGTGATAGACGATACTTCAACTTTTGTGCTCGAATACTTCACATTGAGCAGTCTCAACTGGGCGCAAGACTCGCAGAGCCGTAGGAACGCCGTGGCGAGAGTGGGGTCCTGGAAAGCAGTATTTTGGTATTTTATTTTTATCATCATCATAATTAGAACGGCCGTGGCTGAAGTATTAGGCTCGAACCTACTGACTAACCTGACTCTTTTCTAAGTTATTACACACAATAGTTGAACAATAACCGATGCTCTTACAGTAAGGAATAACATTGTGATGAAACAAACCTGCACATTCAGGAGACTGAAAATGTAACCATATTACTATCTCTGTCATTTTAGTATTGAGAGAATTATAAATAATAATAAATATGCTTGGATAAATTCACACAGCGCCATCTAGTGCCAAATTAAGCATAGCGTGTGTTATGGGTGTCAGATATCTGATAAACGACTTGTATACTTTTTATTAAATACATACTTATTGTACACACGACACTCAAAAGCTGTAACAGAAATTAAAATTCATCATTTCAATTTCTGCTCAGTTGGAATCGAACCCGGGACCTCTGCGTGAAAGACCGACATGTTAACCAACTAAACCACTCAGGTTGTCAAATAAAGTCTCCCTCGCGGTGCGAGCTATGTCCCGAGCGATAACACTTTTGCTAGCTATGCTGTCCCATCAGCTTTATCGGAATTTTGGGGTCACAAATGACCACGTCACATCCGGTTTATGATGCAGTTTTTGTAACCAACTGAAATCCGTTGAAAGATCATCAAAATACTTACATAATTCAACTTCAGCACACACTCCCCATATTTCTTCAGGCATTCCCCCTCAAACCTCTGGTAGGAAGTCCAGAAGTGCACGGCAACTTGCATCGGCACTGTATGGTCCGCCATCTTGTTATGTCGAAGGAATGACGACAAAATGGCCGACAGCACCTCCGCCAGGGTTATTATCGATGGACCTGGAAGTGTAGTTAAAGATTTTGTTTGGTCGAAATGATCAGTTGTAAATAAAGTAAAAGATTTTGTAGTTTTCTTGCTAAATTCATATATTTTACATAAGTAATTTATCTATGAGTATTTTGAAGTCCCTGCACGGCTAGCACAAGTGTGCCCGCGACATAGCTCGCGCCGCGAGAAAGCCTTTCTTTCCTATAAGGCGAAAGAGATAGATATATCTATGACGCGCCTTTTTTCGCTTGTCGCGCCCGAGACCACAATTATGCTAGCCGTGCTGATTACACAAATTATAAATAACTAGGTACTTAAAACATTATGGGGATACATACTGACAAAACCCTCTTCAAGCATCATCAAGCAATGGTCCTCAATATCTTTCTGCAAAGACTGCAGCAGTTCTTTATTTTGCCTGAACAATAATTCTGAGGTGCATTTACCATACATTACTAATGTGTCCTCAGGAAACACATCTTTGCCTGTGATCAATTTGCTTTTATATTTCTCACAATCTGTCCCATTCTCTGTGGCTTCTTTTATCTTCTGTTTTAACTCAAATTGTTCATTATTAACAGACTCAAGACACAGTTTTATATGCGGCAATATCTGATTGATGAACAGAGTGCCACGGCTCAGTTTAAAGAGGATTCCTAAAAGGCAATTCATCATGTCCGTATAAGACTCTAGTATACTAATATTGTGTTTCTTTGCTGCCATAAGTGGAGATAGAATCTTATCCATCTTCTGTTCTATTAGAACTGGGTCTAATATCATAGCAACTTTTACAATTTCTAATGTAGTCTTATCCAATTTCCCTTCAAGTTTCAACTGTCCAAGAAGCACGTTTTGCAGAAATGATGTGAAGTTCTTCTTAATTTCAACTTTAGATATCTTTTCACCAAACGTGTCAGTCAATTTTACAGTAATATCCACTTCATTCTGTAATAATACCTCAAGCATCTTTAAGAACAAATTTCGCTTGACTTTTTCATCATTGTCTTCAAACATTATAGGAGGCATCTTCATGGCTGGATTAATGTAGCTCTGACTCATATTGAGAGAATCAACAACCATTATGTAAAAAGCAAATATTAATTGACTTTCTGCTTTAAAGCAAGAGACAAACACTTCAATGAAATTAGCCAAATATTTCCAGTCTTTTTCAGTTCTTCCTTTGGGAAACGTAAAAAATGTGCTCATAATTTTCAGTACAGATTGTATATTGTCTCCTTTCTCTGCCATTAACTCATCAATATTATCTTTTCTTATTAATGTTTGAAGGAAACTCACAAAGAAAGATTTTTTATTCATAGAAAACAGAACATTTCGACATAAATTTATTACTGTGTTATGGCATGCGGTACCTAAAAAACTGAATATTGTCTCAATGTTTTCGCCATCTAATAATTTGACAATAAATTCTTGTTTCCTCTTACACTCTCTGTAGTAATTTACAATATTATTCAATATTTTATCACATAAAACTATGTTGTCATTAGATTCATTGTTTTCTAAATATTGTAACAAGGTTGTAGTTATATTTAGGCACTCATCAATTTGTAGAGTCAACTGTGTATGGATTTTACTGTTGTCTAAAAACAACAGAAAACATTGTAAGTCATTATCTTGTAAGGGATTCCTTTGCAGATATTGTGAGACTACCTGTATGAGAAAAGTTACATTAATTTTATGAATCTGTTAATTCATAATTAATCATCACACATATACTGGAGAAATAATAGTAATATGTTGTACCTGTATAAATTTATTCTTCAAGTCACTGGTGAAATCATCTGTTGTATTCAACCAACTGATCACATTAGTCAGTTCATCTCTCGATAACTTGTTTGCTTTACTCAAACTGGCTAGCCAATCAGACACCACACGTTCCTTGGGTGCTGAAGGGAAATGGTGGGATTGCACAACATTCTTGGCGAGGCAGAACCGTTTAGCCAAAGGAGTGGAATCATCCTCAAGGCGACGCTTCAACTCTGAAATAAAATTTGATTTTGGAAAAAATGTTCGAGGTGAATAAAAAATAACATGTAAAATTTATAATATGTACTTAAAACTCATACTATTACCCTATCTATACTATATGATTATAATAACATTAAGACAGGCTGTTGACTAACTTCACTCGACTAAATGCAAGAGATAGGTGATTAATAAAATCACTACCTTTTTGTGTCCTATCATGCCACCGATAGAGAAACTACTGATGAAAAGACACTGACGCCCCCTCACAGTCCTTATGCTAGATGTGATTTTGTAACGTCACATCATTCCTTCATGAAAAGTCACAGTGACGTTATTTACCAACAATTTCTTGTACTTATTTGAGTGAAGTTAATCAACAGCCTGTCCTATTGTAATTGGATAGTATCTAAAACTAGAACTATTTTACTCTGTTTATTTATTTATTTTATTGCTTTATGAATATTTGTTATAGGACACGATTGAATTACAAGATGAGGCACTTAAAAGGAATACACCCTAATACCTATATGAGATATTAGGATTTTCTTGACATGGTTCACAGATTTATGAACCTAGAGCCATAATGGAGGTATTTTTTACCAAAAATATGTTAAATAAGAGCACTGTTTACAAGTTGAGGTTATGATAGGTAAATTATAAAAATAGTGAGTGGATCACTTGCAACTTACCATTTAAAGGGTTTAGTGACATTTTGGGTATATAATTTAGCACTCTACTGTACACTGTTCATTCAAAATAACTATAAATTTATGTTAAATTCTAGCACCAAAAGTACACATTACAGCATGATACTCCTCGCGGTTATCACCACAGACAATGAACTATGTTATCACTCGCTCACTTGTCAAATATGTCATTTTCGAAGCCAAAGAGTATAGAAACTACGTAACGAGCGTTTTGTTAATGCTGTCGGTCTTGTCAGACAGACGGCGAATATTAGACCGCGAGTTGACTCGCCCGATTTTGATGAAATATACCTAATTGGTACTACTATTTACCTATACAGGGTGTAAAAAGACCGCTAGCATTAAATGAAACCCCATATTCTACCCATGAAACGGAACAACTTTCTCCAAGAAACATACCCGCGGAAATGACTTCATAATTTCGCTACCTCAAAAAAATAATTAATTGCGACGCGCAATGTACATCGTCCAGCGCACGGCTCTCGCTCACCCACGTGACCAGTGGCCATTGACCCCGCGCGGCGGCCGCTCTGGCGTATTCTACCTAACTAGTAGGGATACCTAAGCTTGACTATTGAGTACCTATCTTCTTTTTTTTTGCTTTAGTCTCCACGGTTCGGTCGTATGATAGGAATTGGGAATATTCGTAATACAAACATGTTGGTTTGGTTCATCCGTTCATCCTGTCAGCTGATGACAAATGGTTCGCGCGGCGGTAGGTAGTTACTACCACAGGAACTACGTTCAATTCACATGTTCCTAGTAGGTATTGGACTATCGATCGTGATCTTTACTGCACATATCGACAGTAGGTAGGTAGTAGGTACTGGGCTCGATTCTCGTATAATGTGAATGTCCGTAAGCAAACGTGTACGTAAGTTAGGTAGGTAGACAGCTGATCCTGTGCCTGATCATTCAAGTGCGCGCCGCGGTAAATACCTACTATGTTAAACTCTCATGTAATGTGAATGGTCGTCATACAATCATTTACCTAGGTAGGTAGAACTTTCGATCGTGAACGTTACTGCTGATATCGACGATAGGTAGGTGCTGGGTACGATTTTCGTATAATGTGAATGACCGTAAGCAAACGTCTAGGTAATGCATTAAGGTATGCGTACCCCTGTCGTGTTGAACTTTACCGAGTGGGAGCATGGCAGTGTTGCTGTCCCATGGGCATGGGCCCACGGGCGGCCGGTGGCGGTTGGCGCGGACGCGGCCGCTGTAGGTAGTACCTATCTCCGGACGCGCGGCAGCGAGTAGGTGGGTAGTGAGCGCACGTGTGCGGCTGAGCGGCGCTTTACATTGCGTTCTTTTACTTACAGTGCATTTATTTCAACTTAAATTTGAACTTTGAGAGTCTATATTAATTGTGAACGATTTAGTTATCGATACTTGATATATTTTAGTACAAAAATACAACTTTTTATTTTATTTTTAATCTTGATTTCTGCCGAAACTAAGAGTTTCCGCGGGTGTGTTTCTTGGGAAAACTTGTTCAGTTTCATGGGTAGAATATGAGGGTTCAATTAATGCTAGCGGTCTTTTTACACCCTGTATAGAGACAATTAGTACCACGTAATGAACCCGCCATTCTGACGTCAGAATGGCGGGTTGATTTTTAAGGCCAGTTTACATATTATAAGTAGAGTAGCGAGTTAACTTGCATTCTTCATTAAAATATAATGAGCGCGGTCCTGCTCTACCTGGCATTGTCGGGCACGGTCCGGCGTGGGGTGGGTTTGCTGCGGCCATGGTGTCACTGCTTCCTTCCTACTTTCCTACCCTCCTCCTTTTTGACGATTGAAAGATATATTTAATTTCCTAATCAATAAATAAATTTTGAATTTTGAATTTTGAACGCCAAAGGCGAGTTAAGTATTAAAGCAATGAGGGTAGTAAATAATTTAACGTCAAAGAAATAGGAGAAGAAAAGCCAGCAACACAACCAAAACAATCTGCATAAGTCACCAGACATCGTGAAAGAACGACAATTACTAGTCAAATAGCCCTCCCCAAGTAGCACCACGCTCAAAAGAGACCATTATCGAAGCCGCGTTGCCACGCTGAATCGCCAACGAAATCCGCTGAACGAGGTAGGATCCAGAATATGGACCCAAACCATTTTCACGCAGACGACGACCCACTTCGCCAATGAATATCTTTGCCTCCGAACTCCACGCCCCTGCCGTTTCCACTGCCACCGGAACAAACAGGTACGCCGACTTCAATCCAGCATACTTTACATGTTTAGCTCGGGCCGCCGTCTCCGCAGCAGACCCCGCCGATTGCGCAGACCCCGGAAAATGAGTTGCCGCATATGTGCAGCAACACGTGGAATCCCACAACAAACACCGGCCCTGTTTCCAGGGGATCAGCGTCAGTCCATCAGGTCGCTTTCCATCCGTTCTGCACAACCCCGGCGGTTCCAAAATGCATGGGACATTCGCGGATACCAACGCGCGCTTAACAATATCGTTTAACGCATGATGTCTCGACAAACGACCCGCTGACCTGAAACAACTCAGGCCATGGACACCACTCTCAAAATAGTGAAATAGTTGCATTGAATAGGCCGCCGTCCTATTTTTGGGCGAGTTAAATATGAATTCTTCACTCTCCCTCGCGTTTCCCGCCACCCGCCGGGTGTTCAACTGTTCGACGTGTAGACGAACGAGTTTAATACAATGCATAAGTTCACGCAGCGCACGTGGTTATTAATGACTAACTGGTCGATTACTGAACTCGGTACTGTACTTACCAAAATGTAAATTGCATACCTACTACGTCTCTTAAATACCATTCATGTAGGACCATTAGTAAAGAGAATAATAACATCGAGTGAGACTGATCAATCTGCCAAATCCTGGATCATGGTCAAGACCGACCCTGGGCTCTCGCGCGCGAGAACAACTGGGACATTAAAGCCAGGCTGTCCAAGTTATATAAAATGCCAAAAAAGTTATTTCCTTTTGTTTGGAGGGTTCTCTGAGCGGCGCCAACCGCCGCCAAACATTTTGTAACACCTAAAATTTTGCTAAGAACGCCACTGCTTGTCAGAAAAAGCACGTCCGCGTCCCGGGTTGGCTCAGACTCAGATGGGTCTAAATTGGATTCGGGACAACTTTGTTTACGTAAGACAACTCGGTTAAGTCAAATTAACAAAAATCCGAGTTGGCCCATCACTAGTCGCACCCGACTGTACTTGTCAACTTCACTAATCACTTGACCAATGTAAATCGGGCTGCCATCCCGGCCTCTGCAAGGATCCGCCTTCCTCGCATTCTTCTCCACTTCGCGCGGTCTTCGGCATGCTCGCGGCGTAAGCCGTTGGCTCTCGCATTCGACTCAGCGAGCAGTCCAGCGGTGAACTTTTAATGTGTACGAATATGACTACAAATATATACCTATATAAATAAATAATAAATATGCTTAGACAATTTACACAGGGCCATATAGCCCCAAAGTAAGCAAAACTTGCCACGTAACCGGTGCCAGAGACCTGACAATCTACTTATATATTTTCAATACTTTTTTTACATACCTTAACACCCAGACCCGTAACAGAAATTAAAATTCATTATTTGTCCGGCCGGGAATCTAACCCGGGACCTCTGCATGGCAGCACGTTAACCAGCTGAACCACTCAGGTCGACAAAAATAATGTTTTCCTGATGATGATGGCATACTCTTTATTTTTAGGGACAAAATGCTATGCAGCCCTAAATGCAAAGGAAATCAAAACAAAACATTACATATTTATACATTTATTTAAATTAACACTAAAACCTTAACTTGGACTCGTGCATTAACAATATCTTATCCACCTCGGCAACCCTATCCCTCAATGTTGCCATATCTTCTTCACTTAACACGTTGCTCTTCCCAGCGTTTTTGATCAAGAAATGTTGTATAAAAAGTCTCAGACTCTCCCTAAACATGTGTAACTTTGGCGACTTCGCTATTCGATGGAAGACTTCTAAACTCGATTGGAGGTCTTCGTTCATTATAACGGAGAGCAGTATTTGTCGCATGAACTTGACGGTTTTCTTGTTCAAATCCGAGAACTGAATAATCTGTGAAAAGAAAGAGTGATTAAGCTTTCGTTTTCCATTCTGTCCGTGTGGTATCCGGCAGAGTAGAATAAGACCAACCCATAACACTTGTGGGTGTCGTACAAGGCGACTGATGTTTACGAGGCAAAAGATTTCGAGGCAAAAGAAGACGCCTGTCAATCGTGGAGATAATGGCAATAACCTCCCCTTTCGTCCCTTTCGTAGCCAGATATTTCGACGCAGTTGCATGTATCATGGTCACAGACGTTTAAATTTTAAAATTTGTGATGATTACCGAAATAATAATAATAGTTTAACATAGTACGTTATTAAATAAATTAATTAATATTCGTGGACAAATTCACACAGCGCCATCTAGCCCCAAACTAAGCAAAGCTTGTAATATGGGTACTAGATTACTGATATTTTTCTTAAATACTTTTTTAAATACATACTTATTATACATAGAACACCCAGACCCGTAACAGAAATTAAAATTCATCATTTCAATATCTGCCCGGCCGGGAATCGAATCCGGGACCTCTTGCGTGGCAGACCGGCATGTTGATCACTGAGCCACTCAGGTCGTCAACATGGCTACTTTAATTTTTTATACAAACTAGCAGGCATTGACTGCAATCTCACCTGGTGGTAAGTGACGATGCGGCCGAAGATGAAGCATGCCTGTCTAGGAACAGCCTCTTTACACTAGCCTTGAAGGCGGCCAGATTACAATGGTCAGGGAACACACTCGCAGGCAGCGTGTCCCACTCCTTAGCCGTACGCATTATACAGATTGAACCAAAGCGGCTCCTGCGCTATTTTGTTAATAAACACAATGCATCTACTCCATTCACTTACCTTAAATGTGACCAAGGAATATATGAGGTGACTCCATATTACGGGATTTTAAAGAACTAATTTCTTACATTGGCAACAGCAACAGTGGCTCCCTTTTGACACTCTTGACAGACCTCATATATTCCTAGTTCTCTAAAAGGTCACATTAGCGTTTCAAATTAATTTCTCACACACTTATCTACAGCGTCGCTGCTGTTGACAATTGACACGACAATTCAAAATGGCGTCACTTAGTTCCAGTTTTGGGCACGGGATCAGATAAGGTTGTGGCACTCTAATATGAATTATAATATGACACGCTAAAGTGGCCTTTTAAGACCCCCTGCCCCAATTGTCTAACTGAGTTGATAACTGAGTTAAACATTAAATAATTTTACACTACGTTATCTATGTTGGCCACTGGCTAAAGCGTCTACCAAATGCAAGCGGTGTAAGATTACTTAATGTCAAATTTAGTTGTCCACTGAGAAAGCCATAGTCACAGCAGTAGTAACAAAAAAATACTCAAAAAATGAAGGTTACCTTCAAAATAGACAGCGGCTGGCCTTTCTCCATAAACAGATGTACCAGCAACTGCGCGAGGTTGCTCGCAGCCGATCCGGACAGCTCCTCCAATGTCTTTATCTTGTCCCATATCGTGAATTGGAACGATAGCTGGTAATAAAAAAGAAAGAAGACATCTAATCCAGTTCCATTAAAGAAAAGCATTTGTTTCCATTAAGCACATTATTGTGTATAACTATGTTGAGCGTCGGTGGCCTAGTGAGAAAGGTAGAGATAAGTACTGGGTTGGAATCCCACTGCCGCCATGTACCAATGACTCTTTTCTGAGTGAGATACTGAACACTAACCGATGCTCTTACGATGAGGGAAAACATCGCGATGAAACATGCACATTCAGGCTACTGAATTTGTAATCATGATCCAATGTATGTTAAATTTAGATATACAAATGTAACTTACTCAATGAGTTTTGTTTTATGAGTATTGTGATGTCAAAATAAATAATGTCTATGTCTAATCTGGTCAGGATCCTCTGTTAACACGGCCACGGAGGTCAGATGGCTGTCGCTCCACGGTAATTACTTGATCTGCCAAATCCTGAATCATAGTCAAGGCGACTGGGCGCCTCGAGCGCGAGACCACAACTGTGACATTAACGCCAGATGACCATATAGTTGTTGTATAAAGGGTTCAGAAGCGTAACATTGGCGACGGGCAGGTCACACAGCTCGTGGAACTTATTACCATAGTAACTAACTGACAGAAAAAATTGGATAACCCCCGACCAAGTTTACTGTATAATATTTAAAAAAAATAATAATAATAATATTCGTGGACAAATTCACACAGCGCCATCTAGCCCCAAACTAAGCAAAGCTTGTACTATGGGTGCTAGATAACTGATATACTACTTATATACTTTTAAATCCATACTTATTATACATAGAACACCCAGACCCGTAACAGAAATTAAAATTCATCATTTCAATTTCTGCCCGGCCGGGAATCGAACCCGGGACCTCTTGCGTGGCAGACGGCATATTGACCATTGAACCACTCAGGTCGTCGTATCGTGTAGTCCCACTGTCCACCCACCTGATACTTCCTGTCACTGTCGCACAGCTTCTGAGCCAACACCGCGTAATAGGGGTTGTAGGCGCGGCCGCTGAGGCAGCACGCCGCCACCACGTGCGAGACCTCGCGTTGCTGGGCCCCCTTCAAGCCAAGACGTTGCAGTTTCTCGAACGCGTCCATGTAGTCCTGGGTTGAGTCATAATAATTGGGCTTTATTTGAGTAAAATATCAAAATGTGTTTAAATAAAAAATTGCTTGAAGTACCGAATCGTTTCACTGAATTGGAAGCTTTGTTTGGCGGGATAAGGTAGTAGTGCCCAATTGGATTTCTCAGTCTTGGCAGTCTTATACCACCCGATATAACTGTTAAGACTAAGCTGGCGTCCTTTATCTCGCTTGTATTGCAGTAGAAATAGTTTTAGACGTGGAACTAATTGTAACACCAATTAATAGGGAATTGTATTAAATATATGGTATAAAATTTAAATATATTTCATGTGATATATCTACAAACTAACAGTTTTTGTGTGTTTTCCTTTACTTGTGATTTAAGATCTTGCTTCTTGCCAAATTTCACTATTTTAAGTCATCGGTGAATAGGTACCTACCGCTTATGAAAAAGTCACTCAGTGACTATAGTGTTGATGGAATGAATTGCAACAGAAATGATTCAACAGTGTTAGAGGTGGAACTAATTTGTTACATAACTGATTTTTACGGCGAATTATAGCTAGTAATCAGCCTACAGAAAATCTACACCCGTACATTTGCGCAAAATACATTTTTTCAGCCGCCATGTTGAAACTATCGTTTTAATACATTTTCCTAAGAAAAGGCTATTTTGTCTACCGCCACAACTCTCGGACAAAATAGCCTTTTCTTAGTAAATGTTGCTCGTAAATGGTTGGGAGTCCAAAAAAGTGTGTAAAGCAGAAATTGTTGAGGAATTTATAGGCTTTAATTTGGTAATGGACCATATTCCCGTAGGACGCACTGTTTTCGAGATATTTACGAAAGACGAGTGTAGAAAAGGCGAGAGATGTTTGTCAGGACTGAAGCAAGTGGAACAATGTGGTCTCTGCCTACCCCTGCTGGAAAAAAGCGTGACGTTATGTGTATTCCCAACGTACCTCAGAAGCCATAATAGCGCAGAAGATGCTCCGTCTCACGTCAGTGTTCATGCGTTGCTGCCGGGCCAGGTCCAACAGTTTCTGGTCCTGGGCGGGCGCGGCGGGGGCGGCGGGGGCGGGGGCCGCGGGCCGCGCTCCGCCCTCCCACGCTGAGCCTACTACCCACCATTTGCCGCGCTCGGAAGCTGGAAGTTTCATAAAATAAAAAATAAATAAATATTCGTGGACAAATTACCACAGCGCCATCTAGCCCCAAACTAAGCAAAGCTTGTGCTATAGGTGCTAGATAACTTATATACTACTTAAAGACTTTTAAATACATACTTATTATACATAGAACACCCAGACCCATAACAGAAATTAAAATTCATCATTTCAATTTCTGCCCGGCCGGGGATCAAACCCGGGGCCTCTTGCGTGGTAGACCAGCATGTTGACCACTGAACCACTCAGGTCGTCCAATATTACTAATAATATACCGTCACGAGGTGAAAATCGGCTGTTCAACGAGTCTCCAGGTCCGCAGCGGAAGACCTTGATCGACCGCGCCGAGTCAACGGTACGTTCAATCAGTAACGGAGCCCCCAGCGGAAGATTATTGCTTGATTGATTCCGGTTTGAAAGATAATATACCCACTGCGATACTGTGGTTTTGTTGCCTGCAACCTAAATGCATGAATCATAGATGTGTGGGTGACAGTTACCGCTTACCAGAAGCTGGGCTGTCTTCGCGTTTGTCACTGCGTAGTGTAAAAAAATCTAATTCCATCTGGCCACACCAATGGTATTAGGAGGCCAATATAAGGAGTGGCGAAATTATTTGAAGTAATTTGAGGATTTGGCAATGTGGCGATCAGGTATTTTAGAATCTAGCACTATGTTAAAATGAATTCCAAAACGCATCCAACCCTGTGATTGTACTGTACTGTTAGCAATAGTTCATTAGCTCACTATAATGAGAGATTTTATGACAGCCGATTAAAAAGAAAAAACGGTTCAATTATTGTAATACTTGGCGTTCATTAGACACTATTCTCAAAAATAAATGAAGAGGAAACCGATAGATGTATAAAAATATAGACATTTTGCGCTTTTTCTCAGAAAAGTTACTAAAACTAAGTATCTTTTCACGAAACAGCTTTCCGAGTAACTTCGGTTACTAAATTCAATACTTGAGAATCATGTCTAAGCAGCGCCATCTACTGAGGCACGCCGAACTACACTTTTCACTTTTTAAAGTAGCCGTCTGAAAATCCCCCCTTGGAGTGTTACGTCTTAGTCTCTCCGCAACAATTACCTTTCAACAAATCCTCCAACCGGATATTGAGTGTGGTAACATAGTTCCCCTTCCTCACGATGGTCCGCGTCTGCTTCCGCAGCTGCTCGGCGTACGCGGGGTCGTAGCCCGGTATCTTGGCGAGGTTGTTGTTCTTGACCGCCATCAAAACTTCTAGCAGGAACTTTATGCGCGTTCTGTTGAACGAATGTTGGTTATTAGACAAAGACGTCAGTCGAAAGAGAAAGTAGAATAGTTGTCGGTATATCTGTGTACTATATTTAAAACATTGTGTTAGTAACCGTGATAGTATAAAACAATAGGTTTGCTTAGTTTGATAATAGATGGCGCTATATATATTTGTTCAATGGGCAGGCAAACTGAGAACTAATGGCGCCACAAGCGACTGTTCCCAGCTGTTGATTGGGCAATAACTTGTCAAAATGACAACCCCATTCCACCGGCCCCTTTCCGCCATCGGGAAATGGCAACCGGGTGGGCGTTTTTTTTTTTTTTTGAAAGATGGGCTCTTCAAGGCTTTTTAGACCCAGTATCACTGCGACCATTACTGATCTATTGTGATCGCCTCTTTCTACAATTCAGTACTAATTCCTATAGCTTCTATGAGCTGTAATAGTTTCTTAGTACTGATTTCGTGCACCTCATCGGGTAGTAGTTGGTGTTTACCCAGATGGATGCTGCGTTGCGCACCAGGGCCTCACATTTGCAGATCAGGTGGAGAGGCGTTTCGTCCTCCTCCTTGCAGAATCTACAGTCCTTTGTTCTGCTGATCTTCAAGTTATACATGTATTTGTTCAGCCCACAGTGGCCAGTCAGTGCCCTTGTCAGGATACGCAAGTTATTCCTACAAAGTAGTAACAGTTCTTTGGCATGCCGCCTATTATAGGGTTTGACTAATGCCTTAGAATGTGTTAGGCCTGGCTGATTCTTCCAGTGCTCTAATGATTGTTCTTTGAGATTTATATGAAGGGTCAATTTTGCAAGGCTATTTGGTATGCCACAGAATGGTTCTGGACCATATGTCGTAATTGTGTTGGGGTGGGCGTTTCATCCTTATGTCGTGGATCTTCCAGCTATCCGCGCGAGCCGCTTTGGTTCTACCTTTATTTCTGATTCAGTTTGTTTCTCCCTTCCCCATTATTATTATTATTAATACTCACCCATCAGCAGCTCCCTCGTTAAGCTTGGCTATCTTGGCCTGGGTATCGTGTATGAAGTTCTTCAACGCCAACGGTTCCTCCTTCCTCATCACGCCGCCGACGCTTCGTAGAGCAGCGAGTACGCAGTCTATGCTCTTCTCCGATATCTCTTCTAGGAGATGTGTGAGAATGTCGTAGAGAAGGGCCGTGTGGTATATCTGCGAAGACATTTGGAGGTGTTTCAAATAAAAGTTCTGGTATTGTTTATTTAATAAACTAAACAGGTCACTTCAAATAATGCACACAATAAGCACACTCTCCGAAATGCAACCTTTTACAAATGTGTCTGCGACACAGCTTGCGCCGCGAGAGAGCGTTTGTTTCCTTCTCTCAATACTAAGATGAAAGAGATAGCAGTATCTTTAACGCGCCTTTTCTCGCTTATCGCGCGCGAGAACAACTCGTGTGCGGCTAGGCACTGTAGAAGACCGACAGACGCGCAACCTTACGCCGATGCTCGAAGCACTGCAGCTTAGCATCAATGAATGAGGAAGTTTCCCAATTTTTTTTTAAATTAAATATGTAAAAATTGTAGTCAAATGAAACAAAACGGTAAAAAAAATTGTTTATCTACACTCATAGCGTAATGTTCCAATTACATATTCGAAAACAGTTGTTTAAGGATTCACGCAAGTCTATAAAAATTTAAAAAATTTCTTTTCGATACAGCATTTCCCATACAATTTTCATTACAGCTGTATCGAAAAGTAACTTTTTAATCATTATGCAACACATTTCTTTTTTAAATTTTTGTCGGGCGCCGGGACACGGCGAAATGTAGGCTGAATATCTAAATGACTTCAACAAATTCAAAATTCAAATTTTCCTGTTTATATTTGTGATCAGTTTATAGTCTGTGGTTGTGATTATGTACGTTTGGAATTATTTTCCCGCTGAACACAATGTTTTTTCTTGTTTGAAGTAAATAAATAGATAAATGTAAAAGTAGTGAAGTGAATTTCCCGCCGCTTGATATCCTCGACGCGTAGATACAACAGAACTGACTCGCAGTTACTTCCAGCAAAGTTGAAAAAATTATAGGTACGAAATTTTAACATGAAAATTTGAGTGTAGATAAAGTAGTGTATGCAACGGTATATATGTATAACGGTCACCCATCCAGTTCCCGGACACTACGAGCATTGCTTAACTTCGGTTATCGGTCTCGCAAGCACGCTGCCACTAGACCAGTTTTTTTTCACTGGCTTGTTAGTTTTGATCTATATTTTAACACTATGTCTATATTAAATATGGCAATATCGATATTAGGAAACTTCCTCATTGCGGGTCACAAATTATCATTACTTGATAACATTTGTGAAGTCCTCCCTCTGCAAGTGTGGTCCAGTATTCTGAGTCCTTACCTTAAAGCTATACAGGTACGCCAAACAGGACACCAAGTTGTCGAGCCGCTTGTCGCTGACCGGCTGCGGGGCGCGGGTCATCTCGTCAAACTGCCGGGACAACTCTTGCAGGAAGTGGGCGCCTGGAATGGCGTGACGGTTACGAATTGGTTAGAATACTGTATGAAATAGAATGGATACAGGATGTAGAGCGTCGGTTGCCTAATGGTTAAGGGGTCCGACTCCTACCAAGAGGTGAGAGGAGAAACTATACCTATAGGTAAGGTAATCCAAGAAGCGATGGATTGACATCAATCGAATTCTCGAGTCGAGTCTTCATACGAATGGACGTAAGAGCCAACGGTTTGCGATGCGAGAATGCTCAAAACCTTGCGAAATTGTTCTTTATTTTCAACTTCGCCAAGCGTTCGGCATCCTCGTGTCGTAAGCTGTTGGCTCTCGCATTCTCGCATTGTTCGACTCAGCATTGTTTTATTTTGACGCTGACCGCGCCCTGCACCTCACTATTAAATCTATCCCGGATCCTTATAAGCTTTTATGACAAACTGCCTTCCTACAGTCCACTGCAGAACTTATGGACCCTGCCATAAGAGGGGAGGTTATTGTCATAATCACCATGCTTGGCAGGCGGGTTAGACATCGCAGTGTTGTAAACATTAGTCGCCTTGTACGACACGGCAAGAGTGTAAGAGGTTGGTGCTATTCTACTCTGTCTGATACAGCATGGCTATTTTCCTAAAATTGTGTAATTGGTGTTTTTAATGTAAGTACATAGGCGGCGGCAACCACTTTCCATAAAATGGCACGCTTGCCTGTTCGTCTGCTAAATAACATAAAAAAATATATTAGAAAACACTAACCGATCTCGGAGCCAACATTGGCATGTAGAACAGCGACCAAAGCGGCATGTTCGGCTACCAGTCGGTCCTGGGTGGCGCTAGTGGCCACGGTCGCGTCCAGCCACAGCTGCGTCAACGCTGAGTTCACGGCGTGCCGACTGTTCGTATTATACAAGTTCTCGATAGACGTGCAAGCCCAATGCAGGTTGGTGCCCGCTAGCTTGTTTAGTACGCCTGGAAAGTAAAGTTTATGGTTTGAAGGTCCTCCTTTCCGTATATGAATATTTGTTTAAAAAATGTGATACAAGCTGAAAGAATTATGTTTTCAAAGTCAGTTAACAACCTTGAATCGATTTTTTAGTGAGCTTCCAATACCAATGACCATTACCGTAAACCTTGAGACAGGTTGAACAGTCTCGGGAGCCGCTTGGCACCCCGTGGCTGTATAATTATCTACATACTGAATATCAATTGTGTGGAATATTTAAAAACAAGTTACTTACTTTTTATTTGTCTTTTCAGTTGTATTAAATCTTTATCAGATGTAGAATCTTTGTTTCTCAAATGTGGTGGTATGTAGATGCCTTTTTCTTCCTAAAAAATTAACATCACTGTTTTAAGTCTATGCTTACTACTTGCTGAGAGAATTAACTTAATACTTACTGAGAAATAAAGTAAGTTACCTTAATAACATTTCCTTCTCTATCTCTTTTTCTACCATAAATATCTTCCCAAACATCAGGTTTTTCATTCTTTTTCTTATCAGTGTCACTGTCTAATTCATCACCACTGACATCCTCATCACCAGAAATATGGGAGACTTCATCGTCACTGAATACTTTACTCAAATTGTCTGCTGAAACTATTCTCTCTCCTTTATTCTTGGATTCAACCTTGGGGTTTTCTTTTTTTCTTGATTTTGTTTCTTTTGCATTGAGGTTTGTCTTTGTTTCCTTCCCTGAAAAAATAAACAACATGTTTATTAGGTAGGTACTTGATTTGCCTATGTGATAAGCTGTGGGTCAAATTAATTTACAGATAATCATTTTGTAGAAATCTTTGTTTGAGTATGTAGAAAAGGATAGTAGTTTAATTGTATAATGATATCCAGTATTTCTTACCCTTAAGTGTATCTGTATCACTTTCTTCATCAAATTCAGAGTCAATGTTTTCATTGTCATCTTCCATTTCATTTGCACTATCTTCCGTTTCATTTTCACTCATTTCTTCACCGGAATCATCACTCATTACATCATCATCACTAATATCATTATCACTAGGCCTCTGCTTCCTTAGTTTGTTTTTTTTATTTTTAGGTGATTCTGTCTCAGATTCACTATCAGACTTTGCATCATCACTTTTTTCACTGTCAATTTCTTCTATTTTTCGTTTCTTTTTACTACTGGCTTCTTCATCTTCTATATCACTTTCCTCATTATCACTATTATTTTGTGATTTTTTCTTCTTTTTGTTACTTTTATCTTTCACATGTTTTCCAGTGACAACAGCGAGATCATCTTCAAAGTCTGATTCATTCTCTACATCAGCTAAATGCTTTTCAGCTGCTACTATCTGCTCTGAAGTTGTACGGTCACATATTTCTAATAGGTCTGGAAAGTACATTGTATGTATTCAATTATGATGTAGGTAATATAAGTTATTATTATTATTATTATTATCATTAAGCAGGCAAGCAGTTGTCAAAAGAACTGAAAGATGCCTGTATCTAGCTCTTCTCTTTTCATTAATAATCTGTATTCAAGTTAGCTTGATATATGTGACTGCTGTCATTATGAGCGAGTACTCAAATAAAGTATAGCAATGTTTCACCCAAATATCACAGACAGCTGCCACAGAGATCAATCTAACTATTACAAATAGTCATATTAGCTGACCAATATGAACAGACACTGCTCACATTATCATATGCATTATTTATAGTTTAAATAATAGGGTTCACATCATGGTGGGAAGCGCTGGCATACGTACCCAACGTGTTCGCACAACCCTGTACATCATCACAGCCCGTAACAGTCCACTGCAGGACTTAGGGCCTCTCCCACGAAAGGGAGGTAATTGCCATAATCTCCACACTTGGCAGGCGGGTTGGAGATTGCAGTGTTGAAATATAACAATGGAAAATGCTGCTGCCCATTTTCCAGACTACGGAGACGCTTGATCTTTTGCCTCGAAAACATTAGTCGCCTTCTACGACACCCATGACAGTAAGGGGTTGGTACTATTCTACTCTGCCGGACACCACACGGCCATAATAGGGTTAATCTAAGACAAATATAAAATTCAAGTCATAAATAATATTTACTGCTGCTAAGTGAATCCATTAAAAAGAAGTCACTTACAGTCAAGCCCATCATCAGCAAAATAGTTGTTTTTATTTTTGGACTTATTTAGGCCCAGTTGTTTTTCCAACTTTTTTATCATTTTGTCTTCATCTTCATTGTCTTTCAGAAAGAGTTTCCTTCTCTGTTTATTCATTTGCGAATTAAGACGCTGCACTTCTTTCTTTTCTTTTTCACGCTCTTTCAAAACTACATTTTCAATAGATGACTGTGTTTTGGGCTTCTTTTTCTGAAAACATAAAAGTACCTATGTAATTTTTATTACTACATAATTTGCTTTGTATATGCATAAGTAGCAGTGTATCAAATTTTCTAAGTAACTATAATAGAACAGAATACCACATAGGCTATAATTTATCCCGAAATTCAATGTGGTTCCCGCGGAAGCGGGTGTAACGTTATAAACGAATTTTACGCGGAATAAGTCGCGGGTCAAAAGCAAGTATTTATTATACAAACCTTATTATTTTCTAAAGCAACTGGTGATTCTGCATCTGGAGGTCTTCTCACAAATTGACCGGGTGAAAATTTTGTTGATTCTTGAACTGTTGTTTTCTTTAAATAATGTTCTTGACGATGTACCTTTTTTTGTTGTCTTTTCTGTTTACGGAGATCTTTTCGTGTATTAGGAAAATTAGGGCGTGCTACTACCTTTGGTTTCTTCATTTTAAAGACAACATAGGGCTTGTTACATAGATAGATAAATTTATATAATCACTGAAAATACGTAAACATCTGCCACGAACAAATTGGGTTTAGGTTATAAAATTCAGCTGTCACGTTTATTTGACGTCTTACATCGCACATGGTAATTTTCGTTCGGAAATTGTATCGATAGACCACTAGCTAGAATATCATAGACAGAAGAGAAATAGCTGTCAAACCTCATCGAAAATCTCTATTCTGTCTATGGTGCAAAATTCACAAAAAAAGCATGACGGGGAAACAATATTCTCGTGAAGAATAATCTTTTATTCAGAATTTAGTCATTTTTGAAGAGCACGTGTTTAGGAGCAACAGCTCCGTGTTTTGGTTGTGACAATTTTTTATTTCGATTGAGGCATGATGGTGGAGGGTTCAGCATTTTCACGAAACGATGTGTTTCAAATGGCAATTAGAGTTGCGTTTGTATCAGCTGTGACATATTTCTCTATCAAGTGGCTAGTGAATCAAATAGACCCGACTACCAAGAGCCGGAAAAAAGCAGAGGAGCGCGCCCGGGAGCAGTTACGCAAGTACGTATTGATCGTTTAGACCTAGGCTCCTGGTATCAGCCTCATCACTCTTCGCGCCATTGTGCTAATCCCATCTACTGAATGACTGCTCGAAAAACCAAATATGTAGTATTTTTGGTATTTATATTGTTGTTTCATAATATTTTAGTCACCTAACCTAACTAAATCTTATATATTAATTGGCATGTTTTAATGTAACCCTTTAAAATTCATATGAGAATACCAATAGAGAACATTTTCAAATATACAAATCCAATTAAAAACTTATTGGATATGTACTCAATGGAGACTATATCTATCTGTTTCCAAAAATGTTGTACAAATTTATGCAGTAGGTACTCTGTGTAATTGCATCCAAACAAAATATAGAATAACGTTCATGTTTTAGAAAATTCTTTGACATCATAGTTTGTAGCAATGTTCATGGCAGGAAACACCTTAGACCCCCTTGTGCAAGAACTCTTTAAGTACTCTCTGTTTCTTTTCAAGGCTTACTAAATCAGGGTTAATGTATGGATTTTTTAATTCAAGGCTTATTTTCATACCACTTAGGGAGCGTCGGTGGCCGAGCTGTTACAGTATCCGACTCGTAAGCCAGAGGTCCCGGGTTCGAATCCCGCTCCGGCCATGTACCAATGACTGTTTTCTGAGTTATGTACATTAGTTGAATACTAACCGATGCTCTTACGGTGAGGGAAAACATCGTGATGAAACCTGCACATTCAGGCGACTGAATGTGTAACCATGATCCAATCTGGTCAGGTTCCCCTGGTAGCAGGGTCATGGAGGTCAGATGGCAGTCGCTCCACTGTAATTACTTGACCTGCCAAATCCTGGATCATGGTCAAGGCGGACCCCGGGCTCTCGTTCTCGAGAGCACAACCGGGACATTAACGCCAAGATGATGATGATGATTTTCATACCACTTAGGTGGCAGTTCATTGTATCAGTAGAAATTTACCATTGAACTTTAAATATTGAACTCAAGGTTGGCCCTGACTCTTGTTAGTGCAACATAGAATATACCTCTGAGCTAACCAGGATAACCAAGCTTGGCGCAAGTAAGCCTTAGTGTTGTAGGCATGATTTACTTTGACATAACCTTCACTCATTCTTTGTAATCACAGGTGTTCATTCCCATACAATTTCACATACTAAAATAAACACTTGCAATGACTATTAAATCTGCCGGAATTTATAATTTCATATTTAATTTGAAATTTAAGGAACAAATCTTTGTTTCTTTAAATATTTTTCAAGTAATTTTTGCTTGGATTAAGGTATATATATGTTTTAACATTACTATTGCGTGGCTGTTGGATTTCTCTTAATTTATTTAATTCACTATAGGTACTAATAATTACTCATAAAAATAACAAAAGCACATCTTACTAAATATTGTGGCATACAACATACTTAATACAAATTCATTGTAAACCAAATGTTCTGCAACATTTTTCTCAAACAAACTTTTACGTGTTGGAACGAATTGCAATAGCCACTCAATCACAATGTTGCATGCATCAAGGGTATCTTGCAGAGCGGGACTGGGCAGCCGGCACACCCTGCAGCTCGACAAGTTGACGGACCATGAGATGATCATCGCCTCACAGCTGGTTGTTCCTGATGAAATCAATGTGAGTAAAATGAAATATCTGCAATGCTTTTTTTCTTTTTTTACTCGAGGAATGCATTTCGCACAGTACCCTCCATGGGGGAGATGGAAGGCCTGTGTGGGATTCCCAACAGTCGCTGGTTTACCAACTAAACCTAAGTGTTCCTGCATAGTCTGAAATGAGGTGTCATAAAAGCAGCTGAAGCCTTGTCAATCATGACACAATATCTGCAATCCTATCTTATCCCCATCAATCAATCCTATCTTAACCTATAATCTTGTAATTCAACTATTGCATGTTAACTAATATGATTAATATATTGCCAGTAATTTAATGACAATAGATTACGATATCTCAGCTGGGAGTGAGAGTAAATTATAAACACAACTCATCTTACTATAGTCAGCCCAGACTAGATTTTTTGTTGGACAATTGTATGGCTCATTGTTCTAGAAATAGATTGCCGTCGTGCAGAAAATCATCTACAAAGAAATGTAAATTAATGTCCCCAATTGGCAAACTGTTTACACATCAACAGCCCATAGATTCAGTAGACAGTAGACTCTCTACAGTTGGACATGAGCGGGCATTGCCATGATCTCCATGCTTGGCTGGAGGGTTGGAGATCACAGTATTAAAAATATTGAACCCCCGACGAAAAACAGGGATGTTATAAGTTTGACGTGTGTCTGTGGCTTTGTGTATGTGTGTCTGTCTGTGGCCTACGATGCCAAAGACATCGTACGGATTTATCTCAAGTCAGATCGTCTCGTACCTCTGCCGAACACCGGCATTTCGTGAGCGGAACGTGTTGCATTTTGTTTTTTGTACCTCGTGCTGACGAGCTACTTTTATCACGCATACATTTTATTAAGCAGGTCTTTCAAATGCCGTTAATAGCTTTAATGGTAAAAATACTACATACAACATGCAGTGAGATTGTGGATTCAATCAAAGTGCAATTCCAGCTAAGATGTGATTCATACTCGAAAGTGTTTAAGCGAGAACAGAGCTATGCACGTCATCATCTTTATTAACACCGGTCATGTAATTTTATCGCGTCGCGAAACAATACTTGTGTGATGCATTGTGCCATTGTTGACAATTGAGTTAAAACTTTAAAATTTTTCTTAAGTAAGTACATCATACACACAGTATCAGGTGGTAGGACTCTGTCAAGCCTGAGGAGTCTGCCTGGGTGAGTACCACCGCCTTATCTGTTTCTGCCTCTAAGCAACAATGCTTGCATTGTTCTGTTCCGGTTTGAAGGATTAGGTAGCCAGCGCAATTACAGGCATGAGGCATTTCATCTTAGTCCTCACAGTGACAACGCACCTGCAGTTCTGCATTTTTGTTGCTGCAATGTTATGGGCGATAGTTACCGCTTACCATAAGGTGGGCTGTCTGCTCGTTTGTCACTGCGTACAATAAAAAAATGAATACATTCGTAATTAAAGATGTAAAGGGCGACAGTTATCGCTATCCATTATGTCGGTCTGTTATCTATTTCCTTGTTTATCTCTGTTGTCATGGACTTTGAATGTTTAAAAATCTCAAGCAATCCAATTTTATCATCTCGGCCCATACCTACTTGTTTACAATACTATAACTGTTTTATAAAGACTAAGAACCAGCGTCACTGAGTGTTTCGGATCATCCGAATCACGGTCACTTATTATGCCATGAACTTGAATTTAATTACCTGCAATTAATATTGCACTTTGCCCGATACTTCCTCCGCGTAAAATTCGTTAAATCTTACAAGTCGTTATTGGCAAGTACGTATACAATATATATTATATAATTATAATTATATGTATTAAAAATTTCGGGATAAATCCTACTAATATTATAAATACGAAAGTTTGTAAGGATAAATGGATGTTTGGAGGGTTATTTTTTATATAAGACATGACCAGCATTTGACTGCCATCTCACCTGTTGGTAAGTGACGATGCGGCCGAATTGGTTTTACACCTTTTGTCGCTCCTATTCACGCAAAAACTACTAACCGGATTTTAATGAGATTTGATACTCATGTAGCTTATCGTCCAGAATAGCCTATCATTTACCCCGAAATTCGATGAGGTACCGAACGTTATAACCGAATTTTATACGGACGAAATCAGGGGAGCTAAAGCTAGATTACAATATTAGTAGGATAACACCACCGCCGTCCGCTCCCCAGGTGAACTGGAAGGACATAGCCGGGCTGGACCATCTTATCCAGGAGCTGCGCGAGACCGTGATCCTGCCAGTACAGAAGCGGGAATTGTTCGCGGACAGCCGCCTCACGCAGCCTCCTAAGGGGGTGCTGCTGCACGGGCCACCAGGTGAGGTCTTGGAACATTTCACACGTGGACTGGAGACGGTGAGAAGGATTTAGCCGGATCAAGTATAGCGAGGACTGCTTAACGTTTTAAAGGTGGACTGGGGGCTTACCTACCTAAATAGAACTGCCCTGCTTAGAACGAGACAAGCTTATGTGGCACGTATAGCGTTGTCTCGTTCTCTGGAAGGAGATACTTTTTATCGTGGGAAAATCCACTTACGGCTCTTAGTTCCTATCATGTGGAAACAACGCTGAGCGACAGTGAAGGGGGATGTGTCTATCCTTTTCATACTACATATTAACTAATTAATTTGTTTTATTTCTTGTTTCATACTTCAAAAAATGCCCTGCGTTATTTTTAATTGACGGGCTATACCTACTAGCCTCCCGAGGATGGCGAGAAGGTTATAGGGGATTCCCCCAAATGATTATTTGTCATGAAAAATGAAAGTCCTACGAACAAAAACCACCACGTTGCACCGCCATCTTCTCTCGCCACGATATCACAGGAATGGTTGATAAAGGTTTTAAGACTTTGCGGGTATTCACTGCACAAAATCTAGGTCAAAACCGCGGTGACTTACCAGATAGAACTGATAATTTTTATTTAATCCTTGTTTTTTACCTAGGCTTCAGTCAAATGGAATGACTATGACAGCCTCATTGTTTTACACAGGTATACATATTATATCTAAATTATGGCGTAAATGTCCCGGTTATGTTCTGGCGTACGAGGGCCCAGGGTCCGCCTTGACCATGATCCAGGATTTGGCAGATCAGGTAATTAGAGTGGAGCGACTGCCATCTGACCTCCGTGATCCTGCTAGCAGGGAAACCTGACCAGACTGGATTATGGTTACACATTCTTCATCACGATGTTTTCCCCTCACCGTAAGAGAATCGGTTAGTATTCAATTAATGTAAATAATAAATAAATAATGTACATAACTCAGAAAAGAGTCATAGGTACATGGCCGCAGCGGGATTTGAACCCGGTACCTCTCGCTTACGAGTCGGATACCCTAACTGCTCGGCCACCGACGCTCTACCTAAATAAAAATAATACACAGTTATCTTAGTCTGTTTGTCTCAGTCTATATGGTGAACTGCAAAATTGAAATAAGGTGACTGCTGCATTGAATACCGGATCTGTAGCCGTATTCACAATGATTCGAAAACTTTGTCGAATATTCGGCCACGGAAACTCTATCGAATGGGAAATGTCTATGGTTCTCCCTCGGAAAAGAAGAGCGTTTACGAAGACACTTTTGTTGATTGAAAAATGGATTATTGGCAATTAATAACATAAATTTGTAAAAAATGCTATTAATAAGTTATATTTCGCTCTATATATTAATTTTTATATAATATTTGATTTGCCGATTTAGGTGCATTGTATCGGCTCTCTGCTTCGCCTTTATCCTATTACGGTGTTATAGCGCCAGTACAAACTGCATTTTCCAAGAAAAGCATTCTAATCCACAATTCACAAAAACTTCCCGCGAGCTAAATAGCATTCGTGAAAATTTCCGAACAATAGACAACTTTCGAATTGAACTGTCATTTTCAAGGTCATTCGAAAAATTTTTCGAATCCGAATCCGAATCGAACCATTGTGAATACGGCTACTGATAAGATACCATTAATCTCTCAACTATTAAAATTTATGTGCGGTTTGAACGCTAACCGATGCTCTTGCTGTGACGGAAAACATCGTGATGAAACCTGCACATTCATTCAGGTGACTGAATGAGTAACCGTGATCCAATGGTCAGGTTCCACTTCGGGACTTCGGGCCATCGCGCGCGAGAGCACAACCGGGACATAATCGCCAAGATGACCGAAGACCAATACACTCTGCACATTGATGAGCATGGTGTATTTGCGAATACTCTCTCTCTTTTCTCCTTCCTCCATATCTTCCACATGTCCCTAACTGCCCCCCTTGTCCACAGGCTGCGGCAAGACCCTAATCGCGAAGGCAACAGCCAAGGAGGCCAACATGTCCTTCATAAACCTGGACGTGTCCTGCCTCACCGACAAGTGGTACGGCGAGACGCAGAAGCTGGCCGCCGCTGTATTCAGCCTTGCTGTCAAGCTGCAGCCCTGCATCGTGTTTATTGGTATGACTCTTATACATTTATTTAATAATTAGTGTGTCCCCTGATGACTATAATCTGGACGCGTATAGAATGAATAGGCTGTTCCTAGACAGGCGTGCTCTATTTTCGGCCGCATCGTCACTTACCACCAGGTGAGATGGCGGTCAAATACCTGAAAGACTAATAAAAAAAATTTTTTTGTTATGAAAATCAACAGCTGTTGTACCATGGATTAAAAGTAAACCTAGAATTACAGATTTTCACAGATAAACATAGGTTAAAACATTATCGGTTACAACCTCTCTATACTATAATTACTAATTTTTTATATTTTTATGTTTTTGCGCGGCGCGCGCACAGACAGACAGACAAAAATAAAAATAATAATTCCATAGTCTCTGCCTACCCCTGAGGGATAGGTCGTGAGTGTGTATGGGTATCATCATCTCAGCCCATAACAGCCCACTGCAGGACTTAGAGCCTCCCCCACGAAAGGGGAGGTTATTGCCATAATAGTCACGGTTCGCAGGCGATATCGCAGTTTTGTAAATATAACAATGTAAAAAGCTGCTGCCCATTTTTCAGCCTAATTCCCGCGATTATTAGAGCTAAAACGCTCAGTAACGGCTTCATAACTTAAAGAAGGCTAATCCCTTCTATAAATCTATATTAGTGACAAACATGGCCGCCGTCACATGAACAGCTGATTTATGCGCTTAGTGATTTATTGTGATTGGTTCGTGACTCCATCCTTATTCTAGATATTTTATCTCGAAAACATTAACCGCCTTATATGACACCCACGAGTGTAAAGGGTTGGTGCTATTATTATATATATGTATATTTATGTATGTGTAACATAAAAAGCTCTCCCCTTTAGACGAGATCGAGTCGTTCCTGCGCACGCGCACGCAGCACGACCACGAGGCGACGGCCATGATGAAGACGCAGTTCATGTCGCTGTGGGACGGACTCATCACCGACCCCTCTTGCACCGTCATCATTATGGGTAAGTCCTTGCCTTGACAAAGTGTCCAGAAAAGGTGTTTGCACTTTGAAAATCCAATAAGTTTTTTTTGTTGGGTATGTGGTATAGAAAAATATATTATAATTTTCTTGGAAATTCACTTGAAATTGTGTCATATAGTGTACATACAGTAAGGTTCCGGTTTAAGAAGTAAGTTAATAAATGTAACACTAACGTTTTATCGTAACGTTTCATAGAAAAATTATTTTCGCGTCTTAGAGTCTTAAAAATCGCAATTTTCCAAAATGTCTAGTTTTTGATAATTATAACATAATTTGAGAAAACTGTATTTTTCATTCATTATTTTCGGATCCAAACCGCCAACATCCTTTTTGGATATCTACATTGTACCTACATTGTTTATAAGTACACGACCATCTTAAGAATCATATTTCTTTGCACTATTGTGCAGTTGTTGAAAGGTTTTAATAAATTTTTTATTTAATATGAAAAAAAAATGCAATGGTGTTTCAAAGACAAGTTCTTTGGGCCTAAGGGACAGGTGATGCCCCCATTCAGTTTCAGTTCTAATTTTGGCTTAAGATGCACCAAATACCCTGTACCTATGTAGCTGTAGCTGCAAAGTAAAATTTTCTTGAAGTGTACTTATGGTCTTAAAATGTACAGCAAGGGTTTTGCCTTCTAATGTACAGCAGTCCACACGAACTGCTTTGCCATCACCTTTCTAATGGTTACGGCCCGGCCAATGTGTTCCCTGAACAGTTCAGTTTTGACTCTCCAAGGCCCGTTCCATCCTCGGTCGCATCGCCGCTCACTAACAGGTGAGATGACAGTGTAGACTGACTATCTCGTCCCCCATTACGAGTGTTTCCTGTACACATGAAACTGATACACTAGTTTTTATTACGCAGAGAACATTTACTTCGTTCTTAACCATACGTTTAATATACTGTGAGGGCCACCTGAGGTTATCATATGTTATCGAGTACACTTTGTAGCGACAGTAAACGTTTAGGAGACCCACAAAAGGTCGGTCTGCCCGTACACGACTTGGCAAAAATACATTTTTTTTGTGACCCAAACTTTGACTTTTCGTAGCGATGGTACTTGCATATCCTCTTGTTAGAGTATATGTTAAGTCTATCCTCTAGATATCTTGTAGTATTAAAGTCCCTTTTTTTAGTGACTATAATGTCGACTTGACGACCTGAGTGGCTCAGTGGTCAACATGCCGGTCTGCCACGCCAGAGGTCCCGGGTTCGATTCCCGGCCGGGCAGAAATTGAAATGATGAATTTTAATTTCTGTTACGGGTCTGGGTGTTCTATGTATAATAAGTATGTATTTAAAAAGGTATTTAAGTAATATATCAGTAATCTAGCACCCATAGCACAAGCTTTGCTTAGTTTGGGGCTAGATGGGGCTGTGTGAATTTGCCCTCGATTATTTATTTATTTATTTATTTAATGTGGTTGAAAAGCGAAACTGTCAAGGGGATGTGAGGCCGACGGGATTTTTATACAGGTGTCCCAAAAAATAGTGTCAAGCGAAAGTCCAGAGATAGAGCACCCCATCCGAATCATTCGGATACCTGAAGGGGTGCTCTATCTCTGGACTTTCGCTTGACACTATTTTTTGGGACACCCTGTATAGTGTATAATAGACTGTGAGGGCGCCGAAGGTCACCGAGTACAATAAGTATCCTACTTTGCAGCGATAGTAGTGGTTTAATAGACCCACGAAACGTTCGTCTGTCTATGCACAACCTGCCACGCTTGGTTCAGTTGAAAAAAAAGTTGTTAATTTTTCGAAAAGACTGGTCTGCCGTATATCCTCTTGGCAGTTTCTAAAAACAGCTGTTGGTTGCTAATCTTTACGAAGTGCAAAATAAAGTAGCTTTTGGATTAATTCGGATGCTCTGGCGAGCCGACCTTGGTCGGACGTCCGACCTCGTTCCTCGCACCCAAAGGCGACTTAATTTTATACTGCATAAGGATTAGTATCAACAGTGGGTAGGCCCACAAGGTCGACCGACAACCTGGTAAAGATCGCAGGTACCAGCTGGATGCGGAAGGCACAGAATCGGCCTTTGTGGAGATCTCTGGGGGAGGCCCACGCCCAGCAGTGGGCGTCTTTCGGCTAATATGATGATGATGACCCCCAGGTGCCACGAACCGCCCCCAAGACCTGGACAAGGCGATCCAGCGGCGCATGCCGGCCACCTTCCACGTGCCGATGCCCAGCGACGCGCAGCGCGAGCGCATCCTGCAGCTCATCCTGCACGCCGAGCCCGTAGCGCCCGACGTGAGTCCACACACACAGACACATATAACTTTTCCCCATAGGGGCTGACAGAGACCACACGCATGGGACTTTATTCGGGGCTAATTGCCAGCACAATACATTTAGCCAGTCCAGTATGGTGGGAGTGCCTCTTCAGTTGGCTCCGTGCACGACTACTGTAGGTGCATTGACAACGAGCATGCGACTGAAACACTGACCAAGTCTCGATAGGAAGAGTGAAGTTTCCTAATACAGGTATATTTTACCTAAAAGGAGACTTCGTCAATGGTTTAACAAAGCCTCGCTCTAAGGCTTGAAGTGCAAGCGAGAGCGCGGAACGAGCGACAAAGAGGCACAATCGGCCTCCGCGTTCGGCAGCGTTCGGCAGCGTTCGACATCTGTCTCTCTCCTACTTGAGTGAGCGATACGTCCGCGTGGACAGCTGCTATACAATAACACATTTACATGTTTTCGTCAAGTATGAAGTTATGACGTTATCGCGTTCAACTATCGTCAGTAAACCGACTTTACAGACAACCGATTTTTTTTATCTGTAATTATCTCTTATCCGTTGCTCAGGTCGACTTTTGATTTTGATCTGTAATTCCCTCCCAACCGTTCCCCAGATCGACTACAAGCGGCTGGCGATGGCCACGGACGGGTTCTCCGGGTCCGACCTGCACGAGCTGTGCCGGCAAGCCGCCGTCTACCGCGTACGGGACGTCGCACGCACAGAGATGAGACGGGACGCCAGCAACAAGGAGGTATTCATTCGTTTATTCTTCATTCGTTGGCCATTGATTGATTCATTGCTCCGTGGGTTGGAGATTTTAAAGTAGTAACAGACGCTCCGATTTGACTGGAGCCGACCAACCGGCAGTTGCAGATGATGCTAATCCTTGCGCAGTATGATTAAAGTCGCTTTTGAGTCTGAGAGACGTGGTCGGACGTCCGACCAACATCAACTCTTTATTTCACTTTATTTATTTTACTTATTAAAGCGACTTTATTTTATGTATTTTATACGGGCAACATCACCGAGATGTTGTAAGAAAGTGATCACTATAAATTGGCCGTGTGATGTCCGGCAGAATAGAATAGCACCAACCCCTTCCAGTCGTGGGTGTCGTACAAGGCGACTAATGTTTTCGAGACAAAAGATTAAGAGCGACCGTAGTCTGGAAAATGGGTAGGAGCATTTTCCATTGTTATATTTAAACACTGCAATCTCCATCCCGCCTGCCAAGCGTGGAGATTATGGTAATAACCTCCCCTTTCGTAGGAGAGGCCCTAAGTCCTGCAGTGGACTGTTACGAACTGTAATAATGTACAGGGTTACGCGACACGTTTGGTACATATGCCAGCGCTTCCCACCAGCGCATTTGGATTTGTTTTACAGCTTAGATTAGATATACCCGGGCATTTTCCGCAACTCCCACAAAGCTTCCCATCTGCCCCGATAACGTGGTAAGCTAGGGCAAGACCACCTGACCTTTCTTTAAGATATCTCTCGATCTTCCTTACGACCATTCCATTAACTTCCGCCGTCTAAATTTTTTCTATCAACGCAACAATGGGGGATTTTTAGACAAAAAAGTAAAAAGTGTAGTTCGGCGTGCCTTACTAGATGGCGCTGCTTAGACAGGATTCTCAAGTTTTGAATTTGGAAACCGAAGTTACACGGAAAGATCGTTTCGTGAAAATATACTTATTTTTAGTACCTTTTCTAAGAAGAAAGCGCAAAATGTCTACATTTTTATACGTCTAACGGTCTCGTTACGATTTATTTTTGAGAATCGTGTCTAATCATCGCCATCTATTACATAATTGTAATGATTTAGAACTATTTTTTTCTTTTTTATCGGCTCTCGCAAAATCTCCCATTTTTGTGTGGCTTTTGAAATACGTTTCAAGTTTGCTCCCAAATCACTCATTTCTCTGTTCACTATTTCCTAAAAGAAACTTGTACTTTCCAGAACCAAAAAAACACACACGGCAACAAGAGTGATACAGATTCTGACGACGAATACGTAGACGCCGTGCGACCTATCACAATGGAAGACCTACGGCTGTCTCTCAACAAACTCAAGGAAGCCAAGATACAGTGCGGTTCCCTAGGACCTCAGCTCAGGATAGACCTAGACTAGATCTAGACCCTAGGTTTCAAGACCAACGTCACCGCTGCGGTGATAATTGGACGGGATTGGGACGGCCATTTTTAATTTTCATTTCCTTTCGGAGTTGCTTCCTAGATGGCGTTGTACACACTTTTCTTTACGTTGTTAGATAAGCTTTGTCAAGTCTCAGTCATGTGGCTGTGGCGGGAAACTGTAGGTTTCAGCTTATGGCCATATTGATTTATGGGTCTATTAAAGGCGTAGCCTGGTTTTCCTTAAAAATTAAGTGAACCCATCGCCTTTTAGCACTCCCATTTACCTTATCTGAATACAATGTCATTCGTTGAGTAGTTTCAGAGAATATATATAGTGTAATGTTTTTGTCAGTTTAAATTTACAATGTCAGTGTTGTTTAGCCATGAAATAAGGACTGGAGCTATACATGGAATTGGGAATGGAGCGGTAGATAGATTTCTTGTTTTAATTTATTTTTGAAGCATTTTAAAGGTTTATTTGTCCGTTGTTGAGCTACATAAACCTAAACTGGGTTCACTTCAATTTTGAAACGTTATTTCGTTAGTTTTCTGCGCTGGACGTGAGGTATAGAACGACATCAAGGTATTGGGATAGTTCGATCAGCTGTGTGCAGACACGTAGACTTGATTTTTCGACACAGCTGTTTTAATATGACCCCTTTACTGATAAAAATATAATTGAAATTGTCTTGCCACAAAAATTATGCACAGTTTAGACAAGATTCAACTCCGACCAGAGATCTGGAACACATGCCAGTGGCGCTAGTGTTCTTATTAGCTGTCAATGTTCTGTACAAATTGAGGGGCATGTAATAGTATTTAAAAAATCCGCGTGCATCATGTTACTGGTGAGGCTTTTAAAAATTCAATATTTAAAAAAGCAATAGTTGTAACTCATAAGTTTAGATAGTTCAATTTTGTGTCGCTTAGACTTTGTGCCTTGATCTATAACTAACAATATATCAGAACTATTACCCCGATAAGAGCAACAATTATCTATCAAGTATAGTGCAACTTTTCTGACCCGGTGACAGTGTCGCTGTTGTTGGAATTGACATGACATTTCAACATGGCGACATTTAGTACCAGCTTTGGCCACCAGGTCAGATAAGTTTGTAGTACTCTGCACTTTATATGTTATATATGTGTAGAGTAATACAATACAAAGTTCAAAGCGATACAACTGGGTAGATCTAGTCTTAGATTGTTCAGTAGCTGTAGCGTAATGGTTCTACGTATAATAAAGGTTCTTTCAAATAGCGACAGAGGGGGTTAAGATGCCATACTACATTCTACAGTCGCTATATATATATTATAAGTCGATTTTCTCAAGTTATAGAAACTGTAGAGCGATCACGTGAATTGCACCCTACCCTACCCCTACGCAACACCTACCCTACACCTACCCAATACCTACCATACACCTGCCCTACACCTACCCTACATCTACTCTACACCTACCATACACCTACTTTACCCCTACCTACCCTGTATTTCTTACTTATAAATCATTCTCTTTAATCACTCTTATCTATTGTTGAAAACTCCGTTGCGTAGTTTTAAAATATCTAAGCGTACATAGATACATAGTGACATAGGGACAGACGGCGGGAAGCGACTTTGTTTTATACAATGTATAGATATAGAAATGCACAATAATTGTAATAAATTCGTATTACACAGTGCTTACAGCTCAACCAAACGATTAGAAAGGCACAGGTACTATATTTTGTATTGTACCAATTGAATTATTTGGATCTGTGTTTCATAGAAAGTGGCGTCCTCATTTATCTTCTACGCAATCTATCTAGCTGTGACATATTAATTTGGAAGTACATTCTAATTCGAATTTGTCTTTATTGTTCCTATTTTTAATTAATACAAATGGAAGTGTTCAATGGAGTACCTAATTATTGACGTTGTTCATAATTGTCCCGTAGATAAAAAGTTGTAGTGGTAAAGAAATTATCATCAGTATATTTAGATATTTCTAAAATAGGACCACAAAATCTCTAGGAGGCTTATACAGTTGTTACCAATTAAATAATTACGAGTTGTTGATAGAATACGCCGTTTCAAATTTTATTGAACAGATTCATAAGAGTTATATTTATAGTATAATTGAAATAAGTAATTATTATTTATTTTAAAGTGCTAGATTTCAAAAATACTTCATCTTGAATAGAATTTAAATTAAAAGGTATGACTTCTTGTCATCACTTGAGTGCAATTATCTTAATATAAAATTATCTATTGCACGTTAGACAGAAACGTATTACTTCATACTTCATTGTTAACTTTTGTGATCCCGTGACCAATTGAGGAACTAAACGTGTGTTTAGAAGATTCTCACAAATTCACAGACAGTGGCGCCCTCCCAGTTGAGTAGGGAATACTACAATGCTGTGAAAATAACCACTGAGGTCTAGTAGGGGAAAAATTAGTATAGTGATTCCGCTTATAAAATTGTTAGCTTGTAATTGTGTGGATATTTTGTAAATAAATGCTTTGGTAGTGCGAAAATTGACTTCTTTACACAATAAATTGGATGTGGTTCTTTCTTGGTACTTGTAAGAAGGTTAGGTTTAGACTGAGAGTGTGACGTAGGATATCGTACGTCATACCCAAGTACGTCATAAAAAAATTCCACTTTGTAGCGATAGTAGAAATTTAGGAGACCCACAAAATGTGGTCTGCCCATGCACAACCAGGGATAAAAAAAAATATTGAAGTTACCCTAACTTAGACTTTGTAGCCATAGTATTTATTTGATAGTATTTCCTTTTGTGTGGACTTAATAAGCAAAAAAGAACCGGTCGACCTCACATCCTCTTTTCAGTTTCGCTGTTCAGCCACGCTATTGTCACTAAAAAGAAAAGCGACTTTAAAATGTCTGAAAATCTTTTTTGTGCTAGTTTATGGATGGGCAGACAAACGTTTGTAGGTCCCCTAAACGTCTACCATCGCGACAAAGTGGAATTTTTCTCGTACTCTATGACGTAGGCTTACCTACGGCTCCCTCACAGTCTAGTTGAGGTGATGAAATGTTGAGCAGCTTGTATACTTGATAATCTAATTTATTACTAGCTGATTAGTGTTTGGATGTCGATATGTATGTCTATTGTTATGTAGTATTACAAAAAAGTTGATATAGACAGTGTGGTGTAGACATGGCCAAGGTTTTGAAAATCTGTAATGTGGTGTCATATTCGGAGTGGCCATATTGTGCTATTTGAACGCAGGAATGTCTAGTTCGTGTCTCGGGAAGACGGAAACATATTTTTAATAACATAACATATTATTCAAGTCAGCTAGTTTATCACCAAATGCAGAGTCTGAGCAAAATATCGTTAAAAGTTAAATGAAAATGCTGATTTTGATTTTTTATCAAAAATTCCACAAGAGTGTAAGCTTGGGCTCTGTGAATAGGTATCTGCTGAGCAAGCCTACTTCTTTGACCCAATCGTAGCTTTCCACCAGGTGAGTTGAGGTCAAATACGAACCTAGGCTCGCATTTGACCTTTGATATTAATTATAAAAATATTATGATTCCGTCTTTTCAAGAACCTAAATAAAGGTGAATTGTATTGAAAATCAATTGGCTCTGTGTTGAGGAAGTATTACTGAATTGTAATCAAATTATCAGTTCATTGTTCTTGAGGGTTATAATTACCAAGGTTTATAAGAAGTGTATTTGTTAGTACATTTCGTTAGCATAATGTTGCATCTAATGCTTTATAACGTTATGTTTGGTTGTTGTATTTAAATTTTTGGGTTTTTAAATATGTATTATGTGTGCATTCCGTTGTTTTTTCTATAATATGTTAAAAACTTGTCAGTTTTTCTGATTTAAATTTAATGAAACCTCTGTTTTTGTACGAGTATACAGGGTCACGTTGCGTTTATGATTGTATAGTTTTATTCAGCCGCTCTTTTATTTTATCCGAACATGTTATATCTTATTTAGATAAATGTTTCTGCCCGTTGATATATTTAAGTATGTCGTTGAGTGCAATGAACCGAGTGTAACCTAGTTTTGGAGACGTTAGAGATGACCGTGCTAAGTGACCTACATTTCCTGATCTTGGACATAAAACTGCATACTCTAGTTATGGCCATATACCCACCTAAGTTGTGCCTCAGTTCATATAATATTTATACAGTATTTTCTTTTGTTATATATTTTTTTGCTATCGAAGATGATGTAAGTTTTGTATATATGGGATACTGTTATCTAAAAATGAAATTATGGGGGACTTTACCTACTGCAGCTAAAATGTAAGTTAATTTCTGATTGTAAGACCTGCTGTCACGTGACTCGCTGTACTTTTAAAAATAATTTATGTTATGATAGGTCGTAAAGTTCAATTTTTTATTAAAATTATTTATCGCGCTTTCCAGTTATTGAAACCAAATGTAACTATTGTAATTTTAGTAGATTTTCTGACTAGCGTTAGGCATGACCTTTGCTGTCCCCCAAACTATACCATTGCGTTTAATCGGAGTGAGTTAAATGACCAGTCAAAATGTTAAAGTTTTCGCGACTTCCACATTGAAAATATTTTATTTTAAGTGTTTTCTATGGGCACTATCTTGTGACATTATAGGTAACCGATGATGCTGTTAAACGTTTTATTGAGTTTTAAAAAATAATGCGAGTTCGACCACTCCTCTATCGCTTCTTCCACATTCGTACAATATCTGTTACAGTTTATTTTCAATTTCATTAGCCATAACCTTTACTGTAGTCAAATAACGAACGATGTTACAAGTCTTAAAAGCCTTTTACAAATCAGGTTGCCAGTATTAGTCGCGAAAACCTACAAACGTGAAGAATGTATAACTTTCTGTAATTTTCCTGACTCGAATTAAAGTTGCCACATGAGCGAGGATCTTGCAATACGGTCATCGTGGAGTGATTATATTTATTGTGTAAATAAAAGCAATAAACTGATTATATTGTTGTTTTATTTTACTCATTTCCATATTAATATTAATCTTAGATTATCAGTGTATAATTTTATTTTTGCCCTATGTACGGATGTTGACATTTTCAAGTCTTCAATCTTCGATGTCAAGTAAATGGTGGGAATCGCTGCTCGGAAATTATAAACATTCCAGACATACCTTATTCAGTTTTAGCAAGCTCATTTCCAATATCTCATCTGAAATGTAAAATACTGTAATTATTATCGCTGTGTATTACTGTTTTTATAACTATTATGGTGCGGTTATCTTGGTGGCAATAGGAACACTAAACATTGTCACCCAAAGGACAATGGAAAGGAAGCTCAGTCTCGTTGCGCGATAGAATCAGAAATGAGGAGATCCGCAAGAGGACAAAGGTCCCCGACAGCCCGAAAGATTGCCAGACTAAAGTGGCAGTTAGTAACAATACAAATAAGATCGCACCAGTCAGCGATATTTAATATTGTTCATATAACTCACTTTCTTTTTCCTGTTCTTGTATTTAGTTTTCTTTCTCTTCTGTCTCCGTTTCTTCTCTAATTTAGATTTGTACCGCCATTTTTTGCTTTTAGCTTTAGTCTTGGGCTGGAGTGGGCTGGTTCTAGGGCTTCGTGGACTTTGCTCTGCTTTGGTGCCTTTGGGCTTGCTGTAGGACCCTTGCTGAGGTCGCACATGACCGTTGTGGAAGAGATTTAGTATACCTGTGGACATCAATTTGTTTGTTATAATCTACATGGAACATTTGGAGCGTCTCGGTGGCCTAATGGCTAAGGGTCCGTCTCGTATCTCGAGTATAGATTTGTATGGCGAATTGTATTTCTTCGCATGACCGCCAGGGGCGCTATGTTCGTGTGAAGGCGGCCATGTTTGTTAGTTCGTGCTAAATGGATTGGCAAAAGCGGACACTGATCTCTCGTTTAGAAATAATTTCATTCGTTGCAATTTAATGAAATAGAACAGTTTTTTTTTTATATATATGTTTCATGAGATAATGCCGGTTCTTGACCGAAAGGTCACGGCGACGCCAATCCATTTGCGACGAACTATAATAGAGGTTTAAGGGAGGGGTCAATCAGTTTTATTAGTCAGGAAAACACAAAACAATAATTGTATTGTTTTTTCTTAATTAATGAGCGTGACGACGATAATACTGTACGTAGTATTTTCTTTTTTCTATGATAATAGATACTAAATGTGGCGTAAGAAGGAACTACCATTCCGCCAACAGGGAAACTACACTGAAGAAAATACACTAAATAACGGTCACAGGCACTTGGCACTTATAGACTATTTGTTTATTGTGTGGCGGCTACAGGACACCGCGTTTATGTATTTTGTATGTCATCTGAATGATAGCGCATGGATGTCTTTTGTATGACATCTAAATGATAGCGCGTTGATGTCTATTGTATGGCAGTTACAGTACACCGCGTTTATGTCTTGTGTATGATTGCCAGTTAATGTCTCTTGTATGACATCTGAATGATAGCGCGTTGATGGCTATTGCATGGCAGCTACAGGGCACAGCGTTTATGTCTTTTGAATGACCGCTATATGTTAGCGCGTTGTTTAACGTGGTTTTTTGTTTTAGAAACACGTGTCCTCTGCCCTCGACCAACTAAACCTTATTATTTGGATACGAAAGTTTTTGGCATAATAGTAGGTACAGGTTTTTCAGAGGCGGATAACTTTAATAGAATTACAAAAAAGAAAAAGGATTTAGCATAAGTGAAACTAGCTTTATTATCATCATTATCATTATCATATAAATCATTTTATGGCAATTACCTGTGTGGCTGCCTTACAAATATAATTAAAATTTAATAATTTTTTTTTCTTAATCATTGTCAAAAAAGAATTTCTCCGATGCCGTCCTGCTACAGTCTGCTGCTGCCGTATGCAGTCGGCTACAAACTCCCACCTCATTAGTCGGCCAACTTATAAAGTGTAGTTGGATAAGAAAACATTTCATACAAATTGTATAGAAAAAGCTGGAGTGCCTTTCGAGCTAAAATTAATCCGGCGTTCCTATCCTTTTGGGCCCAATTCCCATAAGAGCTGCATCTAGGTAGTTGTAGAGTAGGGCAGAGTAGGGTAGTGGTAGTGTATGGGAAGAATAGAGTAGGCAAAAGGTATAGTAGAAGAAGGACTCCATGTGAACTAAGTCGCGCCAGGCCAGCTTGTTAATTCTATCACGCATTGATTCCACTCAATACCCTATTGGTACAGGTACATCAATGAGGTTGACGATCTGAGTCGCCACGCAGAGGTCCCGGGTTCGATTCCCGGCCGAGCAGAAATTGAAATGATGAATTTTAATTTCTGTTACGGGTCTGGGTGTATAATAATTAGGTATTTAAAAATAAAAGTATGCTTTGCTTACTTTGGGGCTAGATAGCGGGATGTGACATTATTCTAGCATATTTATTTTTTATTTTATTAATGGCACTCACGGGCCAAAGCCAAGGGAGTGTCATGCATACCTATATCATAAAAGTTGTGTGTTATCGGGAATGGTTAGCGGCTTCGAGCGAGTGGACGCCATAATGGCTCAGTGGTTAACATCAGTGGTCTGCCACGCAAGAGGTCCCGGGTTCGACTCCCAGCCGAGCATAAATTAAAATGATAGATTTTAATTTCTTTTACGGGTTTATGTATTTAAAAGTATATACGTAGTTTATCAGTTATCTAGCACATAACACAAGCTTTGCTTACTTTGGGGCTAGATGGTACTGTTTCAATTTGTCCGAGCAGATTTTATTTATTTAATTGCTTTTCCTTCTTCTATTGAAAGATGCGTTAATTAAATTAGTTGTTTATTGATTAAATAATAGGAAAAGGAACTAAGTATTTAAATAAAACATTTTGTTTAGTTATGTAATTACATGTCGTAATTTATTAAACTAACAAAAATAAATTATATACAATAGGCACGTAAGTATGGGTAATGACACAATAATAGGAATAACACAGCACAGCCTTAAAAACTATACACAAATGACTAAACAGTGAACATGAACACGTTTTCACAACACAAACACATAACTCGTCATCATTATCATTTGCCGCCCTTATCCCATTCATTTTGGGTCGGAATTAAGATCCTAAGTACCTAATCAAAAATACTCAACAAACACATTCACAAAATTAAATTCAATGAACACAAATTTAAAAACACAAAATAAAAATTGATTTATAATATGTCACACAAATTCACACCATACTTTGATAATCCGTTCATTTATCCTAGGTAGGCGTTTTCATATTGTGTTAGGAGGAAATACCTAATTAAATTCTAATAAAAGACGACCAAGGCAGTTCTACGCAAAACTTATTCCAAACTATTGCCCTCAGCTACATTGTTCTCACCTTGCGTATCGAAGTATCCGTGTTTTAAGTAATACAACAGCGAGTACGGCAAATCGTCGTAGCTCTTCACCTCATTCGTGTCTGTGTCCCTCACCACACCGATGGAAATATCCGAGCAAGCCCCAAACTGCTCCTGATTGCCACACCCAAGGCCCTGCGTACCATTCTTACAGTCGCCCCAATTGTTTCCAGCTGTATACCTCCACTGCAGGACACAGTGCTCGCACACCAACCCTTGCGGGAGTCTGTACGTCACGTTGTACTTCGCACTGCCTCTGTTAGGATAGTACTTTGTGTCTCCATTTTCTAGCTCCAACAAATGCTGGTCGAAGCATTCCTGCTCGTTGTTCTCTGGATCAGGGCATAGTTTGAACTCCCAGAAACCTCTGTGTGACGTAGTCAAGTCGACGGTTGTGGTAAAGGTGGCGCCAGGTGTGTAGTGCTCCACAATAACGCCCTGCCCGTACATGCCGCCTAGCTCGTGCGGTCGCGGTGGCGGTATGTTGTACGCATCTCCGCATATGCCGCATCTGAAATTTGACAATATCATTGGTATAGGTAGGAGCGTCAGTGGCCTAGTGGTGGTGTCCGATTCGTAACCGAGAGGTACCAGTTTTGAACCCCAGCGCGGCCATGTACCAATGACTCTTTTCTGAGTAATGTACTTTGTAGTTGAATACTAACCGATGCTCTTATGGTGAGGGAAAACATCGTGACGAAACCTGCACATGTAGACGAGTTAATGTGTAACCAAGATCCACTGTAATTATCTGAACTGCCAAATCCTGGATCATGCTTAAGGCGGACCGCAACGTGCGCGAGAGATACAACTGGGTCATTAACGCAACGATGATAATTATTATTAAGAAATACTAGCAAAACATAAAAATAAGCATCAACTCACTTCCCCCCATTAACCGACCACTGCATAGAGAAACCTCCACAGTTGACACCGTCGTCGTCGTAGTCGGGCGTCGTCGGGAACCCGAAGCGCCACGCCGAAGCGCGCGACGGCGGCGCGAAGACGCGGCCATGCGCGTGCGCATGTGCCACGAACGCCGCGACGGTGAGAAGGAGGGACCACATCTGGAATAGGTGTTCAAAATTTAATTCAGACGATTTTAATAAAAATAAAAAAAAAGTCCTTTGCTTTCAGATTAACTCTTTATTATATACATAGTTACACTTCAGTATGTACAAACTTAAACTACAATTTAGAAACCTAAATAAAAATGTTACACAAAATTACATATAGAAAACTGAATCTAAAAATAAATAATTTATTATCAACTGGGCGCCACAACACAACATTTAAATAAAGAATTACAGACATATTTCAGTACACATTTACAACCATACAAAATAAAATCAAAACAATAAAAAATAAAATTACATAATTCTTACAACTAAACAACTTGGCATTCGATCAGTTTTCAGTACCTATAGTAAAATCTGTGACCATGATAACTGTAAAGTGACCGAAACGTCGGGATTTTTTTTAGGTCCGCAGTGCCAAACGAGCAGACTGCCTACCTGATGGTAAGCGGTAACTGTCGCCCATAACATCTACGATTCACGCATGAAACAAAAATGCAAAACCGCTGCGCAGGTGCGTTGTCACTGTGAGAACTAAGATGAAATGCCTCATGCCTGTAATTGCGCTGTAATTGTAATTAAGCTGTAATTGTAATTGCGGATAAAGTGATAATTATAAAACTGCGATCGATTCGAAGTGTTTTATTTAGAACACACGTGGTATTTTTTGTAACGGAAAGATAAAAAAAATCCGGCCAAGACGTGTCTGCTACGTGTAGTATAGATTTCCGTAGTTGCCTATACGTGCAAGAGAGGGCTTTCTGATACTTATAAACATATGTGACGACCTGAGTGGTTCAGTGGTCAACATGCCAGTCAGCCATGCAAGAGGTCCCGGGTTCGATACCCGGGCAGAAATTTAAAATGTAGAATTTTAATTTCTGTTACGGGTCTGGGTGTTATATGTTTAATAAGTTATTATTTAAAAAGTATATAAGCAGTATATCAGTTAGCTAGCAGCCGTAGTACAAGCTTTGCTTAGTTTGGGGCTAGATAGCGCTGTGTGAATTTGTCCACGATTATTTATTTATTTATATCACAAAGGTAGAAATGAAGCTAGCTCAATTTTTTCCAATCTTTCGGAAAAACTACTTTATTTTGTGCCAAGTAAGGATTAGTATCAACTGTCTGGATGTCTCCTAGATCAGCCGTAGGTATGTAGCCGTCTTAATATGTAGAGGCTCAAGGGAGTGTTATGGGCTGTATATGTGAGCGGTGGCATAAAACCAGTAAAAAAAGAGCTAGCGTCTCTATAGACGCGCATAGCAATGTTACCTCCTTTTATACTGGATTTAAAGTAAGTCGATATACACTCTTTTGTAGCCCACAGCAGAGCTTGGGGTAGGGCTGTTTTTTATGTTATGGTAGAGCTGGTAGAGTAAACAAGATTAACTATACAAAGTAACTACGAGAATAAAAGTGTATTTAACAATGCGAAAGCGAATCGGTCTGCTTAACCTTTTCTCGGTTAATTCGCGGAACTAAACGCGATGAAAGGCAGGGCAAAGAGGTTGAGTACCGAGGACGGATTGTCTTTCATTATTTAACCAAGCCCACCACTATGTCGAACTACCAAACTCTTTTGCACGATCATTGCGAGCTCATTCGACAGCCCATAAATAACAACCCAACCGCCCGAAAAAGTCGGATCACCCCTGACCAAGTTATACTAAAATATTTTTTAAACTACTAAAACTATTTTAATGAAACAAGAACCATCTCGACTAAACTGGTTTTCAAGTAAATAAAACCGTATCGAATTTGGTCCATCCGATTGGGAGCTACGATGCCAGAAACAAACACACACCTCCACACATACACAGAGCGACAGACACACTCGTCTAGCATATAACAGCCCTCTTTTTTCCACCACTGCTGGGCTTGAGCTTTCTCCACATTAGTGGAGATACTGTGAAATAAATTACTTCCAGTTATAGGAAAACGAGCAAAAGAGCACTTGTTAGACTAGTACAATAGCAGAATTTTGTTAGAACAGTTTAGCTAGGGTATTTGTTCGACCAAATACTCATAGTTGTTTAGAATGCAGTGAATAACTTTTACTAGAGAAGAATGACGATATCACAAAAGGATGTTACTTAATCATATTCCTAATCACATTTCGTGGGAAAGGTCCTAAGTGCTGCAGTTGACTGTTATGGGCTGTGATGATAATGCTGATGATGTAGAGTTAGTTCTATGTTGAAACTTACGGTTTAGGAATGGTACCTGTTTAGTAAGAACACCACCTCTCAGTTTCACACCTCACAAAATATTCCATGACTTAACCAAAAAATAAATAGAAAGGAAATTCAGGTTAAATAGTATACCTACCTTAATATCCCCTTGTATCAACACTTAAACAACGTTACAATTGGAATACATACCTCGCTTTCGAAACCCATTATTTATACGTCCAACCCACTCGAATCATCCTTGTAAAATTTTATCAATACACTTCAGATAACCAAAACTGTCACTCGAGTAATCCTAAGAAATCAAAGCTGTAATCATTTGTAATATAACCGTTTACGCATGTAAACAGTGATAAAGGCTAATAAGGAAGTCTTCTGAAGATTACAAATTAGGATGTCCGATATTAAGTTTGTTAGTTTTAATGGAACGCGAGGCTGTTTCTTATCGGAGCTTGTTTGATTTAACAACGAGGTTGAAATTACTGCTACCTATTGAAAGAATCTACGGATGACACTGTGGCAGGGCCGATGTAGGAGGCAAGCGTGCACCTGATTCTAATCCTTACGCAGTATAAAATAAAATTGCTTTTGGATGCATACATGTGGTTCTTCTAAAGGCAAGTCTACATCTTAAAGGCCGGCACAGCATCCGCTCCTCTTAAGTTGCAGATGTCCTGGTCGTCGGTGGACGGACCGTCCGTATAGGCATACGGTCTTAAGCAATAAAATAAAAGTTGAGGTAAACACCTCCTCACAAAATTAAATGTTGCCGAGATCCATCGAGATCTTCGACGCCACAAGAGAGGTGCAATATATTTGAAGTGTGTCATCATCATCACTTATGTACTAGTAGATATACCAGCTAACCGCACAAACTGCGTTGGCTTGACTTTTCCATAGCTGAATGGAAAGCTATGCCTGCTAGTGTATCCCCCGCATTATCGCTTCCCAACAGTCGACGATAAGATGTCGGACAATGTATTATGCTGGCAGCATAATACGAAGTAAAATAAATTGCACCTCACTCACTGTAAGCATGTTATGAAAGCTGACTGTCACCAAAGAACGATCGAAAAGGCTATCCACAATATGCTAGGTTAGTGACGCAGTCCGAAGGATTGCCAGGCTTGAGTGGCAGTGGATCGGCGACCTGGTAAAGTCGTCAACTGGATGTGGCCGGCATAGGACCGGCCTTGCTGGAGATATCTGGGGGAGGTCTAGCCCAGCAGTGGGCGTGTTTCTGCTGAGGCATTGTTTGATAATAAGTAAACAATTGGCCGTGTGGTGTCCGGCAGAGTAGAATAGCAACCCCTTACATTCGTGGGTGACGTACAAGGCGACAAATATTTTCGATACACAAGCTCTAAAGTCTCCGTCGGCTGGAAAATGGGCAGCAGCTTTTCCATTGTTATATTTATAACACTACGTTCTCCAACCCGCCTGCCTGCCAAGCGTGGAGATTATGGCAATTACCTCCCCTTTCGTGGGAAAGGCTCTAAAGTCCTGCAGTGGACTGTTATGAGCAATGATGATGAAGTAAACAATATTTATCCTTATTTACCTTTATATTACCTTTAGTAGTACCTATCTAATGATGATATCATTTTTCAGATCGTAAAATTTCCTGGCTCAATTTGAATCGATAAAGATCTTATCAAGTTATAGCTCATAATGGCCTCATTGATTTGATGTATTTAGTAAACAATGGTCTACTAATCTGTATATATAGCAAGGCAGGTGTCCGCGTCAGTCTGTCGGTTGACACGGTTTCAGCTTTCACCAGTAGGATTGAATTGATTGACGAGCTGAGTGGTTTAATGGTCAACATGCCGGTATGCCACGCAAGAGGTCCCAGGTTCAATTCCCGGCCGGGCAGAAATTGAAATGATTATTTTTAATTTCTGTTACGGGTCTAAGTGTTACATGTATAATAATTGTGCTTATTTAAGAAAAATGTTAGTATATCAGTTTTGGGTAATGTATGAATTTCTCTATGAATATTTATTTATTTATTATCGCATTCCCTACAAGTGGTACAGTCAGCTTCAGGGCGAACTGAAATTACATACATTGCGTATGTGGTAGGGGTCCGTTCTCTCTGCAGTTGGCTATACTAGAAATAAATAAATTTTTTCATCTTGAAAAACAAAAACAAAAATCCGACCAAGTTATAAATACACTCTTTCTAATTTATATTCTTAATTAAGATGTTTAGATAGAGGAAGAGATAGAAAGACGCACTTCGAAAAACTAAGGTTCCTTGTTTAGCTATATTAAAATCTAGACACCTTCAGGGCTAGTGTGAAGAGGCTGTTCCTAGACAGGCATGCTCCATCATCGGCCGCATCGTCACTTGCCACCAGGTGAAATGGCGGTAATTTGCCTGTCGAGTTTATAAAAAAATAGAACCTTAATAGCTCGGACAAAAACTAGTTAAATTATTAATCTATAGCCCTGTAGCCTTGCTCTATATATGATTATTATTGATTAATTTATACATGAATCGATTGCAGTCTGAGCCAAAGCCGATAAAAAATGCAACCGACTAACGTTTGCGACTGACGAAAATTGCTTAAGCGGATAAACGATATTAAAATAAAATAAAATCATAATACGTTTATTACGTTTAGGTTTTTTACTTACGCATTTAAACATTAAATTCATTTACAAAAATAAAATGCTCAGTCGCCGCGGCACCATCACCATAGGCCATAGAGAAAAGAAAAAAATAACTGCCGACGTTCAACTTTACTTGAGATGGAAAAATAATCAAATATCACAAAGCACAGCTAAGTTAAGGAATTATTTGTGGAGACACTATTGTGTTTAAAAATAGGTAGAGTGGCACAAACTTATCTGACCCGGTGGCCAAAGCAGGAACTAAGTGTCGCCATTTCTAAATGTCCTGTCAATTCCAACAACAGCGACGCTGTCACCGGGCACGGGTCACGGAAAGCTACATCGAGCCAGATAAGTTATTTGCACTATAGGTACTCAGTTATTCGGGACATATATTTTCGACTTACCATCTTAGCCATGGCACAACCTACATCTCACATATCTCCAAAAAGTTTGTCTCACTGAATTAAATCCACGGATCACTACTAACTTCGTAACTATACATAACAAAATCGTTTAGCATCTACTACCCTATCTAAAGAAGAAAAATAATCGACATAAACCTAAAGAAATAATAAACGTTTCGTTTTTTATCCGACTTTAAAAGGATGAAATTATTTCGACCGAATGTCCTTTTTTACCCGTCTGCGCGACGCAAACGAGAGTAATGTGTTTACGACAAACGTTTGAAACAGTTTAACTTAGGTATTCTAAATTTATGTTAAACCTCAGATTCGGTGGGACCGCCAAACCGATTCGCGCTATACTGAAGGAATATTTAATTTTTCAATCCATTGGCATCGCCCTTTCCATTTCTACCCAGCGAATTGATTTGCGACAGACTTTCACCTAATTCGATCCCAGCGGCGAACAAAGCCGAAGGCGAATTAAATATTTCGTGGCATTCCATCCGCGGAAGAGAAAAACGTTGACAATGTAAAAAGTAATTTAATAGACGCTATTGATGTAGGCGCGAATTAAGCCGCAGCATTTGGTTGAGTTTCAATTGTAAGTTTGTTTTTTGTTTGGTCATAATAATCCGTCAACTTCGCAGCGGGAAATGATTCAGACGAAAAAACATTCTATGTAAGTTAAGCTTTGCTTTAGTCTCGCAAGTTATTAAAAACGTAGTAAGTATGAAAAAGTTATCAGATCTCATGAAGAGCCAAGCTCTTATCTCTACAAAGCCTAACAAACCCTACATTTTGGTCAGAAAGTATGGCTTGGCCGTTTTATAGAACTGTTGCACTGGATTCAGTGCTCGACCGACGCGATGGAGAGGGCCGACGTCATCGGTCAGACCAAGCAAGTGCGTAGCTAGCATTAGCTCTGCACTGTAGTTGACATCCTCGTTTATGGGGGTTGCAGGACAGAAGTTGCAGTTTCCTAATTTTCTTCTTATTTATTTACAAATCCCGATCCCCAATACGCCACTGCTGGACTGAGCCAACTACCTGGCATTGCAGGGCGCAGTCTGGCTCTGCCTGGCTTTGTCGGTCCGGTCCGGCTCTGCCTGGTATCGTCTTCCTGGCTCTGCCTAGCGTTGCCGGACATGATCGGTTGTTGGCTGGTGCGGCTGGAGCGGCCAATATTCTTCCAGGCTAGTGTCCTTCGTTATTTTCAACATTTGACGATTGACGACACTACCAGTAGTGCAACTTAGTAGTGTGGTGGGGAAGGAGGGTATTTACTTTATTTACTACTCAATAAATATATTTTGAATTTTCGTCCAATTCTAAATAAACCAAAGTTTCGAATAACAGGCTTAATGAAATAGAAATTGAATTAGCATTATGTTTATGTGTCAATAATCTCAAATACTGGCTAATAGGAACAGAGTGCCGGGTGGTTTGATCGTCGACTATGTCACAATAGGTAGCCTCTTGGCATGCGAATCCATGCCACGGTTCCGCTCAGACAGGGGCCGGCCGAGCGAATGTGTAACATCTTCCGGATTGGTCGTTTTCCAGATTTGATACACTATATACTAGTCATAGGTTCTCCAAATTCGTAAAACCTTCGCCTACATAGAGTTGCGATTTGGGGGGATTCACGGAACCATTGAACCATTGTCGATTTAAGCACTCGCATCTCGAAAGATTTACCCACACAATATCTAATTATTTGACGACCACTCCGATAGCTCAGTTGGTATAAGACAAACTTATCATTTACTTGGTTGTTCGGCAGAATTGGGAACTGATTTTACCTCTAAAATCTGATCGTTACACGGCCACCGATCTGATGTCTTCTTGGCAAGGGAAATATAATTTTAAATGCAAAACGTTCCATATGGATGGCCAATCAATAATAATGTAGAGCGAAATGGGAATATTTGCTGATCTATGTTACCTATCTATGTATGTTATCAGTTTCGTCCAAGTGAGAAGTAGTCAATCAAACACATAGGATAAAAAACATCTCTTTTTATTATCATAGGAGTTCCTTGCCATAATTTTAGGTAAATAAGTTAAATAATAAAATCACAACTTAATGAATACTTAAAATTAACTCGAACGTCATCAATTTAAATTTGAAATTTGGAATTTTCCACGCACAAGCTCCGAACCGGCCGAGGGCGCTCCAACCATCACTCCTGACGTCGTAATCAATTTTCACTTATTCTATGGCAGGTAAAATGGATTCAAAAACATTTAAAAAATATTTAAATACCAATGTGGGACACACCAAATGAACAAATCAGATAAAAAATAACGTTGCTCATATAATCCTAACTAATTATTAATAAATGTAAAAGTGTATGTGCTTTAGTTTGTTCCCTTATAAATCGACTGAACTAATCTTGACTAAATTTTACACACATGTTATATGTTATGTTACAACATACGCAATGTTGTCTACATTGCGGACACGAGTTCTCATCAGATTCCGCGCGGGCGCAGCCGCGGGAGCAACAGTTGCGTAGCTGGCAGCGGAGTACTGGCACCTGTAATGCTTTGCGTCGTCTCGCGCCGTGAAGTAGCGTACGGTTGTCAAATTAAAATTATATTTATAACGCACAAGCACATAATATCAATAAACTAAACGGCGCCGCCTGGCACGGCGCGACCGCGCTCTATGGCTCGGGATGCGACAACTTAAACTTTGTAAGTTCCAATTTTATACATTTATTCCCTCTATTTACATGTTTCAAACGAATCGTACAACTAGTTATTAAGCGTGAAAAACGATTCAAATCATCAACTTTTACCTAAATATACATCACAGATCGAGAATATAAAAAAGAACTAATAGCTAAACCTCGCTTGGGGCGGGCTGACGGGCGGCAAAGAAAACCAACTACTCATTTGTGGCATCAAAACATAAATTTGTTTTTCTGCATACGAAATCAACATCTACGGGCAGCTAATGACAGAGGAACATACGAAGAAAGGTGAAGTGTACGAAATGAAATTACAAACTAATCGTGCAAGGAAAGAAGACAAGAATTAAATAGAGAAAAAATGAGTCTCGCTCTATCCTAGACGCGAGATAAAGTCCATTCGAAAAACTGGCAAGCGCTTACACATTATAATTGTAATCTTAAGTTATAAGTTCTGATAACTTCACTGACATTTGTTTAAAAAATCGCTCTCTGATTGACTAGACGTAGCTTATTATCATCTATTGATCTTTACAAACTTATAATCCTTATTTAACGCCATCAACTAGTATTTTATATTTTATATTGTTGTTGTTTATGCGACTATGTCGTAAAAAGAAATAAATATAAATAAAATATTTTAAACAAATATATGATTCAAAAAACTTTTTCGAAGATCTTTTCTTCATCGCAAATTGCCACTCTCAAATTTTGACTTTGATACAGCCACCGAAGCAAAATATTTTTTTTTAGATCTTTTTTTTGTCATCTGCGCCAACCTTGGGGTCGGCTTTCTTGGCAGCATCATCGTTCTTGGTTTCGGCGTTGACTTCTCCATCTTTGTCATCTCTTTTGTTCTTACTAGAGGCGTCTCCTTCAGAGTTCTCTTGGGGTTTCGGTTTGGTGTCCCATTTGTTTTGGAATTCTTCGTTTAGCAGCTTCTCGAACTCGCTTGCCACTTTGTTGACATTCTTTTTCATGCTGGAGTCTGGGTAGCTCTATGGGAGTGAGAGCGCGCTATGGTTAGCTACTTTGTTGATCGAGGGTCAATGAATTTTAGCAAGAGGTGGGAGGTACCTTCAGGTAGAGCCGCACGTTGTTGAAGATGCGCCTGAAATCTTGCACCACCTGCTCGTGCTCGGCGTATGACGAGTTTTTCAGCTTCGTGGCGATGTCGTGGAGGCACATCGGGTACTTCACCACCTCGTAAAACCTCGGCGCCTGAAAACGATCAACAAAGAATTAATGTATATAAAAATAAAGTAATCGTAGTGGCTTCTCTTATAGACTGGATAGATTCGTTCTAATGGAGGAAAATGTGTTACTAATTCTTTTTATAATACAAGATCGTACCACTTTAATATCCATGTCATGCTGGATGAAGACAGCTTCGTTTAGTTGGGACAAATTCGTCAGAATTGCTTCAAATTTTTTGACGGTGGCCGCAGGCAGAGGTTTCTTTTTCTTGGGGTGGTACCACATACCGGCCGCCACCTTAGACTTGCCACCCGATTTCTTCTGGTTGTCATCCCTCACATAATTACCGGTGTGGTCGAAATTAGGGCAACGGGCATTTTCCTTTGATTCTTCGTTTTTGTTATCTGGAATGTCAACATCATCATCCACAGATTTCGGTTCCGAATCGAGAAATTTTGTGATATCCTCGACGAAAATGGATTGGTCCTGAGGCTTTGACATCACATACTCGTGCTTCACAGGGTGTTGTTCCCACAAACCAGTAACATCTTTAGGCAAAAAGTGATTTGGCGGTAACCCAGTGGACCAGGCGCTATTTTGTTCCATATTGAGTTTCACCTGTTTCAGATCGTCAGAATATTCGCCACTAGCGCTGAGCCCCAACGCATCGTACAACCGCGCCGTGTCCGATTTGGAACCCTCGTGAATGAAGTCCATCAATTTTGGCGCAGATTGTTTCGCAGCTTCCCAGGCGCGGTCTGAAGTCATCGAGCTAAGGATATCCAACGAATCCACCGTCCTCATGTCAACGCAGGGTAGTCCGTGTCTCGATATAATTTTTTGCTCTTCGGCGAAAACATCGTCAGCACGTCTAGACATCAAACATGGCCACGATTCCATACTGTACTTAGGTTGTGGCGCCAACGTCACAGGCGGAAACGGAACCTTAATTTTCAAGGGAGTCATGTCGTCAGTCACTGTATTATCGTAAACCACGTCTTGAGAAGAGCCTTGCACAAAAGGAGATATTGGATCAGCGGGTTTTATTGGTACCTTGTAACTTCCAGGCTTCATATAAACTTTTGATAATTCATGAAACTCATCATTTTCAGTGTCGATGAATTGTACGGGGCCAGAGATATTATTGGAAATCGTCACAACATTCGATGACATCTGGATGTTGTGAGAATGATGAGTTATAAAATCGCTAGGTTCTTTTTGGACCATCTGACCCCATGCCGCAAAAAAATCAGTCTCTTCTTTTGTGTCACCGCAGCTGTTATTCTTTTGTAAGTAGCATCCTCTTATTTCGGCTGCGGCTGCCATGCTAGGTATCAAGGTTTTCTCAACATGGCTTAACGGTATCATCTTTGCTTTCAGTTCCATATCTCTGCGCTGCATCAAATCGCATGCCATATTTCCCATTAGAGGTTGGCCTGGCGCCTTTCCCAGCTCAGCATCCATCTTATGTTTCAACTGAGTGTACAGCTCTCGTTGGTCTGCGTGGCACATCCCTTCCAGGGCTCGGAAATCAGGCACGTTGGTGATGGTCCACGACTGCCTGGGCTTCGCTTCGCGGACACTGCATGGATCACATTTATATTGCGCTTTTTGAAAACTGTCTATTTCACTTTGTTCGTTAAGAGGATAAAAGTTATGAGAGTTAGGTGGCGGTACTACAGGGAACTTTTTATAAGTGACTCCAGATCTAGCAGGCCATGGTACTTCATTAAAACTTTGTGACGTACCTTGGGGCTGGCTCTGCGCCCAGGGAGGCTGCACGGAGTTGTACGGCTGCGGGGAGGCGTTGACCGGCCGCGGGGTGCTGGCGTGCGGCTTCACCGGTTGGAACTTATTCTGATTCTGGTGCCGCGGCGCCGCAGAATTTGTCGCATAGTAGTTGTGAGTGAAACTTTTCTGTTCCATAGTAAATCCATGATCAAGACATTTGAACGTTTTGTATATATGTGTCAACATTTCCTTAGTAACAGCTTGCCATTGCACAAAACACTCTCTTATATTTGGACTGTAGTACTTGTTTTCAATTCTAGAAAATGTATCGTGTTTTTCACTAAGTAATTCTTTCACGCCCTTCCAACCATCGAGGATTCGTACGAAGGAGAAAATAAAGTTCTTAATCACCCAAGGTATTCCCTGGGAATGTAGATTTGCCACTGCACTATCAGGTTTTTGGACGTTGGATCTTGTTTTGGCACAAATCGAATGTATGTTCTTAAAGCATGGTCTGTTGTGATGTGCTATAGCTATATTTTCAGCATCAGTACAGGCTTCTATAGCTAGTTGGACAATTTGATTTGGTATTTGATCATGTATTACGATCTTATCTAAAGCTGTCAATAGAACATCCGAAGAGCCGGAAGGTTTGTTCTTATCGTCATCTTGATTAGCAGTTTTCTGATTTTGTTTCTGATTATTAGAATCATTGCGAGGGTTAATATCAGATATGTTGCAAAGTTCCGAGACCATTCTCTCCCCCTCGGCGAAGAAATCAAGACTGGACGTGGAGTCAGAGGTTAGGTTTCTATCTAATTTCCTTTGTCGGTCGGTTTCGGTGCTGCTATCTTTGTACCGTTCGTGGTATCGGGGGTCACCACTGTATACGTTGCGTTTGTCTTGGCTTTTCACGATTTTCTTTTTGGCTCCTGTCCCGATTGGTTCTTGGTTGGACACAGACCAGGAGCCTTGGGAACGTCTATCAGAGTTCAGATTCCGGTCCCCTATCATGCCGGGTCCACTGTAATTTGGTGAGGACGGATCGAACACGAGACCCACCAGTGGGGAGTTCGGCGGAGAACTGAACGTGGGGGCCGACGGATTGTTGTATCTGGAAAGATAATGTCGAACTATCAAAACAAAAACAAAAAATGTACAAACGTTCGTCAATCTTTGAATGTACGAGTATATTCAAAATGTTGCGGGAAGAAATTTAAAGTAAGTACCTTGGATTTTGATACTGTTGGCTAGACGCGGTAGCTTCGTAAATGCCAGTTGCGACCCTGCAATATGTCGCCATATTTGGGTCGGATAGATCTTTGTTGGAGCATCCTGGAAATAGACAGTAAGTTGGTTTATGGTTGGTTTTCACATTGGGGTGCCGAATATATAGCAGCACTTGCCGTAGCTCTTCTGTTGGATCACGGCGTACTGGTGCGGCGAGGTCTGGTAGCCGTCGCCCTGGTGCGGGAGCCGCTCCCGCCCCGCCTCCGCCCCCCCTTCGCGGTACTCCCCGGATTTACTCGACACGCTGCCACCATATTCTTGCATTTGGCTTGCGAACGTCTACAAAAAATTCAGGATTCGGTAAAATAAACGACCCACAATCAGACAAGACGCATTCAGTTCTCGAGTTACCTCCACAAGCTTTTGCAAAATCAAAGTCTCCGGCGCAAAAAAAATACTCGAATCCATATTGCCAAAGATTTTCCTTAACGATTTCCGGAAATGTTTGAATTCGTCCAACGCGATCACGTCATTTGATTTCAGATTACGCAACCAGGATTGGAAAATTCAGCTGAAATTTTGTAATCTATCCGTTATAATTCATCCTAGACGATAGTTTACACGTGGTTTACATTTTATGGATGGAATACTAATAAAGGTTGAACGTCGAAGACTCCGACATTAACAAAATTGAGAAAATTTTGAAGAATATTATTTTTCCGAATGGGGTTTCCGTTTGGGTTAGTTTCACTGTAAAATCTTCTCTTTGCGCAAATAAAGCGTTGATACTTTGAGAAAAACTTTTCTTAGAATGACGTAACGAGTACCATTTGTTCGGATCTAGATGGTGTCCGGGCCCCATGTCACACAATAAATCAATTTTCCTTCATGAAAACCGCAATTTTCCACTGATATCTCCCCTCGTCGTTAGTTAGCAGATCTACTTTGCGTTTACTCGCCACCGCGGCCGACTACGCTACTTACTCAGCTACGAAGCAAATACTACCAAAAATGACTATTTCATTAGGTACTCACCGATGGGCTGTCCCCGTGGTGCGTTCCAGGAGGTCCTTACGCATTCAGAACATATTATAATAAATCAACTCCTACTTAACGGTTACGTTGTCTGTCAAAAATATTGTGACTTATGGATATTCTTACGAAATAACCGATATGATTTCACTCGATTTAGGATGATCTTCGGGCACTAATCTTATTCTATAACTATATTTCTATATCTTGATAGTTATTTTCATGGTATTTTCACTTCGATGTGCTGTGAACAGTGTGAGACTTGCCAAATAATTAAAGCCAACCATATGATTTCGTTCATTTGTTTCTGTCATTCGATTTTTGCTTTTCATAGATTGTGGACTTTTCGGCCAATTTTTGTGATGAGGCCCGATGTGCGGCTATGGCATCTCCGTAGAAACTTAGATTTCTTTTTCACCTTTCGATTTTGATTTTACTTTCAATTATTGGGATTTTAATTAGCTCTCAATAATGTACAATTTCATGGCGAATAATGTAATAATAATAATTATCCAAACAATGGCTTAATAACTGAGAATTTTTCTTTTGACAAAACGTAGTCCACAAGAAGATTCCCAGGGTGAATAGACAGACAAATTAAGGACTTCATTGATAAAATCTCGCGTAGATGCAATAAGGTGATATTCTATTATACCAAGTAGGTACAATAAAGCAGTAGCAAATTAGAGTGCTGTTGCTACTGTAATTAATAATCTTAGACCATTTTCCCAAACATTTTCCTAAATTATTTACTGTAATAAACTTATTCACATTTTTCGTATCAAAATCTTAACAAATACCAGGTTATGCGTATGTAAAACTCCAACGCGCCTGCCGAGCAACGTACCGCTCGCCATCGACAGGTTCATCCTCTCACCTTGGATGGGAACCAAAGTAGTTGTGATACTGTGCGGTTCCAAAGGATTTTTTCCTACGCACACTAAGGTTGTGGGATGAACTAACTGGAGAGTAGATACAAAATGAAGTTCTTCAAGAAAGGGGTAATAGAGTTTTTACGGGAAGGCAATGCGTGGGAAATGGCCCTGGTATAACAAACGTCCATTGGCTGCGGTGACTGCTTACCATCAGGTAGGCCGTAAACTTGTTAAAAAACCTCTTCAATATTAGGAATAACCATGTATAAAACGCTAAAAAACTCTTACGTTTCCCTACTATATTGCCTTCGTTCCCTATACATTTTACATTAACGTAAGACACGTTGAAAACATAAAACTGAAAGAAATGTTTTGTTCTGAAAGAAACGGGTAAAATTTTGTACGTATACATTTATTGCTGCACAGATAAGGCTTACAACTTTAAATTTCTACGAATGGTTGTGAAATACAATAAACCACAATAAACTTTCTTTCTTACCTTATTCGAACTTAAGCTATGTCGAGTCGATCTAGTTATTAATTAAGATTTACTCAAAATGATCTTGAAGACCAGTATTGCTGCTACAAAGCTCATGGAGGACATCAGTCCAGCCGAAGAGTTACAGTAGTCTGTAGTGCAGGAGCAGACCTCCTGTCGGCCTCCGTACCCCGCCTTTTGATAGCAGGTGTTCTGGAAGAGATTCCAGGAGTTATTGTTGGTATTTGGTAGATAATGAGGCGCGAGAGCCTCGCGGCTCTGTACAAAACTATAGATCTATAGGCATTTTTACGAACTCAGATCAAATGAAGAGTGGAGAGGTCCCAGTTACAGTATTTCCTTTTGACTATGACATGGGATCGTTCAAGGGAGGTCTCTTTACAGGCGCGTACAATGCAGAGACACCCTCGGCATTGCTGATGTCCATGGGCGGCGGTGATCACTTTCCACTAGGCAACCCGCTTGTCTGTTCCTCTACCGTATAACAAAAAAACTAACCTTATACTTAGACTCGTCCCACCCACAGCTCCTGATCACTCTACTTTCAGGCAGTCGGTCATTGATACCGTAGTCCACATGCTGCACTATCTTTCTGCAGAGCGTGTGCGTGACACCCCTGTCGTGTTCTGAACAGTTTCTCTTCAGATTGTCCGGCAGTCTTGCGTCTGCGCAATGGGGGGTGGCAGCGCTGTTGCATTCGTAACACATAATCGCCGAGCCTGTCGGAATGGTTTGAGTGAGATGGCGATTGTGTTATGACACAGAATAATGAAAATAACGTAATAGAAGGAGGACATCAGAAATCATCGACGTCCTAGCGCGGCCTTTGCCAGGGTCAGTTTTGCCAAGATCTACTTTGGGTCGCTGATCCAGCGCAGTAAGTAAGTAAGGGGTATTTATGTCCCGGTTGTGTTCTTGCGCACGAGGGCCGGGGTCCGCCTTGACCCGGGGTCCGCCTTGACCCGGGGTCGGCAACTCGTGCACCAATCGGCACCTCGTGATGGAATATTATGGTTCATTATTAACGGTATTTAAACCTGGCGTCTGCTGTGATCATATCAATCACTCAATCAATCAAGTTCAGTCGTAGTCTCAAGCGACGGTCTCGTCCCAAGAGGCCTCCTCTACCAAGAGGTATATTCTCCCAATTACACATTCGACAGCCTGAGTGATTCAGTTGGTAACATGCCGATTTGCCACGCAGAGGTCCCGGGTTTTTATTCCCGGCCGAACAGAAATTGAAATGAGAATTTTAATTTCTGTAACGGGTCTGGATGTTGTGTGTTTAACAAATATGTATTTAAAAAAGTAAATAAGTAATTTATCAGTTGTCTAGCATTCATAACACACACTATGCTAACTTTTTATTGACTGCATTGTTACGAATTATATGTGTTATATGTGTATATAATTTAAATATATACACATATAACCCGTAACAGCATATTTATTTAATTTTCGCGAACTCCATTTTTTATTTAATTTAACTCAGATAATGCAGTTTATCAGCGACAGGCAGTTTAAAGAATTATTAAAATCGATTTGGTAGTTCCGCAGATAACTTGAATTCCAGCAGAATAGGTATACAAACAAACGTAATTTTTATTGATATTATAAATATGTTTTATGCTTAGACCTTCTGTATATAATTTTTTTTCTCTATGGCTTAGGCGAACCCTGGGCCCTGGCGCGCGAGAACACTACCGGGATGACGCCAAGATGATGATGATGCTTTATACATATCGTCATCATTCTAGCGGTCAATGACGGCTTCTACCAGGGTCCACTTTCCTACTTTTATCCGTAAGGTCAGGATCATCAGCATCCTCGCGCGTTGTTTTTCGCATCCGACTCGGCGATGTCAATTCATCGCTTCCTGGGCCTCCCTCGGGACCTCATTCTTGATATCGGCGGGTTTAATATAATATAGGCAACAAGTAAACTTAACCAACTACCTTTCATTAGCTCGTATATTACACCTGTTACATGTTTCCTACGTATCCCTGGGTAACAGCACATGACCAAAAATGCTTTAAATTAAATTAAAAATATTTTATTTCAGATATTTAGGTCAAATAATAGGTAATATTAAATAATGTCATAATGTTAAAATAAATGTCAAATTTACAAATAATATACCTGCTGGGCTCGCATCTACTTAATCGTCCTTTACTGCAACTAAAGCAAGAATAGGATATCCTTTACTCTAGCAAATGCATTGCAGTAGGTATGTAATACCTACATTGTTGGTTTGTATGTCGTGGCTTGCAATGGCTGTAATTTGCATTATACTGCAAATTGCAAGTGGGCGAGCCTGCCAGCATTATCTGATGGCTATTTATAGGGAGACGTATGTCGTAGGGATCCGATGGATGCAAGAGGTACAAGAGTAAATCGGTGAGGAAGACGTGAGGGGAGGCCTATGTTCAATGGACGTCACAATCATGATGATCTATCGTAATCTATGATCTGTCCAGACTGACTTGTCTTATTTGATGAACACCCAAAATCACGAGTTGCCGTATCAATCACGCTACGTACACGAGTTTAACTTAAATTATAAATAAATCGTATAGAATGTGAATTTCAACGAATACTGCTGCAAATCAGCCATTTAAATTCATAATTTCTATGACTAAATAAGACAAGTCAGTCTGGACATATTTTATTAGGTCTTTACCTATGAATTTGGCTTTTTGTATAGCGAAAATGACGGAAACTGGAATGTCCATACAAGCAAATTTTTGAATTTCTTGAAAATGGCCAATCGGATTACGATGAAACTTTGTAGATATAACCAGACAACATGAAGCTAACTGATGAATACCAAGTCATTTTGATAACTACTCTTTTCATAACATTACATCTGGTTAAAGAGACAAAACTGACGACAAATGAAAAGGGGCATTTCCAAACCCTTATAAAAATCTTAGATAATATTTTATATTAAATTTCAGGGATTTCCTGGCATCTTTACATACTCTATTTTTGAAAACAAGTATTAATTTTGATATGATAAGTACAATTAAAAATATTTGAGCAAATGTATAATTCCAAAAAAAACTAATAACATATAACTTGTCGAATAAACATATAACTATTCGAAGAAAAAGATTTCCCCCATACACATCTGACAGCTTATTGTCGCCGTCGGCTTAGTAGTAGTGTTTTTTTATTTATTTGTATTAAAATTCAACATGTTTGTTTTCTTTTGTGTATTTTCAACATTGATATCTGTTACCCGGCTGCTAAGATGGTGGTGGTGGATGGTCTATTTCATTGCACTAGGACAGTTGTAAATAACATTATAAATAATCCTTTAAACTGGTGTCTATTATCGCTTTATTGACGAGAGGTCTCTTTTTCCCATGATTGTCTTCTTGAGAGGATTTATATAGGTAGGAAACAAACGTGACCGAGTGGTAAGCATTTACCGTAGCCAGACTATAGACTATTACATCTTACTCTATAATTTACAGCTTGCGACTTCATCTGCATAAAATTCGGTAAGTTCCCACGGCAACTAGTTTGAATTTCGAGATACATTATTCCGGGATCTTACAGCACTGAAAAATTTCGCCAAAATCCGTCATATAGATTCTACGTGAAAAAGCAACTATCCATCCATTGTTAAGGATAACAAACGATATTTCATATTCATTATTATTAGTAGGACAGGAGCCATATTGTGCTTATACTTCATTCCGTATGACTATTAATTCAAACAGAACTGCTTAAAAACTAACTGTACTCACCGCTCTGGACAATTCCCGCCAAAACTGCCACAAAACCGAGCGCTGAACTCTTCATTGTGATGCCGCTTTTGCAATACTACCTAATCTCCTCTGGTACTGGCTAGGAGTCGAACCAAGGCCTCAGTAACCTAAGTAGGTATATGATACAGATTGTGTCACTGCGCAGGACGTCGATCATTGAATCAGGCGCAGGAAACGTGTTATTTAGCTCGTTACACAGGTTGCCCCCTCGATCCTTATCATATGTAGCACCTAAATTTTATTACCAAATACCTTCCTGTAGCATCAATCATATTGTGAAGACGGGAAGGAGTAATAGGTCAAGGCGGTATAACTACAGAATCTGGGGGCACGGAAGTACCCCCGCCAAGTTCGTATAGTAACTTCGTTGAAAAGTGTGTGTTTAAATAAAAGGTTGGGTGACGTGTAAAACGATTTTTTAATAAATTTACATCAGCAATTTACAAATTTGGACACCCAGTAGGGGAAACAGAATGTGTTTTACAATATCCTCTAATAATTAGGAATATTTAGGCACTTATTTGTCATAGGAACGCAACGGCGTGTAATGCCTAACGACCACATGTGAAACGTTTAGAGGCTATTTACATATTACATCACGCACTTCCTAACTTACTTAACGTATCGACGATGAAATTCGCACTATCCATCCATATACCTATCTAAAAGAACACAATGGAGTAACAGTACATCACTACATACCTAATATCTACAGTCAGCATTCCTTTAATACCATAGTATAAATACATTCATCGTTGTACACAGATTAAAACGCATGTTTTACAACTTTGTACAACATTTTGGTCGAACTACTACACATTTTCAGGTTTATCATATCTACAGACTTCAAAACTCGCCGAATTCAACTATACGAAGACAAACACCAGCTCCTGTTTTTAAGCTTTTTGATCCCGCTGTTTCTAGTTTGACTTATTTGGCAGTAAAGTCACCTATATTGGTCTTTTAAAACCTCAGTAGTGCTGCAGTTATCAGCATGAGGGCAGTGGCTCCAGCCAAGTTGGGGGCGGAGTTGCAGCCATCCTCTGTACACGAGCACACTTCCTGTCTACCTCCGAATCCTGATCTCTGGTAGCAGCGACCCTGAGGACAAGAATACCTAGTTACTTACCTACTTCTTCTCTTACTTATTGAGTTTAGTAATGTAATGAGCAGATGACAAAATACAGCAACAGGGATTGGCGTTTTGAGTGTCTTGACACATATACAATTAAAGTTGGCTCTTTTATGTACTTAGATATTTATGACATGCAATTCGGGACTGCACTGTATGCGGATCGACACAAGTTTGCCTCTTGTTTTATACTTTGGCATTTGGGTGTTAGTATTTTAGAAGTTATCTTGAGAATTTAAGGTCCAACCTATGAGAGTCTGAAAATACGACGGGCAGGTAAAAAAAAGCAGCTATTGCTGCTTGATTTTATTTTTGAACCATCTTGGTGGGGCACTTCCATGCCCCTAAGATTAAAAGAATAGGGCGGACAACAAGTCGTTGACTAAAATCTCCAGCTTAGTCCACATAGTAATATTCTTTTCAGAATATTTTACTAGAGTTTATTTTATGTTATTCGGTTGACAAACAGGCCACCTGATGGAAAGTGATCACCGCTGCTTATGGACATTAGCAGCACCAGGGGTATCCCCAATGCCTTACCTTCCACATAAAGTAGCTAAGTAATTTAACCCGACTTGCAACAAATTCTTAAACACGTTTAAGAATGACGTTAACCGTTGTTTCGGATGAAGTTTTTAGTGCTTAAATGCGTTTAAGAATTTGGTGCAATGCGCCCTAATGACTCTCTTATATGCAATAACATGGTTAGCATAGCAAAATGCCAAAACTGTTGTATGAATTATGACTCTGAAAATAAACCATGGCCATCGATTCGTTTCGCTTATTTTTGGATTTATGTTCTTGAACTCCTAGGGCTTTCTGAATCGCGATTTTCTAGGTCTCCAAGGCCTAGAGAGTTATAATATACTAGTCACAACGAGCTTGGCTCTATGATGTCCGGGATTGCAGAAGGCTTCAACCCTGTGTTGGGTGACGGCAAAGACTTCTAAATAAACTCTGGGTGCCGGTGGCTGATGACTTTCGAGTCACACCTGGTTCCAAAGTTAGTATACGAATGGCTGAATTGAATCTCAATTGGATCTTAATAGGAAGATTGGCATCGTTTTGGTAAGCAGCTTCTTTTTTTTTAATTAGACTAGCCAGGCCATCTTACCTGGTGGAAAGAGACGATGTGGCCGAATATGGAGCATGCCTCTCTAGGAACAGCCTGTTCACTCTAGTTTTAAAAGCGTCCAGACCTACTAACTAACTGATTAATTTAAGACCAATGGTTTTCAGTGACATCCTATTGAACAGGACTATTTGCTAGTCTGATTGTAACTCGATTGTAGACTACGTCAGTATCTTGGTTGATTTTAGAAGGCAACACTATAACTATTCAACTGAGAGTCAATTACGATTCTATTGATACAATTTTTTGCAGAATCCTCAATTCGCCTCAATTCAATATAAATAAAAAATAAGTAAATAAAATGAATGCGCTTGAATAAATTCACACAGCGCCATCTAGCCTTAAAGTAAGAAAAGCTTGTGTTTTGGGTGTTAGATAACTGATAAACTATTTATAGTTTTTTTTTAAATATATGTATACTTTTTATTCATCCTACACTTCAATTTCTGCTACGCCGAGAATCGAACCCGGGGCCTCTGTGTGGCGACCGGCATGTTAACCAGCTGAATCACTCAGGTCGTCAATAGGACTGGACTTATTGGAATAACACTTTGGACTTTGCTAGGACTTCCATAGGACAGAAAAAGACAGCTGTAATGTATGTTATTTATCTCTAATTTGACTGGAAACCGTGGAGAGGTGGATTGAGCCCAATCATGGGCAAGCCCAACGACCTGGCGACCTGAATTTTTTAGTTGGTTAACGTCTGCCACACAGATGTCCTGGGTTCGATTCTGGGTCTAACAGATTAGATGATGAATTTTAATTTCTGTTATGTGTCTAGGTCAGTCGTAGTAGTATAGGTATATAAATATGTATTTAAAATAAAAAAAGTATAAAAGTACCTAGTATATCAGTTATCTAACACCCATAACACAAAGCTTTCTTTGGGGCTAGATGGCGCTGTGTGAATTGGTCAAAGTATATTAAAAAAAGAAAATTACACCATTCAGCATAGTTGATAGATTAGGAGATAGCCGTCTTTGCACTGGTAAACAAAATTGTTGGTAATAAAATTTTCGCTGGTAGGTATGTATTGAATGAAGCTTCACTTTGAAACTTGCAACTGGAAACAACAATCATCTTGGCGTTAATGTCCCGGTTGTGGGCCGCGCGCGTGATCCCGGTGTCCGCCTTGACCGTGATCATCCAATTACAGTGGATTGTAATTTGTATCATGGTTTCACATTCGGTCGCTCAGTCGCCCTGAATGTTCAGGTTTTCTCATTATGTTTTCCCTCACTGTAGACTTTGACAAATCCTGGATTATGGTCAAGGCGGATCCCGGGCCATCGCGTGCGAGCGCACACCATGATATTGAATGATTATTTATCTTTTTTATTTTCGGTAAGGGTACAGGATTCAAAACCAATATAAGATAAACTAGCATATCAGCTATGGACGTGCACAGCAATGATAGCTTATTTTAGGATAGGATGATCATATTTAAACTCCTACCTTATAACTGCTCTCATCCCACCCGCATCCTCTGATGATCCTGCTGTCTGGAGGCATTCCGTTCATCTCGAACTCCACCACCTGCTTGATCTTTCTACACATGGTGTCCTTGGGCCCGCACGGCAGCCTTAGCGAGTCAGGAAGCTTCTCTTCCAGACAACGCGAGTCGTTGTGGCTGTTGCATTGGTAGCAGGTTATCGCCAATCCTGGTGGAACAGTTTTGTATTAAGTTGTACAGTCAGCTGCAGAGCGAATGCACCCAAAAACTTTTTATTGAGTAGGACATCAAACTCTCCCAGCGTAGATTAAATGCTTGGTGGTAATGTAATGTACGTAATTTTGTGTTGTAGCTCTATGATAATGTACAAATTGTCTAAATGAGTAATACAAATATTTAGACAGGTAGAAGATTGATTATTTATGGTATTTAAACTATGAATTAACTGCTAAACTAATTCTTTTTTTTTATTTGGTTGTGGAGGATCATACATAAACCCCTTCAATTCCGTTGTAATGTAATAATGTGAAGAGATGAATTAAATTTTCACAGAACAGCTAAACTGACTAATGACTCTTTTCTGAGTCTAATGTGTACATTAGACATTATGTATAACATTAGTTGTCCTAACATCTAAGGGGAAACATCGGCATCATGATGAAATCGGAACATTCAGGCACTAAATGCATAACTGTGATCCAATCTAGACAGGTTCCTCTGTTAACAGGATCACGGAAGTCAGATGGCAGTCGCTCCCCTGACTTGACAAATCCTGGATCAATCCTGGATCATGGTACAGACGGACCCCGGGCTCAACCGGGCCATTAACGCCAAGAGGATGGTGAGCACTAGGTCCGAGTAGGTACTTTGTAAGTGGAATTTTCGACTAGATACAATCGAAATTCAAAGTTGCACTGTTTGTAGGAAAATTTTATTAAAAATATTAAGTCGTTGGATAATTTTAAACATACTCGTAAATTGACTGAGTATATCCTATCTAATTGAATTGGAGCTATACTTAGCTCGTAGTATCATTTAAATATTGATAACTGTGAACGTTGTTCTTACTTGGTGACTCTTAATAATGTAATGTGAAGTGACAATCTAGTGACTTATCTCAAGATTCCATTCTTTGTGAGTACGTTACTTATGTTCTGTGCGATGCGAATGTTCGAATTGCTACCTACTTACCTGTATTGTATTCTCATGTAAGTGACAAATTAGTGTTTAATGAGAATAAATGATCTTTAAACCTAACCTATTTTAAAACTGTGTTACTTGAAATGATGTAGTTTAGCAAAAAATTTACAATCCACAGACATAGATTATAGTTTCTGAATCACATCATATTGAAAATATTATTAACTTCGTTTGTACGGAGCGCGTGGCTACGCACTCATCCAGATATATCCAAAGAGGCCGGTCGTGTGAACTGTACTGCCCCATTGGCCATCTAATCTGCGAGCTATGTGCTTTGGCCTCTGCCACTTAAGCTTGCCAATCCTTCAAGCTCTCATTCCTGATTCGATCGCCCAATGAGTCCCCGAGCATAGCCCTGTCCATCGCCCTTTCGGTGAGAGTGAGCTGGTCCCGTAGGTCAGCACTGGCAATACACACTGGTCAAAGACCTTCGTCTTGAGACTCTGCGGTAATTGGGACGACAATATATGATTATCTCTTTCATTCATCTCTCAATTTCTGTAACGATTGACTGGATGGATAAGGCCGCATGTATTCCTTGTTATAGTAAGCAATTGATATTGTGATATTTTATGAGCAATAAAGTGTTTATCTATCTATCTATCCCTTTCTATCTTAATCACCACATCCTCTTTAACTCCAGCATGCATAGGTACGCATTCTTTAGCTGTAATTTACACACTTAAAACCCAACCTAAAGTACTATAAAAACATACCTTGATGCAGCAGGCTGCTTACAACCGCCAGGTAGCAGAATACAACGAGCGACATCGTCGGTTCTTTTCGGTTTTCGTTTCAAGATTGAACTGGTTACTGGTGCTGCCTCGACCGCGCCCGCTCCCGCACTGCGCTAGGCTTGCCTAGGTAGCTCCACAGATATTCCTATGTCGTAAGAGCGTTTATCCAATTGTAGCAATTCCTTTACAAATAGCTTGTCCGGTGGTGCGAGCGGTGCGTGACACCGCTTGAAGGTGTTACGGATTTAGGTGTCTTCGAGGATATCCTGTTTTAGATTAGGTACTCAATAATATAGATGGATGGTGACGGATGTCCTGTCCGAATTTAAAATCGGTGTTTGTATGTGGTTATGTACCGTATAGATGAACTCTGAAACGGCTGGGCTGATTTTTATGAAGTTTTCAAGCAATTTTCGTATTAGAAATGAAATTTGGTCTCCGTGCGTAGTCGGTGTGGGTCGTCAGGACCTAAATAATAATACCTTTATTTATTATTTTTACTTTCATTTGTAATTCCGAGATGAACAAACATAACGCTACACGGAGACTTCAACAAAACGCGTCGTTTTGCATACAGCCATAGTCAGTCAGTCATCATCAGCCTATACAAGTCCAATGCTGGTCATAGGCCTTCCCCAATGAGCGCCAATACATCGAAAAGTATTATCTACAGAAATCTAAATTAATTTAAAAAATCTCTGCATTAATGTCTCGGTTATGCTTTCGCGCACGAGGGCCCGGGGTCCGTCTTGACCCCTTGCGGCGATCCAGGATTTGGTAGATCAGATAAATCGTGCGCATGATCGACGGTTGAACATATTCATGTTCCGCATTACAGATTATAAAAAACAGTGCCCGGGGTGCTTTTCGGAACTCTGTGAAAAGAACCAGCGGCGGCGCTACGAATGCTGTGGTCAGTGTAAAATTAACTGTGTACCTGTTTATTTGCATGGCACCTATTGAACATAAGGTGTCGCTAAAGTCCTAGTAGTAAAAGTATCCGACTCGCAAGCGAGAGGCATCGGGTTCGAATCCCACTGCGGCACCAATGACTCTTTTCTGAGTTACGTTATAAGAATAATTATATATTATCTGTGGTTACGTACGAGCGTCGGTAGCCGGGCGGTTGAGTATCCAACTCGTAAGCTAGAGGTACTGGGTTCGAAGTTATGTGCATTAATTAAATACTAACCGATGCTCTTACGGTGAGGGAAAAACGTCGTAATGAAACCTGCAAATTCAGGCAACTGAATTTGTAACCATGATCCAATCTGGTCAGGTTCCCCTGGTAGCAGGGTCACGGAGGTCAGATGGTAGTCGCTCCACTGTAATTACCTGATAGCCAAATCCTGGATCATGGTCAAGGCGGAATTCGGGCCCTCGTCCTCGAGAGCACAACCGGGATATTAATGCTAAGATGATTTTTTTTTTATTATCTGTGGTTACGTACATTAGTTGAATACTAACCGGTGCTATTACGGTGACGGAAAACATCATGATGAAACCACGGAATGATGAAACCATGGTAGCAGGGTCACGGAGGTCAGGCAGTCGCTCTACTGTAATTACTTCATCATGGCGTTAAAGTCCTGATTGTGCTCTCGCGTACTAGTCACCACACACATCAGATCAGATAACCAAGGAAACCTGACCAGATTGGATCATGGTTATACATTCAGTCGCCTGAATGTGCAGGTTGCAGATGACAGTCACTCCACTGTAATAATCTAATATGCCAAATCCTGGATCATGGTCAGGGCGGACCCCGAGCTCTCATGCGCGAGAGCACAACCAGGACATTAACGCCAAGACGATCGCACCTATTTAACATAACAACGATAACTAAAGTAAATTGTAGGGTGAGATGTCGAACAGTGAACCAGTAGTACACAGTTAGCCACCATTAGTACCTATCGCGTTGTCAAATTGTGTAATAAGCGTGATCGTACTTGGTTTTTACCGCGCTTCCTGCTTTCCAGTCTTCAGCGAGCTTCAGCGTAGAATACCCGCGTCGTGGGATTCTTGTGATTTTCGAGGCAGTTTTAACTTAAAACTGCATCTTTTAAAAGTAATGTTTTATGTATTTCTTTACTGAACTTCTTTGCATTGTTTAGCCGTACATTCATAACTCCAACTTTGACGATTTATTTTTTGCTTAACCTAAAATCAGTAGAGGTGTGTGTGGTACATAGTGACCCACCACACCGGCACGAACAGTGTGCCTCAAGATTCTGATTTTCTTAATTACCTTAAATATCCATTTAAATCAGTAACCGGTTATTTTTTTCAGAGTTACTCGAACAAAAATGCGGGTATTAGGCTACTGCCGTCAGTTTTCCCGGCGCGTCTTGGTTCGCGTGGTTTCAATTTAATGAACTCTACCTTTACCCCACTCCTACACATACCCTACCCTACCCCTATCCGTGCTCTAACCGTGCTCTAACCGTACCTTACCCGTACCCAACCCCCCTCTCAATGCACGTAGATCCATTGCAAGGCTCCACCAGTGGATTGAATCCTACCCTACCTACCCCTTCCCCTACCATATTCTAAATAGATTTTTATATAGTACCCTTACCTTACCAAACCACCACTGGTAGATGCGTAAAATATATCTCAAGAACTCTAGTGTAGATAATTGATTCTTTATTTTTATACAACTTTAAAAGATATGAACTGAAATTGTTATTGATTTATGTAGATTTATAGTTTTCACAGCTATTTTGGTAAATAAAACTAATAGCTTACACATTTATAAAGAACGTATTATTGTCTAACTTCTCTACTATGCTAATAAGTACAAAGGAACACATTAATAATAGTGATCTCATTCGTCGGGCTCACTGTGTACTACCCGGTTCGCTGTAGACCAACCCCCTGGTTCAATATGTCCCAAGAGGTGGACACAATGAGCCAATATCTATCTTTTAAAAAATCAGCATTACCATTTTTTCTGTAACTCTTTCTATAAACTTATATGCAAAATGAGAGTCAGATATATTACGCAATGACTGGACTTAAAAACATTTCATTCTATTGAAAAACTTTTGAGTTATGATTGTTTTACTTTTTTGTGGGTCACTGTTCGACACCTCACCCTACGACATGAATAATAATTTTCGTTTCACGACGATGGATTCATCGGTGTGAATCATCCGCAAAACGAAACGCTTTATACTATATATTTTAAGGATAAGTCAGATATATTACGCAATGACTGGACTAAAAAACATTTCATTCTTTTGAAAAACTTTTGAGTTATGATTGTTTTACTTTTTTGTGGGCCACTGTTCGACACCTCACCCTACGACATGAATAATAATTTTCGTTTCACGACGATGGATTCATCGGTGTGCTGCGCTCGAATCATCCGCAAAACGAAACGCTTTATACTATATATTTTGAAGATAAGATATTATACGGACAAGACAGGGTATTTCGGTGCTCTGCGCATGGTTGGACAAAAGAGAAGGGGTGAGGGAAGGGACCGTTTGATACATAAACTAGTAACAGATGTTCAGATTTGGCTGAAGCCGACCAACCGTCAGTTGCAGTTGATACTGATTGTTGCAATGTAATTATTTTATCATCTCTAGATCTAATTCTAGAATTGATTTAAACTCTTCTGATTTAAACTACCTTTCTATAATATACAGTTAATATAAACCTTTAATATTAAAGTTTTAATATGATGTATATTATTATATTATTGTGGTTTGTTATCCTGAACAAAATTTCTTAGAGCTTTTAAACTTTCGGCTGCGGCTTCGGCCGAAGGTTGTAGCGATAGCCGATTAATCGGCTTCGGTTTCAGCTTAGAAATTGACCTTCATTCAGACAATAACAATAGGTGACCCAAGGTGTTCAAATAATAATTAAATAATGCTTGGACTACTACACAGAGTCACTAGCCTCAAAGTAAGCAAAGCTTGTGTTATAGGTGCTAGACAACTGATAAACTACATATATACTTTTAAATACATACTTATTATACATTTAACACGTAACAGAAATTAAAATTCTACATTTAAATTATTGCCCGGCCGGGAATCGAACCCCAGAACTCTACGTGGCAGACATGCATGTTGACCAACTGGACCACTCAGATCGACAAAATTCACATCTGTTCTTTTGATATGACGGATTGAGGAGAACATTTTTATTTCCCTTTCGACGTATACTGCCAGAAACGCGTATTACCTACTTCTATGCGATTAACGGTTTGTTTACATTGATGGACAATTGCTTTCAGTTTACTTGCGTAGTTGTGAGTCGTCACATGGCCAAGCCCATTCAACTATAATACAAGACGAGTAATGTATCGTTGAATCGCTCTCGTGACTTGAAATCTGGCACAGGATGGCTGCGCGATGATTGGCAGGAAGCCCTTCGCTGATTGCTGTGGACACTGCTCGCTAGGCTAGGTATAACTGGATTTGGACGGTGTAAAACTGGGGTAGGTATACAGAGTGTTACATAATATATGTATGTAGCCGTGAACTGGATGGAGTGGTAAACGTATTAAAACGATAGGTACAACTATTCCACGTACAACAGAAATAATTGTACCTATCGTTTAATACGTTTAGCACTCCATCCAGTTCACGGCTTCATACATATATTATGTAACAACCTGTATAGGTAACGGCTCTTTTTAAACATGGCCGATATTATATACATTATATCGTTACATATATCAGGCGCTAGGACTCTGTCGACACTGAGGAGTCCGCCTGAGTGACTATCACCGCCTTATCTATTTCAGCCACCAAGCAGCTTTTTATTGTTTACAAAACCACATAGCGCCATCTAGAACCAAACTAAGCAAAGCTTGTGTTATAGATGTTAGACCACTGATAAACTACTTATCTATACTTCTTTTTAATGTATACGTATGATACATCCTACACCCAGACCCGTAACAGAAATTAATTCATAATTTCAATTTCTGCTCGGCCGGCCGTGCGTGGCAGACCGGCTGTTAACCAACTGAACCACTCAGGAAGTCAATGCTTGGATTGTTGTGTTCCCGTTTGAAGGATAATGTAGCCAGCGCAATTACAGGCATGAGACATTTCATGTTAGACCTCGTGTGAGCATGCACATGCGGTTATGCATTTTTGTTGCCTTATCTTGGCGTTAATGTCTGGGTTGTGCTCTCGAGAACGAGGGCCTAGGGTCCGCCTTGACCGTGATCCGGGATTTGGCAGGTCAGGTAATTACAGGGGAGCGACTGCCATCTGACCTCCATTACCCTGCTACCAGGGTAACCTGACCAGATTGGATCATGGTTACACATCCAGTCGCCTGAATGTGCAGGTTTCATCACGATGTTTTTCCTCATCGTAAGAGTATTCAACTAATGTACATAACTCAGAAAACAGTCATTGGTACATGGCCGGAGCGGGTTTCGAACCCGGGACCTCTGGCTTACGAGTCGGATAACCTCTCGGCCACCGACGCTCTTTGTTGCCTAAATGCATGAATCGTGAATTAGTTAGTTGGCCGTGTGGTGTCCGGCAGAGTAGAATAGCACTTGAGTGTTGTACGAGGCGACTAATGTTTTCGAGGCAAAAGATTTAGAGTCTCAGCAGGCTGAAAAATAGGCAACAGCTTTTTAAATATTAAATGTATCTCCAACCCGCCTGCCAAGCGTGGAGATTATGGCAATAAGCTCCTCTTTCGCGGCAGAGGCCCTAAGTCCTGCAGTGGACTGTCATAGGCTCTGATAATGAATTTATTTGTCAACATTTCGAAATAATGTGAATTATAATATTATTTATTAAATGATAACGTTTGCTAGGAACCTTCGAAACCGAAACCTTCGGATTCGGCCGATCTTCGGGCCCAAGGTCAAGGTTTCGCCGAAGTTCAAGGGTTTTTGGCCGAAGGTGGCCGAAGCCGACGCCGAAGTCTAAGCTTCGGTCGGACACTACTAACTTACTTTCCTTTCATCGCACATATTATCGGGTTAACAACGGTTAGTTCTCCCTTCAGTAAAGTAGGGAAGCTGCTTCGTTCACCCAAGGACCACCTATCTCTTCAAACTCCTATTGTATACAAAGGTAATTGCAGTTGTGGGACTTCTTATATCGGCCAGACCAAAAGACATAGACATATACGTATCTTTATTTGGTCCAATAACACATTAAAAAGAACGAATTACACGGCAGCTGATGACCGCTGTTGTAACTCACCTCGTCGAAAGGGGTTGTCAAGAATTTGAATGAATTAAGGGGCGTACACAATAGGTACACACAAAGAAAGGATTCCCAAACCGGGTAAGCAGGCTAAACGGGAAATAACTCATGTGATCGACACGATCTTTATTAGCAATATCCTCCTCAAATGTGCTTCCTTTCATCAGATTATTCAATCCGAACTCATCCAGTTTCTCCTTTTGTAACACGCAACAAGAGAGGCAACAATGTTAAAACTCTCGTCACACCGTGACTTTGAACAGTTTCTCATGGACTTGCGTTGAGTTAAGAGCTTACATATTAAGCAATTTAATATATTGTAACATAAAAATAGAATTAAACTTATTTGAAAAATAAATCCTGGTGTGCATTGCAAAGTTAAAGTGGTTTTTCCTAAGCGCCTGATAAATTAATTCGGCAAAATTATTTTAGATGCAAATCTCAATTTATAACCAGGCGCTTCTTTAAAAAGCCAATTTACAAAAACAGCAGAATGGTTATCATAAACAGGAATTACGTAGTTTTCACTATTTTATTTCCAATAATATTCTATGATACGTGTGAGTATTTCTACATTACTTATCTATAATCTAATTAGTTTTCCGTAAAAACCTAACATAGATCCTGTAGTCCAATTTCCAAGTCCAATAGACTCCTGTTCCACAAATACAAAATAAAAACATATCACCAATTTTTTTTAAAAGATTTAGGGATTTTGTTTGAAAAGAACAACTTCACGAGTCCGACAACGGTGTTTTAAACATACTATTTCGGTAGGTATTCTGTAACTCGATGTACTTAGGATACAGAAAATCGCCCCTTTGCTGGGACCGATTTTGACTCTTATTCCAATACCTCGTAGCTTCATGTACCATTTATTTATTTCGTCGTATTGCACCACGGTTGTCCTCACCACTTTCCATCAATTTCATCAATTTTCCACCCATCCCAGGTTCGGCGATCAAATGCTACGACTGCAACAGCGAGAACAACTCAGCCTGCCTGGATATGATGGTGCATAAGAAACACGTCGTCGTGCCCGTGGTGGATTGCGGGACGCGGGCTCCGGCCGGACAGGAGTTCTTCTGTCGCAAGATCCAACAGACTAGTCAGTATGGACACTGACTAAACCACTCAGGACCTATAAAGCTGGAGCTTAGCCGACGTTTAATATGTTATCGACCTTCACTTATATATTTTTTGGGATCACCGCCATTAACAACCCTTTGGTCCATTATTAGACGTGAGCTACCTCTACGTTATTGAAGGTTGTGACAAAAAGTAAACCAAACTTGCAACTTTAAAATGTTGCAATTATACTGGGGTTTGCTTTGGTATTTACAAATTCACACATTTTTAAAACCCGGCGCCAAAAGAAGGGCGATAGGGCGAAGGGGATAAGTATGACGTGTGTATCGATGTGTGTGTCTGCTGTGGCATCGTAGCTCCCGAACGGATGGACCGTTTTAGATGCGGTTGTCTCTATTTGAAAGCCAGTTTTATCGAGATGGTTCTTAGCTTTGTTTCATTAAAATCGTTTCTGTAGTTTAGAAAATATTTGAGTTTTAGTAAACTTGGTGGGGGTTATCCGACTTTTTCTCTTGGTTAAATTATGTCATTTACCAACAGAAAAGTCTTATATAGTTGTTTTGTAAAAGTAGTTTATGCAACTGTCATATAAAAGGGGGTATTAAAACATGAGTGTCTGTTTATTATACGAGGCGTAGCCGAGTCCGACAATCCCGACGAGCCCGACAAAAATTTAAAAAAGACAAGTGTTGCATAATGATTAAAAAGTTATTTTTCGATACACCTGTAATGAAAATAGTATGGGAAATGCTGTATCGAAAAGTAATTTTTTAAAATTGCGTGACTGGCGTGAAAAAAGTGTATCCTTAAACAACTGTTTTCGAATATGTAATTGGAACATTACGCTAGGAGTGTAGATAAAAACGATTACGGCTACGGGTTTTGGGAGGCCCGTGTGTCATTGTGTAAATTCAAAGGTCACCTACAATTGTGCATTATTCGCTTTGGTTGACGCCATAACGTAAACAGTGCGTATCGACGTGCTAGTATTCTTGACATGTGAAGCCACGCTGTAGCGATATCGAAGCGTAATACGATTTTAATTCAAATTCAGATTCAAATTCTTTATTTATTTATTTCACAGTTTTACAGCAATCAGCCAACCTTTGGGGCTATAAGGAACATAACGACTCATTATTACTGCCTAGACTTCTTCAAAAAATGAGAACGGAGATTAGTGTTAACTCAGATTAATATTTTGAGACTTTGATTATTAATTTTAATTTGACTTGTTGATGCAAAAATGCTCCTCCACAGCGTCTGACCAGAATTCTTGAACTGCAAGCAACTGCCAATAAAATTAACATATTAAAAACCTCAGAACAATAAATAAAACTAATACTAGGATTGGCGGTTGGGCACATCGGCTAGTTACGAAGCTCAACTGGCCGATGTGTACTATATACCGCTGACATGTAATTTCGAGTTAAAACAGAAAATTCCTTTCCAGTCCTGCATCCAGACCACACTCCCGAGGTCAGGATCACCCGCGGCTGCGGCTGGGTGCGCCACAAGCGGGAATGCTACAAGGCGGACAACGCTGATCATCTGGAGATGGTCTGCCAGTGCTTCGGAGACATGTGCAATGGCGCTGCGACAGCCACGGTGGCTATGACGACGGCTGTCAGCGCCATCTTGGCTTTTGTGGCGACATAGAGTACTAAAGCAAAGTAGTACGTAGTAGGCAATCAAACTGCAAAGCGAGTGCTTAGTCGGGCGTTTTTCAATAATGCTAGCCAATAATCTGACAGATTGTATTTGCACATAAGTTATATTGAGTTTACTAGATATGGTGTGCTTTTATATGTTTATATCGTAGAGTAGTGCTTTGCGATTTAATTAATTTATGTTGTTACTATCAGTGAGAACCTGTAATTGGCATTCTGTATATATTTAATTTTGTATTCTTGTATGAAAAGATGTTGGTTTTCCATGTAAATAAAATAAAATAAAGAAAATTTAGACTGAACTGTGGCGAACCAAACTAATTATTCCTTCTTACCCCTTACCTTCTTACCCCATTAAAATGGGGGATGGGGATGTCAAAAACGATTTGCGATTCAGCCGCCACTAACAAAATGCCAATCGACGTAAAAATAAATTATAATGACGTCGATTACCCTAAGTTTCAGCAGTGAACAACACACACTTGAAAGTCCGCCGAGTTCTTTCTGAGTCATAGACTTCGTTATGCTCAACCTGTACCTTATTGCATTGTAAAATATAATTATGTTTTTTAAATTACCTTTTTTATTGTTTTATTCAAACTTTAAACAGGTCCCCGCAATGCGGAAAGGTGTCCAGAAGGCTGGACTGTGAGACCATAATAGTGAGGCCTTGGTTGATTTGTGATTGATGATTAAAAACCCAAACTGCATTTAATCAGAGATTAACAAGTTGTTACGTAATTTTTGCGTTGACGAGCGTTTCAGATACCGGGTGTTAGTCTATAAGTTCAATACAACTCTACAACAATTTATTATGTATAGTGCTGTGTTTCGACCAATGGGTAGGTATGCGTTGGTACACTAGATGTGTAGGGCTTACCAAGAAGCTGGTGTTCAATTACTGCGGTAACTGCTTAACAGGCTGGCCGGCACCGAATTCTAACCTAAATAATCATGAGTCACCATTACATGCAATTAGCACTACCGATAAACAGCACCTAGCGCCACCTTATATAACAAGGTGGTTTACCAAAGTCCATGGCGTGCGTATCTTAGATCCATAAATTAAGAAAGAGCGCAGTCTCCTAATACAGACATTAAATGCTTAAAAGGAGCCTAGGTTCCTGCCACTTATTATAAGGCATTTGTTATAAAAAAAGGTTTATTTATTTATTTAAATAGTGAGAGTGAACATAATATCTGTAACTATGAAACTAGGGTTTAGAATAGCTCCATGAAACGCTACTATTAGGGCTTACAATAGCTCCATGAACACTAACGCACTACCCAGAATAAGCCCATTTATTGTCAAAGCATCATTTTAACGACGAGCATCCACTAATGAGCGCCGACTATCCTGCAGCGCCGGTCCACTGATAACTTCTGCGAACATTAGCCAATAAAGTTCACTATAATCATAATTATTTGGTTTATCACCAGTGTCGGGTGTCATTTGTTTTTGCTTAACGTGATAGTACTTGACAACGGCATTGAAGATGCTGCGCGCTGTTATCGTTGCTGTTTTGTTTTACGTGCAGTTCTGTGAGTGGTTTTAATTTATTTTAAAATAATCTTCTATTGGACTTATAACACAAAGTAGAAAAGGACAGGCCTAAAGCTTATACCTACTGAATTCGGGGTCACCCCCTAAATATGGCACGTATTTTAAACATAAGACGACACAGTGAATTTTAAATCATAGTGTTAGAGATTTGGTGGTAAATTACACATTAATTATTTCGACTTCGCAGAGCGTCGTCTTTGTCACACGCCTGTCAGTAAATAAATAGGAAGCCGAAACTTGTCGATGTGCATTATTTAACGCCTTGTACTGTACTTAAAGACGGAGAGTCTTTAAAACAGGTGCGATATCTATAAATATAAAATTATGCATGAGGGCTCGAGGTCCGCCTTGACCAAGTCTCAGTATTTGCCAGGTCAGATAATTACAGTGCAGCCATTGCTATCTGACCTCCGTGACCCTGCTACCACGGCACCCGGACCAGATTGGGTCATGGTTACATTCAGTCGCCAATGTGCGATATCTATAAGACGCGATATTCTTGCGATAATGCGTTCCGCGTCCTTCTCACAATGATGCGATATTATCGCTCTTTGTTTACACAATTTCAAGTTTGTGGACCCAATAGATACAAAGTGCATAAAAACAAAATCTCAAGAACACAGGACGCAAGAACGCAAGCGACCTACTTTCTATTTCTGGGTTATTATCGCAGCCGAAGATCGTGTGCGTCCTAATACAAAATGAAATATGAATAGTTATAGCAAAAACCACGGTTATACTCTGGTCCACTTTGCTCAGTCTTCGGCTTCCTTGGTAGTGAGTTTATTGACACGCACGTCTAGCCATCGCTTCTTGGCCTCTCCTTCCTGTACCTTCCGGGCATGGAAAAGCTGTAGGCTATTCTCCCTTAATTCTAAGACAATAAATAAATAAATATTCTTGGACAATTCATACAGTGCCATCTAGCCCCAAAGCAAGCTTGGGTTGTGGGTGCTAGATAACTGACAAACTTCTTATAAGTATACTTTTAAATACATACTTATTATCCATAAAAGACCCGACCCGTAACAGAAATTGAAATCCATCATTTCAATTTCTGCTCGGCCGGGGATCGAATCCGGATCGAACGGGATCTCTGCGTAGCACTACTGAACTGTGCCACTTAGGTCGTCAAGCTCTTCCTCATTCCCTCCAGCTTCCGCGATAAAATGCTACGACTGCAACAGCCATAACAACTCGATGTGCGCCGACTTCTCCGAGTACGATGACGAGTCGCGGCGGCAGTTCATGGACGTAGTGGACTGCAACCGCGGCCTGCGCGGCGGCAGCCAGGACTTCTTCTGCCGGAAAATCTTACAGAAGAGTGAGTTTCCTTTGCTTTTTCGTTCGAAACTAATACTTCCATGAGATAACTCAATCACAGGTTGTAAGAGATGCAGGTGTGTAGTTGCGGACAAGAACACACAACACAACGAATGATAACTTACGATTGTGAACGTAGTTATATACCAAACGGCGTAAATGCTTTGTCCTTACTTTAGTTTTTGTAGCAAACTGTGTGGGAAGGTGTAGGAATACTACGCCGCTTTGTAGCAAGCGGTGTAGAAGAATCTACGCCGCCTTGTATCAAGGTTTCTTGTTCGTCCAATCATCATCATCATCCTAGCGTTTATCCCGGCCTATGCCAGGGTCTCATGATCTTGCCTAAGCTTGCTTACCAATGTGATGACATCAGCGTATTTCTTGTTCATCCAACCTAATTAACAATTAGATTTATCTACCTAATGTTTTACAGGTCTAGCCATGTGTACCAGAATATCAGTTTTCAAATTTTTTAAAGTTAGGTTTGTAGGTTTTAGAACAATGCAAATATTGTTGCATCTAGCGGCTAGATTTTAGCCTCTCTAGCAAGCCTAGAGAAATAAGAGCGTGTGGTATGGTACCCAATCCATTCAAGTGAACCTCAGGCCTGACAGAGTCTTACTACTTAGAATCAAAGTTTTAAGTAGTTTATTGGTACAAACAAAATATTTACAAAACCATAACAAATAAATTAAAACCTTAAAAAATCAAAAGGTCCACATCACTGTCCGCCGGAATGGTGTCCAGGAAGCTGGCTACGTTGCCTCGTTGGATAGCAAAACTTATCCTCTGTCCGAGTAACGAGCCAGCTCTCCGGTTACCTGTGGCGACTATGAGCTTTTTTGCCAAATCTTTATATACCAAAATTATCCATTTCCAGTAATCCACAAAAACTTCGAGCCAGAGGTCCGCGTGACGCGCAGCTGCGGATGGTTGCGCTCCTCCAAGGACTGCTACACGGCTGATAATGAGGACCACCTCGAGACCGTCTGCCAGTGCTTCACGGATGGATGTAATGGAGCACAGGGTGTTAGGACGCAGCTGTTGCTGCTTGTGACCGCGGTTGCGGCTGTCCTAGGGAAATAGTATCTAATAAATTGTGGTAACGTTTTTGTGTTTTTTCTAACCCTACCCTATACCCTATACTACCCTGACTGTATAGTCAGTTGCAGGATTAATGAACCCCTCATAGTTGAATGAAATGGTCAGTTCGCCCTGCACCTGGCTGTTCCTTTATGCAATAGTGTCTCATTATCGCAGACGGCTTTGTCCTACTTGGCAACGGTCGTACGACCATGGTCTTGCGACGGGCGGTTGTGAGGTCTCCTATTGCGACATCCGTTGCACGACCGCTGCCAATTAGGATAGCGCCCCATGCCCGATTTCACTAATGTTCGCGAAACTTATATTCCTAACAAAAAAAACCATTGCGCCAACATCAATCCTAAGAGAAAACAACTCGCTAAGCTATGCTTAACTGTATGACACCGATGTTCTGAAGCCTAAATGCTTAGGAGTACGACTATATTAAGATCTCAGCGCAATCGGGCATCAAACTTTTTAGGCACCTAAGATACCTATTGGTGAAAAAGGTTCAGTTTTATACCGTTTAAGAAAGGTTGTACGAAATTCTAGGGTTTGATTTTGTCTATTGATCTTAACATGCCTTGTTGTATAAACCATTCCGTCTCTAGTATCCCGCGTTTACGATGAAAGGTCCAAAAGGCCGACTACAATACTCAGCAGTGCAGTGCCAGTGCCTCGCGGATGGCTGAACGGCTCGAGAAGCGTGATGCAGGCTGGATTATTCAATAAATATGATTAATGAATACAATATATTACAACAATGAAATACAAAAGGCTTATCTACCATGTCTCTCTTCTATAGGCCTGCTGGAAGAGATTTCTTCTTAGAAATAAGTAGTGCCTGTTGTGTCGTCTTTCATTTTTGTAATTTCTGTTTACTATATATTGTGTGCAATAAATTGTAAAATAACAAAATAAAATAGATAAACTTACTATTAAAAAATTGTGCCAGGTCCTAGCCAAAAAAGTTCAAGTTATTTGATATCCGACTCAATATTCTCGATTCTGGTTCTCAATTCGTGGGAATCTTTTATTTTTTTAAATTTAATTTTCCCTAATTTACTCGAAGAAACCAGGCACGATTAAAAAAATATTTTTTTGTTTGAAAGGAGGTATTTTCGTAGGTGGTCTCATGGTCATTAGGTCAGGAACTGATTATAAAATCCTGGAGAAATTAAGGGCAACCCTCGAAAATTGTTGGCACGTATGAAGTGTTTGGTACGTAGATAACGTACCAAACACTTATCGTACCATCATATCTTACTCAGGTGTTCGCTTCAGAGTGTCATCTTAATTCGTTAAAAGTACCTTAGTAGCTACCTAATTCAAAATTATACCTATAATGTGCCTATGAAACGCATTGTATTCACTACCATGCACTATGCAGTAGGTAAATAGGTATTTATTTGTATGTATAAATAATCTAACAGGCTTTTACAGGAAGTTTGCATATCCGTTCCTTTTGTATGTACGTATGACTACATTAATCTATCTTCTGTGACAATCTGGCGTTTGTTTTATAATTTATGAACGAAGGTTTGTTTAAAATCTGTATCAAATAGGTTTTTTCTATTATCAAATGAATACTGACCTGTTTTTTTCTTCTCTGTGTACTGACTGTAGAAACTATTATTACTGTAACATGCAGTAAATTAAAATGTAGACAACGACATCTAGACGTACTGCTGTGAAACTTTTCAATGAGTAGAAACTTTTCTTGTGATACGCTGTAGAGATATCACACATTTCACACAGATGGCGCTGCTAGTGCCAGTTCCCAACTTAATCAATTTTTTTTGTATAATAAATAATATTTCATTTATTAAAATCGCTTGAAAATGTCTTTGCAATTTATATTTGAAAAAAAGAAAAAAAAAATATTACCTCTCCATGAATAACATTTAGCGACCATGTATTTTATTTTATCGTAAAGTAATTTTGCTGTCCTTACGGTTAAAATAATTTTCAAAGCCATGTAGATTTGGGCTAGCATTTAAAAGGAATTAATTGAATTGCAATGAAATGTAGGCACTTTGCCAACACGGACGAACTAGCTACACAATTTCGCCATTCTGCCAACAGTCAGGTTGGCCGAGTGGTCTAAGGCGCCAGATTTAAGCTCTGGTTCCCGAGAGGGAGCGTGGGTTCGAACCCCACACCTGACAAATCCCGATGCGGCTTTTTTGTTGTCTTTTTATCCTTTCGCGAAACAAAACATAGTTTTTATATGTAGTTTTTATTCTCTGTGGTATTATTGTATTGTGCCGGCGATTTCATTCACGTGGAAATAGTTTGCGTTTGATCGCACGATCGTTTTAAATGGCCTATTTAGAGTATGTTGTCAGTACTACGGAGAGGTCAAGCTAAATTTCCACTTCTGCCCGCTTTTAAATTGTGTAACTGCTGGACTCATATGTACCAAATTGTGAACACCCCATCACAATTCGTTTAGCGCATTTTGTGTGACACAGACATAAAAAATTTGAGTCTGCTTACGCCTCAGTAGCCTAACCCGACTTTTTTCTGGAATATCTTCAATATAGGTACAATAGACACCGTTACACATTAAAAGCCTTCACGAGGGAGGCATTTGTCCTGCAGTGGGCCAGAAATGACTAATAATAATAACAACAGACGCTAGATAGTCATAAATTCGTATGCGATAGCATTCGAGAGATGGCGGTCGGGCCCCTGGTCTTCTCTTACATAGCCTAGGTACATGCACCCTTGCAGAATAAATCGAATAGTTTTCAACTATATTTGACGATGTCTTGTCACACACAGCAGATTATAATTATTATGCTGGTTTTTTGCAGAAAGATTTCTGGCTGGTGTTATAATGGATCGTAACGGTTACAAGTTAACAATCATCTGTCCTTTCGTTTGTTTAGTAACAACTCTTTCAACGACGCTATTAAAATTTATCTGCCGATTAATTTTTGTAGTGGAACTATTCTACTGGCAGCGTGCTTGAGAGACCGTACCAAGGTTAAGCAACGCTCGTAGTCTGGGAACTGGATGGGTGACCGTTGCGTACGTATGCTAGTCCAGCTGCAACTGCGAGTCCCACTCGTTTGGTGTGCGTTTTATACCATTGGTGAAGCGAAGTTGATCAAGGTATCCTGCTGGGGACCCTGAGATTGGTTGAACAATCTCGGGAGCCAATTGGCACCATGCCATAAATAAAATTTTATTTCCGTGCCGAGCTACCTCAGCTTAGACGTTAGGGGGCGGGGCAGTCGCCTTTGACGATGTACAGAAGACCTGCGCTTTGAGCTGCGTATAGACCTAAAAAACCAGTATAAATAGAGCTTACTATTCTATGGGGGTCTATAGCGACGCTAGCTCATCTTATACTGGTTTTAGTAGTTCGATGTGCTGTTGACGATACCCGTGAATGGATGCAAAGAAAATGTAACGACGCATTAGAAGGAGTTGGTGCAATACAGCTCTGTTAGTAAAATTTTAACATACTGGAACACTTCGCTGGAATTGGAACACTTGTATGTCACCGATTTTTTAATCTTGGCAGCGAGGGCCTGGGGTCCGCCTTGACCGTGATCCAGGATTTGGCAGATCAGGTAATTACATTCGAGCAACTGCCACCCGACTTCCGTGACCCTTTTAACAGGGTAACCTGGCCAGATTGGATCATGGTTCCACATTCTGTCGCCTGTTTAGGATTCATCACGATATTTTCCCTCACCGAAAGAGCATAGATTAGTATTCAACTAATGTACGTAGGTAACTCAGAAAAGAGCCATTGGTGCATGGCAGGCACTGGAGTTCACTCCTCTCGTTTACGAGTCGAATTAGGCCACGATCTTAAACCTGCCGCAGATTGCCGCCCCCAAATACGAGCGCACCTACATTTATTTATTTATTCTTTGATGACTTAATATCGGCTTCTTAGAACTTTAACTAGAAATTACAGGCATGGAGCCATGACAACGCAACTGCGATTCTGCATTTTTGTTATCTGCAACCTAAATGTATAAATTGTAGATTTATTTATTTATTTATTATTAGAGAAAGTACACAGCATTACAGCGAGCCAAGCATTGGGCACAACATTCAAATTTATCATAATGATTTACAAATACTTTCATGTATCGCAATTTTCAGAAAATCTTAAATTAAATTTACAAACATATATAGATACATATAGATGTTATGGGCGACAGTTACCACTTACCATCAGGTGGGCTATCTGCTGTTGTGAGTAAGGCGTAGCGCGGTGTTTGGGCATTTTCCAGGGGACCAAAAACCAACTGCGCAATACCAATGCGCAGAAGTAAACAAAAATATCTTCGGAAAAATACCGCCGACACATTCCACATTGGACAAATTCATCTTATCGTGCCTAATGATAAACTACAAACTTAACTTTGCGGTTGGTCCTAACGACTTTCATTCGAAACGCCAAAGAATGAGCTATAACGGATACCGCGAATGTAAGTTTGTCGACACACATAGAAATCGTTTGAACTGACAAATAGCTTTGATGATATCTGTATGTGTGCGTATACGCAAACATTGGAGTATGAAAATACAATGCATTTACGGACATTATCTATACATAGTAATAAAACAAAGTCACTTCCCGCCGTTCCCGTATTAATGTACGCTTAGATTTTTTAAACTACGCATCAGATTTTAATCCGGTTTTCAACAATAGATAGAGTTCAAGAGGAAGGTTTATAAGCAAGAAGAGGTGAAGGCAAGGGGCGTGACGTCGCGAGCGGCCGAGGTTCTGCCTTGACCGTGATCCAGGATATGGCAGAACAGGTCATTACAGTTGAGCGATTGCCATCTGACCTGCGTGACCCTACTACCAGGAGAACCAGACCAGATTGGATGATGGTCACACATTCAGTCGCCTGAATGTGCAGGTTTCATCACGATGTTTTTTTTTTCTCACCGTAAGAACACCAACTATCACCTATCTAAATAACTTATAAGAGTCATTGGTACATGGCGGCACTGAGGTTCGAGCCTGGTACGGTACGAGTCGGCCCCCTCAACCATTATTTAGGCCATCGACGCGCTAACACATACAAATGACCTTAAAAAACAAACCTTATACTTGTAAATAGAAAACGTGATTATAAACATTGAACAGCTGTCGCACACGTGTTTTTAGATAACACTTCCATAAACATAATAAAACGTCGGCCGATCGATCTCAACGGGACCTTGTTTTTATTTACGTAAGTTTTATTTTGAATGTAATTTTCCACTCGAATATTAATCAAAGTTGAATGACAATGAGCTGCGCCATATTATCTTTCATTTACCTACCTAGATAAAAATATATCAATCGCATTGTTTTGTGTTAATGATGTTCTATCTAGGTGTTATAACTTTGATTTATCCCGTTCGAATTGAAGCCGCCCGACTGGGGAAGTACCTTACAGAATACCGCAGCTAAACAACACTCTTTTAAATAGTATTGTGTTTCTGCCGGTGAGTAAGGTCTCCAGTGCTCCATGGGGTGGGGATTTGGGGAACCGTGGCTTTGGCAGTGGAGGGGCATATGCCTTTTTGCTGCCAGAGCAACGTGCAACGACAACGCATTGGCGACACTCTTGGTGTTGCTAATGTGTATAGGCAGTGGTGACCACTGTCCATCAGGTGCCCTGCTTACCTGTTTGACTACCATATGACATTAAAAAAAAAGATTTGCCTTTGTAACTTATTGTAGTATATTGTACCGGTTCCCTGCGGTTTTCACCTGCGTTCAGTTCGAAACTGTTAATATTGTCTATCTAGCGAAATCCTGCTTCTTTTCGCCGAGACATACTCGTATTCCATATACAGGTTTATTTCAAATTCATAATACCAAGGGGTACCGTACTTATAGAGATAGCGGTATAAGGGATAACGAAAAACTTTTACCGTGGCACCAAATCGCACAATAATCCGACCTGACGACCTGAGTGGTTCAGTGGTCAACGCAAGAGGTCCCGGGTTCGATTCCCGGCCGGGCAGAAATTGAAATGATGAATTTTAATTTCTGTTACGGGTCTGGGTGTTCTATGTATAATAAGTAAGTATTCAAAAAAATATATTTAAGTAGTTTATCAGTTATCTAGCACCCATAGCACAAGCTTTGCTTAGTTTGGGGCTAGATGGCGCTGTGTGAATTTGTCCACGAATATTTATTTATTATTTATTTATTTATAATCAGGCAGAATTCGTTTTCAATTTTGTATGAAACAGCAGATTTTTTTCGCGATTTCAGCATTGGTGCCATAGCGAACGTTGTTTGGTACCACGAGCACGTGTATACGGTACCTCTTGGTATCTTGAATTCACCCTGTATAAGAAACTCGAGGAGAATATAGCTTCCTGTTATTTGTTTACTACGATGCCTCAGTGACGGGCGACCCAAAGAAGATCTCAGGCTCCGACAACAAAAGACGAAACTCATTCATACATAAAGCTCACGCCTCTGTCCCACAGGTGGGGCAGGCAGAGACTATGAGCCGCCTATATCCACAACTCTTTTCATACATCTCCTTTTATTCTTGCCACTTCGGATCAAAGCTTTCGTACGAAACTCATGTTGATCATAAAAGGATTCCTTCAAACACATCTCGAAATCGACATTTTTTTAGCTACAAACCTCCATTAATAATGTCACTGAATGGACACGTTGCGTGCCCAGGTCGGCAGATCAAGAGGAAACTTGTGCAGGGGGTATATCGCTTCCACCGAAAGCGCCTGCCAGTGTGGAGTCGCTCGTCAGTCTGGCCTGCCCAGACTCCTGTTCCCTCGAAGATCTATTTGAAGTCTAAGACAGTGCTCGCGTCTCTTAGTTTTGGACTGGAAAAATATGAATAATAATAATTAACAAATAAACTATAACCTGTGTTATCATTAAAGATGATGACACAGAAATGCCTATTGCAGTCAAGAGCAGCTTCTGAACTATCTTCTATCTACATATATTGTTATAAACATACATACTATCTTTTACTCACTCCTGACCAGCTCTTAAATACAAGTAACTATTTATGTTGATTTATTCAATTTGTTAATTTAATGCAATGATTAATTTAACATACGAACCCCGGGCCCCCGCGTGCCGCGCGGGAGCGCAACCGATGATCCAAACCAAAACGAGATGATCATAAACTTAACATAAGATTTATAATTTTCTGTAATTTTTAAAATTTTAATGTTTTAATTTATTAATTATTTTATTAACTAAGAAAATATTACGATATAAACAACACATGTAAATATTGTTTAGACAACTAGATACCTAATCTACTGCCTAACCTGTACTATTCGTTTGTTTTGTATTTACTGTTGACGTTCATAAATATTTCTCGTAAACCTTAAATTGATTAAATATGTTTGAGTTTGAGTTCATAAACATAAAACAGCTACCTAAATGACATAAACAAGTGATAGCAGACTAAACCCAGCCCAGGCTACCGCTTTAACCTTGTGAGCTCTGACGTCGGCGCTCGTGACGTCATCGGTGGGCACGGTTATTTCTCAGAATTTCAGCTGTGAGTCAGCTTAATTCTACCTAATTTTGTTTGTTTGCGAATCTTTAGTCACTGTTAGGTAACCGTCACCATTGATCGCCTTCCCATAATTGTGTAATAAGACCGTCACGGTGTGCCTACAGGCTCCCTGAGACTGTTCAACCAGTCCCAGGATCCCCAATGGGATCAAATGTCAGATTCATACAAAATACATCAACGAGATAGAATTTTAGGTTACAAAATACATCTACGAGACACGATTTTAGTTTCATCCAAATAAATCAAATTTAATAATTTTAACCGTCGTCATGGGGTTCCAATCGACTCCTAAGACTGTTTCACCAGTCTCAGAATCCCCAGCGGAAGATCTTGGTCTACCTCGCTTCGCCAACGGTCCCCAATTTATTTTCAATTTTGTATGAAACAGCTGATTTTTTTTCGCAATTTCATAGTGCTATTGTAGCCATAGTAACAGTTGTTAGTTACCACGAGCACACCCATACGGTGCCCCTTGGTATTTATTTATTTATTTTATTTAAAAACTTTATTGCACTAAAATTATTACAATTGGCGGACTTAAAGCCATCAGGCTTTATCTACCAGTCAACCAGTAGGCCATGCGTAAAGTGATTGAGTAGGTGCCAAAAGCGGAACAGAGAGCAAGTATACTTAATTAACTAAATAACAAACTATCATGGTATCATGAACTTGAAGTCACTCTGTATAGTCACCCTGCAGGTTTCTACTGTACTACCTAGATGTGCTAGGTGGCAACACAGGAAAAGGTCAACCAAGGTCAAAGAAGGTCGTAAGGTCGCGATAGTCGTGGCGCAAGCAAAGGTGTGTTTTGCACCAAAATTATTGATCCGCAGACTATTTTTAGTGGTGATAGTCGAGGCGAATAGCCTTTCAGGCTTTATGAGGACACTGCAGACGTTATCACTAAAAGAGTGAGGCAATCTAGTAAGTAGGACACCTGATGGTAAGTGGTCACTGCCGCAGTGGAATTGCGAATGGACTGATGATTCTTTGCTTATTTAAACTATCACAGCTTAATGAACTACTCGTGGTAAAACTATAAATTTTTGTAGGTATTGAGTAGGTAACGATAGGAAGAAAGGAAACAGGAAGTCATTAAGATTTTTTATCATCCCGGAAATATGATAGGATCCCGTGTTTACTGGGATCCGAACTGCGCGCGGGTGAAACCCGCGGGGGATATCTACTATAATCAAATGCGACAGCGATAGGAAGGTAGCTAGGAAAAAAACAGGAAGACATTGGGTTTCTTTTACCCCAGATAAATGATAGGATCACGTGTTTACAGGGATCGGAATTGCGCGCGGGTGAAACCCGTGAGGGACGTCTAGTCTATACTTGTACTAATATTACAAAGAGAAAATGTTTGTTAATTTGCATGTTGGGGTTAGTATAGATTCTGTGATTAGGTGTAATCTCCGAAACTACTGAACCTAATTTAAAAGTTCTTTCATTAATAGGAAGCTACATTATTCCCAATTGAAATAGGCTACTTTCAAACCCAGAAAAATAACAGAAAGTCCCTCAGGAAAGTTGAACATTAGTAATTACAGAAATCAAAACTGCGCGTTTGAAAACTGCGGGGAGGCTATTTCTAGAAAAACATGAGGACTGTCATCGCATCAAATCGTATGGCTTTCACGTTGTGGTGAACGTGCGAGTTAGTGTCTCGTTGTAACAAATGCAAAATACATGTTATCTGCTTTGTCACGTGTATTATAGTTCGTAGGAAGTGGATGGGGATAAGAATGTAAATAACCTAGATAACTAATTTCCTTGTTCTATTGACATGCTTCATAATTCATATAAAATCAAATAATAGGTAATATTCGTTGCTTCCTTTGCCCCTCGGGCTCTATTGAACCGATAGCATCGAGTCGAATGGTTCTAAATCTTTGTTTTCGGCATGAAAAAGTCAAGATTTTGATGCATGACGCTATTTGCCTTATTTTTTATTTAAGTTGCTAGCTAAGTAATGTAAAAATGTCGAGATTATTTATGTTTATGCTTCTAACTACAAATTGAGAAGTAAAACATTTGCGTCGTAGAGGCCGAATCAAAGTCGTTTGATTCAGGATAGATCCAGGACTGGATGGAACGTCCAGTAATTACATAAGAGCGACTGCCTTCTTACCACCTGAGTGGATCATGGTTACACATTCAGACCACTGAATTTGTTTCCTGAAGATGTTTTTCCCCACCGTAATTTATATACTTACCATAATGTTTTGAACTATCGCGGTTATTATCACACATTTTAAGGGTATGTTCCGGGTTCTGCGTCGAAATATCGGGCTCCTCGTCAACAAAGGTACGCGGTAGGAAACCCGGAGCATACCCCAATGTCTTGATTAATTTACGCTAGTATATAGAAGTCTTTGGTACATGGCGTCACAGGGGTTCCCGCTAGCAAGACCAAGGTAGCCAAGGCCTTTCTTGGTGTTTTCTTATAACACCTTAAGATAAACTGAATGGAATAGCACAACAAGCAAAAATTCTTCGAAAGATTAAAAAGTGGTACACGCATAATCGTCACACGCCACACACACACACACACTTACAAATCAAAAGTTAAAACATTGTACAGTGCTACTAAGTTATCTGTTCAGCTGACGGTGGCGCCACTGGTAAGACGCGGGTGTTTAGAACTATCTTTTTTAACCCCCGACGGAAAAGCGGAGTGGCTTTGTGTATATCTTTGTGGCATCGCAGCTCACGAACGGACTGACCGATTTTGATGCGGTTCTCTCTATTCGATAGTCAGTTTAATCGAGATGGTTCTTAGGTTTGTTTAAATAAAATCGTGTTTGCAGTTTAGAAATTATTTGAGTTTTAGTAAATTTGGTTGGGGGCTATCCGACTTTTTCTCTCGGTTAGATTACAACACATACATAAAGCTCACGCCTGTGTCCCACAGGAGGGGTAGGCAGAGACTATGGACCGCCACTTTGCTCTGTCCTGACTCAACTCACTAGCCTCGCGTTTCACAACCCTTTTAGGTTAAGGCAGCAACGCGTGGGTGATGCCCCTGATATTGCAAACGTCCATAGGTTGCAGTGACTGCTTACCATCAGGCAGGCTGTAAGCTTGTTTGCCACCTTTGTGGTATATAAGAAAGGGGTTAAGTCATAGTACAATTATGTATTAGTTCAGATTTTGTCCACTGACCTGAAAATGGTGGCATTGTAAATCGAGATTCCTATAAATGTGTGAGTTTTGTTTTGGCGCGGCGCGCACACACTGACAGAATCACATTGACAAACAAATCGTAAAAACACAGTAAACATTGCACACAGCCAAAGGTATTGGAGCAAAGCAGTGTTCACACTGACCGGTGGGTAAATTACAGTGAATACCATGGGAATTAATACTAATTGTGCCCAAAAGAGTACTGTATAATATTCTGGTTATTTACTGGTAGTGATTACGATGGAAATTAATACTAATTGTGGCCAAAAGAGTAATGTCGATCTTCTGGTTATTTTATTGTACAATATGTAGGGATGTTTACCGTTGTAACTTTATGGAATTCGAAGTGAAGTTTCGCTTAATTTTGTAAAGTTTTGGGTTAGAAAGTATGCTATACCTTATTTGGTGGTTTTTAAGCTCCGCACGTTTGTAAAAACACAAAATTTGGTAGTTTACTACCATACACTAATTTATCAGTTATTGGTGCTTGTTTTTGGCATTTTGATTTCTTTATTTACAGCGTAAAGTATGTCGACCAACCCAAAACCAATATAAAAGCAGCTAACATTGCTATGCGCGTCTATAGTGATGGTAGCTCATTTTATACTATGGTAGGTTTGGTAGGTCGATATGCTGTAGACAGATGTCTGACTGAATTCGCCTATTTTCTATTTTGAACTTTAAGCAACATTACTAGCTAATTTCATCAAAATTCGTTCAGAAGTTATGATAGGGTTGGTAAGATATTTTTTTATTAATTCATATTTTTAGGTACTCAACAGTTAATAGTTTTTAATGATGCCTATTGACTAATCTTTAGATAATTCATCACCACCTTAATTACTAATTACTACTAATTTTTTCCTAACTTAATTTCCTCATACTATGGTATTAGGAAATAAAATTAGCATAAATTGGTCTATTAAATTGGTAACTAATTTAAATTGGTCTTTGCTAATACTAATCTACCCCAATTAGAATCCCCCGAGTACGTCAATCACTCTACAAACCAATATGGCCGCCGGCTAATGACGTTACGTTTTAACTTCTCAATGACGCATGAGGCTCGCCGGGCGCGGGGCGCGGGGCGTCCGTCGGAATGGACCGTTTATATACCCCGCGCGGACTCGGTACAAACCAGTTTCGTCCAAGAAGTAAACAAAGCATCAACTCTCCCGAGAGCAACCTTCGCCTTAAGGAGCAATGGGTACGTCGACCTCTTTTTGTTGTCATTTTGCCTCTCCCTCTAAAAAATAAAATAAACAAAAAACACTAGTTAAAAATTGTATGTGCTCTGTACCCTTTTTCGCGATTTGTTAGGCTTTGCTTGTAATTTTTTTTTCATTTTAACCTTTTCAGTTAGACTAGCCTCGTTTAGCAGCCAGAGCTGGTGTAAAAATCTTCGCTCAGAAGCTTATTCTTAGTACTGTCCCTTTTATCCCATAGTTCACAAATCCCATGGATTTTCAGTGTAATTTTAAAGATGATGAATAGCGAAGGGTTATCAACCCTCTCCCTGTCCATTATCAAAGTGATGATGATCCTCATCATTGGCAATCAACTGACTTTTAATAGATTCATTAGATTTGTTTACATTCCATAAATAACTGGGCCAAGCACGCGATGTCTGCGCTTAAAAACGTGACTCTGATTATAAATTCACGTGCGGTTTCTAACCTCGATACTAAATAACAATGTTCCCTATTGATCCCTATGACTTGAGAGACACCTAGAAAAATCAAAAAATTCGAAGGGTTTTTAATCTGATCTCTAAATCGTTGCTTTCTGTACAGTTTTCCCAGTTTAATTCCTTCCGTAAACCTAGATACCTAATATATGTTTTACGAAATTCTAAATATTAGTCATTTGTTTCAAACGCTCTTTGAATAAGGAAGGTAAACCATAGAAATTGACGCAGCGACCTTGGATTCATAATTCCTGCGTACAGCATCGCGTATGACTATGCACCACGTAGACGCAACGTGACCCATTACGTCATCAAACTAATTACATTAGGTTTTCAGTCACATACATAAATTCCCTATATTGTTCCAGCTAAGTGCCTATTAAGTCTAGAATCAAACAAAAGAATTTCAAGTATGAGTTGCCATTGATATTGAAGGTGAAGATAATTTCTGCAATATGTTTCGGAATTGGATCATTGCGCTCCCATTACAGAAAAATACCGATATCACTATCCTTTGAACTTAACAGATCAATGATCTCTCTTTTGTAAAAAATTCAGTCCATTTCAGCAAATTCAGGCCTTTTGCGCAGTAGTATGTCAGGTTAAAATCGATCCGTCAGTGGGTGGTGTAGAGTGTATACCGAGGTTCATATAGATACCACTGCTCGTGCTAATTGGATTCTCCATGTCGACACTCGGATATCGAGATAAAATACTTCAACTTGCTTTAATGGAAAGTTTTCCAGACGCTCCGGATACGAAAATTATGTATGTGTGGAGCTATAATACCGGCTGGAAAACACATTATCTGGCATTTTGCCATTATCCACACTCGTATGTTATCTCGAGTATGGATCGATATGCTACCATGGCATAGCTATGACGTACATAGGTACTAATAGTAGAGTCTGAATCATGACACCAATACCGTTATACACACAATACAGGATAACGGTTTCCCAATTACGTGACTAATTGTTTCCTCTGCTCTTTCCAGAAACATTAAATATAAAACCGTTAAGTAAGGGCCAAGAGTGGTCTCCGGATGCGCTGTCAGGCGTAGGGGCCACTGGGGCAGGCGGGGCGGGGGCCGAGCGCGCTCTCTCCGCCGCCTCCACAACCAGCGAGGAGCGGGCCATGCAACGCATCACGGGCCGCTGGGGCCCCGAGTGGTTGAGCTGACTCAGCACCTGGAACCATCCCAAGCCTGGCCTGCAATGGCCAGCGCACCACCCCCTGCCGCCGCCGCGCTGGGGGCCCCCGCGCCCGGCTTTGCACCTGTCCCTGCAGCAGTATGAAGATCTGGTCGCAAAAGCCGAGGCGCTACTGAGCCGTCTCGTCGTCTCAGAAAACTATGACTCTGTCAACAACTTCATCACCCTCTACGACACGTATATGGCCGCCCCTGACGACAATCTCCACGGATACTTTCAAAAGTACAACCCACCCATCAGGCCGAAGAAGAACACCTGCGTCGGCTTAGGAATGGAGGTCATGAAGAAGCTAAAGACTTTGGAGAAGGACTTCCCCGGATTGACTCAGGCGATGATGCTGGTATCCTGCGATGAGAACATTACAGACCTCGTAGACTATACCACGTCCTTCCCTGGACCGCAAGGGTTCCTCATAGAGACGGAGAAGGACCACGTGCTGCTGGCGATCCAAGTGAGGGTCGACGGCAGACCCGGCGTGTTCTTCTCCGACTTGGGCTACCACATCGCTCGAGTCGTCACCGTGATGGTTGATCGATGCTATCCGCATACTGGTAAGTTATCGCCCTACCTACATTCTACTTTGAAGTGTATGCTTGTTTACTTGTTTATCTTTATTAATGTTTGTGGTTGTTGTTTTTTAGGTTGGTTCACCCAATCGGACGAGCCGCATTGCCGTAAAGAGTATAACTATCAATTCAACATAAATAACACCAACTATGTGGAGTGGCATGAGAGGGAGACCCGCGGTGCTAACGTGAAGGAGCGTCTGTCCCTGGTGTACGTTGCCAAGGCCTACCTTGGCGCTGTCAACGTCACTGAGAAGAGGAACCTGGTATGGGATTTGAGGTACGTAGTATCTATTTTGTGATTCAAAAGAGATAGAAGAGTCATAAATACATTCAACTGTCAAGATCGTAACTGAAAGGTTACTAAGGTACGTCCTACTTACTATCATTTTAAATAAGATAAGATAAAATCTAAGTATGTGTTGGTAGAGTTCGAACGAACAATAATTTTATCTCTTTATACAGCGTATCTGGCTTCATTTATCACTACTATCACACCAACAGCTGATTACTCTGAATCTGAACTCGATGTTGACAATATGATACTAATGATGACTTGTGAAAACCCAGTTGTTAGGGAGACATTTATCCATTCATGAAACACGTGTTTAATAATCCTGTTTTTATTTATTTCAGGAGTCTTCTCGCAAGGGATCCCAAGGGACATCTGACGGCGGGTATATACTTCCCCCTGAAGCCGAAAACCCAAGAGTTCACCATGTTCTTCGAAGGTGTCAACGGGAAGACCAGGAAGAAGATCAAGTTCGAGAATTTCCTAGAAGTCCAAAAGGTAAGACTGGTTTCAACCTCAAAAGTCACGTATCAAGTTCTCAACAAACAAATCATTAGTCTTTAAAATCTTATATGAAGTTTGAGGGCATGATGAAATATTCCTGTTGTGTCATAATATATTCCCAAAATAACGGCATGACGTCAATGGTTTGACTTTTCGCCAAACAGCAGAATATGGAATGCGAATGCAAAGATTCAACGATATTGACATATCGTTAACTTCCCCGATATATTTAGACTTTTAGCTTTCAATGTTGGTTTTCCCGCACACATCCCTACATGTTTATTTCCGTTTGATAAATACGTCGCAGTCGAACACGCCACTCTGATAGTAAGCAGTAACTATCAGAGCAGGCTATTAAGAGCGTTGAAGTAGTGCCGGGTTCAAATTTCAATGCTAAAATGTACTAATGCATTTTTCTGATGTATGTAACTAATGTATAGTTGAATATAAGCGATGCTCTTACTTCATAGGATGATATGACTTATCAAAAGTAACTCTGCCTTGGGAAAACCTCGCCAGGGAGGTGCTTTGATAAAATCTACAACAAACTTAGATTTTACTTCTCTTTTATTACAATCCAGTTATAATAACAATTCAATCTTCTCCCCAACAGATACCAGACGAAGTCGTGGATGAAGTGGAGCAGTGTAATGACCAGCTCCGTCTTAGAGACGGAGAGCTTCTGACCATCTTGAAGCGACTGGCCACCATCGTCACTGATGAGGAGTATATGGCTGAACTGCTGGAAGTCAACGACAAAATCGTCCAGCTGTCTGCTGGTACTTAAGCTAGATGGGAATACCTTGAAGAAGAACTGTCGCTATGAGAAGATGGGTTGTCAGAACGGGATCCAAAACGTATTAAAGGGGTCAAGAATTTTATTGTATTTTAGCAGATTCACGTAGTTCATTATCATTTGTAGTAGAGGAATGGTTACTTTGCTAAGGAAGTTGATCATATTTATTTTTGTAAAGTTTTACATAGATATTGAGATCTTCACATCTACAGTTCTCTTAATATGATTAATTATGTAATCTTTCTTGTATGTATATCGAAATAACTGTCACTACTTATTCATTTATGACCTTAAATTCAGTACGCGTAGCTTCCATGTTATTTTATTACGCTTAAGTGATTAGTACTTCATTGTAACTTTCATATAGTAGTTTGGGTCTAGATTTTAATTTACAAACATTCTGAGACGTAATACGAGCATACGGCTTTAATAAATATTGGATAATAGAAAATGCTTTGTTTAATTTTTTTAAGACCAGGAATCATGTTCGCCTACTCATCATCTGGTTTTCTGCACCGAAGGATGCATTCTCAAATACCATCGGAGTTTTCATTGTTATGGGTATTGGGTGATTTGCCTTTTGCGTGTATACGACCTGGCACACATCATAACCCTGGGAAAAAAAATTAGGAGAATGTTATCTATATAAGAATTAGGGATATGTAAATAACTTTGTTGTTACGTGAATGTTATACTGGTGTCTTTTCCCACCCCGTGCTCCTGTTTTTGCGTAGGTGGGTAAAAAGACAGAGGGACAACCACAAGAACAAGAATTAAAGTGGAAAAATGAATCACACCAGGACAGGAAGCAGTGGAAAGGGTCAAACCATAGAGATAGTATGCCTGACGGGTCAAACAGAACGGTAGGTACGGTCATCATCATCATCTTGGCGTTAATGTCTCGGTTGTGCTCTCGCGCACAAGGGCCCGGGGTCCGCCTTGACCATGATCCAGCATTTGGAAGATCAGGTAATTACAGTAGAGCGACTGCCATCTGACCTCCATGATCCTGATGTTAGGGGAACCTTACCAGATTGGATCATGGTTATACATTCAGTCGCTTGAATGTGCGGGTTTCATCACGATGTTTTCCCTCACCGTAAGAGCATCGGTTAGTATGCAACTAATACGGTAAATACGGCATAACACGATTTTAAATTTATACAAAGTATATTAACGACACACGGTTCCAGCTTCATGGAAAAGACGTCAACAATGTACAATTTTAGTGTAAGTACATAGTACAAAAGACATCAACGCGACACGATTTTAGTTTCATACAGACTTCAATGAGAGACAGTTTCATAAAAGACCTCCGTGAGATCCGTGATTTCCGTGACATAACAAAGATTTGATTGTTTTAAACTTTTAGTTTCATATAAAAGTTCTGTTCTTTTCTCTTCTTTTTTGTTGCACCGCCTTGTAATTTTAGTTAATTGCTCTCTGTTTGACTGGTAGAAAAAGTTAAGTCCGCCATTGTACTGTAATGTGCACAAAGTTTTAAATAAATATATAATAAAATTAGATGTATTATCAACGAGACACATGGATTGTAACCAAAATCTATGACGACCTAAGTGGTTGGTTAACATTCGGTCTGCCACGCAGAGGTCCCGGATTCGATTCCCGTCTGGCAATAGCTAGTAATTAAATAAAGTAGTGAAAACACAAGCGCCTGTTATTAACGATATGATATTTAATTTAGAATAGAAAATTGTTACTAGTTTACCATCAGGCGCTAATTATTAGCAGGTTATTAGACACCTGTGAATCCATTGTGTACCTTTATATACACAACTACAAATGAATTAAACCATCCTGCTTATAATATACTCACCATGAGTTCACGAGCGAACAGCGCAACAGACAATAACTAGTCGTCCTAATAAACTAATATAAGATGAGCTAGCGTCTCTAAAGACGCGTATAGCAAGGTTAGCTCGTTTTACACTGGTATTGGGTATACTGTCGTCTGTATTTATATGTATACGTTTCAAAAAGAAAAAGGCACAACACGACAATGGAAACGGTAATCTTGAATGTAGGCATTCAGTTTATGAATTATTAGCTTTTGCCCACGACTTCGTCCGCGTAAATGGCGTATTCCCACAGGAACATCGCTCTAAATTATATCCTATTGATTTAAAATATACACTCTGCAAAATTTCATTAAAATCCGCTCAGTAGGTGAAATACTAACATACATTCATCTAAACTTTCGCATTCATAATATTATGTTGTTGTAAAGCTTGACCGGAGACAGAGGTGACCTGTCAATGGTGGCGCTAGTTCTGCGTTTTATGTAGCAACACCGGAAGGATGTAGTATTCTGTGACAGAATTCGAATGTCGCCAACAATGGGACATGGATAAGAAGGAACGTGACGGAAAAATAAACTAACATGTCCCGATTGTGAAATTAGAATAATGACGTTTCGGAAAACAACCTAGCGCACTCCTTCATGGAATTATGGATTCTTGTCAAATAAGTCAACATTTGACTCAGTAGACATTGTCACTAAATTTTAACCGCATAAGCCGACTTATTGTACACCATTTAAAATTAAATGATGTACAATAACGAAGGCAGCTTATTAAGGTTATAGACTACTCAATAGCGTCAAGTTATATTTCCTCTATAGTACAGTTTATTATTACCAGTAAAAAAAAATAGTATTCTCATTTTTCCGCAATCTGTCAAAGTAACCTAAAGTCGTGGTATCCCTATAAGATTATTGTATTGACTGCTCGTCATCAGCCAACAAAATAGTGGTATTACCGCCATCTGTCGACATTCTGCGACTCTGTCTTCTATTCAGCAGGAAGAAGTACCAGTACCTACCACGTGTAGGTGAAGTTCAGTTTGAAGTGGTCAGATGGTGTTACGTGACTAAGTACTGTAGCATGTGTGCTCGGGCAGGCCTTAGGTCAGGACGGGCTCTAAGATAGGTAGGCTTTCGGGATAGGTTGGTGCTCCCATAGGGAGACCTGGGCTTTTTTAGGTTAAGTAGGTTGGAGCAAGTAGGATGTAGGTCTGTAGGCTTAAGTAGGTTGAAGCAAGTAGGATGTAGGTCTGTAGGCTTAAGTAGGTTGGAGCAAGTAGGACGTAGGTCCACGATAAGTCGGAATTGCCTGACAGTAGATAGTAAAAATGATAAAATGTGGATATGGCAATAATCTGGGGGTAATCTGTCCTTGTCAGTCCTTCTTGTAAACATTCAGATATTTGGCTTGAACTTGTACTTTTAGTTTGACTAAATTATGAATCATGCTGAAAATTATCACTGTCGCTTCCTTTTTAATTGTTTTGCCCATTATTTAATAATATTTTTCATAAAATAAAAAATCCTACAGAAATCAAATTGTTTGTTATGACTTTTATGAATGACGTTCTATTAATTTTAAAAAACTTGTCATAAGTTGCCATATAGAGTTATTATTATTTTTAAATAATTGATTCGGACTTAGCGTGATGTGTGTCATTTGAATTAGAAGTAAGCTATATATTGTATTTTAGGGCATTCATTATTACTTTTTCCACAATACAGTTTCATTTAAGCAATTTGTATCTTTTAACTTTTGAATCAACGCCCCCCCCCCCCCCGGTGTTAAATGTTGGCTGGTAGTTACTGCGTATATAAAGAGTGGGGTTAATTAGTGATGTCCATTTATTTAACTTAACATCCATTGGCAAATGTTGTAAAGACCGACTAATATAGACATCTCGTATCGTACCTCCGTAAAAAATGGACAGCATCCTTTGCGTTGAGTAGTTCCAACACTACAATCTCCTACCCATGCGTTGAGATTATGGCAATGCCCTCTACTAATGCGGACGAGGCTCAAGTCCATCGGTAGACTGTTATGGGCTGTTGCTATAAAAATTGATAATCAGCTTGGTGTTAATATCCCGATTGTGTTCTCGCGCACGATGGCCTGGGGTCTGCCTGGACCATGATCCAGGATTTGGCAGATCATGAAATTACAATGGAGCGACTGCGATCTGACCTCCGTGATTCCTCCTCAGTCCTCCGTTTTTACTACCAGAGGAACATGACCGGATTGGTTCATGGATTCAGTCGCTTGAGTGTGCAGGTTTCATCACGATGTTTTCTCTCACCGTAAGACCATCGGTTAGTATTCAACTAATGTACGTAACTAAGTTGCGATATTATAGTGTAACTAGCGGACCCGGCGCGACTTCGTTCGCATACACCTACGTTACCACTACCTTCCCTTTTTTCTTGCTTATAAACCTTCTAAATGAATATCTCTATATATTATTGAAAACCGCAGAATTAGGGCAGACGGCGGGAAGCGACTTTGTTTTATACTAGGTATAGATAGTGGTTTATCTGTGAGAAGAGTGTTTTTTTATCTGTTAATTTTTATCTACGTTATCTTCACAATATCTTGTAACTGCCGGAAATGATGTAAAGTTGATGTAAAGTCATGTTGCAGAGTAGAATTTAGCACTATGGTACAAGGACAAACCAAGATCAGTAAATTTGAAGAAATTTGTGTTTTCTGTTCCTTATAAATGTTATAATTATGACGATGTATTTTTTGAGGATGTATGTGTAACAAGCAAAAATTTCCAGCTCCATTTCTTAAAAACAATGGCTGCTATATTCCGCGGACCTACACCGAATGGATTATTCCATGTTGTCTATTCGTAAGGCCAAAGTATCAGCTAAACAATGAGACAGGCGATGATTTAAAGATCGCTCTTTGGCGAGAATGGAACAAAATACCATCAGATCGCATTCGTGCAGCAAGCGAAATCTTCGGGACAGATTCGATGCTGTTAGCTGCCCTAAAAGTGGCTACATCGAACAATAACCCACTTTTATTAAAATGTTACATGTATTTTCGATATATTGAAGTTTTTAATTTAAAAAACTCAAAACAAACAAAATTATAGCATTTTCAAATGGTAACACTTCGAGTGGCGCACCCTGTATGTATGTAGGTACTGTAGCGTGTGTGCTCGGGCAGGCCCTAGGTTAGGACGGATCCCAAGACAGGAAGGCGGTTGGAGGCCTCATGTCTGGAGGGGCTTCAGGTTAGGTAGGCTTTCAGGTGCGGTTGCTGCTCCCATAGGGTAAGGCAGGAAGGCGTTCGGAGGCTTCATGCCTGGAGGGGCTTTAGGTTAGGTAGGCTTCCGGGTAAGGTTGCTGCTCCCGTAGGGCAGCCGGGGCTTTAATTAGTTAAGTAGGTTAGGTTAGGTTCGAACAGGAAGGAAGGAGGTCGGTCAGCTTGGACGGTTCGGAGCAAGCAGAACTTGGGTCTTTGGCCTGTCTCTATGAGCACACATCGTACTGGCTAGGCAGGAATTCAAATAGATTATATTTGAATTAGACGTAAGATGTCTTATGTATTTTTGTATCATTCATTATTCATTATTATTATTGTTGATTCTTCAGTTGACTTTCTTAAATATAGCTATAATATCTTCTATCTCGAGCTACGAGTATTTATTTAAACGCCCCCACGATCCCGAGTGTTACATTTTGGTGGAGGCGCCCGGAGTCCACAATCGCTAATAAATATATTTTCAGAAAAACAAAGAAAAAGAAGTGAATGACAACCGTGTCATATCGAGTCATTTTTTTCCGAGGACAGGAAAAATTCTAGACACAACAACAGAGCAATAAAGGAAAACGGAGAAGCCCAAAAACGATTTAAAGGACCTAAGGAGAAGTGGCTTGAGAGAAAGAAAAGGATAAAAACCGAAGTGGCACCAAGACTGTCGGATTGCGTATCGTTATTTTGATTACTTTAGTATATTTGATGATGAATGAGGAGTTATTTACTGGAATGAACGGAAATGTTCATGCATTTTTATCGCGAATCAAGCGATACTTTATCATCAAACGCCTAGATGAAAATGAGAAGATCGCTACGCTGCCGGCATACCTCGGTGGTCCGGCGGCGGCGTTCATGAATGAATACGAAGAAAGGAATGAGATATTCACATTTGAAGACCTCGTCGTTGCTCTTGAAAACGAGTTCTCGCCCACCACAAATTATGTGGAACAATTTTACTCTCGCCAGCATCTACCGGGCGAGGATATCATGTCTTTTTTTTACAATCTCTCCGAAATAGCCGCCAAAGCGAAAATTGATGATGATAAAATATTCGTCAATAATTTTTTAAAGAAAATCCGCGGTCCCTTCGCCCACAAAATTAATTGTTCCTTGATCACATCCAAGGAACAATTAAAGGCATTAATACGGCAATTGATTATGGTATATGACAAACCAACAGAACAGAATCCTACTGTAAGATTTTCAAGCCTTCCCTCTACCATGGATGCCCATCACAATGTACCGGTCCATTCCCCCGGTCCAGTTCAGGGGTCACCAGCCTTCCAAACCCCACCGAATGTGTTTAGCGGCACACCTCAAAGGCCGAGGGTACCAAAATACCCACTAAGACCTTATACGCGCCAACAGCAGCTGCCTCAGCAGCAGCCACAACAGCAGGGATACTTTGCGCGGCAACAGCCGTATAGCCGTCAGCAAGAGCAACCCCAGCAGCGACAGGAGCAGCAAGAATACTTGGCACAACATCATGTGAGAGGTGCATTCGCCGAGGAGAACGCACCCATGATGTCGCAGTCATTCTCGAATGATTTTAATACGGTCAGACCATATATTTTGTGTAGATTTGGAAGTAGCCAGGATATTCCTGCGTTAGTCGATACAGGAGCATCTATTTCTTGTGTATCAAAAAGTGTTGTTGATAGAATCGGTTTAAATATGATGAATTGTAATGACATCTATGTCAAAGCCGTAAACGGAGCAAAAATTAACATTTTGGGCAAATGTAGCGAAATAGTTGAGATAGATAATAGGGAGTATGTATTACCTCTGGTGGTAGTAGAACACCTAGGGTGTGAGGTCATCATCGGCCAAGATTTTTTATATCGCCATATGGCAAGTATAGATTTTTCTCAAAAGTGCGTGACGTTGGGAAAGAACCATCACGTAAACTTTGTATTGAGTAGAAATTTATGTAATGACAATGGGAATTTATATCAGGGTTCTCTAGATTCGTTAGGGCACCAGGAGCAATTTGATTACATTTATTGTGCGTCCTTAAACGAAAGGGACGTATCTCCAACGTTAATAAATACCGTTATTTCTCCACAATTTCCAGAGGACAAGCAGTTGTCCTGGTTGAGCGACAATTTGCCTTGTCAGGAACGAGAGGAATCAGTAATCGCGTCAAATCAACTTGTACATATATTAGCGTTTGATAGTAGTCGGTCGAGCATTGTGACTACGGACGAGAAAACGGGTGATGATGTCCCTATTCGTAGTTCCCCGTGTCGTGTTTCGCAGGTGCAAAGCGAGAGACTGGACACCCAGGCGGCGGAGACGTTGGAGTTAGACGTAGTTAGGTTATTGAATATAGAACGGGATTTAGATTTGGTTCATTGTGCAGGTCGTGATAATGTCGTCGCTGATTGTTTTAGTAAAAATCCTTTAGCGGAAGGTAATCCAACTTCGGTGATGGAATCTGTACCTCCGGACGGGTATGAATTGTCCATCGTATCTAAGAGGGGTGAAAATCAAACTCGTAATAGGGTTTGTGCTAGACATGCAAATAAAGTTTGTGCTAGGCGTACAGGTAAAGTTCGTACTAGACGTGCAAATAAAGTTTCTGCTAAGCGTGCAGGCACGGCTCACGAAAACTCGAATAACAGAGATAAAGGTTATTTCATACGAGATCATCTCTGGTATAAACGGGCGCGTAATAGAGTCAGGTCACCTGATGGGTGCACTGTATTCCCTTTGATAGTTTCCGCCCACAATAGTAGTGTGAAGGTTTCCCCGTATATGAGAATTTTCGGTTTGGATTTTCGGATTTTTCGTAGGGAACAATTTCATAACACTCACGATTTTCGTGGTAGGTTAATAAGTAATTTTTCTGGACAGAGTCCTTTTCTTTCTTCTGATATTTCGCCTTCGAAACATTCCCTTCAACAATTTCATAACACTTCCCATTTTCGTGGTAGGTTAATAAGTAATGCTTCTGGACAGCAGGTGAACACGAATTGGAATAACGCTGAATACTGATGGTCTAAGAATTTGATTTTCAAAGTCTATACATAATCAGATATTTTTGGTGCCTATCTTTTGGGATGAATTTCATCACTTTTGGTCAAGCACTTCAAAAGTTCATTGTTTGAGGTAGAGTAGATTGGTTGGAATGGTTAGATGTTATTATATGTGACTATTTTTTTAGTTGGATTTTGGTCATCATCAGATTGGAGCCAGATGTTATAATTTCTGGTGAGGATTTCCTATGGTCCTCAGTGCGGGATCCACTTAGGTGGTCTGGATAATATTTCACTTATGAAAAGGATCAGCCTGTAGGGATATCCCTGTTATGGATGAATTATAGACGGTCCATATAATAATGAAAAGATTTATTTGAATTGGTCTCAATGATATTTAATTGAATATGGTGCATGTTTCTTTCCCTACCTTTTATTTAATAATTTTAATATCATATGTCTTGTGTTTTCCATGTGGCGATTACTTCACAATGTCCGAGTTGGTGTGCGGGCCACTTCTGTATTGAGTGGTGCGCTACACCGATCGTACATGAGAGCCACTTGCGAGGTGTTCCGAATAGGACATCTCTTCGCTGGTGCTGCACCAGCTGTATTGTAATTCGGCTGAAAGAAAATCAGCAAGTTTACTGCAAGCCATATCACTTATGTAAGAGAATGATTTATAAATATTTAAGGTTCAAAATGAAAGATTTCATAATCTTTATGAATAATAGGGGAAGTTCTTAAGATTTGTCGAATTGTTTCTTCATGTTAGGAAGAAAGGGGATATTTTGTATTCATCTATTTGGGTGCAATCGCTTTTTCAGTACATGGACGATCGCTTTGGATGTCATTTGAAGGAATAAACTCGTGGTCCATACCTGATCAAGTGGAGGGGTGATCCAACCGGTTCACCTGTTCACGAGCGCTTGTACGCAATAATTTGCACTCTGAATATGCCGACTTTGGGGCGTTCGATTATTTAGGTAGATGAAATGAGGGAGTATTGATGGTCGAAGGTGGCCTTCAAGGCAGCAGCCATTTTTCCCATAGTGGATATGGCGTGACATTTGTTGTGTCACAGCTGCTATATGGGCAGCGAGACCAGAAATAAGGGTTGAATAGAAGCATAGAGTTGGCATATGAACTGAAGAGGCATCTTGGCGGTACGCTATTTTTGGGTGGACCATAGTGTCACAATATCTCTTTGTTGATCATGGGATCACAGATCCAGTCAGGGATCAATAAATAATTTAGGGAGGTTGTCAATGTCTGGTTCAATCGCAGTCCAATTAATCTTTTGGCTTATCTATATGACAGGTCGATTCACAGACACGGTCGTGAACCAACCAGTTTCTGAAATGGATGTCTAATATTATATATTAATATTTAAATTAGCATGGATTTCGTGTTTTAACCTGACATTGATATAATATGTTATTGTATGGTAAGAATTGAATGGTTTGATATGGGAATGTGTTTTGTTTTGCAAATTGTAGGAAGTCGTAACATATAGTTTTGCAGCAATCAAGTTTTTTTTGCTCTGACTATAACTTGCTGATTTTCGTTATGTTTGCATGGCTCATACATATTGTTGTATTATTTCTTTTCATAGATTTAGTATTAAGGTAGGTACAGATAAGTTATCATTAAGGATCGAAGGAATGCCATATTGTTTGTTTAATTGGTAATGGACAAGTCAACCGTAGTATGAAGATAGACTATGGTTATTGTGACAATATTTGATTAATGTTAAAGTATTTCTTTTTGAAAATATGGCAATTCTGCGGTGGAGAACATTTTTCTTTGTACGTGTATAAGGTTAAGACTTTATAATGTTAAAGAATTATTTCAATTTTACTTTGAAGAAGTAAATATGTCAAGTCAAGCTTTGCAATAGGGTTCTGTAGGCCTTGTGCAGATTGGCATGGTTTTTTACGGGGTTTTGCCCAGCCTTGTTTTTGGGAGCTGGCTCCCAAAAACAAAATCCGTAGCAGGGTTCTTCTGCACAATGCCGGCGTTTATATTCCCCCGTTTAGGTAGAATAATTTAAGACTAGTATGTAGTTATTAATCCAAGGTTAGGATTTAATCATTGTATTCAAGGGGTTTAGGAATATAGATAGAGGTTCTTTTAAGAAATTACTAGGTAATTTCTTTATTTGGGGCGTGGGTAGATGTAGCGTGTGTGCTCGGGCAGGCCCTAGGTTAGGACGGATCCCAAGACAGGAAGGCGGTTGGAGGCCTCATGTCTGGAGGGGCTTCAGGTTAGGTAGGCTTTCAGGTGCGGTTGCTGCTCCCATAGGGTAAGGCAGGAAGGCGTTCGGAGGCTTCATGCCTGGAGGGGCTTTAGGTTAGGTAGGCTTCCGGGTAAGGTTGCTGCTCCCGTAGGGCAGCCGGGGCTTTAATTAGTTAAGTAGGTTAGGTTAGGTTCGAACAGGAAGGAAGGAGGTCGGTCAGCTTGGACGGTTCGGAGCAAGCAGAACTTGGGTCTTTGGCCTGTCTCTATGAGCACACATCGTACTGGCTAGGCAGGAATTCAAATAGATTATATTTGAATTAGACGTAAGATGTCTTATGTATTTTTGTATCATTCATTATTCATTATTATTATTGTTGATTCTTCAGTTGACTTTCTTAAATATAGCTATAATATCTTCTATCTCGAGCTACGAGTATTTATTTAAACGCCCCCACGATCCCGAGTGTTACAGTACCTATTCGATGTCGCTCCCGCGGGAACACTCTACTAATACTGCGATCTCCAATTCCCCACCCGTGGGGATCATTGTTAAAACTTCGATGTAGAGGAGGCATAGGTCCAACTATTTTTTACTACTAGCCAGCTATTTAACAGCCATCACACACTGTGGTAAGTGACGATGCGGCCTACAAATGCTTTAAACAAACTATTGACAGCTGTTATCGAAGATATTGTCTTTAACTTTGTCATATCTTTGTTTTACTATTCTACACTACAGTAAACAAGCAAGCAGCCAGTCATAACATGATGCTTCGGCGCGTGCCCCGCTATGTAAACTTTATATACTCGCTTATCTCCGGCCTTACTCACGCTACATAACCACTGATCCGTACCTCTTGTCACGTTTACTTCAACGTGACTTTGGAACGCAATTTCAACAGTGAACAGTGAAATATTATTATGTTCAATACCCTTCGTTACGACGGAGATATACACCGTTCAGAAACGACGCGAACGCTTACGGTTTTACTGATAATGCTAGTGGCGATCGACACTGTGCGTCCGGCGAAATGAACGAAATTGACCAATCATAGAGCTTAATATTTTAAACTATCGTGGTTATTATCACATATTTTAAAAGGTATGTTCCGGGTTTCCTACCGCGTACTTTGTTGACGAGTAGCCCGATATTTCGACGCAGTTGCATGCATCATGGTCACGGGACGACGATTGTCGTGCGGTATACCTACAGGTACGCGGTAGGAAACCCGGAATATACATTTAAAATTAATCATAGAGTTGTATTGAACGCAGTGTCGTGTATTTTTTATGTTATACGGCAGACAAACAGGCAAGCGGGCCACCTTATGAAAAGCGGTCACCGCTGCCTATGGACATCAGCAACATTAGGGGAGTTCCCAATGAGTTGCCCGCCTCTGAAGAGACCTCTAATATACCTCTTGAATGGTCCCATGTCGTAGTCCAAAGGAAACACTATTGCTAGGAGCTCATTTCACATCCGAATCGTACGAGCGAGAAACGTCCTTTCGTACCTTCACAGGTGTTTCTGTTCTTTCTTTCTTTCTTTGTTTTAGGTTGTGTTCTATGGTCTGATTTCGGGAAACGTCACATGCCCCGCGCCCCCGCGTTCAGCCCCGAAACAACCCTGAAACGCCACCCCTCCCACCTACCTCAACCATGATCATCACAGAGCAAAAAAATTTGCCAGTCTTAACCATGAAGGTAGCTAACTTTCCAATCTCTTTGGTGGTCCTAGACCTCAAAACAGGCGATGTACCAGTTGTGTCATAGAGATTTTTTTTTATCTGTGAGTTGTGTAGGCGATCCACAGAGCATAGACCCAGTCGATGTATAGTCGACTGATTTCTCTAGCCGTTGCAAAGACAGAATAACATAAATTTAACCGATTGTGACCTAGTAGGTACATTGTCGCACAGTTCTAATTGAACCTCGTAATCACGTTGTGTCCCAACGTGATACCCGTATTTCAATGTTTATTTGTCTTTGTTTTGTTCGAATTTGATTACGCAGAACGGTCCATCGCTACTCTCGAACGTGTTTCACGATATTGTCGTGTGACATTGATTAGCTAAGTGGAAACCGTATTAGGTAAGTATCTAAAACGTATAACAAATAATTTTAACTTATCTCACGAAGTTACTCCTCGTGTGCGGTGAGGGGTTAAAGTTCTTTACATCTTTCAAATATCGAATTTGAAAATTTCATGAAACTTTTTGTAAGAACACTAGGAATAAAAGAAATCATCTTGGCGTTGATGTACCGGTTGTGCTCTCGCGCACGAGGGCCTGGTGTCCGCTTTGACCATGATCCAGGATTTGGCAAATCAGATAATTACAGTGGAGCGACTGCCATCTGACCTCCGTGACCCTGCTACCAGGGAACCTGACCAGATTGGAACATGGTTACACATCCAGTCGCCTGAAGGTGCAGGTTTCATCACGATGCTTTCCCGCACTGTGAAACCATCGGTTAGCATTCAACTAATGTACATAAAACAGAAAAGAGTTATTAGTACATGGCCCCAGTAGGATTCGAACCCGGTACCTCTCGCTTACGAGTCGGATACCTTAACCACTCAGCCACCGACACTCCTGTAAGAAAAAATAAATACGGAAAAAATCTGGCAACTGGTATGGGATCTTGTGACTTTATCAATGGGGCTTTTGTCTCGCAATAAACGTAGCAGTGAAAAGACGTGTTTTCCTGGTTTCCCCTGCGTCCAATTCCTGGGAGGAAATATCTTCTAGCAAAAATGTTTGTATAGTTGTATTGTAGTGTGTAGTAAATAGGCTTAGTATTCATTAGATATAAGCCGTGTACCCTTTCATTATGATTCATTATTAAACATGATGTACAACTAACGGACCATCTTTTATTCTACAAGTCCCGTCTCTACATGGCGACCCTGCTTGGTCAGCTGCGCGCGCGCGTGTATCAAATACGGAAGATGTGATAGTGAATGAAATTCGGTCTGAAGAATAGATAAGGTATTGGTCATGGGCGATAGGTACCGCTTTCCGTCAGTTGGGCTGTCTCCTCATTTGTCAATGAGTAGAATAATAACCCAACCGACAGGAAAAATCGGGTAACCCCCGGCCAAGTTTACTTAAACTCAAATATTTTTTAAACTACAAAACAGATTTGAATGAAACAAAGCTAAGAACCATCACGGTTAAACTGGCTTTCAAACAATGCATCTGTTCGGGAGCTGCGATGCCACAGACAGATACACAAAGCCACAGATATTCAGATACACACGTCAAACTTAAACAACACCCCTCTGTTTTCGTCGGAAGTTAAAGAAAACTGAATTTATCCAATGTCCGGTCATCTGCATTATATTCCCACTCATGGATGCACAATCCTTGCCGTGGGACTTCAAAAGCATTTGCCCTAACAAACACACCGTGGAACATTTCAAGTTACTAGGTCAATATAACAGGTTCCTGTATAGAAGTTGAAACGGGATCATTTGCATAGTCACAATGAATTGAGTACACGTAAGTTGTTTGTTTTCACTTTCTTTGAACGGTCAAATATTTTCTTTACGTATTTCATGAATCAAGTAAAGAGTAGACAAGAGTGTTGTAGATTTGCAGTAGGTATCTAAACTAAAAACGTGAGTTCGGTTTCTAAGAACCATATCCATAAAACAAACTTCTATTTAAAGTATAACAAAGTCCCCGCCGTCTTTCCCTATGTATATTTTTTACTACCTATGTATGTATGTATCAATGTCCGCTTAGATCTTTTAAACTACGCAACGTATTTTAAAGTGATTAAAGAAGAAGGTTTATCAGCAAGAAAAAAGGGAAGGTAGGGGTAAAGTAGGCGTACGCGAACTAAGTCGCGTCAGGTCCACTAGTACAACATAAAATAGTCTAGCAGCCTCCTAGATGGCTCTGCCGTAGTATCGTATGTCGCCTTGAACGAATGGACAACTGATACTAATTGTTACAGAGTATAAAATAAAGTCGCTTTCGGATGGGGAGGACGTGGTCAGACGTACGACCAAGGTCCCACGCACCTAAAAAGCAAATTTATTTTATACAGGGTGTCCAGTGGCAGATTTCAAAGTTTGAACAAACGTAGTTTCTGAACGCAACATGTGAGAGGGGCGCGGGGGGCGTCGTTGAAAGCGCAAGCGCTGCGGATTTTTTAGTAGCCATGGAACAGTGGAGTGGAGAGCACCGCGCTTTTGCTGTCGAGGCGTACATTTCGAGTGGTTTTTCGCTGTCTGAAGCACGCCGTCGATTTAATTATCATTACGGTATTCGTCGATTGCGTGACGGACCATCGATCAACCTCATTCAGTCATGGGTAGCAAAGTTCAGAGCTACAGGATCAACATTAAATAGACCCAGACCAGGACCTATACCAACGGTAGCCACGGACGAAAATGTTGAACGTGTTATGGTTTCTGTCACTGAAAATCCCCGTTTATCACTTCGTGCACGTTCATCGATATTGGGAATTACGAAATCAAGTTTACAGGTTATAATGCGAAAAAAACTCAAGTTCCATCCGTATAAAAATCAAATCGTTCAAGATTTACACGATTCTGACTTTGCATTAAGAAAAACTTACGCGGAGGAGATGTTGTTGAGATTTCGTACTGCTACTCGGATGGGTTACATATTCTTTAGTGACGAAGCCCACTTTCACATCGGAGGATATGTGAATAAGCAAAATTTCCGTTACTGGGATGTCCGCAACCCAAGACAAATGCATCAAGAACCTTTACATAAACCTTAAGTTACAGTCTGGTGTGCAATGTCTGCATCTGCCATCATAGGGCCTTATTTCTTTGAAAACCAACGTGGCCAAACTGTAACTGTGAATACGGAGAGATATACCGAGATGATAAATGACTTTTTTAGACTGGAACTACAGAATAGTCCATACTTCAACCGAAACACGTGGTTCCAGCAGGACGGGGCCACAGCTCATACTGCTAATGTGTCTATGAATGCAGTGCGGCAGTTATTTCAAGAAAAAAACATATCCCGAAACGGCACCATACCGTGGCCACCTAGGTCACCAGATTTAAGCCCATGTGACTTTTTCTTATGGGGATACTTAAAATCCGTTGTTTACAAAACAAATCCGAGCACTGCGACACAACTTAAAGACAATATTCGAGCCGAAATCAGCAGGATCCCCCAGCCTCTCTGTAAACGCGTTTTTGAAAACATGCGTGCTAGACTCGAAGAGTGTGTCAGGCTCGATGGCCGCCAATTGGAGAACGTGGTTTTCAAAAAATGAAATCCGCATTTGTTGTTTTTAAATTACAATAAACATACTTTGTATTAGAGGTGTAGTTTTTTTTTTACAACTTTTCGAACTTTGAAATCTGCCACTGGACACCCTGTACAATGTAAGTATTAGTATCAATTGTTTAGCTGCCTCATAGATCGGCTTGGCCACAGCGTCGTATGTGGAGTTCTTCAGGAGCTGCGATGTTACAGACAGATACACGTTCACACTTATAAGTAAGTACTTATAACTTATTTTTTATATTTCTTTTTGTACTTGTGCTATAAAACCTTACTTCTTGCTAAATTTCATGATTATAGGTCATCGGTATCTACACCAGAAGTTATGATAAAGTTACTCTGTCAATATTAAAGTTGTCATACAAATTGAAATATTGTCAACGTATAGGATACTTAACAATTACATATAATTATGAAATTTGGGAAAAAAAAAAAAAAAACTGACACGGCTCGAGCTCCGTCTGCCAATTGAATATTCATAATAAATATATGTAACCCTTTCTGGATGGCCTAAGGGTTGGTGCGCGTCGCGCCCAGTAGTGGAGAATACTGTGGTGTGTGGGCGTGGTTGTGCGTGTCCCCAATTTTCCGTGTATATAATTTATGTTATGAGGCTGTGCTGAGTTGACAAACTGTTTTGCTGTGACATCTGCAACATCTTGGACAAGCTGTTACCTCGGCAACGTAAGGCGTTGCCTGGTTACAAGACGCTGTCGGTATTATTCAACTGGCTTGGGCGCAAGATGGCGCACGTCACAAGAATGAGACTGCGTCAGATTTGTCAGATTTGGATTTCATTTTGACGAGTGATTTTATTTTGATACTTTGTTTTCATATAGTACCTAGTTTTACTTTTTTGAGATATTTTCTGTAAATATCCCCAATACCCCATGTCCCAGGATGCAAATGACGCACGGTCGAGGTCATTGGAAAATTTGATACGATGCCCCAGATGCCCCCAGCCTCTCTTCTTCAAGGGACAGAGAGGCCTCAACATTCACATTGGTAAGTCGCATAAAGATCGCGGCGTACTTACCGCCTCTGTCCCTTCGTCGGCCCCTGTTTCCAGTGCCCCGGTGTCAGTGCCTCTAGTCCCTTTAAAGCCATTCTGGGAACGAGTGGCCACACTAAAAACTTCTAAACGGATTTTAAAAAGGATCCCCCGGGAAGCGAGGATCGTTGTAGCCCAAGCCCTTGCACAAGATCTTCAAAGTGCTACAGCCAAAAATGACAAAGAGAGCTGGGAGCATCTTCTCACCTTCCCATTCCGTATTCTGCATGTTGAAGATACCGGTCCTAACACTTTTTTAAATTCATTAACAGCAAGTATTAAAAAAAACTGTTTAAACCCCCTCACTCTTAATAGTTCCAACTTACACCAACTCAGAATGTACTTCAACATGTAGAAAATAAAATTAATGACGGTGATATCAAAGGGGCAGCTCGTATCCTTTTTTCTAATGATACTTTTGCTCCCGATACGCCTGAGACTTTGGCCGGCCTCCACAGTAAACATCCTCAACCTCCGGCAGACCTTCAGTTACCAGACGCCCCTAGTGCTGCGGATTCCGCGCTGCATGTTTCAACGGATGCCGTTCGCCAAGCCGTTTTTTCATTCCCAACCGGCTCGGCGGGCGGCATTGATGGCCGGACTCCGCAGCACCTCAAGGATCTCCTGAGCTGCGCTGGTGAGGCTGGTGATATTCTTTTGGACTCTATTACAGGGCTTACGAACATGATGTTGTTAGGTGCGGTAGACTCATCGGTTATAGATACCCTGTATGGTGCTAACCTTATCGCTTTAAAAAAGAAGGACGGGGGCATTCGTCCCATTGCGGTTGGCACCACCTTCCGTCGCCTGACAGCTAAGCTGTGTTGCAGATTCCATGCGCCCAGTCTGAATGAATATTTCCAGCCGATCCAGCTGGGTTTTGGTTCGAAAGGAGGCTGCGAAGCCGCCGTTCATGCCCTCAGGACGTTCCTTCATCATAATGGCGGTGAGGTTCTGCTGAAGGTTGACGTAAAAAATGCCTTTAATTCTGTGGATAGAGGCGCCTTGCTCAACCAAGTTAAGACAAACATGCCGGCCGCCTATAATTTTCTTTGGCAATGTTACGAATAACCGACAAACCTTATACACAAAGGCCACCTTTTGTACTCGGCGGTCAGCTGCCAGCAAGGTGACCCTCTTGGGCCGGCCATTTTTAGTCTCGCGATACACCCCATAGTCTAAAAACTAAATTCAAAATTAAACGTTTGGTACTTGGACGACGGTACCCTAGGAGGTGATGCTGCAACTGTTTTACAGGATCTACAGCTCCTCATTCGGGAGTTCAGTGCCATAGGCCTGGACCTGAATTTCTCGAAGTGTGAGCTGTATATCTCTGTGTCTTGTCCGTCGGCTGGCGCTGTTTTAGCAGCATTTCGCGCCCTAGCCCCAAATATCACAGTCGTCGACAAGACTAACCTGCACCTTCTAGGGTCACCTATTTTTGACGAATCGCTGAAATATTTTGTGGACCACAAAATTCAAAATTTCAATTCAATTGCAGATCGCCTTCTCAAAATTAACAGTCACATGGCTTTTGCTATATTCCGGTATTGCCTTTTTGTTCCAAAATTCATGTATGTTTTACGGTGTTGTCAGCTTTGGAAACATCCCGTTCTTCTAGAACTCCTAGACAACACCGTGAAACTAACACTCACATCAGTTTTAAACATTAATTTGAAAAATTCTTCTTGGGAGCAGGCATCATTGCCTATTCGCTATGGTGGTCTGGGCGTTCGTAAAGTGTCTAGTGTGTCCTTGCCAGCGTTTTTGTCCTCGGTACACAGCTCACAGTCCCTAGTGGATAAATTATTGTCTAAACTAGGGACCTTTCCATCGGCTTTTTCTACCGAGGCCAAAATCGCGTGGCAGTTGGCTTGCCCGGAGGCAGAGCCCACTAATTCTTGTTCACAGCGGCTATGGGACGAGCCGCTCTGTAGGTTGGCGCGAAACAAACTTTTAGACGCAACAACCAACTCTGCAGAGCGTGCTCGCCTTCTAGCTGCTGGCGAGTGGGAGTCGGGCCTCTGGCTCCAGGCAATGCCTTCAAAAAACATCGGCGCTTTGCTCGACCGTGCCACTGTCAGGATTGCCACGGCCCTGCGTCTTGGAGCTCCCTGCAGCGCTCCACACGACTGCCGCTGTGGCCGCCCTGTTGACCAGCTCGGCCACCATGGTTTGTCGTGTAGTAGGAGCGCCGGACGCATTCCACGTCACGCGGACCTCAATGATGTCATCCGTCGGGCCTTTGCCTCCGCTGGTGCTCCCGCGGTGCTGGAACCCAACGGTTTAGCCCGCGATGATGGGAAAAGACCCGATGGAATGACACTCACGCCCTGGAAACTGGGAAGGCCCTTGGTCTGGGATGCCACGTGCATCGATACCCTCGCGCCGTCTCATCTTCCAGCCACCGCGTGTCAAGCAGGGGCCGGTGCCGCCTCTGCTGAAAACGTCAAACGGCGCGAATACACATGTCTCAGTGGCGACTACATATTTGCGCTATTTGACGTGGAAACTCTTGGGCCGTGGGGACCAGGCGCACATTCCCTATATAGGGAACTAACCAAGCGCCTGGTCGATATTAGTAATGACCAGAAGGCTGGCCTCTATTTGGGACAGCGTATAAGCCTCGCCATCCAGCGGGGCAACGCGGCCAGCCTTCTGGGCACATTTCCACATTCAGGGGACTTGGGGCAAATATTTTATCTATTTAAGTAATTTTAAGGTTTTTATTTATAGGAAGTTTTAGTGATTATATATTGTTTGTGTATTATGTATAAGTTGTATAATAAAATAAAATTGCACTTAAAATTGATAATTTGTATATTTATTACAATTTCCTAAGAAAAGGATATTTTACCAACCTCCACAACAGAGACTGTTTTGCTCGTAAACGGTTGGAAATTTGGAAAAGTGTTTAAAGCAAAAGTTGGAAAGAATTTTATGTAGATTACCTTAGGGTAAGGGCATTTTTTCTTATTGGCCGCCGTTTTCGAGTAAAAAGCAAAAAACTGCAAAAAGTCCTTTACACACCCCACAATATTCCCGAATAAACTGCTAAAATTACATTAAAATCGGAATTATGTTCAGGTAAGGCCCCTAATTTTTACCTACCGACTGAGCTTTAAGTGCAGAGTCGCCATTATATGTAGGTGTATTGACAGTTGTATTATTATTTAATGATATTGACATTTATTGTCATTAATTTATTATAGGAATAATAGAGTTATAATTTCTGCTTATCTCTACTTAAAAAAATGATACGTTTAACTGGGGACGTAGAGTTCTTTAGGAAATGTTGAGAAAGTTTCTGCTTTTCTCTATCTGTATATTTGACTGGCGATATAGAGTTCTTGGTGAGTAGGGCTCTCACAAGATGGACCGTCGACTAGCTAAAGTTCACAGGATAGGCCTTTGTGGCGATCTCTGAAGGAGGCTCATGCCCAGCAGTGGGCGTCTTTCGGCTGACATGATGATAGAGTTCTAAGGAAATAAATGTAGAGTCGTCTGTGCACGAAAGCGGGAAGAGCATTACAATCCAGAACTGGTCAGATATATAAAAAAACAAATAACTAAGTAGTCCCCAAACGACAAAAAGGGCTGTGTGGCGTCCAGCATCTACAAAGGTACGACAATGTGGTACAATATTGACAGATATGTAGACAGCGTTTTCCAAAGTCCCGTGGTTGTTAGGTGGAACTACAAATATTATTAAAATTATATAGCTAGGCCAGAGACAACAGCGCCACTCTACAAAGCTACTAAGTGATCAAACAGATTATAACGTCTCATACAATAAATGAGCAACATAGAGTTTGTCATATTCGCTGACCATGTCAGTCAGGGAAACTCCACATGTCCAATTTCTTCGTGGAAATCACAGATAAAAAAAATATATAAAAATCCTGTACATGTTTTTTTTCCTCTATGGGGAAACCCGTCAGTTTGTTTTTACAATTTTAAACGATTGTTTGTTTGGGTGTCAGTGTAACCCATTAATGGAATTTGAACATTAGTATCGTCATAGAGAAAAAAAATACGAAATATCGTAAAGGAATGCGATCGCTCGTTTGCCACTGGATCTAGTTTTAAAGTTATAAGTTACGATTTTTTTGTAAATTCCATAAGGAAAGGCTAACCTGGATCATGTTATTGTGTGGATATTGAATAGGATGTTACTAAAACTGATTTCTGATAAACGCTGGATTGACATTGTCTAGTCGGATGCGAGGATGATGATGATGATTAACACCGACAACGAGAACCTATCTTAAAATCATCATCTCAGCCCATAACAGTCCACTGCAGGACTTAGAGCCTCTCTCACGAAAGGGGAGTTTATTGCCAAAATCTCCACGCTTGGCAGGCGGGTTGGAGATCGCAGTGTTGTAAATATAACAATGGATAACGCCGCTGCCCGTTTTCCAGCCAACGGAGACTCTTTTTCGTCGAAACATTAGTCGTCTCGTACGACACCCAAGAGGTGTAAGAGGTGGTGCTACTCTACTTTGCCGGACACCACACGGCCGTTTTCTTAAAATAAATTATTGTATTTGTTGAATAAAATAAACGAAATGCATAGTCAATAACTATGATACTAAATATACAGTTAGGTTTACCCTTTGAACTAGCTAGTGTATCTCTATAATCTACCGATATCAAATAGTAGTAGTGACACTACACGCGCGCCCTCGTACAAAGTTCCAAACTCGTGACGAGACACATTGCTCACTCCCGATGGCCACCAGCAGTGGCGCCACTTACACTCCACGTATGCTGAAGCTGATGAAATTTGGTAGTTCCAATTTGTGCCACACGCGTGTGTAATCTTTGCAATTTTTACGAGGGAATGTCTCGCAGTCAGCTGTTGCTCGACGACACGGAGGGGCGAGGGGGAGGGGAGGGGGGATTACGCATGCGCTCAACTTCGCTGTAGCCACGTTGCCGCGCGTTCCATGCGCGTTCATTGATGGGATACCGGTATATCGGTGACCGATAACGGTATTCTACCGGTACTACGTACCTACGTACGTGCTACGTACTATATACTACGTACCGTAACGCAGATGAAATATATATATATGCAGATGAATATATATAAATATAATATGAATATGGAAGCTAATAAATATGGCTGGTATCAGATCCCGAGAAACGATGGCTTGACATCGCCGAGCCGGATGCCAGCGCCAATGGCTTACGACGAGAGGATGCCCAAGGCAGGCGAAATGGAGAAGACAGAGCAGGAAATCGGGCTCTAGCAGAAGTCGGACTTGACCGCTTGTATGGTGATGACGATGGAAGCAAATAAATAGGTATGGATAGGAATACGGCAAACAGGGGCTGCATTATCACGATCAAAAATGTATTGAATTATTTTACTAAGTGATTGACGCGCTAAATTCTCAGAATAGTTTTAGTTGATGAATTTATCTAAGAATTATTAAATTCGAATTAAGTAAACTTGTATATCAAGCTTAACGTGCTGGATAATTTAATTGCCGTTTAAAACATAATTGGGATTTTGTTTTTATACAAAAACCAACTTTAACTTCGTTCATGTAAACTTTTTTTTCTTTATTATTTTTCCGAATAATTCGGTCTCTCTTCCCCGAAGTACATTCGATCTAGACATCTCTCGTGATAACAAACTATGGTTATTCCAATTAGTAGGTTGCGATTTCCTTCTTAACCCCTTGCAAGTTCTTTGAGAAAACGTCAACTAAAACGCATCGCAAAATACCGGTTCAGAAATAACGTAACAGTCGCAACAGCTGTTTGCGCAGCACTAGTGCCGTGAACATAAATATACTTTAATGCAGCCACAGCTCTATACACCGTCCAGTTTCTCTGTGGCCGTTGCGAGGACAGCAGTGTCGGATTGAACGCGCCACAGGCAGCGATTTCTTTTCTTTTTTTATTTGGCTCTGGCCATTGTATGGGTGAGTCTTTTTGGTTCTACTACATCCTACGTACATTCAGCCAGTGTTGTGTGACAGAAAAACAGTGAAAAAGTACATATTTCTCACCAAAAAGGTGCCGTACACGCATAGTTGACGTAGCCATTGTCTTACAACTTTGTGTTTTGATTCGGACGAGGGTAAACAAAGAGGTCGTGTTTAGATTTTATTGATAAATTGCGTCGGTTTAGGGGCAGAATTTTGAGGGAACGCTCCGTTTTCATTCCCTTCCGACTGTAGTGAAATGTGCGGTTTATTTAATTAATTTTCCGGTTTTTCGGCGCGGAGATTAGAGGGTTGTGTCCTCACCCTACGAAATAAAACGCAATTCTGAATTTAAAAAAATATATTGCGAATTATTATTTTCTTTTATTTACTTTCGATTGAATAGTACCTATGTATATTTATTTGAATTATTTGCCGGCTTTATCGTGAACGTAAGTCATGTAAGTACAACGTGACCTAAATAATTTGGGGAAAATATTTTACGCAGTCTTCCGGGGTAGGTACACACGTGTATTTACGTCGTAAAAGACCCACTTTCACCTTTAAATGGCGGTTTGTCTGAAACAGGGCTAATGATATCCCATAGTAAATATAATGATATACTTTCCAACGTGCGTTTTATTGTTAATACTTTTTACATAATTTAAGTTTTACAGGTGTATTAATAAACCAAACATTTAAAAAATTACGTATTTAATTATTTTTACGATCACGTGTTCTCTTCATGGCTTCGTCTGCGTAAAGGTTAACTTTAATTTTCTATACAATTTTTCTAACTTTGTTTAATTTATTTTCGTTATTAAACCTATTCTATGGATAGGTTATCCGCTTACATCAAATATCTAATCTATCAGGAATATTATTTTATGATATTAAATTAGTTATTTTACTCAACGGTTAATTAAAATAATACAGGTAGGTACACATTGAATTTGGAACCGTAAACTGTTAGAGGACGGTAGCAAGTGGAACAACGTGGTATCTGCCTATCCCTATGGAAAATACATACAAACATATATATTTCCCACATAACTTCTTATTAATAACTTCCTTTTGGGTTTCGCCGTAGTCGGGTAAAACAACGTGGCGTTAAACAACAAGAATTAATTAACAATTAAGTAAGTAAGAGCCACTTTAATTTGATTTGCGTAACAAACGATAATATTAAACACAGAATATTTAATTTCATATTTTCATACTTTAGGTCTGCTAGCCATGTTTCACAATATTATTTCTTATGGATCAATAAAATTGTCTGACATTGCGTGTTGACACACGACGTAGAAATAGTGGTGAGCCATTAGATATAGACCGAATCTTTAATTGGTCCAATAATAACAGTACTTCGATATTCATTTTCATATTTATTCGCTTCATTTATGTTCATAAACTATCCTAATATGATACCATAATCTTGGTGCTCGTTAATATCCCGGTTGTGCTCTCGCACGCGAGACCCCTTGTCCGCCTTTATTGTGATCCAGGATTTGGCAGATCTTAATTACAGTGGAGCGACTGCTATCTGACCTCCGTGAACCCTGTTAACAGGGTAACCTTACCAGGGAGCCTATTTTTGAACCGCTCGCATTGAGTCGACCAGTTTTTAATTTATATTTTCAACATGAAAAATTCATTATTAGGTTTGCATGACGCTGATTTTCCCTTTTTTTGAACTAGTTCGCTGTCGATATTGCCAATCATTTTAATAATATTGAAATTTTCATGCCGAAATTCAAAATTAAATATCGTTCTAAGTAAGTATATTGAGTGGTTTAAAAATAGAGCCCTTGATTGGATCATGGTACACACTCATTCGGTCGCCTGAATGTGCAGGTTTCATCACGATGTTTTCCCTTGCCGTTAACCGTTTTCGATGCTCTTGCATCGAATCAGAAAAGAGTCATTGGTACATAGCGGCTCAGGGGGTTGAACCCGATACTTCTCGCTTACGAGCGGGACCCCTTAACCATTAGGCCACCGCTGTAATAGTATACTTCATTGCAAAACGTAGGGTGCTTTATTTATATTACAGTTTACTTTACATTAAGTTGGTATACTTTTATTAAGGTACCTACACATAAATTATTTACAGTTTACTGCATGATATAACAAAATTATAGAGTGCACATCAGTTGTTTTACAACACAGAATTGTTCTCTGACATCACTCTGACGTATAACGAGAACGAGCGTACTTGTATCGTCACCAATATTATCATACATTTACTCAGAATCAATATTTTGCCGACTGAATCATAATCGGTTGTGTAACCATCAAAATTATACGCAGTTTACGACTTAACACGTACCTATTTGTACAGCCATACTCCGACCGACAACGCGATCCTGGGCATGGCTAGCTTATCTAGAACACGTGAATAGGCGACCTCGTTATCGGTTGTAAAAAAACTAATTAAGGAAGCCTTGACAAAATTAGTACCTGATAATATGATGTAGAGCGTCGGTGGCCGAGTGGTAACCGGGTTCGAATCCCACAGCGGCCATGTAGTAATGACTCTACGCTAACCGATGCTCTTATGGTGAGCGAAAACATCGGGAAATCTGCAGATTCAAACGACTGAGTGTGTAACGTAGCATTGTCACGGATGTTACAATGGCAGTTGCTCCACTGTAATTATCTGATCTGCCAGAGCCTGGATCATGGTCAAGGTGGACCCTGGGTCCTCGTGCGCGAGAACGCAACTGGCGCATTAACGCCAAGATGATCAAAAGAATTGTGCCAGGATCGTAGCTTGTTTCAGAATGGATACTTTTTCATTTTAAATCCAGAGCTTTCCAAAGAAAAGTTTCACATTGCAATTGCAAACGCTTTGAAAAACGAACTGACATATTGACATATTGACTAGTTCTGTATTTTCGCCACGTGAATAACAAACGCCCACTGGTGGTGGTGTGGGCGTGAGCTTGGGGGTAAAGGTCACGTGGCTCAAGCTCTGTAGGGAACGTGTAGGCTTTGAGGAGATTACGTTTTTATACGCGTCGGAAATAGTAATAAATGTGATAGTATTTACTTAAATGATAGTGGGTAGCGCAGCATTTGTTGTTATCGGAGTATTAGTGTGGTATCTTTCATTCAACACTACATAAAAAAACAAAAACATAGTAAGTCTAATTGCCGTTTTCATTATACCTAGGAATCGGCTAAGTTCTTTCTTATCTCAAATTGGACGTTGCTGAATTTACTAAAAACTAGTTAAGATGGACCTTAAGCGCTTCCTAAGTTTTGTGAAAATGGCCATAGTATATATTAGCATGAGCTAGTACTTATAATACTATTCGCTTTAGATATTATTCTACAAAGAATTCCGTGCGAATTCATAATTTCATTACTTCATTCTGTTCGATGATAATATACGATCAATAGCCATTTGAGGCAAACACATTAAATTCCTATTTTGAAAATTAATTAAATATTTGAAAACCGTGCGAGCAGTTCAAAAAGAGGCCGGTCACGTGACTTTTCACAGTCTGACCGCAATCAAGGCCTCCGGAATATTATTTGATCTGTGCCCCGGTGTAATAAATACATGCACTCCATTCACTTCAATTATGTGTGGTTCCAAACCAACAGGTGGTTGTGCCTCGGGGCTTGCGTTCAGTAATCATGGCCACGGTACAACTGTTACAAGGTTCCAACTAGCCATTTTATTAGGTCAACACTGCGTTTTGCAATTAGGGAAATAACATCGTTTAATGCCTTTATTTATACATACGTAATAGGAAAATTCGACTTTGGATTTACGTAGTTTGTGTCGTACTTAATAACAATGTTTGGTTGATAATCGAAGGCCTTGAAGATGGTTCATCAACGATTCGAATTGTCAATAACCCTAACTGATTTATTGGTATGTACTTACAACTAATAAGTACTTATTTGATAACTACATACGGCAGAGTAGAATAGCATCAACCACTTATACTCGTTTGTGTCGTACAGTATAACAGTATAAGTTTCAGTTGGCAACAAAACGAGCTACCTACCTCCTGAACGAATGAATGGATTTCGAAGCGGTTTTCTCTATTTCAAAACCAGTTCGATCAAGATGGTTTTAAGTTTTAATTCATTAAAATCGATGAAATTTGGGAAATATTTGAGTATTTCTACATATAAGTTATTTGAGTCTACACTTTATGGAGTTTTCTGTAGTACCTACTTAATGTTTCAATTGCGTCATTCATAACTATGATGCAAGTGTTGTCGATAAAAAATCTGTGAACACAGCTGTTAATATTATTACGCGCAACATTGGCATTTGAGAAAAATATAAGTAGGCGTTTCGGTATAACACTAACTCACATGAGTCATTTGCGTAGTTTTCATTGTTTTACGTCAAGCGGGTGTAGATACCTCTATTTTATTTTACCTTTTGCTCTAAGTAATAATGATCAATTAAGTTGGCGATTTCTTACACTTGTGTTATCGGGTATAGGTAATTAGTTTCTGACGACTTCCTTGTCTCTGGTCACTATCGTTAATGGGAGGTTTTCTGAAAGCTTATTTAAAAGTAAAAATGGTTCCAATAATTGTAATAGATGGCGTTGATTAGACACGACTCTCAAAAATAAATCAAAACTAGACCGTTAGATGTATAAACATGTAAACTCGATTCTACTTCTCATCCATTCGGGAGGCACAATGCCACAGACAGGCACACATCATACACAGACCCACAGATACACAGACACACGTCAAACCTATAACACCCAAACCTATAACTCTTTTTCGTCAAGGTTCAAAAAACCCTCCACTGATCTGAGGAAGGCTCAAATCCAGCATTGGAGTGAAGGTTTTTTTTTATGTACGCAGTGACAAAGAGTAGACAGCCCACCTGATAGTAAACGGTAACTGTATAAATCAATATCCACAACACTGTGTCCAGTAGAGCCCAAACAGCCTGTTCAGTTCACGGCGGCGCCAGCGAGACTAGTGCAGTCTCACTTTCTAAACAGCGTCTATAGTTCTGATTTCGGCCACTGTGTGCGACATAAATTTGTGGCACCGTATGACAAGGCCACTCGGATAACGCGAAATAACCTAATTCTGTTGTCACGTGCACTTTTTTCTCGCCGCGGGCGTAGAGTAGGGTGTAATCTATCTCGTACCGGTGAAAGGGCGTGTTGATGGCGTGAATCATGAATTCCAACTCTTTAGACTCGTAACTGTGTAAGTCTGATGTCGGCATATTTAAAATCGGTCCAGACTGACTTGTCTTATTGGGTTATGGAAATTATGTATTGAAATGGATAATTTGCAGCAGTCTACGTCCCCCACCTGTGGGATACAGGCGTGAGCTATTGAAATGCACATTCTATGTGTTTCTTTTATAATTCAAGACATCTTTACACAATGTTCACAGCGTGATTGGTGTCGCAAGTCGGGATTTTGAGTAATGTTTGTTCACGAAACAAGACAAGTCAGTCTGGACAGATCATAGTCACCTATTTCCCTTACGTGACCTCCTCTCCTCCTCAGTCTTTTAAACTTTAAAAGTCTGATGTAGAGTCGTCTCTACATGTTTCTTTTCTCCTTAATCAACCCATAAATTGTGACGTGCCCTGCAAAGTCCAGGGCTAGAGTGCAAGGGAAGGTCCCTTCCCGGTCCCAGAGTAGAAAATGGGTACGTCACCCTCCCAGTCTAGCAGTTTTAAGCCCGTCTCCAGCTGTATTTGCTTGCATTGGATCGTCTCGGCAAACGTGACGAAGCCGTGACCTTTACAACTCGCACGCGTTACCTCGTGTTTGACCGTAACTATTTTGGATGCGTTATTTTAGCACGGTTGCCACTCAACCGGTAATACTATAATTCTTAGCGTTCCTTAGCAACGGCCTGAAAAGACTAAGGATATTTAAATATTTGATTCAAGTACGTGGGTATTTAAGTTTCGATTTGGATACCATAGTTTAATGAACAGGTTTAGGTCACGTCACGCTTCGGTAGATAAATGGATACTTAATTTTAGGTCATAAATCAGGTACTAGGACTCTGTCAAGCTTGAGGAGTCCGCCTGGGTGAGTACCAACGCCTTATCTATTTCTGCCGCCAAGCAACAATGCTCGCATTGTTGTGTTACGGTTTGAACGTTAAGGAAGCCAACACAATTACAGGCGTGAGGCATTTCTTCTTAGGCATCACAGTGACAGCCTGAGGTGCTGCATTTTTGTTGCCTGCAATCTAAATGTATGAATTGTAGATGTTATGGGCGGCAGTTACCGCTTACCATCAGGTGGACTGTATGCTCGTCTATCACTGTGTAGAATAAAAAAAAGTAAAAAGTAAATTATTGATTCCAAGTTAAAGTAAACTACACATTCCATTGTTGTCACTTACGTCCTCTTTCCCGTGGGATACACAAAGTTTGCGGCACCATGGTTTTCCATTCGTAACTGTTGTATACTCACACAACTTAAACAATATGAATTGAGTATGTGCTAATTCATAAAGTAACCATATTTATTATTTACATATTAACACCAGTTCAGTTTCAATGGCCAACCGATGTGGATTGTAAAAATATTTTGGCAAACCGACTCAGATCTTTGCCAAATAGGTCGAATTGCTTTTGGGCGACGGATTCAATAACAAACCTGTTGTGGTGTTTACAACGAATATGAGTATCCCTTCGAGGAGCCTAATTAGGAATTTCCCTTTCCTGTTTAGCTGCTAATTTGCTATGGATACTGACAACATATGTACGACCGCGTTCAATACGGGAGTCGGAAAAATTTCCGCGCGGTCCGTTAATATTTTGTAAATTACATTGACACTACCGTCGCTTGGACCAAAAATAGGTAAATTCAGCTCCATGCCTAAAAATATTGAATATATATGCCGAAAATCAATATTGAAAACAGTTCGACTCTCGAGTGGTTTAAAACCAGAGACCCTGTTTCCCAGGACTAGAAGCGAAAAGAAAGAAACTGTTACTTATAGGTACTGTATACGTATAGGTACAAATAACACAAATAGGTGGTAAATAGTGCACATCGTACTCGTTTCGGCTTCGTATTTACTCACACATTAACACTCGCGTAAGAGATGACGCTTTACGAAGCCGAATTCAAATCAAGAGTGAATAGGTATCTTCTAGACACGCATGCTACACCTTAGACCCTATCGTCGCTTTCTATCAGGTGAGTTGAGGTCAAATGCAAGCTTAATGATAAAAAAAAATAAAAAATTAAAAAATTGGCAATATGCATTATTTATCGCTGACGTATATTTGTATTATTGTACTAATATGCCACCGTTTGTTCCCGTTGAGTCACACCATTTTGTGTAACACTGTTAACCATTGGGAAAAAAATTACCGATTAGTAACACGTGTCACTCAATGCCACATTTTATCCCCTTTGAGTGACAGGGGTAACTCAACAAAACGCTGTGTTCCCGTTAATCCACTAATAAGGAAACCGAAGGAAACACACTGACGGTCCTCAATTGTCCTTATTATCGTGTGTTCTTCAAGTTATGACGTGATTTTATGACGGTAGTTTATACATATGTGACGTGAAAAGTCACATTAATACTACCGTGACGTTATTTAGCACTCATCTCTGGCACTTATTTTAAGTTGAAATTCGCGAGAGGCCGTCCTATTAACAAAAAAATGGGGTTTTAGCGCCTATAGGTAGATTAAACTGGCCGGTTAAATATTGCTTCCCACAAACATAGACACATATTATTATCACGTATACGTACTACCAACTAGGTATAGGTACATACATACTTATAACAGATTCATGTCATCCAATTATCATATCAATTTGCCTCAATTTGATCGTACCGTAGCGTAGGGTCAGGGTCCAAGAATATGGGCTGATGAACTTTCACCGCTCAACAAAGGACTAATAAAAGCAAATCCCATTGTTCGAATTAAGTACTAACTTCCACTGAACGGTGACTCATCTAGATTCATCCAGTGACTAACTATGACGTGAAGACGATCCATATACTCTTGTATAGTAGGACCGTGTGTAGTTTTACACGATAGTTCATATGCATCTGTTAACTGAAACCTTTAAGATCGAGGTCGACGTCTGGACTGCCAGCTAAACCAATTTGTTTCTTATTACAAAGCAACAAAGTATTTGTGCTAATAGTGAGAACTGTGTTTGGCAATATGTGCCAATAACGAGGAAATCGCAAGTGCTTTTCGCAGAACATCTTTGTTTTTGTTTCGGTGTCTGCGTTATGGTATGTTTCATGTTTGTTGGGTTTCCAGTGACTCACCTTTGTTCAGAGAGTCGTCATGAAATCTTTCAGTAGTGTAAATGTCATATCTACTTAGAATATATATATTTTACAATATGCAGTGTCGTAGCTGTTTACTGTGCTGAAACAATAGGCTCGGTTAAATGAAAATCGCGTATGTTTAGGTTCGATGGTCAATTTAATAACTTCTAAGAAACCCAGTAAAGTCAAACTCATACTTAGATAGAAATTCATGGCGGCATCATGTGCAAATCGCAAATTGTACGCACTTTAGTAAACCAGCATGACTGATAATGGGGATATAGATAAGAATTTCAAAACATCCTGAAACTGATTCCTTAGAAACTACCTACGTAACGGTCGGGTTTGGATGTTTACGGTATGAAGTAAGCGGATAAAAATATCTAAGAACAATGAAACGCGATGTTCCAACATCTCCAACAAGATAATTCTTAATCAATGATCCGTATAAGAAGTACTTATCTATAAAGAGTTTACTATGATATGAAGTTAAGTACCCAGGTAGTCTCAAAATAGCTTATGTTTTAACAAAAGATATCGCTGTCGTAGACGGTGGGGGCGTGAACTATGCATGTATTAACTTTTTGACCGAAGTTCAGCAACCTTTGACGTACATTCTTTAAGTCAAAGTATTTGAGCGCTTGAGGCCTGTCTAAAATTATATTATTACACTTGTTCCCTGTAGCCTTGAAGGTATCCAGATTACACAATCCAAATAAGTAAATGATTTACCTAGCTACAACCTACCTTTCATTGTCGACAGAGCGTGAAAAACCCTCACCATTGGTGTTAGAGAGTCAGCGTGAGGCGCACGCGCGGGGCGCTTGCGCCGGCGTCGGGCCCGGCGTCGAGGAATACGATGAGCGGGGAGCAAATGGAGCGTATGGAGCGACCGGAGAGAACGGGAGCGACGTGGAGGGGGTGGAGGGGGAGACGGGCGCGCCGGGCGTGGGCCGGTGGGGCGCCGAGTGGCCGAGTTGACTCACTGCCCACGACGGCCCGCTGACCCACCCGCCCGGCCCACCCGGGCCGCTGCCGCCGCCTCGCTGGGGCCCGCCCCGGCGCGCGCTGCCGCTGTCCCCCGTCGAGCACGAGGCACTCGTCACGGCCGCCGAGTCCGCTCTCCGCAAGCTCCTCGTCAGCGACAACTATGACTCGGTCAGCAACCTCGTGTCGCTGTTCGAGGCGTACGAGCGCGCCGGCGAGCCGCTGGCGGACCTCTTCCGCCGGTACACGCCGCCGATCCGGCCCCAACGGCACACCTGTGTCGGACTGGGGTTGGAACTGATCCGGCGCTGGCGGCTTCTGGAGCGCACGTTCCCCGGACTGGTCGCGGCCACTGCGCTGCTGTCTTGCGAGGAGGCAGTGGTGGGCGTGCATGAGTACGTGTCGACCGGGGACGATCCTGCAGCCGTGATCGAAGCGGAGAAGGAGCACGTCATGGTGGGCGTGCACGTGACGGTGGGCGGCCGCCCGGGGCTGCTGCTGGCGGACCCTGGCTACCACGTGCCGAGAGTCGTCACCGTCATGGCCGACCGCTCCTTCCCGCATACAGGTCAGTCGAGCGATGGCTCTTTGTTTTCCGAATAAGATTTTACGAATAAAATACCTACAAAGGGCAAAGGCCCACCACTCGTTCTCATCGCTGAAACTATTCAAAGGAGGTTCTCTATTTCTATTTTATTAGTCTAAGACTTCTTCAGCTAACCTATATACTTATACAAACTTTCGAATCAACTCGGTGTGCGATTGGGCGTCCTAAACGGAAGCATGGGTCTGGACTGGGTCCTATAATATTCCTTCTCTATGTGAACTATCTATTAGGTACCACTTCCTACCGATTAGGTGTTTAAACAGTTTACAGATTAAACAATGTAGACATTAAAAATACCTTCGAGGATATAATTCAGTGGATGGGTGATACCTAAATGACCTCCCTAAATGTGACTAATACTAAACTAACACCATTTCTATCCACTACATACTTCTGAGTCATGAGAATGAGACAGCGGAAAAAGCTGACAGTGTACAGTTCCTCGGTGGGTATTATGATTGACACAGTCATCTGAATTGAAGACAACACATAGATCTAATCTAGGCCGATATGTTGGAAAGACAGACCGTCCTTTGTTGTTTTTATTATGGAAAATATGAAATTGTTTGCCCTTCCCATTTAAGGGAGGATACTCCTCGTCAGAGGATGCCAAACGGTCGAGGGTCATGGCGAGAGCATGAAGAATCGGCGAATAATCCTGCCGGTGTCCAACAAGACCGCTCGCTGGAGCCTCGTTATCTTTGGCCCCTTTTGAAGCCCAAGTTATTATTTTTAATTTTTTTATTTTATTATTTCTTCATTTTCATCTTTACTGGTCTCAGCCTAAGAAGGACCGGGGATATAAAATTAGGCAATTACTCCAGTTTGAAGGAACTTCTTGACTCTACATCACTTACAGTTGTTTGTCCCTAGTTTTCCGTAAATCTAATGTTGAAATGAATGAAACGGACTGATGCAATTGGCTGGGTAGGTGGGTAATACCAGGTGGTAGACAGAACTAGGTATTCGAACAATCGAGTTTCCTTTGAGATATAATCTTTAAAGTCTTTGTATTGACTTTGTTAGTTTTCCTAAGTAGAAACTGGTCTCTACTTAATTATGTATGAGATAGTTTCGTGTCTCTACATACTCTCAATTATCCATCGCTTTTATCTGTGATCATAATTATTACTATTGGACCGGTAACCGCCTAACCTTAGGCGGCTAGCTGCACTGCATACCTACCTAAATATAGGTACCCTAACTCGTGTCGAGTAGTACCTATGCCCCTCACGAAGCATAGATTTCTATTTGCAACGTCTTGTGAACGTTAACCCACTAACCCGCCTGCACTGGGTCAGCAACGGCGAATGCATTTGCATTTAGCAAGGACACTGAGGGGCTGAAACATAGTTTATTTGTTATTTACGAATATAGGTACTTAACTTAGTTAGCTTACCTACTTTTATTGTGCTATATCCCAAATTGCTGCGTCCTATCGGGTCCATATTATATTTACATTAGGTATCATTGTAATAACTTTGTGGACGCAAACAATTATTGATGAAAATATATGAAAGAGATGTGTCAGAATCGCAGTCTCGATATGGTGTTTGCCTGTCCTCTCGTGGGATGCTGGCGCGAGTGGGCCTGTCCAGTATAATGATGTAGGTACAATATGTACCGGTACAGGGTGCCAAAAACTCCCGAGACTGTTCATCCAGTCTCAGGGTTCCAAGCGGAAGACCTTGGTCAAGTTCGTTTCGCTAACGAATAGCATTAGGAAGCACTTAAATATTGGGGAGCTCATTGTAGTGCTAAAGGTCGAGTAACCTCTAAGTTCGAAATGAAACGAAAGTATGTAAGATTTCCCCCACCGTGAGAGAATCGATTAGTGTTGCCGCCAGTTCACCGCCAGGACCATGACATGTGGTGCCGTGACTAGGTAAACCGCAGAACCCATGACATGTGGTGCTGTGACCAGGATGACCGCAGAACCCGTGACACGTGGTACAGTGAGCCACTAGGCCACCGATGCTTTATTTTACGCTTTGGTATGTGATAATTGAGTGCGATTGAAGCCTTGGCACGACATCTGACGGAACCCATCAATTATATGCGACGATAAACACACCCGGTCAATACGCCATCTTTATTATGATGCATGACATGTACGAAAATACTCTTACCTTGCTACGGTCGGACATCCGAATGCCGCATACCGCGATGACTATGATTATTGTACCTAATTTCTATTTTGGGAAGATGGATAGATGTTTGTTACTCTCTCACGAAATAACTACTGTACATGAAATTTTGCAGTAATGTAGTTTATAGCCCAGAATAGCACAACAGCTATAATTTATCCCGAAATTCAATGTGATTCCCGCGGGAACGGGTCCGGAATTGTATATAAGAATGGGACGGGATAGACGATAAGATTAAGTTGATGAGACAAGAAAACGAAGGCGTAGGTATAGGTTATATGTACGTATTAGGTACTTACGAAATATATAGAAAACCCAGCCTAGGAAGGAACCTACTTCCGCCCAATTCTGCAGTTAAGAGTTAAAGCAATGAGAAAGAGTGGTGGGCCTCACATAAGACCCGTATTTACTGTCCACTGCAGGTTAATTCACTTTCAATCAAGCCTCTAATTCATTCAGCAGTAGACTTGGTCTACACTCCTCACTCTCAACTACTTCCATCTTCCGTGCGTGTGACATTTCTATGCCTAGATGGAAAAGCACGTGGAACGATGTGGTGCCTAGCCCTAGTATACGGGGGAAAGGCTTAACGTTAGGTATGTACTGTCTAAAGTGGTTCATCATCATCAGCCTATACGCCACTGCTAGGTATGGGCTCCCCCAACGAAGGCCATGCACCTTCACTCGGCTTGCCGCCAACATGCACCTTTGCCTCATCCAACGTGCTACTAAGATTTTTAAACGACCCGAGTGGTTCAGTTGGTTAACATGCCGTCGCTCGTAACATAAACGTCCCGGGTTCGATTCCCGGCCGAGCAGAAATTGAGATGATGAATTTTAATTTCTGATATGAGTCTGGGTGTAGTATGTATTTAAAAGTAAATAAGTAGTTTATCAGTTATCTAGCACCCATAACACAAGCGTTGCTTACATTGGGGCTAGATAGCTCTGTATGAATTGTCCAAGCGTATTTATGTTTATTATTACCTTCCCCTTAGGTTGGTTCACCCAATCGGACGAGCCTCACTGCCGCAAGGAGTACAACTACCAGTTCAACAAGACCAACTCTGGCTACGTGGAGTGGTGCGAGAAGGAGACCCGAGGCACGGAGATCAAGTGCCAGACCTCCCTGGTGTACGCAGGCAGGCCGTACCTGGACGGCGTGAATGTCACCGAGCGCAGGAACCTGGTGTACAACTTTAGGTTTGTAACCCTGATTTTAAGCCACGAAGAAAAAGAGGAGTGTTATAATAGCTTGGCGTGTGTATGGGTGTCTATTTGTCAGACCATCGTAGCCCGAGAACGGGATTTCGATGCAGTGTTTTGATTTAAAAGTGAAGTATCTGGGGGTATGCAATTGCCTCCAATAAACGAGTCGATTAACAATACAGGATAAACATTAATTGAAACTTACTATAGGTACGCTGGGTTTAATCAGATTGTTCTTACTTGTTTCATTAAAATTAGGTTAGTAGTTTGGGGTTTTTTTGTTTTTAAATATTATACAAGACAGGCATTTGACCGCCATCTCACCTGTTGGTAAGTGACGTTGCGGCCGAAGATGGAACATGCCGTTTTAGTAAGATATGTGTACTTGGACGGGGGTTTTCTGACGATTTTCTGTAGATTAGCTTATTCTTGTCCGTGTCGCGTTAGGAAGTAACACGTAACTAGCACGACTATCGTAATATTTGTAAACATTAAAAAGGTACCTACTTACTTCCGAAATAGTGGTTCAAAACATGATTCGCTTATCGTAATTACTAACAAGATTGGTAGACAAACGAGACAGTTTAACCTTCGCGTTACAATCTCTACACAGCTGTCGCTTACCCACGGGGTAGAAAAACAAACACCTACATGCTAGAAGCATTTATAGATTAAAATCCATATACTATGCTTGTGAACTTTGAAGCATGTACCTACTTGCAAATACCTATAATTTTACCTACTTGTAGAAAAATTGGTGGACTCATTAGAAATCATGTATACTTTTAATTCATAGTCGTGGGTAGGCCTCCCACAAGGTGGACCGACGACCTGGTAAAGATCACAGGTACCAGCTGGATGCGGAAAGCACAGGACACCGGCCTTTGTGGAGATCTCTGGGGGAGGCTTATGCCCAGCAGTGGGCGTCTTTCGGCTGATATGATGATGATGATATAGTTTGCGCTAAGGACTAGGCCCTCGCAAAGATCAGGCGCGCGGAGCCTCGGAACCAATAAGGCCGTCCATGTCCAGTTTTCTAAACCGAATGGCCGACTAAAATATTGCGGCCTTTGTGATTATTATCTTCCATACCTAGGTACCATTTAAGTAGCTCATAGGTATCTTGGTTGCCAAACACAGTTGACCTCGAAGGTTGAATTTCGATTGTAACGTACGTTATGAATGTGGTACAGCTGCTAAGAGTGATACTACGAGAATTAGATAAGACATGTCATTGTCATCATATATTATGTTCATGCATCAATGCGTGCGTGCATGCGGTGTGTTTCTCCAAGATGTAGAGATAAAATGTAGGTAGTGAAGGGCTACACAGAACATCGATATTTTTTTATGGCGCCTGTCTGATTTCTAGCAAGTCGAAAACAGACCAACAGTGAACTTATGTAAAATAGATAGATCAAAATGTCCCTATTTCCAAATAGTAATCCTCTTGGCGTCAGTATCCCGGTTGTGTTCTCACGCGGGAGGGCCCGGGGTCCGCTTTGATCTGGATCCAAGCAGATCAGGTAATTACGGTGGAGCCACTGTAAACTTGTTCATAGGGGCACCTGACCAGATTGTATCGTATAGACAATGCCTGGATATTCCAATGTAATCTGACGGCCTTTTCATTCTCAGGAGTCTTCTATCGAGAGACCAGAAAGGCCATCTGATCGCCGGCCTTTATTTCCCGGTGGGCACGAGGGGAAAGGACGCCCAGTTCACACTCTTCTACGATAGTGCCCCAGAGAAGAAGAAGACCAAGTATAAGTTCGCTATTTTCTTGGAGCCTGACAACGTGAGTAATCCACATTTTATATTAATTATGATAGATAATAATGTTAGCAGTAAGAGATGAGTCGGGCACGTGACTTGTAGCACTCTTACTCTGCCTACCCCAATGGGATACGGGCGTGTGTATGTATATATGATAATAATCATTTACGAAACTGGTTACGAAAAACAGTTGCGAATGTGGATGAAAGGGATATAACAGGTACTTCATGGCACTTACATAGATATGAGAGTGTATGTACCACAGTTTGCACAAACCCTTCCCCATGTGTGTGTCCATACTAAAGTAGTGTTCTATGATAGGTAAGTACGGGTATATAGAATTATTATAAAGACACAATGGCGCAAATAAAACCGGATATGACTTTAGAACTGTCAATGGAACTGCTAGGATAAAAGAAATGAATTATATGTAAGAATAAAATATATAATTGCTACTTATACAATGACATGCATAATGCATTGCATTATGAATGGCTGTGAGTAATAGCTTGAGTAGCTGAGTCCATAGTGTCTGCATTCATATAACAAAGGCGTGAGTTTGTACGTATCAGCACTTAGATAGTAATATATTACAGGTATCTATACAGTAGGTACTTTATAATCAAGCAGTTGCAAAAGACAATTATTAATTAAATGAAGACTACCACCGTACGTAGTAGGTTTATCTTATCTACGCGTAGATGCTAACCTGACTGCCTCTATCTGGTTTACACATCTAGGTACAATATGAAAGACAAATGATACGCTAGCGATAGTTCCCCTAGTCGCAATGTTGATAGAAAACCGATAAAGTAAACCGAGTATCGATTTCCTACGCGAATCCTACACCGATGAGATTTTTATTGTATTTGTAACACCTTCCGATATGGACTCTTGTTGCGTCACAGCTCATGTTACATTGTGCAACTAATAGCAACTTTATTGAAACATTTCTACATAACGACGCCATTGTTGGCTCGCTCGTGTTTTGGATTCCTTGCGTGCGACCACACCAGTTATTATTATACATGTCTGGCGTTGGCTATCTCAGTATTGTTCCACGGCCTTCGAAAGTACGCGGCGCGTGGACATGGGGCGGTCAGACTTCAAGATAAACAGTATTGTGAAGTTTTAATTTTACTGCAATGCATTTTGTATTGTAATGTTCTCATAATCATCATTTTTTGAGCGGTTAGCCCCGGCTTCTGCCAGTGTCCGCTTTCACTCTTCTCCACTTCGCCCGGTCTTGAGCGAAGTCAATCTTAGGCGATGTCAATCCATTCCTCTTTAGGCATTGGCGGGATCTTTTCCTGACACCTGCAGGTTTAGGCACCTCGTATCCCTCAGGCTTACGCAACACGCGACCAAACCAGCACAGGAGAGCCTCATCAATCTTATCCGCGATATCGCTGACGTTAAGGCTGTCATGGATGTATGTACTCATTACGTACTAGGTCAAGTCGCATAACTCTGAACATCCACTGCAGCATTTTCATTTCGTTGGCGTGGTGTTCGCGGTCATGCTTCTATGTTTTCGAAGTTCTATAAGCATCGTCCCAAAATTGACATGAGGGAGATTGTACCACTGTAGAGGAACAGGTCTCCTCTCTGGAGAGGCCTATGAACTAGGTAGATACCAACAATGACAACGTTGGTAACGGGAAAGGGAGGCTCTCTTTTCTGTGGCAGACAGCGTAACTGACGCCCATGGTATGGCATTAGAATCAAAACAACAATGCAAACACTGTACCTACTGCTCTGACGGACTCGTCAGGCTAGGCGGAAATCCTAGCAACGGGAAATCGATGTCTGTGCCTCGATCGAGGCCCATTATGGCCCCGAGTGCTACTCGAACCTGCTTTACTTGCGAACCTGTACTAAGCATAATATCAAGCAATCAATGAAATATTGTATTGGTTATAATGTACCTATGTAATACGTATTTACCTACTAACCTGTACATACATTTTTAAGTAGGCGTGACAACAATACTGTAGTCTAACGACCTGTAATCACGGTTCGTCATCTTTCATAATTCATACTTACTTCAGTATATACCTAGCTTAAATGCCTATTTATTTTAACGAACAAAAACTATGCTCACATTACACACAAAGAAACCATCAATTTTAAAATGAATTTGTAATGAGCGTTTTCAAAGTACCAAGTCATCGTATATTATCATCTGCAAGCTAATAGGTACCTACCTAAACAAAGACGTATTGTTATGTCATTCACACAAAGCGAATTGGGTATTTGATTTATTATAACTTTGTTTTGAGATAACAATGATCAATTCAAACAAACCCTTACATTTATTTACCCATTGATTCCCTGTGTATGAGTGATAACATGACCAATGAATCTGGGCACTTCTTCTAATTAGAATATCTCAATCGTTTCAGATCCCGGACTCCGTAGCCGAAGAGATTGAACTCTGCAATAATCTCATGAACTACAATCCAGGCGAACTCTTCGAGATCATCTGCAAGATGGCCAAGGTCTTCGCGCACCAGGGCTTCATCGATCAGATGCTGGAAATCAACGACGACATCTGCCGCATGAGCCTTTGACAACAAGATGGCGTCCAAGACAAAATGGCCGCCGAAGGAAAGACTATCGCCGAAGGAAGCGAAACTTCCGGAGAACTAAATTAGTTTTTCTTTTTTGTATTGCCTTTTCTTTTTTGTGGGTTTCATTTTTATTACTTGTTGGTTTTGGGATCATTGGTTATGGGACTTGAATATCAAATTATTATGTATTACTTTATTCCATTTTTTGCCTAGTTTATTTACGTGACTACTTAGACCGTAAGATAATTTGACAACGATAAATTGACTATTGTCTTCTTTTTTTGTATTGATATAAGTAACGATTTTAAATTCCTTTTTATTCGATATATAATATATATTATAAACAATTAAAAAATTAAATTATTTTAACTGGTGAATATGATGTTTCTTTTTCCAATCATGTATCAAGTATGAAATATTAGAAAAATCGCCTTCATGATATAATAATTTAAAGTTTATTCCAATTATCACACGAATGATAAGAATCTTTTTCTAAGGTTCTTTTTAACACTAACATCAAATATTTCTAAAAATATACATTACAGATAGACAAAGGACTGAATTAAATATTTTGCGCCTATATATTGACAATTTTAGACGACAACATGAAAGTAATAGAAATGATATTCATTATGAAACAATCACAGACAAGAAATAGATTTAAGTACAGAAAATAAATAAATATGAAAATTATGTTAACATCACAAATACCTACTTAATAATTAACGAAATACTCAGGTACTATAACATTTACATTCTTGATTCAGATTTAGCGCCAGGGTTCTAAAAAATCCACATTAGCGTTTCATATTAGAGTGCCACAAACTTCTCTGATCCGGTGGCCAATACTTGGAACTAAGTGACGCCATTTTGAATTGTCCAAACAGGGGCCTAATTCTCGCGCTGTGACATTTAGACATGAAAATTTTATCATGCCACATATCTTCATTAATAATGACATTAAAATGTCTATTGCAGCCCAAAAAAATGTCTGAACTATCTTCGAAAGTTCTATATTGTCGAAGATCAATTTCAGTGACGTTTTAATACAGTTTTTGGCTAGATAAAATGACGAATTTGAGATGTCACAGCACGAGACCAGCCCCAGCGACGCTGCAGATAAGTTCGTGACAAATTAAGAATCATATTACGAAACACGAATATGGCCTTTTTAGACCCCCTGAAGTCAGGTTACCGCGGTAGGATTTTATATGGGAAGTTATAGCCCCGAAAGAAACTAAGGCGTAAAAACGAAAACAGTTTATTCAAGGAATGGGCAATTTGATTACAATGTCTTGCACCAAACTTTGTGCCGATTTGCTTCATCACACATTGTCATCCTTTTGGAATTTTCATATAATCGGTAATTTCAGAAAGGTGAGAAAACAGTCCTTCGGTGGTTTTGAAACTAGAAATCAAAACGTTATATTTACTACGAATTTCGTTAAATCTACTACCATATAGTAAAATATTTTGAGTAATTTAGATTGTTAGAAACAGGCTTACAGTTCATCGCGAATATCAATATTACAGTGTTAATTTATAATGGTTATACTTGCAAATATACTCGTATGACAGAATTGAAAAAAATAATTACTTCTAGCGCGGCTACAGTTTTTCTTCCTTAGCCTAGTAAAGCTAATATTTCATGATAATCACTTCGTTTCGATTTCTAATTCAGTTAGACCTCTACTAGCTCTAAACGGCGCGCTATATTTAGTTCGGATAAGATGATGAATTTACACGTCTTACAAAAAAGGTACAACACGAGATACATTTTTCATCCTTTACCGATAATATTGAACCTTGTCTTTTAAAACTACATTTTAGTGTTTATATGAATGATCTACAACGCGCTTAACAATTACACTTAATGAGAGATTATATTTGGATAGTTTGCCTCCACAGAACATAATTTTTTATGTTCTGTGTTTGCCTCCCTAAATCCAGATTAAAAAACCAAAGCTTTTCAGTAATTACCCTCATCTCTTTTCATCGCGATTCCAAAATCTAAGAGATGGCGTTAGTGAGATCTAATATCAAAATAAAGCCCTAACGTTGGCAGGAATTGATGCGTCATTTTACAGCAGTTGTTTGGCACGACAGCGTTTTGACAGTAGCGCCATCTTCTGGGCTTTAAAATCGCGAAAGGCCTCGTTAGATACAGGTTCAACCGGTCCAAACTATCACTAATATGTAATTTAAAATGTATTTTATTACGGAGGGCAAATACCAAATTCAATTTGAGATTGGGTTGTGATTAGGGTTTTCTACCCGGGTACCTGGGGTCGGGTATACCCGGGTACCTGGGGTCGGGTATACCCGGGTATTTAAGGGATTTTTACCCGGGTACAATCTGAGTGCCATACCCGGGTATCCGGGAATTTCAAAAAAATTCGATGTTGTGGTAATGTAACGCCTTAAAGAGTTAAAATAGCGCATATCTTCTGCGATAAGTCATAAGGCAACTAAGAAAAACATATAAGTCAGGATAAGTTCACGTGTAGTTTATTTATTGATAATTGTCTAATTTTCTTATAAACCTTTGGTTTTTAAATTGAAATTAAACAAAGAAGAATAGTCCTTAGGCGGCGGTGACCACTTTCCATTAGGTGGCCCGCTTACCCGTTTGTTTGCCTTGTAACATATAAATTTTAAAAATTAAGGAAAGACAATGAAATCCCATTTATTTTTGAATATTATTTCGGCCATGTAGCCGCAGTGACTGGCAGGTAGATGGCCCAATGTGGACATCTAATTTTCACACATTTCCCAGCAAACGGTAGTATTTAAATAATAACTCACCGAAAGTTGTTGTTGAAATAGTCAGGTTAGATTTGACTGCCATCTCACCTGATGTTAAGTGCAGATGCAGTCTACGATGGCGCATACCTGTCTATTAAATACCTATTCACTCTTGCCTTAAAGAGACCCAAGTTGTACCTTCAGGGAAAACATGTGCAGGCAGCGAATTCCAGTCCCTTGCCGTTGGCGAAAGAAAAGAGTTAGATAACGCTCAGTGCGTATTGGTCGACTATATAGAGATGGTACACTGATCTACACCTGGAGCCCCGAAGATGGAATGGAGCTCGTGGAACTAACTCGTGTAATTCCGTCGCACATTCCCCAAAGTGTAATCTGTAAGAAACCGCCAGAGATGCCAGTTTACGGCGGTGATCCAGATCCTGTAGATTTTCCTGCACCAACGGAGGATTGTCTATCAGTTTCTTGGCGCGTCTTTTACCAAAGTCCAGCTTGGATGACACTTCCATGCCCAGCAGGCGGAGGCTATCACATATTTGTAGGGGCACACCCTGGGAAGTTGGAGTCCCACGGAATGTACTTCGCTTGGCGGTGAACAAACATGCCTGTGTTTTTGAGAGGCGTTGAACTGCACGAGATTGGCAACTCCCCAATCAGAAACATTCTGGAGAGCTTGGTCCAGGCGATCAATGAGAGACTCTCGACAAGACTCGATATCCTCTCTTAGCCTTTGCACTGGATGTTTACCTGTCCGTCACTGTGGTGCCATCTGCGTACCCAAAAGCACCGGACGCGAGCAGATCATTTACGTGCACCAGAAACAGGGTGTTCTGTTCAGTACAGGGTTGTATTCTATCGTCACTAGTTTATCAGCGTAGACAAATCCCCAAAGAAAATAATCTAATGGATAACTCCATTGATTGCACAATCTGGATGTCCAACGTGACATTTTTCATTGATGTTAATTTTTTCCTCCATACAAAATTTTGTTTAGCGCTGAAGCCCACTTTTGGTTGAATGGTTTCGACTTTTGTTAGAATAAACACGCGCCACATGACCGAAATCTTATTCATTAGCCTTCCAAACTAGCCTTTTTCACTGATATTCAATATATTATCCTTTGTTATATTTCAATTTCAAAACAAAAAAATTTAAAAAATACATTTTCTTGAAAATGGGTAAATATCCGGGTACCCGGGTATATCCGGGTATGAAAAATATTATTACCCGATACCCGGGTATCTAAAAAGGTCGGGTATTCGAAAACCCTAGTCGTGATACACCCATTGCGAGATAGCGTAGCTACATGGAATTCGCCTAACCGCCAACTAATACAAGATAATTTTTATTTTATTTTTGTGATGTGTGTGTGTGTGATTACTCATACAATTAATGAACCCTCTCCTTCGTCAACGCATTCCCATACAGTACGCTACACTTAATACATTTAGGACTAAAATTAATCTACCTTACACTTTTAATTTAACTTTAGCTCAAACACTAAAATATTTAATCACAAAAATACTAGTCGAGGAGGAACAAAACAAAAACAGAAATTAACTTTGTTACCACCAAAAAGTTTGTGTTCCCCGCTGTTTCCATCGACGGCGAGAGCGAACAAAATTCAACTTTTATTTCCTCCGCATACAGTTGAAATTGGTATAGCGAAATACAACAAGAGTGGTTTTATTTTGCTACGGCAATTTCAGCCATGTGCTCCACTTTAAGTCGCATGTCGCTAGCCCTCGCCGTCATTGGGGACACGGATAGATAATGAGGACAACCGTACACCAAACATTTGAAAACTTTGACACGCATTTAGACACTTGATAGGTCAACTAAGGCCTCTTTTATCGCTTTGATTTTTCTTTTAATAAGTCGAATTGACAGATTGCACAAATGCTAATTTGTTAAAATTAATGTTTTTGGTGGTAAAACCCAAAGTTTAAAAGGTGGGGACGCCACCACCGAGTTTGTTCCCACTGACTTGGAATTTCCACTCTTGGGGACAGGCTCATAAATACAATTACATACATAAAATCTTTACAATTAATTAGGTACTATCCTATATCAACGACACATTGACGAATGAAACGATTACAACATTACCATTACCCATATGCAAGTCATGCAAGTGTATTTGTATGTAATGTCAGATTCTACATCATACACTTACACTATGACCGGCCAAGTGAGCCGTGTGTACTTGCGCGCCAGTTACGACTCTACTGTGTAGACCGCCGTAGCGAACATCAAAACTATGGATTCTGCTAAATTCACTACGCCTTCCGCGGGATAAAAAGTATATAGGTTGCCTACTCTCACCCTGGTCCAACTATGGGGTTGCCATGTTACCCTTATCGGTTATGTACTATGGAAGATATTACTATGGTCGGATCTCCTACTATATAGCAATATAAATTATGACTGGGTCAAAAAATATTTTTTCAGTCTTGATTTTACCAAGACACGAAGTCGACCAACTGCGAATTAGACCAGTCGCGCTCAAGTATTGTCAATTATTGATTAATTTGATGCAGTCGTTTCAATTGTCAACTATGGTCTACGCGTCCTACATCTATAGACTTATTATCTAATATACAGAATTGGGGAGATTTTGCGTTATTGAAAGTGATTTTTCATCAAAGTATCATTGATCTTAAATCATACAAAAATCATCTAGATTTGATCACTTAACTAAGTGAACTGAACACAGGTTGATGGATAGGTACTCAGGTGATGTAGAAAGAAAAAAAAGTGTGGATTTTGCTCACCAAACAATAGTAATAATTCCACAAAACAATATCAGATCAATGATACAAAGATTCAAAACCAACACACTAAATGTACTTCAGTACTGCACACATACCGCTTAAAAATGGCCGACTGGGAGATCTAAAACGAGGTTATATATGGTTACAATGAAATTTTGAAGGTCAGAAATGAATTTTGAAGCGATATGTCTACATTATGAATAGTCCCGAATAATTTTATCTAACATTGATGTAGATTGACTTGATTTTAAGTGAGCTGGTTTTAGTGACACGCTAGTGTTTGTGATGATAAAATATATTCATTTAGGCCTGGACACTTTCAATTAAGTAATGTAACTAAATGCAAGTGACCAGACAAGTGAAAATATTTTTTAATTTGAAACGTTTGATGTAATACATAAGAATTCATTGGACGTATAATTACCAGTGTCACTAAAACCAAGCTCACAATATCAACTTGTGATTTTAAAGGGTTTAAAAATATGAATCCATTATATATGTAACATTAGCACTAGAATTACAATTACATTGTGCTGGGTCTGTCCACTGAGCGAAGACAACCTTTCTATTCTAGTCTTTCTAAGTTCTATACACAAAATACAAGCAAACCTATTGGATTATTAAGTTTGTACGAGAAAATCTGATCAGGGCAACCTATGACGCATCATGACACAGTCAATAAATACTTATGACGCATCATGACACAGTCAATAAATACTTATGACACTTAATGACACAGTCAATAAATTACGGTACGGTTTCGAAAAGCAAATCGATTCGATAGGTTCTCTTCCCACACTAGCACAGCTATTACAAGTGTGTCCGCGACACAGCTCGTGCCGCGAGATAGCAAGATACTAAGATGAAAGAGATAGCAGTATCTATGTCGCGCCTTTTCTCGCTTATCTCGTGCTAGCCGTACAGTGTACATGATACATACTAAAAGTGACACAGTATAATTAAAAAATAATTGAATATCCTTAGGGCGTTTCTGCACTTACACGTTCTCGATTCTTGTTCGATTCTGACCCTACTCTGGCCATACTAGAAATACTATGGACGTTTGTGAACTCATGTGTATACGGTTCGTAGAATTACTAGGACGGTCAAACCAGAGGAGAAACTAACACGGATCGCATAAGTGCGGAAGCACCCTGAGGGATTCCAATTCAATTTGCTTTTCTTTCTTAAATTGAATTTGAGCCAAAAACAAAAACAAAATAATGATTAACTCCTCTAGCCCAGGCCTAATTTAAAAATAAATTATTAAATAGTAGTGTGACCAATAAATAAATGTAAAAGTTTTATTTTCACACGGCAATTCTGTGCACGACCGAAAGCTTAAAATTCTATTAGGTGAAAATGGTGTTGAAAACCCCACTCTGATAGCAATGTATCACAGAATTGCCAATGCCAAAATAAATACCTGTACCATCAAATTGAGATAACACTAGGTCGTTTGCCCGAATTCAGGTGCATTATTAGTACTAAAGTTGTCAAGATATAATATGCCCACTTTGACAGATGTCATCATTCCTTAAGTCCACGACATAAGGTTCATTTTCTAGAACGCGCCACAAGAGTTTTCGGGATTGCTATATAAACGAATTGTCACTCGTATCAGACCCGAATAATAATAATCATTAGCATTATTTCTATTTGGAATACCAGTAAACGACCTAACATAATCAAGCGTTCTCAGTTTACGATCGTAGTCGGTTATTTTATATGTATTTTCCGGGTTACGACTGATCTTAAGTCGAATGTTACATGCAACTGCGTAGAAATATCGGGCTTCTCAACCCGATTTTAGGGGAACCCGAAAAATATTTAAAAAACATCCCTCAATTACCACAATTTTTAAAACATTCCGATTACAATTCCTACAATTTAACCTATCAAGTTTGATTATCAAAGTATCAAGATCGTTCGCTCAGCGGTGCCAGCCGTTTCGCAGTTGAGTTTGGTGTTTTCCGTTGGCTCTGTCGCTCACTGTTCCGTCGGCGAGTGTCGGTGCTTGTTCTGTCGGTGCCCACGTTGTCTTTGGGGGCGCGACCCGCCGTATACCTCGCGCACGCCGGAGCTGTGGCCGCGAATTGTGGGCGTTAGTGGGGTGGAAGGTTCTCTAGAGCAGTGTTGCCATACGAAAAATAAGCGAGCATGATAATGATGATGAGTGATGGGTCAATCGATTCGAACCGATGATTGATTAATTACATCTTTTATTAGACAGACTGCAGGATGCTTCTATAACTATACATTGTGTAAATTGTCGCTTTCCGCGTCTGTCTGTCTGTATGTATTTTCGCTAACTGCTCCTAAACCATGGTGGTTTTCACCATCACTTCCGGAATAAGACAAACCTTCCGGAATATGTTCCGGAAGGTTTGTCCATATAATACATGCATATTATATTAAAAAAAAAGCCGAGAAAATGTCGCTGGTAATAATATAGAGATGTTCATCCTGTTTAGCCCAAGTAGGTGTTCTCGCCTGTTGTCTTTTCTTTAGAATAATATCCTAATTGGCAGAAAGTTAGTTCCTTTTTACGCCACGTTGTCGCGCGTTATTGTTTTATCTTCGTCCGTTGAAACGAGCTTTACGTAAAACATGGATAGATCTGTAACAGCTGTCATCGGTAATAACGTATTATATTTATTGCATTGTTTATTCAAGGAACCGTCGTACTTTATTGTCACTACTAAACACCAGTAAAGTGTCACATTCTATGCAGGTATTTTATTGACAATAAATTATATACTTTATGCACATGCTCGCGATAACAGCTGTCAGAGAGATCAAACTATGAATGAACTATAGTGTAACCAGGAATGTAGTAGTGAATGGCCAACCACTCGTTTTAATGACACCAGGGGTTCTATTTTTTAACCGCTCACATCTGCGCAAGCGCTTGCCTTCTAATGCCTGTCTTTTCTATCTCTAGCAACTTCCACAAACGTGAAAGTGACATAGTGCACACGAACGCTAACGCACTGAAAGCATGCGGCTCAAAAATAGGGCTGTTCGCAAAATATCTCGCTTGCAAGGGGGCTAACACTAAATTCCACAAGGTGAAATACAAAATACGTCGCGCCATTGGTCAGAATCAAACGCTCAAAATTGACAGCTGGATTTTAGCCAATGAAACGGCGTTATTTTTACTTATTAGAGATGAAACAGATTTCAGTTACTGTCTGACAAGACAGCAAAAAATGTATGAAAAGTGATTTTGATCATCGACAAAAAAAATTATGAATATTGCATGCATTAAGTAACTAATATTTAGTTATCTATTTGATAACTGAATATGTGTATATCTGACATTAGTGTATGACTGAGTTTTAAGTTGCTAAATGACCGCACAACACAAAGAGTATTTGAACGATAAAACAAGAATGTCAGACGTGATGGACAATGAAATTTATGTGGAAAAGCAACTTTTAAATTTTTAGCTATATAATCAAATATGTGGATGATGAAATGTTAAGTTCGGAATGAATTATATTCAACCACAATTCCGTTTTGGCACGATTATTTAGTAAAAATTAGTAGGAAAATATTGTAAGTAAAATTAGTAGGAAAATATTGTGAGTAAACATTGTGCGTGTTAATTTTGTCAGTCAAGTAAAATGACATTAAATGCGATGAATATACGCACAACAGGAGATCATGGAATTACTGAAATTAAAAAAATTGCATAAGGTACTATACTACCACTCAAAACTAGACAAACAATTAAGCCAAACGATAAAATGCAAAAAAAAAGATACATGCTAAATAATAAGCACAAACAAGCGTAGAGCAGTGAAATACGCATATTGCTACACAATTACAGCCATACTACATGTCTAAATAATTCGTCAACATCTTAACAAAACGTATTTACATCTTAGGATAAAATAGAATTATAAATAAATACTAGATATTTATCAATACGGGCTTAATAGTAGTAACGCCTCCTCCCGTATCTGGAACTAACCGAAATACTAATTTTAGAATTTCGTAAAAAAAAATATTTTTGTTATGGAACCTTCTAAATGAAAGTCAAATTACGTGCAAGTCGTGATGACTGTGATTTTGAATTTATAAATAGAAACAAATCAAATTCAAATTTAACCATTTGAAATTCAAATTGTTAAGTCCTATCGTTCACATTTTTACACAAAATGTTTATTTATAGGTGGCCTGTCGCTCTTGTATTGTTAATTTATTACCATGTTAAAGTTTCGGAAAAGTCATACGAATGTATATAAACATTCCTGTCACTTTCATTTGTATTGGCATACAAACAGTTCAATTATTATATTACGTTCGGAATGTCCTTTTGACATCGTATTTTATATTCTCGTAACACTAATGCAAGCTATTTTTATTTCTTTTCCAATATGGCCCAACAAGCATAAGCGAGAAATCTTTTTCAGATTTTAAATTGCTGATGATATGATATGATACGATGATGGGTTAAGATTTGATTTAGATATTGTTAGTAGAGTGTTGGATAATAATTGAGGTGACGTATTTCCGTGCCTTGACTATTAACAAATGGCAATCACAGCGCGTAAAAACGATGCGCGTTAACGAATTTCGTTCGTAATGCGTCTTTTTCACGTGGTCAGTTACTGGATCAATCCATTAGCAAGTCCATTCTTAACATCATACGGTTCGCAAACAGTTAACCTGTTGGAAAGTGGTCACCGTCGCTTATAGACAATATAGTCACAAAAGAGAAAAGTGACTTTAATGTGGCTAAAAGGCGAAACTGCCAAGAGGGTGTAAGGCACTCCGGTTTTTTTTATTTAAAGAACCCACACAAGAGTATATGTAAGTATATACGCTACGATAAGTCGAAGTTACGTCTCACAAAAAAAGTTTTTTTTGTGCCAAGCTGTGCACGGGCAGACCCAACATTTCGTGGGTCTAATAAACGTCTACGGATTTTTTCTTGAACTCGATTACATAGGATAACATACGGCACCCTCACAATCTACTTCGAGTGCCTCAATGTCTTAGCTTCGTGGATTGTCGCAGCAATTGGCCCCGTCTAAATCCGCATAGAACACCAAACAATAACCAACGTCTCGCCACCTCAACTACCTGCAACCCAAGATCCCATATCCATCCCTTTCCCCCCCAGCCAATTTACCTTGTCGAGAGCGGGCCGGCGGAGGTTCGTAGCGGTCGCCGCGCGGAGGGCCGCACTCGCCGGTCGCTAGGACTGGAAAGCATTGGGCCGTGCAAGATACCGAGCAGGGAGATTGTGGAAGGTTGGGTTTTAAAACGCTACGGTATGCGACTTCATCATCATCAGCAGGACAGCTAGCATAAGTTTGTCCTAGACAAAGCTCGCGCCGCGAGAGAGCGTTTGTTTTCTTCTCTCAATACTAAGGTAAAAGAGATAGCAATATCTATGTCGCGCTTTTTCTCGCTTATCGCGTGCGAGAGCAACTTGTGCTAGCCCTGCTGGGCATCAGTCCGAGGGCTATGCGACTTGGCAATGGTAAATCTGTCGCTTTTAAGTTTACTCACTTAGGGCCTGCTTCACAACCCGTTGACAAAGGTTCCATGCAGCCTAACCAGAAATTGTATGATAATTATCAGATTTTCAAACGACTTCAAAAAAGAATGGAGGAGGTTCTTAATTCGGTTGAATCTTTTTGTTTCACGAATGTGTGATATCTATGTGTGGCAGATAAAGTGTTTGGTAACTTAAGCCAGTTCAGCACTTTACCTTCCAGATATATATCAGTGGGCCGTGTAACTAAAATCAAATATCTATCAGATAGCTTCTGGATAGGCGAACCGGTACTTTATCAACGAAATAGGCCCATAAAGTCCTTAAAATATAGCTTACTCCGTGACAGCTGTAATCACAAGCAAGCGTATAAATGCCATATTGTAACAATAAAATATGAACTAAGTAGCTGACCCAACGCATCGACCTTCCTTCCTTATACTTGATCCAAATATAACGCTAAAATTGCAATAGTATGAAGTTTTGTCGGATCTCGTAGCGTTTTAAAAGCTACGAATGCCAAAGTATCAATCAATGAGGCTATTGCGAGTTCCAATTCCACTAGGTGTCGCTACTGACGAGTAAGATCCGTTGTCAAATTACTTCGCGCTATCAGCCAGAATCAAACGCTTTAAGTTGACAGTTGGAACGATGTTATTTTGACAGTGACACGACTGTACTCGACAGTGGCGCCCACTGATGAGCACAAAAACGGTTGCCCTCATTCTCGTGAAGCAACCTACGGTTGTAATTAAGTACTTTTGTCAGGATCGGGTCGGGATCGTTTGTCTGTCGTTGCGCTGTCTGTCTTTCTTTGTCTATGTCGCGAGCCTTAGACAACGTTTATGTTCAGAATGTCCAATTCCCAAAATGTCCAAGGCTTACAAAATGTCAAATTCCCACAAAGTCCAATACGATCCAGCCCCGAAGCACAACAGTTGCACACCCGTTTTGGCACTTCTCAAAAAGAGGTATGGTTTGCACGTTACCGTTCTACAAGTAACAAATCTACTTTAGCACTCATATCTGACCGTGAGGTTTGGATGTCTCCCTGCTCAGCGTAGCTAACTACTGCACATATCCCGGAAAACTTCTCGAGTACGCAGTAATGATTTTACATACAAAGGCCGTGCGTAAATGTACCCTCACTATGTCGTAAATGCTCAAGAAGTTTGCCGACAACTATACCAGACGTGTGGGTAGATGGGTGTTCGACCGGGAAATTGTAGGCTTATAAGTCGTACAGCTCAGTCTCTGATAGGGCCTCATACTCCCGAGGATGAGCTTGTTTTTATAAATATTTTGGTAAGGCAATTTTGGGGTGAGAAACAAAGGTTTACGTATACCAGGAGTCCCCAAACGTGCGACGGTTAGCACGAGTCACAGATTTAAGATCATGTGCTCCTCAGCCCAGTAAATCAAGCATCGCCCATTTCTATTATTTCTTCTCTATTATTAACTCCTGATAATTATTAAAGTTCTATATTATTGCTTGTCTGTTGCTAGCACAGCAAAAGTGTGTCACATATACTGTGACAGCAGCAGACAGGGAGTTAGGTCTTACGCTTAATAGAAGGTCTTACGCTGCGGACCCGGAGATTATTTGAACAGTTTGGGGCCCCGTGCCAGTATTTATTTATCTTTTATTAATAGAAGGTAATATCTGGTAGAGGCGTCACAAAAAATTACAGTCTATAATAGGAATAGCAATATAAAACAGTTGGGAACCCCTGACCTATTCGATACGACTTCGGCTTATCAAAGGTTAGCTGGAAGAAATCCCGTTGTGGGATAAGCTCGCCTTTGCATTATAAACTGTATTTTTATTTCCTGTAATATTATTAATTGATGCAATAAAGAGATTACATACATACATACATACATACTTCGACCAACATAAATTAACATTATCATATCACAATGTTGTGGTTTTACGTTGAATGTAATAATGCAGATAAGACACAATACAACGTAATAGAAGTTATAAGAATTGTCATTTCACTAACACAATACTCCGAGAATAAGTTGCGCTGGAGTACAAGAAACATCAGAAACTGAGTAGACTCCAATCTATAGTTCGTTCCAAATGGATTGGCAAGAGCGTGCCTTAATCTCTCGGTCAACAACTGGCATTATTTCATGAAAAACACATAAAAACCGTTCAAAACTTTTCTATTTCGTTAAATTGTAACGAGACGATGACCCAGGAACAGTAATGTTCTCAAAAAAGCTGGGGTCCGAAGTGGCAAGAATAAAAGGAGATGTATGAAAAGAGTTGTGGATATATGCGAGGCTAGGGAGTTGTCTTAGGACAGAGCAAAGTGGCGGTCTATAGTTTCTGCCTACCCCACCTGTGGGACAGAGGCGTGAGCTTTATGTATTACCGCTTACAAATTAGTTCTGACCGAGAAATCAATGTCCGCTATTGCCAATGCATTTGGCACAAACTATAGTATTACTTAATACAGTGTTTTTGTGCTACTCCAAGCCTTTTATTACAATAAAAAACATGCATCTACCCATTCGTCCATATTTATACATAATATACACAATTATACGTAAGATAAGAGCGTAAAAATCAATAATAATAGTGTAATAGATAATATTGCTACTTAAACACAAGACATGCCAGCCTCTAATGCTACAGTAAGCTGCAAAATAAATAGTGATCTAATACACGTGAAAAAAACTAAATTCAATTGAACAAGTAAAAAAGAACTGAGAATTTTAACAGGCACAATATTCATTTATTATAACTGCCTACCATGTGTCATTTTCTATGACACGTATTTTTGCTTTTGTATTGAGGAATTATTTTTTCTTTTCTTTGTTAAGCCAGTGCCTGTTCTGCAATTTAACAATCACGTCATTGTGCCAAATATAATTAATGAAAAAGAAACAAACCTCTTTGGCTTCTAAACGGACAATATTTTAGACACCAGACGAAAAAAGAGGGGTATTATAAGTTCGACGTGTGTATCTGTCGCTTTGTGCATCTGTGTGTCTGTCTGTGGCATCGTAGCTCCTGTTAAACCTACCCAAAACCCGCATAAAATGAGTCCATAGAGATGCAAGCTCATCTTACACTAGCTTTGGGTAGTTTGATGTGGGTATACTATTTACGTGTCTCTGTAGAATACAATGAAGAGTTATTGTAGTGTACTGTATATTATAATGATCACTCACGAGGTATTGTCCGCCATGGTCACGGTCACGGGCGCGGGCGCCATGGTCAGCCGCTGAGCGGGCGCATGCGCGGCATGCGGGGCGTGCGTGGTGTGCGCAGCGTGTGGGACGTGCCCGGCGTGCACGTTGTGCGCGGCGTGCCCGGTGTGTGCGGTCTGCGGGGCGTGTCCGGCGTGCGCAGCGTGCGGGGCGTGCACGGTGTGGCCGGCGTGCGCGGCGGGCGGGGGGAGGATGGCCAGGGGGGCGTGCATCGACGGCGCGGGCGGCAGCGCGCGGCGGTTGGACCCGCGCCCGTTCATGCTGCCGGCTTTCACGTTGAACTCCCTGCAAGGTTATAAGACTTTCATTTTTACTTAGTACATAGAAATTTTTACACATATCGGGTTTGTCACCAAGGTTGTACCGTGCAACCACTTCAAACTATAGAGGTATAACCCCGGTCCAAGTAGACACATACACTTCAGTATTTCCTAAACTGCCACTGACCTCTAATAATAAACTACTGAACCGATTATAATGAGAACCATCTCGATTGAACTGTCTTCCAATCTGAGAAAGCCGCATCGACATTCGGGAGCTACGATACCATAGACAGACACACCCATTCACCCATACAAAGAGCCACAGATACACTTGTCAAACCTGTAACACCCCTCTTTTTTGTCGCGGTTTACACTTTCGCTGCGACGGCCTTCACAATTGAGTCGTAACTTTGTAATTGGCTGTATAAGTTTGTTTTTATATTAATATACATCTATATGTAATAGCTGTTAAGTTTGTAATAAATAAATAAGTAATTGGAACTATGCGTGTGCGCACGACTCATCTGGACGGTCCATATAAGCTACGCTAGTTAGCAATGCGCACCTCACTGTCCGATACACCATTGAAAGCCTTCCAAGGTATTGGCAAAACCAGGTAGTGTTTAGCGGGTAGGCGCATAGGCTTGCATTGCGAGCCCCGCATCACCAACCGACCCTTCATTCCCTACCCCTTCCATCGTCATCTTCTGGAGGGAACCCTTAATTTGTTGCGGTGGGCGCAAAACAAGCACTGATGTAGACTCTCTGGTATTTCGGTTCGCTTCGGTCCCCACTCACCGATCGAAGTCCTCAGCCTCCTCTTCCTCGATATTGATGAACTCCTGATGCTCCTCGGCGTCGCCCGAATACACGTTCTGTTCGCGCTCGATCACGTGCGCGCGCTCGCCAATGTGGTGGCCTGCGCGTGTGGAAAAGTGGCTTTAGCTGGCTTATTTATGACCCGAGAGTTTTTATGAGTATTATGAAATGTCAAACATCAATGTCGAGAGTTGGGCGCTGTCCTGGGAACGGACATCGTCCGACCAATAGACCTCAAAACCGTTCCTCGCACGACCGTTGCCAAATAGGACAGCGCCTTAGTCCGTGGCTTTAATACGTACTTAAAAAAATGATCGGCCAAATACAAGTATAAGGACGATCGTTTACTTCGCTTTTATTTGACATACAAATGAAATGGCAGAATTTTGTCTAAACTAACATCAGAGAAGAAACGATACAACAGAAAACGATTATTAATTCAATTTTTCCAAAACTGTTTTGTCAATATTGTAGTTTCATCCAGATGTGACACGAAATTTCGCAAAAATACGAGTAAATATTTTATTTTACAGTTTATTATACACATGAACTTTGACAGAGAAAATAATCTTTACATAGTATACAACAAAGTAGCTTCCCGCCGTCGTACCCATGTACGCTTAGATCTTTTAAACTACGCAACGGATTTTTGCAGTTTTCAAATAGATAGAGTGATTCAATTGGGAGGTTTATAAGCAAGAAAAAAAGGAAAGGTAGGGGTAAAGAAAGTATGCGCGACTTCGTAGTCGCGCCGGGTCCAATGTACGTAATATTTTGAGATGACACAATCTAGTTCATATTTAATTAAATCAATGAATAGAAAAAGCGACAAATTGAAGGCCAGGGAAATTATGAATCCCTCCTGCCCTTACTCCACAGGTGGAAAATGTTGAACATCGCAATGACAAAATGTATTTAAGTAAACAAATAAATTGACGGACAGTCTATAGGCAGTGGTGACCACTTTCCATCGGGTGGCCCGCTTGCCTTTTTGCCCATTGTATGACATAAAAATATATGTTTGCGAAATAGATGCAGATTTTATATTTCCAACTAGTATCCAAGGAAGAAGAAGAAGAGTATGCAAATTGAAAGCCGTTCGACTCGAGGCGAGTAATTCAAAAATAGAGTCCCAAACAGTTATCCAACTAATGGTCATCTTCGCGTGAATGTCCCGGTTGAGCACTCGGGCGGGAGGGCCCGGGGTCCACCTTGACCATGATACAGGATTTGGCAGATCAGGCAATTACAGTGCAGCGACTGCCACCTAACCTCCGTGGCTCAGTTAACAGGGGAATCGACCAGATTGGATCATGGTTACACATTCAGTCGCCTGAATGTGTAGATTTCATTATCACGATGTTTTCCTTACCGTAAGAGTTCAACTAATGTAGGTAATACATGGCGGCAATGGGGTTCACACCCGATACCTCTCGCTTTCGAGTCTGAACCCCTTAACCATTAGGCCACCGACGCGACGCTCTATTTGAGCTTGAGAGTTGTCTAATTAAGGGTTAAGAGTGAGTCGTGTTCTTCTATATCCGGCCTTTTCCCCTTTTTTATTTGGGGTCGGCTTTCCCAATCGCCTTTCGCCAGGATAACCTATCAAGTACGGCTAGCACAAGCTGCTCTCGCGCGCGATAAGCAAGAAAGGGCGCGACATAGATAGTGCTGTCTCTTTCATCTTAGTATTGACAGAAGGAAACAAACACACCTGTGATAGCCCTGCTGGGTCGTTAAAGGATCTAAGTCAAGGGCATTCAGATCTTTACTAAAGCTATAAGCTAAAGTCGGGGTCTACCGCGGCGTTACGGGCCTGATTCCAAGCTCATCAGCTCAGTCATGTGGTCTTCTCATCACGTGGCCCTACCAGTGAATTCTATTAAATAATCGAATCACTCATAAATAAGCCGTCCAATTTACATTACTTAATAATATTATGGCTAAAAAAATTCCACGCGTCCGCCATATTTGGTGACCATGATGCGATCAGCGCGAGAAACCAGAGTCAATCACCCAGGCGCGTCAAAGAAAACAATCACGCGCAAAAAAAAAAACAGTCAAGTGGGAGTCGGACACGCGTACGAAGGGTTCCGTGACATTAACACAAGCATTTATTATTGTTTAACAAGATTGATGTCAGAGCAACGTTATGTGCTTTAGTATTAGAATTTAGCATTATCCGTCTGTTGTACTTTAGTATTAGAACTAAATTCTTATAAAGTTGTAACGTTGCTGCCCAACAGGCCGGCCGTAAACTTGACTGCTAGATATACCTAACCTTGTGACATTACAGAAAGTGGAGGCTAGTTAAGTATTTGTGGACTTCGTTCTCGTGGCGTCCTACCCCTACCCTACATTACCTACATCTACTCTACGTCTACCCTACACCTACTTTACCCCTGCCTACCCTTTTGCTTACTTACAAACCTTGAATCACTCTATCTATTGTTGAAAACCGCATTAAAATCCGTTGCGCAGTTTTAAGGGTCTGAGCATACATAGATACTAAGGGACAGATGGCGGGAAGCGACTTTGTTTTATGCTATGTATGGAGCTGGTGTAAGTAAGTAAATATGTAGTAGTTTACGCAACTCGCGTATAAAAACGCGGTATTAAAACCAGTTGCATATAGGTACACTATTTCATTTAAAGCCGTTTTCATTAGCCACTCAGGAACGTCCAAATTGAGTCAAGAAATAACTTAGCTGATTCCTAACTTTAGTAAAAACGGCAATCACACTCATATTTGATAAAAATTTCGTTAGTTTAATAATTACCCTTTATTGCATGCATTAAAAATAAAATACAAGAGTGAATAAAGACTGAGATAAAACTCAATTGAGCGCACAGGCGGCCTTTTCGACTACTTTTTCAGCTTTCAGATAGGGAACCCTAAAATCGCGCATTACATACAGCCTATAAGTATAATTAGCGCGCAAAAAAGAAAACGTGACATCATAGACTGTAGAAGCAACACTGGCTATTTCAGTGTATTTGCTTTATTGAAAAGAAAAGGAGGACCTAATATAACAAATAAATAGTGGTCATTCATACATATTTTTCCCCCAAAATTTAAAAAAGTTTATTTATTTATTAATTTCTGTACAGTTTTACAGCAATGAAATTAAGTTTAAGGGAAGGCCATTCAGAAGCTTTTTATTATTTACATTGACAGGCTCTCTGTTATATCACGCATTTTGGGACGCGGAGCGATGCGAAAGTGCGAAAAAGTGCTAATTTTAATAGAATTTTGTTTGTTATTAAAAAACGATTCCCAAAATAACAGCTACTCGGCGATACTTTGTACGATTTTGGCGATTCTACATATTTGAATAAAACATATAGTAGTTGTGACTGTAAATCCTTAGATCTAAACAATTAAAACAAACTTCTATATAGAAGTTTTATATTTTTTTACAATACCAATACAATATTTCAAAAATGTATTTGGCAATACTTTAGTTTTTTAGCTTTCCTCTGTATTTTTATAGATTATAATTATGGCCTGCCATGCCAATCTGGACGTAACTTGAAAAGCGTAACTTTCGCATTTATAATATTAGTAGGGAAATAATATATTTTTCAAAATAAGTAATAACTGAAGAAGCCCTTTGGACTATGACATGGGATCGTTCAAGAGGTATTTTAAAGGTCTCTTTAGAGGCGGGCAATGCATTGGTGGTAGCGCCCCTGGTGTTGTTGATGTCCATAGGCAGCGGTGTCCACTTTCCATTAGGAGGCCCGCTTGCCTGTTTGTCTGCCATATAACATAAAATAAGTACAAGAAGAGTGATCCATACAAACAATCTTCTACAATATTTATATAACAACAATAACAACTCAAATTATTTGGGCTTTCGCAGTTTTTAATTCTAGATTGTCAGATTATCATTTGGACTTTGGTTTTTCTTTCTTGATAGCGTTCAGAAACTGGGCATAAGACACTGAGTGTGATGTATTCCATGACCCATCGAATGTATTTTTATGATAATAATGCAATAACAATCACATATTTTCTAGACAAAACAAAATGAGTAACTTACCAATTGACATTTTCTTAGTACCAGTGCGCGAGTCCTGATGGGTCTTCCTGGTTTCCTTGATGCCGTTCGGGCCTATTTTCATGCTGCTTGTGGAGCTGATCACCTAAAAAAGCAATTTATTTATTTACTGTACCTACAGAAAATATATCAAAACATTATGGGTACTCGTGTCAAGATCACTTTTATATAAAAAAATAAGGAATAATCCTTAAATATCCTTACATTATTTGAATGTACCTATAATGTTATGAGTTTATGTGTAATAAACATTATTTATTTATTATCTAATTACAAATTTATGCAAAATTATTTTCATGGAACAGTCAAACAAACATAAGGCTTAGAGGCAGCAACACAGTTTTATTTTGCCCACAGCCCCTGTGTAGCCTTTTATTTGTTGAATCATACAACAAACTGCACAATAAAAAAAAAGTTAAAATAAACAGGACATCAAAATAGTCACAGTATTATATTAATCATGAATTATTTCACAATGCAATGAAATAGCAGGATTTTAGTGTTTGCAACATAACGTGCAAATGATTTCTAACTCAATTATGAAGATTCAATTTTTTTATTCAATATTTCATCCTATATTAGTAACATCTGGTAATAGCACTAACACAAAAAGTCATTTAAGAGAAACAAACTCACTTGTGGGCTTCCGTGAAGTCCGCTTGACATCACAACTGTGCTGCTGCTATAGGAGCTGCCAGCATTCATATGACCAGCATTTATATGACCAGCATTCATATGACCAGCATTCATATGACCATTCATATGGCCATTGAGGTCAGCTGCAACATTCACAAAAGAATTTATTTTCACCAAACACACATTTTACTTAACCAATTGATGAAATTTTAATTAGAGTTTTGCAATCATTTGAATTTTGTTGATGAATAATAATTGTTGTAATGTTTTTCATAATCTGTGGGTAACTGTAAAAATTAAAAATTGGCATTTACCTGAGAAGAGTCTGTTCAATGGGGGCATCTGTGGCATGAAAGGCATGAGGGCTGAGCCCCCGTGGTGGGGCCCGCCGATGGCCATGGGTCCCCCCATGGCCCCCATACCGCCTATACCCAATGGACCCCCACCCAACATACCGAAGGGGTCCGAAAACAGCGAGTTCATCATATTATTCATTTGACGCACGTGCCGCATGTGGGATCTGCAAAAACGACATAAAAAATAGTGCCAGCCATGTGTATGAACCACAGAAACAAAGAGATTGTATCGGTTCCCCTATCTTGTTTTTTCACTCGTGTTATATTATTAAAAAAATAATTGTAATTAGTTAATAGTTTAGGGTAGATACGTGGTTTATATTGATGGAGCCCGTAACCCGTAAACTCACCCAAATATCGGATCTTCCTCCACGTCGCCCATCAATGATCCAAACAGAGACATAATTTCTCCGTTTATCGTACAAGATACTTCCAATAAATATTAGTAAACGACGAACCAGCTGGTGCCAAAAAAATTGAAACACGTAGAAATATCTAGCAAAAATTCAACAACATAAAATCAAGAGACAAAAAAATGCATGCAAGCGCGAGCGGAACAAAACCACAGATCATGGAAACGCAAGTCGCAAATGTCATGGCTGTCATTTGATGTCAAACTGACAGCTGATTCTAGTGTTGTATCGTTGAAAAAGTATATACTAGTTTTAAGCCCGCACCATACTATAATATAATAGGACCACGCTAAGTCTTAATCGACTGACAGTAGTAGAAATTTTAAAATGTGGA